>BSQW01000001.1:35522575-36786325 GCA_030161315.1 Eutrema japonicum
AGTTTCCACAACTTGCTATGTAGTTCACGGTGATGATGACTAGGAACAAACCTCTTATGCATAATTGTCTTTCCACCGGGTACTCGCCATTGTGTCTCCGGGATGTTACTAGTTGGTCCCACCAACTAAGTGCATAGTCGTAGAATTCCGTAGCCGCAACATGCAACATTTGAGCCTCCGTGTATTGGTTACAATCAAACACAAGTTCCAATTTATTTTCCCACTCCAAGTAGGCATCGAGATCATTTTTCCCATTAAAGGACGGGATCTTAAGTTTAAGACCTCCGAGATTATCAGCTTCTCGTCCATGCCTAGGTCTCCTTTGGCTACTGTTGGATGAGTGACCATCCGAATCATGTCGTCTCCTAGCCTCCCTAGCACGTCGTCGTCGTCCCCTTTCTTCATTAGGTGAATGATCATCGTAGTAATTATCGTGTTCTTCTCTTCGGGCCTATTTTGCTCTTCCCCCACGTGTGCATTCTGAGGTTGTCTTTGTGCCGCTAGTGCACGTGCAAACTTTTCATTCATTTCTTGCATTTCTGCTACCATCATTCGTCTCATTCCGTCCATGACCGCTTGTAATTGCGTAGCGCTCAAACCGGTTTGGTCAAGGGGAATGTCGGGTTGTTGTTGATTATTTCTTTGACTATTATCAAGTCCATTTTGTGCCATAATGCCCTGAAACAATCAAAAAACAAGTTAGTAAGAGAAAGAAACAAAACGGTGAATTTTAATAGAGAGGATCGATCGGTTTTGAGAGGAGGATCGATCGGTCGGTGATGGATTGATCGATCGAAGATCGTTTGGGCTTCTGTCCCTCTGTTGGATTTTTCCTCGGATGGATCCCTCGAATTTGGATCCCTCAGCTAAATCCCTAGGATTTTGGATTTCCCTCGGATGGATCCCTCGGCTAAATCCCTCGGATTTGGATTTCCCTCGGATTTGGACCCCTCGGATTTGGACCCCTCGGATAAATCCCTCATATTTGTTTCCCTCGGATGGATCTCGAATTTTGCTGAACTTGATTTTCCTCGAAAACAAATATTTTCCAACAACACAAACAAGTGCTTAGATAGATCAAGAAATAAAAACCAATCAAACTAGATAATTCTTTTCTTCTTTTTTTGAATAAGAAGATGAACAGTTTTAAAACAAAAAAATGTAAATATCTAAGATTAATGGAACGAATTTACCGAATCCTTGAGTTTCTCTGATACCACATAATACGCCCTTGAATGCAAGATCTCTCAAAGGAGAGGTAGATTCAAAACTAGATAATCCTTGAGGTTAATTCACGAGTGAATCAACCAGCAAGGCGGTGAAGAACTCGGCTTCTGAAAAGTGGAGCAGCTAGAAAGGCGTGGGAATCACTCCCAAAAATCTTTTCGAAAACAAACTCACTATTGACGCTTCCTAGACAGAGATCGGTAGAATGGTTGCACAAAAGGTGATGGAAAACCTTTTGATATTACCCAACGATTCCCTCAGAATCACACCAAGAGGATCGAAGAAATTCACAAGGAACTCAAGAGAATCTCTCTCTAGAACTCGAAAATGAATAAAGGTTTTTGAATAAAAAGTTGGTTGTTTGAACAAAGAGATCTTACAAAGATTAAGTAAACAAATAAAAGGTTTGCATGAAGGAGAGAGAAAGAAGTTTCGAAAATAGGAGACGAATGTCTCGAAAATTGTAGAAAATAAAAGCAAAGATTTGACTTGAAATTTCGCATGTCTCTTTGGATTCTTGGGCCGAAATTTCCTTGTTGGGCTTGAGGGAGAAGTGTTCCAAGGCCTCATTAAAAACCTTGTCAGGTAAAATCCATTGGGTAAAAACCATGACCAAGGAAAATATTGCATTTGGACTGGATCAAAACCAATGTGGTTTGAAGCACTTCTTCCTTTAAAACCACGCCTCCATGAACTTGTTGAACGAGTCCTCCTAGTGCCTCCTTAAACTTATTCGCCTTAGCTCTCGTCATAGGTCCTTCCGGAACATGCAATGCCTCACCGGGTTCAAGCTCCTCCACGGCAAGTTTTTCCTCGGCAAGCTTCTCCTCGGCTACTAGCTCCTCTAATTGACCAACCTCCATTGTGCCATCGAGGATTATATCACCTTCCAATATGGCAAATCCCAGAAAATACTCTTCTTGTGCTAATTGTGGTACTCGCCACAACCGTCAACGGGATAATACCCATTACCCCCGCATGAAACTGTCCTATCAGCACCAAAATCTCTCAATTGAGTCATAATATAATTCTCGTCTAACTCAGGAGGTGGACCATCAAAACCTTTTTTGTTATTTCTAAACAATGGTGTGCTCTGTCGATATGGATGATCATGCGGTAAAAATCGTCGATGACAATCGAACCAAGAGGTCTTATGTCCGTTCTTCAATTGGAACGCATCATTGTTATCTTGACAATTGATAGTTACATAATTTAGCCCATTTTAGCATACATTTTAGTTAGCATTTTGTGACTTATTGCATTCATTTCATTGTTTTTGGTATAGTTTGCATCCATTTTAGAGTTAGTGAGTCTTAGGTTAGTTCTTGCATATGTTTGTGTGCTATGGAGTCTTTTAGGTACCATTTGGAGCTTATGGAAGCATTTTGGAGCTTGGAGGAAGATCATGGGGCAAAATAAACCTGTTTGGAGCAAGAGCTATGCCCAAATATCAAGGAAAATGCAGAGGCCATCCGACGTGCTCTAAAGATCGGCTCAGAAAAAGATCTTGAGCTCCGATTTAGCTTCGCGAATCTTCATCAAAGTCGTAGATAATCGATATACCTTTCTAATGGAGGTGGTTTCAAGTCATTCGGAGCAGCCGTTCAAAAGATACGACATATTTAGTGAGCACAGGTCCGTCTGGCATCGATTTGGACTAATGGCAGAAGTCCATCGGTGTGCATCCGACCGATACACCCGACCGATGGAAGTTCTGGAAATCCGACGGATCATATCGGTGCGATGTATCGGTTGCAGGAGACCGATGTGATTCCTGCGACCCACTTTGCTATTTAGGCCAAAAAAACTTGTTATTTGAGAGATATCTCATTTTTAACTTGTAAAAACACTCTTCTTAGAGAGAGTTTGGAGATTTTAAGAGATTCTTAGTGTTTTTATGAAAGTTCTTGTTTCTTTTCATCTATCTATCTATTTCTAATCATCTAACCATGAATCTAAACACCTCCTACATAGGATTTGTTGAGATTATCATGGTTTGTGAGTAGTTTCTTTAGAACTTTGGGTATGGTAGATTAAGATGTTTTCTTGCTAAATCATGATGCTTAGGACTTAGTTTATGAAGAATCCTTACTTGTTAGGTGTGATTAATGCTAGATTAGCCTTGACAAAGTTGATTTAGAACTTAAGGAATTTCATGCCCGGAAGGTGTTCGATGAAATTCCTCAACCAAACTTAGCAAGTGTTTTACATTCCTACCCTATGGAAATGGATGTCTAGGGTGTTTAATGGTTATTTAGACTTGAGATTAATGCTTGTTGATCATTTAATTGCAAATGGAAGTTTGTTCTCAATTAAGTGATTAGTGAAGTGATTATTTTCATGGAAGTGGATTAGTCTAAATTAGTGATCTAAGGCCTAAGGATTAGCATTGTTTGAGTATCATGGTTTAGCTAGAGAATGTCCAAGTCGATTACCATTACCCGAAGTTCGTTTGCTTATTCTTGTTTAAATCGTTTTCGTTACGTTTTAGTGCAAAACTTGTTAGTCTTTTAATTACATATGTTATATGCTGGGTTGTTTATTATCATGTCTTTAAATTGATTAGGATCATTAGAAAACCTTTATTCGATTAGCTTAGATTAAGAAGTGTCTCGCATTCTCTGTGTGTTGTTCTCGTGCCTCCTTGTGGATTCGATCCCTAAGTGCTACAATGACATACCATTAGATTGTGGTATTGTGCACAATGGGTTAATTGTGCGAACCGTAAAAAGTTCATTATCAATTTGGCGCCGTTGCCGGGGAGGTTTAGCAATATCCATAGGGATTAGGACTCTTTTTGAGACTAAGTTTTATTTTTCTTTGTTTACTAATCTTTCCACCTTGTTTGCTCTTATCTCTATAGGTGCATGAACTTTCAAAGGCGAGGTATGAATATGGATCAAGCACCACTTGTTAGAGATGCAAATGAGAATCGAGAAGAGGTTGCTCAAAGGGTTAGAGCACCGAGGTTGATTGGAGCGGGTGATGCTCCCAACGCCCATGGAAATCGCGCCGGTATACATCCACCACCGGTGGAGAGTAATAATTTTGAGATCAAGGCGAGTCTCATTTCCATGGTGCAAGGAAACAAGTTCCACAGTTTACCGGTGGAGGATCCCTTAGACCACTTGGATCAATTCGATCGAATTTGTGGAATGGTCAAGATCAACGGAATTTCCGAGGATGGGTTCAAGCTTCGATTATTTCCATTCTCTCTTGGAGACAAAGCCCACCAATGGGAGAAGAACCTACCTCAAAGATCCATCACTTCTTGGGATCAATGTAAGAAAGCCTTTCTAGCCAAGTTCTTCTCTTCTACAAGAACGTCAAGGTTGAGAAACGAGATCTCGAGCTTCACTCAAAAAGGGAATGAGAGCTTTTGTGAAGCGTGGGAACGATTCAAAGGCTACACAATGCAATGCCCACACCATGGCTTCTCCGAAGAATCGCTCTTAAGCACTCTATACCGAGGAGTTTTCCCCAAGTTTAGGATGCTCCTTTATACCGCAAGCAATGGCAACTTCTTGGGAAAAGAAGTTGATGATGGGTTGGAGCTTGTTGAGAATCTTGCCCAAAGCAATGAGAATTATGGTGAGGATTATGATATAGCTTTGAGAGGAAGTGGAGAATATGAGGACCGAACAAGAAGGGAGATGAAAGCCCTAAATGAGAAGTTAGACAAGGTCTTGGAAGCCACACAAAGGCGAGTGAACTATATAGGGGATTGCAAAGGTTACCAAGAGGAAGTTCACTTTGTGGGAAACCAAGGCGGTTACAACAAAGACTTCAACTCCAACTTCCCGCAACAAGGGTTTGTTCCTCGAAACCAATTCCAAGGAAACCAAGGTGGTTACCCAAGCAAACCATCTTTTGCACCGCAACCGCAACAAGGGCAAATAAGCAACTCGACACAACAAGATGTCGAAATGAAGGGTATGCTTCAACAACTCTTGACGGGCCAAGCTCATGGAGCAAATGAGTTGAATAAGAAGATGGCCGAGATTCACACTAAGGTGGATTGCTCATACAATGATCTCAACGCAAAATTTGAAGATCTATCCTCTAGAATCAAACGCTTGGATCAACAACGCACTCAAGGAGGTTCCGATTCTAGTAGACCCATGGAGAAACTAAAGGGCAAAATCGATGCAAACCCAATGGAGTATTGCAATGTTATCCTCTCAAGTGACGAGATCGAAGAAGCTATACGAGAGATCAAGAGAGTTCTCCATGAATCCAAAGATGAAGTCGTAGTGGTTGCTAGCAACGAAGTAGTTGAGAAAAGAGATGTGGAGGCCAAGACAGTTGTGAGAAAAGAGACTTCTTGCATTGAACCTCCTCCACATGAGCCTAAATCGATTCCCAAGCTTGGAAATCCGGGTAAATTTGTCATCTCTTGCTCCCTTGGTGATTTGAATGTTGATGACGCCATGTGTGATTCAGGATCAAGCGTGAATGTGATGTCACTTGAATTGGTGAAGAGTCTTGGAATCAAGAGCATGAAGCACCACCCATCACACATCACTTTTGGAGATTCTTCTTCTAAGCAACCACTTGGCATTGTTGAAGATTATCCTCTCAAGATCGGAAATTGTCTCATTCCAACCGACTTCATAGTTATGAAGATGAAGCAAACCAGCAAACTCCCCCTCCTCCTTGGAACTCCATTCCTCAATACCACCGGTGCAAGCATGGACTTCCAAAACAAGAAGGTCGTTCTCAAGAACGTGAATGAAAAAGTCTTCTATTCCATGAAGCCCTCTTCCACTAAGCTTTGTGGCACCATTGTTTGTAAGGATGATGAAGCGGAAGTTAAAAAGGTTGAGTATGTGGGAAGTTGTGAGAAGATGAATTTGGTTTCACCCCCAAAAGCTTGTAAAAAAAAGAAAATTTCTAATGAAGAGAAAGCTTTGGGTTATGGTAATGTTGAAGAAGCCTTAGCGCTGGATGGTGTTTGCTTGGAATATCTTTTCCATACCGCTATGGAAAATGAGGTTGAGAGTATAAAGGTTCAAAAGAAGGGTAAGGACACTAAGGCCAAAAAGAAGAAACCCAATGATAAACACCCTCCCACCCTTGTCAAAGGCATGACGAGCAAGCCTAATGAGGTTAGATCATTTTTTCCCAAACTCACCACTATGACCTTGACACCGTGGAGATATGAAGATGGTGTGGTTGAGTACAAGATCAAGTGTCAGGGAAGGTCAAAACCTTTTGCCATGGTTAGAGCAATCATCACACCCGAGCTCAAAGAAAAAGCTCCAACGGGAATTCAAGAGATCATGAGCAAGGTTCTCACACTCAAGCTCGAAGACCCGCCATGGAGTTCCACTACTCCTTCTCTCCAAGCCTAAAACGGTTTGAAACGTCAAGCGTAGCGACGTAAAACAAGCGCTCTTGGGAGGCATTCCCATGACTATCTTTGTATATATTTTCGTTCTTTCTTGTTCCTTTTGATGTTTTTGTTTGATGTTTATAGTTTTCTTGGGTCCAAGGTCGTGGTACTTAACGCATGAATGGGTAGAGCTACAGCACGTCACACTCCTCTCCAATCCAAAGGTATGATCCAAACTCCATTTCATTGTACATACTTTTGCATATTTTTACCTTCTCTTTGATTTGTGTTGCACCGAGACGTTGCAATTCAAGTTCGGGGGAAGAATTTGTGTCTTTTGATATTGTGTTTTGTGATCTTATTTTTCTTTTTGCATATTTGAGTCTCATTCATTCATATAAGTGCATATAAAAACCATTAAAAAAAAAAATATTTAGTTGCATTTTGCATGTTTAAGATTGAGTCTAGATGCATATAGGTTTGCATTCACTTGCATTGGGAGAATTATCCATGTAGAATATAAACTTAAGAGCTTGAATTAATGCCCTCGTTAGGAGTTCTTTGATGCATTTGAGCGATCACGAAGTTAAGGATGATCCATGCTTTGATCTTGCGGTTTGAATGTTTTTGTCTTGGTTGAAGCATGCTTTGAATTGAATCTAACTCTATCTACATGAACTCTAATCTTGACTCATAATTATCATGTTTATGTATTGAAAAGTGAATTCATGGATACCTTATACATATTTGAGCTATCTTAGCCCTTTTCACCACTCTCTTGTTAGCTCAAATAGCCGTTTCCCATTTTTGGAACGGTTAACCACACCCTTAACTATACTTTTCCTTCAAGCCTTCATTTCTTGTGTGTGTCGTGAGGCCTAATTTTGAATGAACTTAGCAAAAAGTGTTGAGTTTGGAACGACAAGGAGTTGATAGATAGGTTGGTGATTTGGGTGTTAATGTAAAGAAAAGAAAGTGTGGAGAAAGGAAAAGATTGAGAAAAAGGATAGGGGAAAGTAAAAAGTTTGGATTGGTTGGCATGAAAATGTGGAATAGCTCTAGGGGTTGAAAGTATAAGTCTCTATGTGTGTAGAAGAAAGAAAGAGCCAAAAGAAAAAAAATATATATATGGCTAAGGCATCTAAATGATGATTGAGAGACTAGTTATGAAAGTGAAAAAGAGCTAAAAGAAAAAGATGAAGAGCCAATCCATTTGTTGAAAGAGAAGAAGAAAAGAAATGTGGTCTAAGAAGGCAAAATGCCTTGTGATATGGGTAGTTTATAATGGATCTTGATGAGTTTAGAAATAGGAGTGGAGTTCATATTGGGGCATTGGGTAGACGGATGTCATCCTTGTACGCATCAATTGTTCTTTACTCTTAGCATTTTGCCAAAGTTCATTCTTTCGTGAGAGATCCCATTGCATTGGAATACCCACATGATTGAGATTATTTTCATCTCAAAACCTTTTTCCTAAGCCAACCTCTTCTTCGATATGATATCCCGCATTCCAACCTCTTCTTCGATTTGTTCTTGTTTGTTTGCTTGCGGACAAGCAAAAGGCAAGTTCGGGGGAGTTGATAGTTACATAATTTAGCCCATTTTAGCATACATTTTAGTTAGCATTTTGTGACTTATTGCATTCATTTCATTGTTTTTGGTATAGTTTGCATCCATTTTAGAGTTAGTGAGTCTTAGGTTAGTTCTTGCATATGTTTGTGTGCTATGGAGTCTTTTAGGTACCATTTGGAGCTTATGGAAGCATTTTGGAGCTTGGAGGAAGATCATGGGGCAAAATAAACCTGTTTGGAGCAAGAGCTATGCCCAAATATCAAGGAAAATGCAGAGGCCATCCGACGTGCTCTAAAGATCGGCTCAGAAAAAGATCTTGAGCTCCGATTTAGCTTCGCGAATCTTCATCAAAGTCGTAGATAATCGAGATACCTTTCTAATGGAGGTGGTTTCAAGTCATTCGGAGCAGCCGTTCAAAAGATACGACATATTTAGTGAGCACAGGTCCGTCTGGCATCGATTTGGACTAATGGCAGAAGTCCATCGGTGTGCATCCGACCGATACACCCGACCGATGGAAGTTCTGGAAATCCGACGGATCATATCGGTGCGATGTATCGGTTGCAGGAGACCGATGTGATTCCTGCGACCCACTTTGCTATTTAGGCCAAAAAAACTTGTTATTTGAGAGATATCTCATTTTTAACTTGTAAAAACACTCTTCTTAGAGAGAGTTTGGAGATTTTAAGAGATTCTTAGTGTTTTTATGAAAGTTCTTGTTTCTTTTCATCTATCTATCTATTTCTAATCATCTAACCATGAATCTAAACACCTCCTACATAGGATTTGTTGAGATTATCATGGTTTGTGAGTAGTTTCTTTAGAACTTTGGGTATGGTAGATTAAGATGTTTTCTTGCTAAATCATGATGCTTAGGACTTAGTTTATGAAGAATCCTTACTTGTTAGGTGTGATTAATGCTAGATTAGCCTTGACAAAGTTGATTTAGAACTTAAGGAATTTCATGCCCGGAAGGTGTTCGATGAAATTCCTCAACCAAACTTAGCAAGTGTTTTACATTCCTACCCTATGGAAATGGATGTCTAGGGTGTTTAATGGTTATTTAGACTTGAGATTAATGCTTGTTGATCATTTAATTGCAAATGGAAGTTTGTTCTCAATTAAGTGATTAGTGAAGTGATTATTTTCATGGAAGTGGATTAGTCTAAATTAGTGATCTAAGGCCTAAGGATTAGCATTGTTTGAGTATCATGGTTTAGCTAGAGAATGTCCAAGTCGATTACCATTACCCGAAGTTCGTTTGCTTATTCTTGTTTAAATCGTTTTCGTTACGTTTTAGTGCAAAACTTGTTAGTCTTTTAATTACATTTGTTATATGCTGGGTTGTTTATTATCATGTCTTTAAATTGATTAGGATCATTAGAAAACCTTTATTCGATTAGCTTAGATTAAGAAGTGTCTCGCATTCTCTGTGTGTTGTTCTCGTGCCTCCTTGTGGATTCGATCCCTAAGTACTACAATGACATACCATTAGATTGTGGTATTGTGCACAATGGGTTAATTGTGCGAACCGTAAAAAGTTCATTATCAATTTGGCGC
This sequence comes from Eutrema japonicum, assembly GCA_030161315.1. Classification (NCBI taxonomy): domain Eukaryota; kingdom Viridiplantae; phylum Streptophyta; class Magnoliopsida; order Brassicales; family Brassicaceae; genus Eutrema; species Eutrema japonicum. Next base: position 35,532,270 of record BSQW01000001.1, read on the forward strand.
CGTTGCCGGGGAGGTTTAGCAATAGCCATAGGGATTAGGACTCTTTTTGAGACTAAGTTTTATTTTTCTTTGTTTACTAATCTTTCCACCTTGTTTGCTCTTATCTCTATAGGTGCATGAACTTTCAAAGGCGAGGTATGAATATGGATCAAGCACCACTTGTTAGAGATGCAAATGAGAATCGAGAAGAGGTTGCTCAAAGGGTTAGAGCACCGAGGTTGATTGGAGCGGGTGATGCTCCCAACGCCCATGGAAATCGCGCCGGTATACATCCACCACCGGTGGAGAGTAATAATTTTGAGATCAAGGCGAGTCTCATTTCCATGGTGCAAGGAAACAAGTTCCACGGTTTACCGGTGGAGGATCCCTTAGACCACTTGGATCAATTCGATCGAATTTGTGGAATGGTCAAGATCAACGGAATTTCCGAGGATGGGTTCAAGCTTCGATTATTTCCATTCTCTCTTGGAGACAAAGCCCACCAATGGGAGAAGAACCTACCTCAAAGATCCATCACTTCTTGGGATCAATGTAAGAAAGCCTTTCTAGCCAAGTTCTTCTCTTCTACAAGAACGTCAAGGTTGAGAAACGAGATCTCGAGCTTCACTCAAAAAGGGAATGAGAGCTTTTGTGAAGCGTGGGAACGATTCAAAGGCTACACAATGCAATGCCCACACCATGGCTTCTCCGAAGAATCGCTCTTAAGCACTCTATACCGAGGAGTTTTCCCCAAGTTTAGGATGCTCCTTTATACCGCAAGCAATGGCAACTTCTTGGGAAAAGAAGTTGATGATGGGTTGGAGCTTGTTGAGAATCTTGCCCAAAGCAATGAGAATTATGGTGAGGATTATGATATAGCTTTGAGAGGAAGTGGAGAATATGAGGACCGAACAAGAAGGGAGATGAAAGCCCTAAATGAGAAGTTAGACAAGGTCTTGGAAGCCACACAAAGGCGAGTGAACTATATAGGGGATTGCAAAGGTTACCAAGAGGAAGTTCACTTTGTGGGAAACCAAGGCGGTTACAACAAAGACTTCAACTCCAACTTCCCGCAACAAGGGTTTGTTCCTCGAAACCAATTCCAAGGAAACCAAGGTGGTTACCCAAGCAAACCATCTTTTGCACCGCAACCGCAACAAGGGCAAATAAGCAACTCGACACAACAAGATGTCGAAATGAAGGGTATGCTTCAACAACTCTTGACGGGCCAAGCTCATGGAGAAAATGAGTTGAATAAGAAGATGGCCGAGATTCACACTAAGGTGGATTGCTCATACAATGATCTCAACGCAAAATTTGAAGATCTATCCTCTAGAATCAAACGCTTGGATCAACAACGCACTCAAGGAGGTTCCGATTCTAGTAGACCCATGGAGAAACTAAAGGGCAAAATCGATGCAAACCCAATGGAGTATTGCAATGTTATCCTCTCAAGTGACGAGATCGAAGAAGCTATACGAGAGATCAAGAGAGTTCTCCATGAATCCAAAGATGAAGTCGTAGTGGTTGCTAGCAACGAAGTAGTTGAGAAAAGAGATGTGGAGGCCAAGACAGTTGTGAGAAAAGAGACTTCTTGCATTGAACCTCCTCCACATGAGCCTAAATCGATTCCCAAGCTTGGAAATCCGGGTAAATTTGTCATCTCTTGCTCCCTTGGTGATTTGAATGTTGATGACGCCATGTGTGATTCGGGATCAAGCGTGAATGTGATGTCACTTGAATTGGTGAAGAGTCTTGGAATCAAGAGCATGAAGCACCACCCATCACACATCACTTTTGGAGATTCTTCTTCTAAGCAACCACTTGGCATTGTTGAAGATTATCCTCTCAAGATCGGAAATTGTCTCATTCCAACCGACTTCATAGTTATGAAGATGAAGCAAACCAGCAAACTCCCCCTCCTCCTTGGAACTCCATTCCTCAATACCACCGGTGCAAGCATGGACTTCCAAAACAAGAAGGTCGTTCTCAAGAACGTGAATGAAAAAGTCTTCTATTCCATGAAGCCCTCTTCCACTAAGCTTTGTGGCACCATTGTTTGTAAGGATGATGAAGCGGAAGTTAAAAAGGTTGAGTATGTGGGAAGTTGTGAGAAGATGAATTTGGTTTCACCCCCAAAAGCTTGTAAAAAGAAGAAAATTTCTCATGAAGAGAAAGCTTTGGGTTATGGTAATGTTGAAGAAGCCTTAGCGCTGGATGGTGTTTGCTTGGAATATCTTTTCCATACCGCTATGGAAAATGAGGTTGAGAGTATAAAGGTTCAAAAGAAGGGTAAGGACACTAAGGCCAAAAAGAAGAAACCCAATGATAAACACCCTCCCACCCTTGTCAAAGGCATGACGAGCAAGCCTAATGAGGTTAGATCATTTTTTCCCAAACTCACCACTATGACCTTGACACCGTGGAGATATGAAGATGGTGTGGTTGAGTACAAGATCAAGTGTCAGGGAAGGTCAAAACCTTTTGCCATGGTTAGAGCAATCATCACACCCGAGCTCAAAGAAAAAGCTCCAACGGGAATTCAAGAGATCATGAGCAAGGTTCTCACACTCAAGCTCGAAGACCCGCCATGGAGTTCCACTACTCCTTCTCTCCAAGCCTAAAACGGTTTGAAACGTCAAGCGTAGCGACGTAAAACAAGCGCTCTTGGGAGGCATTCCCATGACTATCTTTGTATATATTTTCGTTCTTTCTTGTTCCTTTTGATGTTTTTGTTTGATGTTTATAGTTTTCTTGGGTCCAAGGTCGTGGTACTTAACGCATGAATGGGTAGAGCTACAGCACGTCACACTCCTCTCCAATCCAAAGGTATGATCCAAACTCCATTTCATTGTACATACTTTTGCATATTTTTACCTTCTCTTTGATTTGTGTTGCACCGAGACGTTGCAATTCAAGTTCGGGGGAAGAATTTGTGTCTTTTGATATTGTGTTTTGTGATCTTATTTTTCTTTTTGCATATTTGAGTCTCATTCATTCATATAAGTGCATATAAAAACCATTAAAAAAAAAAAATATTTAGTTGCATTTTGCATGTTTAAGATTGAGTCTAGATGCATATAGGTTTGCATTCACTTGCATTGGGAGAATTATCCATGTAGAATATAAACTTAAGAGCTTGAATTAATGCCCTCGTTAGGAGTTCTTTGATGCATTTGAGCGATCACGAAGTTAAGGATGATCCATGCTTTGATCTTGCGGTTTGAATGTTTTTGTCTTGGTTGAAGCATGCTTTGAATTGAATCTAACTCTATCTACATGAACTCTAATCTTGACTCATAATTATCATGTTTATGTATTGAAAAGTGAATTCATGGATACCTTATACATATTTGAGCTATCTTAGCCCTTTTCACCACTCTCTTGTTAGCTCAAATAGCCGTTTCCCATTTTTGGAACGGTTAACCACACCCTTAACTATACTTTTCCTTCAAGCCTTCATTTCTTGTGTGTGTCGTGAGGCCTAATTTTGAATGAACTTAGCAAAAAGTGTTGAGTTTGGAACGACAAGGAGTTGATAGATAGGTTGGTGATTTGGGTGTTAATGTAAAGAAAAGAAAGTGTGGAGAAAGGAAAAGATTGAGAAAAAGGATAGGGGAAAGTAAAAAGTTTGGATTGGTTGGCATGAAAATGTGGAATAGCTCTAGGGGTTGAAAGTATAAGTCTCTATGTGTGTAGAAGAAAGAAAGAGCCAAAAGAAAAAAAAAATATATATGGCTAAGGCATCTAAATGATGATTGAGAGACTAGTTATGAAAGTGAAAAAGAGCTAAAAGAAAAAGATGAAGAGCCAATCCATTTGTTGAAAGAGAAGAAGAAAAGAAATGTGGTCTAAGAAGGCAAAATGCCTTGTGATATGGGTAGTTTATAATGGATCTTGATGAGTTTAGAAATAGGAGTGGAGTTCATATTGGGGCATTGGGTAGACGGATGTCATCCTTGTACGCATCAATTGTTCTTTACTCTTAGCATTTTGCCAAAGTTCATTCTTTCGTGAGAGATCCCATTGCATTGGAATACCCACATGATTGAGATTATTTTCATCTCAAAACCTTTTTCCTAAGCCAAATGAGTTCACTTGATTTTTATTAAGCATGATTCACCATTGTACTTAATGAATGTTAAAGAGTTAGAAGATATGATTACTTGTAGATGCTAAGGCTTAGACCAAATTCGTGTAGCAACGAGTATGGCTAAATCTTTTGAAGTAGAGGTTGTTTGTGCATCACATAACTACTACCAAGGGCATTGAATTGAATTCTTTTGTTAATATTCTCGGATATGATATCCCGCATTCCAACCTCTTCTTCGATTTGTTCTTGTTTGTTTGCTTGCGGACAAGCAAAAGGCAAGTTCGGGGGAGTTGATAGTTACATAATTTAGCCCATTTTAGCATACATTTTAGTTAGCATTTTGTGACTTATTGCATTCATTTCATTGTTTTTGGTATAGTTTGCATCCATTTTAGAGTTAGTGAGTCTTAGGTTAGTTCTTGCATATGTTTGTGTGCTATGGAGTCTTTTAGGTACCATTTGGAGCTTATGGAAGCATTTTGGAGCTTGGAGGAAGATCATGGGGCAAAATAAACCTGTTTGGAGCAAGAGCTATGCCCAAATATCAAGGAAAATGCAGAGGCCATCCGACGTGCTCTAAAGATCGGCTCAGAAAAAGATCTTGAGCTCCGATTTAGCTTCGCGAATCTTCATCAAAGTCGTAGATAATCGAGATACCTTTCTAATGGAGGTGGTTTCAAGTCATTCGGAGCAGCCGTTCAAAAGATACGACATATTTAGTGAGCACAGGTCCGTCTGGCATCGATTTGGACTAATGGCAGAAGTCCATCGGTGTGCATCCGACCGATACACCCGACCGATGGAAGTTCTGGAAATCCGACGGATCATATCGGTGCGATGTATCGGTTGCAGGAGACCGATGTGATTCCTGCGACCCACTTTGCTATTTAGGCCAAAAAAACTTGTTATTTGAGAGATATCTCATTTTTAACTTGTAAAAACACTCTTCTTAGAGAGAGTTTGGAGATTTTAAGAGATTCTTAGTGTTTTTATGAAAGTTCTTGTTTCTTTTCATCTATCTATCTATTTCTAATCATCTAACCATGAATCTAAACACCTCCTACATAGGATTTGTTGAGATTATCATGGTTTGTGAGTAGTTTCTTTAGAACTTTGGGTATGGTAGATTAAGATGTTTTCTTGCTAAATCATGATGCTTAGGACTTAGTTTATGAAGAATCCTTACTTGTTAGGTGTGATTAATGCTAGATTAGCCTTGACAAAGTTGATTTAGAACTTAAGGAATTTCATGCCCGGAAGGTGTTCGATGAAATTCCTCAACCAAACTTAGCAAGTGTTTTACATTCCTACCCTATGGAAATGGATGTCTAGGGTGTTTAATGGTTATTTAGACTTGAGATTAATGCTTGTTGATCATTTAATTGCAAATGGAAGTTTGTTCTCAATTAAGTGATTAGTGAAGTGATTATTTTCATGGAAGTGGATTAGTCTAAATTAGTGATCTAAGGCCTAAGGATTAGCATTGTTTGAGTATCATGGTTTAGCTAGAGAATGTCCAAGTCGATTACCATTACCCGAAGTTCGTTTGCTTATTCTTGTTTAAATCGTTTTCGTTACGTTTTAGTGCAAAACTTGTTAGTCTTTTAATTACATATGTTATATGCTGGGTTGTTTATTATCATGTCTTTAAATTGATTAGGATCATTAGAAAACCTTTATTCGATTAGCTTAGATTAAGAAGTGTCTCGCATTCTCTGTGTGTTGTTCTCGTGCCTCCTTGTGGATTCGATCCCTAAGTGCTACAATGACATACCATTAGATTGTGGTATTGTGCACAATGGGTTAATTGTGCGAACCGTAAAAAGTTCATTATCAATTTGGCATACCGTATGCTGGGAAATCACATATGGTCCACATAAGTACCGCACACATCATAAAATTCTGTTGCAGTGAAACATCGAATGGTTCAACACCATTTTTCCACAACATTTTCAACTCATAAATTAATGGCTACAAGAAAATATCAAGGGATCTCTTAGGATGCTCTGAACCGGGGACGAGGATCGTGAGGAACAAAAACTCTCGTTTTATACACAAAGTTGGCGGCAAAGTGTAAGGTGTGACGATTATTGGCCACAAAGAATATTGCATCCCATGCTTTCCAAAATGGTTGAATCCATCCGTAGATAACCCGGTGTATACGTTTCTTGGCTCACACACAAAACTAGGATAAACCTCTTGAAAATGTTTCAATGCTTCTGCATCTGAGGGATGCGCAATCTCTCCATCTGAATTATGTTCTGCATGCCATCTCATAGGCCCTGCCGTGCGCTCAGATTGATATAACATCTTTAACCTATCAGCTAAGGGAAAATACCACATCCATTTATGTGGAACAGGTACTCTGCCACATGTATCCTTATACCGAGGTTTGTGACAAAAGCGACACTTCAATCGGTTTTCGTCCTTTCTCCAGTACATCATACAGTTGTCGATGCAGACATCTATCATCTGATACGGTAATCCAAGACCAGCTACAAGCTTCTGAATCTTGTAGTACGAAGCCGGTGAAATATTATCTTCAGGAAAAATTTCTCTCACAAAATCAGCTATCGCATCAACACATTCCTCGGCTAAGTTGAAATCCGTCTTTATAGTCATCAACCTGCTTATAGTTGATAGAGGCGATATTCCATCTCTACATCCTTTGAATAATGGCTGCTTAAACACATCTAGCATATCAAAAAACTTCCGCGCTTTTAAATTTGGTTCCTCTATCTTGTTACCATCCTCAACATGATCGATGTTATATTTTCACGAAACGCATCATTCACCATCTGAGTGTAACATGCGTTTACATATACTTCCGGTGTTGGTTCCTCTAACCTAGTACCCAAAGTACTACCAAACCTATCTGATGTGCTACCATAATTACCATAATATTGTACCATTGAATCAGGTTCTCCGTGGGTATACCAAATCTTGTAACCAGGCATAAATCCAGTCCTATATAAGTGGTCTTACTTCCCTAACAGAGACTAATCTATGATTCCGACATTTAGTACAAGGACAATACATATTACCGTATTACGATGTCATGCTATTGTTTGACGCAAAGTTCATGACCTCATCCACACTTTGGGCGAACTCATCCGTCAATTCCTCCGTCGCGGGATCACGCGGAGGTTTATCCATCCACTATCGAAAATAAGACATTGTGTAATTTTTGTTTTCTTTGTGTTTGTTGTGCATGTTGTGAATGAGGGGGAGAAATATTTATAGAGAAATATTCAGCGATTTTCTGACGAATTTTCGAGGGATTTCCGACAGATGTTTAAATTTTAAACGGCTATATAACGGCTACTACAACATATACATTAACGGATATATATCCGTGGGAAATTTCCGACGGCTATATATCCCTCGGATATCGTACAGAAATTCTCCACCGATTTCCAACGGCCTTGAAACGGTCAGAATGTTCTGATCGATTCCCGAGGGAATACCGGCGATGATGAATTCATCCAAATTTCTTCGGAAATTCCTCGGAATATTCCAACCAATTTACGATGATCCTCGAAACGTCGGAAATTTCCGACCGATTTCCGAGATAACTATATTCGCCAGTATTCCCTCTGTATTTCATCGTAAAATTCCGACAGTTTGAAGGCCATCGAAAATGCCGTCGGAAATGCGCGTGTTTTCTTGTAGTGTCTATAGCATCTTCAATCTGGTTCAAAATCTCTATACGATATGTACGCCGTCGATTAGAGATCATAATATTTTCCATCGATGAGTTTATGTCAATACCCAGGTCAATACAACCTCTCAAACCCGTGTGATCCAATAATCTTCCCAAGGGAGTCTAATTACCGTACCAGAAAGAAGTTAAGACACCGTTATATACTTCAACCTTCGTAAAAGTATTCGCGAGGTCTCTGTATTGCAACATTTTTTACCACATCCATGATCCTAACGATGTCGTTTCTTTAATTGACCAGAGAGATCCCTTCCGTATTAGAATTTTTTTAATACAATCCGCCCATAGAGAGTTTGAAGAGAGAACCCGCCAAATAAGCTTGAGACAGCTCACCTTGTTTATCACCACTAGAGATCGTATGCCCAATCCTCCTTCTTCTTTAGGCTTACATACATCACTCCATGCCGATTTTGACTTTTTGGATTGAGGTCAGGCCCTGACCATAAGAAAGCTGCGCAGAGCTTGTCGATCTCTCCGACATACGCTTTAGGGAGTCTAAACGCATACATCTAGAAATTTGTCAAGCTATATATTACCGAAGCGATGAGTTGTAGTCTCCCTACAAACGATAGAAATCTCGCTGTCCAACAACTAATCTGAGATCATATCCTTTCCAATAGAGGCGCATAATCACTCGATGTCATCATCTTTGTTAGCAGAGGAAGCCCTAGATAACGAATCAGGAGTGTTCTAGTTTCAAATGGAAATTGTCCAGGAATTTCTTCTCGATTTACCTCCGTAACTCCTGCCATGTAAATCGTAGATTTTTCCATGCTTATGCATAAGCCCGAAACTATTGTAAAATCATTAAAAATCCCAAGGATACCTTCTATTGATCGCTTTCTTCCATCTGAGAAAATCAATAAGTCGTCCGCGAAACATAGGTGAGTGAGTTTTTGATTCTGATAGTATGGTTGATATCCAAATTTCCTTTCCACCGCTGCTTTATCCAACATTTTGGAGAGGACGTTCATACAGATGACAAAGAGATATGGTGAGAGAGCACACCCTTTTCTAAGTCCCCTAGAGCTTCTGAAAAACCTTGCAAGTTCCCTGTTTACTTGGACTGAAAAAGATGTTGTCGTGATGCACAACTTAATCTAATGAATATATTGGTCAGTAAAATTCAAGGCCTTTAATGTAGACAAAAAGAAAGGCCACTGAACTGAATCGAAAGCTTTAGCAATGTCAATCTTCACAGCGCATCTAGGTGAGACCGTTTTTTGTGATAGACATTTACCAATTATGATGCTAATAAGACATTTTCCATCAGTAATTTTTCCTTGACAAATGCGGACTGATTTGGAGCAATGAACTTTGGTAAGATCTTCTTCAATCGATTTGTCAAAATCTTCGATATTACCTTATATATCACATTGCAACCAGAGATAGGCATGTAGTCTTTCATTACCATTGCTTCTTCTTTCTTTGTTATGAGAGCTAAAATAGTATAGTGTTTACTCCTTTTGGTACAAAAACCCTTTTCAAAGAAAGAGAGAATTGCTACCGTAAAATCCTTCCCCACTATTGGCCAAGCTTCCTTAAAAAAATCGCAAGTGTACCCATCCGGTCCTGGAGATTTGTTATTCGCCATCCAAAATAATACCCTCTTGTCCTCCTCCTTTGTTACCATTCTACTCATCATGTCTATGTCCTCATCGCTACACTGAAAGTTCAGCAAATCCGATAGTGTGTCGGTAGAGATCTCAGCACCGTTTTCTTGTCTTAGTGATAAGAAACTATGACAAAATTCTTATGCCTCTCTTTTTATTTCTTCCTGAGTATCTGCGATAGTTCCATCATCTTGTTGTATCTCTCTAATCGAGTTTCTAACTTCTCTCGTTTTTGCGGCTTGATGAAAAAAATTATTATTACCATCTCCCACATTCAACCAATGAATTTTTGATTTTTGCTTCAAAAATGTTTCTTCAAGATCCACTAATAGATGCCATCGTTGAAAAGCCCTTGTTTCCTCTTCTACAGAAAGTTGCGATGGATTGAGCAATGTACTTGTTTGACATTCACACAGTTTTGTAAACGCCTCTTTTGCTCGTTTCGGTAAATCTCCAAGTTGCTCCTTACTCAACTCTCTTAATTTCTGTTTTAAACCATTTAGCTTCTTAGAAAATCGGTACATGGCAGAGGTTGAGCTAAACAGTTCCTCTATTTCAGCCCAAAAAGACTCCATCAGTGGCAAAAATCAAGATAGACTTGTCAAAGTATTCGTGAATTTAAAAGGGCGTCGCACTTTTGTTAGCTTAGCTTTGATGGGAATTCGACCTCTGAGATGATATGAGCACCCTCATGGTTGATATATCATGGTTTTTACCCCGGTTAAGCCATGATATAAGCCCGTTTTATAGAGTCTTTTTACTATTTTGTAGTGGTTTAGAGTCTTTTACAGGTTTTAGCACGTTTGAAGCATAATTGGAGATATTAAAGCTTTCTGGAGCATTTTGGAGCAAAGCAACGTTCGTGTAGCTGAGTACCCGATTTGAAGCATCAGTATCGATCGATACTGTCTAGTATCGGTCGATACTCACCGAAGCAGACACGACCCGCGACTTTAATGAAGAGTTGAAGAATTGCAAAATGGCCCAGAAGTCTTTATTATTTACAAGAAGCCCCAAAACATGATTTAGGTTATTTAATAGGATTTTACAGCCACTATCATGGCTATGCTAGTCTACGCTTGCATTACTCTTGATTCTACTTTGGTTTTTGAAGAGACAACTCTGAACTCATGTTTTCTATTGTTTTCTTTGATGATCTATTTAATCATGTTGTTTTCATTCTCCATGTCTGAGTAGATCCACTTTAGGTTCAGGGTTCTCATAAGGGTTTTCTCTGAATGCTAGGTTGATTAGTTGATTAAGATTCACCATCTGAATTAGTTATTCGCCTTAGGTTGTGTTCAAAGCTAATTCTAGGTTGACGAATCTAGAACTTAGATCTTAAGATAATTGATTAGGCGCGAGAGTGCGATTAATTACCTGATAGAACCTAGGGTGAGCAAAATAACTATTCGCAAAGAGATTTGGTTTAGTTGTTTTTTGAACAAATCAAACTTGAGCTAAAAGCTGGTTTAGACTTTAGGATTCGCAACAAGATTTGGAATTCTAGGATTTAGACTTAGATAGTTTTCGTAACGAAAGTTGCTTAGCTATACTTTAGTGATTTGAGTTTAAGAACCGCGCTAAATCTGAATCATGTTAGTTAGTTTATCTGCATTCATTGATTTCCTGAGAAATACCCTGAACTTATCTTTCTCCCAATCGAATTACATCTTGTTTAATTTACGTATTGCTTTCAATTACATCTTTTGATTTAGCTTGATTCGCATCTATATAATCTATTGTGTGATTCTGTGAGTTTTTGTGGATTCGATCCCTAAGTATTACAACCGACACTGCTTTAGTACTTTTAGGGTATTAATTTGAGCATACCAAATTTGGCGCCGTTGCCGGGGACTCAATTTCGCCATTAGATTTTAGCTAAGAATTTCGTCTAAATCGTTGAGTATCGATCGACACCCTAGTGGTATCGGTCGATACCCGTCGTGAATTTTGGTTACTTACGTTCTTGACTTTTGTGTTTCAGGTGCATGCCTCTTCGTGAGACTAGAAGAAACAAGAACACTCCGCTAGTTGATATGTCACTTGAGCAGCTAGCACTTTTGGAACGCACAAACCGAAAAGCAAAGAAACCAGCAGAGATGAACAATCCAATGATTTTGATTCAGGATGCTGCTGGAGCTTTGAGAGACCAAGAGGGTCAATTGTGCAATGAGAGAGGGCAGCGACTTGATGAAGCTGGAAATATCATTGTCCCTGCAGTTGCTGTGAATGCAAGGAACGATGTGATTAATCGCGGTAGGACGATTGGTGAGTACAACAGGCCTAATCAGTTTTACGCCAATCGATCAGCGATTCGCCCTCCTGCTTTTCAGAGGAATGATTTTGAGCTGAAACATGCATACTTCACTCTTGTGGGTCAGCATCCTTTTCATGGTCTTTCCAATGAACATCCCATGGACCATATTGAGAGGTTTGAGGATTTGGTCAATAGCATCAAGAGCAATGGAGTGTCCTATGATTACCTCTTCTGCAAGCTCTTCCCATACTCTCTTGGTGGAGATGCAACTTACTGGCTGAAGCAGTTGTCTCCTGGTTCGCTAACTACATGGGATGAGACAAAGAATGCGTTCATGAACAATTTCTATAATGATGCACGGTCCGAGGATCTCAGGAACAAGATTTCTTAGTTTTCTCAAGGTCCGACTGAGGCACTCAAGGCTGCTTGGATTCGTTTCAGGTCATATCAGAGAGATTGCCCGCACCATGATTTCACTCAGGTTCAGCTGCTTGGTACTTTCTACAGAGGAGTCGATTGGAGGTATCAGATGTCCTTAGATGTTGCAAGTAATGGGAATTTCAACACCAGGTATCCCGACGATGCCTATGTGCTTATTGAGAACTTGGTTTCTAGCAATAGTACCAAGAATGCAGACATGGAGCGTAAGAAGCAAGCTGGTAATGTGAATTGCAGTCGGATTGCTGAGGTGAATGCTAAGTTAGATTCAATGCATAATTTGTTGATGGGCAAGCAGCATAAGGCTGTTCGTTTTGCTGAAAAGGATGGAGTGGAATTTGTTAACCACATTGATGGAGTTTGATTTCAAGATCAAAGGTATCAATTCCCACCCACACCACCCAGAACTTTTAAGAGTAAGATGGAATGCATGCTTGAACAGATCCTTCAGGGACAGCAGAAGATGACAGTGAATTTCAACGAGAGGTTGGATGCCATGTACACTGATCTCAATGGAAAAATCGAGACTCTCATTATTCATCAGAAGATTCTGGATACTCAGGTAGCCCAGAATGCAGCAACTGTCAAGGGACTGATGGTACACCCAGGAGTGCAGAACAACCCAATTTCAGAGAATTTCGTCGATCCTGCTAAAGATGACGACTGGGATTCTAAAAATCCTCGTGTATCGATCGATACCAACCCAGACACCTGCACGAGAGGATCCAAAATCTCGTGTATCGATCGATACTGAGGCGCAGGTCGAGAAGAAACCAGAGATTGTCCATGAGAGGGTGTACAAACCCAAAATACCTTATCATATGCCTCCTAAGATGACAAAGAAGGAATGGGAGGACGCCAGATGCAAAACTATGTTGGATAAGTTGGTTGTGGAGCTTCCTTGGGTTGTTGATATATCTGACGATGAGCATCGCTCGACACCCGTCCAAAGTTCTGCCATGGACGATTCCAGAGCGAAAGCATCGATCGACACCACACCTGTGTCGGTCGATACCAGTTCCGATGCTGAAACAAAACTCGAGTTGAGTGCAGAAAGGGTTTACAAACCCAAGGCGCCATACCCCATACCACCCAGACACCTCAGAGACCCCATTTCTCCAAAGCAGCTGCTTGGCTTCGAGAAGATGGTACGACGGATTCCCCACACACTGACTTTTGAAGAAGCTCTAGAGTGTCGCCCTCTGCTGAGTCACTTCCGAGATTGCAGAGAAACTTTGGAAGAGATCGAAGTACTCTTTGTCAAGGCAAGAAGCAAGTCACTACCGCTGAGGCAGTTGACCAAGAGGGAAGACCCAGGGATATTCTCAGTTCCATGCTCCATCTCTGGAGTTGAATTCAAAGAGTTTCTCGTTGACTCAAGGGCTAGCGTCAATGTCATGTCAAGGGAAATTTCATATAGATTGGGAGTTGATATTCGACCTCCCAAGTCAACCATCACATTCGCGAACAGTTCCACCTCACTTCCATATGGTACAATCCCTGATTTGACGGTTAAAGTAGGAGATTGCCTGGTTCCTACTGATTTTCAGGTCGTGGAGATGAGTGCACAATCTCGTACGCAATTGATTCTTGGAAGACCCTTCATGGCTACGGTTGGTGCCATTATGGACACACCCAGCAAGAGGATCTCGTTCTCGTACATTGACAAGGAGGTGTACTACAAAGCCATCCCTACTAGAGGAACTCCCACACATATCTCTTGCATCACCATTGTTATAGGAAAGACGTTGGTAGTTGATCTTTTGGAAGAGCCTCCTGACGAGCTAACTGTCATAGACCTTCTAGATAGTCCTTCTGTCATCACCAAGAAAGGCGTCAAAACAGCTAAGGCAAAGAAGAATGTGAAGAGCACAGGAGTAAAAGGTGCTCCCTCTATGACCTTCGAAACCATTCTCTAAGCCTAGAGTTATTCTCACTTCGGAGCTGAAAGAGAAGGGACATGAGTTTATGGTGAGCATGATGAGCAGAACTATGCGGCTGGAGATGTCAAATTGTGGAGCTTGTTTCGGCGCGAGTTCTCATTCTTATCCGGCCTGATCGTCCGTACAGTCAAGCTAATGACATTAAACGAGCGCTTGGTGGGAGGCAACCCACTGGTGAGTTTGTTTTTGAGTCTTTTCTTTTTATTTTTCGTTTTTGTGTCTATGTCATGATAAACAAGGAGCAAACACGAAATCGCCTGAGTGTCGATCGATACCCTGTTGGTATCGGTCGACACCCTACGCGAATGAGAACGGTTCATCATATCGACTTAAGCCTGGTATCGATCGATACCAGGCCGTGTGTCGGTCGATACTCGTTGTTCCAGCACGGTAACTTCTTGATTTTTCACAATCCATTTGGTTCTTTTGCTTTCTTTCACCAACTCTAGGCTAGATAACAATGGGGACAGTGTTGTTCAAGTCTGGGGGAGGTCGTCGCTGAAATTGTTTTTGTTTTTCTTAGAGTCAGTCGTTTTTGAGTCATTCGTTGTTTTATTGAGTCAAAACTTTGTTGGAGACTGTGATCTTTTTCTTGAATCTATTGATCTGACCTTACTTTTAAGTGACCATTGTTACAGAATCAGTTCTAGATCGACAAATGAAAAATCCAAAGGCTGACCAGTTAACTAGAAGACACTCATGTTTCCAGCAAAGCTCCTTGAAGCCTGAGCCAAATTTTTGCACTTCATTGATGTGGTTAGTATTCATAGAGCTTGATTCCTCATTCGTATCTGACAAAAGAACCCATGTGTTTAAAATAATGGTATTTCTCTCCCTGTTACAAGTTAATTAATAAGATGCATTAAAAGATGAAATGATTTTCTTCTGAGTAGAGAGTTAGGAAAATTTCCAACGATCTCATTATTCTACTTGGTGAGGAATGATCACACAAAGGATTGGAAGCGAGGCTAGGATTTTCCTATGATGCCATTATTCACCTTCGCCTTTGATACGCTGAGAGGGAAGAACCGGGGATTCAGTGGATAACGCCATCAATACTCGCGTCTCATACCTTGATGTGTATATGCAAAGCTAAAAACAAAAGAAAGAACATAATAAGAAATAAATCTGGGGGAGATAAATAATACCAGAAATTGTGAAAAAATGGTGGTTCCTTGTCATGATATTGTATGGGAAAGAATCTAGAAGGTTCTTGATAGTAATCACAGCGATGAAACTGGCGAGGAAGGCTTGATTGAACAATGCTGTGAAATAATGTGTGTAGTCTGGGAAGCTGCGAATGTCTATGGAGAAGTACATGGTGGTTAGATCAAAAACTGGTTGGGTAACATTTGTGTGTTTGGGAAAAGGGTCATTTCAATGTTTCATGAACAGGTGAGTCTCTATGTTTTCAAACCTCTTTCTCTGGTTTAGTTTTTTGTTTTGCTTGAGGGCTCAAGCAAAAAGGCTAAGTCTGGGGGAGGTGATATATCATAGTTTTTACCCCGTTTAAGCCATGATATAAGTCCATTTTATAGAGTCTTTCTACTATTTTGTAGTGGTTTAGAGTCTTTTACAGGTTTTAGCACGTTTGGAGATATTGGAGCTTTCTGGAGCATTTTAGAGCAAAGCAACGTTCGTGTAGCTGAATACCCGATTTGAAGCATCATTATCGATTGATACTGTCTAGTATCGGTCGATACTCACCGAAGCAGACAAGACCCGCGACTTTAATGAAGAGTTGAAGAATTGAAAAATGGCCCAAAAGTCTTTATTATTTACAAGAAGCCCTAAAACGTGATTTATGTTATTTAATAGGATTTTACAGCCACTTTCTTGACTATGTTTTATTCTACGCTTTCATTACTCTTGATTCTACTTTGGTTTTTGAAGAGACAACTCTGAACTCCTGTTTTCTATTTTTTTCTTTGATGATCTATTCAATCATGTTGTTTTCATTCTCCATGTCTGAGTATATCCACTTTAGGTTCAGGGTTCTCATAAGGGTTTTTTCTGAATGCTAGGTTGATTAGTTGATTAGGATTCACCATCTGAATTAGTTCTTCGCCTTAGGTTGTGTTCAAAGCTAATTCTAGGTTGACGAATCTGGAACTTAGATCTTAGGATAATTGATTAGGCGCGAGAGTGCGATTAATTACCTGATAGAACCTAGGGTGAGCAAAATAACTATTCGCAAAGAGATTTGGTTTAGTTGTTTTGTGAACAAATCAAACTTGAGCTAAAAGCTGGCTTAGACTTTAGGATTCGCAACGAGATTTGGAATTCTAGGATTTAGACTTAGATAGTTTTCGCAACGAGAGTTGGTTAGCTATACTTTAGTGATTTGAGTTTAAGAACCGCGCTAAATCTGAATCATGTTAGTTAGTTTATCTGCATTCATTGATTTCCTGAGAAATACCCTGAACCTATCTTTCTCCCAATCGAATTACATCTTGTTTAATTTACGTATTGCTTTCAATTACATCTTTAGGTTCAGCTTGATTCTCATTTATATAATCTATTGTGTGATTCCGTGAGTCTCTATGGATTCGATCCCTAAATATTACAACTGACACTGCTTTAATACTTTTAGGGTATTAATTTGAGCATATCACTGGTTCAAAAACACAATAAGAATGCGGATAAGATTTTTTCCAAGCAGGTGAAATTAGTGCTCAATCCAACTTTTTGCAAATTACTCATTCGTCTCTTTTGTTGCTCCAAGTAAAGAGAGGTCCATGTGCCGTTATGTCCATAAGAGATCAATACCGTACTACTTCCTGAACATCTCGCATACCAATCGGTATTGTCGGAGATGTTTCGTAATTTGAGTGTTCTTCCGCTTGCAAGATTTCGTTAAAATCCCCCATTATCACCCATGGTTTGTCTCGAAGCATTGGTGAGTTTTGGTGATTCTTTAAGTCTTCCCACAATTCCTTCATTTCGTCCACAAAATTCAATGCATAAACAAATGAGCATAAGAAATCCTTCTCGAAACCATCCAGCAATATCGAGCAAGTAACCATTTGTCCACTTGTGAAACACGGTGTGACTCTCACCTTTGGGCTCCACACCACCCATATTCTTCCCAAACAATGAGAGTCATAATTTCAAATAGAGTGCCAGTTCTTAAAAACTGATGTAATAATACTGTCAGCCTTATTTGCCTTCACTCGCGTATCCAATAAAAAACCAAATTGAAAATGATTTTTCTTCAACCACCTTCGAATCACAGTATGCTTAGATGTTTTGTTAAAACCCCGAATATTCCCAAAAAAAATCAGACATCAAATATTTTTCCGAGTAAACTTTCTTGTTGAAATGCCATGATTTTGGTCATTTGCTTTTTTATTTGTCGATTCTTTGGTTTTTCGAGATGGAGCTTTTCTATGTTCCCATCCGTGCTCCTTTGCTTGCCCCTCACTACAAATTATCATTCCATGTAATTTCGCTATTATCAATTCACCATTATGGTTCTCGTCTTCTCTTTGAATGCCTCTTTGCTTTGAATCAGGGAGTACTTTCATACTCTGTTCTAGCACTGTTTCTTCATTTGTTTTTTGATCTTCTTCCCCCCCCCCCCCCCCCTCTTCTTTTCCTTTTTCTTCTTCACTCAGAACAGAGTATCTAGAATTAGATAATATTGATACTCTACCAAATTAAACTATTTGCTTTGTTTGTTTAGGCTTCGCCCAGCCTTGGCTGGCGAAACTTTAGACCATTCTCCCTCCTCTTTTTCATTCTCCTTGTGTTCAATTCTTTCGACAGATTTTCTTACCTCCGTGACCTCTATCTCAGTTCCCTCCATCTTCACAATTTCTAGTACCGATTTCTCCGCAATCGCCATCGTTAAGCTCTTTTCCTCCTTTCTTGCATCCCCATTTTTTTTTTATCAATTTCGGCTCTAAATATGTTTGACTATGTCCATTCTCATCTTGTGATTCGGTAGTACCCAAACAAATCGTGTGCAAATGTCCCCATTTATCACACTTCGAACACTCGGAGGCAGCCAGGGGTAAGAAAACTCCACATAATTATCTTTTCCTTTAGAATTGAAAATCATAACTTTTGGTAGTTCTTTCGAGAGATCTGGTTTGACAAAGATTTTTGCGACTTTGAAATCATGACATGTGTTGTCTCTGTATGGAGCCTATCTGGTAATCCAACAACAATGGTTATGAAACTCAATCATTTCCATTAAAACATATCCATCAGAACTTTTCGGAGATGACCCCATAATGGTACATATTTTACTCAGGGCCGGCTTAACTAGGGGGCGAGCAGGGCCCACGCAGTTTTTTTTCTGATATTTTATTGCATAGGTGTGTTTGGAAATTTTTTTTATTGTCCAAAAGGCCTAAATATTTTTTTTATTGTTCAGGGATCCCAAAATATTTGTTTTTGCCCAGAAACCCCTAAAAATATTGAGCCGGATTTTTACTTCCGGCATAACATCTTCCACATCTTCCACAAAGGGAGTCCACTTCGACATAACCACGGGAATTTCAGCCAAGTTTCACATACCTCTTCTGAAAAAAAAAATATTTTGTATTGCTTGATTAGTGATCATGAACTTCATTGTTGTTGAATTGATAACGTGAACATCAATCATCTGAGATTTGTTGCCAAGAGCCCAAATTTTATTGACAATCGAATGAACTTTCGCAACATGAGGAGCTGTAGCCTGTAGCTAGGAAGCGACCAATCAATAAATCCTCCCACAGAAGAGATGAGTCCTTAAAAATCTCTTATGGCACCACAGTTGACAATTTTCCATCCTGAACCTTGATTTCAACATCGTATTTCGTAAGAGACCTCTTGTTTTGCACCACACTAGTCCATGAAGTTGCTGATTCCTTCCTCTCTGCATCTCGCACTACCGGCGCGACGACTTCCTCCATCATCGATGAAGAACGACGGCAGGCGGCGCGATGCCGTGAAGAAAAAAATTGAAAAACCTAAATCGCCCCCCCCCCCCCTCCACGTCAGCCAAAAAAGATAGTAGTTCTCCCCATCACATGAACTCTTAAGGTAATTGAATTATATTTCTCTATCAACATTATATCTACGAAAGGGTACACAATGGCCTATATACGTATTTTCTTTATTTGTGGCGATTGACACCAATTTAAAACATTTGAGCTTACAATGATGTCGCATTTTTAATCCAACATGATAAGGAAATGAGGGTTACCTTGTATGGAACCAAACAAAAAGACAACGATTAGAAAAAGTAAATTAAAACAATATCATATGATTGTTACTTGAGATAATGGTAAACTCTAAAAAAAATTATGTATTTTAAAATTAAATTATAACACAAAGCATATTGTGATTTCGATGATGTTGAAAAAGCCTGAACCAACCATACAAGTGGGTTTCAGAGGAAGTGCGATCATAAGTTGATGCAGTCTTAAAAAAGGGAGGATCACGTTGACCTTGGATCGAGCATATTCTATAATTCACTACATCAATCTTTGGTTTTAATTTTTTTGGTTATTCTCTTCTTCTTCTTTTTTTGGCTATGTATTGCTGTTGTTAGTGAGGATAAACAGAACATAAAACTTTAAATTTTTGATGGAGTAGCTAAGTTATTTGAGTTGTTCGTTAACAATAAATACATTATTATTGGTGGTTTCAAATTTAATATTGGCATAATGAAACCTATGAAGAACATTCTTATTGATATTAAGTTAAAAATATCAAACAGTTAAAATACATTAACTTTAATACATTAATAGGTTTCAACCATTTTTTAATAAAATACGAAATATTTCGGACCATAAATTATTCACTTTGCTCTATTTTACTTAAACAATGGTTGTTAAACATAAAACTATTTTATAAAAAAAACAAAATTGACAACAATAGAAACATGTAAGACATATGGAATTGGTGAGGTTGAGAATAAAGATCCGTTAAAAGAAAATATTATTTAACAAAATTTGGAATCAACCAAAATTTGGAATTAGCCAAAAAAAAAAGGAAACCAATAATCTAAAACCATATGCGAGTTGAGTGTACATTCACATAAGTATATTTAAAACATGGATATAATCTGAAAACAAAACAAAATCTCTAAAATATTAACATGCGCGCCGGGTATTCATATGATTTATAATATAAAAAAAAATATGGATAGAAAAAATACAAATCAAGTCGATTTCTTAAAAACATCTTATTAAACAAAGATGATGGAGTAACAATAAACAAGACGCTACGTGATAATAAAATTCCGGTAAATATGAATAGGGAAAGTACAATCAAGTTGATTTCTTGTCGACGGCTTGGTTCTTGACGGAGTTAGAGGTGAGCCAAGAAGAGAAATTTTGGAGAGTGGTGTTGTCGACTCGATAGCCGGACTGGGTAAATCTCTGGAGCTGATGCCAAGTGAAGTCAGGGTACTTTCTAGAAGCTTCTTTGCCTTCCACAAGTTCAGGAGGAGGTACGATGACCTTGTCTTCTCTAGGACACGAGAAGAAAACCAATGACCTTCTCACTTTCTCCTTGTTAACCACTGCCCTGTGGAAACAGCTCTTGTAGTTTCCGTTTGACAATGCCTTTCACATCAAATCCAAAATAACACATCATTTCAACAGAATTATATGGTTATTGATCAAATGACCTCAAATTATAATTGTATTTCAAAATCGATATAGTTAGATAAACCAATAGTTTATATCAGTCTGATAAGTACCCAAAAGTATCATATTTCACAAATTTTATGTTTAAGTACAAATAAAAGGAAAAAGATATGTATTGTAAATTGGTGATTTATCTTTTTTTGTTTTGTTCAACAAATTGGTGATTTATCTTTCCATCAGTAAATGTAGAGTAATATCCCCTATTGTAAAAACACTACTGTGTTTGCATAAAAAAAAAGTATAAGCATTCTTTTTCGATAAGTTGTTTCTAATATTTTTTCCATTGTTGAGAAATTTTTTTGGCCTTATTGGTTAAAAAGAAACTTACCATGAAGGTGTCTCCAACGTTTACGACAAGAGCACCGGGACGAGGGCGCACGGTCTGCCACTTTCCTCCGGCAAAGACCTCCAAACCCACAACATCGTCTTGGAGCAGAACGGTTATAGATGTTGGGTCATTATGGGGACCCACACCGAGGGCTTTGTCCGGTTGATTACACGGAGGATAATAGTTGCATCTGAAGATGGCATTTCCATCTTCAAAGAATCTCCGGTAATATGTCCGGTCTTTTAAACCCATACTTATTCCCAGAAGCTCCATCAACTCCAGAGTCAAACCGTTCATTGCCTCACAAAATTCTTGGAACACTTGACTGAAACAAAACAGGTTATATTTTGTTTGGTAACCAAGAATATCCAAGGAACAAAACAATTGAAAAAGATTATCTTTACATATTATAAAATGTAATCATATAGCAAATATGGTTTTTTCATAGCGTTTATATAACTAAACTATATGCATGCAATTGATTTACCCGATCTCTTGACGTTCGTCGCCTAGCCTTGATTTTAGAAATTCCTCAACAACTTTAGGTGGACCCGTCTTGAAAGCCAAAGTCAAAGTCTCATTCCATGGAAGATTGGAGGAGAATCGCTGGCTATGACCTGCGGTATAGCCAGAGATATTCCCCGGGGTCCTGTAAGCCTTTAGCTTCTCATTTTTGGATAGCCCAAAGAACAAACTCGAGGTCTCAAGCGCCTTCTCAGCCAAGCCCGACTTGAAGCCATGGTTAATCACTAGAAAGGTACCATGAGCCATGCACGCTTCTCTCACAGCCTTAGCTGCAAGCTGTGTCTCGGTCTCATTGCCATTTAGGAACTCACTTAGGTCGATGATTGGGAGTTCGAGGTCGCCTTCTGAAGGGATAATATATTTTTCCGGCCAAAGGAATTCGGCCGGAACATTTAGTTGTCTTTGGAGTAGAGAAAAATTAACGTTGGTGTTATTCATTTCTCTTGATATTGCGGGTGGTGTGATTTCTGTACATTAACCATTTTGAAGGGATTTATATAGAGGTGAGTATTAAGTTAGTAGGGGCAGGTTGGGTATTAATGACGGTTTACTATAGATGAAGATATTATATTTATTTGTTTTATCCCATTTTTTGTCGACATGTGTATAGAGATATTTCGATCTTATATGTATTTTGGATAACTCTTTCTATTTCTATGTCTTATATTGGCCCGGCTGAACTAGGGACGGCCGACGCCAAGAAGTGCAGGATGGCAAATCCTATTACACTCTGTGTCCGCAACACATCTCCCAACACCGATTATTCTTGGGCCCGGAGAGACCATGTGAAAGCCCCGGTGGCCAAATGGATTAAATGTCAATTCCGCTTCCGTGGGGAGTCGATCCCTGACCTTGACCAATAGGGCATACCCTCACCATAGAAGGAAACCACCCCACTACCACCACTTGGTTATTGTCTTTCTATTTCCATATGTCTTATTTGGCCATGATTGTCTTCAAAATCATACAGTGCATTTGTTAGTCAAACGAAAACGCAAATCTAATGTCTGAATTTATGTGTATAATAGCATTCACAAAAATGTAAATACAAGCACATATAGAAGCTTCAAACACAAATCAAATTTTCTTTTACTTGTTTATGCTTCGTGTCACGTTTCAATTAAACTTATAATCTTCAATTTCACATATACAGATTTATCTATATCTATATTTTATCTTATTATTATTATTTTGTTAAATGAAAAATTACTAAGTTAACGAAAAAAGTATGGCACCATTAATTTTTAGTTTTATTTTTTGGACGTCTGGCACCCTTCTTTATGAAGATGATATTTTGTTTGTTTTGTTTTTTTGACAGCTATTCTAATACATCCATATATAAACAATATAATTTATCATATAAAAAAAACAATTTACCATATATAATACCCTATACAGTCAAGCAGTTATTTTTTTTTCCTTTACATTTCAAAAAATATTTTACCATATTTGAAAAAGTTAATTTTAAATATAAAAAGTAATATTTACATATCTTAAAAAAAACACAAATCTTTACTATATGGAAGCAGCTATTTGAAGGTCCTGAGACTATCCACCTGAGCTTTTTAAAAATTAAAGAGAGGATACCACGTCAGCTCATAACCAAATTAACAATGAGCAAGTTCTATTCTAACACATTAGATTAAAAATCGTTTCACCTCTCATCACCTTCTCTCAATGTACAATTTTAATCTTATGTTCCAATGCTTCTCGATGATAAATTGATACTTTCTTATTTTGAAGACCGGTGAATAACAGGAACTCGATGAAGATGTGTTCGATCCCTATTCGCGATCGATACAATTTCTTCGAAGCGATGAATAACTAAATCAGAGGTCCACATCGCATGTAACAAAATGGGTTCCCTGAAATTTTTAAAATTCTTCAAATACGTTTATGTGTTGTTCGATTACCGTTTCCTGATCATGTAGATCACTGGAAGCGTCGGAGCTGAAGCTAATACTGTTATACACAGAGGTTGGTGTGATCTGGCCCTCGCCGCCGTCATCTGTCACCAGCCAAGAATCAGAAGTCTCCTCCAACAATGATCAGGGCAGAATCAATGGTGGAGATCGGATCCCACAAGGCGAGATCCAAAGACGGAAGTTTTCTACGGGTAAGACACGAGTCTCTTATGTGTCTCTTCCTCTCTAGCAGTTAACAGCCTCCTTTTGTCTTTCAAAAAATATTCTACATGGCTTGAGATTCATGTAAAAAGGAGAGACTTAATACCCGCGAAATCGATGCCAAAATTGTTGTAATCACATTGGGTTATTAGCATGTTCGATTTCTCTATAATTTTTCTTCATTGAGTTTATGGGTGGTCTGTGATTTATCAATCACTTTAACAAATGATTGTTTCAATTTGTGTTCCTCCATGACTGCATGCACAAACCATAGAGTATCTTTAAGCAAATTCATAATGCATAAAGTGAAGGAGGTCGATGTAGCATAGAGATTTAATGATCTAAAGGGTCTGGTAACATTATGTTAACTATTGAGGGTAATATAGCTCCAAATTTTAATTAGATAACATTTTTAATTATTACATTATACAAAAATGGGATAGAAGTCATCCTCTGTTTAAATGTTTGGCGATGTTTTTACATAAAGAATCCTCTGTTCCAGGTTGGTTGTTGAAGATAGAAAATGAATAAGAAAAGATTACCCAAGGAGGATGTGAGCTGACATAGAAAGTTCGCTCTCGGGTTTATGTCGACAATTACAGGTAATTTGTTATAGTTTCTCTATAGTTATCATCCCCTACTTTAGATTTTATCTTTTTATCTTAAGCACAAAGCCGTGCCAACGTTGTTGGTTGTCCGAAGCGATTAAAAATAAAATGTCCCAATTCATAAATAAACGTCTACAATAATAAACATCACCGTCATATAATAAAATACCCCAATTCATAAATAAACGTCTCCTGGCGCCAAAAAAAACGCTCACAACTGCCGTTGATCAAAATCCCTTTTTCAGATCTCGTTTTGCCTCTCCGGCTCCTGGCGCTCCTCGCCAGAGCCGCGAGAGGGCTTCTCTTCGTTTTTTCCTTTTTCGTGGTGAGTCTTGCTCTCTCCGACAAGGCTGCAGCGACTCGTTGGTTGTGGAAGACGGAAGCTCCTTGCAGATCCGGACATGTTGAGGACTTTGGGCCGGTGATGCTTCCTCAAGGGCTTTCGTTGGAGACTCTCGGCGGCTCCTCTTCTTGGTTGTTTCTCTTGAGGACAGCGGCCGGTCTAAGTGGAGGCTGCGAGCCGGAGGGGTGACGCGAAGCGTTGAGGATTGATGAGTAAGCTTGCTGCTCTTGAGGACAACGGCGGGTCTTGAAAGGAATTCTCGGAGGAGGTGATTTAAGTTGCAGAAACCGCCGAAGATTATTGAGTAAGCTCGTCGGTGGCGGGTCTTGAAAAGAATCTAGGTGGCGGCTTTCCACGGCGAAGGTTGCACTTGTTGTTGACCGGATCTGCTTCTATTTTTCTGCAAATCCCGTTTCAAACCCCCTCAGGTAAGTAGTCAAAGCGGTGGCGCTCCGGTGGTCTCTGCTTCTCTTCCAGGCGGTGGCGGTCTTGTTGGTGAGCTTAGGCTCCGGTTACAGTGGTGGATCGGTTTCTCGTTCGTGGAGGTGGTGGCGGCGTCTTCAGAGATCGCATCTCCTGCGATTAGGGTTTTCGGTTCTCCCGGTTTAGCCGGTTTTCTGTTTGGGCTTTTTAAGTTTGCCCCTTCTAGGCTTTTAATTTTTAATTTATGTCTGCTTTCAAATTTGTAATCTTGAAAAAACCCAAAAAAATTAAATATGAAGACCCTTTAACAAAAAAAAAATTCACTTTACCCTAACTCTTTAATAATCATGTTATTTACTTAAGTAGTTAATTACTAAAAACCCATGTACCGAAAAACGATTATTAGAAGCACATATGGTTAATGGTTGGCCCATAACTAATATCTAATTATAATATTAGATGCACTTAAATGTTATAAAACCAAAAAAAGATGCCCTTAATTTTTTAATTTTTTTTTGTTGCAGTAGGCAAATGTTTCATTTTTTCTAACTCAAGCACGGCCCTGTTTAAGCACTTAGGGGGTGTATTCAATATGATATATAGGAGAATTTGGAGAAATTTGAATTTTAGTGAGTTTTTAGATGATTTTAGTGATTTAGGAAAGTTGTTATGATTTGTTTTTAAATAACTTTGAAATCTCACCTAAAACCATGAGATTTGGATTTTTATTTTTTTAACTAAAAAACTTTACCAAAACACCTTCAAATCACTAAAAATCTCTTAAAACCCATTACTTCAAATATTTCCAATAACAGTGGATTTGAAAGTTCATTTAGAAATCACTAGTTCAATAACATGAGATTTTAAAAGACTTTTTAAAATTCATGTTTGAATAACATAAGATTTGTGATTTAAATACAAATCACTCCAAATGCTAGATTGAATACATCCCCTTAGATTTATTTAGAAAGATTTAAAAATAATTAGGAGGAAAAGTACTAGATTTACCTCCCTTGGTCATGATTTGGCTGCCTTATAGATTAGGGCAAATTGCTGTTTTTACACCAAAATTTTGTTTTTATGACAAAAATATACTGTGTTTTCAATCAAATGTTGCGCTACACTTTTTGGGATAGAAAATTACAGTTACCCCCTTATGATCAAACAAAAAATGCGAAACCGCTATTACCATTTTAACCTTCGCGACATGTCAGACTTCTATAGAGGTCTGACATTTAGACTCTAATAGAAGTCTGATTGATTTCTCTTACCAGACTTTTATCAGACTTATTCGAGAAGTCTGATACAGATTAAAACCGTAAATTTAAATTTAAAAATTAAAACAAAACAATTTTAAAATTTTTGTTTCTACAATAATTAAATATAGACGATTTTGATGTTTAGAAATTAATATTTTATAAATTGAATCAAATTAAACAAGTTTAGTTAATTATGCATATACCTCAATAAATATTAGACTTATCGAAGAAGTCTGATACAGATTTAATTAGTAAATTTAAATTTAAAAATTGTAAAAAATTATTTTGTTAAAAATTTCTTATACATAAATTAAATATAGACGATTTCGAAGTATTAAAATTAAATTTCGTAAAATTGAATCAAATTAAAAATATGTAAGGCAAAGTAGGTTGTAAACCTCAAAACATGCTTTGTAATGGAAACATTTATATATAACTTTAGGGTTAGATTCGTGGTTTACCAAATTTACATTTGAAATTAAAAATTTGCACATATGTGTTGTAATGTGCATATATTTCACGAATTTGATACTTCCTAGAAGTTATGTTTTAATATTGTCACTCATAAGTACTAAATATTAGATTTAGGGTTACTCGGACTTATCGGAGAAGCCTGAGAGAATCGGGATATCTCAGACTTCTCAGAGATTACCAGACTTCAATTTTATCCTGATTTTTTAAAAGTCAATTGTAAAACTACACTCTCGTTGGCCATATGAATTTCATCAGATTTCTAAAGCAGTCTGAGTATACAACTCAGATCTGAAATCGACGATATGTAAAAATTCGTACCTATTTCCATTTAGAGTTTGTTTTCACTCTCGTCGAGCACCCAGAACGTCTAATATCACCGAAATCCCGCAAGCCCAGTCGTGTTTTGCCGTTTTTATGCCATAATTTCTGATTTCGGTACATTTGAATCGGAAAATGAGTGGGAAAATGGGAGAATCGAAGAGCGTAGTCGCGAAAAGTGTTTACGAGCTCTATTCTTGAGTTTTAATGGCGGAAAAACGGGTTATTTACTGCATTAACTCGTCGACGATGGTGGTTGTCGTGGTTTCTCAGAATTCTCAGAGAATAGGGGTTTCTCAGACTTCTAAGAGAAGTCTGAAACGTATTTAATTTGAAAATTTAAATTAAAAAATATTAAAAAATTAGTTTTTAGAATTTTTTACTAAATAAATTATACATACTCATTATTGATGTATATAAATTAAAAGTACATAAAATTTAATCAAATTGAATCATTGGAGATGAATTTGGATCTAAACACAAGTTTGTGGTTTCTCAGACTTCTCCGAGGAGAAGTCTGAATTGTATTTAATATGAAAATTTAAATTAAAAAAATAATTAAAAACTTTTTCATACAAATTTTTGATACATAAATTAAACATAACCATTGTAGATGTATATAAATTTAAATTAAATAAAATTTAGTCAAAATGAGGGAGTATGAGATACATTTGGATCTAAACACCATGTAGGTAAGAGTTTACAATTTGGATATCATGTTCTTATCTGTAGGGTTAGATTGAGTTTCTAAATTTTAATTCATAATGTTTTTTTTACATATACTGGTTAGTTTGTGACTAAGTTAAACGAGTTTGATGTTTGTTATAAGTTTTCTATATAATATGATGGTATTTAAGTAGTAATTATGAAGTTTATGGTTTATCAGACTGCCATTTCAGTCTGATCATGTCCATGGTGTATCAGATTTCTTGATGGAAACATGTGAATTAACCTGAAATAAGTTACATTTTACCCCATATATATACTAAAGTTACCAACCCTAATCTGTAAAAATCATTATCGACTCTCTCTCTAAAACAAGAAAAATCTCTCTCTCTCTAAACTCTCTCAAACATCTCTCCGGAAACCCTCCTTGCCACCACCACCGCCACCGCCACCGCCGTCGTCAGCTTCTTCAGTCTGGTAATTACCTCTCCTTTTTCGCCTTCTACTCTACATTTTTCTGCAAATTGTTTTTAAATCTATACGAAATAAGACAATTTTCCCATTTTCTTTGCATAGATCTAAACAAACAGATGAGTTATTTGCCTAGATCTAATTAATTCCATTTTAGATCTACTTGAAAATTATTATATTATAAGTCTGAAAGTGAATTAGACTCGATACGAAATCTGATACTTGAACTGATCTGAATTAGACTCGATTAGAAGTCTGAAATTGTATAATTAGACTCTGTTAGAAGTCTGAAAGTATACTTTCATTTAATTAGACTCTTTAATCAGTGTTGCTTTACATTTTGATTCAGAAATGGAAGCAAGGAAAGCCATAATCTGCGGACTCCCGGCAAACGGAATCATACCACAGCTTGATTCAGACATGGAAGCAAGGAAAGGCATAATCTGCGGACTCCCGGCAAACGGAATCATACCACAACTCCAACCACAACCACCACAAGAAGCAGATGATGATCGAGGAAGTGATGTGGTGGAGCTCACACGAGAAGATTACCGGAGAGCTATGGGATACTTGATACGGATTGAGTCAGACGAAGAAGACATCGAACCTGAGGTCCGTAGACTTCTACAAAACCTCAGAAAGAAAGAACAAATGCTCAGAAACCAAGAACTCAACTCCGCTGCAATGAAACAACCAAAACATGAACAAGGAGAGTCCTCAAGAGGCAAGGGTCGTCGTCGAGACTAATATCTGTCAGACTTCTTTAGAAGTAGTATGATATCAGACTTCTTTAGAAGTCTGATTGTGTTTTGGATTTATATTGCAGTCTGTAGGTGGCGTGGATATCATGTTCTTATCTGTAGAGTTAGATTGAGAGTTTCTAAATTTTTAATTCATAATGTTTTTTTTACATATACTGGTTAGTTTGTGACTAAGTTAAACGAGTTTGATGTTTTTTTAAGTTTTCTATATAATATGATGGTATTTAAGTAGTAATTATCAAGTTTATGGTTTATCAGACTGCCATTTCAGTCTGATCATGTCCATGGTGTATCAGATTTCTTGATGGAAACCTGTGAATTAACCTGAAATAAGTTACATTTTACCCCATATATAAACTAAAGTTACCAACCCTAATCTGTAAAAGTCATTATCGACTCTCTCTCTAAAACAGGAAGAATCTCTCTCTCTCTCTCTAAACTCTCTCAAACATGTCTCCGGAAACCCTCCTCGCCACCACCACCGCCACCGCCACCGTCGTCGTCAGCTTCTTCAGTCCGGTAATTACCTCTCCTTTTTCGCCTTCTACTCTACTTTTTCTGCAATTTTTTTTTAGATCTATACGAAATAAGACCATTTTCCCATTTTCTTTGCATAGATCTAAACAAACAGATGAGTTATTTGCCTAGATCAAGTTAATTACATTTTAGATATACTTCAAAATTACTATATTAGAAGTCTGAAAGTGAATTAGACTCGATACGAAGTCTGATACTTGAACTGATCTGAATTAGACTCGATTAGAAGTCTGAAATTGTACTTTCATTTAATTAGACTCTGTTAGAAGTCTGAAAGTATACTTTCATTTAATTAGACTCTTTAATCAGTGTTGCTTTACATTTTGATTCAGAAATGGAAGCAAGGAAAGCCATAATCTGCGGACTCCCGGCAAACGGAATCATACCACAGCTTGATTCAGACATGGAAGCAAGGAAAGGCATAATCTGCGGACTCCCGGCAAACGGAATCATACCACAACTCCACCCACAACCACCACAAGAAGCAGATGATGATCGAGGAAGTGATGTGGTGGAGCTCACACGAGAAGATTACCGGAGAGCTATGGGATACTTGATACGGATTGAGTCAGACGAAGAAGACATCGAACCTGAGGTCCGTAGACTTCTACAAAACCTCAGAAAGAAAGAACAAATGCTCAGAAACCAAGAACTCAACTCCGCTGCAATGAAACAACCAAAACATGAACAAGGAGAGTCCTCAAGAGGCAAGGGTCGTCGTCGAGACTAATATCTGTCAGACTTCTTTAGAAGTAGTATGATATCAGACTTCTTTAGAAGTTTGATTGTGTTTTGAATTTATATTGCAGTCTGTAGGTGGCGTGGATATCATGTTCTTATCTGTAGAGTTAGATTGAGAGTTTCTAAATTTTTAATTCATAATGTTTTTTTTACATATACTGGTTAGTTTGTGACTAAGTTAAACGAGTTTGATGTTTGTTTTAAGTTTTCTATATAATATGATGGTATTTAAGTAGTAATTATCAAGTTTATGGTTTATCAGACTGCCATTTCAGTCTGATCATGTCCATGGTGTATCAGATTTCTTGATGGAAACCTGTGAATTAACCTGAAATAAGTTACATTTTACCCCATATATAAACTAAAGTTACCAACCCTAATCTGTAAAAGTCATTATCGACTCTCTCTCTAAAACAGGAAGAATCTCTCTCTCTCTCTCTAAACTCTCTCAAACATCTCTCCGGAAACCCTCCTCGCCACCACCACCGCCACCGCCACCGTCGTCGTCAGCTTCTTCAGTCCGGTAATTACCTCTCCTTTTTCGCCTTCTACTCTACTTTTTCTGCAAATTTTTTTTAGATCTATACGAAATAAGACCATTTTCCCATTTTCTTTGCATAGATCTAAACAAACAGATGAGTTATTTGCCTAGATCAAGTTAATTACATTTTAGATATACTTCAAAATTACTATATTAGAAGTCTGAAAGTAAATTAGACTCGATACGAAGTCTGATACTTGAACTGATCTGAATTAAACTCGATTAGAAGTCTGAAATTGTACTTTCATTTAATTAGACTCTGTTAGAAGTCTGAAAGTATACTTTCATTTAATTAGACTCTTTAATCAGTGTTGCTTTACATTTTGATTCAGAAATGGAAGCAAGGAAAGCCATAATCTGCGGACTCCCGGCAAACAGAATCATACCACAGCTTGATTCAGACATGGAAGCAAGGAAAGGCATAATCTGCGGACTTCCGGTAAACGGAATCATACCACAGCTCCACCCACAGCCACCACAAGAAGCAGATGATGATCGAGGAAGTGATGTGGTGGAGCTCACACGAGAAGATTACCGGAGAGCTATGGGATACTTGATACGGATTGAGTCAGACGAAGAAGACATCGAACCTGAGGTCTGAAGACTTCTATAAAACCTCAGAAAGAAAGAACAAAGGCTCAGAAACCAAAAACTCAACTCCGCTGCAATGAAACGACCAAAACAAGAACAAGGAAAGTCCTCAAGAGGTAAGGGTCGTCGTCGAGACTAATATCTGTCAGACTTCTTTAGAAGTAGTATGATATCAGACTTCTTTAGAAGTAGTATGATATCAGACTTCTTTAGAAGTAGTCTGATATCAGACTTCTTTAGAAGTCTGATTGTGTTTTGGATTTATATTGCAGTCTGTAGGTGGTGTGGATATCATGTTATTATCTGTAGGGTTAGATTGAGAGTTTCTAAATTTTTAATTCATAATGTTTTTTTTTACATATACTGGTTAGTTTTTGACTAAGTTAAACGAGTTTGATGTTTGTTATAAGTTTTCTATATAATATGATGGTATTTAAGTAGTAATTATCAAGTTTATGGTTTATCAGACTGCTATTTCAGTCTGATCATGTCCATGGTGTATCAGACTTCTTGATGGAAACCTGTGAATTAACCTGAAATAAGTTACATTTTACCCCATATATAAACTAAAGTTACCAACCCTAATCTGTAAAAGTCATTATCGACTCTCTCTCTCTAAAACATGAAAAATCTCTCTCTCTCTAAACTCTCTCAAACATCTCTCCGGAAACCCTCCTCGCCACCACCACCACCACCGCCACCGCCGTCGTCAGCTTCTTCAGTCTGGTAATTACCTCTCCTTTTTCGCCTTCTACTCTACGTTTTCTGCAAATATTTTTTAGATCTATACGAAATAAGACCATTTTCCCATTTTCTTTGCATAGATCTAAACAAATAGATGGGTTATTTGCCTAGATCTAATTAATTCCATTTTAGATCTACTTGAAAATTACTATATTAGAAGTCTGAAAGTGAATTAGACTCGATACGAAGTCTGATACTTGAACTGATCTGAATTAGACTCGATTAGAAGTCTGAAATTGTAATTTCATTTAATTAGACTCTTTTAGAAGTCTGAATTTTGACTTGATTTTAAATTAGACTTTATTAGAAGTCTGGCGTTAGACTTGTTTTAATTTTTGCGAATGTTTTCTGGTACATAGGATGGGGCGATTCAGTTACCTTTCAATGTCGAGTTGTTCATGTTCAACAGGTCGACGTCTGGCATCAGATTGCGAAAGCGGTATTTTTATGTGGCATCAGATTGCGAAAGCGGTATTTTTATGTGGTAAAACCGTTATTTTTTCTTTTTTTAACCGCCGCCTAGGACACATATAAAAGGGTTTTTTTATCCCCTCATTTTTACAGTTACCGAAGAAAAAACAAAAAACACCGATTCTCTCTCGGAGACACTGAACCGCCGCTTAGGACACATCTTCGTTGTCGCTGCCTGAATTCGTCGCCTTCGACGGTAAGATTCTTCTACTCCTCTCTTCGCCGCAAACCGTCACCTTCTCGACACTTATTTCTAGAACTCATCACTGAACTCTTGTCTTTTTTATTTCCAGATCTGGTTTCTCTCTCCTCGCCGTTGTCACCGCTCCTTTTTGATTTCCAGATCTGATTTCCAGAAGGTAAAATATTCAAATTGAGCAATAATGGTTAGATCTTTGGGTTTGAGTTATATTGTGTTTTGTGGATATTTGGGATTCGTCCGATTGGGTCAAACTGCAAATAGAGTCTGACTATATTTCTTCAGACTGCAAATAGAATCTGAATTTTAGTAATCAGACTGCATATGACGTCTGACTTTAAGTTTTCAGACTGCAAATGAAGTCTGGTGTTGGTTGATGCAGGTTTTATACATAATGGCAGAACATGAATTCCCTCGAAGGATGTTCACTTCAGGGTATGAGCCTCAACCAGACAAAAACATACACTACTTCAGCGGTAAGAGAGATCTCATGGACGCTCTCAAAGAAGCGCTGGATGATGATGAGTGGGAAGAGCTTCGCAACTCAGCCTTTGGGGTTTTTGTGAAGTGGCATGAGCTGAACTTCGTATGGTGTTCAAGGATGGTGCACTACATGCTTACTATGCAACTAGAGGTAGATCAGAAGCATGAGCTTTGGTGTCTTCTTGGCCTTCAACCGGTGAGGTTTTCCCTCCATGAGTTTCACCACATAACCGGACTCAATTGCGACTATGTTGAGAATCTGGAGTACCCGGAGGTTGAGTATACGGCCGAGATTAGAGCAATGTGGGAGCTTCTTGGGCTGGATTTCGAGGTAAGGCCAAGTTATTTTCAGTTACTGGACGCTTGCAATAGATGTCGAGGCTGGGAACGGAAAGATAGGATTTGATTGAGCTACCTAGCCATCTACACGAGCTTCATTGAGGCTCAACACTGGTCAGTTTCCGCAAGGGCTGACATGACTAAGCTACTGCTGTCTCCAGGGGCGTTAGAAGCATACCCATGGGGAAGACTGGCCTTCAAAATCTTGGTAGACTCTGTCAAAACAGAGGCAACCAAAAAAGTCCAAGATGACAAAACTATCAGGTTGAGGGCTTCGCTGAGGTCTTGAACGTCAGGGTATATTGGGCCTGTCCCGGGATTGCTACGCTTTATGGAATGCACTTGCAAGATAACCTAGCCACACCGCTCTTGGCTTACAAAGGATCAAGGAATCGGAAGAAAGTCGATTTAGAGTTGCGCAAGCAGGTATTTTACTGACATTTTTTCCTTAAAATTCACCTTTGATTGCTCTATGTCAGACTGCAAATTCAGTCTAATACGTTATCAAACTAATTTTGAAGTTTGAATTTTTCCCAGACTTAATTTGCAGTCTGAAAGTTTTGCCAGACTTAATTTGAAGTCTGAAAGTTGTTGCCAGACTTGCAGTCTGAAATATTGAAGTCAGACCTTTTTGAAGTCTGACACTTTGTACCAGACTTATTTATTTTTTACATTCACTAATATACATTTTGCTCGTTGACTTGTACTTGCAGACCCACGTCAACAACTTCTTCGTCAAGGAGTTTGAGGACATGTTTCCCCAGTGGGACGATGGTGAGGATGATGAGAAAGTTGTGAACATTGTGAAAGCAATGTTAGGTGAGTTTGGGCGCTCTTGGAGGTGGAGTTTTAAACACTGGAAGTCTGAAGGTGTGTTGGCCATTTTCAAGAAAGAGGTGCCCTTTATTAAGTCCGTGGTAGTTAAGTCTGAGGGTGGTCTGAAGAAGGCCAAGGAAAAGGGTGTTAAGAGGAAGGTTGTTGATGATGATGGTGAGGATGTTGATGATGATAAGAAGCGAGCAAAATCAGGCGGTGATGATGGTGGTGAGGTTTTTTACTTTATCAAGTCGGTGGGTGAGAAGATGAATGAACTTTTTAGTCTTGTTGAAAAAGGTTTTGAGCAGGTGAATGAGAAGATGCTTGAACTTGAGAAGGAAGTTAGGTTGTTAAGGGGAGAAAAGATGAGGAAATCTGGTGTTGAGAAGTCTGATGTTGGTGTTGATAAGAATTCTGATGATGAGAAGAAGTCTGATGGTGGTGTTGAGAAGAAGTCTGATGATGGTGGTAAAGTTAATGATGGTGGTGAGGCTGGGGCGGGGAAACGCAAAAAGGCTCCGCGGAAGAATATTACACCCAAAAAAATTGTTGTGAAGCCTCCTAAGCCTGCCGCGGATGTTGAAGCTTCAGCGGTAGTGGATGCAAAGGAAACCTTTGCTGAAGACAACCCTGCCCAACCGTCTGAGGCCAAGATTCAGACTGTGGAAGTTGGGGTTAGTGTCCCAAACCCTCTACCAAAATATGTTCAACAAAGGAGAAGTAGTTGAAGACTTAAGGACAAAGCCGTTGCTTAATATGCAGTATAAGTCTGATTGTTGTTTGTAAAAACCTGAACCTATGTGCAACTAAAAACTAGTTATTTCGCTTTGTTGTTGTGTTTGATGTGAATATGGTTAACTGGTATTAGACTGAGATTTAGGTCTGATTTTGGTTTTATTTTAATATCTGTCAGACTTCTAAAGAAGTCTGATTTTGTTTTGGATTTATATTGCAGTCTGTAGGTGGCGTTGATAGTGTTAGATTATTTGTCTTCGATTTTTATTGCAGTCTGACATATGTGGTTTTTTTATTTTGTAAATGCAGAGTAGTGTCGTGGGCAGCGAACTTAGTGTTCTTATCGTCGATAAGGCGGCCACGGGCGTAAACTTCGATGCTGCATATATGTCGAAACAAGACACTAAGCAGGCAGCTGCTGGAGCTTATGTAAAGGCGAAGGCTCAAGAACTCAAACAGAAAGAGCAGGGTAAGAAGGAGAGAAAAAGCTCAACCCAAGTGCAGATCACACCGACATATGATCCTTGTGCTCAGGCAACCAGGATGGAAGTGAAGACACTTAATGATCACGTCAAAAAACTGCCGTATGTCGTCACACTCTACATATATTCTAGAATAATTAGCTCGATGTCTAACACGCGTAATATATTCTGTAGGGGTTATCCGAAGAGGGAGGTGAACACATCCCTAGCTTGGTACTACGATATGCGCACCCCCCAGGAATGGCTGCATGACACGGTTAATATATAATCTGGTCGGGTTTAATGATTTTCTGTTCTCAGACTTGATTTGCAGTTTGACATTGTTGTTATCTCTTTTAGACTTCCTTCAGACTTCTTTAGAGGTCTGGTGTCAGACTTCTTTTCAAGTCTGGTGAAAGAATTTATTTTCTTAGACTTGTTTTGCAGTCTGACGTTGGTGTTCTCTCTTTTAGAGTTTCTTTAGATTTCTGTTTAAGTCTGACATTTTTTGCACAATGTTGACTGAATGCAGTAAATAGATGCTGGGATTGATCTGATGAGGCTTCGACAACAAGAACACCCGGAATGGTTCTGGTCCGAGAGGCTGACCTTCATTGACACACTGATGGGTAATTTGTGGAAGAAACATTATGATGATTTTGTGAAGAGCGGCGAAGGAGAAAATGTGATGCCCACGGCAAGGAGGCTGCCACCTGGTGTATGGGATTACCATACTGGTGAACTAACCTTATTCCTGAAATCAAACAAGACTTGGGGGCAGAAAATTGATTACATCTACACTGCCTTGCACGTTGGGGGAAATCATTGGATAGCTATTATGATTTCTATCCCGGATAGGCACGTAACCATATGGGACACGTAACCATATGGGACAGCATCATTGGACAGAAAATCGATGAGGTGGTAGGACCGGCAGTGGCACCTATATGTGAGATCTTTCCCTACGTGATGCATTGTTTGGCCCCAGTAGATGAAAGTTGGAATTATCCCCTTGAGTGATACTCCTACACGATCGTAAGGAGCCCGAAACTTCCCCAAAACAAGCAGACAGGTGATTGTGGGGTGTTTTGTTTGAAGTTCATTGAGTTCCATTCTCTTGGGATGCCGTTTCCGAAGTGGCTGTGTGATAAGAACATGAAGACTTGCAGAGATAAGCTTGCGTATGAGATATTCACTAAGCTTTGCCGAACAGGTGAAGAGGGTCGTACCGACGCCGAGAATGAATTGCTAGACGTCTACGAATAGGTGAAGTAGAGTTCCTCTTTAACTTTTGGATTCCCGAGAACAATGGATTCTTGCATATATTTATCTTTTGTAGATGTAAAAAAAACTCATCCATCTTTTGGCTTACTTTCTGCGGGAATTTTTTGTGCCATGCTAATTGTGATGTCAAAAGCGTGTTGGACATAGGTAGGGTATTTATAGGGTAATTGGTTTAAAACTTCTATAGAAGTCTGGTGTAAGACTTATATTTCTATCTTTTGTAATGAATTTTTGTTATTAGACTTATATTGCAGTTTGGAAAGGGTGTGATTTTCTTAAGACTTATTTAGACTTGACGAGATGCAGCAAACACATAAGTACTACAAATTAATTTTAAGCCAACAACAATAACCAACGATTAACACAACAAGTTCTTAGACTTAGACAACTTAAAAACCGACTTGGAAATGAAATATTGTACCGGAAAGACACCAACAGACTCCTCTCAGACTTTCTTCAGATTTCTCTGTCAGACTTCTAAATTGCATTCGTCATACATCAGAATTCTACTAGATCTAATCCTTCTCAGGTTTGGTTACCTGTCTCCACCGAAAAAAATAGCATCTTCTCATATACAGTAGATAGATGAAAACAATTATAAAACAGGTAAGTGTAAGGTGATTTAGCTTACACAATTTGGTTTTTTGTGGCCTGGTTGTTCGCAATTAGAACAAGTATATTGCTTGGGAAGCTTCCGTGGTTTATTGCCCTTAGTCTTGGCAATTTCTAGCCAAGTTTGCCACCTCGACTTCTGAGGTCTTCCAGGAGGACGAGGATTATGCGGGGGAAGGACACGTACGGTGTCAGGAGCTTTTATAGTACAGTTCTTCGGAAGGATGTTCATTGCTTATGCCTGAAACAGATAGTCCCTACCATATGATGGGCATGGCAGCGTATATGGGTGTAGCTCAAGTTCTGGTGCAGCGCATATTGCATGTGAGCAAGGTATCTTTTCGTAATCCCACACACCACATTCACACGTTCGGTTGTGCAAGTCGACCACACAATCCTTATGTACTCCCTTAACAACGAATCGATACCAATCAACGCGTTCCGCCGTCATGAAGTCCGCATAATATTCACGAATAGCCATCAAATATTCAACTCCTCGGCTAAATTTTGTTGTGAGACTCAATGCATCTAGCCGCCTTTTACAAAACCACGTCCCTAGCTTCTCTTGTATGAACTCCAAAAGGAAAGAGATAGGATATCCTTTTGCCTTCTTGACTACGGAGTTTATAGTTTCGGCAATGTTGCTCGTCTTTATGTTGTACCTTTCTCCAACAAAGTGAACGCGGTTAACGCAAGTGAAAACAAGACTGCATAAGAAGTCTGATAAAGTAAGACTGCAATAGAAGTCTGATAAATACAAATCAGGCTGCACAAGAAGTCTGATAAGAAATAATGCATTTTCCTATTATACATGTCTCCATTCAAATGAACGCGTGACCATAGACTCGGATCCGCCTCCTCCAAGTATCTAGCAAGGGCAGGATTTACCGCTCGTAAGGAGGCCATGTATCTTTTAAAATCGTACATCGTATATGCGTACGCCGCGTTTTTCACCAAGTACAAAAGATGTTTTCCCCTGAACTTTGTGACTACGTTATTTTGTAGATGGTAATAACAAATCCCTAGCTTTGCCCAAGGAAGAACTTTTTCAATAGCATTCTTGATGGATGTGTGCCTATCTGAGACTATGACCAGAGGATATTGGTCTAAAATGCAGTCTCTAAGCTTTGTGAAAAACCACTCCCACGAGGCATCATTCTCAGAGTCTACAATGCCAAAAGCCAACAGAAATATTTGAAAATTGGCATCTTGTGAGGCCGCCACTAGCATAACACCTCCATACGGCCCGTAAGATGCGTACCATCTACCACAATGACTCTTCTAAGATACTTAAGTCCCTCTATGGAAGCTCCAAATGCTAGAAATAGATATTTAAATCTATTCTCCTCATCTAGTTCTAGAGCAGTCTGCGTTCCCGGGTTGGTTTGCTCGATTCCATGCAATAAAGCAGGCAGTCTCTCATAGCCATCTTCCGATGATCCTCTCACCAACTTTTGAGCATGTAACAACGCTCTGTATGCGTTTGTGTAGCTCATCTTAATCCCATACTGCTTGTTCATTGATACTAAGACATGCTTTGGTGTAATCTTCTCAATTATTCCAAAGCATTCTAGAAACAACCAACCAATATAACGCGGAGTATGACGTTTTTTCTTAGCCTTCCGGTCCAGCCCTGAACATGTGTGGGCTCTATTGTAGATCATCACCCAAAACTTGTTTGGTTCGTTCTTGACAGCCGCTCGAAGCTTCCAGTTGCATCCTTCCACAAGACATTTAGCGACAAACAGGCTCTTGTCAGACTTATCTACTATAAATGCGTATTTCTTCATTATCGCCGTCAAACGCAGTTCTGATATAAGATCTTGCTTGCTATCAAAACACTTTCCGAGAAAGATGCCGTCGGACCAATTTCTTTCTCGACCAGCAAATCGTTTAGCCACATGCTGCAACTCGTAAGTCATATTATCTTCATCTTCTTTATCATCTTCATCTTCATCTCCCACTTTCCCAAACATGCTATAATCAACACCATCATAGTAAGACTCAGCGTGTTTCTTGAAAACTTGCTCTGGCCCATCACCACCACCACAAATAGAATCATCTGATACTGAGCCCACATATTCGTCTTCCCAGTCTTTGTCTTCGTCATCTTCATCTTCATCTTCATCTTCATCTTCATCTTCATCTTCATCTTCATCTTCATCTTCATCTTCATCTTTTACATCGTGATTCCCCGCATCTTGATATGCCAAACCGGATCGGCTAGAGACACAAAGACGGATTAAATGCGCACTAGCTAACTCTACCATGCTCCTTACTTGCCTATCATTTGTGACATAAATAGGAGGGCTATCTGGACCGATATGTTGCAAGAGTGGTTTCGGTAACGGATATGATAACTCCACCAACTCGGTTTTCTTGTCCAGCATATAATCATCATGTACCATCTCAACAAGTTCACAATATGTAGAACGATCGCCCAAAGTGATAAACCGCCCTCCTTTGAGAGTATCCACCACAAAATGCCAAATCTGGTCTCTCACAACCCATTCACCAAAATTAACAGGTAGATGCACCATTATCTGTAAAAACAATCATGGAAAAACCATATTAGCGATCTTAATGGAAATATCAGACTTGTTCGCGAAGTCTGATTCTATTAGCTACATTGCCAGAATTATTAAAAAAAATTCTTTAAAAATAATTACCGAACATAAGCATGTAAAACTAACGCATGAGGAACATATACAACTAAAACACATATAAAAAATTTAAAATCAACGAAATTCATCACAAATATACAAAAAAAAATGGTTTAAAAAAATTTGTCAATCCAGACTGCCACAGAAGTCTGATAAACAGTTCGTCAGACATTTATGGCAGTCTGAAAAATAGGGTAGTTTTGCAATTAGAATGTTACAAAGCAGACTGCGGATGCCGTCTGACGAAAAGTTATCAAAGCAGACTTCTACCGCAGTCTGACAAAAAAGGTATTTTTGCAATTGACCCAAACTTTGACTTTTTGTCAGACTGCATTAGATGTCTGAGAAAAAGAAAAAGGTATTTCTGCAATTGACCAAAATTTTGAATTTTTTGTCAGACAGAAACATTTATGGGGTAGTTTTGCAATTGACCGAAGTTTGACTTTCGTTCCCAGACTTCCAGGGCAGTCTGAAGAAATCCTTCAGACTGCGATAGAAGTCTGACAGGAATTGGTGTTTTTTTGCGTTGACCAAAATCTTCGATATCAGACTTCTTTAGCAGTCTGACGGATTTCATCATTTTCAGACTGCTATAGAAGTCTAAAAATTTTTCCTTCCTTTTCAGACTGCTAAAGAAGTCTGATACATTTTCCCCTATTTTGGTAAACTTTTGAAAATTTTTGGTCAGTTACTACCAGTACCCTGTTTTTTTTCCAAACTTCTGATTCCGTCTGAAAAAAGTCAACTTCCGGTCAAAGTCGCTCATTTTTCCAAAATACTGGATATGAAGTCTGAATAAAAAGTCAAGTTTTTGGTCAATTGCAAAACTATCCTATGCCTCGATTAGAGTATTTTTCTTGATTTTTTTTGTTTTCAAAGGAAATTACCAGACTTCAATGGCAGTCTGAGTATTTAAAAGTCAATTGCAAAACTACCATTTCGTTGACCATGTGGGTTTCATCAGACTTTTAAAGCAGTCTGAGTATACAACTCAGATCTGAAAATCGACGATATGCAAAAATTCGTACCTATATCCGTTTAGAGTTTGTTTTCACCCTCGTCGAGCTCCCAGAACGTCTAATATCACCAAAATCCCGCAAGCCCAGTCGTGTTTTGCCATTTTTATGCCATAAAAAATGATTTCGGTAAGTTTGAATCGGAAAATCGATTTGAAATGGGAGAAATCGGAGAGGAGAACTCGCGAAAAGGAAGTCCGAGCTCTATTCTTGGGCTTTAATGGCAAAAAATGGGTTACTTACTGCATTAACTCGTCGACGATGGTGGTTGTCGTGGAGATTGAGAATTGATGGAAATGGCATTTCCGTAATTAAGTTAGATCTGAAATATTTTTTGGTCTTTTGAAAAAAACGTTAGACTCTAACAGCAGTCTGAGGAATGTCATTTCCGTGAATACCCAGATTCTTATAGGGTAATTCGTGGGATTCTGAAAAAGAGGAGAGGAAGAGGGCAGTTTTAGCTTTGACTTTAAATTGTAGGGTATTTTTGCAAATAAGCCTATAGATTATGGCATTTGATCAGTATTAGACACATCTTAAGAACTGGTTGCTTTTATATAGTATTAGGTAAATACCCGCCCTACGCCGCGGGAAAATTGTTTTTATAAAATCAATTGAATCATGAAATATTTGATTCTTTTTACCTGAGATGTACACACAATGTAAAAATAAATGTATATCCAAACTTTGTTTATGTCATTTTGTATCTGATAACTCGAACACACTTTGCTAACCGAGATAACCATCTCTATAATATTATTTAAGAATACATTTTTAAAAATGAACTTTGTTTTGTAAGTTATTACATGAAATACCATTACAAATAACAAAATATAATTGAAATAGGAAAGGATATAATGGTATTTTAAAATTATTGATTAGAATATGGAAAATATATATTTTGCATTAAAGAGGTTATTTATTAATTCATTTCTTAATTATTTTTAATACTATATATTTTAAAATAATAATCAATTCATATATATTCAAAGAAAAAAACTATTCAAAATATTGCTATATTTTTCACTATAATTTATTATATTTTATTTGAATATATATCAAAACAAAAGTTAAAAAATATTTTATTAATTTTATAAAAAGTTAGACACAAGAAAACTATATTTTTTAAGAGTTTGTAAATTAACAACAAAAACTAGAGTCATTTAACGATGCATATTAGAGTTATATTTTTAAAATTATAAGTTTTTGTGGGTTAGCCCGAATAATATTTTAATTCACTGCAAAATGGGTTAAACAAACAAATTATTACAAATTTACAAATTTATCTATAATAATTAATAATTAGTTAGATATATTGTAAAATTCAGATAAAATCAATTTTCTTAAATTTCAAAACAATTTCGTTAAATGATTAGCGCAGGTTAAAACCTAGTATATATTGAGAATATCACATCACTAAACCTGCTATAAAGAATAATTCTAGTTTTAATTTATATGGTGGTTTAAAAACTTTATTTGTAAAATGATTTATATCATATAATCAATAAAATTAAAAAGTGATAGAAAATATTTACAATAATAGAACAAAAATTAAGAAAAAAAAACCCGATTGAACCAAAAACATATTCCTATCCATAAGTATGTGAGAAACAATAATCATTGATCCTTTTGTTTTCTCTAATACATTTCCCACCCTCATGTAGTCCATATTCATCTAAATGAAAATTCTCCATCACTCAACATTAAGTATAAGCATGTTTCTTGCTATGTTCAAACATAATTAACTTATGTTGGAATCAATTGTAATTCTTAAAAGAAGAAAGTAGCTTATATAAGTGATGCTTACGAAACAAAATTGGAGTTCAGCTAGATTTTTTAGTATCGTGTCCGTTGTTTCACCACCATCAATCTAATGAGGCAAGTGTATATATTTTTATTCCAGCTTCTGCCTTTATGTTCATATATAATATGCTAATGCAAAACCAAATTTGTAAATGAATTTATTTTTGAGAACTCAGACCAAAAGCAAAACGAAAAGCCTTCTCTTAATTATTAATTATAACTTATGATTCTCTTATACTCCATAACAAAACTTCTTCAAAGCATGGAAGTATAGTATCACCAAAGTAGAATATTTCATAGGGAAAACGATATATTTTCCCACAAACTATTGTCATATCTCTCCAAATCCCCACCGAACTATGTCATCTGTATATCTCCCCACGAAAACCAAGTTATAGACTTAAATCCCCCCGAAACTATGGTTCGAGACTTAAATCCCCATGGATGTTGGTTTGGACGGTTTGTGATCTAAACCGAAAGCAAACCATCAAAATTTGAAATTAAACTGAACAAAAAAATCGATCTGAACTAAAAACCCCGACCCGATTTAAAACCCAACCCATATATCTATCCGCCAAAAATACCCAATTTTCCCAAGAATCCCCAAATTGATAATTTTGAAATTCTAAGAACCCTAAAATTGATTTTGCAAATTCAATTGAATGTAATTAGATATGGGCAACATTCATATTTCGTCCAATCACACAACACCGCTCAAGTAATTGATATCCAACACTACAAACACTTTCACTTTTGCAACATGAAAAAGAAATTTCCAAAACACAATAAACATTATCACGATCATGTTTGGTTTGATATTGTAAAGTTACCCATCGATGCATTGAAACCCAAATCGTCTTCCTCCATGATCTGACTCCTGTTCTTCTCGTAGATCGAGAGATTAAGCATCGCAGTCACACAATTCTCTTGCGCGTTTGCGTTTTGGGATTTGCCACTCGCCGTGCACCATTGCACTATCAAGTTCTTCAGAGTTCGATTCGGAACGATCCGAGAGTCCATGAGCATTTGCTATGGACGAGTACAATGCCCTTCTTCAATCCACTTAACTATGGAGCTCCGATCATAAGTTTTCCCTGTAGAAATAATCACATGACCTGTCATCAAATCGAGAGAAATCTGAAATCCCGACCCGACCCGACCCGACCCGACCCGAAGAGAGACTGATGATGTGGCTAAATTTAATCTGAAATCTGATCTGTATTAATTGTTTTGTTCTGATTGGTGGCAGGTTTTTATTGATGTGTCAGCTCCTTACAACTTAAAAAAGCTGATGTGTTCTCTCCTGGAGAGGCACAAGAAGATTTATAGTATTGATT
This sequence comes from Eutrema japonicum, assembly GCA_030161315.1. Taxonomy (NCBI): domain Eukaryota; kingdom Viridiplantae; phylum Streptophyta; class Magnoliopsida; order Brassicales; family Brassicaceae; genus Eutrema; species Eutrema japonicum. The sequence goes on from BSQW01000001.1 coordinate 35,576,636, forward strand.
AACCAATGCCAACGTTTGACTAATTAATAATGGTCTCGAGCAAACAAGTTGTACTTATTATTTCCAAGAGCACATGAAACAAATAGCAACAAACAAGTCGTATTTTATGGTTTCTTATTGTATGATCTAGGGAACTGACATTCATTATTTGTTTGTATGTTCAATATAAAAGCCAAAAGCGCATCAGTGTTGGTTCGAGCACTACGAGGCCCACGTCTCGATCTGTGAGTGTATTTCCCTACGCAATTGACAACAGTCTCATATAGATTAGGGACAAAGAGGAATCCGTCTCACATTCACCAGATTTAGGTATGACATAAGAGTTATATAAAAAAATTCCATATATTTTTATCTATCTCAGTAGAGGCTATATCGATTGATATCGTATTGGAAGATTAAGATGACGAAGATATGGGAATGCAATTTCAGACAATAGATTATGAGGATGAAAATACATGAATGCAATTTAAGACAATCCAATGCTCTTAACTTGCACCAGGCTCGGTGATGAACCAATCGACTCCAAAGATTCAGAAGAATGGTCGGAAAGTTTCGATAGATTTGTGGCTCCGGCCTGGACGAGAGTATGTCTTTTACTGCTGTGAAAGGATACAACGAGGAATAAGAAGCAGAGTATGGATCGGTGAAGATGAGACAAAGATGCCTGGGTAAATCTCGGATTTATCATTTTTCCGGTAAGAGAAGCGTTGGAGAAGGAGATAGCTCTCGGTTAGGCTGGGCTCATGTAGTTTTACTATATCATCTTTTCCTGCTCCTCCTGCACATGTAAAAGTAAAGTTCATTTCTATTGTACTGTGAGTATCGATCATAAAACGTTGCGATTTCACTTATGTCACATGAACTCTTATCGTGTTCATTAATGTAGATTATTAGACAATCTATAATATAAAGAGTGAGTTTATCTCACAAGGGTTTGACAACTCAGCATTTTTATGCTTTGAAAATGTGACACATCACCAAAAAATCAGATTTAATAAACCAATTGAAACAAAACAAATTCACACGTACTTCCAAAAAAATTTAACTACCAAAAAATGTATTTATTAATTTTTTTTTTCATTCTAGATATCCTACTAATAATAAATACCACATATCAAAACGATTTGACCATTGAATTGTTGACTAGAAGATTCACAACGAGAAAACTTTTACCTTTTGGTATTCCATTGCTATATTAAGAAAAACCAATGAACAAAGGACAAAGAGCAGAGAAAAAGTATTTCATAATCCAATTTTTTGTTATTTTTTTTACGGTGGTGTGTCTTATTTTCTTATGCGATCTAGACTTTGTTTCATTTTATGTTTTCACCCACCAATAAACTTCATTGTAAGCAAATAATTGTGGGTATGGTTAATATTATATGTATGCAAAAAAATTGGAAAGTTGCTAATCAAAATGTCTTATTTAAAATTATGTCAATCTAAGACGTGATCTTTGAGCACGCGAAAATTTAGGTATGACGTAGAAAAAAAACGAAATTCAATCCATCGTCTTCATTCTTCTCCTTCAAACCCCTATAAACATAAGTATTCCTACAAACCAAAACGACATCAAACTATATTGACTGTTTAATCGACATCATTCAAACGACATCAAACTATATCGACATCAAACTACAAACCAAAACGACATCAAACGACATAAAGTATTGAATCCCTCTTTCTCTTCTTCTGATATGGACGGCGATTTATATATGCATAAATTCACATGCATTGTTCAAGTTTTGTGGACCGTGGATTTTGGTCGCTAAATTTTAGATATTTGAAGAACTTTTTCTTATAAGATCTAGGTCTCCTTTATAGAGGTTATTAGGAGAATGTGTATTGTATTAACATTGAGACAACCTATTTATACAGAGGATTATTAGGGCTTTCCTAATGCATTTACAATCGATATCTTTTCATATTAGGAAATACAATCACTCCTTTACATCCTTATAATATAAGAGGTAAAAAAAACACTCGGATTGCCAATATTTCACAATTTTTCACTTAATTTAGTGATGCTATGGTGGTTTGGAGGTTCAAAAGTTGGATGCTATCTAAATTATTACATTAAAAATTGATTAACCAACTCGGTAGTTTGCTTGAATGGTTTTTCTTTGATCTCCTTTCTAACACAATAAAATCTTAAGCCCGATTTTCCAAAACTCAAATGCAAGATGGATTCAGATTCCCTTAGTCTATGACATTCTAGATTAATACATCATGTAAATGATTCAATTTAATGTAAATTTGTCTAAGGCAATCAATTACATGATGTATTAATCAGTGCAAAAAGAGAATCAATAATTATAGTTACGTACGTTGATGATGACAAAATTCTTGCTAAGACAATACTAATCATCATTTTCAAGGTTGTCATGGCATCATGTTCAAACGATAGTGGACACAAAATTTCCATGAAACTTACTGGAGATAGCATCGTGTGAGTTATGTTTTGTAGTTGCGGGAGAAGTTTTACACAGATGCCAAGAGGAAGAGGGAGCGAGAGAGAATAGAGATTTTTTAGATGGCACAACTTGTGCACAACTTGTGCCGCACAAGCAATGTAAGAAGCAGAGGAGCTGCTGGTGTGGGATTAGTAAGATTATGCCACTTTCGTGTATGCATCAAGATCTTTAAGATTAAAGTCGGGAAAGAATTTGTACGAATCTGACAAGCTTCAATTTTCAAAGGTCTTAAACCTCTTCTGCTGAAGTAAATTTCAATGGCCCTCTATGATAACGTTTCCAATTAGAACCTCAATGTTGCAGTGCCATACGTGGCTTGGTGTCGTGAGTCACAAAGACGATATTTGGTCTTGCTTTTGGATTCCAAGGGTAAGTGACGTAGACATGGAAAATTTCAAAGGACTAATCTCTAGAGGTAGTAGAGGAATGCAGAAGTACGAGGACAAGTACTATTGAGGTAGTTTGAGAAACATTTTACTGTTGTTTTTGTACTTTAATCACCTAGAAACTCTTTATGGTAAAAAATATTAAATGAGAAGAATATGTTAAGGAAAAAGGAAGAGTAAGAAGAATAGCTACGTAAATTTCAAATGTTAACCCTTTAAAAAAAAAAAAAAATCCCAACAAGGACTTGGAACATCCAAATCTATATCAAACACCGAAATAGATAAAAAGAATTTCACAAAACAAAGGAAAAAACAAATTTTTTTTTTTCAAAGGGAAAAACGAAGATTGTTTTTTTTTTCAAATCATTAATAAAACCAAGTTTAGATGTTAAAAAGGAGCAAAAATGTTAGATGTGATACGTTTCTGAAATCCATCATATATATGTATTGGTGATTTTATTTTTCCTTTTTTACATCGCTCAAGAAAGAGCACCAATAAACCTCAATAAGTTTGTGTTCAAGTTCTACAAATAGTTTGTTCTCAAGTTAAGCTATGGTAATAGTAATTATATCAATGAGCATGGTCAAGAGAAGAGGATGTTTGAAGGTAGGACTAAGATTAGACATTTCAAAAATAAAATAAGATGAATCAAAAAGAGAAACGAACTAAAGAAATTCCTACAAAATTTTCATCGACTATTAATATTAGTGGGGTATGATGATGGTGCAAAAAACGGACTTGGTGCACAACCATGTATATGACATATAAGGGATTTATGGCAAATTGGTGATGCAACCCACAATTATTATTTTTATATATTTTGTTGTTGTTGTCTGTCACTACAAAAAAAAGTGAATATTGTTACAAAATAATTGTGATTACTTTATTTGGTAACAATTTTGTGACGAAATTCATACGAATCCGTGACAAAATTATTTAGTCATAAAAGCATTACCATTTCGTCATAAAATTGTGACCAAATTGAAGGTAATAAACTTCTGTCACTAATGGAGACATAATTGTTACAAAATATATTGTCATAAATATTGTTACGAATTTGCGATCAAATCGAGTAGCTAAATTATACGATTTTTGTGACTAAACTGAAGTCACTTATAGCTACACATATTTTGTAAATAAATCGTCACATTTTGCCACCGTTTAAGTGACATTTGCATTTGGTCATAGAATATGACATAGTTGTTACGAATTTGTGACAAGAGTAAAATCACATGTGGATTTTTTTTAAAAAATCGCTTCAATTCTGAAAAAACACCCAAAAATACATAATAACTAAAAAGAATATAAATGACATAATATGTTAAAACAAAAAAATTGTGAACGTGACACTAACTCTTGATATGAATGTGACCTACATAAAATAAACAAAAAAAAGATTAATTAATCAGAAGTTCAAAAAAAAAAAACAAAGCAGCGATCTAAAAAACATGTATCCAAGATCTGAAAACAATACCAGATGATTAACATATTACAAATCAATCACAAAAACTGAAATATAAAGCCAAGAGGTACTTTAAAACTTATCACCAGATTTCACTTACGAATAGTTGTGTTGCTAATGCTGCAAAATAAGCTCGCTCTTCAATCTCTTTCAGTTTGACTATCTCAAGATCTAATTGTTTCTCTTTCGACAATTAAATGAAGGTTTTTCTTGTTTTCCGACAGCTTTGGGTTTCAAGTCAAGAAAATACCCCCGTGGAGATTTGAGATCTCAGAGCATGCTTTGACCTAAATAGTTAAGTAGTTAACGTAATTATATTAATTAAATATAATTATTTGCCAAAATGTTATTAATTTGAATTATGCCGCCTCAGATTTCATTAAGCGCGTTAAGTAGTTTGCGTTAGCCAAAATTTCTCCCACTCATAGAGAAACCCTGAAAAAGTGTAAAAATTATTTACTCATCTCCTCCACTGTCTATCAAAACCGTTCTTTTCTCTTTTTTTCCTTTTAATAGAATCAATTGATTTAACGTCAAGATCAGAGGTGTCATTGGAAGGTATTTCCTCTCTTGAATTTGTATCCCTCTATTGAATCCATATTTCTCTCTTGAATACATATTGGTCGCTCTATTGATTTTCAATACCAAGATCAATTATGAGTTGTACACTCTGAGATACTGATTTTCATGTGTTTCATAGTGCAGATATGGAAGAGCCATTTGTGGATCGTTCAACTTTACCCTTCCAATGGAAGTTCAAATTATAATCATTTTACAATGGGAAAAATATTTAAAATAAATATCAAATCTTAAATTGTAAAATATATTTTTAAACAGCTATATACCAAAAATCATTGTAAAGTGATATTAAAACCTTATATGTTCTTAAAGTTTAGGGTTTATGGTAACATGTACACTAATTTGCAAACCCAGTTTTTGTGACCAATTTGGGACTAATTTGAGACTAATTTTTAATAGTAGTCCAAAATAGTCCAAAATTTGAGACTGATTTGCAACTCCACTTGATTTTTTTATAGAAATCAATCAATTCTAAACTCAAACCACAAATTCTTAACCCTAAACCCTAAACCTCTAACACTTAATCATAAACTTGATCTAAATCTTAAATTGTAAACAAAATTTTACACATAAACATAAAATAATATACAAAAAATTCAACACTTACAATTTTTTTAATATGATCATTTTATAAATCCTAAATTCTAAACCCTAAACTTCTAACCCTTAATCATAAACTCTAAATCTTAAATTGTAAACTAGATCTTACATATAAACATCAAATAATAAACAAAAAAAATATAACACTTACAAAAATTTCAATCTAATCATAACATCTAATAAGTGTTACATGTGTTTTATAAGGAATGATTTTGAAAGATAAAAATTATCTCAAAATTTATTTCTTTTTAAGTTTTAACATATTTTTGAACTGCTATATACACAAAATCATTGTAAAGTCATATTCAAACTTTATAGGTTCTAAAAGTTTAGGGTTTAGGGTAAAGATTTTTTATTGTCACAAAATAGTCCCAAATTTGCGACCGTTTAGCAACCCCCAGACGATTTTTTTAATAGTTGTCACAAAAAATCTCAAATTTGCGACCAAATGACAAAAATAATGAAAGCTTCTCATTGGCTAGTTCCTTGCGACGAGGATCGAGATCCTCCACCGTTGATTGGTTTAATCCAAGGGTTGAAGATTTAAACTGTTTTATTTTACTTTTTTCTTTTTCTTTTTTAATTTTTTTTAATTTTCTTTTTCTCTCTCCTTCCTACGATCTTCTTCTCTTCTTCTCTTCTCTTGCGATTTAAACTTTTTCTCTTCTTCTTCTAATTAACAAAAACAAAACACGCCTCTTCTTCTCCTTCTTCTTCTTCTTCCAAAGGTTTTAATTGATTTACAACTCTCTTTTTTTTTTCCAGATCCGACGGCGGTGGTGTTGGGCTGTGGCAGCGGTTTCTTCTCGGCTGCGGCGGCGGTGTTGTTGGGCTGTGTGGTGGTTGCTCCAATTGGTTTGTGCCTCGCGTGGTGGTTGCTCCGATGGGTGGTTCGGCGATGGGTGGTTCGGCGAGGAGAAGATCGGCGGTGGTATTGAGGCCAGGCGGAGGAGCAGATCGGCGGTGGTATTGAGGCCAGGCGGAGTAGCAGATCGGCGAGGAGAAGATCTTCGATCTTCTTTTTTTTTTTCATTTTTTTCCTTTTTTTCATTTTTTTCCTTTTTTTCTTTTTTGTAAATTAATAAATAAATAAAAAATTTAAAATTTTTTTTTGTAGTGAATTTTGTAACAATTTGTAACGGTTAGGTAAGAAAAAAACGTCATAATATAAATCAAATAATGACAATTATTTGTTATAATATAATCACTAATTGTAATGGAGTTTGTGATATTATTGTGGTCACAATTTGTAATGGATAATTGACATAAATATTGTAATAATTTGTGATACAAATGTGACTATTTTTGTCACATTTTGTAATTTAATTGTGATAGTATCGTTCGTCACGAATTATGTCATTTCTATGACTATAAATTAGTCACGAATTGTTATGAGATTTGTGACATTATTTTGGTCATAATTTATGACGAATCAATGACTAAAATATAGTAACAATTAGTGACAACTATGTGACAATATTTTTCGGTACAAATTGTGTCGTTTTTGTAACTATTTTAATGTCGTCACAAGTGGTGACGAAATGTTACGTTATTATTCATAACAAATTTTGTTATGTTTTTTGAGACGAAATTGATTTGTGACGGTTTTATTGTGATGTTTTAGAAATTGTGACATTTTCGTCACAATATAAATTTTGTGAAGAAATATTTATATATTGTGACATAAAAATTGTAACAATATTTATTTTTTCTTGTAGTGTGTTTGTAATCCACCAATCCTCTTTTCTAAGTTTAAAAAATATTCATACGATTTTTCAAACATTCATCAGACATCACATTATTGTTTAAGTTAATGAAAATATCATTTGAAATTAAAACCATGCATACAATACTTGAAATTAAACATGTGCGTATACACGGGTATTAATCTAGTATAGACTAAAGATTGACTAACTTGGATCTTTAGTCTATATTGTCTAATAAAAAAAAAAACTTGGATCAGATTGCGTGTGTTTGATAGACTTCACTTTTGCAATTGCTACAGTTGGAAAATAAACTCAATTTAATATATATAAACCTTTTCAGAAGAATTTATTAACTCTTTTCTGAATATATATTTTTTAAATGCTAACTCATTTCTGAATATATTTTTTTAAATGCCAACTAGGATTTAACCCGCACTAATTATAGCACGGAGTAATTTTGTTTAACGATTCTTTTTGAAAAATTAAGAAAATTAATTTTATCTGAATTTTACAATATAACTAACTAAGGATTATAGATAAAACTGTCAATTTGTAATAATTTGTCTATTTAACAATTTGAACTAAAATATTATTCAGACTAACCCGCAAAAACTTATAATCTTGAAAACATAACTCTGATATGCACCGTTAAATGACTCTGGTTTTTGTGTTTAGTCTACGAACTCTTAAAAAAATAGTTTTCTTTTGTCTAACTTTTTTTTATAAAATTAGTAAAATATTTGTCAACTTTTGTTTTGATATATATTCAAATAAAATATAATAAATTATAGTGAAAAATATAGCAAGATTTTGAATAGATTTTTTTCTTTGAATATATATGAATTTTTTTCTTTGAATATAAATGAATTGATTATTATTTGAAAATATATAATATTAAAAATAATTAAGAAATTAAATAATAAATACCATTTTTAATGAAAATATATATACTTTCCATATTCTAATCAATAATTTTAAAAGACTATTATATCAATTCCTATTTCAATTATTATTTGTTTTTTGTAATGACATTTCATGTAATAACTTACAAAATAAAGTTTATTTTTATAAATGTTTTCTTAAATAATATTATAGAGATGTTGAAAATAGTAACTCTAAGATTAAAAAAAAATAGATATCCACCCCGTAACTCATATAAATACCAATTTAAAAAATAGATTGACCGTTTAAGAAATAATCATAGAAAAGAACAAAATATATTAATCTCAAAGGAAAGGATGTAATAATATAACATTTCACAAACGTCAAAATCGTACATTAAAAAATAAATATTAAAAACGGATAAAATATTATAAACTTTTTTTCAAAAAAAAGTATGAACAAAAATATTAAAAATTATTTTGACATACCCCGCGCGTAGCGCGGAATAACCCCTAATTAGAATGAAATTTGTAAGCTATTATTGGTTGTACAATTGTTTCCTCCCTGTCATGACCCAAACAAAAATCCTATAGTGTATCCCTAATTATTTCCAACACCACTATTAATGCGTCCCTAATTATTTTTTTCCAAACATTTTGGCTCATCGTTACACTGTTTAAACTATTGAGTTTAATCGGTACACACCACAAAACTATTTTCACATATGCAAAAAACAATTGTAATTCGGATTTTATTATTTGCTATTAGATAGTTCCTAAAACATATTGTTGTTTTTAGTTGACAAATAATATAAAATATTCTATTTTTCTTAGTTCGAGTAGATCTGATAGAGTCACAACCAGATGCGGTACGATTTGTTATTGGGCTTAGGAAAAGGTTTTCCTTTCCTAAGTAGGATTAGAAATCGAGTTTTAGGACTTATAAATACAAGGTCTTTGGGATTGTGAACATTATTCCCACGATTAATAAAGAAATCTTAAACGGGTATTTGTCTCAATTGTGATTTTTCTCTGATTTTTTTCGATTTTCTACATGCTTGATTCGATCTAATTCATAACAAGTGGTATCAGAGCTCAAGGTTTGCGAAAATCTAAACGATGACCAAAGGGAGTTCTATCAAGTTCGATGTTCCTAGGTTCGATGGGAATGAGAACTTTGGTATGTGGCAAGGGCGAGTCAAGGATATGCCGACGCAGCAGGTGATGAAGAAGACGATGTTGGAGACAAAACCGGATAAGATCGAGAAGGATGATTGGGACGATATGCAGGATCATGTTGTTTCAACGATTCGTCTTTGTCTCTCTGATGATATTACCAATCAGGTAATGAACATCACAACTTGCAAGGCGATGTGTGATAAGTTAGAGAAGATGTACATGTTGAAGTCGTTATCCAGCAAACTGTATATGAAACATAGGTTGTACGGGTTGAAGATGTCAGAATCTGGCGATCTTATCGTGCATGTCAACAACTTTAACCAAATCATCGGTGATCTGGAACGTGTGGATGTGAAAAATGAGGACAAAGATAAAGTCATGATCTTGTTATGTTCTCTGCCTCCTCAATATGAGACTTTATTGACAGCTCCTACAGTTGAAAAAATGACTATAGGGCCGGAGACAGTTTGTTCTTCGCTGCAATCACATTATGAATGGCGACAAAACACTACTGTGGTTGAGAAATCTTAGGGTGATGGGTTGATCGTGAGTAACAATTAGGAAAGGGGAAGGCGGAAAAAGAAGCAATCAGATGGTAGTAACCGGGACAAATTGAAGTCTAAACCCGAGAAGAACTCGATGTGCTTTGGTTGTGGCAAGAAGGGTCACTACAGGCGAGATTTTCCAAATAAAAAGTAGAACGCAGACGGGTCAGGTTCTGCATACGTTGTTCAGAATGAAGACTTAGAAGAAGATACTCAGAAGGATTTGTTGGCTGTGACATCAGGAAGTCACACAAATTCTTGGATTCTAGATATATGTGTATCATTCCATATGACTCCTCACAGAGAATGGTTTGAGACGAACAAACTAGTTTGATATAAACCTCGGTGGTGAGACTTATAAGAGGGATAGACGATGGAGAACAAAGGCTGGCGTTCGCTCTTTGTTCAAGTGATGATCGTTGGCGGAAGAGATTTGACACGATGGCATTCGCTCTTTCGTGTGGAGTCAGGATGGTTGCGTGATGGCGGGGTGAGTACACGACACAGATGGGAGATGATTCTCTGATACGGTTCAAGGCTCAAGCTTACTCGAATCACACAGATAAACAAGAACAGAAGATGAGAAATCGCTTCTCAAGAACCCTAGAAGAAGTGCGGCTCTTTATTGATATCAAGGTAAAAGGTGACTACAAAGTTGCATAGGGGACTTTATTAAATAATCTTTCAGGTTGAACCTGTTAGAATTTGCGGAATTGATAAGAGAATTAGAGAGAGAATAACGAGAATAGAGAAAGAGAAGAATTTAATCTCTCAAACTTATTTTACTTGCATTCCTTTACAATGGTTATATACGAGAATACAATAAGAATAAAGAGCAAAATATCTAGAGTAAAGACAAGGAATAAGAAACATGTGAAGAAGGATGAAAGGGACTTGTCTCCAACGTTCAAGTTGCTCTAGGACCACAAGGAACACAACGGTCACAAGGAGAGAGGGGACCACTGACACAAGAAGAGAGGGGACCACTCCAACGATCATATTCTTTGGTGAAACATACTCACGCCCTTTCTTCTGATCCCGAGCTTTGCACAGAATTTCTTTTGTCCCCAACTTTGCACATGAACTTCTTGATTCATACTCTAGAACATCTTGTGAATTGTGCAAAACCCGTGTTTTGCACAACTCTGATAATGCATACAGAAGATAATGCACAATCCTGATATTGCACTAGATAGACTTGATCAATACTCCCCCTCAAGCTTAGACGAAGAGACACGAAGGCTAAGCTTGGAAACCCATGAAACATCACCTCATTAAAAAAACTTTAACATAGAAAAACCACTTGGGAGAAAACTATGTTAAGGAAAAAAGAGTATGATGTTCATGTGTTAGAGAACCTGAGATCAAGGGCGAGTAAAGTCCACAAGACCTAGTTTGCCATATATGTTGTTGCAAACCTTGAGACTTGTGGCCTTGGTGAAGATATCCGCCAACTGATCTTCACTTCTTGTATAGCAAGGAAGAGCTGTACCATCTTCAATCTTCTCACGAACCTTGTGGCAATCAATCTCAACATGTTTGGTCCTCTCATGAAACACTGAGTTGTTTGCAATATGTATCGCTGATTGATTGTCACAATGCATAGTGATTGGATCAGATTGCTCTATAACAAAGTCTTTGAGAAGAGCTTTGAGCCAAGTCAACTCATTTGTAAGCTTCCTCATGGCTCTATACTCGACTTCTGCACTAGAACCAGAAACTAATTTCTGCTTCCTTGTCTTCCAAGTTACCAAGTTTCCTCCAATAAAAGTGCAATAACCAGTAGTAGACTTTCTATCTGATCTATCACCAGTTCAATCAGCATCACAATAGCCTACAATCTCTGTACTATCATTCTTTCCCATCCAAATGCCTTGACCAGGACTTCCTTTACGATACCTCAAGACTCTCTCCACCATACTCCAATGATACATTGTTGGAGCTTGCATATGTTGGTTCACTTGATTCACGGCAAAACAAAAATCTGGTATGGTGAGAGTAAGATAAATCAGCTTCCCAACAACTCTTCTATACAAAGCATCGTTCTTGAAAGCCTCATATGTCTTCTCCCCCTTTCGATTGACCTTGTAGCCATCTTCAAGTGGGGTCTTGGCTGGTTTTTCTCCAAGCTTACCAGTTTCACTTAAAAGATCAAGTGTATACTTTCTTTGAGATAAGAAGAGCCCTTCCGGATATCTACAGACTTCAATCCCTAGAAAGTATTTCATTTCTCCAAGATCCTTGATATCAAAAATAGAGTTTAGAAAGGTCTTGGTGTTTTGAATGCCCTCCTTGTTATCTCCAGAAATGATGAGATCATCCACATAAACCAGTACCACGACAATCCCTTGAGAACTTCGAAGAGTAAACAAGGTATGATCAGAATGAGATTTCTTGAAGTGATGATCCATAAGAGTAGAGCTCAGCTTGTGGTACCACGCCCTTGGTGACTGTTTTAGACCATAGATAGCTTTTCTAAGCCTTAGAACCTTCCCTGGTTCAATAGTATCTTCAAGACCAGGTGGTGGAGTCATATACACTTCTTCTTTAAGTTCTCCTTGAAGAAACGCATTTTTCGTGTGGCGTTCAGAATGGTTGCGTGATGGCGGGGTGAGTACACGCCACAGAGGGGAGATGACTCTCTGATACGGTGCAAGGCTCAAGTTTACTCGAATCACACGAATAAACAAGAACAGAAGATGAGAAATCACTTCTCAAGAACACTAGAAGAAGTGCGGCTCTTTATTGATATCAAGGTAAAAGGTGACTACAAAGCTGCATAGGGGACTTTATTAAATAGTCTTTCAGCTTGAACCTGTTAGAATTTGCGGAATTGATATGCGAATTAGAGAGAGAATAACGAGAATAGAGAAAGAGAAGAATTTAATCTCTCAAACTTATTTTACTTGCATTCCTTTACAATGGTTATATTGTAGAATACAATAAGAATAAAGAGCAAAATATCTAAAGTAAAGACAAGGAATAAGAAAACATGTGAAGAAGGATGAAAGGGACTTGTCTCCAACGTTCAAGTTGCTCTAGGACCACAAGGAACACAACGGTCACAAGGAGAGGGGGGCCCACTGACACAAGAAGAGAGGGGACCACTCCAACGTTCATATTCTCTAGGTGAGACATACTCACGCCCTTTCTTCTGATCCCGAGCTTTGCACGAAATTCCTTTTGTCCCCAACTTTGCACATGATCAACTTCTTGATTCATACTCTAGAGCATCTTGTGAATTGTGCAAAACCCGTGTTTTGTACAACTCTGATAATGCACACAGAAGATAATGCACAATCCTGATAATGCACTAGATAGACTTGATCTTCTAGGGTTTGACTCTAAACGACGAAACAAAGGACTCAAAACAACATGATTTTCAAAGAAAACAACAAGACGTTCCAACACGTCTAAAGCACAAAAACTAATCGTTTCATTAAGTCCAAAAAAGGAAACTATGGTCGTGACTCTAAAACTTAAAAGATTGATGTCGTTTTGGCGTGAGACTTAGCCGTTGTTGAAGCTCACTTCACCTGCAAAGATAGTATATAAATTGAACAACTTACATTGCGTAGAAGACGGTGAGAAGGGTGCATGATGATTCTTTGGAGACGCCTCTGGACTTGACGTGTTCTCGACTTGGGGCTGATTGTAGAAGTCTTCCCTTGAGTCTTCAAAGTTAGAAAGATCGTTGTCTTTACGCCCTAGTCTTTTCTCAGCTGCCGTCTCTTCTTCATGCTTGATTTGGTCTTCCTCGGCTACGGTTTGCATGCCATGAGCCAACTCGCAATCTCCACGTTCGTTAGTCTTAAAATGTTGACTTGGCCGAAGAAAATTACCTCCATCAGTGGCTTTGAAGTCGTCTTGGTTGTTGTTCAGTTGATTTAATTTGTTGCCAAGAGGATTGTTTCCGAGAGAATTGTTGCCGAGATGATTGTTGCAGAGAGAATTGGAATTGTTGTCGAGAGGAATGAAACAGTAGATTGAGCTTTCTTGCAAATGACTGATTGGTTCTATTGAGCTGATGATGTCTTGCACAACAAGATTGATCCTTTTTTTAGTTGTTTGGTCTTGAAACGTGTCATTGGCCCCTTCCCTCAATACTGGCATTGGGATCGGATCGTTGCTTGGATCGATGTCCACATCATAGTAACATGGGTTATGTTCAGTTGGCAAACGACATGGCGTGTTATGTCATTGGTAATGGACATGTCAAATTATGCATGCACGATGGCATCATCAGAACATTGACTGATGCTAGGCATGTTCCAGCGATGAAGAAAAATTTATTCTCCTTAGGTACACTTCATAAAAACGGGTTAAGACTCAGAGATGATGGAGATGAAGACGTTTTGAAGGTGTGTAAGGGATCTATGGTTGCGATGAAGGTAAAGATGACAGTTGGGAATGTTTATCGGTTGTTAAGGAGCGTGGATGTAGGTGGAGTTGTAGTCGTGGTGTCTGAATCTAAGAGCACAACTTTATAGCATATGCGCATGTGGCATATAGGAGAGCATGACTTGACTGAACTCCATAAAAGAGATCTTATGGACGGGTTAAAGAACTATATGATGATTTCTGCAAGTTTTTTGTGATGACAAAGTAGTCCAAAGTTTCTTTCAAGACTGTACAACACACGACAAAGGGTCGTTTAGACTTTGTCCATTCTGATGTGTGGGATCTAACTCGGGAACGGTCATTGGGAGGATCTAGGTACTTTGTCATCTTCATTGATGACTTCTCCAGGAAGGTTTGGATGTACTTTTTGAAGCAAAAATCTGAAGTATTCGCAAACTTCAAAGTTTGGAAGGTTGAAGTAGAAAAACAGGTGGAGAGGAAGGTGAAGTATCTGAGATCAAATAATGGCACAGAGTATACTGATGGAGAGTTCCTTAAGTTATGTGAGGAGCATGACATTCAAAGGTATTTCATTGTCAGGAAAACACCACGTCAAAACGGGTTCAGTGAAAAGATGAACCGTACGATTGCAGAGAACGCAAGGTGTTTGAGGTTGAATGCAGGACTTCCAAAGCAGTTTTGGGTAGAGGCAATAAACATGACAGTCTATCTCATCTATAGATCGCCGAGGACTTCTCTAGAGGGAAATGTGGCTGAAGAAGTATAAACTGGGATATATATTGATCTATCTAACTTGAAGATATTTGGATGTTCAAATTACATGATAGTTCCAAGTGACAAAAGATCAAAGTTGAATTCAAATTCTAAGAAGTGCATATTTACAGGCTTTGAAAAAAGCGTGAAAGGCTTCAAGTTATATGATCATGAGGCTAAGAGGAGGGTGTTCAGTCAAGATGTGGTCTTTGATGAGCAATATATGGTGCAACAGGCGAAGTCCTAACGAGTGCATGTGATCATTGAGACTGACACATATTATGGTACAACACAAGAGGAGTCTATTGAGACTATACCAGCATCAGAGGATGATGAGAAGCCTATTCAAGTGGAGCAGAAGGATAAAAAAATACGCAGAGGAGAGTTTGGCACTTAACAGACAGAAACGCATCACAAAGCCACCTAAAAGATTCATATCTAAAGACATGGCTAGTTATTCTCTCACGGTTGGTACAGATGATCCATCTAGCTTTCGAGAGGCTATAGCTAGTTCCGAGAAAGATGAGTGGATTGGTGTCATGACAGAAGAAAATGAGAGTCTTGAGAATAATCAAATGTGGGATCTAACGCCTTTACCAAAAGGCAAGAAGGCGAGAGGATGCACGTGGGTTTTCAAGGTGAAGCCATAGATGTCTGAGAAGGAACCAATAAAGTTCAAGTCGAGATTAGTGGCAAAATGTTACTCACAGAATAAAGGGTTTGATTATGACGATATTTTCTCCCATGTGGTAAGGCACACTTCCATTAGAGATGTGTTGGGATTGGTACAAAGCTGGGATTTCCATCTTGAACAGATTGAGATTTGGACAAAAATATCTACATGGAGAAACGAGAAGGGTTTGTGAAACCAGGTGAGGAGAAGCTTGTGTGCAGATTAAATAAGTCTTTGTACGGGTTGAAGCAAGCTCCTAGGCAATGGTACGTACGTTTTGACTCCTACATGGTGAAGATTGGCTACAAGAGTTGTGAGTATGATTGATACGTCTATGTAAAGTATATGGATGGTCATTCTCCCATATTCCTATTGCTTTATAATGATGATATGCTCATTGCTGCGAGAAACATGGAGGATGTTGATGAGATGAAAGGGTTATTAAAGAAAGAGTTCAAAATGAAGGATCTTAGACCTGCACAGAAGATTCTTGGTATAGAAATTCGCAGGAAAATAAGCTCTAAGAAATTATGGCTTTTTCACAAGTTTTATATTCAGAAGATTGTAGAAAGGTTTGACATGTCAGATGAAAAACCAGTTTCTACACCTTTGGCGATGCACATCTCACTTTCAGCTATGCAATGTCCTAAGTTTGATGAAGAAATCAGAGGTATGTCATAAGTTCCTTATGCAAGTGCAGTTGGATCTTTGATGTATGCTATGGTGTGTACTAGACCAAATTTAGAATAGGCGGTTAGTCAAGTCAGCAAATACATGTCTAATCCTGGGAGAGATCATTGGAATGCAGTTAAATGGATTCTCAGGTATTTTGAAGGGTATAACTGATCTTGGGCTTATGTTTGAAGGTCAAGAGTGTGGTTAAGTTCTGGGATATGTTGATTCAAATTATGCAGGAGATCTAGATAACATAAGGTATACTACATGGTACGTATTTACTCTTACATGAGGTCATATTTATTAGAGATATGTATTGTAATATGTTGTTGCAATGTCTACCACAGAAGTTGAGTATATGGCAATGGGAGAAGCAGCAAAAGAAGCATTATGGGTTAAAGGACTTTTAGCAAAGTTGGGTGCACTACAAGAAATCTGAGTTTTTATAGCAGGCCAGTATAGCGTTTTTTTCAATTATGCTATGGTTGACATACCTCTGGTTTTTACATAGCGTTTGTATATTTGTAAACGCTATTATAAAGTGGTAGAAATTAAAATCAGAGTCACGCGTCTCATTTTAAGATGTAACCCACATGTTTAATAGCAAAACCATAATTGAAAACGCTATCGAAGTCTTAGGCGGTAAACGAAAAATTAAGTACTGCGACACTTAGAAAAAATTAGGCTCCAAAGAAAAAACCCCCAACCTAATTTTCGTGTTCTTCCCTATCTTCCCTCTCTTCCCTCTTTGGCTAATAGGTGACAGAAAACCCATTTTCCGGTGCTCAGAAACCCAGATCCCGGTGTTCAGAAACCCAGTTACCATCTGATAGATTCATGGACACGCCTACTTTGGACGAGGTTCCCGAGGACGCTTTGTTCATTTCCGAAGGTCCCGTTACGCGGTCCAAGACAAAGAAGTTAGCCGGAGCTGTTCGGAAACTACTCAACGACATTTGGAACGAGGATGAAGACCAACTTACGCACTACGCCGTCACCTCTTTATCATTTGCGGATTCAGCTTGAGATTGGCCGAGTGTAAGTTGTTGTACTCTTTTTCCTATGCTCGGTTTTGTCCCAATGGGTTTTCCGAGTAGAGGTTTTAACGAGGCAACGGCTTACACTTCATATCCGGTCCAATCGCAAGTTGTTTCCTGGGGATTATTTCCAAGGGATTTTTCCGCGGAACTTTCCCGAGGGGATTCTCTATTTTCGCGGAAGACTAGTCAAAGAAGCCAAGGGGACATTCAAACTTTCTAGTCAAAGTCAATGGTCTTAGTCTTAGGAATTAATTTGACTTTGTAATTCCCCATGCATTGTTTTTAGTGCTTTCTTCTTCACCCCTTCACATTCTTTTCCTATAAATACTCTTTGTAGTTCTTCATTTCAAATCATCAAATTTTATAAACCTTTTAGAGATTTCTCTCCTTTGTTCCTTTGTGAACTTTTCGATTCTTTTGGGGGTTAGCCAAGAAAATCATTTCGATCCTTGGGTGGTTAGCTCATTGGTCACTTTCGTTTCTTAAGGTGGTTAGCTTTAAGATCGAGCCGATTCCGAGGTGGTTAGCCGAAGAGTCACAACGTTCCTTAGGTGGTTAGCCTTCGGTTCAGGTTTACCGAGTGCCGTTCATAGCTCTCGACGCAGCCATTCACTTCCCCCGCCTTGTTCGTTCAATGATTATCCCCGTTTCAATTCCGCTTCAATACCAACAAGAGTGTGCGTTTTTGGGAGGATCGAATCGAGATCTATCAAGTGGTATCAGAGCCACGCTCTTGATTACCCCGGTATTTTCTAATCTTTTTCACTCTTTTTAAATTCTTCTTCTTTCTATCTTTTGTATCAAAACCAATTTTTCAAAAAAAAAAAAAAAGACAACTCAAAAAAAAAAAAAAACAATTGGTTCGTAATTCTTCACTATCTATCTATTTCTTTGTTTGACGATTTGGTTTTTAAAGCTACCATCGATTTGTTTCGATTTTAGTTCCTTAAGAACCGAGGAGAACTTCTAGTGTGTTGTGAGGATATTACGAGAGTTGTGTGAACAAACTTGAGAGAAACACTTGTGAGGATTTTTACTAACTTGTTTGTTCTTTTTACGAGGTACAATGTCTCAAGAAAGTGATTCTAATACTTCATTGACGAGGAGGGAAAGAGATGTTGCGATGAATCGCAAGGTGGATGCCATCACTCTCATGATGAACGAGATGAGAAATCAATTGGCCGCTCTTAACGTTCGGACACCGGTGAGACAAGAAGGAAACAACGGCGCAAACTTAGCCGAGAGTCACGGATCCGATCATATCCGAAGGAATCCCCGTGTTCCGCCAAGGCATAGACGAGCCAACAATCAAAACCGGCAACAAAACCCACAAGGCAAAAACGGCGAGAACATCGAGAACCCGTTTTACGATTTAGCTGATGATTCCGAGGGAAACCAAGAAAGGCAACAACCGGCTAGGAGGAGAAACGACAACGATCTCGGTGGATTGAAGTTACGGATTCCCTCGTTCTACGGGACAAACGATCCTGATGCGTTTCTCGAATGGGAAAAAAAGATTGACATCGTCTTCGGATGTCAAGACTTTATGGAACAAAAAAAGGTTAGGTTGGCCGCTACGGAATTTCCTGGTTATGTTGTTGATTGGTGGGATAGTGTTATGACAAGCAGGAGACGCCAAGGAGTTAATCCCGTTGAGACGTGGGACGAGATGGCAAGATTGATGCGGGTTCGGTTCGTACCGACACACTATCACCGCGAGCTACACCAAAAGTTGCGAAGGTTGTCACAAGGTAGTAAGGGAGTCGAGGATTATTACCAAGAGATGGAGAAGCTCATGCTTAAAGCCGATGTTGACGAGCCCCGTGACGCGACTATGGCCCGATTCCTAACCGGGATGAATCGCGATTTGCAAGATCACATGGAGATGCAATCCTATAACACCGTTGAGTAGTTGTTGCACAAGGCGATTCTTGTTGAACAACAACTTAAGAGAAAAGGTATTTCACGGTGCCCGTTTGTATCTAAGCCAAGTTACACGAAAAGCGATAAGCCGAGTTATCCGACCCGTACCGAAACGAAGCCTAAGACGGATTACAAGCCTAGTTTGTCCGGTCACGACTACAAGGGTAAGGCTGAAGTTTCTAATCCTTTGAGAAACCGTGATATCGAGTGCTTTAAGTGTAGGGGCAAAGGTCACTATGCAAAAAATGTCCAAACCAACGAGCTATGATCATGTTGGACGGAGGTGAGATCGTGACCGATGATGATGTGGATGATAAGGTGGATTTTGATTCCGCACCCGTCTATGATGACGATGATGAACACGTGGTTGAGGGAGAGCTACTTGTAGCTAGACGAGTTCTACTTTCTCAAGAGCCGTTCGTGGTAGACGAGCAACGTGAGAACTTGTTCCACACTCGGTGCAAGGTTAATGGTAAGACGTGCAGTCTCATAAAAGATGGCGGAAGTTGCACGAACGTTGCTAGCACGACGATGGTGGAGAAATTTAACTTGGAGATGAGGAAACATCCGCGGCCGTATAGTCTTCGATGGTTGAGTAACCAAAAATAACTAAAGGTAACCCATCAAGTCTCGGTTCCTTTATCTATTGGCCGTTATGAGGATGAGATCCTATGCGATGTATTGCCGATGGAAGCCGGTCATATCCTCCTTGGAAGACCATGGCAATACGATCGGAGAGCCGTTCACAACGGTTATGCCAACAAACACTCCTTTGAGCATAAAGGACGGAAGATCACTCTTGCCCCGTTGTCTCCACACGAGGTGTATCTCGATCAGCTCAAACTTGAGCAAAACCGCAAAGGTAAAAACAATGTGAGTGATCCCCCAAACACTTTATCTACTAAAAACGAGAGTGAGAGTTCGAGAAAAGCCAAGCTAAAGGCCTTTGAGGGAAACCCCGTGAGAAAAGAAACTCTTTTTGTGAGGCCGAGTGAGATTAAACACGCTCTCGTTACTAAGCAACCTTTCGTTTTGCTTATCTTTAAGGATGCTCTCGCTAACATGACTAATCCCGAGTCGGATCTCCCGAGCAATGTGTTGTCTCTTTTGCAGGAATATGGTGATGTCTTTCCGGAAGATAGCCCCGGTGGCTTACCGCCCATTCGTGGGATAGAACATCAAATAGACTTCGTTCCCGGAGCAACACTTCCGAACCGGCCCGCTTATCGAACCAATCCTGTCGAGACCAAGGAGCTCCAACGACAAGTCGGTGAACTTATGGAGAAGGGTCATATCCGGGAAAGTATGATCCCGTGTGCCGTTCCGGTATTGCTTGTGCCGAAGAGAGACGGTTCGTGGAGGATGTGCGTTGATTGCCGAGCCATCAACAATATCACGGTAAAGTATCGCCATCTGATCCCTAGGCTAGATGATATGCTAGATGAACTTCATCGATCTAGTATCTTTTCTAAGATAGACTTGAAAAGTGGTTATCACCAAATCCGAATGAAGGAAGGTGATGAGAGGAAAACCGCTTTCAAAACTAAGCACGGTTTATATGAGTGGCTTGTTATGCCGTTTGGTCTTACGAACGCACCTAGCACTTTCATGCGTCTTATGAATCATGTTCTTAGGTCGTTTATAGGTGTCTTTGTGGTTGTTTATTTTGACGACATATTGATTTATAGCAAGACCCTTGATGATCGTGTAGGACATTTGCGTTTGGTCTTAGACGTGCTTAGGAAAGAACGACTTTTTGGAAACTTTAATAAAAGTTCTTTTTGTTCGGATAACGTTGTGTTTCTAGGTTTTGTGGTGAGTTCTCAGGGTATACAGGTTGACGAGGACAAGATTAAGGCGATCCAAGATTGGCCGAGTCCTAAGACGGTTGGTGAAATCCGAAGCTTTCACGTCTAAGCCGGTTTCTATCGACGTTTCGTTCGGGAGTTCAGCACCATTGCCGCACCACTAACCGAAGTGATCAAGAAGGATGTGGGCTTCAAATGGGAACAAGCTCAATAGGACGCTTTTCAGCTCCTTTAACACAAGCTTACTCACGCCCCTCTTCTCGTTTTACCGGATTTTATGGAAATGTTTGAAATTGAATCCGATGCTTCTGGTGTAGGTATCGGTGCCGTGCTTATGCAAGAGAAGAAGCTGATCGCCTTATTTAGTGAGAAACTCGGTGGAGCAACTCTCAACTACCCGACGTACGACAAAGAATTCTATGCCTTAGTCCGTGCACTCCAAACGTGGCAACACTATCTTTGGCCGAAGGAGTTCATGATCCACACCGATCATCAATCACTTATGCATTTGAAAAGCCAACAGAAGTTGAACAAGCGACACGCCCGTTGGATGGAGTTCGTGGAGACTTTCCCGTACGTGATTCAATACAAGCAAGGCAAGGAGAACGTCGTGGCCGATGCTCTTTCACGGAGATACACTTTGCTTTCGACACTTGATGCCAAGGTGCTTGGATATGAGATGATTAAGGGAGCTTATGCAACCGATCCCGATTTCCAGGAAGTATTTCTAACTTGTGTTAAATTTGCTTCGGGAAAATACTTTTGTAGTGACGGTTTCTTGTTTTACGAGAACCGATTGTGTATTCCTAACTCTTCTTTGCGAGACCTTCTTGTTAGGGAAGCACATGGCGGTGGCTTAATGGGACATTTTGGCGTGGCTAAAACTCTTTTGGTGGTGCAAGACCATTTCTTTTGGCCGCACATGAAGCGAGACGTTGAACGGATTTGTAGCCGATGGACGACATGTAAGTTAGCTAAATCCAAAAGCCGAAGCCAAGGTATGTACACTTCTTTGCCGATTCCTTGTGCACCATGGACTGATATTTCGATGGACTTCGTGTTGGGATTGCCTAGGACTATGAGAGGTAGTGATTCGGTCTTTGTGGTTGTAGATAGGTTTTCTAAGATGGCTCATTTCATTCCTTGCCATAAAAATCGATGATGCATCTAACATTGCCGATTTGTTCTTTAGAGAGATTGTCCATTTGCATGGAATGCCTAGGACGATAGTTTTGGATAGAGATACGAAGTTCCTTAGCTATTTTTGGAAGACCATTTGGTCTAAACTAGGAACTAAGTTGTGTTTCTCTACGAATTGTCACCCGCAAACTGATGGTCAAACCGAAGTGATTAATAGGACCTTAGGAACGCTTTTGCGGACGGTAATTAAGAAAAATCTTAAGTCGTGGGAAGATTGTTTGCCGCATGTTGAGTTTGCTTATAATAGTGCCGTGCATTCTACTACTTCTTTTTCTCCGTTTGAACTTGTTTACGGTTTTAATCCACTTACACCTTTGGATTTAACGCCTTTACCTTTGAGTGAACGTGTGAGCATGGATTGGAAAAAGAAAGCCGAGTTGGTTAAGCAAATGCACGAGAAGGCAAAGCAACATATTGAGCACAAAACTGAACAATTCCGCAAGTATGCCAACAAAGGTCGGAATAAGAAGACGTTTGAACCCGAAGACCTTGTTTGGATCTATTTGCGAAAGGAGCGGTTCCCGGAGGAACGGAAGTCCAAACTCTTGCCGATAGTTGATGGACCATTCACGATTTTGGAGAAGATCAACGATAACGCTTATAAGATCGATCTTCAAGGTAAGTACCCCGTTAGCTCTAGCTTTAACGTTTCTGATATCATTCCCTTTATTGCAGACGAAGCAGATTTGAGGACAAATCCTTTTCAAGAGGAGGGAGATGATAGATTCATGGACACGCCTACTTTGGACGAGGTTCCCGAGGACGCTTTGTTCATTCCCGAAGGTCCCGTTACGCGGTCCAAGACAAAGAAGTTAGCCGGAGCTGTTCGGAAACTACTAACCGACATTTGGAACGAGGATGAAGACCAACTTACGCACTACGCCGTCACCTCTTTATCATTTACTGATTCAGCTTGAGATTGGCCGAGTGTAAGTTGTTGTACTCTTTTTCCTATGCTCGGTTTTGTCCCAATGGGTTTTCCGAGTAGAGGTTTTAACGAGGCAACGGCTTACACTTCATATCCGGTCCAATCGCAAGTTGTTTCCCGGGGATTATTTCCGAGGGATTTTTCCGCGGAACTTTCCCGAGGGGATTCTCTATTTTCGCGGAAGACTAGTCAAAGAAGCCGATGGGACATTCAAACTTTCTAGTCAAAGTCAATGGTCTTAGTCTTAGGAATTAATTTGACTTTGTAATTTCTCATGCATTGTTTTTAGTGCTTTCTTCTTCACCCCTTCACATTCTTTTCCTATAAATACTCTTTGTAGTTCTTCATTTCAAATCATCAAATTTTATAAACCTTTTAGAGATTTCTCTCCTTTGTTCCTTTGTGAACTTTTCGATTCTTTTGGTGGTTAGCCAAGAAAATCATTTTGATCCTTGGGTGGTTAGCTCATTGGTCACTTTCGTTTCTTAAGGTGGTTAGCTTTAAGATCGAGCCGATTCCGAGGTGGTTAGCCGAAGAGTCACAACGTTCCTTAGGTGGTTAGCCTTCGGTTCAGGTTTACCGAGTGCCGTTCATAGCTCTCGACGCAGCCATTCACTTCCCCCGCCTTGTTCGTTCAAGGATTATCCCCGTTTCAATTCCGCTTCAATACCAACAAGAGTGTGCGTTTTTGGGAGGATCGAATCGAGATCTATCAAGTGGTATCGTATACAGGTTGATTGTTGTTGCAACACTAGGACTCAGAAAACCAATCCGCATAACCGTATACAGGTTGATTGTTGTTGTGATTGTGTGAGATTTACAAGTTGTATGAGCTAGTTTCTTTGGTAGTTTGATTGGTTTAAATGTTGAATGTGAATGTGTTTGTTTGGTGTTTGTTTGATTGTTAACTGGTTTCTTCTCATATTCTCTGTGTTGAATGGTATGTTGACAACACCCTAATGTAAATGGTAGCTAACAAGTCTCACAATTTAGTATTGTTTAATAATTACTAGTTACTAGTTTATCTTGTAGGGTTACTTCACTGTTGTTGTTGTTTGAAGTTAGCTATGACATTGATATGGCTTGTCTTTGCAGTGTAATTTTTAAGTTGCCTAATTGTTTTGGGTATCACGATTCTTTTGTTGATGATCTTTGTTTTGCAGCTGTAGTATAGTTTTAAGTCTCTTTGAGATTGAGATTGAGATTGATACCTAGCTAGTCTCACCTCTAAAATAGCTTAATAAGCTTTTGCTTTGCATTGTGAAGTTACATAATATGATTTCTCACCACCTGCATAATAAGCTTTTGCTTTGCATTGTGAATTAATTGTATGCACATTTGCTTGGAGCTGTTGTAAAATGGATAAAGTTTCGCATTTCACTTCTCATTTATTCTGACTGCTATGATTGCGATCGTTTAATGATAGAACCGATGATATTGATGTTCCCATGAACTGCTTCACTATGATCTTTGTTTGCCTTTTGGACCAGTAACAAAAAGGAGGACATAATGGAAGCAAGGAAATAGATCATTTGCGGACTACCAGCGTATGTAATCATACCACACTTTCTCCAACAGCCACGACAAGAATCTGAAGTTGATACAGGAAGTGATGTGGAGGAGATCACACAACTAGAGTATAGACGCTCTCTCGCTCACCGGGGATACTTGATACGGGCTGAGGAAGACGATGAAGACATCGAACCTGATTTCTGAAGAATTATTCCACACCTCAGAAAGGAAGAACAAAGGCTCGGAAACCAACTCAACTCCGATTCAATGAACGACCAAAACAAGAACAAGGAGAATCCTCAAGAGGCAAGGGTCGTCGTCGAGACTAAGGAGCAGAATCTATGTATTTTGTAATGTGTAAAAAGACTAGTTGGTTTAATGGGAATCTATATTTAGTTTAAACTATGTATTTTGTAATGTGTTTGATAATATGAAACCTCGAGTTAATGTGAATCTTTTTTTTATAATTTTTCTTTTTAAATTAAATGTATTTAAATTTAATTAATATTTACAGAAAATTAGGGTCAAAAAAATAAAAATATGTTAATGACCAACCGAAATATATTAGTGTATAATGCATAAGAGTTAAATTCTATCTTGATCATAAATTCTAAATTTTAAATTGTAAAACTCTTTAAAATAAACATCAAATACTATACTTATATAAAATATTTTTTTTAGCAAAAATTTAAAAAGGATTTAAGCGTTGAGTATTTTATTTAGGGTTTAGGGTATTGGCGTTTAGGGTTTAGGTTATGTTGATTTAGGGTTTATGTTATATTGATTTGTTAGGTTATGTTGTCAATTAACAAATGAAAATGATTGCCATTGATTGGAAGTTATTGGAAGTGATTGCAAAATCATTGCAAAAATGGTTACAAACATATATACAAACCTTACAAACTAATGATAAATTACTAAGAGTTTAGGGCATAGGGTTTGAGGTTAAGGGCATAGGGTTTGAGGTTTAGGGTATACGGGTTATGATATTTTTTCTTGTTCTATTAACAATAGAAATATAATTTTAAGTATTAATGAGTATTTGATTTAGGCTTTATGGTATTGGCGTTAAGAGATTATGTTGTGTTGGTTTAGGGTTTATGTTATATTGATTTATGGTTTATGTTATGTTGTCAATTAACAAATGAAAATGATTGCCAATGATTGGAAGTGATTGCAAAATCATTGCAAAAATGATTACAAACATATATACAAACCTTACAAACTAGTGATAAGTTAGTAAGAGTTTAGGGCATAGGGTTTGAGGTTTAGGGCATAGGGTTTGAGGTTTAGGGTATAAGGGTTATGATATTTTTTCTTGTTCTATTAACAATAGAAATATAATTTTAAGTATTAATGAGTGTTTGATCTAGTATATATGGATTCACACTTGTAAGATATTTTTTTTTATTTCTCAATTAAAAAAAACATATATTATAAATAATTGTTTAATACTAAGTTGTAATATAGAACATAAAAAACACAAAAAATTTCAGACCGCGTGACACTTAGACAAACAAAATTTTCCCTATTCTCTCTTCCCTCTCTTCCCTCTCTTCCCTCTTCCCTCTTTGGCTCCAATTTGCTCGATTCTCACAAACTCTGCCTTTTCCCACTTTCTCCCACATAAATTCCAGTTTAAATACCTAAGCTCTTTCTAGATTTTGCTCCAATTTCTCACAATCTCGAATTTATCATTGAGCCGCAATCCATCTTACCCTTTTGCCTTTCCGTTAAAGGTACTGCTTCCAAACCACCGCGAAGGTGAACTCGAGTTTTTATCTTTTGTTTTTTTTGTTTCTGATAAACAAATCGTTTTTATCTCTTCACTTGTAGTGATTTAGGGTTATTGCATGTTGAATTGATTCGTCTCGGTCGTGTTTACTCTTTTGCAGGTAGATTTCGATTCATATCTTGTTTAACTGCTTCCGTTAAAGGTACTAGTGTTGTGATTTTCTGGGTTTTTTCTTTCACTTTGGATTTTGCTTAAATGTTTCTGTGAGTTCAATCGATTTATAGCATTGATTTGCTTTTATTTTGTAGCTCGATTTAAGCGAAAGGGAAGAAAATTTATCAGGTAAAATAATTCAAACTTGATTCTTCTATCAGAACTCGTTGTGTGTTGTTGTTGTGGCTTAAAGTGACTATCTCTGGTAATTACTTATATGCACATTTGGTCGGAGCTGTTGTAACATGGATAAATCTTGGGTCTGGTTACCAATGTATTAACTTTACTGTCTTTACACATCTTTATTGATTTCATTTCATGAATTGTGATTTTGAATATTTATTTCTCATTTTCTATCAACTTACAGGAATAGCCTTGAGTATGAGCAAGGAGCAACTGAGTTTGTGTCTGATTCAGCAAGACGTTTGGGTAATCCAACTGAAATGTTATGTCCTTGCCTTGATTGCCGCAATGTCTACCATCAACCAACTGAGACAGTTTTCGAGCATCTAGTGATTAGAGGGATGGATCAGAAGTACAAGAGGTGTAAATATTGTAGCAAACATGGGGATACAAGGGATGATAAGAAAACTGATGTTCACACGTCTGAATATGAGGCTTATGAGTTGATTAGGACAATTTTTATGGCGAGTAAAGGCAATCAACCATCTAAGAAGCAGAATGCAGAAGGGTTTGAGGACATTGACAATCGAGAAGAAGCTGAGTTTAGGAAGAAGTTAGAGGATGCAGAAACTCCATTGTACTCGACGTGTCATAAATACACAAAGGTTGCCGCAATCATGGGTCTTTACAGGATAAAGGTCAAGAGTGGGATGTCAGAGAGCTATTTTTATCAGCTACTGACACTAGTTTATGACATGCTACCTGGAGACAATGTTCTACCTAAGTCTACAGATGAGATGAAGAAGTTTTTGAAACAGTTTGGTTTTGGTTATGATGTCATCCACGCCTGCAAAAATGATTGTATCCTTTATCGGAATCAGTATGAGGAGTTAGTGAGCTGCCCAAGATGTAATGAATCAAGATGGGAAAGGGAAAGGCACACCGGTGAGGAGAAGAAAGGGATTCCAGCTAAGGTTCTTAGGTATTTTCCGATAAAAGACAGATTTAGGAGGATGTTTAGATCAAAACGGTTGGCTGAGGATTTGCTTTGGCACTTCACTAATGCTACTGTAGATGGTACAATGAGGCATCCAGTGGATTCATTGACTTGGGTTCAGGTAAACGATAAATGGCCGGAATTTGCTGCTGAAGCAAGAAACCTTAGACTAGGGATTTCTACAGATGGCATGAATCCGTTCTCTATTCAGAACACCAAGTACAGCACATGGCATGTTCTCTTAGTAAACTACAATATGGCTCCAACTCATTGTATGAAAGCAGAGAACATCATGTTGACGATGTTGATACATGGGCCAACCGCACCGAGCAACAACATTGATGTATATCTACAACCATTGATAGAGGACCTAAAGGATTTGTGGACATAAGGTATGGAAGTTTATGATTCTTTTAAGAAGGAGAGTTTTACTCTAAGAGCTATGTTGTTGTGGAGTATCACAAACTATACGAGTTTAGGGACATTAGCTGGATGTAAAGTGAAGGGGAAGCAAGCGTGTAATGTATGTGGGAAGGATACACCTCATAGGTGGTTAAAGTTTGGTCGCAAGCATGTTTATATGGGCAACAGGAAGCGACTCAAGCCTGGTCATCCTTATAGACGTAGAAAATGGTGGTTTGACAACACGGTGGAGGTTGGTACTGCAAAGAGGATTCAGAGTGGAGCAGAAATATTTGAATGTCTTAGAGACTTTAGGAATGATTTTGGAAGACCTTTACATAAGAAAGGTAAGAGAAAAAGGATTGAAGCAGATGATGATGATGTCATTTCAGCTGAAGAATATGAAGAAGACGATGATCTGTGGCGATGGAAAAAAGGTCAATCTTCTTTGACTTACCTTATTGGAAGGTTAGTTTTGTTTACATTCTAATTTGATTATGTGATTCAGCTTAAACTTGGTTTCTGATAAGTACTTGTACATTATGTGGCAGGATATGCATGTGAGGCATAACATAGATGTTATGCACGTGGAAAAGAATGTCTATGATGCACTATTGTCTATTCTGATGCATGGTGAGAAATCAAAGGATGGATTGAAAGCAAGAAAAGATTTAGAAGACATAGGAATTATAAGCAACTTACATGCAGAGATATGTGGGAAGAGAACTTACTTGCCCCTAGCTGCATATTGACTTTCTAAGGAAGAAAAACAAATATTCTTCAGAAGGTTATCCAACTTCAGAGGCCCTGATGGGTATTGTGCCAATATATCCAACTGTGTCTCATTGGATCCTCCCATTATTGGCAGCATGAAGTCACATGACCATCATGTTCTAATGCAGAATTTGTTTCCTGTGGCGTTGAGAGGTTTACTACCAAGAGGACCTCGGATTGCAGTGAATCGTATCTGCAATTACTTCAACAGACTGTGCCAACGCGTTATTGATCCAGAGAAACTACTTACCCTAGAATCAGAGGTTGTGGAAACAATGTGCCAGTTGGAGAGATTCTTTCCGCCTTCACTGTTTGACATCATGTTTCACCTTCCACTACATCTTGCAAGAGAATCACGCTTGGGTGGCCCTGTACACTTCAGATGGATGTATCCTTTTGAGAGGTAAACTTTTTTTTTTATGTCATATACTTCAATAATAAACTGATAGTATATGTATATGGTATTCATTATAAGTTTACTTATTGACATGTAGGTACATGAAGACACTAAAGGCGTATGTAAAGAATTTTGCAAGACCAAAAGCTTGTATGGCCGAGGGATACTTGTCTGGTGAATGCATTGCATTTTGTTAGGAGTTCCTTCAGAAATCTGTTCTAGTTCAAGAAGCAAGTAATAGAAATGAAGATGTTCAGGCAACTCAAAATGTCCTTGAAGGCCGACCATTGCATAAAGCTACATAAGTGACTCTTACAGATAAGGAGAGAGATATAGCTCATCGGTATATTCTCATGAATACAGCAGTCATGGATTCTTATGTTGAGTAAGTGCAAACCTGAAAGAGTATTAGATATATAGACTTAAATATTTTGTTGCATCGGAGACTAACTTAATGGAAAACAGGTTGCATTTGGAAGAACTGCATGCTACATATGTAATATGCGCAAAAAATGAAACCCTATTGTGGAAATATCATACAGAAAGGTTCCCCCAGTGGATCAAGGAAAAGGTTAGAAGGACCTCTTCTCTTATTCATAATAATGACTTGTGTTTAGTTTGTGATAATGACTTCTGTTTAGTTTCATGTTTCAAGTATCATGCTTAATGATAAGGACTTGTTTTCTGTTTCATGTTAGATACCAAATAACTCGAAGGACCATTCGAAAAAGCTGAGATGGCTTGCTTTTGGACCAAGAAACATTGCTCAAACATACAAGGGCTATATAGTTAACGGACATCGATTCCATACAGACAATGTAAAGTGGAAGACTCAGAACAGTGGAGTTACATATGAAGCATTTTCCATGTGTCGAGCTAGTGATAAAGATTCTAAGCAAATGGCAGACATAGTAGCATACTATGGAGTGATAAAGGAGATCATATTGCTGGACTACCACATGTTCCAGGTTCCACTGTTTAAGTGTAGTTGGGCTAAGAAAGGGAAAGGATTGAAAGAGGAAGACGGTTTCACACTTGTGAATCTCCATATGAACCAGCCATCATTTGTAAATGATCCTTACATTCTGCCATCGCAAGCAAAACAAGTTTTCTACTCTAGAGAATATGACAACTCACCTTGGTATGTTGTCATGAGGGCACCACCAAGAGGATACCACGAGTTAGAGACAGAAGAGGAGATTGTTTCTGCATCATTATTAGTCCAGCCAATTGAAGATTTAGGGGATCAATCATCTGATGACGAGAGTTTCTGTGTTAGGAATGATTGCGAAGGTGTTATAATAGATGATTAATGCTAAGTTTGGTTGTGTTTCAGGTAATCTGATACGATGAAACCAACAGCTGTTAAGGAAAATGTTCGTCGAAGTAAGCACCAAGCAGGCCTTGATGTGAGTCCTGAATTGTCTTTGGATCAGAAGAAACACAAGAAGGCTGCTCCAGAGGTGAATGAAAGAGGAAAGACTGCTGAAAGAGAAAAGACTGCTGAAAGAGAAGAATGCTGAAATTTTTCCTGAAAAAGATGCTACTGGATACGAAGAAGAGGAACAAGATTTCACAGCAGTCATGGATAACGAGAAAAACAAAGTTGTTGACGAAGAAGTGGAACAACAAGCACCTACTGAAGAAGAAGAAGAAACCATCCCCCCTTCCACAAATGGAGTCTCCAACACCTATGAAGTACAGACAGAACAATCAGAGAACAAAAATAGGAAGAAAAGAGGTCCAACTAAAATGCGCAAAGTGGCAAAAAATATAGAGGACAAGGTAGAAGTGGAGTTTAATGAAATAGGTGAGCATGTTGGTAGTGGATCAGTGACATTCTCCTCCTTTCTTGGTCCTCTTGTGAGAGAGCATGTGCCAGTACTTTGATACGCTCAAATTAATACCCTAACAGATACTGATATGCTAAAATTAATACCCTATTCAGATACTAAAGTAGTTGTCGTAGTATAGCTAGGGGTCGAACACAAGGACTCACAGAGACACACAGTAGATTATATAGATCCAAAATACGCTAAATCAAAGGATGTAAACGAAAACAAGTACGCAATTAAAAGTGTTGTAAATCAATGGAGGAAAATATAGGCCCAGGGTGTTTCTCAGGAAATCAATGAATGCAGCTAAATTAACTAACAGGATTCAGATTACGCACGGTTCTTGAACTCAAATCACTAAAATATAGCTAACCAACTCTCGTTGCGAAAACTATCTAAATCTAAATCCTAGAAATTCCAAATCTCTTTGCGAATCCTAAAGTCTAAATCAGCTTTAAAGTTCAGGTTTGATATGTTTACAAATCAATTAAACCAAATCTCTTTGCGAATAATTAATTTGCTCACCTAAGGTTCTATCAGGTAATTAATCGCACTCTCGTGCCTAATCAATTATCCTAAGATCTAAGTTCTAGGTGATCAATCTAGAATTAGCTTTGGGAACAACCTAAGGTGAAGAACTAATTCAGATTGTGAATCCTAAACAGATAATCAACCTAGCATTCAAAGAAATCCTTTATGAGAAAACCCTAAACCTAAAGTGGATCTACTCAGACATGGTGAATGAAACAATCAACATAACTGAATAAATCATCAATAAAATAGATATAATAACAAGAGGTTGTTGAGATCTGATCTCGGAAGAAGGGAGATTCAGACTTGTCTCTCTCAAACCACAAGCAAATCAAAGTATAGAAAATAAAGCTTAGCCAAACAGTGGCTGTAAAATCTCTAATTTATAAGCTAAAACACGTTCTGGGCCATCTTGTAAATATCAAAGTCTTCTGGGCCAATTATATAATTCTTCAACTCTTCAATAAGTCGCGATCCTTCTGTTTCCTCGATGGGTATCGATCGATACTCATGTGATTTTGACGGGTATGCTACACGGATCTTCTGCTTCGCTCTTGAATGCTCCAGAAAGCTCCAATATCTCCAATTAAGCTCCAAACGTGCTAAAACCTGTAAAAGACTCTAAAAGACTACAAAACACTAGAAATACTCTATAAAAAGGACTTATATCATGGCCTAAACAGGGTAAAAACCATGATATATCAACTCCCCCAAACTTAGCATTTGCTTGCCCTCAAGCAAATAGAAGACTAAACAGAGAAAGAGGTTTGAAAACGCGGAGACTCACCTATTCATGAACCATCGTAATGACCCTCTTTCTAAGTACCCAAATGTCACCTAATCAACTTTTGATCTAACCACCATGTACTTCTCTGTAGACATTCGCAGCTTTCCCAGACTCCACACATTATCCCACAGCATTGTTCAAATAAAGCCCTCATCGCCAGTTTCATCGCTGCAGCTAATGTTCAAGAACCTTCTAGATTCTTTACCATACAATATCATGACAAGGAACCACTCTTTTCACACTTTTTTATCAATTTCTCTCCCCCAGACTTATTTCTTATTATGTTCTCTTTCTTTTATTTTCAGCTTTGCATATACACATCAAGGTATGAGACGCGAGTATTGATGGTGTTTGCCACCGAATCCCCGGTTCTTCCCTCTCTATTTATCAAAGGATGTAGGCGAATAATGGCATCATAGGAAAATCCTAGCCTCGCTTCCAATCCTTTGTGTGATCATTCCCTCTTAAGTAGAATAATGGGATCGCTGGAAATTTTCCTAACCCTCTACTCAGAAGAAAATCATTTCAATCTTTTATGCTCTTATTTATCAACTTATAACAGGGGAGAGAGATACCATAACTCTAAACACATGGGTTCCTTTATCAGATATGAATGATGAATCAAGCTCTAAAAACACTAACCACATTGATGAAGTGCAGAAATTTGGCTCAGGTTTCAGGAGAACTCTGCTGGAAACATGGATGTTTTCTAGTCAACTAGTCAGTCCTTGGATTTTTCATTAGTCGATCTAGAGCTGATCATGTAACACTGGTCACTCAAAAACAAAATCAAATCAATAGGTTCAAGCACAGGATCATTATCTCCAACAAATTTTGACTCAATAAAACGACAATTTTATTTTATTTTATGACTCTAAGAAAAACAAACACAATGTCAGCAGACACCTCCCCCAGACTTGAACAACACTGTCCCCAGTGTTATCTAGCCTAGAGTCAGTGAAAGAAAACAAAATAATAGAAGAAAATTGGGAAAAACAAGAAGTTACCTTGCTGGGACATTTAGTATCGATCGATACCATACTTAAATCGACATGAACCGTTCTCAATCGCGAAGGGTATCGGTCGATACAGAAGGGTATCGATCGACACTCATGCGATTTCGAGTTTGCTCCTTGTTTATCCTGACACAAACATAAAACGAACGAAAATAAAAACAAAAACGACTCAAAAACAGACTCACATGTGGGTTGCCTCCCACCAAGCGCTCGTTTAACGTTAATAGCTTGACTGTAACGCCTTTCAGGCTGGATAAGAGTGAGAGCTTGCACCAAAACAGGCTCCACAACTTGACATTGCTAGCTTCAGAGTTTTGCTCAACATGCCTTCCACGAACTATTTTCTCTTCTCTTTCAGCTCCGAAGTAAGAAGAACTCTAGCCTTAGAGAATGGCTTCGAAGCTCCTTTGCACTTCACCTTATACTCAATCGAGTTCCCATCACTTTTCTGAGGGATTAAAGTGACATGGGGATTCTCGAGGTTTTTGCTCTTGGCCTTCTTCTTCTTTGTTGCCTTAGCCTTCTTGACAACTTCCTTGGGAATGCTGGGCGGTTTAGTTGAAAAGTCTGCGACAATAGGCTCATCAGGAGGCTCTTCCAAAAGATCAACTGCCAGCGACATTCCTGTGACAACCTCGATGCTAGAGACACGTGTGGGAACACCTCTAGGGGGAATGACATCAGAATAGACCCCTCCGTCAATGTAAGAGAAAGAGATTCTCTTATTAGGCGTGTCTATGATTGCGCCAGCAGTAGCCATAAATGGTCGCCCCAGGAGTATAGGCATACGAGATATCGCACTCATCTCCACAACCTAAAAATCAGTAGGCACCAGACAGTCTCCTACTTTGACCAGCAAACCATGGATAGTACCGTGTGGAAGCGAGGTGGAGTCGTTCGCGAGTGTGATAGATACCTTTGGTGATCGAATATCAACCCCCAACCGCTCTGCAATTTCCCTTGAGATGACATTGACACTAGCCCATGAGTCAACGAGAGACGCATCGAATTCAACTCCTAAGATGGAGCATGGAACTGCGAATTTCCCTGGATCTTACCTTTGTGTCAACTGTCTCAGTGGAGGTGTACCTCTAGCCTTAATGAAGAGTGCCTTAATCTCTTCCTCGGTTTCTCTGCAATCTTTGAAGTGACTTAGCAGAGGACGGCACTCTAGAGCTTCTTCAAAAGACGATTCAGGGGAAATCCTTCTTACCATCTTCTCAAAGCCACGCAGCTGCTTTGGAGAGATGGGATCTCTAATGTGTTTAGAATAGGATTCAGCTTCTTGGGCTTGCGAACTCTTTCTTTGATCAACTCACGTGTTTTCACAAGTTCTAGCTCGTTCTGCGAGGGGTGTCGATCGACACCAGGTAGGGTATCGATCGATACTCTTCGCGTTGGATCATCCTTGACAGATTTATCATCATCAAGGGGAAACTCCACAATCAGCTTATCCAGCATAGCCTTGCATATGGCGTCCTCTACCTCCTTATTAGCCTTTGCAGCATCTCTGGGGTAAGGTATCCTCGGTATATAGACTCTCTCTGCAAGTATTTTAGGCACCACAGTCGACATCTCCGGTGTCTCCTCTCCATCCAGACGTTGTCCTTGCTCATTGCACAACCGACCCTTTTAGTCTCTGTAAGCACCAGCTGCATCACGAACCAACTGATTGTTGTTCATCTTAGCTGATTTCTTTGCTTCCCTGTTTGTGCGTTCCACAAGTGCTAGTTGCTCGAGTGATAGATCAACTAGCTCAGCGTTCTTGTTCCTTCTGGTTTCTCGATTTGGCATGCACCTGAAAACAAAAACCAAGAATGTAAGTAACTGAAATATACGTAGGGTATCGACCGATACCTAAGGGTATCGACCGATACCTAAGGGTATCGATCGATACTCGGGCAATTTAGACGAATTTTTTAGCTAAAATCTAATGGCGAATTGAGTCCCTGGCAACGGCGCCAAATTTGATACGCTCAAATTAATACCCTAACAGATACTAAAGCGGTAATCGTATTATAGGTAGGGGTCGAACCACAAAGACTCAAAGAGACACACAATAGATTATATAGATCCAAAATACGCTAAATCAAAAGATGTAAACGAAAACAAGTACGCAATTAAAAGTGTTGTAAATCAATGGAAGAAAATATAGGCCCAGGGTTTTTCTCAGGAAATCAATGAATGCAACTAAATTAACTAACAGGATTCAGATTACACACGGTTCTTGAACTCAAATCACTAAAATATAGCTAACCAACTCTCGTTGTGAAAACTATCTAAATCTAAATCCTAGGAATTCCAAATCTCTTTGCGAATCCTAAAGTCTAAATCAGCTTTAAAGTTCAGATTTGATATGTTCACAAATCAATTAAACCAAATCTCTTGGCAAATAATCAATTTGCTCACCTAAGGTTCTATCAGGTAATTAATCGCACTCTCGCGCCTAATCAATTATTCTAAGATCTAAGTTCTAGGTGATCAATCCAGAATTAGCTTTGAGAACAACCTATGGTGAAGAACTAATTCAGATAGTGAATCCTAAACAGATAATCAACCTAGCATTCAAAGAAATCCCTATGAGAAAACCCTAAACCTAAAGTGGATTTACTCAGACATGGAGAATGAAACAATCAACATGTTTGAATAATTCATCAATAAAATAGAAAGAATAACAAGAGGTTTTGAGATCTGATCTCGGACGAAGGGAGATTCAGACTTGTCTCTCTCAAACCAAAGTAAAATCAAAGTATAGAAAATAAAACTTAACCAACAAAGTGGCTGTAAAAATCCTATAAATAATCTAAATCACGAGTTAGGGTCTTCTTGTAATTATTAAAGACTTCTAGACCAATTTGCAATTCTTCAAGTCTTGGAAAACTCGCGGGTCGTGTCTTGCTCCGATGGGTGTCGATCGATACCAGGGGGTATCGATCGATGCTCGTCGTGAAATCAGGTACTCAGCAACACGACTTCAGCTTTTGCTCCAAACTGTTCCAGAAAGCTCCAATAATTCCAATAATGCTCCAAATGTGCTATAACCTGCAAAAGACTCTAAAATACTACAAAACACTAGAAAGACTCTATAAAAAAGACTTATATCATGGTTTAAATAGGGTAAAAACCATGATATATCATACTTCTAGATGACTGGAGACATCTCGAAGAAAAGACAAAAGAGGATTTGTGGGAGGAAATTGAGGTTATTTTCTTGGCTTTTTGATTGAGCATGAGTGTAAGTGAATTGTTTTAGTGTTTAACTTGGCAATGTTTGACAGGGAAGATTCAACTTGACAGAATAATGGCAAAAAGATGTAGTCTTTAAGCAGATGGGTTGTT
This sequence comes from Eutrema japonicum, assembly GCA_030161315.1. Classification (NCBI taxonomy): domain Eukaryota; kingdom Viridiplantae; phylum Streptophyta; class Magnoliopsida; order Brassicales; family Brassicaceae; genus Eutrema; species Eutrema japonicum. The sequence goes on from BSQW01000001.1 coordinate 35,613,472, forward strand.
TGTGGAGGGCCTCTAAATCTAGGCTCTCTTCCAAAGTTCGAGCTATTAAAAAAAAGTTCAACTACAGCCAATTAAGCCTAGCAACATCCAATCTTCATCAACTTGGAACACTTGGGTGAAAGGCAGAAGGACCACAACTTTTGAGGTTGTATATAATGTGGCTTGATTACTTATAAGCTAATTTGTTTAGAGAATAGTTTTGTCATCTGACTGTTTGTGTCAATATGAAAAAATTGATAAATACAGGCAACTCAAGGAAGGTTCAAATTCCTCACACCACAAGCCGCAAAGGAATGAATCGCCTAGCTCATGAGATGGTATGTTTGTATGTGTAATGAATTGGTTAGTTGTAATAGTAATTCCTTTATTTGTTGACAACTATTTGTATGAACTTTTAGAAAAGAAACAGTTCTGATCCTAAGAAAGTTATTAGAGCTAAGGTTTGGGTAGCAGGCCATACGCATTCTGATGGGAGACCCGTTAGGGAAGAATTCGCATAAACTTTTGTAAGACTGATTTAAATTCTTATTACTTTTGGTTCTTCTGTTTGTTTTAAAAGTAATATGCACATGTTGTGTATTGTTCTTGATTGCAGGAGAAGATCAAGACAACTGACAGTGAAATGGACTCCACATGCTCGGATAATATCAGAGAAGATGTCGTGAGTAAGGTTCTAGGAAAAGACAGACCAGGAAGAATTAGGGGGATGGGCAGAGGGGCTACTGTTACCAAGTTGGCATTCCTACAGGCTAGAGACTCACATGTCCAGAAACTCGAATCTACTCAAGCAGAATTAATTAGCAAGCTTGAACATTTGCAAAATGTGGTTAGTAACTTAGCCGGTAAAAAGGTAACTTCTTTACACTTGTTGTTTCATTTTGTGCACTTTTGTGTTCAATAAGATTCTAAACTTGTTAGAAACAGAGTGATGATTTTCCTAGGTCTGAGTTAAGCGATGTTAGCAAGGGAGGAATTAGGTGCCAGCTACTAGATTGGTTTTCGACTGATGATGTTGTTGTTGGTGAAGGAGAATTCTGTTCTAGTGAACCAACATATAAGATTGGTCGAATTCCCCTGGGTCCTAATGCGGCTGCTATAATTGTGAAGTCTGTATCAGTCCCAGAAGCATATGTCTGGAGACCTACTACAACCATTGGCTCACTTGCTCAGGCTGTTGGAGTTAAAATTGCATGGCCATGTGAGAAGATAATATTGGACGATGATATTAACTACTCACAACATTCTAACACTGTCGGCTCTGAGGTAAATTGAAAGTGATTTTGTGTTCCTCTCAAATTCACGTTGAGTAGATTACTAATAGATTGTGTACATATTTGGCATGATTCATTAGGCTACAGATGCATCAAGAGGAAGAGTTCGGATATTTGATTACTGGAAAGGAGAAAATGAATTGATTGCTGAGGGTATATTGTTGTCAACTGAACCTTCGGAATTGGTCAACGATATTCCGTTTGGACCGAATGCTGCAGTTGTTAAGATTGAGGTTGTTGTTAAAACTGCTGCTTTTCTATGGAGACCTAGGCCTGGAATGTCAAAGATGGGCGATGCACTACATGAGACCATTGCATGGCCTATGGATAGGTTACGACTACCTGATCAACCTACAGATGATGAAACAACCAAGAAATCCACTCATGTAAGTTTCAAAAACTAGTTTCTTAATACACTTGGATAATAGTGTAGTCAGATTTTTAGATGAGACTGAGAATAGATATTTGTTGTCTTGGATATGTTGATATTGTCGTGATGTTATTGTGATGAATGTGTTTATCATTGTTGGTTTTAGAGTGGTAGTCCCAGCACTGGTAGTAGCGACAAATGTGCTAAACAGAAGTGCGCTCTCTTGGACTGTGATAACTCTGGACAGACAGTTGCAGTAGGTCGTGTGTTTTCAACTGATCCAGCAGACAAGGTTCATTTCATCCCTTTAGGTAACAATGCTTCTAAGGTCTGGGTAGAGGTTTCCAAGGTTGATGGTGCACGAGTGTGGAGACCAAACTCTGAAATTGAATTCATAGCTGATGCAATAGGATCCACAGTGGCTTGGCCTAATGAAAATATTGTTTTCATCTGAGACAATTGTGAAACATTTGGGTTTTATGTTGTACTTTGAACTACTTCTCTTTGTGTCTGCAATAAGTGGAACCTATGTTTCTTTCTTTGTTACACTTAATGTAGTGGAACCTATGTTTGATATTATAATAATGTTTATAAACCCAGAATCGTATATATATATATATATATATATATATATATATTTATAAACAAATTCATATAAAAAACAATACTAAGAAACAATTACAATAACAGAATTGCTATAGTTATATTAAAAATAACAATTCTCAAACGCTGTTAATAATGTAAATAATAGCAAAAAGAATACGCTATTAAATACTATTTCATTGCATAATAAAATGCGCTATAGTATATGACAATACGATAGCACTGCAAAAAATTGCTATCTAAAGTGTCTGACCTATTATGACGGGCGATGATACCACGCTTGTTAAAACGCTATGGTATATAGCATTATTCAGCCGCTAAGAAAAGCTTTTTTCTTGTAGTGGTGTTGATCAAGGTGGAGTTCAGCTATACATTGATAGTCAGAGTGTGTTGTTTCTGGCTAAGAATCATGTATATCATGTAAAGACGAAGCACATTCATGTAAGATTTTATAAGATCAGAGAGTTATCTTCTTATGGAGAAGTCTTGATGGATAAGGTGCACACGTCGGAAAATGCAGCTGATATGTTGACCAAGCCCATTACTCTGGAAAATTTTAAACATTGTTTGGATTTGCTCCATGTCTTCCAATGCTAGAGGAAGAAGCAGAAGCTCCCAAGAAACGATCAAGAGTCTGAAGGTGATTTCTAAGATGATTTTATTTGTCAAGGTGGAGATTATTGTTTCTAGATGACAAATAATATGAAGTATGCTATGGGCCCTGCTTGAGCGAGAAGAGGAATGTAATGGGCTGAAAGTCTTAGGGTTTTCCTTTACAAAGTGGGATTAGGAATGGGTTTTGGGGCTTATAAATACAAATTAAGTCTTAGAATTTGTAAACATTATTCACACGATTAATAAAGAAACTCTAAATGGGTATTTGCTTCAATTGCGATTTCTCTCTAGTTTTTTTTTACTTTCTTCTTGCTTGATTCGATCTAATTCATAACAAAGGTGAAGATGTTGATGACGAGTCAGATGTAGAAAGATATGTACAATAAACAAGATCAACTTTTAGAATTATTTCAGCAAAGCATCAAGTGGTCACACACGTTGTAACTATCTTGAGGAATGGTTTCACTGTCGATGATGGTCCGTCAAAGACATTGCATGACCCGGAAGATGCAACCTTTATTGAGGTTACTATTTCTTTGCATTTTAAATTGTGATGTTACATAATGTGATTTACAAATATTATTCATAATTTTGGTCTTTCTCTGTACTTGTTTCATTTGAATAATATTTGTTACATGTCGATGCCAGATCGTACAAAGATTCGAGTCCCCACGTGAACTCAATCTTCGCATCAAACTCATCAAGCGTCAAGACGAAGAATTCCTTGTATATGTCTCCAACCCTTTCTCTAATGTATTTATGGTCTCTTATTCAATTGAGCAAGTCAATTTTAAAGCTCTTGTTCATATATCTTAACAACATGAATCACCAAAAATGATAACTCCATTCCACGATGTCTGAAGAACTTTAGATGGATCAAATTGTCTCTATTAAGCCACCATATTCATCCGACTCAATGGCCGCTAGACCGCCACCACCAATGACAGTGAGCTTTGTTAGGTTTTCAAACCCATGTCCAATTCCCCAATAGTATGATATTGTCCGTTTTGGGCCCAAATGGCAAAGCCCGCACGGATTTGTTCTTGGTCTCCTTCTCAAAATGTCTCATACTATTTAGAGTTGGACATTACTTATATATTAAACTATATTTGTCTAAACTTTAGATGTGAGACTTGGATTGATATCCCAACAATACTCCCCTCAAATCAAGGACCACATAAACCCTTGGCCTCTAACCTCTAGTGAAACTTGGCACCCATCTTGTATTATCGTTATCACCAACGAACCCGCCGCCTGACCTTCCGCGCCGTCAGGAAGACTTTCGACACAAGCCAATGGCACCCCTTAATCGCGAGATCACCTTGAGGGATCCCCTCCCACAACGAACATGTAGCCCACATTCACTTCTCTAGGTCCACATTTTCTAGAACCATGCTTTGATACTGATTGTTGAGCTTTTCAAACTCATGTCCAACTCCCCATTAGTATAATATTATCCGCTTTGGGCCCAAGTGGCATAGCCCGCACGAATTTGTTCTTGGGCTCCTTTCCAAAAGGCTTCATACTATTTAGAGTTGGACATTACTTATATATTAGACCATATTTGTATAAACTTTCGATATGGGACTTGGATTGATATTCCAAAAAGCTTAGTGATAGATCCCGCAACACCAACAACCTCGATCCAGTTTCTATGATCTCAATTCCAATTCTATTTGCTTTCTTTATGCAACAATTTATGGCCTTGTTCTCATAAAAACTATCAATGAATGATGTGCGTAGATGGCTAAAGAGATTTCACAGACAAAAGAAAGGAATAAAACAAGACTGGAGTTTTAGTCTGTTGTGATTGAAAAGAGCAACAAAAGATAAAATCAAAGCCAAAATCAGATTCAAAAAGGTCTTTAAACCTTGGAACAAGACAGAGTGAGATACGAAGGAGATGTGAAGAGATTTAAAGATTAACAAACATTAAACATAGCAAGAACATGATTATTTGCAAATATTAACAAACATAACATAACAAAATTTTCTTAAAACATTAACATACATAACAACATTTTTTTAAAACAAACCTAGTTATCAAATCATAAGCTTTCCTCTTCTCTTCACCATGTTTGTAGATGACGAAACTTTATTTTTCGCATCTCGGATCTCCGACCATCGGTTTCTTCCTTCTCAATTTCATATGCCTTATATATGTCACCAAAACACAAAAATAACATCAATTACGTAATTTCATAGAAATGTAACATTCATGTTGTAAGTACGAGAATATGATCATACAAGAAAATTAACCAGGTTCGGTAACATGCCTACATCCTCAAATCATTCAGTAGAGATTTTTTAGACAATCTTACAAAAAGACATTGCCAAATGGAATTACTTACACTAAGACAGCCTTTAGCTCGACACCAATCAATCTCTACGACAAAACGAGACCAAGTCTTTTGTTTAGTTGCTGAACTTCTTACTGGGCTTAAGTTACTCTTGATGATTTTCTTCGGTGTTCCACTTTGTCAAACCCATCATTGGCCCACTCTCTTTCAATCGATCTTTGACATTCATCATGCCACCACATGATATAAAACTGTGAAATAACTATGTCGTTCTTCTATCAAATATGTCGTTCTTCAAGCAAATATGTCGTCTTTGTTTTGTTCTCCAACAAATATGTCACTATTACAACGATTAACTTATTTTGTAGAGTTTCATGTTTTCGGAAACAACAATAGCAGTTTCCATTGTTAAAGTCATGAACTTTTCGTTAATAAATTGAACTTCTACATATGCAAAAAAATAAATAGTAATGACAGTTTTGTAAATATATTTATATTATCAAATATTCGAAAGGGTATTATTAGCTAATTCTTAAGAGACCGACACTATAATTGTAATAAAAAAAATGTTTTGTTGTGTTGTTTTGTTAACTCTCACATCACTACTATATGGCCACAAATTCTACTTAATATTTGTAGACCACTACACACCACCATACATGCCATTCTACCCAACTCACTTGATTCTATTTTTTTCTGCAAGACATAGATACGCACTCTGGATCACTAAAGTGTTCACGAAAAAAACTTTTTTATTACAATTATAGTGAAAAAACTCTTAACTTAGAAGGCTTAGACATATGGAAAGACGAGCGGCCACGACCAATTCAAAATACTGAGACATGAGCCGTTGTATCATTGGCTTTGGCCGTATATTTAAGCAATGATTTGCGGTTTCTAACAAGAACATCAAACTGTCCAGATTTAGATCTAACGTGTTGCTTGTCTCGTATAAAACTATTCCTACCTTAATCATGATAGTTCAATATGTTGAATTCATGAAAGTTATATGAACAAGTATACGAACTCAACCCAAGCTCTCCGTAGAAAAATAGTTTTAATATCGAACATTTATGCAGAGTTAATTTTAACTAATTCAAAGATAACATTACAACATTCAATTCTAATTTCATCCCTATTGCAGGAGTTTATTTTTTTCGTAGGCACTCAGAAATTCGTCTTGAAAGGTTTGTAACTCTTGAGATCAGTGACTATGCCAACTACGGATCCCGCGGCCGCGGCTACAGACACAACAAGACAGGCCAAACTCAAGACTTGAAGACAAACCCACCTTGTGCCCCATCTCGGCACATTCTTCTGTACAATGTACATTTCCACCGGGAAATAAACGGTTAGAGGCCAAAACCCGATGGCCCCTAAGAGACCGAGAACATCATTGAAGAAAGGCATTAGCATTGAGATCAACGTTGTTGTAATCACGAAAATCGTCCTCCACACGAGCCTAAAGAGATTCAAGTTGAAAGGCTTGGATCCCGGAAAGAGGTGGATCTTGATCTCGTTTGTGATGAACTTACTCTCTGGATATCTCTTGGAGGCTTCCTTCTCGACAAACGCGAAGAGTGGTTGGCAATAGACTTGGTAAGCGCCTACTAGATGGATCACTATGGCGAGATTAGCTATGTCAAGCAACCAATACGGGTTTCTGAACCCTCCCTGAGCGAGGAGATTCCCGGGTGCGGCATCCCCGAATGCTGCATACCCTACGCAGCCACAGAGCATGTAGAAGAGCGTCGTCACTGCCACACTTACGAGAGTCGCTTTCCTCATCGTGTTTTCTTCTGCAGGCGGTGATTTTAACGTGTCCTGCGTCATTAAATCGTCTTGTTAAAAGCATTCCTTTAACAAACTCCCATACCTACATACATACTCGCATAGAAAAAATACCTGAATTTCGATGAGAATCATGGAGTAAGCGTAGGCAAACGCAATGTTCCCAAGAGACTGAAACGTTCTCCAGACTTTCTCTGTCGGTGTCACTGTCCCAATGCTGACTCCAGTGAGAGTCCCTTTGACTTCTTTGTTCTCTACCACTTTGGAGATGCCAAGGCCAAGCCCGATGGTCGAGTAACCAAAAGACATGACTGCAGCGAGAATCGAGAGCCACCATAACTGATCAAAATCCGGAATCTGAGAGAATACGATTTGTATTACACCGAACGCGATCATGTAAGGATTGCCATTGACTTGACATGGATCTTTGTCCCCATTACTTTGTTGGCAACTTGTCCGTTGGATTGCTCTGTTTTTTTTAAAAATCATAATTAGCACATAATTAGCACAAAACAAACAATAATTAAACCAGGAAGCATATGAGAATCTGAAACAGTGACAGCGTTTTAGAGCCGTAGAATTTTGAATAAAAAGCTGTTGCATATTCTTTAATAGTTTTATCAATAAGGTCACATTGACTTTGAAAGTGCATTATTGAGCCAAAAAAATTCAATGACTTGTATGGACTATATTGAACAGAAAAGTGGGACACGCATCTACTTTTTGGAAGAATCTGCACAATAAAAAAACAAAAAGAGTTGAAAACTAAGTTTTTTGAACTTACATCATGCTTATAGCTGATGCAATAGTGTACCCAATTGCAGTACCAAAGAGGTTAACATATTGCACAACTCCACATATTTTCACCTTAATGCCACCTGAAATTTTTCCAAAGGAATCCAGATTAGTATATCATTTTTGTTTTGGAAAAATGATTCCGCTATACACAGTAACTTTAGCTTTTGTATATGATCATTCTCAGAAAAATCTATTCAGCTCAAATGTTTCCGCTATTAGATCATTTGTTTATTCTACTATTCATATGACATACGAGTCAAACTCTGAGATGGTAAAAACGAAATTTTACCGAGGTTGGAATGGATAGCATCCATGTAAGTGTAGTTTCTCTTGCCGGTGACAGAGTCGCCGGAGCGGTAACAAGAACATAGGAGGATAGAAGTGTAATAAGTGACGAGAGAGAAGAGCAACATAACTGCTGGACCACCCACCCAACCAATCTGAGCAACTGCCCATGCTAGAGACAACACTCCTGACCCAATTACTGCTGTTATTATATGTGCACTTGCTGTCCACACCGTCCCTAAACCCAATCAAATCACCATAACATTAACCCCAGTCAAATTTTATTAAAACAAAGATCATATTAACAAAAATCATACTCGCTTCAAGCATCTACGGTGGCAAATCCTATATCTTGGATTTCTGAACCGTTTTAGGTATTTATGGCCAAAAAGAAACCACAACGATTTCGTAAATTCTGAAACTCTTATTTGTTTGTTTTGTTCTTGGCCATATGATTCAGGGGTGCAAATGGTTGTACAACTAGAAAAATCAAAGCAATTAGCTTCAATAAAGTTTACAGAAACTATCTTTTTTTAAAAAAAATAATATATATCATTATTAATAATATAAAAATCAAATTACATAAAAACAATAAAACAACCAAAATGAATTTTAACGATTTTAAAAGAATAAAACATACGGTGACTAATTTTATGTTTACTCAAAAACAATTATAACTCATTTTGACCAAGTTATAATAGCTTTTCAATAAAGACATAAATTGGAAGTTGTGCCCCCAAAAAAAAAAAAAAGCTAAAACTTTACCGGTTCTTTTGGGACGGCCATCGTCATCGTATAAATCAGAGTTGTTTCGAGGAAGAACATCCATGGAAACACCATTCTTTAATTTCTCGACCATCTTCTTATTGGCAAAAACCCAATTTCAAGAAAGCAAAACAGAAAAAATACCGAAGATTTTGGCGGTTTCTCGTTAAGATCTCGAAATTGAATGGAAAGGAATCAAAGAAAGATAATGGAAAGGAATCAAAGAGATATGGATTTTTCCATATAAAACCAACGGTCAGCAGAGAAGGATGTTTTCAGATTTTCTCTAGACCGAAGATTCTGTAATTGGAAGAGAGTGAGACATTGAAATTGAAAAGAAAGGTTGTCTTATTTTTTATAAATGCATGATAATAAAACTCACCGAAGCTCTCGTATTCATTAAATATATATAAGCGCCATGGAAGACAGAGACATCTAACCTGCAGGAAGAAGCAAAGGAAACCGCATGTGCTTTTTTTCTTTCTTTTTTTCCCTTCTATTTTTTGTTTTTTCTAACTTTATTTGTTTTCCACCATATTTATATGATATTGTCCATTATAGACCACACAATCAAATCTAGACGAATTTATTATTAGATTCATTTTCAAAACATTTCATACTAATTAGAATCACACTTGACTAATTTACGACATTTATTGTCTAATTTTTCGATGTAGAATTATGATTGATATCCCAACAAACATTTTCTCAAATCAAGGATTACAAACTCTTGGTCTCTCTTCTAATGAAACTTAGCATCCATTTTGTTATCACTATAATCACCAACAAAACTCTTGACCTAATTTTTGGCATAATTAGGAAGAATTTCGACACAAAATATCATCAGCATTTTAATAACGAGGTCACTTTGAGAGCTTCCCTTACAACGAACATGCAGTCCACAGCCATTTTTCCATACCACCTTTTTTAATGTGACTAGTACAAATTGATTGGCTCTGCAAGCCCACCAAAGCTTCATCTAATAGTATGATATTGTTCGGTTTAGTCTAAGTGGTCAAACCCGCTCGAATTTGGTTTTAGAATCTTTCCTAAAAAATCTCATATTAATTGGAGTTGAACTTGACTTATATTACAAAATTATTATATAATTTTCTGATGTGAAACTTGGATTGATATCCGAACAAGTATAGATGAGATTGAGAGTCGCTCTTAGCTGCACCAGTAAACAGTGGAACAAGTATAAAAAAATTATGAAAAACCTATGAAAGTATAATTTTGGTGGCTATAAGTTGTGGCTGTGTTCATTTGTGGTGAATTAAATCTAACAAGAGTCTAAAAGTAGGTATCTCTAGGTTTATGGTCGACTAGGGTTTAGTTTGGGTCAAAAAGGAAATTTGCCTTCAAAGGAGTCTGCTATCGACCAAAGATGCGGGTTGATGCACTTGCCCAATGGTAGTGGATCAGATGGATGTAGAAGCTCCTGGCCAATGAACTATGGGCTGGTGGATAGCCTTTTCCTAGGCATGTTTTATTTGTAAATCAGACCGACATGTTTTTAGTGAATTGGGGTCATCTTCCTAACAACAGCTCCAAATGATTTGAAACCAATTTCATATGAAAGTTAACTCAAAATCTATCTCAACAACAAATTTCATCCCAATTAATCGGAAGGAAGGCCTCTAACTAATAGAAAACATTTGATGTTGAAGCGATGTCCTATTTAAAAAAATTACTTTTCTTGAGTTCTTGGTATTTGGTCGATGTTTATGATTTGCAAACATGGCTGACTCATGTCTTTTGTTGTTTCGCCCATTATACGATGGTATTATTTGAACCTGATATTATGTTGTTATGGTATGATATGATGTGAGCTCGGTGTTAAGGTGTTGTGATCTAGGGTACTGAACCAACTGTGTATTTATGATCAGAGTATAAATGGAAGTTATGGGATTCGTGTAACATGTAATGTGTATGACGAATCAAAAGTGGAACTCTGCATGCAATGTGTGTGACGAACCAAAAGTAGATTTTTGATGAAATATACACATCTTTAGTTTTGTTCCCGTGATTCAATGGTTAACTCCATACAATTAAATAATCGTTAAGAGAATTTCAAACATAAAATTATTGATAAAAACAAAACAAAAACTCTGGAGTTTTCACACCAACAACCTTATATATTTTAAATTGAAGTGTAGCGTATTAATAATTAATATAATATATATTGTAATTAAATTTATAGTAAGCAAAAAAATATATATAATCAAAACAAAAAGATTATGTGGAAACCTTTTCAGTCTAGTGGTTGAATAAAGGTTCATTAACTATTTAATACCGGAAGTTATGGAGTTCGATTCCTAGAAAATACGATTTAATGATTAATTTATGTAAATTTACAGGAAATTTGCGGCATAATGCAAGTAGAGCAATTCGTTATGGTTTAGCGTGTCAAGAATACAAAATTGTCGGCTCAAAGAATTTATGGGCCATGTGCAATAATTATTATTTTTTCCAAAAAGTTATGGATTTGAAAAAACAATTTCCAAAAATTGGGCCCTATTTTATAAAATTATAAAATTTTGGGCCCTAAAATACAAAAGAAAAGGGTCCTATTTGATAAAATTATAAAATTTTGAGCCCTAAAATACAAGGAACAATTACAGTGAGATCCACTTTTCCACTTCCTAATTACAGTAGAAGCCACTTTTGACTATTGGTGTACATTTGTTGTGTGAAAAATTAGAATTACCCTTTTGTTGACTCTCATCCCTTTTGTTGACTCACTCTTCAATCTGAGTCTTCCTTCTTTCACTAGGTGGGTTTCCTTCGTCCCCATTAAACTATAGTCACTCTATGTTTCTTTCTCTTCCCAATTCATTACCCCAACTTATTTGTTTTTTTATTTTTTTTTATAATGTGAAAGTCATAAAACAATTTATTTGGTAACAATGAATGATAATTTTATTTTTCCTTACATTTTAAGATCCATTTTGCTATAATTTTGATGTGAAACAAGAAATAATAAAAAAACTTAGAAATCTAAACATATAAAATCCAGATCGACGTAGACATGAAAACGTGGACAATTGTGTTTGGACAGGTAAAAATCTCGTATTATTAGTGCGGATGGTCATGTGTGGATAGTAATTTACTGATGGTCATGTGTGGATGTAGTTCTTGATATTTGCAAGTAAATTATTATCCACACATGCATGACCATCCACACCAACAATACGAGATTCTCATCTGTCCACACACAATTGTCCACTGACAGGTGGGAATCTCATATTATTATTATGGATGGTCATGTGTGGATAGTAATTTACTGATGATCATGTGTGAATGGTCATGTGTAGATATGAAAACGTGGACAATTGTGTGTGGACTGGTGGGAATCTCGTATTATTAGTGTGGATGGTCATGTGTGGATAGCAATTTACTGATGGTCATGTGTCGATGGTCATGTGTGGATGTAGTTCTTGATATTTGCAAATAAATTATTATCCACACATGAACATCCACACTAATAATACCAGATTCCCATCTGTCCACACCCAATTGTCCACGTTTTCATGTCAACATCGATTTGGATTTCATATTCTTGTTTTTTTTTTTAGATTTCGTATTTTACATCAAAACTATAGCAAAATGGATCTTAAAATGTAGAAATTTTTTTTATCATTCATTGTTACCAAAGAAATTGTTTTATGTATTTCACATTATAAAAAAAATAGAAAACAAATCAATTGGAAAGAAAGAGAAACAAAGAGTGGCTATAGTTTAATTAGAAAAAGAAGCCCACCTGGTGAAATAAGAAATAATTGGACGAGAAAGATAGTCAACAAAAGGGATGAGAGTCAACAAAAGGGTAATTCCAACAAAAGGGAAGGACTTCTAAGTTATTTCAGCACCCAAAACCCCTCAAAAAGTACACCAATAGACAAAAATGGGTTTTTTATAAGAAAAAGTCAAAAATGTGGCTTTTAGTGTAAATCACCCAAAATACAAAAGAAAATTTAAACAAAATGTAGGGTCATATGCATTTACACCTTGGGCACATGCCCAGAACCGGGTATAAAATTGTTTGTCAATATAATTGACCATTAAAAATTGTCAATATAATTATCATAATTTATAATAGATCAAAATACATAAATCATAGTATATTTACATTATTAATGTAATTGTTCTCATAAATTATAATAGATTATAATTCAAACGACCCAACAAAAAAATATTATAAATCATAACCTGTAAAATGTTAGGGGAGATAAAAATAGACACACAAGCTGTGCTAAAACTGCATAAATTAAATTGATTTATGATTTTTGGTAAGAGTGTGAATGACCGTCGAAAGTTGGTAAGTAAAGTCCCTTTGAATATCGCTGACTCTCTTGCCAGTAGCTCTAAACAGTTGACCTTTAAAAATCCACCATTGAAAACAAGTCAAAGATGGAAAAGATGCTGCTCACACACAACACAATAATATTTTTATATCCCAAAAGAATACGTAAGTTGATAGTTAAATAATCTGCAAAACGTTTATAACACAATCCGTAGAAAAACTTAATTATTTGGTTTTAGGTTTTGAGTCATACATTTTTCACTCGTTTTAAAATAAAATTTATCATTAATTAAGATGGTTATTTAATTTTACCAGGCCAAATGATATAAATATTATTATTAAAACTATTTTAATTTGATAAAATTTTAAATATCCAAAATTAATAAATATTTATATTATACTACCGGTAATATGGTGGGGCGGGATAGTGATATGTTTTTATAATTTCAATACTTTAAGGGTTGGTTTGTCAAAAAATAGTAGGCTGCTTCGAGACATATTAAAAGGACGGGTTAGTACATTTTAACACTTATAAATATATAATTTTTGAAATTTAATTTTAATAAAACAATAAAATAATTAGTCGTGTGATAATCTAAATTCACAGAATAACAAAGTATACAATTAAGATTACATCGATATATACTTAACTAACTCATATTCATATTCTACTAATATTCACCATATGATAACATCATATAACTTTTATAACAATTTTTTTTTGCCAGATAACAAACTTTGCTATAATTTAAGGTTACAAAAATCACATAATCATTAAAAAATCATAAAAATTTAAGTCAGACAATTTTGTTAGTGTTTGTTCAATATAAATTTCACAAAAAATTATGTATAAAAAATATTTTCCACACACACTACGGATTATAATCTAGATTTCGCATAGCACGGGTTCGAACTATGGCATAAACATCAAAACTCATATTGTACAACAAATCAACAAAATATTATCCTCTCACTAAAAACTTAAGACTTATAAATTTAACATATTTGAATCAATAACACTTAAATTAGATCTTATTTCTTATTTCATTTTTTGTATATTTCAAAATTTAGTATACACAAAACTTTATCATGCGCGAGTGCGCGGATTAAAATTTAGTTTAAGCTAAAACACATATCAAATGATCCAGCACCTAAATACCGACTTCGTATCATTTTTTTTTTTGGGACCAAATCGACTTTGTCTCATCCCATGGAGTTTTTTTTGTTTGTTGTTGTTAAGAATGTAAATACCATATAAAATGAACATGATGATTTTACAAGAGCATAACCAAGTGTTTGTGTAATATCCCTATCACATGCTCCTAAAAGAATCGGAGAACTCGGACATGTTAGGTCGGTGGATTAACCATTTTCGGTTAAGTCGTTCGGTTTGGTTCTTTAGTGAGTGCCGCAGAATTGCCTGAAAAACACCCATGTTACAATCAACAATATAAGACATTTCCAACCACGCTAACTTGTACGGAACAAAGGGAAGAGGAGGGGTGAGTAATAGGGATTACTCAGTGAGGATGAGCCTTATGGGGACTCACAGTTCACTTCCAGACTACGCAAGTTACTATTATGAAAGTCTAATCCTAAAACAAGCACAAGAAATTCATCAATCAAGCACACACATTCACCATTATCACCACCACTTCCACTTAACACACAAAAATTGGTCCACAGCCATCACAAGCCCATTGCTCCACCATTTATCACACTTCTGACACCCGATCCTGCCTTTCCGAAGAAACGACAAACCGGCCTGCCCCCACACATGTGCCACACATACTTTCTTGAGGTTCTCCATAGCCTCCCGGCATTGGAAACTGATGCCCGTTAGGCGCCCCATCATCCCCATCAAACAATATCTGTACCACAAGCGTCCCTCTCGACATGTGACGGATACCTCACAATTCTAATTAACGACACCAAGCAATACCGGATTACATTATATCCATTTAATACACTCTAGGTTCAAGACTCCAAACATAACTCATACCAAGTTGTAACAATGGTCTACTATCTTCACAATCAATTTACCAGGTTATTAAGGTTCGATAGTTACTAGATCAAATTCAGATAATGTATGTGAAACAAGCAACAAGCAATAATAATAAACCCTAAAAGTAGATCTAAGATAACCTAATAACATATCTAAGAATATGGTTGTGTATATAATATAGTCAATTGACAAACAACATGAAACACCAAACGAATCAGATAGATCTCTTAGTGGAAAGCTACAGTTTAAGAAAAAATTTATCAAAAACAATAAAACGAGTTCTGAAAGAAAGTGAAGGGAAACGAGTCCCGAAGTCCCTTGAAAAAAGATCATTGTCATCTCTTCAATAGTTCTGGGTTGGTAGAAGAGTTGCATAGTGCGCACGAATTATTGATGGTATTCATGTAGTGTTTGGTGTCTCTGCCTCGCCCAACCTAGCCTCCAACTAACACTAGATGGAGTTGTGTCTAGATTTTTAGGGCCGGACGAGCTCCGTTGACTCCTGCGGGGCCTTCCCCTTCAAACCATTTTCTGCGTAGAACAGGTCGGAACCCACTCAAACGCACAAGATAATTTCTCTGTAGCCATGGATTTCCTAGTCGAAACTAGCATTGCATCAGCCTTATGGTATGGTGATTACGGAAACACCGACCTAGTCATATCCAAACTACACCCAGCTCGCAAATAACGACTGGGAAAAATCCTTACTTGGCCACAGCTCCAAGGGCGGGACTTAATTTTGCACATAGAAGGGCGAGTAACCCTATTATGTGTAGTTTCCCGCGTCAAAGGCCTTGGTCTCCAGCTATAGAAAAAAATGTAAGAAGAACTATCATATCAGACGTTAAGATATTGTTGTTGTGTTGGGTTTGAAAACGCTTTGAAAAGCTTTCAGGAAAACGATTTCGCAAACAAGACAAAAACTTTGGGTGCGATCCTCCGGGTCGAAACTGGAGTGATATAAGCATGGGTTCTGATACCAAGTTGTAACAATGGTGTACTATCTTCACAATCAATTTACCAGGTTATTAAGGTTTGATACTTACAAGATCAGATTCAGATAATGTGTGAAACAATCAACAAAAAATAATAATAAACCCTAAAAGCATATCTAAGAATATGGTTGTGTATATAATATAGTCAACTGACAAACAACATGAAACACCAAACGAATCAGATAGCTCGCTTAGTGGAAAGCTACGGTTTAAGAAAAGACTTATCAAAAACAATAAAACGAGTTCTCAAAGAAAGTGAGGGGCAACAAGTCCTCACCTTGGCACAGATGGAGGCGACGGAGGAGAGAAAGGGAAATCATCATCGGAATCCATGGAGGATGCGGCATGGACATCTCGCGACGAGGAGAGAGAAGGGGGAGAAAGAGAGTCACGGTGAGGAGAGAAAGACAAAGAGAGAGAGGTTCGCAGACAAGAGGGAGAAAGATGAGAGAGAGAGAGAGAGCTGTTTAGGGTTTCTTGAAAAAAAAAAAAAAATATTAGACTGGTATTTATAGAAAAATTATTCTCCCAAAAATAAAAGAAAAGGACGATTTGAGATTATATGAAAAGAAAATTAATAACACCGGTTTTTTTATCTTTTTTTATGGATTATTTTAATATCTTTTTCAAGTGTTCTAACTCCGTTTTCAATAGTTTTCACGTGATTTCCATGTTTTAGAGTTTTAAAAGACATTTCATGTAATTTGGGATAAAATAGTGCATTTTGGAGCAAAAGTACGTTTTTGGATAAACTTGGACAGTCAGAAGTCTTGCAATAAAAGAAGACTTTTTCACCGTATGATCGTCCCTAAATTTGAACACAACAAATAAGAGATAACCAGCTTTCAAATGAAAATGAAATTGGTTTGGAGACATTCTAACGGTTTGATCTTCAAATATTCATGAAGCACTGAAGGCAGGCCTTGGAGCAGAAACGAGCCAAGCAGAGAAGGCCTTGGCCGCGGCTGGAAGCATCGTGCCCGCGGCCAGAAAGGATGCACCCGCGGCATCCTCCCCAATGACCTAATCAAGCATGTTTCAATCTCGAGGCCTATTCCGTCATTTATTCTCTAAACCCTAGACGTCTCCAACAAAGTGAAGACTATAAAATACATGTTTTTAGGTCTTTTATATGTATCTCTTTCGTGCTTTTACAGAGAGAGCAACTCTAGCCACTTTTATTCTTTCATCGATTTGTAGAGAAGATTTCTCGACTCGTGTTTTTCAATAGAGAAGCTTTTCTTCATCTCTTTCTCTTTACTGTTTTTATTTAATTATTATGATGTTTAGCTCAGCTATGTCTGAGTAGTTTCCTTGTTGGGTTTAGGGATCTCAAGGGGCTCATGAATTGATTATCATTAAGTTTTTAGATTAGGATATCGAATTAGGATTCTTCGTTCTATTCTTATTGTTAATGCATGTTTGCTTGGATGACCACATTGCAACTTAATAGGTAAATTAGAGATACAAAAGTGCTGAATCTAAGTGATTGAACTAGGGTAGGCGAGCAATTTTGCTACAAGATTTGAAAGCATACATGTAGAGTATTGTGAACGTTGATGAACTTGTTTTTATCGCGTTATCTTCTTCGTGGCTAGCAACGAAAGCTGACTAGTCAAATTTTTTGAGAATATGTAATTAGTTCTACGACAGTAGGTTAATTATAATTTCGTTTTCGAGTTCTAGAACCAATAGATGACTAAAATTGTTTTCAAATCCTAATTTATAGCTTGTGATAGTTCGACCATGATCTCTAGAGAATTTTCGATTTCCCAACGTTTTTAATCTATTGTTTTACACCGCTTTACTCATTCGTTTACTTATTTGCTTTCTTACTTCTCTCTCTTAGTTTATACTAAACTAGGAGAGCACCCGCGCTACGTGCGGGTTTTCTTTTAACTCACTATGAACATCACGGTAAAGATTAGCCAGCAGAAATTTTGGAGCGTCGGGTCCATTGAAAACGTCGTAGATCCCAACGAGACGCCATCCTTGCTTCTCTTAAACCGTTAATTGCACTATGTCCCCTCATGCTTTCTCCCAATGCCCACTGTAAATTGTTCTCTCTTCCGCCAGTTGTCTTCACTCCGGCAGCCGCTAACGCAGCTTCGACGATAACGCCATTGCCGCTGTCGGGTCTCACAGTGTTTTTCCTCTTAGAACCACGACGAAATTCGACACCGGAAGAACTCAGGGCCGTTGCTTCCTCTCCTTGGAAATCATGTGCCAGGAAAGGCGCTTCTTTCTTTTCTGGCTCTTCTTCGAGTATACGCTACCGAGCGGCGCCGAGAAATGCACGCCGGCGGAGTTAAATCTCAAAATATCTCCGGTCGGGTCCAACAGGCCTGAAGTCGCGCCTCTCTCAGATCCGACATGATCGCCTCTCTCTCTTTGACTTGAAATAAAAATAAAATAAAAACAGAAAAAAATCCAGAAATGATGCCTCTTCACGCGTCTTGGTCACCTCCCCACACACGCGCTTCTCTCTCACCTCAAACACTCTCTCTCTATCACCCTCTCTCACTTCCCTCCTCTCGCCGGCTTTGCAATGATGTTGGCGTGAATTTTTTTTCGCCGACGCAAAATCCGACCACGTCCGCGATCAATCCTCGCCGTTCAAGTTACATAATTAATCGACGGCGTTTTCATCGGTTGCTCCGTTAACCACGCCGTGACTGACGGAACGTTGCTGTGGAATTTTGTTTCGATTTCATATCTTTCCATTATGGATGTAGTTGATAGGAATCTCATGATTTCCTTCGGTTTCATGATGCTCTGTATTATCATTGATTTTGTCGATCCAACTTGAAATTGATGATTCAATAACAAGACGAGCCAACATATTAAAAATGCATGTTAGAAATAATATTTTATAACGTTAAATAATATATAAGAGGCATGTATCAATTTATTAATTGCCAATTAATTTTTAATATGCAATTAATTTAAAGAAAAATAAAAATAAAAAATTGACCAATAGGGGGATGTTGAGGTGTCAACCCTGGAGAGCACCCATTCTCTCTTTATAAGGTAGATTCCTAGCTACAAAAATTGTGATACACAAAACCCCTTATAAACCGAAGGTCTAAACACAACTCAAATCTCTGCGGATTCGATCCCTTAAATACTATTGCGTTTGTTGTGCACTACATCTTTGCTTAAGGGTAAAACTTGCTAAGCTAATTCTCGCAAGATTTATCGAGGAGGGATAGACCGAACGGCGTGCCATCGGGAGAGAATAGTAATGTCATCTTCACTTTGTGATGGGAAGAGAGATCGAAGGCGCAGCCAAATGTCTTTGTCGATCGCGTGCGTGAGAATGAGTGCAGAACGAGCAGGCCTTTGGTGACGTCGTCCGTTCTGTTCCTGCCAAAGTTTGTAGATTGATGTCTGGAAAGCAAGACGAGCTAAAATGGAGTCTATCTGAGTTCTCTGACTTCGCAGCACAGCTCTCGATGTGTAAGTCCAATCTGGGTTCGTACGACCAAGAAAGAGGCCCGTGCACAGCCAATTCCACACCGTGAACGAATATGGACAAGCGAAGAACAAATGATCTCTCGTCTCGTTAAATTCTCCGCAAAGCAGACAAGGCTGAATATGACCCCATTGTTTCATCTTATCTCCGGTCGACAGTTTATCCCTCAACGCTAGCCAAACTATGAATCCATAGCGCGAGACATATTGGGAAAACCAAACCAGAGAACTCCACCAAACCGGCTGACCTGGCACTCACAGCTGATTCCATGTAGCGCTGCTAGAGAAATGATCTTTAAACTCGTGCTGGCTATGCCGCCAGAGCACAACATCAGGACCAGCCGAAGCTGACGACACCGACGACGATGAGATACGGGTCAACATGTCACGAAGATTCAGGCTGCGACAGTGACGAATGATCCAGTGAGAGTCACGAACTGTATCCGCTACCGCTGCCTGGCGAGCAATACCCAGCATTCGAGTGCCCGCCTCACCTGCGATGTCAATGAGTCTGCCCAAATTGAGCCAGTTATCAAACCAAAAAAACGTCAGCTTTCCATTCCGAATCTCGTGACGGAGAAAACCTGCAGCCAATGGACGGATTTTAAGCAGCTTTTTCCAGATCCAAGATCCTCTAGAGCTCAAAGGGACATCCCAGAAAGAAGAGTGACGAAGTAGATAATGACGGGTCCAAGCCACCCAGAGAGAACTCGTCTTTTCAAATACCCGCCAAATGAGTTTCAGTGCAAACACACGAGAGGTGTCATGTAATTTTCGTATACCCAGCCCACCTTCATTCTTAGGCTTACATACATCCGTCCAAGCAATTTTCACTCTTGTATAAATATGTGGAGAACCCAACCAAAGAAACGCAGAGCACATGCTCTCAATCGTACCAAAATAGTTTTTCGGGAGACGGAAAGCCGCGCACCAGAAGTTAGTGATGCTGGCAATAACTGACTGAATTAGCTGAAGTCGCCCAGCGAAGGATAAGGACTTAGTAGCCCAAGAGGAAAATCGACTTCGAATTTTATCAATTAAAGGCTCATACTCGATCGAGTCATGCTCCTTGTAGTGATAGGTAGGCCAAGATATCGTATGGGTAACTGCTCCAGAGGAAAGCGGAGATCCTGTGCCGCAAGTTGGAAATAGTTCAGAGTACGACCCGCCGAAAACAATGAAGATTTAGCAGCGTTGATCGCAAGACCCTATTCACTCTCAAATTCAAGCAAAACCTCCATGACACCTCGAAGAGAATCATCATTACCATCTATAAAAATCAACATATCATCCGCAAAGTTCAAGTGTGTCAATTGAAGATCCCGACACCATGGATGGTAACCGATCTGCCCCTCCATAGCTGGTTTATTCAACAAGAGAGAACGAACGTTTATCGCAATCACAAAAAGGTAGGGTGAGAGCGAGCATCCTTGTCTTAGACCACGAGAGCTAGTGAAGAACCCCTCCAGATCCCCATTAATATTTACCGAGAAATCCACTGTCGAGATACAATTACGAATCCACCAGACAAAAATTTCTGGAAACCCCATCGCTCGAAGAGTGGACAAGATGAAATCCCAACGAATCGTATCAAAAGCTTTTGCTATATCCAACTGTAAAGCACATCGAGGGGCTATCGAGTCCGTATGATAATCTTTAACAAGCTCCGTTGCGAGAAGCACATTTTCCAGAAGTAATCGACCTTTAATAAACGCACTTTGGTTAGGGACCATACCGCCGGGGAGCACTGATTTCAGTCGATTGGCAATGATTTTCGAGATGACCTTGTAGATTAGATTGCATCAAGCTATAGGACGGTAGTCACGGATAGTCTGTGCATCAATCTTCTTTGGGGAAAGGCATAGCATGGTAGCATTCACACCATTCGACATGAAACCATAAATGAAATAAGATTGCACTGCAATAATGAAATCAGAGCCAATAACAGACCACGCAGTCGTGAAGAACTCCGCCGTAAATCCATCAGGTCCTGGCGTTTTACTCGATGGCATAGAAAACATAGCTGATTTTATTTCCGCCTGATATATCATGGTTTTTACCCTATTTAGGCCATGATATAAGTCCTTTTATAGAGTCTTTTCTTGTGTTTTGGAGTCTTTTAGAGTCTTTCACAGGTTATAGCACGTCTGGAGCTTAATTGGAATTATTGGAGCTTTTCTGGAGCATTCTGGAGCGAGACTGAAATCTGACGACTAAGAGCCCGATCTGAGCACCGAGCATCGATCGATACCCCCTGGTATCGATCGACACTCATCGAGATTTCATGGGCCGCGACTAATTATGAAGTCTTGGAGAATTGCAAAAGCATCCAGAAGACTTTGATAATTACAAGAAGGCCCCAAATCGTGATTTAGGTTATAAATAGGATTTTACAGCCATTGTTTAGGCTATGCTTTATTTTTGTTTAGGTTTAAGAGAGATTTTGGTGAGAGACAAGTCTGGTTTCCCTTCGTCCGAGATCAGATCTCAAAACCTTGTTTCTCTTTCTGATTTAATATAAGAGTATTTATTCAACATGTTTATTAATTTAATATCCATGTCTGAGTAGATCACCTGTTAGGTTTAGGGTTTTCTCATAGGGATTTCTTTGAATGCTAGGTTGATTATCTGTTAGGATTCACTATCTAAATTAGTTCTTCGCCTTAGGTTGTTCTCAAAGCTAATTCTAGGTTGACGAATCTGGAACTTAGATCTTAGGATAATTAATTAGGCACGAGAGTGCGATTAATTACCTGATAGAACCTTAGGTGAGCAAATTGATTATTCGCAAAGAGATTTGGTTTAATTGATTTGTGAACATATCAAACCTGATTTTAAAGCTGATTTAGACTTTAGGATTCGCAAAGAGATTTGGAATTTCTAGGATTTAGATTTAGATAGTTTTCGCAACGAGAGTTGGTTAATTATATTTTAGTGATTTGAGTTCTAGAACAGTGCTTAATCTGGATCCTGTTAGCTAACTTAGCTGCATTCATTGATTTCCTGAGAAATACCCTAAGCCTACATTCCCCCAATTGAATTTACAAACGTTTTACTTGCAACTCTGTTTTTCAATTACATCATCTGGTTTAGCTTGTTTCTGATCTATAGAATCTATTGAGTGATTCTTGAGTTCTTGTGTTCGACCCCTGATTTACTGCAGCAACTGCTTTAGTACTTTTTAGGGTATTAAATTGAGCATATCAATTTTGGCGCCGTTGCCGGGGACTCAATTCGCCGTTAGATTTTAGCTAGGAAATTCGTCTAAATCGCCCGAGTATCGATCGATACCCTTGAGTATCGGTCGATACCCGTCGTAAATTTCAGTTACTTACGCTCTTTACTTGTGATTTCAGGTGCATGCATAATCTTGAAACCAGAAGCAAAAAGAGTACTCCGCTAGTTGATCTATCACTGGAACAGCTAGCACAAGTGGAACGCACAAACAGGAAAGCAAAGAAGTCAGCTAAGATGAACAACAATCAAGTCGGGTTGGTTCGTGATGCTGCTGGAGATTACAGGGACCAACAGGGTCGGTTGTGCAATGAGCAAGGACAACGTCTGGATGGAGAGGGGATTGTCATTCCACCTGCTCCTGTTGTCGCTGAGAATGCCGCTAGGGACGCAAGGGATGCTGTGGTTAATCGTGGTAGAACGATTGGTGAACACAACAGGCCAGAGCAATTTTTCGCCAATCGCTCTGCGATTCGTCCCCCTGCGTATGAGCGGAATGACTTTGAGCTGAAGCCTGCTTACTACACTCTAGTAGGACAGCATCTCTTCCATGGTTTGCCTCATGAGCATCCAATGGATCATGTAGAGAAATTCGAGGACTTGGTCACTAGCATCAAGAGCAATGGAGTGTCCTACGATTATCTCTTCTGCAAGCTCTTCCCATACTCTCTTGGTGGGGAAGCTACTTACTGGCTGAGGCAGCTACCTCCTGGATCACTGACTACCTGGGAAGAGATCAAGAGTGCTTTCTTGAGCAACTTCTTCGATGATGCGAGATCCGAGGAAATCAGGAACAAGATCTCTAAATTCTCTCAGGGAAGAACTGAAGGACTTAAGGTTGCTTGGGAGCGATTTAGATCTTATCAGAAGGACTGTCCGCATCATGGTTTCGACATGGTTCAGTTGCTGAAATTCTTTTTCAGAGGAATTGATTGTCGGTACCAGATGGCATTGGATTCTGCTAGCAATGGAAACTTCTTTACCAGATATCCTGACGATGCTTACCAGCTGATCGAAAACTTTGCATCTAGCCATAGCGCCAAGAATGCAGATCTTGAGCGAACGAAGCAAGCTGAAAACATGGAGGGTGCGCAGATTGCTGAAGTGCATGCGAAACTGGATTCGGTGCACAATCTGTTGATGAGCAAGCAGAAGAAGAATGTTTATTTTGCTGAAGAGAATGCAGTGGAACATGTCAACTACGTGGGTAGAGATGGACCTCCAGATCAAAGGCATAGATACACATCCGCACCACCCAGATCTTCTGAACACAGGATAGAATCCATGCTTGAACAGCTCCTTCACGGACAGCAGCAAATGACAGCGACCTTCAATGGGAGATTGGATACCTTGTACTCTGATCTGAATAGCAAAATCGAAGCTCTCAGTGTTCGTCAGACGATTTTGGATACACAGTTAGCCCAGACTGCCAGGCTTGTAGCAAATTCTACCAAGAACGACGAGGAGGATTCTGAAATCGTCAAGATATCGACCGACACCACCAAGTATCGATCGATACCAATCCAAATCGTTTCTCGAAACGTGTCAGAACCCAGAGTATCGATCGACACCCGACCTGGTATCGATCGATACCCCTCGCAGATTGAGCCGGAGAGTATGCAGACGCCTGATCTGATTGAGCAAAGGAGCTACAATCCTAAATTACCGTATCCTCGACCACCTCCTCTGGCGCAGCTGACTAAACGGGCAGACCCAGGAATTTTCTCAGTTCCATGCTCTATCTCTGGAGCTAAATTCGAAGAGTCTCTCGTTGACTCAGGAGCTAGCGTTAATGTTATGTCTAAGGCAATTGCAGAGCGATTGGGAGCTGATATTCGATCTCCCAAGACGTCTATCACATTCGCGAATTCGTCTACCTCTACTCCATATGGTGCAATCGCCGATTTGCTTGTCACAGTAGGAAGTTGCATGGTCCCTACCGATTTTCAAGTTATTGAGATGAGTGCAAATTCTACTACGCAATTGATCTTGGGAAGACCGTTCATGGCCACGGTTGGTGCGATCATGGATACGCCAAGCAAGAAGATCTCGTTCTCATATATTGACAAGGAGGTGTACTACGATGCCATACCTGTTAGGAGAACTCCTACACATATCTCTTGCACCACCATTGTCACAGGAGATACGCTGATGAATGATCTTTTGGGAGAACCTCCTGACGCAACAACTGTCACGGATATTCTAGATGGTCCTTCTACCCCAATCAAGAAAGATGCTGAAATGGTTATGACAAAGGACCAGGAAAAGTGCGAAGAAGTGAAGAGTACTCCTTCTGTGATTTTGAAACCTCAGAGATGCGATGGTGACTCGATCCATTATAAGGTGAAAAGCACGGGTAATTCAAAGCCATTTTCCAAAGCAAGAGTACTTCTTACTTCTGAGCTGAAAGAGAAAGGGCAGGAATTTGTGGACAGCATGCTAAGCAGAACTCTGAAGCTAGTAATGTCAAGTGATGGAGCCTGTTTTGGTGCAAGCTCTCACTCTTATCCAGCCTGAAGGGCGTTACAGTCAAGCTATTGACGTTAAACGAGCGCTTGGTGGGAGGCAACCCACTGGTGAGTCTGTTTTTGATTCGTTTTTATTTTTATTTTCGTTTGTTTTGAGTCTGTGTCAGGATGAACAAGGAGCAACTCGAAATCGCCTAAGCATCGATCGATATCCCTATGGTATCGATCGACACCAATCGCGGATGAAAATTCACAAAGTCGATCTAAGCATGGTATCGATCGATACTATGCCGTGTGTCGATCGACACCGACTGTTCCAGAATGGTAATTTCTTGTTTCTCTTCGTTCTATCCTTTTTCTTTGTTTCTTTCACTGACTCTTGGCTAGATAACACTGGGGACAGTGTTGTTCAAGTCTGGGGGAGGTGTCTGCTGACATTGTTTTCGTTTTTCTTAGAGTCAGTCGTTTTATCGAGTCAAAACTGTTTTATTGAGTCAAAATTTGTTGGAGATTATGATCCTGTGCTTGAACCTATTGATTTGATTTTGTTTTTGAGTGCACAGTGTTACAGGATCAGCTTTGAATCGACTAATGAAAAATCCAAAGGCTGACCAGTTGACTAGAAAACATCCATGTCTCCAGCAGAGTTCTTCTGAAGCCTGAGCCAAATTTTTGCACTTCATCAATGTGGTTAGTGTTCATAGAGCTTGATTCATCATTCATATCTGATAAAGGAACCCGTGTGTTTAGAATTATGGTATCTCTCTCCCCTGAAATAAGTTGATAGATTAAGAGCATAAAAGATTGAAATGATTTTCTTCTGAGTAGAGGGTTAGGAAAATTTCCAGCGATCCCATTATTCTACTTAAGAAGGGATGATCACACAAAGGATTGGAAGCGAGGCTAGGATTTTCCTATGATGCCATTATTCGCCTACATCCTTTGATACATAGAGAGGGAAGAACCGGGGATTTGGTGGCAAACACCATCAATACTCGCGTCTCCTACCTTGATATGTATATGCTAAGCTGAAAATAAAAAAATAATAAATAGAACATAATAAGAAATAAGTCTGGAGGAGAGAAATTGATACAAAAAAGTGTGAAAAAGGGTGGTTCCTTTGTCAAGATATTGTCTGGTAAAGAGTCTAGAAGGTTCTTAAATATTAGCTGCAGAGATGAAACTGGCGATGAGAGCTTTACTTGAACAATGCTGTGGGATTTTGTGTGGAGTCTGGAAAAGCTGCAAATGTCTACGGAGAAGTACATGGTGGTTAGATCGAAACCTGATCAGGTGACATTTGGGTACTTGGGAAAAGGGTCTTTTCGATGGTTCAGGAACAGGTGAGTCTCTACGTTTTCAAACCTCTTTTTCTGGTTTAGTCTTCTATTTGCTTGAGGGCAAGCAAAAGGCTAAGTCTGGGGGAGTTGATATATCATGGTTTTTACCCTATTTAGGCCATGATATAAGTCCTTTTATAGAGTCTTTTCTTGTGTTTTGGAGTCTTTTAGAGTCTTTCACAGGTTATAGCACGTCTGGAGCTTAATTGGAATTATTGGAGCTTTTCTGGAGCATTCTGGAGCGAGACTGAAATCTGACGACTAAGAGCCCGATCTGAGCACCGAGCATCGATCGATACCCCCTGGTATCGATCGACACTCATCGAGATTTCATGGGCCGCGACTAATTATGAAGTCTTGGAGAATTGCAAAAGCATCCAGAAGACTTTGATAATTACAAGAAGGCCCCAAATCGTGATTTAGGTTATAAATAGGATTTTACAGCCATTGTTTAGGCTATGCTTTATTTTTGTTTAGGTTTAAGAGAGATTTTGGTGAGAGACAAGTCTGGTTTCCCTTCGTCCGAGATCAGATCTCAAAACCTTGTTTCTCTTTCTGATTTAATATAAGAGTATTTATTCAACATGTTTATTAATTTAATATCCATGTCTGAGTAGATCACCTGTTAGGTTTAGGGTTTTCTCATAGGGATTTCTTTGAATGCTAGGTTGATTATCTGTTAGGATTCACTATCTAAATTAGTTCTTCGCCTTAGGTTGTTCTCAAAGCTAATTCTAGGTTGACGAATCTGGAACTTAGATCTTAGGATAATTAATTAGGCACGAGAGTGCGATTAATTACCTGATAGAACCTTAGGTGAGCAAATTGATTATTCGCAAAGAGATTTGGTTTAATTGATTTGTGAACATATCAAACCTGATTTTAAAGCTGATTTAGACTTTAGGATTCGCAAAGAGATTTGGAATTTCTAGGATTTAGATTTAGATAGTTTTCGCAACGAGAGTTGGTTAATTATATTTTAGTGATTTGAGTTCTAGAACAGTGCTTAATCTGGATCCTGTTAGCTAACTTAGCTGCATTCATTGATTTCCTGAGAAATACCCTAAGCCTACATTCCCCCAATTGAATTTACAAACGTTTTACTTGCAACTCTGTTTTTCAATTACATCATCTGGTTTAGCTTGTTTCTGATCTATAGAATCTATTGAGTGATTCTTGAGTTCTTGTGTTCGACCCCTGATTTACTGCAGCAACTGCTTTAGTACTTTTTAGGGTATTAAATTGAGCATATCACCGCCTCCATAACATCGCTGGTCAACAAGTCAGCCATCTCCGTAGGACAGCGATAAGGGATCAGGGCTTGAAGAGATTCCACCGTATATGCATGTACGTGAGGATTGAGGTCTTGAAGAAACTTTTGAAAATGATTCACGGCTTCCGCTTTAATAGCACTTAGTTCTGTTATAACCTCACCATCCTCCGTCACCAGCCGCTTAATGCAGTTTTTGGCCTTCCTGGTTTGCGTGATACGATAGTAAAATTTGGTGTTTTGATCACCGTAACGCAGCCAAGTAATTCGCGATTTCTGGCCAAAAAATTTCTCCTCAATCCCGGCGAAATGGTTCCAAGTTACTGATGCCTCCGATGCAGCAGCTATATTCTCCGCCGTACAGGAGAGGAGCACGAGGTTTTGTTTTTCACATAACAAAGTAAAAGCTTATGTCATTTTTCGTGTGATATCACCATATCTGCTTTTGTTGAGTGCACGGAGATGCGACTTGAGGGACTTAAGTTTGCGATGGAACCGATGGAGAGCAGATCTCGAGTGGAAAAGAGGAACCGGATCTTCCCATACTTGCGCAACAAACTCCAAAAATGAAGGATGGTCCACCAAGAAATTGAAGAACTGGAAGTGGCGGCGTTTTGCTGATGTGTTACTTTCAAGGAGAATCAGGCAACGAGAGTGATCCGAAATACCGTTAGTCTTAAAAGATGCAAAGGATTGAGGAAAGATGGAGCACCAAGCACTGTTTACTAGAGCCCGATCCAGCTTTTTCCAATTGGATCGACTTCGCGATGATTCCACCAAGTAAATTTAGGGCCCACGTACCCTAAATCCATGAGATCACACTCAGTTACACACATTTGGAAGCCCCGCATACCAGACTGATCTGGGAGGGCCTCAAGTACCCGAGAGTGCTCATCTGATGCCAAAGTTTCATTGAAATCACCGAGGACAATCCAAGGAGTGTCTCCCGTGAGAAAGTGATCCCTAATCTGCTGTAATTCGCCCCACAGGAGAGCTCGATCCCGTCGAAAGTTGGAAGCATAAACACAAGAGCATACAAAACTAGATCCCATTGAATGAGCCACTGAGACCGTGATGACCTGAGGACTTTTGAAAAGAGGGACGACAGTGACATCCTCAGTCCAGAGAAACCAAATACGACCCAAACGATGATAGTCGTAATTTGTTATAGCGTTCCATCCCGGAAAGACACTATCGATAATAGACGAGCAATTTTCTTCTTGAACAAGAGTTTCGAGAAGAAAACCAAAAGAAGGATTTATTTGACGAATCCAAGACTGGACTGCGTTGTGTTTGCGCATTTTGTTGAACCCCCTTGTATTCTACGAAAAAATGGCGACATGATCATTAGAGCTTCCTCTCGGAAGCCTTTTTGGTGTGTTTTTGAGAGGAAATTTGCTTGTCTTTCTTTGTTGCAATGCCCTTCTTCGGCGCTTTTATTTTACCACGAGTTTCGGGACTGTGTCTTTCTTTCAATTGAAGGACAGGGAGCTCTTCTCCGGCCGACGAGTCATCTGCATCCCCACGCTGTAAAATTTCCCATACCTCTCTCTCCATATCCCCCGTAGCTATATCATCCAGTACCTTAAAACCCGAGGGCGAGTTAGGTTCTGAAATTTTCCCCTCAGACCTAGTTGTGATGACCGGAGCGACTTTGGATGGTGATTTTTTATTGACAACGACCGTTCATGGCGTCTCCTTAGGGGTATCTGACGCTTCAATATCAACAATCAATGGTTCAATATTTAGCAGCGCTGCACTATCATCTGATAATCTTAACTGCTCAACTGGTTCAGCAATGAAACCTTCGGCATCAACAGTAACAACTAACACAGAGTCCACCTGCTTGTCCGGGGCACAAGAGGGATGTTTCAAGTTCGGACATTCTTTATCCTGCATAACGGTACCACTATCAGGCAAGATTTTACTTGGGTTGTGCCGAACATTATCTGCGGTTTTTTCAGGGAGGATCACATAGCCCTTTTTCATATGAGAGCACTCCGAGTCCTTGTGTCCCCAACTTTGACACAGTAAACAACGAGGAGGCAACCACGGGTAAGAAACAGAGATCTTGATTGTGGGCTCAGATAGAAGACATATTTGATCCGGCAATGGTTTTTCCAAGTTCACAAGCACGAGAACGTGAGCCATATCCAAACGAATACATCGCTCTGTATTAGGATGCAATTTTTGCGCATCCCCAACCAACTCCCCCAGGAACATCAGACCCTTGTGCGAGAATAGGTGATCTGGAACATGTTTGAAATCCACCCAAATCGGCATAGACGATAAATCCGGCTTCAGGGTAGAAGTGCGGGGATTCCATTCTTGTACCACTAGAGGGATATCAGAAATATGCCAGAAATGTCGTCGAAGCACGCGAGCTCTGGTTTGGTCACTATCAATACGGAAAAGAACCCCTTTAGCATTCAGAAATTGAGCGTCAATCTTGGAAGATTTGTCAGGGGGTCCCCATAGCCGGTTGACTGTAGCATGGACCTTACCGATGTGCGGAGCATCACCAATAAAATGTCCAACAATGAATTTGGACCATAGTGGTTGTGCATTGAGTAGGATTTCTTCAGGGATTGTAGCTAAAGCTACTTCATCAATCACCTTTGTGGATAGGTGCGAAGATTTCGGGATCGAAGGTTTTGTCAGCTAGGATGTCTGACCACGAGGCTCGGGAGGACGGGCTTGATGCTTTGCGGTGAGAAGAGCCAGCTGAGGATGCGAAGTCAGGGGAGACCAATGCCGGAAGCGGCGGTTCCATGACCAGCGACGGCGAAACTTGCAAGAGACAAAATACAAAAAGTCGAAGAGCGGCTAGGGAAAAATTTAATTTTCCTATTAGAAACTTAAGAAAATTCTATTTTTCCGAAATATTTGTTTTTCTGGCCGTTACACAAATTAACCCATAAATCTTAAACTAAAAGTAGTCCAAGTTGTTTGTCCAAAAAAAAAAAAAGTAGTCCAAGTTCTGTTGGAAAAAAGGAGGTGTCAAACAAAAATTATTGTGGTCCATATGAATAAATATAAGACGAAAAAAAAAATGAAAAAAAGAAGAAGAAGTTATTCGAGCCTGGGATATATCGGAGAATTGAAACGAATTATCTAGGAACCTATATTGCAATTAGGTAGACTCGAACTTATCGAATAATAATTTTGAAGATATTTTTTGTATTGACTGGAAACTTATTAGACATTAGACCTTATATATTGTAGGACCAAAATTATCGCACAATAGACAGGAGAGATTTAATCACGATTTATATAAATAAACAGTAAGGAACAGACGATTCATAAAACGATAAAGCAATAAAATAAATCTAAGGAGGCGAGATGAATCTCTTTCCTTAACTCTAAGAATCTCCCGTAGTGCGACGGGTTTTAATAGATCCATGAGTCTCAGGATACAACCAAAGTAATCTGTATCATCTACACTTGATATCAGATCTATCGAACATTATACTACGATACTCTCGAATAAAGACTTACTCTAAGCTGTGGAGAATTGAAGGAACTTTTTCTTTTGTAGTGTGTTTTCTGTGTTTGATTGGATACCTTTCTCTCAAGAGAGGCGATCCTATATATAGAAGAAGATCATAGAGTAAATTATTTCCAACTAGCGATGTGGGACTTTTCACATGTCCCTCACTTTTCCTTTTTTTTTATAGGTTTTTCCTTTTTTTAGGTTTTTCCTTTTCTTAAGGCTTTTCCTTTTTTTTTGTAGGCTTTTCCTTTTTTTAAGGCTTTTCCTTTTTTTAAGGTTTTTCCTTTTCTTAAGGCTTTTACTTTTTTGTAGGTTTTTCCTTTTTTAAGGCTTTTCCTTTTTTAAGGTTTTTCCTTTTTACATTCACAAGGCTTTTTTACATAACCCAAATGTCTCATTTCAATTCACACATACACATATTTATAAAGCCCTCAAGCTCTTATAAATTTTGTTCCAACAATCCCCCACATGAATAGAAATGACTATAAACATATGAAAATTGAACAGACTAGACTTTACTAGACTTTACTAGACATACTTGACTAGACTCATCTAGACGTAGACAGACTTTCGAGAGTATACGAAAATGTAACTGTCACTGAATGGTAGCGTTTTTCAGCTTTGAACCAAACAATTTTAATATCTGTTGCGTTTACTCGGCCAGGAGGTGAACATGATGTCTTGAACCACCCGGATTTTGATGTAAACTGATACAACAGATATCGCACAGCGACATTTTCTCGTAGAACTTTGTTCTCTATTGGGTTCATTTTGGCCTTGAACATTCCTGGTATTCATGAGTGAATTTGGAGAATATAGCCTTATCCTTCATTCTCCTAGAAACGGCCCCATTTCACACTTCACAAGGTGATATTTTATTAGCTTGTTTTCAGAAGTGTCCTGTCACACTCCACTATCTACACAGCTATGCAATCATTAAAAGCCAACGCTTATCCTCACTATCCACAGGTAGCACTGTTTTATCATCCTAGGAACTGGGCAGAGACATAGTCTCACAGTGCTCAACTCGAATCAGTTTAATTTTGTTTCCCTTTGAACCTAGATCTTGGGATCTCCAGTCACATAGGTTGGGTATCTGTCAAACGTCATCTTTTTCTATAGGCTTTAAACCCATTCCTTTTGATGATTTAACAAACTTGATCTCGAGGCTAATTTTTTGGGAAACAGATCCGCTAAATTATCAACCGTTTCGAGATCAGTTGTCTAAATGGTCTTATATTATTCTCGAGATTTGCCATTTTATAACTTACTCAGTGCCTGAGAGATAGCTCACTAACTCTCATAGTGTACACATAATGCTGGCACTGGTTTTCCCACATCGGGATATCTTCCACAAAGTTTCGAAGCCACTCTTCTTCCTTTGCAGCTTTATCTAAAGCTATAAACTTTGACTCCTTGGTTAATTAGGCCAAGAGTGTTTGTTTGGAAGATTTCCAGGATACTGCTGCACCACCAAGAAAAAATATTATCCACTTATAATATCTGTCAGGTTTACGAGACCAAGAGGTGAACATAATGTCTTGAACCCCCCAGACTTTGATGTAAATCGAGACGACATATAACGCTGGATAATTCAACATTCTAGTTATGGCTTTCCACAGAGTATGACCTGGATTACTCATGTAGCGACTTATGCGCCAAATCGGATCTAGTACGATTCATCAAGTACGTTAGACTTCCGATAATTCTTGCATACATCACTTGTGAGATAACTTTATCACAATTAGAGTTATTGCAATCTTGTTTGAGTAGTTCTCAAAACATTCTAGGATCTTGAGACAAAATTATCCACTAATCTTATGTCTATCAAACTTCCCACTAAACACTTTCTTAGTGTGTTGGATTATGTCCTTCTTGCTTCCATGATGAACGTGTCATCTTATAAACATAACAAAATGTATCCATGTGGAGTACTTTTGATGTATATCACCTTAAGTGATTTTGAAGCTATTTGACATCACTTTGTTGTCAAACTTTCCAAGCTATTGCTTAGGAGCTAACTTAAGCTCGTATAAGGACTTTGCAAGTCTACTTATTTTCTTTCCTTGTTCAGGAGTGACATAACCCTCGGGTTGTTTCATGTAAATCTCCTCTTCTAAAATGGTCGTTTAGAAAGACAGATTTTACATCCATTTGATGGATTACAAGATCTCATATTGCTGTGATTCCAATCAGCATACGACTAATTTTAACTTTAGCCTCTTCTACTTCTTTACAGAAGTACCGGCATTGTACGATCAAAGGTCCAATGCCCGTCAAGCATCGATCAATACCGAGGTGTATCGATCGATACCTCTAAAAACGTAAGAGCCCAAGAGATCAATTGCTCGCCTCAATTCTTGAGGTACTAGAGCTTATCCTTTACACGGAAACTCATGTTCAAAATAAGACACATTCCTTGGTTACCGTGATTACTTGGATGTCTGGTATATCTACTTTATACACCATAAAGCAATCAACACTACATTGTGTGCATATGCAATGAAGATACAATCCACCGTTTTTGGTCCGATTGTCATCTTCTTAGGTGGTTACTAGGCACCCCCACACTTTCATGTATTTATATAAAAATACATTACTTTTCCAAAGTTCACATGAAACATTTTCAGTGACTTTGTGTGGTATTTAGTTCAGGATATAACTTGTGGTAAGCAATACTTCCCCCCACATTTCTGGACTTACCCAGATTCCTGCAACATTGCATTCATCATTTCCTTGAGAGTTATGTTCTTTCTTTCAGCAACTCCATTGGATTCAGGTGAGTAGGGATCAATCGTTTGATGTATACTACCTTGTTCATGTCCTCTATCACTTCAAACTATGTTGATAGTTCTTTCGAGTTGGTTTTCAACCTCGAGTTTAAACTCCTTGAGTTTTACAAGGTCTCGTATTTGCTTCTTAGCAAATAGACATAACTATATTTCGTACAATCCTCAACGAAAGTCACGAAATATTTCTCACCACCTTTTGTATGAGTCAAACCAAGAGGTTCGCTTGATTGTGGTGTTTTAGTGAGTTTGGTTAGAACGCAAACCTCACACTCATCTTTGCTTATTTTGTATTTCGGGATCGCATAGATTCGAATATACTGTGACTGAGACATTCAGATCAAATACTAAGAGATTTTGTACCATAAGCAAATGATTCTTTCTCATTAATGTCAGCAACATTGGTTACATTAATTTTAAGTCCGACTGTCTCAACGTTAATTTGGACCAGTCCGTCCTTAATATAGACAACATTCTTTGTCAATACATGCTAATCAGCTTTGACAATTGACTATGAATTCGTGCCTAATTAGCATTGTGCCCTAAATAAGATTTTTATGCATCTCTAGCACATGTTTTACATTAGTGAGAGTGAGCTTCTTTGAGAAGTCAACTTCAGCACCAAAATTCTTGTCATTATTTATGGTATGAGAGAAACATTCCCATCTCAACGCATATATTGGTATAATACCACCACTCATGTGGGTTATGCTCAACCATATTGACTCCGATGATGACATTACACATGTCTATCTCGACTACATTGGCTTGAGCCATTTCATTATCTTTTACACCACCGAATCTTAACAATGATCATATCGGTGTTGTTAGTCATATTGAAATTTGATTTTGTTCAAGAGAATCAAACCAAATTAATATACTAACCAATACCCAACTCTCAAGTTAAAGGGTAAAATTAAATTCAATTTCTAGAATTTAATAAACTTAATACAATATCGAATTGTATTAGTATTCTTGAACTCATATCAAGAATCACAAGAGGCCTGCTCACTTAACCCAATGATTTAATTATTTAAATTAAATCAGCCTCCAATACTTAATTGAACATCAATTATTCCAAAAATCGCAAAATTTTTGGATACATAATATTGAGCTACACGTCTTTAAATTTTGTCCAAGGCTTTATCTTTACTCCGCAGTAGAAAGATGTATCAATATCTCGTGCAATCGTCTATGAATGTCACGAAATATTTCTTGCCTCCTCTGGTTTGAATATATTTCAAATCACATCAAACTGTGTGAATTAAACCTAGAGGTTCTGTTGTTCTTTGAACGCTGGGTGATGGCGTTTTAGTGAGTTTGGCTTGGACACAAAACTTCACATTTGTTTTTGCTTAATTTGCATTTAGGAATCATGTTCATGTTCATTAATCTACTCATAGACTTGAAATTAACATGTCCTAATTGTTCATGCCAAATAGCAAATGGTTTCTTATCATTAATCTTTAGGGTTCTACGAGGTGGATGCCTCGGTTACATTATCTTTTCGGATTACTTCCTCAACAGATATCTTACACAGATTATCACATACAAAACCCTTACCCACATACATCCCATTTTTCGTTAGGATTAGCTTATCACCTTCCAGCTTCACAGAGAATCCATGCTTACTTATGAGCGATCCTGAGATCAGATTCTTGCGTATGTCTGGTACATGGACGACGTTAGTGAGAACTAGTTCCTGTCCAGAGGTGAGTTTCAGAACAACCTTCCCGTGACCATCAACTGTCGACGAGGCAGAATTTCCCATCAAGAGTTTATCACCACTCTTGTTTTTTTGTGTATGTCGAGAACATCTCGCGATCCATACAGATGTGTCTTGTTGCACCAGTATCGAACCACCAAGTCTTTGGATAGCTCTCTGCAACATTGGCCTCAGTGACCACAGCACACATGTCAGCTTCTATCAAGTTTGCTTGACCTTTCACTGTTTCGATCAGACTCGCAGTCGTTTGATCCACTTTGTCACTGGTTTTCTCCATAGTTCCAGAGTTGTTGTTTGTCATTTCTCTAAGACAATGAGAACACAACTTTCAGTTAGTACCGATATATAAACTCAAGAATCGCAATTCTAAGACTGATATCGAACTGAATCGCATTGGTGTCGATTCATACTCCTTGGTATCGATCGATACACACACAATGTCTATCGATACACCCATATGGTGTCGATCGATGCCCTCAGTGTCGAT
The DNA here is from genome assembly GCA_030161315.1 of Eutrema japonicum. Classification (NCBI taxonomy): domain Eukaryota; kingdom Viridiplantae; phylum Streptophyta; class Magnoliopsida; order Brassicales; family Brassicaceae; genus Eutrema; species Eutrema japonicum. The sequence goes on from BSQW01000001.1 coordinate 35,649,857, forward strand.
CGATACACCCTTGGTGATGATCGATGCACGTGAGTTTTGCATAAGATCTATCGATACACCTCGGTGTCGATCGATGATCAGCTTGTATCGATTGATACACCTCGGTGTCGATCGATGCTCAGCTTGTGTCGATCGATACACATATAGTGTCGATCGATGCACCCTGTGTGTCGATCGATGCAAGTGAATTTTTACACAGGATCGATCGATAAACCACAGTGTCGATCGATGCTCGATGCACATACTGTGTTAATCGAAGCATCTTGGTGTCGATCGATACACATTGAGTGTCGATCGATACACCCTGGGTTCCTATTGATGCTCGATGCACATACTGTGTCATTCGAAGCAACCTGGTATCGATCGATACACGCTCAGTGTCGATCGATATACCCTGGGTGTCGATCGATACAAGTGAATTTCACAGGATCGATCATAGCACCAGTGTCGATCGATACCTGTGTCTTATACACAGTATCGATCGACATAGACCAACTTGGTCGATGCAAAGTATTGATCGATACACTGAGGTGCCGACCGATACACTGTTTGCATGGTATCGATCGATACACTTAAGTGTCGACCGATACAATTTAGTCCAATATCGACCGATACCATAGGGTGTCGATCGATACTCACAAGGCCTCGATCTGAATCGAACCTATCAAGAACAGATGTGTGTTCGTTGATTATACCGTTCTTTAATCGCAATTAAAGACGGTTTTTTAGAAGATGTTTAAGCAGATCTGCTTCTACTACACGTTTCAAGTTGCTAAACAGCTATTTGATTAACGTTAGCAGAAGAACATCTTCTTAAGAAATAGAGAGAGATGAAGATTGCCTCTATTACACGTTTCAATTTGCTAAAAGCTTTTTGACAACGTTTGAGTATCATCAGCAGTAGAAGAATCGTTTAAAAACCGTTTAAAAACGTTTATTTACTCGTGATTAAAGATCCAATTGAAGTAATAAAACAGAATTGGATCTTCTTAGAGTTAAGATTGTAGGACCAAAATTATCGCACAATAGACAAGAGAGATTTAATCACGATTTATATAAATAAACAGTAAGGAACAGACGATTCATAAAACGATAAAGCAATAAAATAAATCTAAGGAGGCGAGATGAATCTCTTTCCTTAACTCTAAGAATCTCCCGTAGTGCGACGGGTTTTAATAGATCCATGAGTCCCAGGATACAACCAAAGTAATCTGTATCATCTACACTTGATATCAGATCTATCGAACATTATACTACGATACTCTCGAATAAAGACTTACTCTAAGCTGTGGAGAATTGAAGGAACTTTTTCTTTTGTAGTGTGTTTTCTGTGTTTGATTGGATACCTTTCTCTCAAGAGAGGCGATCCTATATATAGGAGAAGATCATAGAGGAAATTATTTCCAACTAGCGATGTGGGACTTTTCACATGTCCCTCACTTTTCGTTTTTTTTATAGGTTTTTTCTTTTTTTAGGTTTTTCCTTTTCTTAAGGCTTTTCCTTTTTTTGTAGGCTTTTCCTTTTTTTAAGGTTTTTCCTTTTTTTTAAGGTTTTTCCTTTTCTTAAGGCTTTTCCTTTTTTGTAGGCTTTTCCTTTTTTAAGGCTTTTCCTTTTTTAAGGTTTTTCCTTTTTACATTCACAAGACTTTTTTACATAGCCCAAATGTCTCATTTCAATTCACACATACACATATTTATAAAGCCCTCAAACTCTTATAAATTTTGTTCCAACATATATTCGAAAGATGAAAGAAAACTTTACAAGTAGATGATTTCTTTATGCTATATTTTGCGTATATCTAAAGAATTTGTAGACTGTCCAATTTGTAAAATATATTTTAATCAGTTGGACAGCTTTTTGCTTTAGCTTCGTTTGGGTAGCTTAAGATATAGGTATAAGTCGAGTTGGATGTTTGTGAACAATATTATAAAAGAATAGTTATGTTATTGTTATGTTCTTATCGGTGGGCAAGAAGTATCAAATTCCAAATACTTTTTTTTTTGGTATCAAAATTCTAAATACTTCCCGTAACGAATAAAATAATCAAATTAAAAAAAAATCAAGAAAGGATTAAGTTTAATCGAAACTATATTTTCATATTTGTTTTAATGTTTATAAAACTGGTTTAATATTTTTAATCATATTTTAAAATACAAGATCAATTCAATATGAAAAACACATGTACATATATTATATTGTATTGTATTAGATTTTCGTATTACCTCTACTGTATTACCATCCGAATTTATTGTATGGCTTAAACGTGTTATATGAGTTCACTAGTCCTAAAAACAACAAATTTGTTTCAAATTCAACATAATTTGTTTTTTTTTAATGTTATATTAATTGATCAATACAAAAGAATATTGTACCAAAGTTCCGAGATTCAACGTTGCAAAAAATAGAGCAACAAAAATTTATTATTTTAAAACAGAGCATCAGTTCAAAGGAGAAAACTATCGCGATCTTGTCGGGAGAGTGAAAATTTCCCGCCATCGGTCGAGGTTGGAGCTATTTTCGTCGCTTTGTGATAGAGAACGAAGGCGAAAGCAAATGTTTTTGTTGATCATATGCGAGAGGAAGAGGACATATCGAGAAGGCCGTTGGTGTCGACGTCCATTTCGTTCCTGCCAAATCCTGTATATTGATGTTTGAAGCGCAAGACAAGCTAAGATGGAGTCTATCTTGTTTCGCCTGGCTTCCATCACAGTTCAAATTGTAATTGTCCAATCCGGGTTTGTGTGACCTTGAAATAGTCCCGAACACAGCCAGTTCCAAATTTTGAAGAGTAAAGGCAAGCAAAAAATAAATGATCTCTCATCTCGTTGGGTTCTCCGCACATCATACAAGGTTGAACATGACCCTAGATATATCATAGTTTTTATCCGTTTTAGGCCATGATACAAGTCTTTTTTATAGTCTTTCTAGTATTTTGGAGTCTTTTCAGGTTTTAGGTACGTTTGGAGCATAATTTGAGATATCAAAGCATTTTAGAGCTTTTTGGAGCCAAGCAGAGATCATGTAGCTGAGACACCGATTTGATGCATGAGTATCGATCAATACACTTACGGTATCGATCGATATCCGTCGAAGAAACAGAAGGATAGCGACTAAATTGAAGATTTGAGATACTGCAAATTTCTCCAGAAGACTTTATTATTTACAAGGAGCCCCAAAACGTGACTTATGATATTTATTAGGTTTTTCAGCCACTTTGTTGGCTACGCTTGATACACGCTTTCTTCTATTTTGGTTATTTGTGAGAGAGCTCTTGAGGGAGACAAGTCTGAAACTATGTTCGTCCGAGAGAAGATTTAGAACCCTTGTTTTACTCTCTTCTTTATTATCTATTCAAGGATTTATTCAGTCATGTTTATTGTTTCAATCTCCATGTCTGAATAGATATCCTGTTAGGTTTAGGGTTCTTATAAGGGATTTATCTGATTGCTGGTAATTGATTAGTTAGGATTCACCAACTGAATTAGTTCTTCACCATAGGTTGTTCTCAAAGCTAATTCTAGGTTGACGAATTTGGAACTTAGACCTTAGGTTAATCGATTAGGCACGAGAGTGCAATTGAGAAACCTGATAGAATTTAGGGTGAGCAAAATAACTACTCGCAAAGAGATTTGGTTTGGTTGTTTTGTGAACAAATCAAACATGAACTAAAAGCTGGTTTAGACTTTAGGATTCGCAAAGAGATTTGGAATTCTAGGATTTAGACTTAGATGATTCTCGCAACGAGATTTGGTTAATTATACTCTAGTGATTTGAGTTCAAGAACCGTGCATAACTTGAACCCTGATTAATTAGTTTATCTGCATTCATTGATTTTCTGAGAAATACCTTGAACCTATCTTTCTCCCATCGAACTTACAACAATTTAATTTACGTATTTTCTTTCAATTCCATTGATCACTTAGCTTAATTTTCACCTATACAATCTATTGTGTGTTTCTGTGAGTCTCTGTGGATTTGATCCCTAAGTATTACAATCGACAAAGCTTTAGTACTTTTAGGGTATTAATTTGAGATTATCAAATTTGGCGCCGTTGCCGGGGACTCAATTCGCCATTAAATTTTAGTTTGAGAATTTCGACTAAGTTCGACCAGTATCGATCGACACCCTAGTGGTATAGGTCGATACCTGTCGTGAATTTTTGTGTTACTTACATTCTTGACTTTTGTTTTCAGGTGCATGCCTATTCGTTGGCTCAGATTGTAGACATATCTTTTTTGGCAATGGCTTTTCCAGATTAACCACCACTAATACTCGGGCTATATCCAATAGAATACACCTCTCCGTATTTGGATGCAGTTTTTGAGCATCACCTACAAGATACCCTAGGAATATAAGTCCCTTATGAGAGAAGATATGATCTGGTACGTGCTTGAAATCCACCCAAATCGGCATTGACGAAATATCCGGTTTCAAACTAGAGATGCGTGGGTTTGATAACACCGTATTTTTATCTGTTTTGATATATATTTTAGAACACTTTAGTAAGTGTTCCACTTGGTTTTTTATGCTTTTATTACAGGTTTCGCATGTTTGCGATTTTTAGACTCTTTTCAAATAACTCGGGATAAAAGAGTACATTTCGGAACAAAAGTACGTTTTTAGATAAACTTAGACTGTCAAGAAGTCTTGCAGCTTAGGAAGACTTTTTCACCGTCCGATCATCCCCAAATTTGGATACAATAAAGTAGAGACAACCAGCTTTCAAATGCAATTCGATTGAAGATAATCTGATGGTTGGATCCTTAAATATACCCGAAGTACTTAAGGCAAATGAAGCTGCCCCGAAAAAGCAGTCCACCGCACCTGGAGGGCTCCCAGCAGCGGCCAAGCATCAGTTCCGCCGCCCCTGGAGCCATTCTACCCGCGTCCAGGGTCCATTTCACCGTGGCCAGGAGCTACGCACCCGCGGCCAAGCCTAGTTCCGCCCGAGATGATCCGTTTCTTAACCCGAGACTAAAACCATCTTTTCCCGTCAAACCCTAAAACGACCCAAGCATGTTGAAGACCTATAAATACTTGTTTTAGACAGAAATTTCGTGAAAAAAACCTTCTACAAATTAGTTTTGCTTTCATTCTTGTACTTTTTCATTGAGATTTTTGGGATTGGTGAGGAGGTTTCTCACCGAACTTATTTCTTGAATTCGTGAGGCTTCTTCACCAATATCATGCTTAATTTAATCATGTCTTTTTCCAGTATGTGCGAGTAGTTTAGATTGTTGGGTTTAAATGATTATCGAGGTGAATTATATGTTCGATAAGGATTTCACTCGGTAAACCCTAGCCGATTTCTAGAGCTCTTTCTTGTGGAAAGTTGTTAATGCATGAATCTAGTGTCTTGAACTAGAGGCTGATAAGGGGAGTTTAGAACAACGAAAGTGTTGCATCTAATCACCAGCAAAGTTCATCCACAAGGCGTGCGCGTCGTAAGATTTCGAAAGTATACTTACGGAGTGCCGTGAACCTATGGACCCACTAGAAAATCACAATCTTACACGCGGCCAGAGACAAAAGCTACTGGTCGAGTTAATAGAATGTAGGACGTAGGTTGTACGGGAGTAGACTACGTCATTATTATGTCCTGTTCGTGGAGTTATAATCTAGAAACACCGATTACTAATGAGCTAGGGGACGTTTGATTGAATCGAGCATACCCTGAGATATTCCTCTCGACCCAGCAACAATTTAGCATAGTTACAACCGTCTCTAGTAATGTAATTTAGCAATAGAGTCAGTAGAAGTAGTTTAGTTATCGATTTCATTAGGTTTAGGTAATTAGTCAATTTTCTTAGGTATTAGGTTAGTATTATAATTTCTTAGGATTAGGTTTAGAGTCTCTTAGTGTTAGATTAGAAATTAGATTTTCCTGGATTAAAGTAGCCATCGATTTCCTTAGAAATAGTTTAGTAGAAATTTTCCATTTTTCGTTCTTTACAATTCTAGTTACAAAAATCATATAAAATATATTCGTTCTAGGTTTATTTACTATACAGTGTCTAAGGTCTCATAGAACAACACCCTCTCCATGTAGATCGATACCTCAAGTACTACAACGCACATCTGTGTACTTGCAGGTTTTAAGGTTTATAAATTTAAGACATGAAGTTTCGGAGACGAATCTGATTCGCATCAGGGTTCCATTCTTGCACCACGAGGGGAACGTCGGAGATATGCCAGAAATGTCTCCGAAGAACACGAGATCTGGTTTGGTCATTCTCAATACAGAATAGAACTGTTTTTGAGTTAAGAAATTGAGCGTCGATCTTTGAGGACTTCTCCGGAGAGCCCCAAATTTGGTTTACCGTAGCGTGCACTTTACAGATGTGCGGAACATCACCAATGAAGTACCCGACTATGAATTTCGACCATAGAGGTTGCGCATTGTGTAGGGTTTCTTCAGGGATCGTGGCTAAAGCAACACCATCAATCACTTTCGATATCAAACTCGAGGATTTTGGCATCACGTTTTTCTCGGACAGGATGTCGGACCATGTTGCTCGGATTGTCGGGATGGAGACTTTGTGGGATGGAGAGGCATCAAAAGTGGCGATTCCAGGAGAATCTGACGCCTGAAGCGGCGGTTACATGGCCGAAGACGGTAAATCTTGCAAGAGACGAAAAAGGAAAGTTTCAGAGCGGCTAGAGTTTTTCAATCTTACTTGGTAAAATTTTAGTCCATTTAGGATCAAATTCAACTAATTTAATACATAAAAAGATAAAATAATGTAATAGAGTGGTTGATTTTAAATACAAATATATATATTAAATCAAGTGGAAGGTGGTTAGTGGTATTTGAAAGTTTTCAAATTCACTGATTCAACTCTATTTAGAAAGAATAATTTACGCCTTAAACTTAGTATTATCAACAGTTGATTCTAGACATAAAAAAAAGAATTATAGATTGAAAGTTCGGAACTTTCCTTTGACAAAAAAATAAGTCCGGAACTTCCAAAACTTATATAAAAAAAAACAAAATATATACACATTGATGACCATCCATAACAATGAAAGAGAAAGGTTCTACTCAATCGAGGACCATCAAAAAAAAATATTCTATTAGCTTCTTCCATAATAATAATATCTCGATAAATATCATTCATATTCGTATGCGGCTATGCTGCATGCATGTGTACACACATCCACTAGTTTTGAAAAGATATGCTCTTCTCTTTATATGCTAGTATCGTTTAACTATTAATTAGGTAGTGTCTACCATTGTATGCCGGAATAGTAAATACACAAAACAACAAAAAATTGATATTGCGTTTAAGATATTACATTTATTAAAAAAAATTAGATATCTGTTTACTATCTCATGTTGAAACATTTTATCCGTCTTATAAGTATTTATGCACATCATTTCTAGACGGAAACTCAATCTGTCCTAAACTTTCCGTTTCGTTCCCATTTTTGTTTAAATAATCATATACTTAGGAGTCCAGGACTGTTTATTTAATTCACACGGGTACGTGAAGGGAAAAGATATAGGTCGGGTTACCCAAATTATTTGTTTGAATTTTTTTTTTAATCAAAGAAAAATTATCTAAAAATATCCTAAATTTTCCAAAATTAGCTAAATTATCCGAGATACATGTTCCGAAATTGATTCTTACCCAAATTAGTGAGAGGTTTGATAATGATTTTAACTACCTAAAACTCTTGAACATGTCTCGTTACCCGAATTTTCGGTCTCATTTTTTTTTATCAAAAACACTTTGGATAATGTTTTTTTAATATTCAAATTATTCGTTCTCGACCTTTTCCCGCTATTTCCATCTTGATATCCAAAATAGATAGGCCTAATATTGATGTTCAGATATTTGAACCATATATGGACATGTCAAAAGAAATTATTTTAATTTAAAAAAATTAAAATTTTTGAGATTAAACTATATATGATTATACATATGGTCTACCCCCATCTACAATTCTTGAAAAAAACAAAATCACATTTAAGTAGTGTTTGTATTGGAAGGCGAATCAGAAAGTTTTGGACGTCACTGACTAGATCGTGACCACGGGTTACTGATTTAAAATTTTTGTATTTATAAAATTTAAAAACAAACATTTAATGTCAATAATGTGGAAACCCTTTTAATCCAGTGGTTGACTAAATGTTTATTAATGTTTATATATCAGGAGGTATGAGTTTCGATTATCAGAAAATATAATTTATACGAATTAATGGAAGCAAATTTACATGAAATCTTTAACGTGGTGCAATTAGAGTTGTTCATTGTGGTTGTAGATTATAGTGGAACATAAAAAATTACCCGTTGTTGAATTGTCTTATCATTGTTCTTATAATTTGTTTGTAAGTGTTCAAAAATATGTCAATCATGAATACTAAGTTACTCTTCCCTAATCTTTTATTTTAATATCATCTCATGAATTGTAGAAGCTCATTCGGTCTAATGGTTCAATCAAAGATTCATTATTGCTTTTATACCATAAGGTATGAAGTTTGATTTTCAGAAAATATAGATTAATAGAGACAAATTTACATGAAATTTTTAACATGGTGTAAGTAAAACCGTTCGTCGTGGTCTCGCGTGTCCAGACTAAAGATGCCCATCGTGATCATTGGGTATGTAAAACTGTTTATCATGGATTCTTGTAAGTTAATAGAATTCTCCGTTATAAAGTCATTTTTGTAATTATTCTCATAAATTGTAATATTTAATAATTAAGACACAAATATATATCATCTCATAAGGTGGAGAGTTTATTATATATAGAAGAAATAGGGGTTTAAACGCAATCTACGTTCCTTAGGCACAACATTTATATTTATTTACGTATAGTATATCATAGTATTTTTTTTTCTTTCTTTCTAAAGGCATTATATCGAAATTGCATTAGAAAGAAAATATTAGAGATGTCCACTAAGGCCCATTTTTAATGGATTACAAATCTAAAATAAAACCCATCGATGCGATCAAAGTAGAGACGAGAGAGAAGCTTATATCATGTCTGGTTTTTTCTTCTTCTACGAAGAAATTTGTATTGTTAGATTATGTTGATTTATCATGATTCATCTATTAAGGAGGTTGCATTAGATTTAGTAGATGAATTTTTAAGTAAGATTGATTCATCTACTAAATCAAATGCAACATCCTTAATAGATGAATCATGATAAATCAACATAATCTAATCATACAAAATTTCTACTAATGTAATTCATTTTGCAATTTCATGAATTTTCGAAGTGAGATAGCTAATTTTTAATAAATGGCCAACACCAGTAGAATCATATACAATCAGATAATCAATATCCAACGCAACATTGGAACACAGTTAATTAAGGATTTTAGCTGTTGTTGTTGAAGAACTCTTGTGGGATTATGGATGGACAAAACTTCCTTGCCACAAACTTGTACTGCAAAACAAAAACAAAAAACCATTAATTAACATAAAACATCATCATCATCACCATTCTTCGTTTTATAAACAATAAACAAAACTTACTTTGTGTTGACTATACTTCTCTCTTACAGCTGGAAGAGTAGAGACATGAGCGTTACTACACAATCGTTGAAGATCCTTCACACATCCTCTTAATTCCATTGCTCTATACTGCGTGTAATGCTGCAATGTCGAATTCTGATTCACCAAGAAACAACAAAACTCGTTTTAACTACATTGATTCTTTCAAATTAAAAGACAAAGTAAAAAAAAATACATATATACATACCCATGGTCTTCTTGTTGGGTCTAGAATGTATTTAGCCAAGAAAATCGCGGAAGCAGCCACTAGCGAAGGAGAATGAGAGAGCATTGTGTACTCCAAGAGCGATAATTCCGCAATGTAGTTGGCCATACATTCTAGCTGCATCAATGGAGCTTCATGAACTCCGTGGGCAGCCCGAACAAAGCGTCTGAATATCGAGTTTTAGAATTCAAAGGGTTAGGACAAATGTATGAGATTGGGTATTGTAATGACAAGAAGCAATCATCTTGCTAACCTTAAAAAGCATTTGGTTGTTGGTGCTGTCATTTCAAACTTCAAGAAATTCAGAACAGCAGATTCCATGTCAAGAACCTGCAAAAGGAAACACAGATGCATAACAACAAAATCAGTATCTTTTCATTAGTGAATATTTGTTACTCGTTTATTTACAAAAACACAAACCTCATCCTTGAGATATGTATTGTCTGTGATGTAGCAGAATTCCTCAACCTGTGGTGCACATATCTCTTCATATTTTCTGCAACATTCAGACATCATAAGATTTTGCCTAAACACTAGAAAGAAAAAACCAATCAAGACGATAAAAGGAAAATTCGTTCTTACGCTGCTATCATCATACACGCCACACCAAGCAACTGAAGTCTCTGCCTACTAATCACATTCCCAGATAGATATCTATCAATGTAGTTCACTGTCAAATACAACGTCTCTGGTATAAGCCTATACTCTTCTGATACCTGCCAGAAACCGAAAAACTTAATTATACATTGGCAAGACAGTGACAAAAGCTATCATATTTCTGAATTCTGATAACTATAACTCACCTCAACAAGCCAATCAACTAGGATTCCGCGCATACTAGAATTTACATCTTTCTGAACTCTCTCCATGAAGTCAATCGCAGGCCGCTTCTTCGCCTATACCATATAATTACAGATTCAGAACTTGCAAACATAATAAAGCTATACACATAATGGATTTAAAATCCAAAAAAGATGTTCACCTCGGCGGCACGAAGATGCTTATAGATATCACAAGCAAATGTTGCGCACAGCTGCGGATCCGCATCATTGTTGTCGATGTTGACAAACTTATCCTTATCCGTCTCCATATCTGACAATACATCTCTTCTGCAATAATTACCTGCAATCCAACAAGTTCAAAAACACCAAACAATATACGAACAAAACTGATAAACAAAGTAGCGGAAGAACCATTAGTAGTACCCGTTGTCTCTGAACTCGGCGTTATGTAGAGGTTACTCAATGCCTTCCTTTCCATGGAAACTACAGCCGAGACTTCTTCATTGTCGATATACTCCACTTGAGGGCTCTTGTAGGAATCACATGTAGACATTGTCTCGTCCATTGAGACTGATTCATCATCGGATTTGCTAGGAGAATACGCCTTGTGTTCACAGGGCAATGAAATAACTTTATTCGGAACTACGACCCTTGGATTTACACTTTGTTGCAGCGGTAAAACATTGCTTGAGAAACCGGCATTTACGCAAACAGGTTGTGTTGGTGCTAACTTCAATTTCGCAGACTTGTTCGAGCAATGTGCCTAAGAGAAAAATCAGAACAAAAAAAAACTTAGTTCATTAAGCAATCTCACAGATTCGACCAAAGAAGCAACAAATCTTCAAATACAGTAAACGATTCTTCAAATCAAACAAAATTAGATCTCAGAAACCACAAACGAAACTAGCCCAAAGCAAAAAATCTTCAAAAACTGAAGCACATTTTGTAAAACTACACAGCAAATCAACAAAAACTTAAATCATTAAGAAATTTCACAGATTCGAGCAAAGAAATCAATAAATCCATAATAAATTGCAACAACCGATTCTCCAAATCAAACAAAATTGCTCAGAGAAACCACAGAGGAAGCAAAATTCGCAAAATTACGAAAGACATTAACGAAATTCTCTATCTAATTGAGCAGATTGTAAGATTAAAAAACGAAGTACTCACCAAATCAGAAGATGAATTTGGGATTCGTGAACCGTTCTTTTGATTAGTGATGTTACCAAGTGGGGCTCGTTTCTTCGTCAAACGCGGATCCGCCATAACCGCCAAGTTAGAGCTCGGTTTCACAGAGTTTTCCGACGAAGAAGACATTGCGTGACGCTTTGCAATAGACGATTTAGTCGACGAGGAAAACGAAGGTCGCCGACTCTGATGAGTGCTCGACATTTTTTTCTTAAGGTAAATCTCAAATCTCTCCGAGAATCCTTGAGAAAGGATAATCTGCAAAAGGAAAATTGAGTTTTAATGGCGAGAGAGAAAGAGAAAAGAGAGAGAGAGAGAGAGACTTTAAAAACAGAATGAACAAAGTGATTTTTTTTGTTGGTTTAAATAAATAATCCAAATGATTTTTTGAATTTTTAAGAAAAGATCTTGACCGTTGATTTGACGGGGTAGATTCTTCCTGGAGCGTAGACAAATTTAAGTGTGTATGTCTGTGATGTTGTATACATCACTGACCTATTATAGTTTGCCACGTCGTAGTCAATTGTCCTCGTGGTACACAACTTTTTAACTTGATACTGTGTCACCGGTCTTGGGTTTCTTTTTTTGAATTCGAATTTCAAACGGCGAGAAAATATAAATAAAATTCGAATTTCAAACGGTCACTTTCTTGGTGCTTCTCTTTTTTTTTTTTAAAACTACTCGGGAGACATAAAAAGAAAAAAAAAACAATACATTGAAATCAGGAGCTATTTTTTTCCCTTTTCAAAATATTTTTCCCACGAATATGTTTATAAACAAATAAGTGAACTATGATGTGATTCGAATGTTATTTGTCCTTTTATATTGATACACTATTTTGTTTAAATTTCAAAATGTGAAATATAAAGATTTTATAATTTTTTTTGTCAACTATATAACTAAAATACTTGATTTTGGTATTTTTGAGTGTTGTGTGACAATTTGAAAATTCAGAATGTCATGTCACTATGTTAGTGATGGTTTTATAATTTATCTTAGAATTTTTTTTCTTTCCAGAATCATTATATTATTACAATTTTCAATTTCAAATATGAATATTATGTTATTTAATAGAATCCTAAGATAATTAATTATTACATCTAAACCATACCAACACATTATATGAATTAAAATAGAACTTTGGTATTTATCGATAGATTTATAATTTTTTGTTGGAATGCATACGTTTTCTTATTATTGAAACCGATTCCAGATATGACATGAAGTCATATATTTTTTAGAAAGAGATTACACATGTGCAAAGTTTAGATAACAAAAGTTGGATTAGATTATTCTTCCTCTTCGGTATATATATATATATATATATATATATATATATTGGTTAAAAGGCTTACTTGAATTAATGAAATGTTAAAAGATACAAAGAAACAAATGCGAACCAGAGCAAAAGCAACAAAAGAACACTAGAACAAGGATAAAAAAAAAAAACAAAGGGGAGGAAAGAGAACGTCTATCACAACAAATTCTAACAAGGATCACACCAACAACCAAAAGCAGTGCGACCTGGATCACCAAACTAGATGAGAAACTAGAAACTAGCAAGTTGGGATAAGAGATAACCTTTCACCATGCTTTGAACCTAAGATACTGAGAACTTGGGCCTTGTTTCTTAACACCGTGAAAATCTTAATAAGGATCTGACGCGGAGGGAGAGATAAACCATGGTGAAATCTACGGTTGCGCTCCAACCATAACTCATAAATTGTGGCTTGTCAACCTTGGGTTACCGCAAGAGAAATATCTTTTGAAGGGGAGGCGGTGGCTAGCCAACAAGGGGCGGCGTTCCAAGAATTTGGGGCATTCAAAGAAGAGATGGTCTCTGGATTCATCTGAGGATCCACAGAGAAGACAAGTCTTTTCAACATCTAGACCCCAAGAAGTCAATCGGTCTAATGTTGGATTTCTGTTGCGAATGAAAAGCCAAGATGTGAAGGCATGTTTCGGGATTGCTACTTTGCTCCAAACTAAAGGGAACCATGACACCAAGGCCTTACACACTCTGATTTTGTTCCACACCTCCTTGGAGGAAAACTTAGCCCGATTACTCACTTCAATTTTCCAGACCGGGAAGTCACTGTGAAAAGATGGCTCTAATTGAGTGATGAAGGCAAAAAGTTGGACTTGAGAATCCGATCGGGCATTAGGTAGTCTCCACCCTTCCAATGATATATAATCTGAAACGAGGGCCACTAGCGAGATACCCAATCTTGAGGGACCGCTTCCACTTAGGTAGTGTATCAGAGAACTGAACGGTGTCCATGGATCCCACCAGAAATAAGTATCCTCTCCATTTCCAATTAAAATAGACAGAAAGAATAAGGCTTTCTGTCTAAGCCTCAGCAGCTTCCTAAACATCCAGGAAAAATTTTGGTTCTTGGCATTTAAAGACCAAAAGCTGGCTCTTCGGTATATATAAGAGCCAGCTTCAACATAATAGCTAGTTTCGGCCTCCTCTATTACCACGATCACGATTGTCATTGTATTTCTTTGGTTTTTTGTTGACGGTTTAACCGGTCGGGAAAAAAACATTTTAAAAGATTCATAATTAGTACCAAAAGTATTACTTACAATTTTATAGACACTAGGCCAATACCTGCGCATATGCGCAGTTTTTTTATTTTCGTATGTTTCTAGTTTATATTTTAAATGTTTTGAATATTAAAATGTTTCTACACCAGAAAAAAAGAATATTATGATCAGTGCCGTCCCTTAATTTTGAGTGGCCTAAAGCATATTTGAAATATGTGTGGCCTTATATATAAATACTAATGGTTAAAAGAACAAAAATAACATAAAAATACTTCAAATCATTGAATACAAGGACTTAACCCGCGCTATAATTAGCGCGCGGTAATTTTTAAAGATTTTTTTTAAAAAATTTAAGAAAAATTTCTTTTATTTGAATTTTATAATATGTATAGCTCATAATTATAGATAGAGTTGTCAAACGGTATAATTTGTCTATTTAACATGTTTTGTAGTGGACTAAAATATTATTCGGGCTAACGTGTAAAACCTATAATCTTGAAAACATAACTCTATTATGCACTGTTTAATGGCTATAGTTTTGTGGTTAGTTCACGATCTTTTTTAAAAATCAATTTTTATAGTCTAATTTTTTTTATAAAATTAGTAAAAAATGCAGATTCTGCAAATGTTGCAACAGATTCTAAGGAACCTATGATGTTAAGTGTCAGCACTCAAGATACAATGGAAGAATGAGTTATGGACTCATAGAAAGAATGCCCTCATAGAAAGAATGCCCTCATAGAAAAGAATGCCCTCATAGAAAGAATGCCCTCATAGTCTGTGGAGATGAAGGGCATTGGAAAAGAGAATGCCCTCATAGAAAGAAAAATGCAGATTCTGCAAATGTTGCAACATATTCTAAGGAATATATGATGTTAAGTGTCAGCACTCAAGATACAATTGAAGAATGGTTTATGGACTCGGGTTGTTCATACCACAGTACACCAGATAAAGAAGTCTTGTTTGACTTCAAGGAGTTCGATGGTGGTAGAGTTCTGATGGATAATAACACTCATTGTAACATCAAAGATAATGGAAATGATTCGGATTCAGAATCTAGATGGTTCTGTAGTGATACTCAAGGATGTGAAATACATGCCGGAAGTGAGTAGAAATCTGATTTCCTATGGAATGTTAGAAAAATTAGGTTGCAAGTATGAAGGATGTGACTTCAAGGTTCAGTTTTACAAAGACAAGAAGAAGGTAATATCTGGAAAATACCAAGGTGGTTTATATTATCTTCAAGGTACAGTTTCTAAGACTGAAGTGAACGTGCCAAGAGCTGAGGTAGAAGTTAAAAAGAAGAAGTAAAAGAATGTGACATTCAGTGAGAATCTGATTCAAAGACCTACTCCATATGGTTTTGAGACAAGGGATTCATTAGCTCAAGGTGGAGACTCTTCTTAATCAGAAGAATCTGAAATTTCGAAAGAAAGTGAGTCTAAAGAGGTTTCAAGGGATTTGCAAGAAATCAGAAGCTTTAATAAGAGTTTGAGCATGGAATTTAGGGAGAAAGACTTGGGAAAGGTTTAAGAGATATTGGGAACATGTATCTTTAGAGACAAAGCTAAGGGAGATGTGGTAACAAAGGCAGTACCTGGACATAAGGTTCAGGCTTGCTGCGAGCTTCTAAACATCGCCTGATAGGGATTCAGCTCCAGGTAACTTCATTATCGAAAGTGTGCTCTCGCAGGAAGAAGAACATAGAAACATGTCAGTTTTCGGAGATATTGTTATGTCAATAAGAGAAAATCAGTTTGATTAATGGGTTAAAAGAGTTAACTGGAGGAGGCTGGAATTGCAGTAAGGAATTACTGATTACAGGTGGAGCTGTTGGGAGATTCAAGGGAAGACAAGTTAGTGTGTGTTCTTGAATCTGGAAAACAAGTCGAGAGTATGAGGCTCAGGTTACGGGATTTACATGACGTCATCTAAGTAGCTGAAGAACACGGACTGTTCATCAAAAAAACTACGAAGAAGATGAAATTGAGACTACGATTTCAGATGGAGTATCTGCAAATGATTCATGAACATGTTGATTCAAAGCTCAGTGCACATGAGATGAATCAACAGGTCGAGAAAGATGAATCAAGTTTTCTGAAGAAACTGCGAAGAAGTGTGAAAAAAAGATTAAAATTTCATAGTGTCTCGGAAATAGAGACACAGAGATGACTCAGGTCAGAGGTTACCTGAAGTCATCAGGAGAGTTGAAGAACATGGGATGTTCATTGAAGAAACTGTTTTTCCGGTGCGAAAGGGAAGCATCGAAATTTCAGAATTTCGTGAAGATTGAATTCTCAAACGGGTTTGATCTCAAGTTGTCATATCAAAGAAGATTGACAAGAGATTCTAGTGTACATGATAATTCTAGAGTATTGGCGTCGAAAAAAAATCTGCATTAAAAAAAAAAAAACGCTATCGGGAGTTGGCTACAAGGCTCGAAATTGGCTGAGCCCAATGGTGTCTCAAGCTTTGGAGTTTGTCAGAGGTGGTCGAGGATTGCAGAGACTCGCCGGAGTTTCAGTTGCAGATCGGGATTGGCATCTCATTCGAAATCAGAAGAAGAAGCATCGATTTCGCCATGGGTAAAGAAGAGAAGGTATTGGAGGTCCCGCGTGCGTCGGAGCCGAAGGTAGAGGCGGTTCTGGTCGGTGACGGTAAACTCGCCGGCAATTGCAGGGATTCCGGCGAGAAGGATCAGAGGTTGGTTTTATTTGTTCAAAATTGGGGGGAAAAAAAAGGCCATGGACAACGACGAGGAGTTGTCGAGAAAGAGAAGAGAAGATGACTGGGCCCACAGGTGGAGATTGTTGGAATTGGGCCTCCGTCTTTAACTCATTATGGGCCTATTGCTTTTGAATGAAATTGCTGGGCCAATTTGTCAAGAGCCCATTACCCGATAATTGTAACAAGTCGTTTTTGGTTTCTTACTTAAAGAAACTAAGAGACGGAAGATAGAAGCCTAACACATAAGAAAATATAGAGCCACAAGGAAACGTACAACACAAAGAGAAAGAGCGAAAGATCAAGACAGAAGGAAACATAAGCTCTAGAGAAGTTTGAGTCTTCGTCTATCGAGAAGTTTTTTTTAGATATTTATTACTCTTTGTTGAGATATGATCTAACATTATCTCAGGAAAGACTTAGCCGTTGAATCACTTAAACATGTTAATCCAAATACCGGTTTAATTTTAAGTGGTTTAATGTATTGGTTAAAGTCTTGTTACTAATGTAAACCCTTATGTATAAAAGGGGTCGTAGAATCAGTGTTGATTCAAGCATTGTAACAAACACTTGGTGGTCATCTTCTTCCTTGAGTATCTCGGTTTGTGAGAGCTCGTCTTCTTTGTTCTAGTGCATCTCTCTGGACTGAGATCTGGCCCCAGAGACGTAGCCTACCATATAGGTGGTGAACTCTGGGTAAACAATCTTATGTGTAGTTCTTTCTTGCTTTTGTTCTTTCTTCTTTCATTTGCTTATACGAAACAGAGAGTGAGAGAGAGATCGGAGAGTAGTCACTTGTCGTTGCCAAGATCATAGAGATTGATTGATTGAGTTTCAAGAATTGGTATCAGAACGAGGTTGTTGTCAATTTCAATGACGACATCAACGACGGTGACTCGACCGGAGGTGGAGCGTTTCGACGGAACAGGCGATTTCTCGCTATGGACGATTCGGATGATGGCTCACTTCGGTGTCTCGGGATTAAAGGATGTGATTCTCAGCGATAACTTCGAAATTGAGGTTCTCGTAACTAAAGAAGAGGGAAAGAAGCCTGTCGATGGAGAAGAAGAATCGAAGGTTTCGAAGACGAAGGTAATCCTTGATCTCATAAAGCTTGAAAAAGATGAACGAGCCAAGGATATGATCATTGTGAACATAGGAGATCAGGTCCTTAGGAAAATTAAGCATTGCACTACGGCTTCTTTAATGTGGTCGTTGTTGGATAGACTGTAAATGTCTAAGTCTCTTCCGAATATAATATTTGTTCAATCACAATTCTACACATTCAAATGTGATGGATCAAAGGTTATTGATGTGAATGTTGATGATTTCTTGAAGATAGTGGCAGAGATGAGTAGCCTAAATGTGAATGTCAGTGAAGAGATACAAGCCATTGTTTTCTTGAACTCACTGCCATTGAGCTATGATCAGCTGAAACACACTTTGAAGTATGGAAATAAATCTTTGGCTTCGGAGCAGGTTATCTCAGCTGCAAGATCGAAGCAGAGAGAGTTATCTGAAATCACTAAGTCGGATTTCGGGTCTGCTACTGTTATGTACTCTCATGACAGAGGAAGACATACAAAAAGGGATACGAATGATTCACATGGAGGAAGAAACCGCATCAAGTCCAAGACTAGAAAGGTAACATGTTGGTATTTCAAGAAAGAGGGACATGTGAAGAAGGACTGTTATGCTAGGAAGAGAAATATGGAGAGTGATGGAGATGGAGAAACTGTTGTGGCTATAGATCAGTTGGACGAGATGGATGCGTTAACTGTGTCAAATGACAGTCAATGTGATATTTGGGTTATTGACTCTGGCTGAACCCATCACATGACTTCTAGGAAGGATTGGTTTGTAGAATTTCAAGAGAAATGCAGTAGCAAGATTCTACTTGGGGATTTCCACACTGTTGAGACACTTGGTATATGCACAATCAAAATTAATACTCGAGGTGAATCAGTAAAGATGATGCATAATGTTAGATATGTTCCAAACCTCAGAAGAAACATCATATCGACAGGAACATTTGACAAGTTGGGCTTTACTCACTCAGGTGGAGGTGGTAAGGTCAGGTTCTACAAGAATAACAAGTTAGCTCTGCAAGGGTCATTGGTTAAAGGTTTGTATATCCTAGATGGTGAAACAGTCACTGAGGAAGTATGCCAAGCGGAAAAATCAAAGACTCAAGTTCCTTTATGGCACAGCAGGTTAGGACATATGAGCTACAGAAACTTGCAATTGTTAGTCAAATATGGTATTCTCAAGAAGAAGAACATCGGAAATGGAGAGTTTTGTGAACACTGCATCATGGGGAAATCAAAGAAAGTCAGGTTTGAAACTGGGAAGTATACTACAGAGCATGTTCTGGACTATGTATATGCAGACCTTTGGGGATCTTAGAATGTGCAGCCATCCTTCTCTGGTAACCAATATTTTTATAGGAAAGTTTGGTTCTGGTTTCTTAAGACTAATGATGAGACCTTCACTAGATTCTGTGACTGGAAGATTTTGGAAGAGAATCAGGTGGATAGAAAGGTTAAATGTCTTAGAACTGATAACGGCCTAGAGTTTTGCAATACTGCATTTTATGAGTGTTGCAGGAAAAATGGTATTATGAGACATAGAACCTGTAAATATACTCCACAACAAAATGGAGTGACTGAGAGAATGAATAGAACAATTATGGAAAAGGTCAGATGCTTGCTGAGTGAATCTGGTTTGGGTGAAGAATTCTAGGCTGAGGCAGCTTCAGTTTCAGTTTACATCATCAATAGATCTCCATCCTCAACAGTTGGTTTTAAGACACCTGAAGAAATCTGGTTAGGAAAGAAGCCATGATATAAACATATGAAGAAATTTGGTTCACTTGAATACGTTTATGTGAGTCAGGGAAAGTTGAAGCCTAGAGCTATGGAAGGTGTCTTCATAAGATATCCCAGTGGAACTAAGGGGTATAAGATCTGGTTGCTTGAAGGAGAAAAATGTGTAGTCAACAGAAATGTGAAATTTCATGAAGAACATGTCTACAAAGATCTTATCAAGGGAAATGCTAGTGCTGATGCAGCCACAAATGAATCAAGAGACAAAACTGAAAATATTAATGAAATAATAAGTAATTGATATATCATGGTTTTTATCATGTTTAGGCCATGATATAAGTCCTTTTTATAGAGTCTTTCTAGTGTTTTGTAGTCTTTTAGAGTCTTTTACAGGTTATAGCACGTTTGGAGCATAATTGGAGATATTGGAGCTTTCTGGAACATTCTGGAGCGAAGCAGAGATCCGTGTAGCTGAGACAGCAAAATCACATGAGTATCGATCGATACTGCCTAGTATCTATCGATACCCGTCGAGGAAGCAGAAGGATCGCGACTTATTGAAGAGTTGAAGAAATGCAGAATTGGCCCAGAAGACTTTGATATTTACAAGATGGCCCAAAACGTGTTTTAGCTATATAATTAGGTTTTCAGCCACCTGTTTAGGCTATGCTTTATTTTGTATGCTTTATTTTACTTTGGTTTGAGAGAGACAAGTCTGAATCTCCCTTCGTCCGAGATCAGATCTCAAAACCTTTCTGATTATTTTATTGATGATTTATTCAGTTATGTTGATTGTTTCATTCTCCATGTCTGAGTAGATCCACTTTAGGTTCAGGGTTCTCATAAGGGTTTTCTCTGAAAGCTAGATTGATCATCTGTTTAGGATTCACTACCTGAATTAGTTCTTCACCATTGGTTGTTCTCAAAACTAATTCTAGGTTGACGAATCTGGAACTTAGATCTTAGGATAATTGATTAGGCACGAGAGTGCGATTAATTACCTGATAGAGCCTAGGTGAGCAAATTGATTATTCGCAAAGAGATTTGATTTAATTGATTTGTGAACATATCAAACCTGAACTTTAAAGCTGATTTAGACTTTATGATTTGCAAAGAGATTTGGAATTCCTAAGATTTAGATTTAGATAGTTTTTGCAACGAGAGTTGGTTAACTATATTTTAGTGATTTGAGTTCAAGAACCGTGCGTAATCTGAATCATGTTAGTTAGTTTATCTGCATTCATTGATTTCCTGAGAAAAACCATGGGCCTATATTTTCCTCTATCGATTTACAACACTTTTAATTGCATACTTGTCTTTGTTTACATCTTTTGATTTAGCGTATTTTGGATCTATATAATCTATTGTGTGATATCTTGAGTTCTTGTGTTCGATCCCTGATTTACTGCAACAACTGCTTTAGTACTATTTAGGGTATTAATTTGAGCATATCAAATTTGGCGCCGTTGCCGGGGACTCATGTCAAGGGATCAAGACTCATAATTAATATTTATGAAATAATAAGTAATCAAGACTCATGTCAAGGGAAAGTGGATTCTGATCTAGGTGGAGTGAGTCAGGATGTCTCGGAAGATAGCGAAATGGAAGAGCCTGCACCAGGGTCAGCAGAGACTGAAAGAGTGAGCTTAACTAACTATCAGTTGGCTAGGGATCGTGCTAGAAGAATCATTGTACCTCCAACAAAGTATAATGATTTTGACTGCACAGAAGAAGAGGTTGCTTCTGCGTTATGCATGTCAGAACTATGAATGCGTAAGAACCAAAAGACTATGCAGAAGCAGAAGCAAAAACAAGTAAAGAATGGGTGAAGTGGAATGCTGCAACAGATGATGAGATGTATTCTTTAAAGAAGAACCACACCTGGATATTGGTGGATAGACCTGAAAACAGGAAGATTATCAGTTGCAGATGGTTATTAAAAATAAAACCAGGAATCAATGGGAGTGAGCCAGACATATACAAGGCTCGACTAGTTGCTAGAGGTTTCTCTCAAAGAGAAGGAATTGATTACGGAGAGGTTTTCTCACATGTTGTAAAACACATATCCATAAGAGTGTTGTTATCTCTAGTGGTGAACATGGACTTGGAGTTAGAGGAGATAGACGTCAAAACAGCTTTTCTTCATGGAAATGTAGAAGAAGACATGTACATGTATCAACCTGAAGGATATGAAGACCAAGAAAGAAAGGATCAGGTGTGTTTGCTCAAGAGATCTTTGTATGGGCTCAAGCAGGCCCCAAGACAATAGAATAAAAGATTTGACCAGTTCATGGTTTCTCAAGGGTTTAGCAGAAGTGAAAGGGATTCATGCATCTACACAAAGGAAGTTTCTAACGAGAACTACTTATACTTACTACTGTATGTATATGACATGCTGTTGGCGGCTAAGCACATGTCTGATATTAAGAAGCTCAAGGAGGAGCTAAGTTCTACATTCGAGATGAAAGACCTATGTGCTGCTAGAAGAATCCTTGGGATGTATATTGTCAGAGACAGAGAAAATGGCACATTCAGATTGTCTCAGGCAGAATATTTGAAGAAAGTGGTTAATAACTTTCGGATGAGTGACTCAAAGAGTTCACATACTCCAATTGGTGCACATATCAAGTTAGCATCAATTAAGAATGAAGATGAGTGCATTGATACAGAGGTATTCCCGTATTGTTCAGCTGTGGGTAGTATTATGTACGCAATGGTGGGATCTAGGCCTGATTTAGCTTATGGTATTGGTTAGGTCAGTCGGTTCATGAGTAAGCATGGTCAGATTCATTGGGAAGCAGTGACATGGCTTCTACGATACATCAAAGGGTCTATTGGTGTTTAGTTGATGTATACTAAAGGAAATAGTTTAGAAATTCAAGGTTATTGTGACTCAGATTATGTAGCTGACTTGGACAGAAGGAGGTCTACCTCAGGTTATGTCTTCACGGTTGGAGGAAGTGTTGTAAGCTGGAGATCAAGATTGCAACATGTAGTAGCTTTATCAACTACTGAAGCTGAATATATCTTGTTGACAGAGGCGGTTAAAAAGGCTATTTGGCTTAGAGTTTTACTTAAAGATTTCGGTTTCGAACAAGGAGCAGTTAAGGTGTGGTGTGACTCTCATAGTGCTATCTATTTGTCCAAGAACAGTGTGTTTCACGAACGAATTAAGCACATTGATGTGAAGTATTATTTCATCAGAGACGTAATCGAAGATGGAGAAGTCGAAGTCTTAAAGATTCATACAAGCAGGAACCCTGCTGTTATATTGACGAAAGTGGTTCCGGTGAGTAAATTCAATGCAGCATTGGATTTACTCAGTGTTACTCAAGCTTGATAAAGCAGAGTGATGGCAAGGTGGTGTAAGTCCAGAAGGTGGAGATGCATAGGAGAGTTCAAAGATGAGAGTTTAAGGAAGATTGATTCAAGGAGCAATATTAGATCAAGGTGGAGAATGTTATATATGATCTAACATTAGCTCAGGAAAGACTTAGCCGTTGAATCACTTAAACAGGTTAATCCAAATACCGGTTTAGTTTTGAGTGGTTTAATGTGTTGGTTAAAGTCTGGTTATTGATGTAAACCCTTATGTATAAAAGGGGTCGTAGAATCAGTGTTGATTCAAGAGTTGTAACAAACACTTGGTGGTCATCTTCTTCCTCTAGTATCTCGGTTTGTGAGAGCTCGTCTTCTTTGTTCTAGTGCATCTTGCTGGACTGAGATATGGCCCTAGAGACGTAGCCTACCATATAGGTGGTGAACTCTAGGTAAACAATCTTGTGGGTAGTTCTTTTTTTGCTTTTGTTCTTTCTTCTTTCATTCGCTTATACGAAACAGAGAGTGAGAGAGAGATCGGAGAGTAGTCACTTGTCGTCGTCAAGATCATAGAGATTGATTGATTGAGTTTCAAGACTCTTGTTGTCCTATTTAGCTTTGTACCTGAAACACGTAAAGCGCAGGTTAGCGTTGTGTAAACCTTTGATTGATAGTGGAAGTTGTGGGAGACGGTTCCCACCCGAGACGTACTGGTTAGAAGCCAGGAACTCGATGATCAAGTTTCTTGTGTTCGTTTAAGTTTCATAGATCATAAAATCAAAGTACTCAGAAAGTTAAAAACCCTTACAGTATTTACCATAAAACTGAGAAAAAATCAAAATGGGTTGTAACCGAGGAAAATTAACAATGAATAAAAGACATATAAAAATATATAAGATGCACTAACCTCTCCAGTCGGTCCAAGATAAATGATAAATCCTTAACACCGTTGCTTCCATAAAACTTAAGAAAAGTTCCAAGTAGACTATCTAATCTGATCTCAGAGTACGTTACATGCATGAGATTATTCATACTAATAGAAAGCTCTAATAACTATGGGTTATCAAAATGAAACCAACATAAAAGAGTGGGTTTCCTTACCCTTATCATGAGAGAAGCTCATCAAGCAAATGTAAAGCCGTTTGTCCTGTATGGTTATCAAACAATAACAAAGCCAATTATTTAACATTGTTAATTAGGATGTAGCGCAACCCTTAATCTTAAACATTAATCTCCAAGCTATTAAAAAATTAATGTTTACCAAAATCAAAATAGAAAATAAGAGAGTGTAATGATAGTATACCCAATTGAGTATGAGCCATTGCAGTAGAATTTCATGGTTCTTGGCGATCGGTAATGAAACCTAACCTATAAAAGAAAAAGTCTTCATAGTCTTGCCTTGTTGACATGCTTACCTTATAAAATACCAAACCAAAAAATTGTGCATTTATATGTGATATCAGTGGTGTCACTGACACCGTGTCACCTTGCGAGAAGTAAAAAATCCATGTATCCAAATCGGGTAAAATATAAGCAGCCAAAATAAGGAGAGATTATCTACAAGAACATTGTGATGATACACACATCATGCATGTTTAATGTTTGACGAAATTGAAGAAACAAAAAATGTTAGACAACCAAACTTGTGTAAAACCATCGAAAAATCTAGGGTTGACGATCTATTTCTCTTTGAGAATTTCAATATAATAACACACCTACACAGAATTTAACCGTAGTTCTATTTCCCTACGAAATTAAAGTTCGAATCATATTTCCCCAAGAAATCAAATTTCGAAACTTATTTCCCCACGAAATCAAAGTTCGAAACTTATTTCCCCACGAAATCAAAGTTTGAAACCTATTTCTCAACGGACCACGATTTGAGTCTGTTTACTGTATACCAATGAAATATGAATCAAAAGAAAACCAAATAAAACAAAACTTAACCCAATTACAAACCAAATCAATGAACTAAACAAGTGGATTTCAAAATTATTTTTTTCCAAAAAGTTCGCCCTAGCCGCATGCTCTCAGGAACGAAAGCCGAGGTAAGGTTTTGGTTTTCCCCAGCGGCGTCGGTCTTCACCGGCGACCGTCCTGTCCCCTCCGATGACCAGCCTCACGCCGGGAATCGAGAAGCCACTGACAACCGGCCTTACGCCGGGGGCTGAGAAATCCCCTCCGCCGTCGTCGTCAGCCTCTGTTGACGAAGCCCATTCGTCAGTGTCGCCGCTGCAAGCCGTAGAAGAGGCGCCGGAACCACCTGTTCCTCCAGACCCACCAGATTCACCTGCCTTGTCATCCTTCCATTCCTTCCACGTCCCATCTCCCTACTCGCATCGCGCCGGCACCTTGTGTCTCTAGTGAGATCTTTTTCCAGACTCTCGTTGTCCTTACTGCCGCCGTTTGCTCGCTCCTGTGTTGTTGCTCTCTGTTCTTTTGCCGGATTCCGTTTCCGCCCACCGTCTTGCTCCACATCCTCCTTGTTATCGATGTGTCACTCGATTTCTTGTGCTCAGAGATTCGAAGACTTTTGCTCTAGAGTTGGGGTTAGTCTCCCCGGACAGATCTATTTGAAGGCTCCGGCGTCGGGGAAGAGTTTCGTCGGTGACTTTGTTAGCGGCGATTCTCCGAGCAGCTTCATCCTCCCCGCCATATTCACGGTCTTGTTCTTCTCCCCCGAAGAAGCACCTTTGTGGCTCTCCTTGAGCCAGCTGAATCCGATTAGGAGCAGTGTCGCTAGGCCTCTTGCGAGGACACTTGACGGTCATGAGCGCTTCCCCAATTTGATTCCAACTGACTCTCCGACCAGCCATATTGCTCAGACTCTACCCTCAATTTAAAACAACTGGCTTTCCATCAGTGGGAGTGAACCCCTTCCCCTGCAATCCGTCTCCATGAAGACGTGCAACAATCCCTGTTATCGTTCAGCGTGGGCTTGGCCCTATTCAAAGGCGAGATTAGCCGTTCCGGTCCTACTTCGGAGTTACACCGTCGATCCTTCAAACTTTCGGTTAAGCCACCGTCAACAGCTTCCACCGCCACACGCCTCCGTTCCCACTCCCCTCATTCGATTCAGCCCTCGTAAAAGGCTTCCGTCCCTAGTTACTGATATGCTCAAATTAATACCCTATTTAGATACTAACGCAATAGCTATAGTATAGTTAGGGGTCAAACCACAAAGACTCACAGAGACGCACAATAGATTATATGGAAGAAAATCACTCTAAGCAATCAATGGTATTGAAAACAGTACTTAATTTAAAAGTGTTGTAATTCAGTTGGGAGAAATATAGGCTCAGGGTATTTCTCAGGAGATCAATGAATGCAGATAAACTAACTAGTCATGATTCAGATTTAGCACGGTTCTTGAACTCAAATCACTAAAGTATAATTAACCAACTGCCGTTGCGAGAATTATCTAAATCTAAATCCTAGGAATTCCAAATCTCTTTGCGAATCCCAAAGTCTAAATCAACTTTAATACCGAGTTTGATATGTTCACAAATCAATTAAACCAAATCTTTTTCCGAATAGTTATTTTGCTCTCCTTAGGTTCTATCAGGTAATTAATCGCACTGTCGTGCCTAATCAATTATCCTAAGATCTAAGTTCTAGATTCGTCAACCTAGAATTAGCTTTGAACACAACCTATGGTGAATAACTAATTCAGATGGTGAATCCTAATTAACAAATAAATCTGGCATTCAAAGAAAACCCTTATGAGAACCCTGAACCTAAAGTGGATCTACTCAGACATGGAAATTGAAGCAATAAACATGTTTGAATAAATCATCAAATAAAACAGAAAGAGTAACAAGAGGGTTCGAAATCTTCTCTCGGACGAAGGGAGTTTCAGACTTGTCTTCCTCACAAAGCTCTCTCTCAAGCCAAAGTAAAATAAAGCATAGCCAACCAAGTGGCTGTAAAAATCCTATAAATAACATAAATCACGTTTTGGGGCTTCTTGTAATTATTAAAGACTTTTGGACCAAATTGCAATTCTTCAACTCTTCATTAAAGTCGCGGGTCGTGTCTTGCTGCGATGGGTGTCGATCGATACTAGGGGGTATCAATCGATACATGACGCTTTGATCGGGCACTTAGTC
The DNA here is from genome assembly GCA_030161315.1 of Eutrema japonicum. NCBI lineage: Eukaryota > Viridiplantae > Streptophyta > Magnoliopsida > Brassicales > Brassicaceae > Eutrema > Eutrema japonicum. The sequence continues at coordinate 35,677,087 of BSQW01000001.1, forward strand.
ACCAGACTTAGTTTCGCTCCAGAATGCTCCATAAAACTCCAATATCTCCAACAATACTCCAAATTTGCTAACACCTATAATAGAATACAGACTCGATAAAACGGACTTATATCATGGCTTAAACGAGGTAAAAATCATGATATATCAACTCCCCCAGACCTAGCATTTGCTTGCCCTCAAGCAAATAGAAGACTAAACCAGAGAAAGAGGTTTGAAAACGTAGAGACTCACTTGTTCTTGAAACATCAAAACGACCAATTTCCCAAGTACCCAAATGTCACCTAAACAACTTTTGATCTAACCACCATGTACCTCTCCATAGGCATCCTCAGTTCCCCAGACTACACACATTATTTCGCAGCATTGTTCAATCAAGTCATCTTCGCCAGTTTCATCGCTGTGAATTAATATCAAGAGCATTCTAGATTCTTTCCCATACAATATCAAGACAAGGAACCACCCTTTATTCACACTTTTTGGTATTATTTCTCTCCCCCAGACTTATTTCTTATTATGTTCTCTTCTTATTTTTTTAACTTTGCATATACAAATCAAGGTATGAGACGCGAGTATTGATGGTGTTTGCCACCGAATCCCCGGTTCTTCCCTCAAAAGTAATCAAAGGTGTAGGCGAATAATGGTATCACAGGAAATTTTCCTAACCTCGCTTCCACCTTTGTGTGATCATCTCCTCTGAAGTAGAATAATGAGATCGTTGGAAATTTTCCTAACCCTCTACTCAGAAGAAAATCATTTCATCTTTTAATGCACTTATTAATTAATTAACTTGTAACATGGAGAGAAATACCATTATTTTAAAACACATGGGTTCCTTTGTCAGATACAAATGAGGAATCAAGCTCTATAGATACTAACCACATTGATGAAGTGCAAAAATTTGGCTCAGGCTTTAAGGAACTTTGCTGGAAACATGAGTATCTTCTCGTTAACTGGCCATCCTTTGGATTTTTCATTAGTCGATCTAGAACTGATTCTGTAACAATGGTCACTTAGAAGCAAGGTCAAATCAACAGATTCAAGAAAAAGATCACAGTTTCAGACAAAATTTTGACTCAATAAAACGACTCAATAAAACAACGAATGACTCAAAAATGGACTGACTCTAAGAAAAACAAAAACAAAGTCAGCGACTACCTCCCCCAGACTTAAACAACATTTTCCCCAGTGTTATCTAGCCTAGAGTTGTTGAAAGAAAACACATGAACCGAGTGGATTGTGGAGAATCAAGAACCGTACCTTCACAGGGTATCGATCGATATTGGCAGGTATCGATCGACACCAACTGTGTGTCGATATAATGATTAAAAATCAGTAGTGTCGAGTTGCTTAACCAGGGAAAACATTCCATCGTGTTAGAGGTTAGCACTGTTAGGAACACTCAAAAATAGGTTAAAAGCAACATGGTAGATCAAACATAAATCCAGAGAAGTTCAAATGCAAAAACAACTACTGACATAAGTTTAACAGAAAAGGAAAATAAAATAAAAGAAAAAGAAAAGAAAAATACAAACGTGAAGATATGAAGACTAATCCTCCGCCTCCTCAGAATCGCTCTCATGGTCAGCAGCAGGTGTATGCGAAGGTCCATGCTGGAATGATGGATCAGCATCCGTGGTGGTTGTGCAACGGCAGCGAACAGCAGCCCAGATGCTCTTCATGGTCGCTATCATCAGTCGCTGGAAAACAGCTGGCTCCATCGGGACGTCTGCGTCCTCAGGCCACTGTGGCTCAGGAATAGGTGGACACGGTGCAGCCTGTGTACGTCCTCTCTGACGTGAAGTAGATGGGATATCAACAGGTGGACGAACCTGTCGTCTAGTCGCAGGGATCGAAGTCAACAACTCCGCAGGAGGCTCAAAATGAAGCTGAGCAGGATCCTCATAGATGTCCGTCAAATCCCTGTCAGGTAGTTGCACTAGGAAACTCCCATCAGATCTACTAAGAATCCACTTCCTTCCGGGTTTCAACCACTTAAGGTTCCTCAGATGAGTCTCATCCATGTACCGACGCGTAGTGACTATCGAGCAGCTCGTAGTACTGATCCTGAGGTGCTGGAAGATAGGTGTCAGAAGACTACCAACTGACTCTTTCTTCGTCCTCATCCCTGTGAATGGTTTGGTCTTCAGAGAGACCAGATGATGCGCAAAAATAGCCCCAAGGTTGACATCCTAAAGCTCGGGCCAATCAAAATCCTGCTCAGGGATGATGTTCCTGACAGCCAGAAACAGAAGCAGAAGCTCATATACTCTCATCTTGTTAGGTTCCATCTTGCAGAGGAGAGTAGTGCTCAGGATCCTAACAAAATATAGCAGGACTGGATGCCGTATGTCCATCTGAGTGGACGTCTTAGACTTGTATACGCCGTTCCCGAACCATGCCCAAAATCCTCGCATGTCAGGATGGGTAGCTGGAAGAGCAATCCTCCTACGATCTCTCCGAAAACCATAGAGATCACAGAGGTCAGGGAATGAAATCCTGTACCTCACTCCGCGAGCCATGAAAGATAGGGTACCACCCTGTGCGTCTCGCAGAACCTTGTCTGAATACCTAATGCGAGCTGTCGCCATAAACTGACGAACCAAGTCTGGGTAAAGGTCATGCTGCTGTGTAGCCATGTGACCAAAACCAATCTGCCCAAGCAGACTAGCCAAATCCGTGTCGAGACCCAGCTGATGCAGAGAAAGTCCATCGACGAACCTGGAAGGCTCGATGGTAACACCCAGCCACGCGTTATAGAACAGCGTGTCGAAATCGTCCCACTCCTCAGAAATGGGTCTGAATGCGGTGTCATCACTCAAGGCATACGCCTTCTCCTATCCATTCCAATCGCGCTGGCAAGGGATCCTGGCCTTCTCGTTCAGCTTAGGCCAAGGACTTCTGCGTGGGGCTGCAGGAATATCCGTAGTAGACGTGTTAGAGCTCGATGCGTTTGTAGTCCTGGCTCTCTTTGACCGAGATGTCATATGCAAACAAAGACAGAAGGACACAGCATAAATCCAGCATCTTGCAGTGAATTAAACAAATATGGAGCAGCAGACACAGATGGTGTCGATCGATACCAGGGGGTATCAATCGACATCCTATCCAACTTCCAGTTCATCCGATTTCCAGAATCCAAATTCCCCAAAAGTCCAAATCAAAGGCAATTGAATGTAAGGCAAGGTTCGAAACTAGTCTAGAGCATCTCATCAAATGACATTTGTCAAGAAAAACAAGTGCTAAAGAATGGAATCGCACAAACCTTAAACCCAAAAATCGGACATAAAAAGTGGAATTTCGTACACATACCTTTGCTGATTGATGAAACAAATGCTAGAAAGAGATAGAGGATGGAAATCCAATGAATCTAGGCACTTGAATCACCAAAATCGGTGAAGAAATGGGAAAAATGCGATTTGAGATAGATATAGAGGCGGTATCGATCGATGAGGAAGAAGGAGGAGAAAAAGAAACCCGAGGATTTTTAAAAGAGAACTTACCTTCCCGTGGAGCATTGATCGATACCCAGAGGTATCGATCGACACTTGTAATTTTTGGTCGACACTTATGAAAAATTATGATCCTTTCTCACGACACTTGGTATCGATCGATACATGGAGGGTGTCGATCGATAATCCTCGTCAAATCTGTTTCACGTTTAGACACAAGACACAAAACAAAAATATTTACAAAAATCAAAGAGTTATGTACAGACTCACCAGTGGGTTGCCTCCCACTCAGCGCTTGTTTTACGTCACGAGCTTGACTTCACTGCCGTTCAGTCACGAGAAGGATGAGAACTTGCGCCGAAACAAGTTCCACCATTTGACATTGCCAGCTTCAGAGTTTTGTTCATCATGCTCTCCACAAACTCCTGTCCTTTCTCTTTCAGCTCTGAGGTGAGAATAACTCTAGCCTTAGAGAATGGTTTCGAGCGTCCCTTGCACTTCACCTTGTATTCGATCGAGTCATCATCGCACTTCTGAGGAGTTAAGGTGACGTATGTTGCACTCTCGACTCTTCTATTCTTCACTTCCTCCTTTGCCTTAGCTGTTTTGACGTCTTTCTTGGTGATGACAGAAGGACTATCTAGAACGTCTGTGGTAGTTGGCTCGTCAGGAGGCTCTTTCAAATGATCAATTACCAATGTCTCTCCTGGAACAACGGTGATGCAAGAGATATGTGTGGGAGTTCCTCTAGGGATGGCTTTGTAGTACACCTCCTTGTCAATGTATGAGAACGAGATGTGCTTGTTGGGTGTGTCCATAATAGCACCAACCGTTGCCATGAACGGTCTTCCAAGGATAAACTGCGTGGGGGGGGGGGGGGGGAATGTGCACTCATCTCCACAACCTAAAAATCAGTAGGAACCAGGCAATCTCCTACGTTAACCATCAAATCAGGGATTGTTCCGTACGGAACAGATGTGGAAGAGTTCGCGAATGTGAGAGGCATCTGAGTAGATCATATGTCATCGATCTTAAGCTTCTCCGCAAGTGCCTTCGACATGACATTCTCGCTAGACCCTGAATCAACCAGTTATTCCTTGATTTCGACTCCAGAGATGGAGCATGGAACTGAAAATTTCTCTGGGTCGTCCTTCTTAGTAAATCGCTTCAGTGGAGGCGGTGGACTTCTGACTTTGGCGAAAAGTACCTTGACCTCGTCCTCGGTCTCTCTGCAATCTCGAAAGTGACTCAGCAGAGGCATGTACTCTAGAGCTTCTTCAAAAGTGTGTTTAAGCGGAATCCGTCGTACCATCTTCTCAAAGCCACGCAGCTGCTTTGGAGTGATGGGGTCTCGGAGGTGTTGAGGGATAGGATTCAGCTTCTTGGGCTTGCGAAGTCTGTCAACATTCGTATGCGGTTCCTTCGCAGTATCTGGGTTGGCATCGATCGATACATGGAGGGTGTCGATCGATGCTTGGTCCTTCGAGACGTCCTTGACATATTCTTGAACGGGTATCGATCTATACAAGAGGGTATCGATCGATGCTGAGGCGATTTCCGAAATCTCTTCGTTATGTGAATGAACCATTAGTTCCTTGATAGTTGCTTCAGCCTGAGCTACATGAGTTTCTAGCATCTTCTGCTGAATATGAATAGCGTCGATCCTTCCACTCAAATCAGTATACATGACATCAATCTTACCATTGAATTCCACAGTCAGCTTCTGCTTTCCTTGAAGAAGTTGTTCAAACATAGATTCAATCTTGCTCTCAGAAGTTCTGGGTGGTGTGGATGGTCGACGATACCTTTGATCCTGAGATCCAGATCCACCAATGTAGTTGACATATTCCACTTCATACTTTTGGGTAAAACGAACAGCTTTTTGCTGCCTGTCCATCAAAAAATCTAACTTAGCATTCACCTCAGCAATCTGATTGCAATCTGAATTACCAGCTTGCTTCTTGCGCTCCATGTCTACATTCTTGGTATTATTACTAGAAACCAAGTTCTCAATAAGCACATAGGTATCGTCAGGATATCTGGTATTGAAATTCTCATTACTTGCAGCATCTAAGGACAAGTGATACCTCCAATCGACTCCTCTGTAGAAAGTACCAAGCAGCTGAACCTGAGTGAACCCATGGTGTGGAGAATCACTCTGATATGACCTGAAACGAATCCAAGCAGCCCTGAGTGCCTCAGTCAGACCCTGAGAAAACTGAGAAATCTTTTTCCTGAGATCCTCAGATCGTGCATCATCATAGAAGTTGTTCAGAAAAGCAGTCTTAGATATGCTCAAATTAATAGCCTATTTAGATACTAACGCAGTAGCTATAGTATAGTTAGGGGTCGAACCACAAAGACTCACAGAGACGCACAATAGATTATATGGAAGAAAATCACGCTAAGCAATCAATGGTATTGAAAACAATACTTAATTTAAAAGTGTTGTAATTCAGTTGGGAGAAATATATGCTCAGTGTATTTCTCAGGAGATCAATGAATGCAGATAAACTAACTAGTCAGGATTCAGATTTAGCACGGTTCTTGAACTCAAATCACTAAAGTATAATTAACCAACTGCCGTTGCGAGAATTATCTAAATATAAATCCTAGGAATTCCAAATCTTTTTGCGAATCCTAAAATCTAAATCAGCTTTAATACCGAGTTTGATATGTTCACAAATCAATTAAACCAAATCTCTTTGCGAATAGTTATTTTGCTCTCCTTAGGTTCTATCAGGTAATTAATCGCACTGTCGTGCCTAATCAATTATCCTAAGATCTAAGTTCCAGATTTGTCAACCTAGAATTAGCTTTGAACACAACCTATGGTGAAGAACTAATTCAGATGGTGAATCCTAATTAACAAATAAATTTGGCATTCAAAGAAAACCCTTATGAGAACCCTGAACCTAAAGTGGATCTACTCAAACATGGAAATTGAAGCAATAAACATGTTTGAATAAATCATCAAATAAAACAGAAAGAGTAACAAGAGAGTTCGAAATCTTCTCTCGGACGAAGGGAGTTTCAGACTTGTCTTCCTCACAAAGCTCTCTCTCAAGCCAAAGTAAAATAAAGCATAGCCAATCAAGTGGCTGTAAAAATCCTATAAATAACCTAAATCATGTTTTGAGGCTTCTTGTAATTATTAAAGACTTCTGGACCAAATTGAAATTCTTCAACTCTTCATTAAAGTCGCGGGTCGTGTCTTGCTGCGATGGGTGTCGATCGATACCAGGTGGTATCGATCGATACTTGACGCTTTGATCGGGCACTTAGTCACCAGACTTAGTTTCGCTCCAGAATGCTCCATAAAACTCTAATATCTCCAATAATACTCCAAATGTGCTAACACCTGTAAAAGATTCTAAAAGACTCTATAATAGAATAAAGACTCGATAAAACAGACTTATATCATGGCTTAAATGAGGTAAAAACCATGATATATCAGTTACCTCTGCCGCCTCTTCATCATTTCGGTTCAGCCATCGTCAAAAGCTGTTTCATCCATCCGCCTCCCTCATGTCAAATTATTTTGTTGGCTCTCTTGGTCGTTTCATCGAGCTAGTCCCGGTTACTCCATTGGTGGGAATGGCGATTACTTCAACTCCCCTCTCTTTGAGAGGTGGTTTCCTCCCGTGTTTTGTGCCGGAAATTTTAAGAACGTCTCTACCGACATGTTCTCTTGTGTAACGGTCCTTAAGGGGCCTGAAGAGATATACGAGTTCGTTTCTACGAATATCGGAGGTAAATGTTCGCCTGCAAAGTCCTTTAAGCTTCCGCTTGTGACGAATTTCAAACATTCCGACTTTGCCGTGAAGTTGTTATTCACGCATCTGAGCTTTATCTCAAATCTGCTGTCCATCTTTCGCGGTGACGATCTATGTAGTACTTCTTAATTTTATGTTTTGTTTTCGTGCTGTATTGTTCTAAGAGGACGTTCGTTTCCCTCTTTGTATTCCTGGTTTTAATTAAAGAAGAAAGTGTTGAACAAAAAAAAAAAAAACCATTACAACCCAGTTCCTGCTCTCTCCTCTCGTGGCGACGGAGACGACGATGTTTTTTTGAATTATGAGCTCCGATCCATCTAAGGGAGCATTGGATTCATGGTTATTTCTTCGGATATATCTTTTGGAGATTACTGGGTTCAATTACGGAAATCATTTTTTGGTGGATTATGGTCATCTTTTGATTTTTGTTTTGGTCTGCGTTTGGTGTTCAACAGAATCGACACCGCTTTGCTTGATCGGGGGTAAATGTTTGTATTTATTTTGGGTTATAGATTGATATTGATTGGAATAATTACAATTTTATAAGACAATCATCATCAAGTCAGACATCACAGTCAGAAGAAAAGTATACAAAACAAAGGATTCCTCTCAAAATGCAGGATACTTACTTCATGAATACCTGCAAAATCAATTAATTTGGAAACAAAATCAGTACTTTTTGGAGAAGAAAACATGAAGGAAGCAAAGCAAAAAAAAAAAATTGAAATTTCAAGGATTCGATAACGTCTATGTATTTTTTTTCAAGATTGGATAACGTCTTCTTCTTTATCTTCCTAGTCTCAAAAGTATTCTTCTTTATCTTCCTAGTTCCGCCGCATCAGTCTCCATATGACGTTCAAATTAGCATAAGAAAACCAATACACATAGTGGGGTTAAAACGAAAGTGTGAATTACAAGAGAATCCAATTATAGGTTCAATAAGTGAGTTTGCACATACCTTGTAATAAAGGATTCATTTATCATATTTACATGTTCTTGCTTGCCTTCTTCATCTGACTTTTGATCAGCACGGACATGAGGAGACAGCCACTTAGATTTCACATACTCAGCTCTCCTCCATGGCGGCACATTTAGACTTTTCTTTTGCATTGTCCTCGAAGGAACACCTATGATAAATATATATTTGGTCATCAAGTCATCCTGTATAGAGTTAAAATATTACAAAATTGAAAATTTGGGATTGAGCTAAAGACAAAGCATTCTTAGCTCTGAAATCCATCTTTGATCTTGCCACATTATTTAGACTCTTGCTTTTAGAAATCGATCAGTAGGGACCAAATTATAAAGCAAAACACAGATACACTAACGTTATAATTTGTTTTATTAATTGCATTTTTCGAGAATCTCCAAAATGAACTAACTAATTCACAAAATTATGAAGTTATGATTAACTTGAGGATAGCCACTTTAATTCACACTCTATATAGAGCTTCAGCACACATACATCAACCAGGTATAAATTCTATGGATCAAGTACAAATTCTCTCAGTAAAGGTGATGCATATGAATCCACATAAGATCTAATGTAAGTGAAATCTTTAATCCGAATTTACAAGTTTTAAAAACCTTAGTGTTTCATTTGTTCTGTTATGGATTTTGCACCGTATAGTTGTGAGCTATAGCTTCTAGTGCGTTGTGTACATGTGATTTAAAGAAAATCACGAAAAACGAATGTAGAAAAGCACCATGGTAAACTCCATTAGACACAGAAGATAAGCTCACTTGTTCACTCGTCTTTGCAACACTAGTATTGTTCTCGTCCAACGAATTTATTTCCACCTTGCTCATCATTTGGTCATCACAACTAAGAGGGTTGATAGGCTTTTGTGATTGAATTCCATAACCAAAGAGATGAGACCCACGCTTCAGGCCTGTATCAACCATCGATCTTCGTCCAAATCTAATCCGCATATCCATTTAAAACCTCTAAAACCTGGGAAACCAAAAATCATGCCATAGCTCTTAAAGGCTTGCACCAAATCACGTCGTGGTGTGTGCTTGGTTGATTTCTTCTCACGGTTGTAACATCTCTTCATTTTAATACTATTCACGCCCAAAACAGTCTTCACTGAACTCGAAGAATTCTTGAGATCAAACCTTCTTTTCCTAACCTTATGGTACCATCGACTAACTGAGATCTTCATTGTTGTACTGGATGTGAGACGGTATTTGTTGTGTTGGCTCATCGCTCCCATGATATCCGTTTTCAGATTTTCCTCCGAAGATTACACGGTCAAAACGTCATGTTGTTTCTGGCTTACCACTTTCTCGACGAAATTCCTAGAGAAATTTCTGGATTCCTTGTTTTTTTGGCTCCGCAAGGCTCGTCTCCTGGTTTTTTTGGAGCTCTCGAGTCCTTCTACGGTGTTCCCAGTCCAAATCAAACATCACCAGTCGATCGTAGAATTATTGTAGAATTTGATATATGCTCATCGGTGAAAGGCATTTTTACACAGTCAAAAGGAAGGATGTGCTCTGATACCAATGATAAGATCCTAGAAGGATCGAATCAACAATAACATAAAGGAGGGAGAGATAGACGAAGAGTTTAGATGAGAAGAGAAGATAGAGAGGATGAAGGTTCTGGAATCAAACCAATTTAATTATGATCGTAATCGATGATTTGATTACAGAGAAGAAGACCACCTAAATACCGTAAAATGAAACTAAATGGGCTTAAACAATACCCTTATAAAGAAGCCCAAAAGAGGCCTATTCTCTCAACTTAGGATCGTATCAGAGCGTAACCGTTGAATGAAGAAACCATAACAAAGAATATCCGCAAGTCCTTCGGGTAATCTCAGCATAAAATACTGCATATGTGCCTCTTATATTGTATATGAGTATTAATGAAGTTATCTTCTCCAAAGACTAAGAGTCAAATTGAATTAATTTAATGCATGAGATTTCAAATTCTGGTTTTGGTAATGCTGATTTTGTTAAGGGACAACTATATGCTACTATTTCTGGTTTGTTGTATTACTGATAATATTAAGAACAACTATATTTTAGATGCATTAAATCGTGTTAAATCAATATTGTATTACTGGTAATATTTGAAAAAACTAAGAGTATTAATGAGGAGACAATAGGCAAACCCACTAAATGAAGTATTTAAGAACCCCAACCGCACTAACCCACTAAAGTCAAATCGAATTAATTTCGAAGAGGGAGTTATCTTCTCTCCAAAGTCTCCAAAGATCACGTCTTTAAGAACACCAACGGTCTATAAAAATAACTTGGAAAATTAAGAACACCAACCGTCTCCAAAACTTCTCTCTGAAGATGAAGAGATTTTCAAAGAGATTTTCAAAGGGAGCAAGCTCTAGCAGATAAAATATTCGAAGGGATCAAACTCCGACTCCTCCTCGCATGAAACTTCTCGATTTGCCTCAACAACTTCTCCATAGCATCATCTTGTTCCTCGCATGCAACTCCTTCAGAGATCTGAAAAGAGCGAAAGCGGTATGCAAGATATTCAACAGTGTGATCGAGGAAGATATCTTCTTTACGGAAGTGGACATGTTCGCCATGGCCGACCAGGACTGGTTCGTCTCTCTCCCTTCACTCACTCAGTTCAGGCTTCAGTGTTTGGAGCTTGGAAATCCCTCCGCCTTTTTTCATGAGAGGCCTGTTTGACTTCTTATACAACGGTCACTTGGAAGAAGGCTTGGAGTCCATCAACATTGCGACTGAAAAAGGCTACGATGAGGCTAAATACACTTACGCAATGATATGGAGAATAATGACTCCGCATTCTGTAAGTAATTCTTCAATCATCAATAGTTTTAGCATGGATTTCTATACCCAAACACAGAGGAAGATCATTGAAACATGGAACTATATCGCTTGGGGAGTGTAGACCCCACCATTGTTCCAGAAAAAATCAATCTAATCAGTATCACTCCCCTATATTCTTGCAAGTGTGCTCCTTACACTCCAGTGGGTCATGGTAATGTTAATGAGTTTGATGAGAGAGTTAAAGCAGGAAGAGCAATGTGTGATCGCTTGGGCAGTGGAGAGTCCACCATTGTTCGAAGAAAAAAATAGATCTAATAAGTACCGTTCCCCTCCAGTCTTGTCAGTGTGCTCCTTACACTTCAGTGAGTTATGTTAATGAGTTCGATGAGAGAGTTAAATGAGGAAGAGGAAGTCCAATGTGTGATCGTTGTTTATGGATCATACAATTCATTTCTTTCTATCAAATGGTTTTGAGGAAAGTTTTTAATTGGCCACATTGAAAAACTATGTAATGAACCGTTTAGATATTATTTGAAGTTATTGTGATACTAGAGATACTGTGAACAACTATGTCATGAATATGTTAGTATTTCTGGTTTGTTGTATTACTGGTAATATTAAGAACAACTATATTTCTGGTTTATTGTATTACTGGTAATATAAAGAACAACTATACTTCGAAAACTAAAGTCAAATCGAATTTCGAAGAGTTATTATTTAGATATGATTTGAACAACTAGAAATAGTTCGAAATACAAACTATTAGTTTAACCTATTAATTTGGTGAACCCAACCATGATCATACATCCAATAACTACAAGAATCGTCATCATTTTCATCCTAGATTTGGCTTCAATTAACACATCTCAGCCCTCTCCATTATCTCCATCTTGAGCTTCATTCGAATCTTCTCAAGCTGTTTGTCAGCCTATGAAGTTATCTCTTTAAGCTCATGTTCAAGTTTGGGGTATTTGAATTCCAATGACTCAATCGCGTTTAAACTAACCTCATCAACCCATTTGAAGACATGGTTATCATTTCTAAGCTACAAATCGCAAAAACCATTCACAGACATAAGACGGATAAGACTCATACACAACAAATCACAAGCAAGGTACAACAAATCAAAACGTATTCAAATTACATTCTTTGCTACAAAATAACCACAACGGAAGTATCTCCAGTAAGGATTGTTGTAGGATTTGGATATCAACACCAAAATTTCCTCACCACACCAACATCTATTTGGCACACCAACAACTCTTCTACTTTTTGGACGAGCACTTTTTGATCCACTCGAACCTGTAGCTCCAGACATTCTGCACAAAGTATTGCAAAGCTTATAACAACATTTTAGAAGGCTCTGTTAGTACCAAGAAACAATTGATGCCTGCTCCTTGGAAAACAATATAAAATTCAACAAGCTAATGAATAAGTAGAGAGATTGTCGAAATTAAGAGCGGACCTGAGAGAGCGAGAGATTTGAAATCGATTTGGAGATTTTGCGGATTTAAGTCGAGTCGGGTTGAATATTGGATGAATTCCCGATGTGAGCAATCGATTTTGAAAAATCGAGTTTAGGGTTCTTAGAAGGGGAGAGTTTGAAATCGATTTGGGGTTTTCCGGTGGAATCCGTCCTCCGTTTTCTCTCAAGTTTTTTTTTCGATTGTGAGATGTGCTCAAATTAAATGCAGAGATCGTGTTTACTGAAATATGCTGTGAGATGTGCTCAAATCAATACTGTATTATAATTCGCAATGCAAAATTCCCTTGCAAACACATTATAATCCGTTGCAAAGTAGCCTTTGAAACGAATTTGCAACAACCAAAAATCCGTTGCGAAATCGTCGTTGCTAAAATATTCCGTTGCTAATTCGTTGCCACTCTGTAATAAATTTGCAACGAAATATTAGCAACGGATTTTCGCAACGAGTGTCTTGCTAATATTTGCAACGGGTAATTTGTAACATATTTGCTAAGGAAAGTTCATTGCAATATCTGCAACGATATTTTGTGGATAATTGTTGCAAATTTTGCAACGGATTGTTTACAACTAAGGCATTGCTGATTTGCAACGGAAATTTTGCAACTTGTTTGCAAAGAATTCTTTTATTGTAAGTTTGCAACGAAATATTGTGAATAATCGTTGCAAAGTTTGCAACAGAATGGTTATATTGCTAATATTTGCAACGGTATTTTTGTAACATACTTGCAATGACATAGTTCTGTTGCACTATTTGCAACTAAATGTTGTGGATATTCGTTGCAATGTTTGCAACAAAATGTTGCGGTTGCGAATATTTGCAATGGAATTTTTGCAACATGTTTGCAATCACAAAGATCAATTGCATTATTTGCAACTAAATGGCAACGAATTTTTTGGCCAGATATTTTTTTGAAATCTTTGTAATTAATGTTGCTGCAAATTTTTACAATTAAACCAAGAGCATAATTAAACCGATTATATATTTTCAAATTTGCCTAAACGTTGTTGGTTAGGAATGCAAAAAAAAATATAATATGCAAACCTACACAAAAACCGAAACATTAGTCAATTGGATAATATAACACCAAAATTCATAGACCAAAATCTAGAATGCAAAAAAAAAACCTAATCTGCTTCTTCCATAAGGTCTTGTTCGTTACCTCCTTCGCCGTTATCTTCACCATCATCATCATTGTTGATTTCTTCGTTGTTACCGTCCACGTTGTAGTTGCCGTTCTTGTTCCCGGAGTCTTTTTCCAGACAAACCTGTTTTGTCAAGCACCACTTGGGGTAAGTGGACCTTGTTAGGCTGCTCGATCGAAGATCATAGTTACGCCCTTTGCTGTTCATTGCGATCTGCCAAAAGAAGATAGTTAAAGAACGACAATTTAAATCCTTATGCAGCAAAAGAAGACAATTCAACACAAGCTATTAATATGACCGATCCAAATTCTGTCACTCCAGTGTGCAAGATATCTATGAACAACATTATCTTTGTCTTTAACATAAGTTATTAATAATATGAACAATCCAAGTATAACACAAGTAGTTTAAATTTAACACCTCTATGTAAGTGGCAGTGAGCTGCTGGTGGGAAGGTCCAGCGGTTGTTGACATTTGATCCTTCTGATCGTTGTCTCGCTAATTCCTAAGCAACAGCTAATCTGCAGCAAAGAAGTAGAGTCTAAAATCTGAAGTACAAGTTTAGTGAAAGAAATGTTATAAACAATCTCAACCAACGTTATCATAATATACAAATTCAGTGAAAGAAATGTGAACACCACAAAGATTCATTTCATATCAACGGAGTCAAAGCTTACCTGATATTCCCGAATCAATTTCCATTTCATGTTACTAAGCATTTAGGTCTAGCTTGAGACAAAAATAAAATCTAAACACTACAAGATCATATGCATTCGCAAACATGAAACAAAAAAAGATAATTACCAACTCGGTAGAGCTCTACATATGAATCCATCTAACCGAATTGCTGAGCGAGAAGATTGTTGCCCCTGTTTATATTGATCTGATCACCAATCGATTAACACCATTCTCAAAACTCAAACCTGTGACAGTATCCACCAAACCAAAATTCATTTCAAAACACGGTCCGTGGAAACTCAAGCAATAATCAGAAAAAAAATATAAATAACAACTGAGAGAAAGAGTGAATCGAACCGTAGAAGAAACTGAGAGAGAGAGATAGTGAATCGCCGGAAGAGAAAGTGAGAGAGAGTGATTCCCCGGAAGAGAAAGTGAGAGAGAGTGAGTCTCTACATTGTTGACTATGCGTAGTTTTATTGGTCTCTAGATAGTGAATCGCCGGAAGAGAAAGTGAGAGAGAGTGAGTCATTGGAGATGCCAAAAAAAAAAAAAAGATTCTTCAAAAGTTAGGCCATATCAAAGCAGAAAGCTTGATATGGGCATGAACAAAAAAATCATGGAAGAAATTTCGCATACACTCAAACTCTCATACTCCAACGAATTCAAAACTAAAAAGAAATTTGCTCCTAACTCTCAAACTCACCAATCAGTCATCTGCTCCTAACTCTCAAACTCATAACATTAAATAAGTTTAAACATGAATCAGTTTAAACATAAATTTCACATACCACCATAACAACCTGTTTAATTATCTATAAAAGACAAGTCAGATGTTTAATCATATCTAGAAAATACAATTATAGACACTCTTAACACAATCATCTAGAATGTTGGACTCTTAAATATTTTAGCCATGAATGATGATTGTTGTGACGTTTTATTTCACTGAATGTATTAAATTTACATTGTGCAATATACCATGCACAATTTGTGATGCACCCTCGATGCAACTCCCAAAGAACGACACACTCACGGATCGGTATGAACGGGGGATAATCCTTGATCCAAACGAAGGAGGCTTGGAACGAGGCGATGGGTATGAACGGCTCCGTCAAGTGCTATGATTGGCACAAGATTAACAACGGATCAAAGGCTAAATCCACCTAAGATCGATCTTTGTTCGTTGGCTAAATCCACCAAGAACAGTGCGGGATTTTCGTTGGCTAAATCCACCAAAGAAAATCGAAGAGATTTGTTGGCTAAATCCACCAAGAAATCCGAAAAGTCCCAAAGGATCAAAGGAGAAATTCTCTCAAGTATTTTTAATAAAAAGGTTATTAGTTTGCAAATGACAAAGAGAAAGAGTATTTATAGGGAAACAAGAGGCAAGGGAAAAGTCACATGACTTAAAGACTTAGAAATAAAAGTTAAAATTAAAGAAAAGATAGATGATCTTTGGCCTCCCAATGCGTGAAGGACCCTTGGGCTTTGCTTGGTCTTGTATATATTTCCACCGAAAATATACAAGGCATTCTTTATGAAATTGGACCGCCAAAGATAGCATAAGCCATTACCTCATTAAAACCTTTGTCCGGAAAACCCAATGGGACAAAACCGAACATAGGAAAAAGAGTACAATGACTTAGCTCGCGACCAACCTCAAGTAGAATCCAAGTAGGAGATTGAGATTAGAGCACCACGTGAATGTTGGTCTTCTTCCTTGATATGAACTTCATCGAGCAGCTTCCAAACAGCTCCGGCTAGTTTCTTGGACTTGGACCGTGTGATACGACCTTCGGGAACGAACAATGCTGCCTCCGGGACCTCCTCCAAACGATACGTGTCCATGATCACATCAATTTGGATAGTAGTTATATGAGTAAGAGGATTGAAACTTGGGTTTTTTTAATGAGTCATTTAGCAACGGAATTGCAAGTAAGCTCAAGAAATCCGTTGCAAAACAAGAAATCTGTTGCAAATTCAAGAAATCTGTTGCAAAATCCAGAAATCCGTTGCAAAACCCATGCTATTCCGTTGCAAGAAGGTAAACTACATAATTGTTAAGTGTGAAACCACAATAGGATAAATATATGTTAACAACGATTCCTTTAGTTGTTATTGTTGTTTTCCATAAGGGTTAATGTTTGTTTGCTCATATTCGATTACAAAATTTATGGAATGTGAAAAATATGCCTTACATCATATAAATAAGTAAATGTGTATTTACATTTACTCTTTCTTAAGATGAATGTTGGACTCTTATATATTTTATCCATGAATGATGATTGTGGTGGCGTTTTATTTCACTGAATGTATTAAATTTAAATTGTGCAATATACCATGCACAATTTGGATAGTAGTTATATGAGTAAGAGGATTGAAACTTGGGTTTTTTTTAATGAGCCATTTAGCAACGAAATTTCAAGTAAGCTCAAAAAATCCGTTGCAAATTCAAGAAATCCGTTGCAAATTCAAGAAATCCGTTGCAAAATCCAAAAATCTGTTGCAAACCCCATGCTATTACGTTACAAGAAGTGAAACCACATATTTGCTAAGTGTGAAACTACAATAGGATAAATATATGTTAACAACGATTCCCTTACTTGTTATTGTTTTTTTCCATAAGGTTTAATGTTTGTTTGCTCATATTCGATTACAAAATTTACGGAATGTGGAAAATATGCCTTAGATCATATAAATGAGTAAATGTGTATTTATGTTTACTATTTCTTAAGATGAATGTTGGACTCTTAGATATTTTATCCATGAATGATGATTGTTGTGGCGTTTTATTTCATTGAATGTATTAAATTTACATTGTGCAATATACCATGCACAATTTGGATAGTAGTTATATGAGTAAGAGCATTGAAACTTGGTTTTTTTTTAATGAGCAATTTAGCAACCGAATTGCAAGTAAGCTCAAGAAATCCGTTGCAAAATCAAGAATACGTTGCAACGGAAAAGCGTTGCAAACTACTAATATCCGCTGCAAAATTTTGCAATGTATTCCCGTTGCAAATTTTGTAACGTTTTGCAATGATATCCGTTGCAAACCTTTGCAACGTATTCTCGTTGCAAAATTTGGAAATAGTTTGCAACGAACATTGTTGCAAAATTATACCGTTGCTAAACCATTACAAATTAGTTGCAAACTTCCGACGATTTAGCAACTGATTATTTTTGAAAATTTTGGCAACGAAATTGCAACGGATTTTTTTTGCAACTGAGTTGCAACGTATTCTGTTGCAAATATTTGTTACGAAATATTCCGTTGCAAATTTTCATTGCAAATTTGCTACTTTCTTGTAGTGGAAGCGCGATAATTGCTTACGTATGAGATAGCTGATGAAGGCATGTTTATTAGTGATAGTTTCACAGTGAACTACTTTATTGAGAAGCTTCCCCCTAGTTGGGTGGACTTCAAAAACTATCTTAAGCACAAGCGGAATACAATTTCCCTTGAAGACTTAATAGTCAGGCTGTGGATCGAGTCTCGAAACCACAAGGCAGATGGTGTTCAGTGTGAGCACACTGTTAATGTTGTTGTTTACAAGGAAAATGGGAAAACAAAAATTCCCTGAAAGCCTCTATTAGCTTTATGAAGTGAAATGGTGCAATGAAGTTCTTGGGAAAGGGCCATATGCGTGACAAGGTTGGTCATAAAGCTAGCACAAGTCATAGCAATATTAATTGACAACCGCAAATACAAAGGGAAGGCTCTGGCCAACCTGACTCAAGATGACATGTGCGCTATGGTCACAGAGGTCAACACGGTTGAGGACAATCCGAAAGGTTGGTGGTATGACACAGGTGACACCACTCACATATGCATTGATAAAGGCATGTTTAGCAGTTATCAAAAATGCAAGAGTGAGGAGTGGCTGTTAATGGGTAACAACGGCTCGTCCAAGATTGAAGGTTGTGGCCAAGTGAAGCTCAAGATGACCTCGGGACATGAGATAACTTTTAAAAATATCAAACATGTGCCAGACATGCGGAAGAATCTAATTTTTGGGATGCTTATTAGCGCCGCCGGATTTGTTGTTACTTTCGAGTCGGACAAACTTATGATCAAGAAACATAAGGTGTACTTGGACATGGGATATGTTACGGGATGACTGGTCAAAATGAATGTAATGACAGTCTTAGCCAAAAATATTGTAAAAGATGTTTCAATCAATAAGAATGATCCAGTTGCTTATTTGGTTGAGTCTTTCAATATTTGGCATGAACGGTTAGGTTATGTGAATTATAAATATGTACAAAGATTGATAAATTTGAACCTAATTCTGAAATGCAAATCAAGTAAAGACAAATGTGAAGTATGCGTACAGTCTAAACTCACAAAACCCCATCCCCTCGTGTAGAAAGAACAACTGAAACTCTCGATTTAATTCACACAGATTTGTGTTATTTAAAATGTGTTCAAACTCGAGGCGGTAAAAAAAAATTTTGACTTTCAAAGATGATAGTACAAAATATTGGGATATCTATTTGCTAAGAAGCAAATATGAAGCCTTGGAAAAATTCAAGGAGTGTAAAATCGAGGTTGAAAATCAACTCGATAGAACTATAAAGATAGTTCGAAGGGATAGAGGAGGCGGATATGATGGACCATTCGATGCGTTCTATAAAGAACATGTCATTATCCATCAAACGACTACTCCATATTCACTTGAATCTAATGGAGTCGCGCAACGAAAAAAACCCGAACTCTTAAAGAGATGATGAATGCGATGTTACAGGAATCTAGGTTACCCCAGAACATGTTGGAGGGGGGGGGGGGCGGGGAAGCGTTGCTTACCACAAATTATATCCTTAACAAAATACCGCACAAAGTTACTGGTAAAACACCATATGAACTTTGGAAATGTATTATACCTTCGTATAAATACCTGAAAGTGTAGGCGTACCTGGAAAAAGTTGTAGTGCCACCTCCCAGAAAGGTCACAATTGGACCTAAGACTGTTGATTTATTTTCATCGGATATGCACACAATAGTAGCGCATATCGGTTTATGGTTCATAAATCAGACGTACCGGATATCCATGTTAATACAACCATGGAATCAAGGAATGCTTCTTTCTTTGAGCACATGTTTTCGTGTAAAGATAAAAATCTGAAACGAACTCGTGAAGAAAGAGATGCAATTACCTCTGTAAATGATGCGAGCACTTCTGGCACATTTTTAGATGATGCAGAAGAGGTTGAAGATGACCCTAGACGTAGCAAAAGATCTCGTAAGGAAAAATCTTATGGTGA
This sequence comes from Eutrema japonicum, assembly GCA_030161315.1. NCBI lineage: Eukaryota > Viridiplantae > Streptophyta > Magnoliopsida > Brassicales > Brassicaceae > Eutrema > Eutrema japonicum. The sequence continues at coordinate 35,696,649 of BSQW01000001.1, forward strand.
AGATTTCTTAATGGTCTTTCTTTTAGCGAATGAACCGAGAAATTTCACTAAAGTCATGTCTACACCAGACGCTCCTTTTTGGAAGGAATCCGTTAATAGTGAGATCGAATCCATTATGCAAAACAATACATATGAGATAACGATCTACCACAAGGGTTCAAAGTCCTACGGTGTAAATGGATTTTCAAAACAAAGTTGAAAACCGATGGCTCAATCGATAAGTACAAGGCTAGGCTTGTGGTGCAAGAATCCTGGCAAAAAGAAGGCCTGGATTTCTTTGACACTTATTCTCCGGTAACGAGAATAATTTCAATTCGAATGCTAGTCGGAATTGCAGCATTAAGAGACCTAGAAATCCATGAAATGAATGTGAAAACTGCCTTTCTAAATGGTGATTTAGAAGATGAGATTTATATGAAACAACCTGAAAGGTTTGTTATCCCACGACAAGAACACAAAGTCTGTTGACTTGTGAAGTCATTGTATGGACCTACACAAGCTCCAATACAATGGCATGAAAAATTTGACAACATAATGATGTCAAATGGTTTCAGCATTAATGAATGTGATAAGTGCATATACATCAAAAGTACTCCGCACGGATACGTTTTTCTCTGTTTGTACGTTGATGACATGCTCATTATTGATAGCAATAAAAACATGATCAGTCAAACTAAGAACATGCTAAGTAGCAAGTTTGATATGAAAGACATGGGATTAGTGGATGTCATTCTAGGGGTTAAGATCACTAGAACTTCCGAAAGAATAATCTTGTCTCAAGCTCATTATGCTGAAAAGATACTTGATAGATTCAAAATCTACTCAAGTGGGATTGCAAAAACTCTCGTAGACCCTAGTCTTCACCTGACGAAAAATTCGGGTGAAGCAGTGTCACAAGTGGAGTATGCACGTGTAATCGGAAGTCTGATGTACTTAACGAATTGTACTAGACCCAATTTAGTGTACAAAATTAATATACTGAGTCGCTACACTAGTAATCCAGGACATAAACACTGGAAAGCCATAACAAGAGTATTGGATTATGTACGTCATACTAAAAGTTATGGACTGCACTATGGTAAAGAACCAGCAATTTTGGAATGATACAGTGACACCAACTGGATTTCTGACTCCAAAAACTCAAAATCCACGAGTGGATATATCTTTACTCTTTCTGGTGCAGCAGTATCCTGTAAATCTTCAAAACAAACACGGATAGCCATATCAACCATGGAGTCAGAGTTTATAGCCTTAGATAAAGCTGCAGAGGAAGCAGAATGGCTTCAGAACTTTCTGGAAGATATCCCGAAAAAACCAGTGTCAACATTACGTGTACATTGTGATAGTCAGTATGCTATCTCTTAGGCACTGAGTAACCTATATAATGATAAATCTTGTCATAGAAGAAGACGACATAAGACCATTAGACAATTGATCTCAACTCGTGTACTTACGATAGATTACATCAAGTCGGCTGATGACTTAGCGGATCCGTTCACCAAACGTTTATCGCGAGATCAAATTCTAAAATCATCAAAATGAATGGGTTTAAAGAAAGATGACGTTTGACAGACACCCTACCTATGTGACTGGAGATCCCAAGATCTAGGTTCAAAGGGAAAACGAAGTTGATCTGATTCAAAATTGAGCACGGTGAGACTATGTCTCTGCCCAGTTCCTAGGATGATAAAACAGTGATACATGTGAGTATTGAGGATAAGCGTTGGCTTTTAATGATTCTATAGTTTTGTAACAGTGGAGTATGACAGGATACTTATGAAAGCAAGTTGATGGCAGATCACCTAGTGAGTGTGAAATGAAGACCGTTTCTAGGAGAATGAAAGAGAGGCTATATTCTCCAAGTTCACTTACGAAAAACCAGGAATGTTCAAGGCCAAAATAAACACAATAGAGAACACAGTTCTACGAGAAAATGTCGCTGCACGATATATGTTGTCTCAGTTTACATCAAAGTCCGTGTGGTTCAAGACATCATGTTCACCTCCTGGCCGAGTAAACCCAACATATATTAAAAATGATTGGTTCAAAGCTGAAAAATGCTACCTCTCATATACATTTACATTTTCGTATACTCTGGAAAAGTATGTCTAGTCTAATCGAGTCAAGTCTAGTCGAGTCAAGTCTAGTCTAGTCAAGTTTATCTAGTGAAATCTAGTATGTTCAGTCTTCATATGTTTAAAATCATTTATATTCATGTGGAGGATTGTTGGAACAATTTTTTAAAGCTTGTGGGCTTTATAAACAATATGTAAGTGTGAATTGAAATGGGTCATTGGGCTCATGACTAAACTTGTCAACCAAGGCTAAACTTGGTGATCAAGGCTAAGCTTGATAAGCAAGGCTAAACTTGCTAAACAAGGCTAAACTTGCTAAGCAAGGTGCTTGCTAAGAAAGTTGTGGAATTAAACCTCCTCGCTTCTCCTATATATAGGATCGCCTCTCTTGAGAGAAAGGCATCCGATTACACATAGAAAACACACTTGCAAAAGAAAAAGTTCCTTTGATTTCCCATCGCTAAGAGTAAGTCTTTTATTCGAGAGTATCGTAGAATTTAGTTCAACAGATCCATTATCGAGTGCTCGCGATCAAGAATTCAATGGTTGTATCTTGGGACTCATGAATCGAATATAATACCGTCGCACTATGGGAGATTCTTTGAGTTAAGAAAAGAGAGTTATCTCGTCTCCATTGTTTCGCTTTAATTTCGTCGTTTTTATATCGTTTTTAAACTCGTCTTTTCTTAACGTTTATTTATATATTCGTGATTTAATCGCTATTCTGTTATTGTACGAATTTTTGGTTTTACACATCTTTGATTTTAGAGTAATTCAAAACAAAGAATAGTCACACGTACTTATAGGAGAGCAATGCACCATAAAAACGGAGGTTTTATGTTAATGTGGTTACAAGAGCTAGAGATAGAAGTAATTACACCTGAGTTGGTGAAATGTGGATTTCATGTTTGTGAACTTTTACCATATTTGAATATTTTCTTCATCGTAATAATATACTATAAGAAACCATATAATTCATATATTTCCGCCGACACCGATGCAACCTGACTGTTCAAGTTCTAGCGCATGCAAGCATTTCTATCGGGAAAGCCTCGCTTATTCAATTCCCGCAAAGGATTGTTCATGAAACTACTATCGAGATTCTTCTATAGCATCATTCAAGTAAATACAGATTAAGAAGGAAGAATTCTTCTATCGACGATCCCGGAAGGCGAAGCCAAATTCAATCAAGGCAAAGGGGGGCTTACTTTTCACGACGACGGACGACCGCCCGTAGGGGTTTTAATTAGCTTCCAATTGAGTTGAGAGAGTTTTCAATCGAATAATAAAAAATGAAATCTATTCAAGTTGAAACAGACATACCACGGTTTTGCATTTATTCAAGTTGTGTTTAGATGTAATGATTGTATCAAGAAAGGTGACATGTAACCAAATTGGTGAAGTTTGCTGTTTCTTATAGTGGTAACTCTCAATTAAGAGATTCCTGGTTCGAGTCGCCTTAGCCGTCCAATCGCGCTAACCGAAGGGTATCTAAATCCTGGACAATGCGTTAAAAGGATGCTGGGCCGTCGAAGATTAGTCTGGACCCGTTAGGACCTGATCAATTCGGATTCAAAAAAAAAAAAAAATCAACTTTCAATATTAAATTGTTGGAGTTCTCTTTCTGTACTTGATTTGAAATACTAATTGATAAATATATTTCCGAAAAACTTTAAAACTTTACCGAGATTGTTTGTTAGGAGCCAAAACAATCAAAGGAGATAGGGACATTAGAGACCCTCCTTAAATTCGAGTATTCAACATTAGGTTTTGTATTGTTTTTGTATTTCGCACTCGCCAAATCTTTGTTTAGTGAAAAATTGACTATCCGTATGTTAACGATGAATTAAAAACCTGTAAAATATAGATTATCCTTAGCTTCTAGCTGCATGCTGATTTTAAAGAGATATTAACGTTTCGCCTATTTTAGACAAAGAACTCTCATCTTTTCGCCTATATTATACCATTTTTGTGTTACTACGTATGTTGAATGTTATGCTAAATTGAATCGATCATACCATTTTATTAAACCGGCATGGGAAATTGATTCGGTTAGTTGAAATCCGGCACTAGGTTCAATCACTAACCCAATAAGTCATAAAAATCCTTTTCCTCTCCGTCTGCACTTCAAAGTTGCCGGGAAAACCAAATTATTATCTCTCCGGCGACCCTGAATTCTCAACCCATCTCTCTAATTCGCTTGATTTTCTCTGGAAACGACAAGGGCATCTCCCGGAAGTCTCCAATTGGCAAACCCTAGTTTCCAAATTCCATGATCTGTAGATGGATTGCATTCAATACAAGCAAAGTGTCCAGTATTCTCTCTCCTTTCTCTTCTTTCTTACTCACTAGATCATCTTTATCCGTCGCGAAACTCGAAGATGAGCCATTTCCTCAACCAATTTCACGTCCGATCACACAGATTGCTTCTATCAGGAGATTCTCTCTGGGATGAAGAAGATAGGGTTCCGGGAGTTTCTCCACGGTGATCACTTTCGAGGCTTGGTTTCGGATTTGAGGCAGATTTATATCTAAGAAATCATGGGTGAATTGATGGCTGAAAGCGCAGATCTTTCTGTTTGCGTTTTCAAAGAGCTGAAAGATATTTATGGGTTTCGCCATTCGAGGATTTCCACATTGTTGGTTTCGCATATTTTAGCCAGTCAAAGACGTTTCAGAGAGCTTCAAGTGATTCTGGAACAACTGCTCCAAGAGGAAGGCAAGTCTTCTATTTTCTTTTGTCTTCAATGTCAATGGAAAGTATATAGAGAAATGAAGTAACTTTAGAGTTTTTTTTTAAATGTATAAGTTTCATATGGGTCGACGATCTATTTTTTTATGAGAACTTTCATATAATAACACATCTACACAAAGTTTAACCGTGGTTTTATTTTCCCATCATTTAAAACTTCGAATCCTATTTTTCCACGAAATCAAAGTTCCAAATTTATTTGTCCATGAAATCATAATTCCAAACCAATTTGCCCACAAACTACAGTTTAACTCGGTTTACTATATACCAATTAAAAGTTAACCAACTAAACATCATTTATAATCTAATTAAACCAGAAAACCCAAATTAACCCAATTACAATCTAATTAAACCCATAAACCGGTTACATAATCCCAAAAACCAAAAGCTTAAAAAAAAAAATATCATCTTCAAATCGTCTTGTTTGCCGGCGATTAGAAGACCCATGTCGGAGAGGATCGTGGGACTGGGAGAAGAAAATCAAACACAATAATTATCTATCACGTTCCATCTCTCTTTTGATGGAACATTGATACTGTTTGATTCAGATACTGAGTGGGTTGGATGGTTAACCACACTATATATTACTCAAATGTGTTTCCTACTTAGATTTTGTTTCCTGAAGATGATTTGTTGCATTCTTTTAGGCTCTCGTGCGTTATCAAAATCCATTGCGACATCTTCAGGAGCTCAACTATCGCCTCTGTCGTCAGCGATGAATCAGCTTTTCTCTCAACCTACTGGAATCAATCCGGATGTTAATCAAATAGGTTATCGGAGAGTTTCTAGTATTTTAGCAAATCGCGACAACATGTTACGCAAGGTTGATATGCCAATTTTTGACGGTACACTGCCGTTTGGGTGTATTGCGCGGGCTGAAAAGTTCTTCAGATTGGGCGAATATACCGATGAGCAGAAGTTGGATCTGGTTTCAATCAGTCTGGAAGGTCCAGGATTAAGCTGGTTTAATTGGGAAATTGCGCATCACCTAAGAAGTCAGCTATATCAACTAATTACAGATATGTTTTGCCTAATCAACGAAATTGGAGTAGACCTTCTATTCCAAGTCAACCTCATGAAAGTGGTATGGTGAATACATGGCAACCACAACGGCAAGCATTGACGGACAAGACTAATTTCAGACCGAGACAACGTTTCACCGATACAGAATTGGATGACAAGAGACGGAGGGGCATTTGTTTTAAATGTGATGCAAAATACTCAAAGGCACATGAAGCAGTTTGTCCTAATAGAGAATTACATGTCATCACAGTAGTGAATGGGTATGAGCTGGAGGTTTTGGATGAGAATATGATGGAGAACGAAGAGGAGACAACAGATGAAGAAATGCAGATGATGCACTTATCGTTTAATGCATTCATGGGTCTTGATTCACCATCTAGAACAAAACTGAGAGGAACAATTGGCAAAACTATTCTCGTTTTCATGCTGGATAGTGGGGCCACTAATAACTTTGTGGATCCTCACGTGGTTAAAAGAGCCAAACTTCCCTTACAACATTATAAGAATCTTCAAGTGAAGTTGGGAACTGGCATTATGGCTGATGGTATGGGTTTATGCAAGCATGTTGACTTCTGTTTGCAAGGTGCAGAGTTCACTTCAGATTTCATTTCTTCAGAACTTGGGGTTGTTGATGTGATTTTAGGAGTTCAATGGTTGAGAACTCTGGGCAAATGCGAGGTTGACTGGGAGTTGCATGAATGGAGATTTAAATATGGGGGCAAAAGAGTGACGTTAACAGGTGATATTGATTTGCAAGCTCAGAAAATTTCTCTGAAATCTCTATCTCATGTCCGGGCTGTGAAGAGCAAAGGAGTCATAATAGAATTTAATAATCAGACTGTCAAGCAAAATGAGGTACATATACCAGCGTCACTGATGTCTATTTTGGATCAGTATCAGCATGTCTTTGCTATACCTTCTCGTTTACCCCCCATCCGAGGTAATGAGCATTCCATCACGCTGATTCCTGGAGTGAATTCAGTGTCAGTAAGGCCTTATCGTTATCCACATGCCAGTAAAGAGGCAATGGAGAAGATGGTCACTGAGATGCTCAATTCCGGAATTATACAACACAGTAAAAGTCCTTTCTCCAGTCCCGTCTTATTGGTGAGGAAGAAAGACCAAAGATAGAGATTCTGTGTTGATTATAGGGCTTTGAATAAAGCTATTGTGTTGGATAAATACCTTATTTCAATGATAGACCAACTTTTAGATGAGTTACATGGTGCAAGGATCTTTTCTAAGTTGGATCTACGGTCTGGGTATCATCAAATCAGAATGACAGAAGCTGATATTGCTAAGACCCCATTTCGCACACATGAGGGTCATTATGAGTTCCTAGTGATGCCTTTTGGTTTGACGAATGCCCCATCAACTTTTCAAGCCCTTATGAATCAGATTTTCAGATTATTCTTACGGAAGTTTGTCTTGGTGTTCTTTGATGATATTCTCATCTATAGCTCATCATTGGAAGATCATGAAAATCATTTGAAGTTGGGTTTACAAGTGCTTGCGCATCAGATGCTATTTGCTAATAAGAAGAAGTGTCTCTTTGGTCAACAACAGGTTGATTATCTCGGCCATATTATTTCAGAGAAAGGTGTGGCTACTGACCCAGAAAAGACTAAGTCCAAGAAAGAATGGCCTACTCCGAAGAATGTCAAAGCTTTAAGAGGATTCTTGGGTCTCATAGGTTACTACCGCAGATTTGTCAAAGGTTATGGTTGTCTAGTTAGACCATTGACAAAACTGTTGAAGAAGGACTGTTTCGAATGGTCAGCTAAAGCCCATGAAGCTTTTGATTTACTTAAGGAAGCCATGATTACTGCTCCAGTGTTGGTGTTACCAAAATTTTGAGGATACTTTCAATGTCGAAACATATGCATCTGGGTACGGATTAAGGGCTGTCTTGATGCAATAGAAAAGATCCATTGCGTACTTCAGTCATGGGTTAACTACAAGGGAGCAGATGAAACCCATTTACGAGCGAGAATTGATGGCAATTGTTTTGGCAATTCAAAAATGGCGCCATTACCTAATTGGCAGGAAGTTCATTGTTCACACAGATCAAAAGAGTCTAAATTTTGTTTTGGAACAACGAGAGGTTTCTATGGAGTATCAAAGGTGGCTGCAAAGGTTATTGGGTTATCAGTTTGAAATAATCTACAAACCGGGGGCCGAGAATAAGGCTGTGGATGGTCTTTCAAGGATAACTCAGGAGTTGGGTGCAGTGACTTCTGCGGACTTATTGGCTCTGACAGTACTGCATATAATTCAATTACATACTCTATATGAAGAGATTGATGCCGATGCGTATATTCAAGAAGTTAAGTCGAAGTTGTTAAACTTTGTGGAGGGTTTTCCTGCATCTGGGGGATTTAATGTGATACTAGTCGTCGTGGATCGACTGAGTTAATACAGTCACTTCATTGGATTGAGACATCCATTCACTGCGACAGATGTAGCATCAAAGTTTATCAAAGACGTGGTTAAGCTACATGGGTTTCCCCACTCGATTGTCTCAGATCGTGACAGGATTTGCTTGAGAAAGTTTTGAAAGGAGTGCTTCAGGTTGGCAGGTACTAAATTGAAATTTAGCTCAGCCTTCCACCCTCAAACAAATGGGCAAACAGAGGTCACAGACCGTTGTTTGGAAACTTATTTACGTTGCTTTGCTTCGGGCATCCAAAGACATGGTTCACTTTCTTGCATTGGGCATAATATTTGTTTAACACCAATTATCATTCCTCTTTAAAGACAACTCCATTTAATGTGGTCTATGGCAGGGATCCCCCAACACTACTGTTTTTCGAGGAAGGTTCAACTTCTAATTTTGAGCTGTAAACTTTGATGAGGGATAGAGATAAAATGTTGGTTCAGATTAAGAAATATTTGGTCCATGCTCAATCTCTTATGAAGGCATCGACAAATAAACACCGAAGGGAGATCTCTTTTGAAGTAGGGGATATGGTTTATCTTAAGTTGCGTCCCTATAGGCAGCATTCTGTCACTCGAAGGTTGTGTCAAAAGCTTGCCGCAAGGGTACCTAAAAGTGCATCATGTATTTCATGTCTACAGCAGCTTACAGGTTAAAGTTACCCGAGTCTTCAAAAGTGCATCATGTATTTCATGTCTCACAACTTAAAGCAGTGATTGGAGATCAGGGGGTCCTTACTACTTTACCAGAGACATTTACGGATGCTGGTGAGTTCGTTTTAGAGGCATGGACAGTGTTAGAGACTCGTTATAATGCTCAAGGGTACTTAGAAGTTCTCATTACTTGGAAGAATTTGCCAACACATAAAGCGACTTGGTTTTTAGCATCTGCATTCGAGAAACAATACCCATCTTTCAAGCTTGAGGACAAGCTGCGTCTCGTTGGGCGGAGTATTAAAAATTCCATAATGTCTACGTGAGAAAGAGGAAGAAGGAGTTACAAAGGTTGGAAGAAGAAAACAACAACAGATAAGGAAGACAAGTCAAAATTATGAGTTGACCTGGAAGACTCTAGCTATTTCAGAGTGTTTGCCGTTTACATTTATTGCCTTTTATAATACGATAGTTTGAGAGGGAGAGGGATTCATTCATTGTTTGTTAAACTGGAAAGTGACGAGATGAGTCCTCTGGGTAATGATCGTGATGAGATTGTTAACAATGGATGCTTCTTCTTGTAATTCTCTTTGATATCAATACATATGCATTCAGTTACAAGAGTTCGTAGCTTGAAGCTTAACAGCTTGCCACTCTCAGTAGAGAAACTGTCACATGATGTATGTCGAAATTCTTTCTTTTTGGAAAGCAACAAAAGAGTGCCAATCCATGGCACAATTCCTGCTAACTGTAAAAGTCCTACTCGCATTGACCTTCTGGATCGGATCAGTCTCGTTGAACCGTTATAATACCGGCGATCATGTCCCTTTGTTCGTCAACAAAGTGGGTCCAACTCTATGCAAGCTTGTGGAAATTCAAAATATATACCTCACCTGGAGTAATGATTTTCACATTCGTTGTGCTCATCTTCTTGAGTGCGAGTGTCGTTATGTATTCTTTTACTGTACTGCATTCTTTTCAATCCAAACACGTGAATAAGATTTAGAGTAGGTTTTTTTAGTTGTTGTTGCAACTTGATAATTTCATGGGCATTGCTCCGTTTTAATTTTAAGGGATATTGATTGGATCTATATCTATTGAATTCAATAAGTTTGAAAGATGTAATTATTGATTTACAGATGATGAGTTCTTCTTCTACCCAAGTCGTATCATTCAGAGACATGGGGATGTATGAGCCTTTCCAACACTTATCTGGTTGGGAAAATCCTTTCCAATCAGATATCAGCTTACACAGAGTTATGTATGTGCGTAGGCCCATGTCCAGCAGTTAGAAGAGAGCCGGTTAAAGTTGTCACAGATCTAGCAGGAACTTAGGTTAGCTCAAGCTTGTTTCTTTGTTTAGTGTTCATCAAATTTTATCTGATTCATACTGACTCAGTGATTATTTTGGTTTGATTCAAGGATTATGCATACGCAACTCATCATATACTAGTTATCTAGGACCAGCTGGGAACATGAACTCAGGTTGGTGTTTGTTGATTATGAAAATCACAGGGATTCAGCTTCTTTAACTGTCGCGGGAATTGATGGATTTTGTCATGATTATTTCTCTCTCTATATATTCCCTTACTTTTTGGTTTTCCTCATTTCTCTGCTCATAAAGGTAACCCATTTCTTCTTTTATCTCTCTAGTTCTTGCTTTCTTTTTCTCTTTCCAGGGTTTCGTTTATTTATTGAATTTTGTAATCGGATTCCGACGATTCCTGCGGCGAACTCCTTCGATTTGTTTGAAGATCTTCGGGTTTTGGACCGTTATTGCCTGCTTCTTGTGATTCTCTTGTTAGTTTCCTGCAATTTCTTCTTCATTCTCTACGACTCTTCGTTTATCTTTTGCAATTTCCTCTTGTTGAGTACCTCAATCATGGCTTTTAGCGATGGAAGACCAAGTAGATCTACCTCCACTAGTTCGTCGTAACTCACGCTACCTTTCCGTCTTTGATACAAGTCACTGGTCTTCTTGACCGGGATAGCGACAAAACTGAAGCTCAAAGTCGCTTTAACGAGGAGATGAATTCGACGACGAGTGTCAATAGATCGTTACATATCGATCGAGGAGATGGTGTCGGCAATAATCTGCATGCAGCTGATGAGTCTTGGCTTGTCGATGCAGAGAGGCTTTTCTCATCTAGGAAAGCTGGCAACGATACAGCTGAATCGAGTAATCCCCGACCTCGGATCCGTCCTCCTCATGTTGAAGCTCAAATTCAATGTGACGCAGAACTTGCTGCCGAGCTGGAGAGACAGCTGGATGCTGAACGAAAAAGGATGGACGATGAGCAGATCCGTCGTGATGCAGTTATCGCTTCTCAACTTGCTGAGGAGGATAAGATCCGTGCTCAGGAAAAAGTTGGGGCATCAAGTCGGGATGCTGTCCCGATCAATCCTTTGGAGTGCAACATAGAAGGAAACCCTCGAGCTCCGTTAAATCCCCTGGCAGTGCAGCCATCAACTGTCGGGCTGACTTGCTTATCGATAGATGGAATCGATGAGCTGGTCGGGTCCCTCCATTTCCCGGGTACAGTGAACGTCATGAGTCTGGGCACTCACCAACGACCTTGGGATGCTCCAAAGGGGTATGTATGTGTTTACGAGGCTTGGTTCAAGGCATGCATGCTCAATTTTCCTTTGCCCGACCTGCTCCTCGATTTCTGCAAAAGCGGGAATGCCGTGATTTTCCAACTTAATCTGGCAAGTATGGTCAACATAACGGTTCTCCTATCTTTGGGAGACGAGCTCGGCATCCCGGTTACTACTCGGATGTTTGAAGAGTTTACCTCGGTTAACATAGCTAAAGCTAAACCTTGGTATTTCTTAGCGAACATGAAGCCGAGCTACGATATAATCATCGGCCCGAAGGCCAGCAAAATTCAGGATTGGGAGACGTAATACTTTTTCGTCAAAGTTGATTCTTCTTCTGTGTCCACCCCGTGCATTGGTTATAAGAGAACACGGAACCAAAATATTGGTAGTTATTTGTCTTATCACACCGAGGTTACGTACTCTACTTTTCCTTTAATTACGTAATGGTTCAGTATGTGGGGTTGAATTTCATGCTGTATTGGTTCAGTATGTCGAAGCATGTGTTGAGATGTCTGACGTGATCTTTGGCGATGAGAGATTTTACGAGCATATCGTCGATGTAAACTTCCATTGTTCGCCCGAGTTGGCTGGCGAACATGCGATTGACGAGTATTTGATAAGTTGCACCGACGTTTTTCATGCCGAATGACATGACTTTATAGCAATAGATGCCCCGATCCGTGATGAATGACGTTTTCTCGCGATCGTCGGAATGCATGAGGATTTGGTTGTAACCGGAGAAGGCATCCATGAAAGAGAGTATCTCGTTGCCTGCGGTAGCCTCGACTAGTCTGTCAATATGCGGAAGTGGAAAACTGTCATTCGGGAATGCTTTGGCTTCCACAGACGGCGCCAATTGTTGATTCTGAAAATCACACAAGGGGTAAAACAACAAACTTAATGGATCGAATCTCGTCTTATTGATTAAACTCGGCGGAGTTACAAGATTGCTAGATCGTAAAAAAGATGACTTGCGAACTAAGAAGATAAAAGCTAAAGTTTCTGCTCTTGGTCCCTTAGGTCTCACAGATGATTGTGGATGATCTATATTATGGCGAGGGTCTCCCTATTTATAAGGTTATGAGTCGGCCTAAATCGAGGAGATTTTTTTTTCCTAGTTCCATCAGGATAAGGAAATCTTCCTTTTCTTCCAATGAAATCAGGAAAGATTATGCAATTCTCGGAGGTCGGCACGTTTAGCGACAAGTTGGGCTTTAGGCTGAGCTCGGCCCGCTGATTGCGATCATGGGCCCCCTTTACTCAGCTGAAATCATCATTAACCTGAATCAATTGGGCCGGTCTTGGTTCAAACTGGATTAAACCGGGGAATGCTAAACTCACCTCCAACAGTGTTGACATCACTAAATAAGTATATGTTAACAATTGCTTAATCTCTTAATCCTCAGTGTCTTAAAGAAGTGATTTTCTCAATGAAACCTTTTTCAAGGATTGCTGCATTTGAGATGGAATACACACGCTGGCTAGCTAGAAGAGGAAAAACAGGAGAGTTAGTGAGATTCGAACAACGCTTCAAGCTCATATAAGCGACAATGAGCTCAAAATGCTGGTAGATATTTGCGAGAACACACTTAACAACTTAGGAGGCAAAACAAAAAGAGAAAGAAGCACAACAACGAAGAGGCAAACGTCAGATGATGTTAGCGAGGGATTGGAGATGTAAGCTGATTCTTTCTCCATTAGAGAGCCATCATCTTCCTCATTGATGTTTTTGATTACTTAAAGGAATAAGAGATGTAAATTTTGGTGGAAACATGTAATGAATGTATTTGATAGATAAGGCTTCTATATTTGAAAAACATATAGGGTTTGTATATGTGAGAGCAAAATCTCACAACCTCAATCCTTGACTTGATTTAGGTTGAATGTGTTTTAGAACTTAGAAAAAATTGAGAGAAAAGTCGTATACTATTGTTTTATTAGACAAGAATTCGATCATTTACATTATTCTTGATATTCTCAACTTATACATGCGTTCTCAAAACATAACCGCTAATTCAAATGTACGTAATTGAATTCAGATTTTAAATTCACGATCTAGGAATTTATTGTTGAGCTTGATCCTGGGGTTTTGCGTTTAATGTGTTTGAATTTGCTTGCTGCGAGCTCCTTCTCCCACGATCTCTTCTTTTCCTGCATACTCGGCTCCTTCCCAGGTCGCGAGCTCGTTCTTACGAGGCTTTTCAGTGAGCCGGACTTGATTCCAGGCCCGTTCACCCGAGCTGGGCATTAGGTGTGGAATTTGGGCCCAACAGTTGCCCCCAGTATCGTTAATGATTTATCATTGAGGATACGGAGCTGCGATCTCGGGATTTAATTGATCATCCAGCTGGCGCGATCTCGCAATCTTGGGCTTCTGATTGATTCCCAGCTTGCTTGCAGGGCGAGTTTGTAGGGATCCTGTAGCGTCATCGCAACTTTTAAGGGATGTGACAGGACGAGTGGGTGATTGGATATAAATGAGTGGTTCTCGTTGCTTTGTCTTCCCACGCCGCCTCAACTCCCCTTTACCGAGGTAATAATGTCTTTTCGATTTTTCTCTTCTTTTTCTTTTATTATTTTTACTCCATTAATTGAACTGTCTTCACCTCATCCTCACTTTTACTCGAGATATTCTTCTGTGAAAGTTCAGCTTCCATTGTTTCCGTTTGAATTTCCTCCTTCTTCAGACTCGATTTTCTTTGCCCCTTTTTTTTCTTTGCAATGGCTTCTACCTCTCAGTTGGATGCTCCTCCTACCCTTGCCGAGAGGTTCGATTCTCATTCGAAGAGCACGATTTCGGCTGCTGAGCTCGCGAATATCTCCTCCTTATGTGGACTTGATATTGGCGATCTGCTCATCCCGTCGGCTGATGGTTCCCCGGAGAGTCCCTCGGAGGGTTATGCATGTGGTTATGCCGTGTTCTTCCTGAGATGTCGCCTTATTTTTCCCATCCCAGCAGCTATCTCTAATATTGTTAGCGACCTCGGACTTGCCCTCCCGCAGCTTATGCCCAGTGCGATGAGGTCCCTTGTTGCACTCTGGGTGCGTTCTAAGGAGTCTGGGGTTGTATTTGACACCGAGGTCTTTCGCCAACTTTTCAATGTCAAAGGGAATTCTCACCTTCGCGGGACCTACTACTTTCCGGTGAAGGTCAATCGATCCGTCTTTAGATTTAATGTGAGGGATGACAAGTGGTGGGAGCAGTGGTTCTATTTCATAATTTCCAGCAAATCGGTTATGGGCGAGTCGGTGCTCCGACATTCCTGGGCCCAGATCACTGGTCAGCGCGACCTCCCGGATTTTGATTTGAACATCCCTTTTGGAAAATTTAATCGGTTGTTACTTTTTTTTTAATATATTCCAGTGTGGTGATCCTTTTTCTTTTGTGCAGAATCGGTTGATTCTTCAAAGACAGTAACAACTTAAGGTCCAGCGGCTTGTCGACTTCGTCAAGGGCGACGGTTCCGACTGGAAGGGTTTCTCCCTTGACATAATTCAGCAAGCTCGTGATCGCCGAGCTTCCGGGTTACCCGTCACATCTGCTTTCGGGTTAATAGGTTTGAGTGGATTTATGTTTCTATCTCTTTAGATTTAAGAATTGTTTCTTTACTTAAATCTTTTTTGTTTGACTCCGCAGATTCTCCGACTCCATCTCCCCTACTTCAAATTCAGGCTCCGGCTCCCGATCCATCTATTATTCCTAGGCTCGAGGTTGTTGCTAAAGATCTAGCTCGGGCTGAGATTGATCCCCTGGCTGGTTCCCAGGTGCCAGCTACTGCCCCTGCTACTTCCCAGGTTGATCTTACCTGTAGCGAGAGCTCCACCGAATCCAGCAAGATGGTTCTTCCCAAGAAGCCGCAGCGCCTTTCTTACAGGGAGATGATGCGATTGCGCCCTGCCCCGATGTCAGCCGGGGCTCTTGATAAGAGGGTCAAAGAGGCTCTCGGTAAGACCATCTCCAATGTATATCTCCATTTTTTACTCCAAAATGGAGCAACTCTAAAATGGAGTTGTGTTTTGCCCCAATGTATAACTCCATTTTTTACTCCAAAAAAGAATATTCTAAATAGATTCTTTTGTATTTTATTAATAATGCCTTTTATTTCTAAAAATTACAAATTAACCCATTTTTTTGCAAAACTTTTATAAATTATGAATTTAATAAAATTTAATACTTATTAAATAAAAACAATTACATAATATCATTAAACATCACCACACTAAATTTTTCCCACAAATGATCAATTAGTGCATTTCGAAGAAAACTTGTTGATCAAACAACATCATTTATCAAAACCTTTGAAGAAGGAAATAAACAGATTTTGGAGCAATTAAAGAAGACAAGCACACAAAGACAAGACACTTTTTAGTGATCTTGGTGGACTAGGAAGCGGTTTAGGGGAATATTAAATTTATTGTATTTGTTGTGTTAAATTTGTTTATGTTGCTTATCTTTAATTTCAGCATTTGTTATGTATTTTTAAGTTTATTTTACTTTGCAATCTTCTTAAATAATTTTTTTAGTGTTTAAATAATTATGACATACAAAAATACGTATAGTGTCACATGCATATATGTTGATAGTTGATAATATGTACGACAAATACATTGCTAAATTAATAAAAAGTATAAAATATAAATATTTAATATTTAAAGGATCAATTTGTAATTAAAAAAGTCCAACTCCATAATGGAGTAGAATATGGAGTTACTCCAAATATGGAGTAGAATATGAAGAAACTCCATTTTGGAGTGGAAAATGGAGTGGGCTTGGAGAGAAATTTACTCCAAAATAGAGTTTAGAGTAGAAAATGGAGTGGGGTTGGAGATGCCCTAAGTCCGTTCGTACTGAGACCCCACAGCAGGAGGAGGTTGAAAAGGATGATCATTGCGAGCCTGAAGCTGATCATGGTGGTAGTGTTCCGCCAGAGGGTGGTGAAGCCGAGGTTACCCAACATGATGTTCGAGCTAGGGATCCTCAAAAGTCAGCTTCTAGGGTGTCTTCTAGAGAGCCGAGTCGTTCCGCCGAGCATCAGTCTCCCTCCAAGCGCTCTCGTGGCGATGGGTTTGATGGCGAGGGGACATCAAGCAGGTATGTGGTACCTCATTCTCAGGGTAGTGGAGGTGTCTCTCCGAATGCCTTTAGGTTCGAATTTGATGGACCTGAGGCAATTGTTGAGAACAACTCCCAGCTTGCAAATCTCTTTAGGCGTGTTAGACCTTCGTCCTGCTTCCTGCCATCTATTAGGAACATGAAAAAGCCTGAGGGCTATGTTCAGTTCGCAAGTGCGATGGGCCAGGTAATTTCTACTACCTTTACTTTGCTCCTTATTTTGATTTTTTCTCTGCTGAATTTTTATGTTCCCTTCACAGGCTGTTTCCGCCGCTAATGAGCTGATTACCTCTTTTTAGCAAGATCTTCGTTCTGCTACCCAGCCCAAGGAGGTGGAGAGGGCAGCTAAGATCATTGCAGACCTCGTCACTGAAAGGGACGAGCTGATGAGGAGACTCACTCGGAACGAGGAGAGGATGGGCGAGGTTGCTCTTCTGGAGGGCCAGGTTAAGGACCAAGCTATTTTGGCCAAGAGATGGGAAGATTCTGCTCGGGAGGCTCTAGCTCGGGTTTCTGTGTTGGAGAAATCAAACGAGGACTTGAACGTGGATCTTCGTGTCGCCGAGGGGCGAGCTGGAGCTACTGAGGTTGGTTTGCGTTCAGCTAGTGAAAACATAGTGGACTTGAGGGTCCAGATTGAGAAGGTTACTGAAGACTCGAAGAAACTCGCGAAGAGGCAAAAATATATGGTGAGGAAAGCTGAAATGGCCGCGAGGAAGGAAATATCTAAACAGTACCGCGCCATTCTTTTATGGATAAAGGATAAATGGGAGAAGAAGAAGATCGAGGTTGATACCGAGACTCAGGTTATGGAGTGTAAATCCAATATTCTTCTTCTTGATGACATTATCAATCAAACCATCAATGATTTTGAGGCTGAAAAGAAGAGCATTCAGGTTGAGAAGCTGAGGTTGGACGCTGAGCTTGCCATCGTCCAGGTATCAGATTTTTCCCTGGGTAAAATTGATATTCCTCAGATATCCGATGACTCGGTTACGCTGCCTGCTGGGCCAAGCGCACAATTGAATGATCAGCTGGACCTTGGTTCTCAGGAACTTAGGAAGGAGTTCCCGCTGTCCTTGAGTCAACCTGCCCCAGAAGATAAACCAGCCGATCCCACTTGTTAGAGATACTTTGACTGCTTTTGTTTCTTGCTGTTCTTTTTTGAACTTAGTGTCTGGGGAGGCCTTTAAACCCTTTTCCAGTTTGTTTGTTGAACTTGTTTATGCCTTAGTGGGCTTTTTGAACTCATGCTCCTTTGAGGAGGCTTTATCTATTTTGGTGATTTAAAAATCCTTCTTTTTATGGTGATTTAATGATTTTTGCCATTTAGAGGTTGTGTTTTTAGATCAAAGGCGGTTTTTCAACCAAAGACCTAGGTCGTTTAGAGACCTTGCTCCCAGGTCGTTTAGAGACCTCGGAAGCTGACCAAACGATTTAAAGACGCAAGGTCGAAGCCATTTAGAGGCATGCATGTAACATAAACAGTTTAGACGTAGAGGTTATTGTCATTTAGAGACTAGACGGGTTGTGACCTTGCAATTTATACGCAAAGTCGAGTCGTGCTAGATGGTAGCACGCTTTAACTCGCAAGGCTGTTTATTTACAGAAGCTTCTAGCTTGTAGATGGTAGCTGAGAGGTCTCAGGCTGTTTTTAACATGCTTCAAGGAAGAAGATTTTTTATTTTAATAGCTGCACCCTTGCGAGGTTGCCTACGTACCCTGAGGAGGGATCAAGCCTTTTCGTAGTTCGATTTTTACAAATGTCTTTTTAATGATAGTACTTCTTTAAATTCATGGCATTCCATGAGTTCCTTTCAGGCGTATTGTCGTGCATCCTGGTGAGTTTGTATACGCCGTCTTTCACTATCTCGGAGATTTGGTACGGACGTTCCCAGTTGGTACCCAGTTTTCCAGTGTTCCTTTCCCTTGTGTTCTCGTATGTTTTTCGTAGAACGAGCTCACCGACTCAAAATCTTCGCTGTTTGACCTTTGAATTATAGTAGCGTGCTGCCGCATGTTGATAGTTTTGAAGGTTAACGAGTGCTCGGTCACGACGTTCATCGATAACATCGAGGTGGTCGAGAAGCATTTCGTTGTCCAGTTCCTCGTTTATGGGACATATATCTATTCTCAGGCTGGGAACTGCGACCTCAGCGGGAACCACAGCCTCGATTCCGTAAGCTAAGGAGAACGGTGTTTATGAGGTTGCATTGCGAGGTGAGGTCCGGCAGGCCCACATAACTCCAGGGAGCTCGTCGGACCACCTTTGATTTTTAGCATCCAATCGCTTTTTGAGATTGCTCAGTATTAGCTTGTTTGCTGCCTAAGCCTGCCCGTTACCCTGAGGGTAACGTGGGGTCGAGGTTGTTAACCTGATTCCGTAATCTATGCAGAATTCGAGGAATTTATTGGAGATGAACTGTGAGCCATTGTCGGTCACGATTTCGTATGGGACTCCGTGCCGGCAGACTATATTTTTCCATACGAATTTTTGTACGTGATTTGCTTTAATTTGCTAGAAAACTCCTGCCTCCACCCATTTGGTGAAGTAGTCGGTGAGGACGAGTAAGAAGCGACACCTTCTTTTTCCCGAAGTTACCATGGGTTCTACTATATCCATTGACCACCTCATAAAGGGGTATGGAGATGAAATGGAGGATAAGTTTTCGGTAGGCTGATGCAAAGTCGGAGCATGCCGTTGGCATTTGTCACATGCTTTAGAATGTTCTTCGCAGTCAACGACCAAGGTGGGCCAAAAATATCCTTGCCTTTTGATCCTAATGGCTAGTGCCCTTCCTCCTGAGTGGCTGCCACACGAGCCCCCGTGAATTTCCGATAATATCGTAAACGCTTCGAGCCCGTGGACGCATACCAGGTAAGGGCCGTTTACACTTCGTTTGTAAAGGCGGGGGCTGATTATACAATATCTTGAAGCAATGGTTTTGAGCTTGCGAGCTTCCCACTTGTTGGGGGGAGCCTCTCCCCCCTAACTGTATTGTATAATAGCTACTCGCCAGTCAGCTCTTGCAGTCATTTTATCGCGGAGCGTGACGTGCCTGGCGTCAAGCAGGTCTGGCTCCGGGTATGCGACTTCTTCCTCTTCCGGGAGGTCGCTTATTACTAATATCATTATTGTATCTAACTCCATGTCGTCATTGTCTATTTCCATCGAAACTTCGCTATCCTTGTCCATTTTGATGTTTGGTTTTTCAATTCCTTCTAGTGGAATTATTCTTTTTGCAAGTGGATTCGAGGTCGATGCCAGAGCTGCCAGTGCGTCCGCGATCGTGTTCTCACCCCGTGGTATTCGCGTTAGACTGAAGGCTTCGAATTGTTTAACTAGCTCATGGACTATGGCTAGATAGGATTCCATCCTGCTATCTCTGGTTTCGTATTCTCCATAAAACTGGCTTGTAATGAGCTGGGAGTCGCTAAACGCATTTATCTTGCGTATTCCTATTCCTGCTGCGAGTCGGAGACCGGCTATTAAGGCCTCATACTCAGCTTCGTTTTTTGATGCTGAGAATCCGAGTCTGAAAGATTGTTCTACGACTTCGTTAGTCGGGGATATAAGGTGGATTTCCACGCCTGCCCCTTGTTTTGAGGAGGCTCCGTCGACATAAAGCTGCCAGGTCTCGATGCTTGTTCCGGTAACCTGGCTATTAGCTGTGAGCTCGATAATGAAATCAGCTAGTACTTGTGCTTTGGCGCTTGTCCGAGGTCGATATTCGATATCGTACTTGCTCAGTTTGATGGCCACTTTGCTAACCCGCCAGACTGGCTGGGGCTGTGCAATACTGTGTGTAATGGTTGTATTGTCATTACTACGATAGGATGTGACAGAAAATACGGCCTGAGTTTGCGAGCTGAGATTAACACTGCTAGAGCCAGTTTTTCCATTCGTGGATACCTGGTTTCGGCGTCTACTAAGGATTTGCTCACATAGTTGATCGGTTTTTGCTCAGCTCGTTCTTCTCTTATGAGGACGCCACTTACTGCGGCTTCAGAAATTGCTACGTATAGGTAAAGTGGCTCGTCTTCAATTGGTTTTGACAAGTTGAGGGGGGGGGGGGGGGGGGGGGGGGGGGGCTCGGAGAGGTATGCTTTTAGTTGTTTAAAGGCTTCCCCGCACTTGTCATCCCATATGAATTTTTTGTTTCCCTTTAGTAACTGGTAAAAGGGGAGACATTTGTCAGTCGACCTGGAAATGAACCGATTTAAAGCAGCAATGCGGCCTGTTAGCCTTTGCACCTCTTTTACCGAGCTCGGGGGTTGCATTTCCAAGAACGCACTGATTTGTTTGGGGTTTGCTTCTATCCCTCGTTGAGTTACTATGTAACCTAGAAATTCGCCTGAGGCGACCCCAAAGGTGCACTTTGAAGGGTTGAGCTTCATCACGTACCTGTTGAGTATGGTGAAACATTCCTCCAGCTGACCTATGTGATCTTTCTCTTTCAGAAATTTGACCAGCATGTCATCAATGTAGACTTCCATCGTTTTTCCCAGGAGGCTGGCGATAATCTTGTTCATCAGTCTTTGATAGGTTGCTCCAGTGTTCTTAAGGCCAAATGGCATTACCTTGTAGCAGTATGTTCCTCGTTCTGTTATGAAGGATGTTTTATCTTGGTCCTCAGGGTTCATTTGTATTTGATTGTATCTTGAGAATGCATCCATAAAGCTGAGGAGCCCGTGCCCTGCGGTAACTTCCACTAGCTGGTCAATGTGAGGTAGTGGGAAGCTATCCTTAGGACATGCTTTGTTTAGATCCGTAAAATCTACGCATACCCGCCAGGTGCCATTTTTCTTTTTTACTACAACCGGATTTGCTAGCCAGTCGGGATATTTTACTTCTTTGATGAATCCAACATTTAGCAACCTGGTGACCTCACTGTTAACAGCCTCGGTCTTGTCAGGTCTGAATTTCCGACGCTTTTGACGTATTGGTTTGTGGTTTGGATCCACATTGAGTTCATGTGTAATGATGTTTAGATCGATTACGGGCATGTCAGCTGTTTTCCATGCGAATGAGCCGGAGTTTTATTTGAGGAATGTTATTAATTGTTCCTTTTGGGATTTGCAGAGCTCGGACCCAATTCCTACTTTCTGGTCGGGGTGAGACTCGTTGACCACGATTTTCTCAATGAAGTCTTTACGAGGTCCGATGAAGCCTAGACCACTTTTCTTTTTAGCTAAGCGGAATGTGAGCTCATCTTTTCGTTGCAGTTGGTATATAGCACTTTCCTTTGCGATCTGGAAACCTGCCATGTAACACATCCTGGATTCCTTTTGACTTCCCTTAATTGTTGCGATCCCATTCCGGGCGGGGAATTTTATACATTGATGGTATGTCGAGAATACGGCCCTCATTGAATGTATCCAGGTTCTTCCCAGGATGGCATTGAACGGAGCTGGCTTATCTATCACCGAGAATTCGACCATTCTTCTTACTCCGGCTGCTATTACCGGGAGTCTTATCGTTCCGAGAGATAGCGTGATTTCTCCGGAAAAGCCGGTTAACACCACCTTATTTTCTTTGATCTCGTGATCTGGTATATTCATTTCCCTAAGGACGCTTAGGAGGATGAGTTCTACAGAGCTCCCTGTTTGTACGAGCATCTTAGTGAGCTCGTATTCACCTACTTCAAGCATTATGAGGAGAGCATCGTCATGTGGAGAATCTAGCTCAAATTCCTCGCTTTCCCAGAACGAAATTTGTGTTTCAGGTCCTTTGAGTGGGGTCCTACCACGTGTGTATGTGTTTACCCTTTGTTGATGTTTTTGATTGAGTTTACGGAGTTGCGACATAGCTGGGATCCTCCATGAATAAAGTTACTTCTTTTCTTCGTGCTGGGAGGAGGCAGGTCTGTTTCCCTGTCTTTGGGGGGATCTCGCCTCGTTGCATCCTCGGATGTACATTCTCGCTTACGATCATCCTCGGATGGGTGATCCCGCCTTTCATCGTCCCGAGCTGGGTAATAGTTCTTCCTCGGAGGAGGTTTTTCCAGCTTGACTTTTCCAGCTCTCCCACTGCAAATTTGGCAGCGAGCTGCTTCTTCACCTCATGGCACTCCTCCGTGGAATGGCCCTTGATCTTGTGGAAATTGTACCACTTGCTGGGATCGTAAGGTTTAAATCTATTACGAGGTGGGCTTCCCACTGATTATGAGTGTATCCCCTGACTTTGTTTTTGATCTTGGGACTCCTTTCTCCCAGATTTTTTAGATCCTTGGGAGTTGGTTGTTTGAGATTGCTTAGCCGAGGTTGCGGGTGCATGCTGCCTTGGCTGAGCTGCACTTGCTTCTTCGAGGATAATCCAGCGCGAAGCGCGATGCAATGCATCATCTAGCGATACAGGCTCCCGAACTATAAGCTCCTCAAAAAATTTTGAGGTTTTTAACAATCCGTTTTGGAGGGCTTTCAGGGCCGTTGGATTATGCAGGTCAGCGATTTTCGCTTTGACGGCTTTAAAGCTGTCAATATACGTCCGCAGTGAGTCGCCTGGCTTTTGAGTAAGTACCCATAGATCGGCATCCGAGGTCTCGATCTGGATGAATACCGAATATTGCTTCAAGAACGCAGCTTGAAGTTGGGTGAAGTTGTCAATTGAGTTCGGTTTCAGGGAAGTAAACCATTCCAAAGCCGAATCGGTCATATTTTCGGCGAAGAAACGTCAGCGTGCTGACTCGAGGTCCCCCCCCCGAGTAATCGCACCCTTGAAAAGGCGAATTTGAAACTTCTCATGAATGCCTTGGGGTCGGTTTCTCCGTTATATATGGGAAATCGGATATTCCCGACATCGCCGAGCTGTGGATTTGCGATTCGCGAGGTTAATGGAGTATGGTTGACTTCATCAATCACTCTGTCTATCTCAGGTGTTGAGCTTAGTGCAGCGTGGACCTGAGATCTCATCCTTTGCAACTCGGCGTTCGTTTCTTCGCAATATTTCTTGATTGACTCAAACCCATGTGAGCTGCCGGATCCCAAGTGATTTTCGTTATTGCTCGGGAAGCGGAGCAGGGGTTCTCCGGTAGTTTGGACCTCGTTTACGTTCCCAGAGCGGGCCTGACCGGTTAGTAGATCCGAGGTTGGGTGTACTCCTGGTAAGGTCGCTATTGGCGTAACCTCTCCTTCCGAAACTTGGATCGTGGAAGGAGTGAATATGGGATCTGATATCATCGAGTTGAACTGCGAGGTGGTGGCTGAGCCGACCATCCTGCTGGTCGAGGCGTTAATATCGGAGAAGTTTAGTCTTGTCACCGGTGGAGGTGGGAATGGCAATCCTCCCTGCCCAGGGGCAAAAAGGGATTGTGCCCCAGGTGGGAGGGTGAGTTCTCCAGAGGTGCCTGCCCGATTCTCTCTTTCGAGGTGGTCCTGGCGTGCTGCCATTGAGCGATTCTGCTCTATGAGACATGATATTAGGTTCCGGATCTCAGCTATTTGATCCGGGGCCGATTGGTTCAAGGCTGCAGGTTCCGAGGGGTTGACAATGTCGTCGATCCCGGTCGAGACGCTTGCTCCTGAGGTGGTAATGGGAACGCTTGTTGTTCTGTCCAGGTCTGTTGTAACGATGTCGGCGGATTGGGTTAGAGGAATGGAGGTGCTTATGACTCCGGATGATGTAGTAACCACTGCACTCGTTGTGTCCGCCATTGTCTTCTTTTGAGTGGTTGGTTTCGTAGGTCACAAAGAGGAAGTTGTTTTGCTCTTCCCCACAGACGGCGCCAAATTTTGAGAGCAGAATCTCACAACCTCAATCCTTGACTTGATTTAGGTTGAATGTGTTTTAGAACTTAGAAAAAATTGAGAGAAAAGTCATATACTATTGTTTTATTAGCCAAGAATTCGATCCTTTACATTATTCTTGATATTCTCAACTTATACATGCGTTCTCAAAACATAACCGCTAATTCAAATGTACGTAATTGAATTCAGACTTTAAATTCACGATCTAGGAATTTATTGTTGAGCTTGATCCTGGGGTTTTGCGTTTTATGTGTTTGACTTTGCTTGCTGCGAGCTCCTTCTCCCACGATCTCTTCTTTTCCTGCATACTCGGCTCCTTCCCAGGTCGCGATCTCGTTCTTGCGAGGCTTTTCAGTGAGCCGGACTTGATTCCAGGCCCGTTTACCCGAGCTGGGCATTAAGTGTGGAATTTGGGCCCAACAGTATATATGAGAATTTTTGTCCACCATCTAAATTTATTTCTTTATAAAGATACATGCACATATTCTTTTTCCAACAGTTTGTAGCTAATTATACATTATATATATTTTTTGGTTGGTATAATAGGTCACTTAACGAACGATAAGTTCATATAGCTAGCAGTTTTTTTTCAAAATTTACATCGAGTTTGATCATTCATTAGAATTTAGCCTAAATTCATTGTGATACGGGTCTCAGCCAAAGCCCACACGAGGAAAGATGAAGACAAAGTTAAAGGAAACATATGTTTCTTCCCCTTCTCTGACACAAATGGGATAAAAAAGGTTCTCTTTCTGTCTCTCATTCTCTCCTGTAAAATTCAAGTTTTCGAAAATCAATGATTAGCAGCTACTTAAGGCGATCCTTTATCCAGTTTCACGAATTGCCCCGTGAGTCAGTCTCGTAATCTGTGACACTCTTTGTTTATTCCACTGCCCCCTAGCGCATGCCATGTAAAAGAGTATATAAACAAAATCATACAAATTACTCTTGTAATCTAAATGGATTGCACTGTAGGACCAAAATTTCGCACAATAGACAGAATATGATTTAATCACGATTATATAAATAAACAGTAAAGAACAGACGATTCATAAAACGATAAAGCAATAAAATAAATCTAAGGAGGTGAGATGAATCTCTTTCCTTAACTCAAAGAATATTCCGTAGTGCGACGGATTATAATAGATCCATGAGTCCCAGGATACAATCAAAGTAATCTGTATCATCTACACTTGATATCAGATATGTCGAACATTATAACTACGATACTCTCGAATAGAAACTTACTCTAAGCAGTAGAGAATTGAGAAAACTCTTGCTAGAACTTTTAGGATGTGTTTTTAGTGTATCAGAGGATGATTTTTAAGGTGAAAATCGGCCAGTATATATAGGAGAGAGGCTAGGGTTTTTCCATGACAAGTAAAGAATATTCCGCAGAATATTCTAGCGGCTGCGATTTTTAAGTCGGCCCGTCGGGTATCGATCGATACCTAGGGGTATCGATCGATACCTCAAAAAGTCCACGAGCCCATCAGGCCCAAGATGCGATCGACGCACGTGTGGTCTTTTCTTCTCTCATGTTATACGCGAGAAAACATTTCTCAGCCAATGAAAACATTTCATTCGAATGAGCTTGACTCATTTCTTTTCACACTAACACAATTTTATCAAGCCCTCAAGCTTTGACAAAAAATTAGTTCCAACAATCCCCCACATGAATAGAAATGACTCTAAACATATGAAAATTGAACAGACTAGACTTTACTAGACATACTTGACTAGACTCATCTAGACGTAGACATACTTTCGAGAGTATACGAAAATGGAACTGTATCTGAGAGGTAGCATTTTCCAGCTTCGAACCAATCATTTTTAATATCTGTCGAGTTTACTCGGCCAGGAGGTGAACATGATGTCTTGAACCACCCGGATTTTGATGTAAACTTAGACAACAGGTATCGCACAGAGACATTTTCTCGTAGAACTTTGTTCTCTATTGTGTTCATTTTGGCCTTGAACATTCCTGGTATTCGTGAGTGAATTTGGAGAATATAGCCTTCTTTTTCATTCTCCTAGAAACGGCCCACATTTCACACTTCACTAGGTGATCTTTTATTAGCTTGTTTTCAGAAGTGTCCTGTCACACTCCACTATCTACACAGCTATGCAATCATTAAAAGCCAACGCTTATCCTAACTATCCACATGTAGCACTGTTTCATCATCCTAGGAACTGGGCAGAGACATAGTCTCACAGTGCTCAGACTCGAATCAGTTCAATTTTGTTTCCCTTTGAACCTAGATCTTGGGATCTCCAGTCACATAGGTGGGGTATCTGTCAAACGTCATCTTTTTCTATAGGCTTTAAACCCATTCCTTTTGATGATTTTACAATTTGATCTCGCGGCAAACCTTTGGTAAACGGATCCGCTAGGTTATCAGCCGACTTGATGTAATCTATCGTTATTACACCAGTTGAGATCAATTGTCTGATGGTCTTATGTCATCTTCTTATGTGACGAGACTTGCCATTATATAGATTACTCAGTGCCCGAGAGATAGCCGACTGAATATCACAGTGTACTCGTAAAGCTGGCACTGGTTTCTCCCACATCGGGATATCTTCCAAAAAATTTCGAAGCCATTCTGCTTCCTCAGCAGCTTTATCTAAAGCTATAAACTCTGACTCCATGGTTGATCTGGCCAGGAGTGTTTGTTTGGAAGATTTCAAGGATATTGCTGCACCAGCAAGAGTAAAGACATATCCACTCGTGGATTTAGAGTTTCTTGAATCTGAAATCCAATTGGCATCACTATACCCTTCCAGCACTGCTGGTTCTTTACCAAAGTGCAGCCCATAACTTTTGGTGTATCTTATATAATTTAATACCCTAGTTATTGCTCTCCAATGGGTATGACCTGGATTACTCGTGTAACGACTTAGTACGTTTACCGAGTGTGCTAAATCGGGTCTAGTACAATTCGTTAAGTACATTAGACTCCCGATGACTCTTGCATACTCCACTTGTAATGCTGCTTCACTTGAATTCTTTGTCAAGTGAAGTTGAGGATCAAGCAGAGTTTTTTCAGTCCCATTGGAGTAGGTCTTAAACCTCTCAAAGATTTTTGTAGCGTAATGATCTTGAGACAGAATTATTCCTTTTGAATTTCGAATAACCTTAATCCCTAGAATTACATCCGCTAATCCCATGTCTTTCATATCAAACTTTCCACTTAGCATGGTCTTCGTTTGAATGAGTATATCTTAGTTGCTTCCCATGATTGGCATGTCATCTACGTACAAACACAACAACACATAACCTTGTGAAGTACTTTTGATATAGATGCACTTATCACATTCATTGATGTGAAAGCCATTTGACATCATTACACTGTCAAACTTTTCATGCCATTGTTTCGGAGCTTGCTTGAGTCTGTATAGCGATTTGACAAGTCTACAGACTTTCTTTTCTTGTCCGGGAGCAACATAACCCTCAGGTTGATTCATATAGATCTCTTCCTCTAAATCTCCGTTTAGGAAAGCAGTCTTAACATCCATATGATGTATTTCAAGGTTTCTTAAAGCTGTGATTCCAATCAACATGCGAATCGAAGTTATTCTCGTCACTGGAGAATAAGTGTCAAAAAGTCTAATCCTTCCTTTCGACGAAATCCTTGTACCACAAGCTTGGCCTTATACTTGTCTATAAAGCCATCGATTTTTAGCTTTGTGGTGAAGACCCATTTACAACCAAGAGGTTTGCAACCTTGAGGTAGGTCTACCAACTCATAAGTATGATTTTGCATAATTGAGTTGATTTCACTGTTAGATGCCTCCTTCCAGAAAGGTGCATCGTGTGTAGACATTGCTTCCATGAAAGGTCTTGGACCACTTTCCGCTAGGAATGCCATTATGAACTCAGAGCCAAATGTATTTTCCTTACGAGCTCTTGCTTCGTCTAGGTTCAAATTCTTCTTCTTCTGCATCTTCGTTTGTAAAAGTGCCAGAAGTGCTTGCCTCATTGCTAGCATCTCGTTCGTCACGAGTTCGTTTAGGATATCCTCTATCCTTACATGGAAACACATTTTCGAAGAAGGATGCGTTCCTTGACTCCATTACTGTGTTTACATGAATGTCTGGTATATCTGATTTATGTACCAGAAATCGATAGGCACTACTATTGTGCGCATATCGGATGAAAATGCAATCTACCGTTTTAGGTCCAATGGTGACCTTTTTCGGAAGTGGTACTGCAACTTTTTCCAGGCACCCCCACACTTTCAGGTATATATACGAAGGTACATTACCATTCCAAAGTTCATAAGGAGTTTTTCCTGTGACTTTGTGTGAAATTTTGTTCAGGATATAATTTAAGGTAAGCAGAGCTTCCCCCCACATGTTCTGGGCTAACCCAGATTTCTGCAACATTGCATTCATCATTTTCTTGAGAGTTCTGTTTTTTCTTTCAGCAACTCCATTGGATTCAGGTGAGTAGGGAGTAGTTGTTTGATGAATAATGCCATGTGCTCTACAGAATGCATCAAATGGTTCATTATATTCACCTCCTCTATCACTTCTGACCTTTTTTATGGTCTTGCCGAGTTGGTTTTCAACTTCCAGCTTGTATTCTTTAAATTTGTCCAAGGCTTCATCTTTACTCCGCAGTAGAAACATGTAACAATATCTCGTGCAATCGTCTATGAAGGTCACGAAATATTTTTTGCCTCCTCTGGTTTGAATATATTTCAAATCACATAAATCTGTGTGAATTAAACCTAGAGGTTCTATTGTTCTTTGAACGCTGGGTGATGGTGTTTTAGTGAGTTTGGCTTGGACACAAACTTCACATTTGTCTTTGTTTAATTTGCATTTAGGAATCATGTTCATGTTCATTAATCTACTCATAGACTTGAAATTAACATGTCCTAATCGTTCATGCCAAATATTTAAAGACTCAGCGAGATAAGCAAATGGTTTCTTATCATTAATCTTAGGGTTCTTCGAGGTGGATGCCTCGGTTACATTATCCTTTCGGATTACTGCCTCAACAGACATCTTAAAAAGATTATCACATACAAAACCCTTACCCAAATACATCCCATTTTTCGTTAGGATTAGCTTATCACCTTCCAGCTTCACAGAGAATCCATGCTTGCTTATGAGCGATCCAGAGATCAGATTCTTGCGCATGTCTGGTACATGGACGACGTTCGTGAGAACCCGTTCCTGTCCGGAGGTGAGCTTCAGAACAACCTTCCCGTGACCATCAATTGTCGACGAGGCGGAATTACCCATAAAGAGCTTTTCACCATTCTTGTTCTTTGTGTATATGGAGAACATCTCTCGATCCATACAGATGTGTCTGGTTGCACCAGTATCGAACCACCAAGTTTTTGGATGGCTTTCAGCAACATTGGCCTCAGTGACCACATCACTCATGTCAGCTTCAGTCAAGTTCGCTTGAGCCTTCTTGTTGCGACACTCGAAGGATTTGTGTCTTTGCTTTCGACAGAAGTTACACACTCCTGAGAACCTTTGAGAAGTCTGACCATTCTGACCACTCTTGTTCTTGAACTTCTGGAAGTTCTTAGGTGGCATCTTCCCTTTGTCTTTGTTTAGGCGTCCTTTGTTCTGCCACTTGCCTTGATTGGAATTTTGGTGTTCAACCATGTTCGCATTGTGTTCGCGAATTTTCACACCTACATTGATTTGTTGTTCCCGATTCGTAGACTCTACGCGGAGCTTAACAATCAGATCTTCAAGGCTCATCTTCTTTTTCTTCAGCCTGAGGTAGTTTTTGAAGTCCGTCAACCTGGAGGTAGCTTCTCAATGATGCAGCAACCTTGATAGGTTTCACACAGTCGCATACCCTCAGCATGAATGTCGTGTAGGAGCCTCTGCACCTCATCGAATTGTTCCATCAGTGGTCTTGAATCCACCATCTTGTACTGCTCGAATTTCGCCACAGTGAATTTTTGAGTACCAGAATCTTCAATGCTGTACTTCTTGTCTAAGGAATCCCACAGATCCTTAGAAGTCTCAGCGTTTTCGTACACCCCAAACAGAGAGTCCGAAAGGCTATTCTGAATATAGCCCTTGCACAAGAAGTCAGCATGCTCCAGAGCGTGGACACTCGCAAGCGCACGTGGATCAGTGTTATCTTCTGGGAGAACAGGTTTCACCTCGCTGGTGTATTTCTGCAGATTCATTGTTGTCAGATAGAAGAACATCTTCCTTTTCCACATCTTGAATGCTGTCCCATCAAATTTGGTCGGAGGAGCGACATGGTTCCCAGATGGAACTTTGACCGTCTCGATCTGACTCGCAGTCGTTTCAACCTTGTCACTAGTTTTCTCCACCACTCCAGAGTTGTTGTCAACGTCGATTGTCATTCTGTGAAGACAAAAAAAACACAACTTCCAATTAGTACCGATATATGAACTTAAGAATCGCAATTCTAATACTGATATTGAACTAAATCGCATTGGTGTCGATCGATACTTCTTGGTATCGATCGATATAGACACAATGTCAATCGATACACCCATATGGTGTCGATCGATGCTCGATGCACATACAGTGTCAATCGATGCATCACTGGTGTCGATCGATGCACACTTAGTGTCGATCGATACACCCTAGGTGTCGATCGATACAAGTGAATTTCACAAGATCGATCGATGCACCACAGTGTCGATCGATACCTGTGAATTTTACACAGTATCGACCGACATAGATCCAACTTGGTCGATGCACAGTATCGATCGATACACGTCAGTGTCGACCGATACAACTCGATGAAAAGTATCGATCTATACACCTTAGTGTCGACCGATACGACTGTTTGCATAGTATCGATCAACGCACCTCAGTGTCGACCGATACAACTTTTTGTCTAGTATCGATCGATACCATGGGGTGTCGATCGATACTCATAAGGCTTCGATCGCAATCGAACCTATCAAGAACCATAAGTTATGTTTGTTGATTATACCGTTCTTTAATCGGTTTTAAAGACGGTTGTAAAAGATGTTTAAAACAGTACTGCCTCTACTACACGTTTCAAGTTGCTAAATAGCTTTTTGATAACGTTTGAGTATCACTAGCAGTTGAACATCTTCTTAAAAAAGAATAGACAGAGATTGCCTCTACTACACGTTTCAGGTTGCTAAAAAGTTTTCTGATAACGTTTGAGTATCATCAGCAGTAGAATAATCGTTTTAAAAACCGTTTGAAAAAACGTTTATTTACTCGTGATTAAAGATCCAATTGAAGTAATAAACAAAATTGGATCTTCTTTGAGTTAAGATTGTAGGACCAAAATTTCGCACAATAGACAGGATAGGATTTAATCACGATTATATAAATAAACAGTAAGGAACAGACGATTCATAAAACGATAAAGCAATAAAATAAATCTAAGGATGCGAGATGAATCTCTTTCCTTAACTCAAAGAATCTTCCGTAGTGCGACGGATTATAATAGATCCATGAGTCCCAGCATACAACCAAAGTAATCTGTATCATCTACACTTGATATCAGATCTGTCGAACATTATAACTACGATACTCTCGAATAGAAACTTACTCTAAGCAGTAGGGAATTGAGAGAACTCTTGCTAGAACTTTTAGGATGTGTTTTTAGTGTATCAGAGGACGATTTTTAAGGTGAAAATCGGCCAGTATATATAGGAGAGAGGCTAGGATTTTTCCCTGACAAGTAAAGAATATTCCGCAGAATATTCTAGCGGCTGCGATTTTTAAGTCGGCCCATCGGGTATCGATCGATACCTAGGGGTATCGATCGATACCTCAAAAATTCCACGAGCCCATCAGGCCCAAGATGCGATCGATGCACGTGTGGTCTTTTCTTCTCTCATGTTATACGCGAGAAAACATTTCTCAGCCAATGAAAACATTTTATTCGAATGAGCTTGACTCATTTCTTTTCACACTAACACAATTTTATCAAGCCCTCAAGCTTTGACAAAAAATTAGTTCCAACATGCACTAGTCATCCTGGAAAAAATGTAAGAAGATATAAGCAAGAATAGACCTAGAAATCAGTTTCCAAATCTGAAGAAAACAAGATTCGTATGGAAATGGTAGGAGAGTACTTCGTGTAAACAAGAAAGTATCCATGCACGGTTTACTACTTCCTTATAAGAAAAACGCTAGAAGATTGAAATATTTCAGTCTCGTGCTTCTTAAAGACAAAGGGATTATTTACCTTTGGCATGAAAATGCTTCGGCCACCAAGTGATGAGGCATTGTGGCTATTACTTGACCGAATAGACTGTTCATAGAACTCAGTATTTCTGCAAGCAAGCATGATCAGTTGGCCAGTAGGACATAAACGAACCCCCTAAATAGTTAGGGAAAAGAAATCAGTAGTAACAGAATACATAGCATCTGAATGTTCGATCAGAGGAGGTACATCAGAGGTTTCTCCTACGTTGTTGCTCCAATGGCTTTATCCGAAGCTTAATTGCGAGCATTCTTCTGTATGGCTTGGCAAATTATCTGAAATTACAACAACAGGTCTATCCTCTACATGAGAGGTTTCTTGATCATAACTTTTTGTATCCATTGTCTACAAAAGAAGATAAAACTTAAGTTCCAGTAAAACAAAAATGACAACTAGCTAAACCCATAATTCATTTGATTCCTGCAAAACATTCAAGAGTCATATACTACATGAGGACATCTAGTGATATAGAGTTTGAGGGCAGTAACAAGTCCTCAGGTATGAAAATATTACTGCAATGATATATACCAGAAACATAAGTTGATGGTATAAAACATGGTAACATATGGTGAGTAAGCATGTACATTACCATAGTGCCCTTACCAAACAACACATATACAACTGATTTTACCTTGTCCATTTGCCGACGGCTCTTTTTTGATCTTTTAGATTCATGGTGATGTTTTCGTTTCCGTTTCTTAATAAGGTTTCCTTTTGGAGCCTCTTCCATTTGTGGGCAGTAAAAATCAGAAAGAAGGTGTTGTGGCGTTGGAGGGCCGAACACCATCTGCATCAACACCATTGCCACCAACAGCCATGTACATTACCCTCAAAGATACCCGAACGTATCCTATATCATCCACTCTTTTGTCGTTACTCAATATGATACCCCCTCCCCCCGAAAACAGATTTTTCAGATAGAGGTTCATAGTGAATGTGTTGCAACAAAAATTAAGTAAAATATGTTAAAGTTGTACCCCCAAAAAAAATTGTCACTTCCTTTGGATTTATCAATTTGAGATTTTATGAAATTGTACCATAATGGACCAACACTTTTCTAATTAGTCCATATTAGTCCATATTAGCCGACCATTAATAATAGTTAATCAGCTGATCCATATCTTCAGCTGAAGGTTATACTTATATCACTACATGAAAAATGTTTCTCTCAATTTATTGGTTTTATGGGTTTATCTTAGCATCCATTTTGCATACTTATGGAAATTAATATATTGTGTTAAGCCTTAATCTCAGCCATATATACTTAGATAGATACTATATATCAAAAAAGAAAGAGTATTAAAAGGAAAATCTTTGAAAAAGTTTGTGCAAAGTTCGCACAAAATATAATATGAGTCTCAAATCATTAAATATAAAAATTATATAGATTTATATGATAAAAACTAAAGAAGAAAACATATGTGTTTTTCCGTTTTTTACTACTTAAAATTATGTTTATCACAAGATTATTTTTATTAATTGTTTGAAAATTAAAACACACAAGCGCAAAAAAAAAAATCTCGTTTGAGTTTTAAGTGTGTGTACCAGTTCCAATAAATCTACCTTATAAAGAGAGAAGAGGTGTTCTCAACTTTGACACTTGTCCCCCCCTCATTGGTCAAATTTGTTTTTTTATTTCTCAATAAATTCAAAATTAAAAAACCATAATAACTTTAAAAACCTTCCAACTTCTATTTAATTTAAAAAATATAAAAATCTTTTCAACTTACTAAAAATAATTTTTTGTTAAAGAACTTATTTATAATAATTACGTCTTTAACACAATCCTTGCCAAATTCATTGTATTTTAAAGTAAAAACAAATAACTAAAACAAGTCTAAATTCATGCTATTCATATATCTAAAATATATCTACGAAAAATTAGAAGACAAAATTAACTTAAAACATTTAATATATATAAAGAAAACAAATATAAATAGCCACTCAATGGTTGATATTCTATTCATATAACAAATTATATCTAAATTCAAAGTTATGTTAAATTGTTCTTTTAAATAAGTGACGATTCTTATAATTATGTTATTTATAGATTTTATCTTATGGCTGCACAAGAAGGAAATTTGGCTACTTTTTGGCTTGCAAACAATCTAACATATAAAATATTTTTTTTATGATAAAAAAACACGACTGAGAGGAAAGAGCACCGATAAGACATTTAACATTCATTCATCAGCATGTGAGCTAAATTATCTACGAATGATGATAAATCACAAAAATTATATGAGCTATGAAGTTATTCGAACCGTTAGAAGTGTTACACATAAAATTTTCAAAGAAGTTGTTATGCCATAAGATTCTTTGATGGTGATAAAGAATTATATGAATCAATGGCCGCACCAGAACATGGTGGTAATACATAGTGCATGATTTCGAAGTTTGGGGGAGACGGATGCAAACCCTAGAAAAGAAGGCAAATAGATTACAAGAAGATGAAAGTCAAACTGTTTTATTTGTAAACACACATGGGCTCATCACAATATTATAAACTTATTGTTTTATTTTATATTTATTTTAGTTTAATAATGAAGAAAATTGGAGAACACAAATTAATTATACAGTAATAAAACAAATTCATCAAATGGCATCTATCTCAAATTAGGTTGTATTCGTTAAACTAATTTTTTTAATCATATTTTACTAAACACAAATTAGAAAATATATATAACATATAAGCAAGGCTCTTCCAACGATGATTCGTTTTGGAATAGTAATGATCGCGGATTCAATCTCCTGAATTACATGGGGCAATATTAAAGGTCCAGATGAGGAAAGGAGCAAGAGAGGTGCTTAAGGAGCCGAAGAAGAGGATTTTTAATCGAACGACGACATGCCAGCTTGCTTCAATGGGGGCATGCATCCTCAGGATATATGCATTACCAAGCGGGTCCGGTGAAGATGAGTTTAGGTTCGATGGCTAATCAGGGTCAGCCCCAGCAACATCAAGCGCAAGAGCAACATGTATTTACCGGTGGTGGAATGGCTGCATCGCCGTTCATGCTAGGGAACCAATACCATCCGGTTTATGTAACCGGAATGTTGGGGAATCCAGCTTTAGCAGTAGCAGTCGGAGGAGGTTACATGTATCCGATGTTGGCAAGTGCTATAACCCATGGTGGGTTGAGCCATGATTTGTTGCAGTCGAGCCAGATGGGTGGTATTGGTGAGCCAGGCGTAGATGATGGTCTATCAGTTCTGG
The DNA here is from genome assembly GCA_030161315.1 of Eutrema japonicum. Taxonomy (NCBI): domain Eukaryota; kingdom Viridiplantae; phylum Streptophyta; class Magnoliopsida; order Brassicales; family Brassicaceae; genus Eutrema; species Eutrema japonicum. The sequence continues at coordinate 35,732,475 of BSQW01000001.1, forward strand.
GAATGGTAAAGATTCAGATGCTGGCGGCTCGTTTCATGGTTACTCAAACTATTCATGGTACGCTCTCGATGTAACCTCTTGTGTTTTATTGCAACACATGTGCTCATATTGTGGTTTAAATGTCTTTGGATAAGCATATGTTGCATGATTTATAGTAGGAGCGTATGTATTTGTCTTAATGGATATATATAATGGGTTACGACTTCGTAGTAGTAATCGAAATATCAGCTATACAGCTGGCATGATGTCTCTCTAGATATGCATTTGTTACGAATAAATTTTTTTTTTAAAGTACCAAAAATATTTTACATAAAAATACCCGAGAGAAGGGGGGGCTTTCCAGCGTCGACACATGTCCCCCCCTTATTGGTTATTATTTTTTTTTTCATTTTTAAAAAATAAAAAGTGATTCAATTTTCATAGCAACTTTAATAACTCGATTTGTCTTTATTTGATCACGTGAATACTAAGATTTAATTAATCATAATAATTACATACTAATACTAGAAGCATAAAATTTACACGTTATGTTATGCAATTTAAAAGATCCCCAAACATACCGTGAAATACGTGATATTAACCACCAATCAATCATAATTTCACAATCATCATCTAGGACTTATAGAAAAATAATTCTAAGCAACTAGCTATATTAAGCAATAAAATTAATTCGTTGCTTAAGTTTATCAAAATAGCAAAGATGATAAATTATGATTTAAAGTTGCTAGAAAAAATTCAAAGTCTAACTAAAGAGTGAAGGGAGCTCTCCAGCGTAGACACGTCAGCCCTCCTATTAATTATAAAAATAATAATTAATTTATCAAATTAATTAATTACACAAAATGAAAAAGGAAAATAAATGATTAAAAGCGTGTTTTGTGGCTTTCTCCGCGACGTCGCCGCCAGAAAACCCATCCGAATTGGCGGTGAGGACGGATCGGCGAGGACGGTGAGCATAGAACCGCCGATGAGCATTGAGCATCGGAACTGGATCTGAAAAAAAGAGTTAGATATGAAGAAGATGAGGAGGAGGAGAAGAAGAGAAGGAAGGAGACGACGTGGAGAAGAAGAAGCGGAGGAAGGAGGGGCGAGGACGGGAGCAGTGAGCACATAAGCTCTTGCGTCGTCGAATGCGGAGGAATGCCAGGGAGCGGAGGAGAAGATGTTGTTGATGGCAGCGAGATCTGAAAATAAGGGGATTAGATCTGAAGAAGAAGAAGAAGGAGAAGAGGAGGAAGGAGAAGAGATAAACAAATTGTTTAAGAGAAAAAAGAAGAAGATTGGTGTCAGTTAGATTTAATGTTATCAACGGTGGAAGATAATTTGTATGTTGTATTCTCTTAGTAGTCTTAGATGGTAATAAGTTATTCATGGACATTCATCGGCGTTTGAGACAATGACTGTGAAAGATGAGCTTAACGGTGAAGTTATCACGGATCTCGATCGGTTCGTTAGAAGGAAAGAGATTTTTACACGAGAGTATGCAAAACTTAGAAGATGGGTAAATTGATGTAAGGAACGCTTGATCGTTGGATGCAAACATTCCATTACATTTTATAATAGTTTCAAATATATTCAATGAGATAGATGTATGTTCTCCCGTTCCCCTTGGTAATAAATGAGAAAGGCAACAAATAGTACATTTTTGACTTATAAGTTATAACAAGCTTTTTTAATTTGCAGTGTCCATGCAAATTAATATTATTATACATATGAGAGAACAATTATTAATTAAGTAATGTTGTCTATGTGATGTCAAATGCCCATTAAAATACAGTTTCAAGTAAGTTAAAAGTTATAAATAATTATCCAACTTCACTATTTGAGATTGCGGATATGTCTAAAAACAATAAAAAATTATTTTTGTTATACCAATCAAACCCACACATAGCGCGGGTACTCACCTAGTATTGATAAGGAAAGAGAGTTTCATTTTTGGGTTTATGTCAAAAGACCCTTTGTTCAATTACTCTAGTTTTAATTTCAAATCAGAAAATTTTAAATAAAAAAAAATCACAAAAAACAGTACACGCAAAGTTACATTCTCTTTGTAGAACCTCCTTCTTCGCTGTTACAGTCTCTTTTTCTTGAATTTGCCGCCAACATTTTTTTCTCTTCTTCTTCCCGTCGTGATACTCAACCTCCTCTGATCTCTAACGCCGATGTCTCATTTCATCATTTTTTCTTCAGATGATAGATCTACAACTACCCAATCGATTGTTCGACGCCAATGAAGAGCCCAACCGAGCCCGAGTAAATCCTCAATTTGTGGCGAGGAGATTAGGCAAAGGAGTTGAGCGAGGAGGTGTGGCGAGGCTCATAGGTTTCGATTCGCCGACAAAACCAGAAGATGGTGGTGGTGAAGAAGTTTTTGGTTGTGGTGGTGATGGTGCTATTTTCCCTTAAACTGTTGAGATATTATACATGTCATCATCGAAATCTATGGAGGTCCGGCGAACAACGGAAATGTTTCAGACTCGTGTTACACAACTCTGATAATATGAGTTATCTTGATAATGTAATAGATAATTCATAATCAAATATAAGTCATCTTGATAATATGAATTATCAATATGAATTATCTTGATAATCAAATAGATATCTATAATCAAATATGAGTTATCTTGATAATAAAAGTTATCGATGCGAATTATCTGGATAATCGAATAAATATCTATGATCAAATATGAGTTATCTTGATAATAAAAATTATCAATATGAGTTATCTTGATAATCAAATAGATATCAATAAATATGAGTTATCTTGATAATTAAATCTAATCTATTAAAATAGAGTGCTATTTTGTGTCCAAACAGGAAAAAATGAAAATAAATCAATTCTTATCATGGATAACTTTTAAACTTTAGATTTTTGTGGATAACTATCCATGTTTCCAAACAGAATAATTTTGTTCAATTAAAATTTATTTAATTAATCTGATTCAATTAAAGAGTAGTTTAATTAATTAATTAATCTGATTATATATATATACATATATATATATATATATATATATATATTAATTTTAATTCGTAATTACGAAAATTTAGACTATGCCAGAAATTAAATTAAATATTTAAAATTATAAATAAAATCGATTATTTCAAAAATATGTAAATTAAATATTTTAAAATAACTTAAATTTTTTATTATTAATTTGTTATGAAAATAATATTAGTTATTTTGAATTTATATTTTGAAAAATATTTTAATAATCAAATTTTTTTAATGGATACATATTCAAAATTAACAATTTTCATTGAAAGATAATATTAAATTTTGAATTTAATGTAGATTGTTTTTAGATTTCATCAACAATTAATAACAAAATATGTTTATTTTAAAATTTAAATCTTATTAATACAATCAGATTTATAATTGAATATTTTTCAAATTAAAAAATTTTATTAATAATCAGATTTGCACAACCATAAATTTGATCATGAACATTAAGTTACTAATACATATTCAATATTTTAAATTTACATATATAAAATAATAAAAAATAAAAAATCACAAAATTTTAGGAATTGTTAACCATATGAAAAATCTTTATCATAAAATCTAAACAAAAAATGGTTATTATATTCAAATTCAAAATTAAGAATTCTACCACAAGCAAAATTAAAACAGATACATTTTTTGTGTCCAAACATGAAAACCTTAATATTATGCTATTCTTTACTTGGATAATACTATTCAAGTTGCCAAACAAGCCAATTGAATACAATATTAATAAAAATTATATTTAAAAATATTTCCAAACATTCAAATTTTAATTTAGATTAGTTTGGATTTCCTTAAATATATGTTAGATTAATTATCAAAAATCATAAAATCAGTTGTTTCTTTACAAAAATAATAAACCGAATATTAATTTAGATTTAATTTATATATTCAAATTTAAATAATATTCTCATAATGACAGACATGATAAACGATATGTTATTGTATATTTTTTTTTATCATAATCAATCATACTAAAATTTTAAATATTTGAAATTAGTAAAGATTTATATTATACGGTAATATGAATGGACGACTTAGAATTATGTTTTTATAATCGCGGTAATTCTCGGATTAATATGAACGGACGGGTTAGAATTATGTTTTTATAATCACAGTCATATTTAATACTATAAAAAAAAAATCTACAAAAACAAACTATATCTAAACACAAAAATAAATCTTTGTCACTTATTAGAAAAATTATATCTATACAAAAATTATATCTAAATACAAAAAAAAATATTTTACAAAATTTGGTAAACAAAAAACAATAAAAACAATTGTGCGGATGCACGGGGTAGAATCTAGTATGAGTTTAATATAAGTTATCGTTATAATTAAATAGATATTTATAAAAACACAATGGTTATTGTAATGAATGGCCCTCAATTACTTGGAAATTAGATAAAAAAAATATTTCTCGAGCATTAAATGTTGTGTCCCTTGCAATCCATTTTTTCGTTTGCAATATTTATAAGGGTATTTTGGTCATAATCTACACATTACTTTTTCCAAAACTAATATCAACTTATCAAATACTACTTACCTAAATTTTCTTTTATCTGAATCTACTTATTTAATTCCCCCCTATTAATATGACTTTTCAATATAGTCATTTAATTATATTCCCCCAAAATATAAAAGCATTCTAGGACTTAAAACCAGAAATAAAGTATTTAATACATCAGGGATGATGTCATCACAACACTTCAATATCTTCACCGAAATTCTCAAATCTGATAATGTACTTATCTCTCTATCTCTGTTCTCTGTTCTCTGTTCTCTGTTCTGATGAGAGAAATGGAGATATCAATTGCATCGGTAACAGTTTCAATAGCTATAGCTGTTGTGTCGTGGTGGGTATGGAGAATTTTGAAGTGGGTTTGGTTTAAACCAAAGATGCTTGAGAGTTACCTGAGAAGACAAGGTCTTTCTGGAACTCCTTACACGCCTCTCTTCGGAGATTTGAAGAGGAATTTCAGCATGTTGACGGAGGCAAGATCCAAACCCATCAAACTAACGGATGATATCACACCACGTGTCGTGCCTTATCCCTTGGAAATGCTCAAGACTCACGGTATGTTTCCTGGTTAGCTTATAGCTCTTGATTCCTCTCTGTTTACAACTAAGATATATAGAGAACATCAAAACTATCGCAGAGTATCTGATTTTGAAAGCGTTCCAACTTTTGTATATCTCTTTGTGGTTGGAACAGGAAGGACTTTCTTTACATGGCTTGGACCTATACCAACCATCACCATAATGGATCCTGAGCAAATCAAGGAAGTGTTTACCAAAGTTTATGATTTCCAGAAGCCGCATACATTCCCTTTGGTCAGATTGATAGCCACTGGGCTCGCTAACTATGATGGTGATAAATGGGCCAAACACCGAAGAATCATCAACCCAGCTTTCCACCTTGAAAAGATCAAGGTTTTGACTTCTATTTCATAGCACCCTGAAACAGGGTTAGATTGGTTTGTGTATCATTTGGCTGACCCAACTTGTGATTTATGCTTCTATTTATAGAATATGGTGCCTGCTTTCCACCAGAGCTGCAGCGAGGTTGTTGGCAAATGGGACAAGTTAGTCTCGGATAAAGGGTCCTCATGTGAGGTTGATGTTTGGCCTTGGCTTGTGAGTATGACTGGGGATGTGATCTCTCGTACTGCTTTTGGCAGCAGCTACAAAGAAGGACAGAGGATATTTGAGCTCCAAGCAGAACTAGCGGAGCTCATCATACAAGCATTTCGGAAGGCTATCATCCCTGGATATAGGTAATGAAAACCTCAACTTTTCTGGTTTTAAAACAAGGCCTTAAGAGCTTGACTCATGGTCTATTAGTGTTGCAATCTATTAGAGATTATGAACCACGTCGTTACATATTCTCTATTTTTTTTTGCGTAGTTATCTCCCAACAAAGGGTAATAGAAGGATGAAAGCAGCAGCCAGAGAAATCCAAGTTATACTGAGAGGTATCGTTAACAAAAGGTTAAGGGCGAGAGAAACTGGGGAAGCACCAAGCGACGATTTGCTGGGTATACTTCTTGAATCGAATTTGGGGCAAGCTAAAGGAAATGGAATGAGCACTGAGGATGTGATGGAGGAGTGCAAGTTGTTCTATTTCACCGGTCAGGAGACAACTTCAGTACTTCTGGTCTGGACAATGGTTCTGTTAAGCCAACACCAAGACTGGCAGGCTCGTGCACGAGAAGAAGTGAAGCAAGTTTTAGGTGATAAAGAGCCCGATACAGAAGGCCTGAATCAACTCAAAGTTGTAAGTATAAAGCGAATTATAAACATTCATGTGACTTCAGCATTCTTGTTGTGTTTTGATGATTATTGCTGAATGATTTGGTGCTTGGCAGATGACGATGATATTATACGAGGTCCTTAGGCTATATCCTCCAGGAACCCAAATGACCCGAGCCATTCACAAAGAGATGAAGCTAGGCGACCTGACACTACCAGGTGGCGTTCAGATCAATCTACCTATTCTGCTAGTCCAACGCGATACCGAGCTGTGGGGCGACGATGCTGCAGAGTTCAAGCCTGAGAGATTCAAAGAAGGTCTCTCAAAGGCGATAAAGAGCCAAGTCTCCTTCTTTCCCTTTGCGTGGGGACCGAGGATATGCATTGGCCAGAATTTTGCCCTGTTGGAGGCAAAGATGGCGATGGCATTGATTCTACAGAGATTCTCCTTGGAGCTATCTCATTCCTATGTTCATGCGCCTTACACAGTATTCACCATTCACCCACAGTTTGGTGCTCATCTTATCCTTCACAAGCTCTAACTTGTGTTGATGAAACGAGTCCATATCATAATAATACAGAACTCAAATCTTTATATACAAGTCAGAACTAGCGTCTAACAGATTAAAACCCTTGGAGCTGTGATTCTCACCGAACAAATCTCTATTGTGAAACTAAGACACAAGACAGCAATTTCGGGTAGACACGAGACAATAACATGCAAACCCCTCTGAAGACTCGCCCAGTATTTGTTCTTCATCAACGACTCCTTTTCTCGCGGCAAACATTCAACACCAATCAAACAGTTCGATTACGTCGTGATTTTCGCCTCAACAGTGCTCGAAAAAAATCTTAGAATCTCTTGACATTTCAAAACAGATAATCCACATAAAGGCAGATCGAGAACCACATATGAGATTCTCCAAATCAATCGCTCCCCGAGAAAAACGAAGAATCCCCTTCTGATCGACTCGCTAACCCCCCCCCCCCCCCCCCCCCCCCCAACCTCCAAACCCTAATTTCAGAGAACAAATCGAGGGCTCGACGGCGCGATTCGGCAAGGTTCTGGTCTGGACGCCGGCGAACGACGACGTTGTAAGCGTAAGTTTTGTTAATTTTTCCTACTTCTCAAAACGACGTCGTTTAATCTTGAACCACCTTAATATATGTTATTTTCCCGCCTCTTTCAGTTAATGGCATATACCGTTTTCGACACATCTTTTAGACATTACAACTAGGTGTTTAGCCCGCGCAAGAAGATGTTTCATCAAAGAATCATATTAGTTAGATTATTACCTTTGTTATCGAACATATATTATGAAACTGAACACATATATAACAAAAGTATAAAACATACGATCAACCAAAAAAGGTAAAAAATAATAACCAATAATATATATTCGTAGAAACTAACGAAGATTGACTTGATTGGTATAACTGATAGTAAAGTTTCTATTAAAAAAAATACACACCAACAATATTTGGTTCATGATTTAAAACTCTTTCTCTCTCTCTCTCCCTCTTCCTAATTTAGGCCTTCCTCGAAAATCACCACCATGTTCTTCTTCTTCTCCTTCAAGAATGAAAATTCCATAATAAATAGGTTTAGTTTTGCATCCTTCACCTTCTCCTTCACTCTTTATTCTGTTAGTTTACCTTCAAGTATATATCTTCGTCATCTCTTCCTTCTCATTCTTCATATTAATCACACATTTATTCGCTATCAAAACATCTTCATTGTTTCAACCACTGTTTCCTTGTAGTTTACGTGCTTCTAATGTTTTCAAAAATAAGAATACATATAAAATAAAATAATTAAGACCACCATTACCAAAAAACTATACTTACATGTTCGTAAATGTTTTAAGTTCTTTATCAATCATATTAAACAAAAATAATTAGAACACGGAAGTGACGAACAAAATGGATAGAATACCAATCAATTACATGATCATGAAAGCTTTAACTCTTTTAATCTCTCTCTCCCTCTCCGTCTCTTTCTCTCTCTCTGTCTCTCTCTCTCTTCCTAATTTAGGCATTTCTCGAAAATCACCAGCATGTTCTCCTTCTTCTCCTTCATGAATGAAAATTTCATAATAGATAGGTTTAATTTTGCATCCTTCACCTTCTCCTTCACTCTTTATTATGTTAGTTTACCTTCAAGTATTTTCTTCATCTCTTCCTCTCCTTCTTCATATTAATCACACATTTATTTGTTGTCAAAACATCTTCATTGTTTCAACCAATGTTTCCTTGTAGTTTACGTGATTCTAATGTTTTCAAAAATAAAAATACATACAAAATAAAATAATTAAGACCACTATTACCAAAAAAAACTACACTTGCTCTCTCTCACTAATCTCTCTCTCTAGATTCCTAACTTAGATCTCCCTCGGCTCTTCCTTGTTTTTTTTCTCCTTCATGGTAGATCAATTCCACAATAGATAGGTTTATTGCTGTCTCCTTCAACTTCTACTTCTCCTTTTTGTTCTCTTCGTTTAACTCCAAATATCTTCGTCATCTCTTCTTTTTCTTTCTTCATATTAACCACACATTTATTTGCCTTCAAAACATTTTCATATTTTCAACCATTGTTTCCTTGTGGCTTCCATGCGTTTCCTCAAGTATTTCAAAATGGGTTTGGAACCGGTTTATTATTGTCGAATTCAATACCTCTGAAATTTATTTGATCATACATAAATATGTTTAGTGGGTTGTTGCCATTTTCTCCTCGAGCAATGTTTGTACTATAAATACTATGTTATTTCAGATACTCTCCTTAGTAACACAAGATTTAAGGGTTAATATTACAAACCCAAGAAAATAAAATAGATTTGTTCCAAACTCATAATCGAATATGTGCCAAAACGCATAATAGCAAATCTATCAATTATGGTCGATTAAGAAACATACATCTGAATGAAATAAAGAAAATAGAAATACATATAAAAATAAAAAAGCAAGACCATTATTATCAAAAAATTACACTTACATGTACCTGAAAACTTTAACTTCCTTGTAAAACAAATTAAACAAAAAATTAGGAATACGAAAGAGACAAACTATTGGGATTAGGTAGAGATTAATGGGCAATGAGCCTTGATCTCTAGGGAGTGTGTGAAGATTGTCCCACATCGGAAGTGGGAAAGGACATTGAGTAATATATAAGGGACTTGGGCCAATCTACTCATTGTCAATTGGTTTTGAGTTGGAAACTCATGTAACTTAACACAAACTAACAGAAATCTAATATCGATCAAGTACATGAACCTAAAAAGTTTAACTTTCTCTCCTCCCTCCCTCCCTATCTCTTTCTCACACTCTCTCTCTCTCTCTCTTTCTCGCTCGCTCCCTCCCTCCCTCTTTCCCCCTCTTTCTCTCTCTCTCACTCTCTTTCTCCCTCCCTCCCTCCCTCCCTCTTTCCCCCTCTTTCTCTCTCTCACTCTCTTTCTCCCTCCCTCTTTCCCCCTCTTTCTCTTTCTTTCTCTCACTCTCTTTCTCCCTCCCTCCCTCTCACTATCTCTCTCCTTTTCTCTCTCCCTATATTTTTCTCTCCCTCCTCCCTTTCTCTCCTTCCCTCCCTCCCTCTCTCTCTCTCCCACCGGCCTCCATCTCTCTCTCTCCAAAACGCGGGTACGAAACAACTTATTTAAATTGTATATCTAAATTTGAAAAAAAAATTACCGCAAAAATAGAATTTTCATATCAACTACATTATAGTACCATATATAAATAAATGTTATCATATATATGTTACCTTCGATTAAAAATATCTATAAAAAAATGAATCCTAACTTATCTTTTCCTTCTTCTTCTTCAACATTTTCAACATTTGGTCATCTTCTTCTTTTTCCTCTTCTTTATATTTCGCTTTTTCTTCTTCCTCGTATTTTCCTTATTTTGTTCATCGTCCTAGGCTTCTTCTTTTTCATAATATCCATCTTCTTCAACTTCTTCTTTTTTTCTTCTGGTTTTCATTCGTTTTCTTCTTCCTCTTCTTCTTCATCGCATTTATCTTCTTTGTCTTCTCTGGTTTCTTATTCTCCAGGTTTTCTTAGCCTCCTTCTACATCTTCACCTTCTCATACTTTGTCATATTTATCTTTCGGGTCTCCTTCCTCATCTTTAACTGGTGCCTCGTATTTTCTAAATTTTTCTTCATTAGTGTCGTCTTCTTCTTCATTTTCTTGTTTTTTCATCTTCCTCGTCTTATCCTTCTTCATCTTCATCGTCTTCGACTTCTACTTCTTTTTTCTTTATCGTCTTTGTCGTCTCCCACTTATTCTTCTTCTTTTTTCATTCGGTATTTTCCTTCTTCTATTTACTTTTGGAAGTTGTGTATGCATATCTTCACATGTTTTGGCTTAACTATCTTTACATAAACGATCAGTTTCAAAGAATCTTGTGAAGTAGAAACATAGATAACGTGGACACATTATCTGACCGTTCTAACATGAACCTTCCTCTTGAAACGAAGGGAAATGTAGTTTGGAGGCTGAAACAAAGTTACAATGTCTAATTTGAGCACAATACACAATCATCTCAGGATGCAAATTTCTTCATTACAACTGTGTGTAGCAAATATAGGCCACAACCACTGAATCAGCAACGCAAACAACAGCAAGATCGACATATATATCTATCTTCTCGCTCCCAGCTTTCTAATCATGCTGGTATTCCGAAGTCCTTTAGTGTCAATATTTATTGTAAAGAAAGTATTTTCCACAATTTATCTTCCCGGTGCAAGCTTTTTAATGTTGTTCTCACTTTAAAATAGATTATCTTCTGAGGTCTCCAAAGTTAATACAAGGGTTGTGTCTTGAAAAAAAGAGGAGTTGTTCCCATTTTGTTGGCAACAATTATTAGGTTCTGGAGCTCGTGAATGGCAGCAGATAACATTGGCGCTGTAAACTGACCCTGAGTCACTTTCTCATTACTCTTTATTGTATGGACGTCAAGCGTGGGCATGATATATAAATAGAGATGGTTGAAAAATTACCAAGGCTTTGACGCACTGCATTTTTAAGGCCAGCTTGAAACCTCTCTTCTTCATCCTCTTCAGCTTGTAATTGTCTTAATGTCTTCCTTCCCACATCTTCATCACCATGATAGAATATAAAATGCAAGATGAATATCACTACAAGAAAACGAAATTTTACATCGAATATGAGTTGTCGTAAATTTACATCGAGTTTACGACGACATTACGAATCATTTTAAATTCGAAGTAATTTCGTCGTAAATATTGGTCGTCGTAATATCGTCGTAACTGTACGTCGCAATTACGATGATATTAGGACGACATATATTCGATGTAATTTACGACGAGTTTACGTCGATTGTGCCTAGGTAGGTGAGCACGTTTTTAAGAAGGGTTACCTAATTATTTACATCTAATATATTCGTCGTAAATCTGTCATACATGCGATGTAAAATCGTTGTAAATTTTATTTGGGTGTAAATTCGATGTAAAATTTCGATGTAAATCCGTTTGTAAATCCTAAATTTTTTTATAAATACTAGCGTACTTCGAACGAAAGTTATAAAAAAACAATATCTTATATAAAAAAAAAACTTCAAAAACTATTTTTATAAAATGTCCATATACGAACTACGAAGATGGATGTATATGCAAAAAGATTCGGAGGGATCGTTGACGAAAGAATTCCAAGAGGGGCGTGAAATATTCATGTATCAGGCCGGAAATATGCAAACAACCCTCGAAAGCGGTAAGATGTTCTGTCCTTGTCGTAAATGCAAGAATACGAGATATATTTTTATTGAGACGGTGTGGAAGCATTTACTAATAGAGGGTTTATGCCGCAATATTATGTTTGGTATCAACATGGAGAGGATTTTGAAAGGAGTACTACTGATCAAGCTGATTGTAGTAGTAATAATCAAGGTCATGTAGATTTTGATCAGGGTAGTAGTTATCATCATGGTCATGAAAATCAATTAGATCAGCAGGGTCAAGATCATGATAGGATGCATGAAATGGTCAATGATGCATTTCATGAAACAAATGTTGATAATAGTGTTGAAGAACCCAATGTAGATGCGGTTTTACGATATGCTAGCCGCTGCAAATCAGCCACTCTACGATGGATGTAGAGAAGGTCAGTCTAAATTGTCGTTAGCAGCTAGGATGATGACAATTAAAACTGGTCATAACTTAGCTGAGGTTTGCATGAATGATTGGGCAGATCTTATTAAAGAGTATTTTCCATATGATAATTTGGCTGCCAAAACATACTATGAGATACAGAAGTTGGTGTTTAGTCTTGGGTTGCCTTCTGAGATGATAGATGTATGTGTTGACAATTGTATGCTGTTTTGGAAAGATAATGATAAGCTGCATGAATGTCGATTTTTCCAAAAACCGAGATTCAGACCACAAACTTCTGGGCGTAGTAAGATACCGTACCAACGGATATGGTATCTTCCTATAACTGATAGGTTGAAATAATTGTATCAATCTGAAAGGACATCTGGATCGATGAGGTGGCATGCAGAACATTCGCAGAGAGAAGGAGAAGTGATGCTTGGAAACACTTTAACACGGTACACTCGGAATTTGCTAAATTTAAGCGAAATGTGTATCTTGGCCTCTGCATAGATGGATTTAGTCCATTCGGTATGTCTGGTAGGCAATATTCTTTATGGCCAGGAATCCTAACGCCATACAACCTTCCTCCAGATATGTGCATGCAAAGAGAATTTTTATTCTTGAGTATATTAATACCTGGTCCGAAGCATCTGAAGCGTTCCCTTAATGTGTTTTTGCAGCCTCTCATACATGAGTTGAAACAGTTGTGGTCTACAGGAGTTCGTACATACGACTGTTCGAGGAAGAAATATTTTACGATGCGTGCTGTGCTTATGTGGACAATAAGCGACTTCCCTGCATACGGGATGCTATCAGGTTCGACGACGCATGGGAGGTTATCTTGTCCGTATTGCCTCGATCGGACAGATGTGTTTCAGCTGAAACATGGTCGAAAAACATGCTGGTTTGATTGTCACCGTCGGTTTCTACCAATCAACCATCCATATCGGAGAAACAAGCGATTGTTTAGGAAGAACAAAATCGCGTGTGTCCCCCCACCAGTGTATCTATCTGGGGAAGATCTAGAAGCGCAAATAGATCATTTTGGGGGACTAGAAACTGTAAATCGTGGGGGAAATTGGCACACTCCAGCTAATATGCCTGATGGATACGGGGAGAATCACAATTGGCATAAGAAAAGCATTTTTTTGGGAACTTCAGTACTGGAAAGATCATCTGCTGCGACACAATCTTGATGTCATGCATATTGAGAATTTTTTTTTTGATAGCATCATGCATACAGTGTTAAACGTGGAAGGAAGAACCAAAGACAGCGGAAAGTCAAGGTTGGACTTGCCTGATATTTGCAACAGAAATGAGTTGCATATTATGAGCAATGGGAAATCACCAGTTCCTATATTTTGGTTGGGTGCCGAACAAAAGGCAGCGTTGTTCAATTGGGTTTCATATGATGTGAAGTTTCCTGATGGGTATGTATCCAATCCGGCTAAATCTGTTGAGAACGGACAAAAGTTTTCAGGGATGAAGAGTCATGACTGCCACGTGTTTATGCAACGATTACTTCCTTTCGCATTTGCCGAACTCATTCCAGGAAATGTTCATGAAGCAATTGGAGGTAAGAGACATCATCAAATCACATATAATTTGTTCAAATATTGCACTATATAATTGTTGGGTGTTGCAGGCATCGGAGAGTTTTTTCGGGATCTTAGTACACGGACGTTGTCAGAAGATGTAATTGCACAGTTGGATGCTAATATTCCAATATTGTTGTGCAATCTGGAGAAGATATTCCCGCCGGCGTTTTTTGATGTCATGGAACATCTTCCCATTCATCTCCCTCACGAAGCAGAACTAGGCAGGCCTGTTCAGTTTAGGTGGATGTACCCATTCGAGCGGTTCATGAAACATTTAAAGGGAAAGGCTAAAATTCTAGCAAGGGTTGAAGGATCAATTGTTGTGGAAATTTTGACCGAAGAAACTTCACACTTCACTTCATACTATTTTGCTACGAAAGTTCGCACACGCAAACGGAAACCCCGACGATATGATAATGGTGGTGTGGGAAGAACTTATGCAGTAGAGGGTGTCCCAGACATCTTCTCACCAATCGGTCGCCTTGGTGGAAAAGTGAAGGAAGTTTGGTGGTCTAACGAGAATGACAGGCACAACGCACATACGTACATCCTCCTAAATTGCGAGGAAGTGGAACCTTTGGAGAGGTAACGTGACAATTTAATTAGTCGTGATAATTTATTATATATATAGATAAAGGTGTTAATTTCAATGTATATATATATATGTGTATATGCAGTTTATTTGTTAGTCAGGTACGAGAATGCATTGAAGGCGTTTCAGATGATGAAATAAACGATCGTAAAGATCGTCACTTTGCTAAGTGGTTGAAGATGCAAGTAAGTTTACGTAATAAATTTTTTTCAATAACTATATATATTGATGCTCGATCTAACATTACCAAATTTCATAGGTGGATCATGGTGACCCCGAATATCCAATATGGTTTCATGAGTTACTACTAGGCCCCCTCGGGAAGATAACGACTGCACCCATGTATTTTACCCGTGGTTATGTGTTTCATACATACAAATACGGCGTTCGGCGGGGAACTACCAACTACGGAGTTTGTGTTAGGGGTGAAATAGATTTTTATGGGGTGTTGCAAAAAATAATCGAAGTGGAGTACCCCGGCTTGGTTAGTATGAAATGCGTTATCTTCAAATGTGATTGGTTCGATCCAACAGTCGGTTGAGGGGTTCGAATAAACAAATTTGGTGTGGTCGACGTCAACAAAGCACGGCGATACAACAAGTTTGAACCATTTATCCTAGCATCACAAGCTGAAAAAGTAACGTTCGTGTCATATCCACGAGTTCGAACCACTGGCCCCACATGGTTATCTGTAATTAAAATTGCTCCAAGGGATAAAATTGTTGGTGTTGACAATCTTCCAATGCAACAAGATTCTTGCCGTGACATTACATAACCAGAGATTACGGAGAACGTTCTTTTAATTGATCTCCGCAACAGGGAACTTGAATATCTACCTGACGACACAAAATAAGAAGGCGATTCCGATGAGTTTGATGAGAGTTACGATAATTCGCAACCTGAAGATGATGAACCCAATGAAGATGATGAATAGAGCGGAGATGATGATTCTGATTGATTTATATAGGTAATTGCTCTTATTTTAATTTGTATAATATAACTTTACCGGAGATTTATCTCGGCATATGACCGGAGCTAATCAGAGATGGGATCGTAAGGATTCCCGGAGTGTGTAGTTCGAATATTAACCAAACCCTGGAATTTTATGGTTTGAGTAATATTAGACTTGCACACTTCGGGAGTCCTTTCGATCCCATCTCTGGTTATCTCCGGTTATCAAGAGTACGACGGATTTACGACGATTTGTTAATTACGGCAAAATTACGACGATTTGGCATTTACGAAGAATTTACGACGATTACGACCAATTTACGACGTAATACCGTTGTAATGTCGTCTTGGGTTAAGGAGCAAACCGTTGTATTCCCACTTCTGATGATCTGGCCAACAAAAAACTCTGGGGGTCTAGTTTTCTACATTCATAAAGACCAACCACCATAAGTGAAAGATACATAGAATTGGACATCCTTATATTACGATTTACATAGATGTCCAATTCTATGAATCTTTCACCTATGGTAGTTATGAAGACTATCTTTATATGAAAACAAGATCCCACATGATTCTTTGTTGGCAAGATCATCAAGAAGTGGGAACACGATGATCAGCATAAGAACCCAAGGAAACGTGGGTATGTATATATTTAGTGTGGATTTTTTTTTTGAGTTACCATTGAAGGTGTGGAAGGTATTTATAGAAATTTTTTAGAAATTATTAACGGATTTGCAACAAAAATTTACAACGGTTTTACATCGAATAGCATTACAACGATTTTACATCGAATATAAGACGATTTTACGTCGAAAATATTTGATGTAAATAATTAGGCGAACTATAAGAAACCGTGTTTTACCAAACTCTCAGAGTCGACGTGAAATCGTCGTGATACCGATGTTACTATTTACGTCGAATACGACGAATTTACGACGTATTTGTCAATTACGACGAATTTACGACAAATTGTTTTACGACGGCATTACGACTAATATGTAGGGTTTAGGGTTTGGGGTTTTAAGGTTGAGTATAGGTTGTAAATGTTTGGTATATCATCAATTATATTGTTTTACATAAGTTCTCGATTCGTTGTTTGACAGAATACAAAAATTATTAACAATTTATACTTCATGCATGTTACGAAGAAACTTATACAACGAATGTTATAGAGAAGTAAGAAGATATAAGGAAATTTGATATTTGTCAGATTAAATCGTCATTATTGATTGTATTCTGTACATTGAAAAGTTTATGATGTACAAATATATTTCGTTAATAAAAGACGGATATGTGTTTTAGGGTTTAGGGTTTACATTTCTAATATTACGACGATGTTAGGACGGATTCGTCGTAATGGCGTTGGTATATTACGACGAGTTTACGATGGATCTGTCGTAACAGGGAATTACTTTTGCCGCGTGGAATTAAAAGTTTTCCGCGTTGGTAAATTATTCTGATTGGTTTCATGGGTTACGACGATTTTACGACGGATCCGTCGTAAAATCGTGGAAATGTACCATCAAAATTACGACGGCCACAAAATCTATATATACGCGAGACCAGATTTTCCCTCACAACTCACAATCACTTTCTCTCTCTAAAATCGGAACTTTACGGGATTGACGGTCACCTGCACCTGCACCTGCACCTCGACCCGCTTTGCTATATACGGGATTGACGGTCGAGGACATTTTTCATTCGGCGGGTCATGATCGTTTTCCCTGGTTAGATCCGCTCCGGGCGCCGAATACTTTTTGGTATGTAAGCTAATTTTTGTTTTTCATTAATATTTTGTTTTTAGTTATAATTACATTTTTATATTTCAGGTTTAAGGAGAACAACAAAGTCGGGCGGAGTGTGTCTAACACCATCAAAGCCTACTTCGAGGAGCCTCACCAAAATTAGTCTGCCGTTCCGGGCGACGTCGTTGATATGTGGTTCAAATGTTTCGCGGTAATAGTCGTTTTACTTTTTTTTATTTAATTATTTAATTTAATTTAATTGTTTCTAATTATTTTCTTGTTTTTATAGCAAAAATGGCACTGGGATTTTGCAATCAACGAGACAGTGAAGACGGAGTTTAAGGTGAAGGGAAAATTGCGGCTCAACAATACCGCCTCCGATTGGAAGCAGAAGTGGGAGGTTGAGGGCGATGCGGCGAAGCCGTACATGTCTTCAGAAGTCTGGAACGGCTTGAAGACATACTGGATGGATCCGCATTCGCAGCAAGTGGCTGCTAAATGTTCGGCTTCTCGGAACACTTTCGGTCCAGACGGTCGTCCGGCGGTGTTGCCACATACTTCAGGTCAGACGTCATTTGCGGGAAGGCGTCTTCAAATGGTATGATTTTTTCTAATATATTTTTTCCTAGTTTGTAATTAATTAAATTTAATTTTTAACCGTTTTTTTAGAATGTCATTTGTTTAGGCAAACAGAGTCGAACTTCCTCCGATAACTAGAGTTTTTGAGGAAACTCACAAAAAGAAAGACGGTTCTTTTGTGGATCCTCGAGCGGAGCAGCTCTACAATACCGCCCAAGCACATATTGAGGAGCGTCAAACTCAGCTCTCTCAGCAGCTATCACCTGGAGGTAGCTCGGTTCAGTCCAACGCGGCTTTGACCACAGCCCAGATGGACGAGATATTTGAAGAGGTAATAATAATCATATTATATTTTTACGTAATTATTTCGTATTTAATTTATTAATTTCAACGGTTTTTTTTAGGTTGCCCCGAAGAAGAAGGACATAGTTTTAGGGATGAGATCGATTCGAGATAGTTTTGTTGCCTCGTCTTCCGCACATCATCCGCACGACGATTCGGTTGGGTTGAGGAACGAGTTGAACACCGCCCATACCGAGATCAACACTTAAAGGGCGAAGCAAGCGGAATTCGAACATAAGATTCTTGGATTAGATAAGACGATCCAAGGATACACTTCTCTGTTCGAGCTTCTTGCGGTGGATAATCCCGTATTGGCGAAGGCCCTGAAAGCGCAGCAAGCATCGACATCGGGACCGAGGGATGCATATATGTGGATCCGCTCGCTGCACAGCGAGAAGAATTGTTGCAGCGAACCGACGAAGAGCTTTTTGGACAGTTTGGTATTAATTAGGATTTTGTAATTTGTAATTCAAACTTTAATTTGTATTTTATAATCATTTATTTTAATTTTAATTTTATTATTAATAATTTAAATTATTATTTCATAATTTAATTATATTTATTAATTAAATTATTAAATATGCTAATTCGATAAACCGTCGTAAATTCGTCGTAAACCATCCGTCGTAACATCATCGTAACACCAGCCGTCGTAAACTCGTTGTACTTAATATGTCGTACGTAATCGTCGTAACATCGTTGTAACATAAATCGTCGTAAAATCGTCGTAACACAAACCGTCGTATGATCGTCGTAACACCACATTGGTATAATCGTCGTAACACCGTCGTAATATCCGACGGTTTATCCGTCGTCAAATCGTCGTAACTCATCCATCGTAATCGTCGTAACATCGTCGTAACACAAATCGTCGTAACACAAATCGTCGTAACACAAACCGTCGTATGATCGTCGTAACACCTCATTGGTATAATCGTCGTAACACCGTCGTAATATTACGACTATGTTACGACGAATGTTTAATGACGATTTGAAGATGATTTTTAAACGTCCCAACAGTTACGACGATGTTACAACGTTTTGGGATTAACGACGAACGATTTACGACGAATTGACAATCGTTGCTAAATCGTCCCCAAAGCCTGTTTTATTCGTTGTAAAAGACCATTTTTCTTGTAGTGAATGATGTTAAAAATCAATCGCTAGAATTCAAATGTAAATACACGAACTACAGAGGCACCAATTCTATAAATCTAACTGTGAACTATAAGTTCCAACACATTTAAACGATTCATTTGTGTCTTCATTGGTCTTTTCGCAAGCTCATCTAATATTCAAGTTCAACAAATCAGTACGCAGAGGGTAAAAATCTAGATCCATGTCATAACTATCGTTCTTTGAAAACATGTTAGAGGTAGAGAGAATGATCTACAAAATCATGGATGGAGTGACACATATACGTTAGTTGCATTATATTGAAACATACAGACATATATAAAATACAATACAGTGGGATCCCGTCGTCGGCTCATGTTAAATTGATGAGCTTGAGCATTTGTGTATATCCACATGTTACTTCGGTTGGTGAAATTTGCTCATCAATTTCCTTTAACGTTCCTCTAAACTACGCTATCTCCAGCTAACCAAGGTCAAACTACATGTTCCTCCCCCTTTTTTTTTTTTTTTTTTTTTTTGGGAATCTGCCAAATTATATTCCACAATGTTTGTAATTCACACTACACCTTGGAGTGGAGAGTTTATACAGAAACCCAATTCGACAAACCCATTGGCTCTCCTTTAGAACGCTACGCGTTTAATCAATGCTAAGAACTTCGCCGTATCCGCTGCTGGTCAAATCGGAAATCTACGAATCTGCACCGGCCTCTCATACTTGCCTAAAGATTCACCTGCGTGTCAGCGTATCTTCGATGCACACAAGTATCATGCTCTTAATTAATTTTTAAGATTTGTTACGTTTTCACCGCATCTCTTATTATATTAAAGTTTGCTTTATTTTATTTTTGTCATACCACGAAACCACTCTTTAGTTTCAAAACTTACAAATAATAGTATATATAAACAAAACGTACCTCAATCATCTCTAATACATGATTTTTATTAACTAAACTGCATATATTAAAGACAAATATATTCAACATAATCGATTTCCCCAATTTAATGGTAATTGTATCCCTATATGCAAATCAAACACTTCTTGTTGATGCAATTCTATGGATTTAAGTTGAAGATTCTTGTGGTGGTTCCCATCGACAGCATCTGGTCTTAGAGTTAGTCGAATTGCTGTAAACACAATATTAAAAGGGAAAATTATATGCAATGAAAATACAAAAAAGGATCAAACTCCGAAAACTTAAAATTGGGGGAAAGCATTTTTTGTCAAACGAATGGCAAAACCATACATCTCCTTCGTGATCGTATGTATCCAACATCAATGCACGAACACCATTCTGAACAAAAAAAAAGTAAACATAACATTTACAATATAAAAAAATTAAGAAACATAAATTATTTACTCTTTTTTTGTTTAATATATAATACGTACATTAAGTTGTTGTTCTATATTATCTTCTTGGGTCGACACATGAAATGTCTTTCCTTCAATGGCATATGAATTGTGGGTCGTCAAGAATGCATATTTATTATAGAAAATTCATCAAAGTAACTTCGTCCATAAGGAATATTATTAGATTAACTTCTAGGGAGGGAGATCATACTAGACTAACCTTATAAAGTTGGTCAATGTCCATTTTATTCATATATTATATTATATTACGATTATGCCATTATTAATTATTTTTGATTTTTTTTTTTTGAACAAAAAACTTATTAATCAAAAAAAAAAAAAAATCTCACCTCTCACATCCACGACCATGTCTCTCTCTTCTTCTACTTTTTTTTGTCTCTCTCTCTCTCCCTCTTCTTCTTCTTCTCTCTCTCATCCGCCAACGGATTTCAGTGACTGTGAGTGCATCTTTGGCGCTGTTTCCGACTGCTGCACTACCGTCTTCCACCAAATTTGCTCCCCGGAGCCAACATCTTCGGCCAAGGCAACGACAAGGCTAAAGGCGGCTCCCCATGCGCTAGAGTCACCGCCTACAAAGTCTGTTGGATGCCGGTCAAAGGCAACGAGATCTACGACGCCGACGTGCCGATTTCAACGCCGCCATCCACGATGGTGCTGGCGTCATCTCCATCTTGCTTGGCGGCAAGCCTACCTCGTTTTTAACGACAACATAACAATCGCGTCGTTTCAAGAAGCATATCGTCATCGTTTGCTCCGCCGAAAAATCTAGACCGGCAAATGGTACGGTTACGAACGTGGCGCCATCGCCGAACACGTGCTCGTCGAACTTCCGAACACGTGCTCGTCGAACTTCCGAACACTGTTTTCATTGGATTAATCGTTTTTTGGTTGATATGCTGCTTCATGAGGTACGCTCACAACTTGTTCGATAAAACGCCGTTAATGATGGTAGATTTATTGGTAGATTTTCATTTGCGGTAAATTTGTTTAATAAAGACGTTGCGGTAGATTTGTTTAATAAAGACATTGTGGTAGACTTGTTTAAAATATTGATGGTATACTTGTTTGTAGCTTTGTTGACTTGAGTTGCAGAGATACATATCGGGATTCGCCAAGTTGTAGATCCACCAGATCTGCTCTGTCGCCTCCTTCCGACAAAAATGCGTTTGATTCCCGACACACTATTTGGTAGATTTGTTTAATACGTTTGTGGTAGACTTGTTTAATACGTTTCAGTAGACTTGTTTAAATTCTTGATGGTAGACTTGTTTAAATTCTTGATGGTAGACTTGTTTAATACGTTGTGGTAGACTTGTTTGATACGTTGTAGACTTATAATCTAGAATTTTTTTTTCTTTTTCTACAATATGCGATGGGCGATGAATGACGTGTCTGAAGAGTAAATGCGCGATGCGACGGAAGGGAAGTCAAGATTTGTTTATCAAAATATTTGTGTGTAGATTTGTTTACTACTATAATAATTGCAAATTTGTATACTTGGTTGCCGATTTAATTTTAGGATTTTGTAGATTTATTTGAATGATGGCCCGATTTGCTTGTAAACGTGATTGATTTCCGACAAATATGCTCTGTCGCCTCCTTCCGGAAAAAACGTGGTTGATTCCCGACAAACGATGTCGTTCACCATATTTTTCGCTGGAAGGAGGCGACAGAGCATATCTGGCGGTAGATTTGTATATGACGGTAGGTTTGTATATTTCGGGAATCAACCACGTTTTCGTCGAAAGGAGGCGACAGAGCATATATGGCGGTAGATTTGTATATGACGGTAGGTTTGTTTATATATTTATATATGACGGTAGGTTTGTTTATATATGACGGTAGATTTATTTTTATATGACGGTAGGTAGTTTGTATATGCGGTAGATTTGTTTGTTAGACTTATTGTTAACGACTGGTAGCTAGTAATGGTAGACTTATTGTTAACGCCTGACTTATTCTGACAGGTAGGTGGCGTCATCTCCGGTGATATTGCCGGCGTATGCAAATTCCGTTAACGAATCCAAAATGCAGAGGGATAAATGAACATGCTTGTATATGAATATAATTAGATAAATGGAGATATTAGAAATGTTTTTTTTTGTGAGTTTAGAAATGTTTGTTCTTGAACATGTTTGTATATGCACTACATGCATGGGATGATAGGGAACATTTTGCATGCCTTTTAGAATCTAAAAAATATAATTTTTCTCTCTGGAATTGAAGTACTAAGAAAATGGAGGTTGATCTATATTCAATTTTAATGTATTCCCATGCATTATCTGAGTAAATTTGGATTCATTGTGCGAGTAGTAAATTCATCATAAAGATGAGTTAAAATACTACATTTATAAGCGATTATAGGCGCCTCTTGCAAATGCACAACTACAGACGGCATGCCAACTTGTTCTATCGATCAATGAATAAAACAAAATTCAAACAAGTATACAGTGGATGAGAACAAAAATAATTATCTTTGACAAATAAAAGCATTTAAGTCCTAAGTACCAAAACAAGGGTTGTAAACAAACTTTAAATTAAGTAATGTGATAATGCATCATTGTCTCGAGGAGGAAGATATATTGAACCATTAACAAATAGTAATTGGAGCAGACTATTAAACCCAACTAAAATCAAAGATCAACTACTACCTATGTTATGCTCAAGAACAAACACCATCAATGCACTAAATCAAAGGTCCAAAAATGTACAAAAAATAGGTCTATCTTTGTGATTTAAGATGAAATGAAATGTTAACTCCAAAAAAAAAACCAACAAAATAAATCTACCATCATTACAATAAATCTACCATCAAATTAAAAAAAATTCTCATACTTAGCAAATTTGGGTGCCTAGTTTTTTTCGTAGATATGAGTTTTAGTGTAGGGCAAAAACGTCATTTCTCATTATGGAAAAAGTCAAATGCCTACCACCAAACAATGTCGATAAATCTACCGTCAATAAAATTCTACCACAACGCGAAATAATAAGTCTACCAACTGAAGGTTATCTGAGTAAATATCAAAAGATTTACTAAATCTACCGCCATTAACAATAAATCTACCGTCACTAAAATTAAATCTACCACCAGTACAAAACGAAGTCACTGAAATGTTAGACGGTTTTAAATCTACCGCCATTACAAAACGAAGTCACTGAAATGTTAGACGGTTTTAAATCTACCGCCATTACAAACAAATCTACCAATCCAATAAAAATCTACTGTTACCAATATAAATCTACCGTCAAATAAATAAATCTACTGTCACGATAAAATAATTCACACTGATTAACTCTACCACCAAAAGAAATAAGTCTACCAAAAAAGTCAAACTGAAGGTTATCTGAGTAAATACCAAAAATTAGTCTACCATCAAAGAAAATATATCTACTAACTGAAGGATATCTGAGTAAATACCAAAAATAAGTCTACCAGAAATCAATATATCGACCGCGTCGTTAAAATGAGTCTACCAAAATAAGTCTACCAATATTTAACAAATCTATCATCTTTCAAACAAATCTACCATCCATCAAACAAATCTGCGGACCAAAATTTGAGTTGACCAACATCAAACAAGTCTACCGTCAAAGAACGGTAGACTTGTTAAATGAACTTTTGACTACCTGACAAATGAATAGTAATGGCAGTTTTGTAATTGTGTTTTTCTCAACAAATGGTATACGGGTATTTTTGGTAATACGAATAAAATTAGGTTATTTTAGTAATAGAAATAAAAATAGGTCAAACTAATAATAAACATAGAAATAAATGTTAGTATAATAATCAGCCCTATTTATTAAACGGCATCGAATTGTTCTGTAACAAAAAAATAAATTCATTAAAGCTTCATTATAGTCTGTCAAAAAATAAGACTCGTTCTGTCCGGATTAGAAGAGTTCTCGGTAGTTTAGTTATATCAAGATTTCAAGTAGAACCAACACAACCCTTTTCCAATATGGTTATTGGGCTAATTGTCCCTTTTAACATTTAGGAAAATTACTAGTTTACGTTTTAGTTAAGAAGTTTTATGTTAGTTTCTTTACCTATAAATATGTAGCTCACGAAAGCAATTTTTATTCATTCAGATCAATAAACAATTTCACATTCTATACAAAACTTCTTATTCTGAGAGAAATTTATTGTTTTTGTTTTCTTATCACAATACTCCACAGAAAATATATAAGACATTTTTGAAGTGTCTCAATATTTTTAGCAATGGAATAATCCAAATGAAGGATCTGCAAAATTGTGATTACTAATCGTTTCTCACGTAAAAGCTTAACCAATCTTCATACAAATTTCAAAATAAGACCCATAAACCAATTCAAGTAACATCCACATCACAAGACGAGTATCTTTAACAGGCCATAGTAAAAAGTTTTTGAAGACACATAGACCACACAAATAGACAACCTCAAAATGTATGTACCTTTTGTTGTCGTTGTTCCTGGTTCTTGATGAATTGTGATTCTGAGAAACACAGTGAACTTTTCTGCTTTTCATAGCAAAAAAAAAAAGTTCAAACATTTGAATGAATGAAGCCCACATGGGTGTGGTCGAGTGGTAGTGGGGAGGTGGGATTGTTCCACCAACGGGGAACCCGGGTTCGATTCCCCCTCAGCGCTGGTGCTCGAAACATTAATCACGACCATGTGTGGAAGCTGGCACTGGGCTTCGGTCCAGTTGAAAACCTGTGAGGAAGCTTTGTCAGTTGGGCCAACTCACTCTAGGCAATAGTCGGAAGGCGCAAAGTCTTACTGGTTTGGCATGTGGTAGCCAGTCCCCATCTCTCCGGTAGGATGTCGACCGGACAGCCTAGATTATCAAAAAAAAAAAAACATTTGAATGAAAGTAAAGCTTAACAAAATCGTAATTAATTTAAGAAAAACACGGATTCCAACGTTTTTGAATAAACCATTACCTACGAAAGTTGTTTTCGTTTGTTGCTGGGACTCTGTGTGTCAGGACTGGCAACGATTCAGGGTTATCCAATATTCATTGTGCAAGCGATGTCGTTTGGGTAAGTGTAAATTCGTAAGAGAAACGACATCGTTTTAGTTTAATGAAACCAAATAAAAAAGAGATATAAAGGGCTACCAAACTATTAATTGGTAAGAAGCACAAACCGTGCCCTTCTCTGTGTATTGCATTATCAATATATAACGGTACAAAGGAGTCAATCTAAATCAATAGGAGTAACTACAGAATATACGGTATGATAATTATATTATTGAGTTTCCTATTCTATGACTCCCCTGCAGTCGTAGCGTAAGGTGGTTGAACGCTTAGACTGGACCGGAAACTAGTGAAAAGGGAGGATGGAATCCCCTTAGTAAAAATGTCTGCGTATTGGTGAGCGGAGGGAACGTGGAGAACACGAACACTGCCAAGAGCAACATGTTCTCGAACAAATTGAATATCGATTTCCACGTGTTTTGTGCGTTGGTGTTGTACTGGGTTTGTTGAAATGTAGACTGCGATGACGTTGTCACAGTAGACTATCGTGGCAGTGGTGATTGGGCAACGAAGTTCAAGAAGAAGGTTACAGAGGCAAGTTGTTTCAGGTATTAGTCAGCTTCAGCACTAGAACGGGATACAGTGGGTTGTCGTTTTGACGACCAACATACAAGATTATCGCCAAGGAAAATGCAGTACCCTGAGGTGGATCGGCGAGTGGTGTGCAGCCTGCCCAGTCAGCGTCAGTATAAGCCGTGATCTAAGAGATGTTGGTTGTGTAACCTGAAGACCGTGCGTGATGGTGCCTTTTATGTAGCGGATTATTCGTTTGAGAGCATTGAGATGTGGCTCGCGTGGGTCATGCATATGAAGTCAAACTTGCTGAACGGCATATGCTATGTCCGGACGCGTGAACGTGAGGCATTGGAGGGCACCAGCGAGGCTGCAATAGAGAGTTGGGTTGGCGACAGGTGGTCCGACATCAGCAGCTAGTTTGGAGGATGTGTCAACCGGGATTGAGCAAGTATTGCAACCTATCATTCTAGCACGATGTATGATGTCCGCAGCGTAGTTGTGTTGGCTTAAAAATATTCCCTTTTTGTCCATGGTAATAGCAATGCCAAGAAAATAGTGAAGTTCACCTAGATCAGTCATAAAAAATTCAGAGTTAAGGGATGTTATGATCGACCGTAATAGTGAAGTATAAGATGTCGTGAGTCCAATGTCATCAACGTAGAGAAGAAGGTATGCCAAATCTTTTCCGCGGCATAGAACAAATAATGATGCATCACATTTGCTAAGCCGATTTTGGTGGCGAAGTTGGCGAAACGTTGGTACCAAGCGCGAGGGGCTTATTTAAGGCCGTAGAGAGATTTTTTGAGAAGACATACATGCGTAGGCCTTGTGGGATCAACGAGTCCTGGAGGTTGATGCATATACACTGTTTCGCCGAGGTCCCCGTATAGGAATGCATTTTTTACGTCGAGTTGACGCACATCCCATTGACGAGAAATAGCTACATGGAGAACGGTGTGTATCGTGGCGGGCTTGACGACGGGACTGAAAGTTTCATCACAATCTATGCCAATTTGTTGTGATTTTCCATTCGCGACGAGGCGAGCTTTGTATCGAGAAAGTCGACCACCTGCATCTAATTTATGTCTAAAGAGCCAAATAGAACGCACAACGTTAGTGTTTAAGGGCCTCGGGACAATTATAAATGTGCCACTCTTAATAAGAGCATCATATTCAACATTCATTGCATTCTTCCAATATTCATCTTTTAGAGCTTGGACATGAGAGAAAGGGAGAGGAGAACTCGTATCTGTATGAAGAGAGAAAATCTGTTTCTTTTTAGTGATACCACTACGACTCCGTGTTTTTATTCCTTGAGACGTGAGAGAAGCAAAAGTTGCAGCAGTGACTACTGAGGAAAGCTGAACAGAGGTAGAGGGAATGGTAGATGTTGAAGGTTCGAATGAAGATGATGGGTTTGTAGTTATTGGAGGAATTACAAAGATGGGCGGTGGGGTGGTGGATGTGGTTGCTACGTCAATGGGAGGAACAAAGGGCGGAGCTTGTGGTGATGGCAAAATCGCAGATGGAAGAGATTGGAGAAGGGGATGATAAGAGTTTTGGGAAGGTGGTGTCGATGGAGAGATTTCAGAAACAAGGGTTTGAAAGGGAAATGAGTTTTCGTCAAAGATGATTAGAGGGATAACCCAGAAAAACGTATTTAGTAGAGCGATGGGCAAGTTTATGGATGGAAGTTGGAAGAACATTTGGATAACAAAGGTATCCAAAAAATTGAAGGTGGTCATAGGAGATACCTTTTTGAAAGAGACGAGTAAAGGGGATTACATTGTTTATTGAAGAAGAGGGAAGAATATTGAAGATGTGAACTGCTATATGAAGAGCTTCAACACAATAGGAAGGAAGCATATGAGCTTGGATAAGAAGAACACGGATAAGATTGTTGAGAGTTCGGAGTGTACGTTCGGCATGCCCATTTTGCTGAGATGTATGAGGGCAAGAAAAGCGAGATTGGATGCCATTTGAGGAGATAAAATTTTGAAATTCATGACTTGTGTATTCACCTCCATTATCGCATTGAAAAGCTTTAATTGTTTTGTGAAATTGTGTTTGAACATAGCGAAAAATGCAAAATTTTGAAAAAAACTTCACTCTTTTGCCGTAAAGGATAAACCCAAAGAAAATGGCTAAATTGATCCAAAAATATATCGTAATATCGTATTCCACTGACACTGGGAATTGGGGATGTCCAAATATAAGAGTGTACAATATCAAAAGCAGAAAAAACTTGCGATGAGGAACACAAGGGAGACTTATCCGGTTTTGAACAAGGGAGAAAAAACATAAAAACGGTTGCCGAGTATGTTATCCTAACTGACACGGGTGACACAAGGGAGACTTATCCGGTTTTGAACATTTGAGAAATCCAGAAGACATTAAAAAGCGAAGCGTCGAGTTCCCGGGGTGACCGAGTCGTCGATGCCAAACAGAAGCAGAATGAGATGTTGAAATAAAAGATTGTGGGAAATGAGATGCAGTTCGAGTGACGGAGTAGAGAGGGCCATCACTATCACATCGGAGTAGAGGAGCTCAAGTTTGAAAATCCTTGATAAGAAACCGAATGGATCAAATTCAACAAAGCAAAAATTATCTTTAGTAAATTGACGAACAGAAACAAGATTTTTTAAAATTCCAGGGCAAAGTAAGACGTTTTGAAGATATAGAGGGCGAGAAGAGGTTGAGATTCTGGAGTTTCCCATAGCCGTGACAGGTAAATTAGACCCATTACCCACTGTGACTAAGGGAAGAGAAGAGACATAGGATGACGGAGATGATGAAGATAGAGAGATCATACCTGGTTGCGACGTGAGATGGGCAGTGGCACCAGTATCCATGTACCAACCATAATCTGCCGGGTCTTGAAGTGTCATTGTGTTGAATGCAGTTGCGAGAGCAGTAGGGATGAATTTCTGAGTCACTGCTCCTTGCGAGTGAGGCTGGAATGTTTGAGTTAGGTAGGAAGAACCACGTTGATGTTGTGGCATTGCACCGAGAAGTCCAAAATTTGCAGAGGTAAATTGAGGTTGAAACTGTCGGTGTTGTTGAGGCCAAACAGGTTGATGTTGTTGCGGCCAATTGGGTTGCTGTTGTTGCGGCCAGGACCCCGGAGGTGTAGACGATTGGCGATTATTCCAATTCTGATTATAATTGTTTCGTCCGCGACCTTGACCCTTGTTTCGTCTATTATTGTGATTGCCTCTGTAATTATTGTTGTATTCTTGGTGATTGGAGTAGTCAGGAGGCTTAGAGTTTTGGTGAGGAGTCGTAGCAAGCAGAATCTGAGACGATGAAGCGTTGTCGTCGTTGTTTGGGATAGTTTGGCGTTTGGTGTTGAGACGATCTTCTTCATTTTTGAGCATTGATCTTGCATCACCAAACGTACAAGGTGGTGTCCGATGTTTGATAACATTGACTATGTTATCAAATTTTTTGCTGAGACCATTGAGGAGGTGCATGACTAGGACACAATCTGTAATCGGAGAGATCACGTTGGTGAGCATATCAGAGATTGACTTCAGCTTTTGATAGTAATCATGAGTCTCCGATTACTAAAGTGCGGAGTTGATTTTCAAGTTGAATTGCTCGAATTTCTTTGTTGTCGCGGAAAATATTTTCGAGCGTGATCCATAGTTCGTGAGCAGTACAATGGCTTTTAAGAACAGAGCTGAGGAGAGATTCTAAAATCGTACCACAGATCCACATTTTGACCGTGTTGTCAAGTTGTTTCCAGGCTGTGTCTTCTGGTCCCGTGGAGAGAGATGAGCCATCTAAGTGGCCTATGACGGTGAAGCTGAAACAGTGAGTTTCAAAGAGGATGCACCAATGGTCATAATTCATCTTATTCATGTCAGGAATGATTGGAATGTGAGCACAAATCTGAGTTAGACTTGCAGCGGTTGGTGTTGTAGCGGCTGCCATTGATTATTCTTTTGATGGTGATGGAGAATCGCAGAGAAGATTTTTTTTTTTTTTCGTTTGCAAGTAGAGGAAGCAACAGAGAAGAGTTGTAGATTAATAGAGAAGAAAGGAAGTAGAACAGAGACAAAGAAGAGCAGCAAGTGGAGAGAGATTAAGGAGAAGAAAATGGGAAAGAGAGACAATCGAGAAAACAGAGAAAGAGGTTTTGTGAGAATGGCGGCTGAGAGAGAAGAGGCTATTTAGGTTAGAGACAAAGCTCTGATACCATGTTAATTGGTAACAAGCACAAACCGTGCCCTTTTCTGTGTATTGTATTATCAATATATAACGTTACAAAGAAATCAATCTAAATCACTATGAATTACATATGAGTAACTACAGAATATACGGTTTCATAATTATATTATTGAGTTTCCTATTCTATCACAAACATGTGTATTACAACATCGTAAAAAAAGTTTTCATGGATTTAGGCGGCGACAAAAAAACGATTATGAAATATAGATCATTGTAGAAGATAGATCGTCGTGCCATGATCCCTAATATAAATGATAATCATTTTATAAGTTATGGGTGAAAAAAACGATTATGAAAAATATAGTAAAATATACAATTTTGTTTTATTACGTTGGTGATGTTAGTCTCAAGATCCTCTTGTAGAAGATCCAAGTTCTTGTCGTAGTATTCTTTTAGAGCCATGAGAATAATCTCTCTGTCCCACACCTGCACATTTTGTTACATTAACTAATCCTTTTTTCTTTTAGAGCCGCTGGAATCACTTCAAATTTTCCCAACCAAAGAATATTCAGTTTCGAGATATCGGAACTCTTTCAAGTGAAGGGGAATGATATGATCATGAAACTATCCAAAAAGATCTATGTGACTTGTTCTGCACAAACGAAGTCCGTGATCAATTTGTCTATGCCAACGACCACTTGGAATACATGCTCACCTCATCTAGAGCTCACCTCGAAGTTGAATCTGTCCAAACCGAGTTCAGGTAAAGAAATTATTCAACTTTCAAATCAGGTGAAAGATAGTTCATGCGATTTGGACTTATACGCGTTCAATGTAGGTTTTCGACCAAACCAGAAATAACCAAGCTATGAACCAAATTATTTTGGAATCTTGATTCATAAAAATAGCCTAGAAAATTGGATTCACATCAATCCCAGTTCAGTCGTGAAAATTATGAATTTTACAAGTCAATAGATCTGCTTCAGACCCTATTGCGCGACTGAGCCAAAGAACGTATCCCACAGCCCAACTCAGGTATAATTTCGATACGAAACCAATTGGAGAATCTTACTAGATCTCTTTTGTTTCTAACAAACCCAAGATAGGAGGAAATGGACATCAGATCACAAAGTTATTCGCTATTTGCCTAAATGAGTTGACCTGGTGCTATACTTGAAGAATGCTAGGCCCAATTGGATTGGAAGCTTGCAGACTTATGTTTGGCATCCTAGATCATCTAATAAGCCCAAAAGGAGATACAATTCATGGCCCAGCAAGATCAGATTCGACCATGAAGATCAAGGGGCAAGTCAAGGAGTCAAAGTAGTTTAAGAGTCATTCCACATTTGTGTTTAATTTCTAGTCTAACTCTAAATTCGAGATTGCCTAGTTTTTAACTCATTTCTATTGCTTTATAAGCACATGTAATCTCTATGAATGAAAAAAACCAACAACAATCTTTTATCAAAAACCTTCTTCAGTTTTCAAGTGCTTTAGAGAGTGATTCTCTTGAGTTCCTTGTGAACTATCTTCGATCTACTTGGTATGATATCAAGAAAATCGATTGGTAATATCAAAAGGTTTTCATCACCTTTTGTGCGACCATTCTACCAATATTTGTTGAGGAAGCGTCCACAGTGTGTCTGTGTCGAAAGGATTTTTGGGAGTGATTCCCACGCCTTTCTGCCTACTCCATGTTTCACCGGCTAAGGTTCCACCGCCTTGATCAACTAGTTCGTTCGCGAGATATCATGTTCAAGGATTATCCAAACGACTTTACCTCTCATTTGAGTGATCTTGTGGGCGAGTGCGTATTACGTTACCACGCTTTTTCTTGTTCTTCTTGAACCTAGTCGTCATTTTCGCCGATCTGCAACAAATCTCTCTCGACACCTCTCTTCATGCAGCTTGATCGAGTTGAGTCACTGCTGAGATAAAGGCATGAATCGCTGAGATTGATGCAGCAAAAGGAGGATCCAACAAGTGTTTATGGGATTTCTTCAAATCCATCTTCCTTAAGCTACACTGAGGATAAGGGTAGAGATAATCATGTGAGTTTTTTTTTTTTTGGAAACCCACATATCCCAAATCCTCAAAACGAACAGAAACTAAGAAAATAGAAAGATGAATCCCATGAACCGACTGAAACTCTGATACCATGATAGCGGATTCAAACCAAGTATATTCAAACTCTTATAGAGTTTATTGAAACTTAAAATGAGATAATAAAATAAGTAGCTCATAGAGCTTTATTCTAGAGCTGAAGCTAAACGAGAAAGGAGAAAGCTTTTAGCTTGTCTTCAAGAACACAAAGTTTGAGATTGATATAAAATGATAGAGAGGAGGCTGTGATTTGTGCAGCCAAAGTTACAACCAAGATAAAACATAAAACACCCTATTTATATGAATCTAATCTTGTATAAGAACCCTAAACACATCGGTTGGCATATCTATTGGGCTTGTGTTGGGCTTCCATTGTGATATATCATGTTTTTTACCTTGTTTAAGCCATGATATAAGTCCGTTTTATTGAGTCTTTATTTTATTATAGAGTCTTTTAGAGTCTTTTACAGGTTTTAGCACATTTGGAGCATTATTGAGAATATTGGAGTTTTATGGAGCATTATGGAGCAAAACTGAAGTCTGGTGACTAAGTACCTGATCGAAGCGTCAAGCATCGATCGATACCCCCTGGTATCGATCGACACCCATCGAGGAGATCACAAGTCGCGACTTTAATGAAGTTTGAAGAATTGTAGAACTTGCCCAAAAGACTTAAATATTTACAAGAAGACCCCAATTCGTGTTTAGACTATGTAAATTAGGTTTTACAGCCACCTTGGCGGTGTGCTTTTGATTACATTGTTCGTGAGGATTTCTGAGAGAGGGGAGACAAGTCAGAACTCTGTTCGTCTGAGCGAAGATTTCGAACCCCTGTTTCATTATACTCTTATTTTATTATATTGATGATTTATTCAGTTATGTTTATTGTTTCATTCTCCATGTCTGAGTAGATCGCTTGTTAGGTTCAGGAATCTCAAATAGGGTTTTCTATGAATGCTAGGTTGATTTGTTATTAGGATTCTTTATCTGAATTAGTTCTTCACCATAGGTTGTTTGCAAAGCTAAATTCTGGATTGATCACCTAGAACTTAGATCTTAGGATAATTGATTAGGCGCGAGAGTGCGATTAATTACCTGATAGAACCTATGGTGAGCAAAATAACTATTCGCAAAGAGATTTGGTTTAGTTGTTTTGTGAGCATATCAAACTTGATTTAAAAAGCTGATTTAGACTTTAGGATTCGCAAAGAGATTTGGAATTTCTAGGATCTAGATTTAGATAGCTTTCGCAACGAGAGTTGGTTAGCTATACTTTAGTGATTTGAGTTCAAGAGCCGCGCTAAATCTGAATCATGTTAGTTAGTTTACATGTATTCATTGATTTCCTGAGAAATACCCTTAACCTATGTTTCTCCAACTGAATTTACATCCGTTTTAATTTACGTACTTGTTTTCAATACCATTGATTGCTTAGCGTAATTCCCACATTCATAATCTATTGTGTGTCTCTGTGAGTCCTTGTGTTCGACCCCTAGCTATACTATAACAACTGCTTTAGTATCTAAATAGGGTATTAATTTGAGCATATCAAATTTGGCGCCGTTGCCGGGGACTCATTTCACCATTAGATTTCGTTTGTGAATTTCGACTAAGTTCGTCGGTATCGGTCGACACTATCTAGTATCGGTCGATACTCGCCATTTTCTTTTGTTGACATTGATCGACACCACTTGGTATCGATCGATACTCATCGTGTTACAAGCTACTAACATCTTTGACTCTTGTTTTCAGGTGCATGCCTAATCGTGAAACCAGAAAGAACAAGAGCACTCAGCTAGTTCAACTGTCATTGGAGCAACTAGCACTTGTGGAAGGCACAAACAGAAGGACAAAGAAACCAGCAGCTATGAACAACAATCAAGTATAGTTGGTTCGAGATGAGGCTGGTGCCTACAGGGACCTAGAGGGTTGTTTGTGCAATGAGAGAGGAAAACATCTGGACGGAGCGGGGAACATCATTCCACCTGCCCCTGTTGTCGCTGGGAATGTCGCTGGGAACGCGAACGCAGGAAATGCTGAGAATGCTGTGGTTAATCGTGGTAGGACGATTGGTGAGTGCAACAGACCTGACCAGTTCTACGCAAATCGCTTTGCGATCTGTCCGCCCCCTTTTCCAAGGAATGACTTTGAGTTGAAACCCGCATACTACACTCTTGTGGGACAGCACCCTTTTCATGGTTTTTCCAACGAGCATCCCATGGATCATGTTGAGCGATTCGAGGATTTGGTCACTAGCATCAAGAGCAATGTAGTCTCTTATGACTACCTTTTCCCGTACTCTCTTGGTGGGGAAGCAACCTACTGGCTGAAACAGTTACCTCATGGATCGCTGACTAGCTGGGAGGAAACTAAAACTGCTTTCCTGACAAATTTCTCTGATGACGCAAGATCCGAGGATTTTAGGAACAAGATCTCTCAATTTTCTCAAGGACCTACTGAGGCGTTCAAGGCTGCTTGGACGAGGTTCAAATCATATCAGAGAGACTGCCCACATCATGGATACTCTGATGTTCAGTTGATGGGTTTCTTCTTTAGAGGACTTGATTGGAGGTACCAAATGACTTTGGATGCTTCAAGCAATGGAAACTTCAAAACCAAATATCCTGATGAAGCCTATGTCCTGATTGAGAACTTGGCGTCTAGCAATAGCACCAAGAATGCTGATTTTGAGCGGAAGAAGCTAGCTGGTAACATGGATGGTTCGCAGATCGCTGACTTTCAAGCTAAGTTGGATTCTATGCATAGTATTCTGATGGGCAAGACACAGAAAGCTGTTCACTTTGCTAAAGATGTCAAGGTATTCAACGAGGATAAAGTAGAAGATGTTAACTATATTGGTGGTTCTGTTTTTCAGGGTCAGAGAATTCAATTCAACAACAACCGAAACTTCAACAACAACTCGCAGCAAGGAGGGTCGAATCAGTTTGGCCATAAACCATTTCAGAACAGTGGGTATGTCAAGAACTATGGAAATTCATCTTATCAGCATGTACCTGCTAAAATCCCAGATAGCAAGATCGAGGGTATGTTTGTACAGCTGATTCAAGGACAGCAGCATCTCACAGTGAATCTCAATGGAAAGATAGAAGCTGTGTACAAGGATCTGAGTGGAAGAATCGACGCGCTCGATACTCATCAGAAGATGTTGGAAACGCAAGTAGCTCAGACTGTAGCAGCTGTCAAAGGAAAGGCGGCTCAGGCACAGAAGGAGTACGTCAATGCCATCACTTTGAGAAGTGCAGGAGATCTCGAAAATTTGGAAGAGGATGATCCCGAACCTGATTCGTCAGTATCGATCGATACCATTGCTAGTGTCAATCGATACCCCTCGGAGGCTGAACCAGCGGTCATGAGGAAACCAAAGATGATTGAGAGACGTGTCTACACACCTAAGAAACTAGATCCTCGACCGCCTAAACACCTCAGAGATCCTATTTCTCCAAAGCAGCTACGTGGCTTTGAGAAGATGGTATGAAGAATTCCACTCACACATACTTTTGAAGAAGCCCTAGAATGCCGCCCTCTGCTAGGTTACTTCCGGGATTGCAGAGAAACTGAGAAAGAGAATAAGGCACTCTTCTTCAAAGTCAGAAGTCCACCGCCTGCCCTGAAGCGGTTGACTAAGAGGGAAGACCCAAAGAAATTTTCAGTTCCACGCTCCATCTCTGGAGTTGAAATCAAGGAATCACTGGTTGATTCAGGGTCTAGCGTGAATGTCATTTCAAAGGCACTCGCAGAGAAGCTTAAAATCGATGACATAAAATCTACTCAGATGCCTCTCACATTCGCGAATTCTTCCACATCTATTCCGTACGGTCAAATCCATGACTTGATGATTAAGGTAGGAGACTGTCTGGTTCCTACTGATTTTCAGGTTGTGGAGATTCATGCAAGGGCTAGCACACCTTTGATTCTTGGAAGACCGTTCATGGCTACTGCTGGTGCAGTTATGGACACACCTAGTAGGAAGATTTCATTCTCGTACATTGACGAAGAGGTCTCCTATGAAGCCATCCCTTCTAGGAGAGCTCCAACACATATATCTTGCATCCCCGTTAGTGCAGGAGAAACATTGATGGTTGATCTTTTGGATGAGCCTGATGCTGTGCCAACTGTCATGAAAGCTCTAGATCATCCTCCTATCATCGCCATGAAAGTCATCAAAAAGACTAAGGCAAAGAAGAAGGTGAAGGACAAAAGCGTCGAGAACGTTACATATGTCACCTTAACCCCTCAGAAGAATGATGGAGATTCGTTCGAGTACGAGGTGAAGTGCAAAGGACGCTCGAAACCGTTCTCTAAGGCCAGAATAATCCTAACTCCAGAGCTGAAAGAGAAAGGGCAAGAGGTTATTGAGCGTATGCAGCGCAAAACTCTGATTTTGGAAGTGTCTAGTTGTGGGACTTGCATGGGAGTGAGTTCCCTACTTCCTTCCGACTGATCGTCCGCAAAGTCAAGCTCGTGACTGTAAACAAGCGCTTGATGGGAGGCAACCCATCGGTGAGTCTGTACATACGTTTTTATTTTCATTTGTTTTGATTTTTGGTTTTGTTTTTTGTGTCGAACGTGAAGCATATTTCAACGAGGAGTATCGATCGACACCAGTCAGTGTCGATCGATACCAAGTGTCGTAAAAAGGAGCATAAGTGTCACTCGACACCATCTAGTGTCGACTAAAAACGACAAATGTCGATCGATACTACACGGCCAGGTAAGTTTCCTTAAAACCCTACGATTTTTCCTTTCTTCTCCCACCGCCTCCATCGCTTGAACAAATACCGACCTCTCTCTCTCAAAATCACAAATCTTCGTTTCCCAACGCATTTGAGTGATTTTTGTGCCTATTCTGCTTGGATTTTCATCATCTGTCTTATTTTCTCACTTTTTCTCACGATCTACAAGGTATGAATCACGTTTCTCACCTTTTTAATTCGTAACCCACTGTTTGATTTTCGACTTTTAGGTCTCTAGAACTTGTTTTGATGGAAAATTACCACTTGATTCGTGTGTTATAGGCTTGGTCGAATCTTGCATTGCTTCTAATTACCCTTGGATTACACTTTTAGAGTTTTCAGATTTGTGTTCCTCACGCATCGATCGATACCTGTATGAGTATCGATCGATGCTAAGTGGTATCGGTCGATGCTCATTGTTTTAATTGGCCGAGATTGCTGTGATTGAGAGAGATGTTGGATTTATGCCATGTTTCGTATTTGTTAATGATGCAGATGTCTACGCGAAAGGGAACACGCACTGATACCGCATCCAGCTCTAACCCACCAGGGAAAGCGTACCAGTTGGGGTGCTCGAGTCGAATTCTTTCGCAATGGGATTTGGATACCAGGATCAGTTCTCGCCTGTCTTACCCAGGACCGCTACAAGGTTCAGACCGCCAACTCCACCTACTTCACAACAGTCTTCGGTGTCAGCTTGCGTGACGCACCATCTGAAGTTCCTACACCTTCATCACCATTGCCTTCTCATACAATAGTTCGTTCTCCATGGCCTATAATCAGCGAGAAGGCTAGGATACGTTTGAGGGATGATTACGAGGGATCGGATAAGGAGATTACGGAGAGCAAGACTTGCACGCATAGGCCTATTTCCGAGGAGTGGGACGACTACGATTCGATCTTCTACAATGCCTGGCAAGAGGTTGATGTGCGCCCAACTCGTTTTGTTGATACACACACTATGCGTCATCTTGGTTTTGATAGGGAGCTTGATGGACTGATCCGCAAGATCATATTGGGGACTATGCCTGCGCGACAATATGACATGTACCCCGATTTGGTTCGCCAGTTCCTTGCTTCTGTCCGCGTCTACTACAGTGGTGAACCTCCAGTGACTGCACAGCAGGGCGTTCTCACATTCTTGATTCGTGGTGTACGCTACATGATATCTTTTCAGGAGCTTTGTGACATATATGGGTTTCACCGGGACTTCTCGAAGTACGAGCTTCCTCGTAAATTCATGGATGTTGAGGCATTCTGGTCTCACTTTGGGCATGTGATGTAAGAACTCAAGGTCGAGTTACAAACAAAGGCTCAAAGTGATTCAAAGCGGCTTGGTTGCGGAAGGATGGGTCGAAGGTGATGGTTGCGGAAGCTTGGCTCGGTTTTGATGGGCCGAATCAAACAAGGTGAACTTAACTCTCCTGGGGGAAACCACGCTCTAGAGAGAAAAGATCCAAGCAGCTCTTAAGCAAGGGGGACACCTCGCACAATACCTAAGAACTATCGAAAGGAACCGATTCAAAGACTACGGCTTTGAGACTTAAACTTTAAAAGTTTATTGATAAATGAATTCTAAATTGTGTGTTTCCACAGTACAGAAGCAAAGGAGCTTTATAGGAGCTCGACAAGAGACCTAACGGTCATAATAATTCAAAAACAAGGAAAGCAAATAAAATATTCGATTATGGCCGTTGGGGAGATTTGTGAATCTTTGGCGTGATCTTCGTGGTGGCTGCTGGAGACACGAAGCTGTCTAGGTTCATTGGGTTGCTGGACGTCTAGGATGTGATGGTGAGAATGGATGGCCGAGATTAGGCGAGAGGAACTTGCCTTGATCTAGTAAATCGCGTGTGAAGCCAAATAAGGTAAGTTCATTAATCCTTTGGCCAAAACGACCGTGTAGTATATTTGAGCGTGTATTCTTGTGCTCTGGTGGTCTAGGGCCCATGGTATGCTCAGTAGACAGCCTTACACGTGAGGAGAAGTCGTGCAAAGGATCGGAATCCGGACTTTCCTTACTTGGCTCAAAACGGGTCCGCGTAGGGGATTGGTCTTCCCGGTTTGGATTCTGATTGTGCCAAGTCAAATCTTCATTTGGTTTAGACCATAAGAGGCTCCAATAGGCGTGTTGGGCCTTGGCTGAATCAGTGGCCGAAGATCTTGGGCCAAAACACATGTTTCCCGGCTCATACGCTCTCCCGGGTGCAATGTGGTGCATGGCTAAGGTGACTGCCGGTTTTGGTCGAGCTATGGGGATTCTGGCTCGACTGTTCTCTTCTCCATGGTGGGTTGGTCGGTGAAACCCATCTCTCTTGGGTGGTGGGACGTTTGGATCCTCCTGGCCGTCGAGCTCACCAAACTTGCTTGACTCGTGAACGATCGGGTCGCCGTGATACCAAGGTCGAGCTAAGGGAATTCTGGCTCGACTGTTCGCTTCTGCTTGGTGGGTTGGTCGATGAATCCCATCTCCTTTGGGTGGTGGGACGGCCGGCTCTATTTGGGCTAGGAGCTTAGGAACTACTGTCCCGACCTTAGGAATGGGACCGCTGTTGCCTATAGGACGAGGGTCTAAGCCTGCCGTACACTCAGTACAGTCGATTTCAAAGGTAGTAGCAATCCCATGAGCTTTCATGGCTTTGATCTTGGGTCCTTGTGAGATTGCTGAATTGATGTCCACATCATATCCTCTCTCTTCAAGTGATTTCGTCCTCGAAATCTTCAAACCTACATTCAAACATAGCGCATTAGAATTATATCCCGAAATGTGGTTTAGGGGCTTACCTCGGAGTTGGCTTGATTTTTGGATTGAAGCCACCGTTGGAGGTGCTTCTCGGATCAACAACGAGTAGATATATCCTTGTTTCGGCTTGTCGAGTGGGCTGGTAGTGGCGTGGAGCTTGGTGAAGCCTGGTTTTGCCTTTGAAGTTGTCTCGGCAAAAACTTCTTTCTCCTCGGCTACTATGATTTTTGTCACGGCTAAAATTGATGTTGCTTCGGCAATGTTTGGTTTCTCGGCTAAAACTGATTTGGCCTCGGCTAAAGTTGAATTGCAACCTACAAAACCTGTTTTCGACGCGAATGGCAAAGACAAGTGTGTTATGGGCTCTAAGGAAGATAACTTATCATATTTTTCAAGAAAAAGACTTACCTTGAGCTGTCTTTTTTCCTTTTCCCTTGCTTGCAACACACGGACGTCCGATCGGTCCAACGGAGCAAGCGTGACCTTCTTGTCATTGAAATGGAAGGAGTACTGGTTTGTTCTCCCATTGTGGGACACGGCTCTATCATATTGCCAGGGTCTTCCTAGGAGAATATGACCAGCTTCCATTGGTGCGATATCACACACCACTTTATCCTTGTATCCACCGATTGAAAAGGAAATTTGCACTTGTTTTGATACCTTTAGCTCCTCCTTATCGTTCAGCCACTTAAGCTTATAGGGTCTAGGGTGGTCCGTGGCGGCAAGACCTAATTTGTCAACTAACAAACAGCTTGCAATGTTAGTACAAGAGCCACTATCGACGATGAGGTGACATACCTTGTTTTGCACGGTGCAACGTGTGTGGAAAAGATTTTCCCTTTGGGCAGTGTCCTCTTCAACCACCTGAGTGTTGAGGGTCCTCATGATCACTAGGGACTCTCCTTCATCAGCATATTCGATGGCTTCTTTTTCATCCTCCGGTTCTGCCTCGTCTTGTGATTCATATTCACCGGATGGCAATAGGATCATCACTCTCGGATTTGGGCAGTCTCTTGAGATGTGGCCTTTCCCTTTGCACCTGTAACAAGTCAGCTCACGTGTATGGTAAGGAGTAGAAGACTTACCTTGCTCTTGTCGTGCATCTCTATAGGACTCAGGCGCTTTACTCTTGAATCTAGATTCAATTTCAAGTGATTTCCCTTTGTCCGTAGCTTGAGTTGTTGGGGAGCTCCATACTGTTGAGTTGTATTTCGGCTTAGGGGCCGTAGATGTCTTCTTCTTGAGGTGTTTCTCTACTTGGATAGCAAGGTGTAGCAGCTCATGAATTTGATGATACGGTTGCATCTCCACCTTCTTGGCAATCTTCTCATTAAGGCCTTCGAGGAAATGAGACATGAGGGTCTCCTCGGTCTCCTCTAGCTCTAGCCTGTTTCTCAAGATTTCAAATTCATCATAGTACTCTTCTACCGTCTTCTGGCCTTGGTAGAGTTTTCTGAATTTCCGTTGGAGCTCTCGGTGATAGTGTGGTGGAACGTATCGCCGCTTGAGAAGTGCTTTCATCTCCCTCCAAGAGTTGAGTGTTCCATCTCCGTACCTTCTTCTTTCTGCCATCTCTCGATCCCACCAAGCAAGTGCATGGTCGGTGAGTTGAGCAGCTGCAAAGGCAACCTTCTTGTGCTCTTGATAGTTATAGCACTCATAGATATACTCCATACGCCTCTCCCAATCAAGGTAGGCTTCTGGATCTACCTTCCCGGCAAAGGTAGGTGGTGTTATCTTCAAATCATTGTTGCTGGTGTACTGGCCTTGACCTTCATCACGGGGCCTGCCTCGGTTCATTGGATCTCTCCGGCGTTGTTGGTTTTGTTGTGGATCCGGGGCTTGGTTCCGACCAGGTGGTGGGTCGTCATCAAGCTCGGGCATGTGTTCATCGTCATGCTGTGCTGCTTGTGGTGGAGCTCCTCTGTTTGCTCCCTGAGGCCGTGCTTCCACTCGGTCAAGCCTGCCTCCCATGTTGGCGAAGCCTTGCTCTAGCCGTTGGGCCATGTTTCTCATCTCCTCTTGGAGGGCCGTGACGTTACGAGTCAGGAGTGATATGGGGTCGTTTGGTAGGTCTCCCATAGTACCTTACACAAGAAAATTCACAGAAATCAAAGCCTAGCTTAAGAACAAATAAGAACACAAAAACTGTTTCTCGCACTGAAATTTTCCGGTTCAGTTTTTGTTGATCTAAAAATATTAATTCAAGTCCTAAAATTCCAGAAACAATTTTATATTTTTCTATGATGAGTTAACAAGCAACGACAAAAGACGAAATGTTTTTATGAGTTTTTATGATTTTATGAAAATTGAAACAAACAGACTGGTAAAGCAGATAATTTTTTTTTTTTCTTTTTTTTTTTGTAGTTTTCGATTGATAAGAACTAAAACGAAAAAGCAATGAAACAAATGAAAAACTTAAACAAGGAACGAGGTAACCTGATAGATAGGAGCTTTTGAGCTCTGATACCAATGATGTAAGAACTCAAGGTCGAGTTACAAACAAAGGCTCAAAGTGATTCAAAGCGGCTTGGTTGCGGAAGGATGGGTCGAAGGTGATGGTTGCGGAAGCTTGGCTCGGTTTTGACGGGCCGAATCAAACAAGGTGAACTTAACTCTCCTGGGGGAAACCACGCTCTAGAGAGAAAAGATCCAAGCAGCTCTTAAGCAAGGGGGACACCTCGCACAATACCTAAGAACTATCGAAAGGAACCGATTCAAAGACTACGGCTTTGAGACTTAAACTTTAAAAGTTTATTGATAAATGAATTCTAAATTGTGTGTTTCCACAGTAAAGAAGCAAAGGAGCTTTATAGGAGCTCGACAAGAGACCTAACGGTCATAATAATTCAAAAACAAGGAAAGCAAATAAAATCTTCGATTATGGCCGTTGGGGAGATTTGTGAATCTTTGGCGTGATCTTCGTGGTGGCTGCTGGAGACACGAAGCTGTCTAGGTTCATTGGGTTGCTGGACGTCTAGGATGTGATGGTGAGAATGGATGGCCGAGATTAGGCGAGAGGAACTTGCCTTGATCTAGTAAATCGCGTGTGAAGCCAAATAAGGTAAGTTCATTAATCCTTTGGCCAAAACGACCGTGTAGTATGTTTGAGCGTGTATTCTTGTGATCTGGTGGTCTAGGGCCCATGGTATGCTCAGTAGATAGCCTTACACGTGAGGAGAAGTCGTGCAAAGGATCGGAATCCGGACTTTCCTTACTTGGCTCAAAACGGGTCCGCGTAGGGGATTGGTCTTCCCGGTTTGGATTCTGATTGTGCCAAGTCAAATCTTCATTTGGTTTAGACCATAAGAGGCTCCAATAGGCGTGTTGGGCCTTGGCTGAATCAGTGGCCGAAGATCTTGGGCCAAAACACATGTTTCCCGGCTCATACGCTCTCCCGGGTGCAATGTGGTGCATGGCTAAGGTGACTGCCGGTTTTGGTCGAGCTATGGGGATTCTGGCTCGACTGTTCTCTTCTCCATGGTGGGTTGGTCGGTGAAACCCATCTCTCTTGGGTGGTGGGACGTTTGGATCCTCCTGGCCGTCGAGCTCACCAAACTTGCTTGACTCGTGAACGATCGGGTCGCCGTGATACCAAGGTCGAGCTAAGGGAATTCTGGCTCGACTGTTCGCTTCTGCTTGGTGGGTTGGTCGATGAATCCCATCTCCTTTGGGTGGTGGGACGGCCGGCTCTATTTGGGCTAGGAGCTTAGGAACTACTGTCCCGACCTTAGGAATGGTACCGCTGTTGCCTATAGGACGAGGGTCTAAGCCTGCCGTACACTCAGTACAGTCCATTTCAAAGGTAGTAGCAATCCCATGAGCTTTCATGGCTTTGATCTTGGGTCCTTGTGAGATTGCTGAATTGATGTCCACATCATATCCTCTCTCTTCAAGTGATTTCGTCCTCGAAATCTTCAAACCTACATTCAAACATAGCGCATTAGAATTATATCCCGAAATGTGGTTTAGGGGCTTACCTCGGAGTTGGCTTGATTTTTGGATTGAAGCCACCGTTGGAGGTGCTTCTCGGATCAACAACGAGTAGATATATCCTTGTTTCGGCTTGTCGAGTGGGCTGGTAGTGGCGTGGAGCTTGGTGAAGCCTGGTTTTGCCTTTGAAGTTGTCTCGGCAAAAACTTCTTTCTCCTCGGCTACTATGATTTTTGTCACGGCTAAAATTGATGTTGCTTCGGCAATGTTTGGTTTCTCGGCTAAAACTGATTTGGCCTCGGCTAAAGTTGAATTGCAACCTACAAAACCTGTTTTCGACGCGAATGGCAAAGACAAGTGTGTTATGGGCTCTAAGGAAGATAACTTATCATATTTTTCAAGAAAAAGACTTACCTTGAGCTGTCTTTTTTCCTTTTCCCTTGCTTGCAACACACGGACGTCCGATCGGTCCAACGGAGCAAGCGTGACCTTCTTGTCATTGAAATGGAAGGAGTACTGGTTTGTTCTCCCATTGTGGGACACGGCTCTATCATATTGCCAGGGTCTTCCTAGGAGAATATGACCAGCTTCCATTGGTGCGATATCACACACCACTTTATCCTTGTATCCACCGATTGAAAAGGAAATTTGCACTTGTTTTGATACCTTTAGCTCCTCCTTATCGTTCAGCCACTTAAGCTTATAGGGTCTAGGGTGGTCCGTGGCGGCAAGACCTAATTTGTCAACTAACAAACAGCTTGCAATGTTAGTACAAGAGCCACTATCGACGATGAGGTGACATACCTTGTTTTGCACGGTGCAACGTGTGTGGAAAAGATTTTCCCTTTGGGCAGTGTCCTCTTCAACCACCTGAGTGTTGAGGGTCCTCATGATCACTAGGGACTCTCCTTCATCAGCATATTCGATGGCTTCTTTTTCATCCTCCGGTTCTGCCTCGTCTTGTGATTCATATTCACCGGATGGCAATAGGATCATCACTCTCGGATTTGGGCAGTCTC
Organism: Eutrema japonicum; assembly: GCA_030161315.1. Classification (NCBI taxonomy): domain Eukaryota; kingdom Viridiplantae; phylum Streptophyta; class Magnoliopsida; order Brassicales; family Brassicaceae; genus Eutrema; species Eutrema japonicum. The sequence continues at coordinate 35,777,419 of BSQW01000001.1, forward strand.
TTGAGATGTGGCCTTTCCCTTTGCACCTGTAACAAGTCAGCTCACGTGTATGGTAAGGAGTAGAAGACTTACCTTGCTCTTGTCGTGCATCTCTATAGGACTCAGGCGCTTTACTCTTGAATCTAGATTCAATTTCAAGTGATTTCCCTTTGTCCGTAGCTTGAGTTGTTGGGGAGCTCCATACTGTTGAGTTGTATTTCGGCTTAGGGGCCGTAGATGTCTTCTTCTTGAGGTGTTTCTCTACTTGGATAGCAAGGTGTAGCAGCTCATGAATTTGATGATACGGTTGCATCTCCACCTTCTTGGCAATCTTCTCATTAAGGCCTTCGAGGAAATGAGACATGAGGGTCTCCTCGGTCTCCTCTAGCTCTAGCCTGTTTCTCAAGATTTCAAATTCATCATAGTACTCTTCTACCGTCTTCTGGCCTTGGTAGAGTTTTCTGAATTTCCGTTGGAGCTCTCGGTGATAGTGTGGTGGAACGTATCGCCGCTTGAGAAGTGCTTTCATCTCCCTCCAAGAGTTGAGTGTTCCATCTCCGTACCTTCTTCTTTCTGCCATCTCTCGATCCCACCAAGCAAGTGCATGGTCGGTGAGTTGAGCAGCTGCAAAGGCAACCTTCTTGTGCTCTTGATAGTTATAGCACTCATAGATATACTCCATACGCCTCTCCCAATCAAGGTAGGCTTCTGGATCTACCTTCCCGGCAAAGGTAGGTGGTGTTATCTTCAAATCATTGTTGCTGGTGTACTGGCCTTGACCTTCATCACGGGGCCTGCCTCGGTTCATTGGATCTCTCCGGCGTTGTTGGTTTTGTTGTGGATCCGGGGCTTGGTTCCGACCAGGTGGTGGGTCGTCATCAAGCTCGGGCATGTGTTCATCGTCATGCTGTGCTGCTTGTGGTGGAGCTCCTCTGTTTGCTCCCTGAGGCCGTGCTTCCACTCGGTCAAGCCTGCCTCCCATGTTGGCGAAGCCTTGCTCTAGCCGTTGGGCCATGTTTCTCATCTCCTCTTGGAGGGCCGTGACGTTACGAGTCAGGAGTGATATGGGGTCGTTTGGTAGGTCTCCCATAGTACCTTACACAAGAAAATTCACAGAAATCAAAGCCTAGCTTAAGAACAAATAAGAACACAAAAACTGTTTCTCGCACTGAAATTTTCCGGTTCAGTTTTTGTTGATCTAAAAATATTAATTCAAGTCCTAAAATTCCAGAAACAATTTTATATTTTTCTATGATGAGTTAACAAGCAACGACAAAAGACGAAATGTTTTTATGAGTTTTTATGATTTTATGAAAATTGAAACAAACAGACTGGTAAAGCAGATAATTTTTTTTTTTTCTTTTTTTTTTTGTAGTTTTCGATTGATAAGAACTAAAACGAAAAAGCAATGAAACAAATGAAAAACTTAAACAAGGAACGAGGTAACCTGATAGATAGGAGCTTTTGAGCTCTGATACCAATGATGTAAGAACTCAAGGTCGAGTTACAAACAAAGGCTCAAAGTGATTCAAAGCGGCTTGGTTGCGGAAGGATGGGTCGAAGGTGATGGTTGCGGAAGCTTGGCTCGGTTTTGACGGGCCGAATCAAACAAGGTGAACTTAACTCTCCTGGGGGAAACCACGCTCTAGAGAGAAAAGATCCAAGCAGCTCTTAAGCAAGGGGGACACCTCGCACAATACCTAAGAACTATCGAAAGGAACCGATTCAAAGACTACGGCTTTGAGACTTAAACTTTAAAAGTTTATTGATAAATGAATTCTAAATTGTGTGTTTCCACAGTAAAGAAGCAAAGGAGCTTTATAGGAGCTCGACAAGAGACCTAACGGTCATAATAATTCAAAAACAAGGAAAGCAAATAAAATCTTCGATTATGGCTGTTGGGGAGATTTGTGAATCTTTGGCGTGATCTTCGTGGTGGCTGCTGGAGACACGAAGCTGTCTAGGTTCATTGGGTTGCTGGACGTCTAGGATGTGATGGTGAGAATGGATGGCCGAGATTAGGCGAGAGGAACTTGCCTTGATCTAGTAAATCGCGTGTGAAGCCAAATAAGGTAAGTTCATTAATCCTTTGGCCAAAACGACCGTGTAGTATGTTTGAGCGTGTATTCTTGTGATCTGGTGGTCTAGGGCCCATGGTATGCTCAGTAGATAGCCTTACACGTGAGGAGAAGTCGTGCAAAGGATCGGAATCCGGACTTTCCTTACTTGGCTCAAAACGGGTCCGCGTAGGGGATTGGTCTTCCCGGTTTGGATTCTGATTGTGCCAAGTCAAATCTTCATTTGGTTTAGACCATAAGAGGCTCCAATAGGCGTGTTGGGCCTTGGCTGAATCAGTGGCCGAAGATCTTGGGCCAAAACACATGTTTCCCGGCTCATACGCTCTCCCGGGTGCAATGTGGTGCATGGCTAAGGTGACTGCCGGTTTTGGTCGAGCTATGGGGATTCTGGCTCGAGTGTTCTCTTCTCCATGGTGGGTTGGTCGGTGAAACCCATCTCTCTTGGGTGGTGGGACGTTTGGATCCTCCTGGCCGTCGAGCTCACCAAACTTGCTTGACTCGTGAACGATCGGGTCGCCGTGATACCAAGGTCGAGCTAAGGGAATTCTGGCTCGACTGTTCGCTTCTGCTTGGTGGGTTGGTCGATGAATCCCATCTCCTTTGGGTGGTGGGACGGCCGGCTCTATTTGGGCTAGGAGCTTAGGAACTACTGTCCCGACCTTAGGAATGGTACCGCTGTTGCCTATAGGACGAGGGTCTAAGCCTGCCGTACACTCAGTACAGTCCATTTCAAAGGTAGTAGCAATCCCATGAGCTTTCATGGCTTTGATCTTGGGTCCTTGTGAGATTGCTGAATTGATGTCCACATCAGCATGCTATGACAGTAAGACCACTACACAGATGGATGTGCGCCATCCCGTCCTGCGCTGCCTTGTGAGGATCCTGAGCAACACTTTGTTGTGTAAGATGGAGCCAAACAAGATGAGAGTTGCTGAGCTGATTGTTCTGTCTATTGGGCTTAGAGATATCATTTCTGATGAGGCATATGAGTGGCCTGAGTTGGATCTCGCGGTTAATTTGGGTGCTGTATTCGCACATCACCTAGAGTCGCTGAAGGTTAAACCTTTCACAGGACGTGGCAGGTCTTCTAGGACTGCAGGCCGTAAGAAGACAGAAACAGTGGGTAGCCTTCTCACGCCCATTTTCTTGCACTTGGGAATCAGCACCACCAGTTGTTCAATCGTGACCTCCCGTGAGCTCATGGACGAGGCGCACTTGGAGCACCTACGTTGGCTGAAGCCTCACAGGCGTTGGGTTTTTAGCACTTTTGATGGGGACTTTCTGATTCAGCTCCCCTACACCGATATGACCGACATAGGCAGTGACCCTGCACAGTTGCGTTTTAAACCCGCTTATGTTGACATGGAGCCAGCACCGGTCACTCGACGTCGCGGCTCCGCTACTAGAGCACAGCCACCTGTGGATGACCCTGCTGGGATCAAGCGCAACACGAGCCATCTCCCATCGCCGCTACGCTTTCTCTTCCTCCACTACCTGAGATGGAGATGGATCCTTTTCAGCGATACGTAGTCACGAGTCTGCATAAGATTTGGACAGCTATCGCTCGCTGCCGCTGTATGACTGACACGGACGCTAGTCCTTCATCTCGCCGTCCTGTTTCACCATGTTCACCGCGCACGCCCACTGACGTTGGACCATCAGGCACTGCTGGGGATGACTCTGACGCCACTGAGGAGGATTAGTAATCCTTCTATCTGATTTTCACGTTTGTATTTTTCTTTCTTTTTCTTTTATTTTTCTTTTCTGTTGAATTTATGTCAGTATTTGTTTTTGCATTTGAACTTCTTTGGATTTATATTTGATCTACCATGTTGCTTTTAACCTGTTTTTGAGTGTTCCTAACATTGCTAACATCTAACACAATGGAATGCTTTCCCTGGTTAAGCAACTCGACACCACTGATTTTCAATCAGTGTGCCGATATACGGCTGGTGTCGATCGATACCTTCCAGTATCGATCGATACCCTGTAAAGGTACGGTTTCTGGTTTTCATGATTCCACTTGGTTCATTTGTTTTCTTTCACCAACTCTAGGCTAGATAACACTGGGGACAGTGTTGTTTAAGTCTGGGGGAGGTAGTCGCTGACTTTGTTTTTGTTTTTCTTAGAGCCAGTCCGTTTTTTTTAGTCATTCGTTGTTTTATTGAGTCAAACTTTTGTCTGAGACTGTGATCTTTTTCTTGATTCTTTTATCTGACCTTGCTTCTAAGTGACCATTGTTACAGTGCAGTTCTAGATCGACTAATGAAAAATCCAAAGGCTGACCAGTTAACCAGAAGACACTCATGTTTCCAGCAAAGTTCCTTAAAGCCTGAGCCAAATTTTTGCACTTCATCAATGTGGTTAGTATCTATAGAGCTTGATTCCTCATTCGTATCTGACAAAGGAACCCATGTGTTTTAAAATAACGGTATTAATCTACCTGTTACAAGTTAATTAATAAGCGCATTAAAAGATGAAATGATTTTCTTCTGAGTAGAGGGTTAGGAAAATTTTCAGCGATCCCATTATTCTACTCAAGATGGAATGATCACACAGAGGATTGGAAGCGAGGCTAGGATTTTTCTGTGATGCCATTATTCGCCTACATCCTTTGATACGTTGAGAGGGAAGAACTGGAAATTTGGTGGCAAACACCATCAATACTCGCGTCTCGTACCTTGATATGTATATGCAAAGCTAAAAACAAAAGATAGAACATAATAATAAATAAGTCTAGGGGAGAGAAATAATACCAAAAAGTGTGAAAATGTGGTTCCTTGTCATGATATTGTATGGGAAAGAATCTAGAAGGTTCCTGATACTAATTCACAGCGATGAAACTGGTGAGGATGGCTTGATTAAACGATGCTGTGAAATAATGTGTGTAGTCTGGGAATCTGCGAATGTCTACGGAGAAGTATATGGTGGTTAGATAAAAAGCTGGTTAGGTGACATTTGGGTGCTTGGGAAATTGGTTATTTCCACGATTCAAGAACATATGAATCTCTACCTTTTCAAACTTCTTTCTCTGGTTTAGTCTTCTATTTGCTTGAGGGCAAGCAAAGGCTAAGTCTGGGGGAATTGATATATCATGGTTTTTACCCTGTTTAAGACATGATATAAGTCCGTTTTAGCGAGTCTTTATTCTATTATAGAGTCTTTTAGAGTCTTTTACAGGTTTTAGCACATTTGGAGCATTATTGGGAATATTAGAGTTTTATGGAGCATTATGGAGCAAAACTGAAGTCTGGTGACTAAGTACCTGATCGAAGCGTCAAGCATCGATCGATACCCCCTGGTATCGATCGACACCCATCGAGGAGATCATAAGTCGCGAGTTTAATGACCCCAATTCGTGTTTAGACTATTTAAATTAGGTTTTACAGCCACTTTGGCGGTGTGCTTTTGATTACATTGTTCTTGAGGATTTCTGAGATAGGGGAGACAAGTCAGAACTCTGTTCGTCTGAGAGAAGATTTCGAACCCCTGTTTCATTCTACTCATATTTTATTCTAGGGAGAGTTACTTAAATAGCATAGAAATTAGGTAAAATGACTAAACTAATCAACAACTTTTTTTATTACTGAAATGTTTTTCATACCTAGGATGCCCTTCTAAGCATTTGATAACAAAAACGTAAATACAGGAATGCCATTAATTTTTTTTCCACATCAGCGAAAAACAGGCGCGGCGCCTACGTGGCACAAAAACTGCCTACGTGTATTATGAAGGTCTGCCGCAGAAATTTCTCGCTGTGGTGACGGCAGACTTACATGACGAGCGGCTGATTTAAAAGAACGGCCGACTTATGAGTTGGTCGGCTGATTTATATTCATAAGTCAGCCAGATGTCACGGCAGACTTATATGAACCTCGACCGACTTATGAATTTTTGGCTAACTTAGGAGTACACGACACAGCTGATTTATATTCGGATGGCCGATTTATGAAATATTTGGCTGACTTATTGCTATGACATGGCTGACTTATTGTTGCCCGGCTGACTTATCGTAAATCAGGCTTACTTATTTGGCTGATTTATTTTGCAACGGCATACTTATGCGGGTTAATTGTGGCTTACTTATATTAAATCAGCCGTAATAAGACCGATTTACTTAAAAATCGGCCTAATTACGGCTGACTAATTAGCGAAAGATTAATTACTGTAATAGTATGCTATTGACGACTGACTTATATGATGTAGCGGCTGACTTATGTTTTCCACCTGATTTATGTGTTTTGATGGCTGATTACAGGAAACTTTATTAATTACTTAAATAGTATTTTAGTGGCGACAAACTTATAGTTTTGTTTGATGGCTGATTTTACATGGCTGGTTTATAAGTTCATTTGATGGCATGTTTCCATATCAGCAAAATAAAGATTACACATCAGCTCTGAACACATACATTATTAGGTTTAGACTCCGTTTTCGTCGTCGTCGTCTGTATCTTTCTTCTTCTTCATTGTTGTTCTTTATCTCCATTCTTCATCCTTCTTCATCATATACCAGATCTAAACTTTGGAGTAGAATATAAATGGATCCGGTGATTAATTTTTGCGGGACATGGGTTCATACAAATCAATATGTATTCAACGCCGACAAGAGAGGGTGTAAAGTTCTAGAAGTTAACGAACAAATAACCTACAACGATTTTGTACAGATGGTAATGGAGGATTATGGGTTGGATACACGGATCCGTAAAATTCAGCTGAGCTACATGTTCTCTAACAAGATTTTTTAAAAAATCTCGCACGATACTCCACCGGTTTATGTCTGTAATTCTCGCCAATTTCTAGGTTTTCAAACGGCTGACTTAACTGTACGATACGGCTGACTTATCTGTACGATACGGCTGACTTATTTGTACGATACGGCTGACTTATTTGTACGATACGGCTGACTTATCTGTACGATACGGTTGACCTCAAATCAGCCAAACCTCAAATCCGACAGTTGTAAATCAGCCAAACATCAAATCTGTGTGTTTGTATTTTAAAATTTTTATTTAATTTGATAGGTTCTCTTAATAGTTTTATTTCAATATTAAGTAATTTTAAGTCTTACATCAACAATGAGTTATATTTGTAAGATTTACACTTCTTGTATGTTTATTCTTATCATGTTCATCTCAAACCCTAAACTACATACAATATAATCCTTGCCATGTATTTATAAGAATTTTCATAAATAAGCCTATAATATCATTATTTCCTTGAGATTACTCTGTTATAAACATGTCATATATATATTACCATAAACTTTATATATAGTAACAACATAATCCTTACCATGTATTATCTATATGGCTAACTATATTAGACTTAAACCATAAATCCTACATAACATGTTTTGTAGTAACTGTGTTATCATATATAATAGAAAAAATCCCCTAATTCAATGTAAAACTCGTAATCCCATAAATTCAAAAATATTTTATGTGATCAGTCGGCCATAATAGATGACAAATCGGCCATACCTCAAATCTGTATTCCAAGGTTTAATTAATAATTGGTAATAATTTTATTTCAATATTAAGTAATTTTAAGTCTTACATCAACAATGGGTTATATTTGTAAGATTTACACTTCTTGTATGTTTATTCTTATCATATTCATCTCAAACCCTAAACCACATCCTTCCCATGTAATCCTTACCATGTCTAAATATATTAGACTTAAACCCTAAATCCTTACCAAGACTAACTATATAGGCTTAAACCCTAAATCCTACATTACATATTTTGTAGTAACTATGTTATCATAGATAACAAAAAATATCCTCTAATTCAATGTAAAACTCGTAATCCCATAATTTCAAAAATACTTGTTTGATAAGTCGGCCATAATAGATGACAAATCGGCCATGAAGTTGTATGGATGTGTTGGAAACCAAAAAGATGAAAAATTGAATATTAAAACGAATGACAAAAAAAACAAAAAAATTTGAGTTTTCAAACGATTTGGAATTAGAATTCAATATGGGCGTGAATATCGATGAAATTGAAGTTTCCCACGTACACTTTTTGTAATCTCGAGACACCGCGTGAATCCCTATGTTTCTCTCGTAAATCAGCCATAATAGTGTTTGGTATGGTTCGTAAATCAGCCATAACGGTATTTGGTATGGTTCGTAAATCAGCCATACCTCAAATCGGTCATTTGTAAATCAGTCATACCTCAAATCGGTCAGTCGTAAATCAGCCATAACGGTGTTTGGTATGGTTAAGGTTTCGCTTCGGGAATCGCCCATATAGATTTTTTCGTTTCTTTTTTCGCTTCGGGAAATTTATTTCTCTTATTAAGAATCTGAAACGTTACAATTGATAGTAACGAGAAGAAACTGAATCATTAATTTTTTTAATTAACAATAAATCTCACTTAAAACAGTAACTCCTAAATGGCATTATCGTTAAAGACATAAAGACATAAATCAGCCATCATATAAACATAAATCAGCCATCATATAAACATAAATCAGCCATCACGTTTACATAAATCAGCCATCAAATATAAATAAGTCAAGTATATATAAATCAGCCATCAAATGTACATAAATCAGCCATCAAGTATCCATAAATCGGCCATCAAGTTTACATAAATCAGCCATCAAATATACATAAATCAGCCATCAATGTAGCGTGGATGATTCTGGCACAGGTTTTCATGCCAGGTTTTGACCAGTTATAGGCGATTGAACCAGAGATACCACAAAGCCATAAACAACCTATGAAGAGTCAAATTGAGATAATAATATCAGACAAACTCAAAAGCGTCAACGAAATTAAGAACACAGATAAAAAAATCAGATATGAGGAATAATTCAGATAAATACGACATAACCTAGATCTATAATCGATTTGGTTTCAAATATAAATAAGTCAAGTATGTATAAATCAGCCATCAAGTAAAGGACTCTAAAAGACTCTATAAAAAGAACTTATATCATGTAAGACTCTAAAAGACTACAAAACACTAGAAAGACTCTATAAAAAGAACTTATATCATGGCCTAAACAGGGTAAAAACCATGATATATCAACTCCCCCAGACTTAGCCTTTTCTTGCCCTCAAGCAAATAGAAGACTAAACCAGAGAAAGAGGTTTGAAAACATAGAGACTCACTTGTTCATAAACCATCGAAATGACCCTCTTTCCAAGTACCCAAATGTCACATAATCAACTTTTGATCTAACCACCATGTACTTCTCCGTAGACATTCACAGCTTTTCCAGACTCCACACATTATCCCGCAGCTTTGTTCAAGTAAAACCCTCATCGCCAGTTTCATCGCTGCAGCCAATGTTCAAGAATCTTCTAGATTCTTTACCATACAATATCATGACAAGGAACCACCCTTTTCACACTTTTTGGTTTTATTTCTCTCCCCCAGACTTATTTCTTATAATGTTCCTTGCATTTACATATTAAGGTTTGAGACGCGAGAATTGATGGTGTTAGCCACCGAATCCCCGGTTCTTCCCTCAAAAGTAATCAAAGGTGTAGGCGAATAATGGTATCATAGGAAATTTTCCTAACCTCGCTTTCACCTTTGTGTGATCATCTCCTCTGAAGTAGAATAATGGGATCCTTGGAAACTTTCCTAACCCTCTACTCAGAAGAAAATCATTTCATATTTTATGCCCTTATCAACTTGTAACAGGGAGAGAAATACCATTATTTTTAAACTCATGGGTTCCTTTGTCAGATATGAATGATGAATCAAGCTCTATGAACACTAACCTTATCGATGAAGTGCAAAAGTTGGCTCAGGTTTCAGAAGAACTTTGCTGGAGACATGGATGTTTTCTAGTCAACTGGTCAGTCCTTGGATTTTTCATTAGTCGATCTAGAACTGATCCTGTAACATTGTGCACTCAAAAACAAAATCAAATCAATAGGTTCAAGCACAGGATCATTATCTCCAACAAGTTTTGACTCAATAAAAACAATTTTGACTAAATAAAACGACTGACTCTAAGAAAAACAAACACAATGTCAGCAGACAATCTCCTACTTTGACCAGCAAAGTATACGAGATATCACACTCATCTCCACAACCTGAAAATAAGTCGGCACCAGACAATCTCCTACTTTGACCAGCAAAGCAGAGATTGTACCGTATGGAAGTGAGGTGGAGTCGTTCGCGAATGTGATAGATACATTTGAAGATCGAATATCAGCGCCCAACCGTTCTGCAATTGCCCTTGAGATGACATTGATACTAGCCCCTGAGTCAACGAGAGACTCTTTGAAATCAACTCCAGAGATAGAGCATGGAACCAAGAATTTCCCTGGATCTTCCCTTTGGGTCAACTGTCTCAGTGGAGGTGGTGCACCTCTAGCCTTAATGAAGAGTGCCTTAATCTCTTCCTCAGTTTCTCTGCAATCTTTGAAGTGACTTAACAGAGGACGGGTCTCTAGAACTTCTTCAAAGGACAATTCATTGGAGATTCTTCGTACCATTTTCTCAAAGCCACGCAGCTGCTTTGGAGAGATGGGATCTCTGAGGTGTTTAGGAACATGATTCAACTTCTTGGGCTTGCGAACTCTTTCTTTGATCAACTCAGGTGTTTCCACAGTTTGTGGCTCGTTCTGCGAGGGGTATCGATCGACACCAGGTAGGGTATCGATCGATGCTATCATTGTTGAATTGTCCTTTGCAAATATATCATCATCAAGAGGCTCCACAATAAGACTATTCATGGTTTTGCATATTACGTCCTCTACCTCCTTCTTAGCCTTCCCAAGAGCTCTGGGATAAGGTATCCTCGGTATATAGACTCTCTCTGCAAGTACATTAGGCACCACAGTCAAAATCTCATGTGTCTCCTCAGAAATCGCCTCAGTATCGACCGATACCAATGGGGTATCGATCGATACAAGTGATTTTGGATCCATTCGAGCAGGTATCTGGGCTGCTATCGATCGATACAAGGGAGTATCGATTGATGCCCTGTCGATTTCTGAATACTCTTCGAAATTCCCTGCACTTGTGGTGATTGCATTGACGTGTTCATTGTGTGATTGAACCATCTTCCCTTTGACATTTGCAGCAGTCTGAGCTACTTGCGTTTCCATCATCTTTTGACTGGTATTGAGAGCCTCGATCCTTCCCCTTAATTCGGTGTATACAACATCCAATTTCCCATTGAAAGTTACCGTAATATTCTCCTGCCCTTGAACCAGCTGTTCAAGCATAGCCTCAATCTTACTCTCAGGAGCTTTGGGTGGTGGGGATTGGTACCCTCCTTGCTGAGCATTGTTGGTGAAGTTTCAATTGGCGTTGTATCCAAATCGCTGACCCTGAAAACCAGAACCACCAATGTAGTTAACATCTTCCACTTCATTCTCAGCAGCAAAGTGGACGGCCTTTGTTGTCTTTCCCAGCAGAAGACTGTGCATAGAATCCAGCTGAGCTTTAACTTCAGCGATCTGCGACCCATCCATGTTACCAGCGCCAGCTTCTTGCGCTCGAAGTCTGCGCTCTTGGTACTACTGCTAGATGAAAAGTTTTCAATCAACACATAAGCATCCTCAGGATACCTGGTGTTGAAATTACCATTGCTCGAAGCGTCCATAGCCATCTGATACCTCCAATCTACTCCTCTAAAGAATATACCCAGCAGCTGCACATAAGCGAATCCGTGATGTGGACAATCTCTCTGATACGATCTGAATCTCGTCCAAGCAGCCTTGAACGCCTCAGTAGGTCCTTGAGAAAATTGAGAGATTTTATTCCTCAGATACTCAGATCGTGCATCATCGTAGAAGTTAATCAGGAAGGCCCTCTTAGTCTCCTACCAACTAGTCAGCGATCCAGGAGGTAGCTGCCTCAGCCAGTACGTCGCATCTCCACTAAGAGAGTAGGGAAAGAGCTTGCAGAAGAGATAGTCGTAGGACACTCCATTGCTCTTGATGCTAGTGACCAAGTCCTCGAACTTCTCCACATGATCCATCGGATGTTCATGAGGAAGACCATGAAAGAGATGCTGTCCCATAAGAGTGTAGTATGCAGGTTTCAGCTCAAATTCATTCCTCTCAAACGCAGGAGGACGAATTGCTGACCGATTGGCAAAAAACTGGTCATGCCTGTTGTACTCACCAATCTTCCTTCCACGATTAACCACATAATTCCTCGCGTTCCCAGCGACATTCGCAACGACAACAGGAGCAGGTGGCATGACGATCCCCTCTCCATCCAGACGTTGTCCTTGTTCATTGCACAACCGACCCTCTTGGTCTCTGTAAGCACCAGCTGCATCACGAACCAACTGATTGTTGTTCATCTTAGCTGATTTCTTTGCTTTCTTATTTGTGCGTTCCACAAGTGCTAGCTGTTCCAGTGATATATCAACTAGCGGGGTGTTCTTGTTGCTTCTGCTTTCGATATTAGGCATACACCTGAAAACAAAAACAAAGAACGTAAGTAACTGAAATATACGTCAGGTATCGATCGATACCAGCAGGGTATCGATCGATACTAGGCGATTTAGATGAATTTCTTAGCTAAAATCTAACGGCGAATTGAGTCCCTGGCAGCGGCGCAAAATTTGATATGCTCAAATTAATACCCTAAATAGTACTAAAGCAGTTGCTGCAGTAAATCAGGGGTCGAACACAAGAACTCAAGATATCACGCAATAGATTATATAGATCCAAAATACGCTAAATCAAAAGATGTAAACGAAAACAAGTACGCAATTAAAAATGTTGTAAATCAATGGAGGAAAATATAGGCCCAGGGTTTTTCTCAGGAAATCAATGAATGCATCTAAATTAACTAACAGGATTCAGATTACGCACGGTTCTTGAACTCAAATCACTAAAATATAGCTAACCAACTCTCGTTGCGAAAACTATCTAAATCTAAATCCTAGGAATTCCAAATCTCTTTGCGAATCCTAAAGTCTAAATCAGCTTTAAAGTTTAGGTTTTATATGTTCACAAATCAATTAAACCAAATCTCTTGGCGAATAATCAATTTGCTCACCTAGGTTCTATCAGGTAATTAATCGCACTCTCGTGCCTAATCAATTATCCTAAGATCTAAGTTCTAGGTGATCAATCCAGAAATAGCTTTTAGAACAACCTAAGGTGAAGAACTAATTCAGATGGTGAATCCTAATAAACTAATCAACCTAGCATTCAGAGAAAACCTTTATGAGAACCCTGAACCTAAAGTGGATCTACTCAGACATGGAGAATGAAACAATCAACATAACTGAATAAATCATCAAAGAAAATAGAAAGAGTAACAAGAGGTTTTGAGATCTGATATCGGACGAAGGGAGATTCAGACTTGTCTCTCTCAAACCAAAGTAAAATAAAGCATAGCCAACAAAGTGGCTGAAAAACCTAATTATATAGCTAAAACACGTTCTGGGACATCTTGTAAATATCAAAGTCTTCTGGGCCAATTCTGTAATTCTTCAACTCTTCAATAAGCCACGATCCTTCTGTTTCCTCGATACTCATGTGATTTCTCCGTCTCAGATACATGGATCTCTGCTTCGCTCCAGAATGTTCCAGAAAGCTCCAATATCTCCAATTATGCTCCAAACGTGCTATAACCTGTAAAAGACTCTAAAAGACTACAAAACACTAGAAAGACTCTATAAAAAGGACTTATATCATGGCCTAAACAGGGTAAATACCATGATATATCACGATGAACCAACACAAATATTTGACGAAACTATATTCAGGTATTCTTATTAGATGAGGTTACCAACACAAAAAGATTAGATCTGAAGAATATGAAGATGGAGAATAAGAAGATGAGAAGAAGAGAAAGAAGGAGACAAAGAGGAGAAAAGAAGACTTACCGTGGGTCGACGCGGCGGTAGAGGATGAAGGAGACGAAGAGTAGAAGGAGACGAAGAGAAAGAATGAGAAAATAAGACTTACCGGTATCAACGACGTCGGAATCTGAGATGAGGAGGGAATCCGGGAACAAAACTGCGTCTTCGCCGGAGCCGGAGCCAGAGCGGAGGTGATTAGGCGAGTGAGAGATGCAGCTAGGGTTTTAGTTAGAAGAGAAAAAGACAAGAGAAACAGAAAGAAATGATAGATTAATGTTGTTTTTTCTTCTATATATCTCACTTAAGAAAATCTAAATGACATTATCGTTAATTACAGTTTGTACGCAGCCCTTAATGGATATTTCTTTTAAAAGTTGTATCATTTAAGTAATATCAAAAAGGTATATATTACTCTAGTCATATCACAACGTTTTTGTGCTATTTGAGTAATTGTCTCCTTATTCTATTAATGATCTATTCAGTTATGTTGATTGTTTAATTCTCCATGTCTGAGTAGCTCCCTTGTTAGGTTCAGGGTTCTCAAATAGGGTTTTCTCTGAATGCTAGGTTGATTTGTTATTAGGATTCTTTATCTGAATTAGTTATTCACTATATGTTGTTTGCAAAGCTAAATTCTGGATTGATCATCTAGAACTTAGATCTTAGGATAATTGATTAGGCGCGATAGTGCGATTAATTACCTGATAGAACCTAAGGTGAGCAAAATAACTATTCGCAAAAAGATTTGGTTTAGTTGTTTTGTGAACATATCAAACTTGATTTAAAAAGCTGATTTAGACTTTAGGATTCGCAAAGAGATTTGGAATTTCTAGGATCTAGATTTAGATAGCTTTCGCAAAGAGAGTTGGTTAGCTATACTTTAGTGATTTGAGTTCAAGAACCGCGCTAAATCTGAATCATGTTAGTTAGTTTACATGTATTCATTGATTTCCTGAGAAATACCCTGAACCTATGTTTCTCCAACTGAATTTACATCCGTTTTAATTTACGTACTTGTTTTCAATACCATTGATTGCTTAGCGTAATTTACGTACTATCTCGTAAAGCAACGTTCAAGGGAGCCAAGGGACGAAAGGGCAGAATACTCCTATCGTTGTGAAGATATTTCTTCTCAACAAAGCCAAAGGAGACCTAGGAGGGCGGAGAAAGACCGGAGATAGCCCAGCTACAAGTCTGGATTGTTCAAAAAGGGAGAAAAAGAAACGATCGATCGATCTCCCTACCCGACCGACCGATTGAAATTTCTCTGCCAAATCAAAAGAAAAACGATCGATCGATCCTCTCATCAGACCGATCGATCCTTTGTCTCAGAGCACCATGGAACGATCCAATAGGTTGAATCTCCACTGAGGAGCTAGAGAAGGAGACAAAAGACCTATGGCGTAAGTTTTTTTGGGTTGAGCAACCGCAACTCAAGATGGTAGTCCCTAAACTGAGTAATGAAACCGAGCCCTCTATTGCCACTAAAGAAAACCAAGGTAATGGAGAGGTCGAATCAAAAAGAAAGGAAGAGTTTCCTAGTTCTTCATCATCATCATTGGAGGAGAATTTGGAGATACCGGCTAAAGGAGATCTAATCGTCGCGAAGAGATCACCAAGTGTCCAAACTAAGGCCGTGGAGGATGTGCAACGAGAGAAGCTGATTCTTACGAGATATCAACAACATGGAATCATATATTCCATGCTGATCAGGGAGAAGCCGCTAGAATCACTTCAAATTTTCCCAACCAACTAATGTTCAGTTTCGAGGTCGAAACTCTTTCAAGTGGAGGGGGATGATATGATCATGAAAACCATCCGAAAAGACCTATGTGCCTGGTTCTGCATAAACGAAGTCCGTGATCAACTTTTCTATGCCAATGACCACTTGGAATACATGATCACCTCATCTAGAGCTCACCTCGAAGCTGAATTAGTCCAAACCAAGTTCAAGTAAAGAAGTTATTCATCTTTCAAAACAGGTAAAAGATAGTTTATGCGATTTGGACCTACGCGCGTTCAATGGAGGTTTTCAAAGAAACCAGAAAGAACCAAGCTATGAATCAAATTATTTTGGAATTTTGATTTATAAAGGAAGCCTGGAAAATTTGATTCACATCAAAACCGTTTCAGACGTGAAAGTTATGGATTTTACAAGTCAGTGGATCTGCTTCATACACTATTGCGTGACTGAGCCAAAGAATGTATTGCACAGCCCAACTCAGGTACAATTTCGATACAAAATCAATTGGAGAATCTTACTGGATCTCTTTTGTTTCCAACAAACCCAAGATAGGAGGAAATCGACATAGGATCACAAAGGTATTTGCTATTTTCCTAAATGGGTCGACATGGTGCTATACGTGAAGAATGCTAGGTCTAATTGGATTGGAAACTTGCAGACTTATGTTTGGCATCCTGGATCATCTAATAAGCCCAAAAGGAGTCAAAGTAGTTTAATGGGGGTGTATTCAATCTAATATTTAGATGATTTGAGTAAATTAGAAAAGTTGTTATGATTTGTTTTTAAATAACTATGAAATCTCACCTAAAACCATGAGATTTGGATATATATATATATATATATATATATATATATATATATATATTTTTTTTTTAACTAAGGAAACTTCACCAAAACATTCCAAATCACTAAAATTCTCCTAAAATCTACTACTTAAAATATTCCATAGGAATATTGCATAAGATATTTTACAACTTATTCTACACACACATTATTACACAACTTATCCTACTCACTCATTATTACACAACTTATTCAACACACTCATTATAACACAACTTATTCAACACACTCATTATAACACAACTTATTCAACACACTCATAATTATTATTCCCCTGTCTCCAAAAGAGAGATAAATCATAATTATTATTCCCCCTGTCTCCAAAAGAGAGATGGATCCCAACTCATTCGAAGTCTGAGTCTGTGTCGCATTCTTCGCTGTCAGAAACGATTTATGTCACATAGATTTTAGGGCAAATTGCTGTTTTTACACCAAAATTTCGTTTTTATGACAAAAATACACTGTGTTTTCAATCAAATGATGCGCTACACTTTCTGGGGTGAAAAATTACATTTACCCCCTTATGATCAAACAAAAAACGCGAAACCGCTATTACCATTTTAACCTTCGGGACATGTCAGACTTCTATAGAGGTTTGACATTTAGACTCTAATAGAAGTCTGATTGATTTCTCTTACCAGACTTCTCTCAGGCGTATTCGAAAAGTCTGATACATATTAAAATAGTAAATTTAAATTTAAAAATTAAAAAAAAATTTTGTTAAAACTTTTTTCTAAAATAATTAAATATAGACGATTTTGATGTATAGAAATTAATATTTCATAAAATTGAATCAAATTAAACAAGGTTAGTTAATTATGCCTTTAACTATATAAATATCAGACTTCTCGAAGAAGTCTGATACATATTTAATTAGTAAATTTATATTTTAAAATTGTGAAAAATTATTTTGTTAAAAATTTCTTATACATAAATTAAATATAGACGATTTCGAAGTATTAAAATTAAATTTTCGTAAAACTGAATCAAATTAAAAACCTGTAAGGCAAAGTAGGTTGTAAACCTCAAAACATGCTTGGTAATGGAAACATTTACATATAACTTTAGGGTTAGATTCATGGTTTACCAAATTTACATTTGAAGTTTTAAATTTGCACATATGTGTTGTAATGTGCATATATTTCACGAAATTGATGTTTGTTATAAGTTTTCTATATAATATGATGGTATTTAAATAGTAATTATCAAGTTTAGGGTTTATCAGACTGTCATTTCAGTCTGATCATATCCATGGTTTATCAGACTTCTTGATGGAAACCTGTGAATTAACCTGAAATAAGTTACACTACTTGTGATTTTACCCCATATATAAACTAAAGTTACTAACTCTAATCTGTAAAAGTCATTATCGACTCTCTCTCTCTAAAACAGGAAGAATCTCTCTCTCTAAACTCTCTCAAACAACCCCATTTTCTTGTAGGTCGAATTGCCACCGCCGCCGCCACCGTCCTCGCTGTCGTCAACTTCGTCTTTGCAACTGAGTTAAGCTTCCTAGAAACAGGTTTTTCGCCTTCTACTCTACTTTTTCTGCAAAATTTTTAGATCTATATGAAATAAGACCATTTTCCATGTTCTTTGCCTAGATCTAAACAAACAGATGGGTTTTTAGTTAATTTTGTTTTAGATCTACAAGATAGAAGTCCATTTTTCTATGTCAAACAAAAGTTCTAGGTCTGATATGTATTTTGACGTTTGGTTGTATTCAGTCAAAAAAAATCTTGAAAATTACTATAATAGAAGTCTGAAAGTGAATTAGACTCGATACGAAGTCTGATACTTGACCTGATCTGAATTAGACTCTATTAGAAGTCTGAAATTATACTTTAATTTATTTAGACTCTGTTAAAAGTCTGAAATTTGACATTATGGAATTTTTCCGCCCAAAAAAGGGGGAATTTTGCCGCCCGGAAAAAGCGGGAATTTTGCCGCCCAGAAAAAGTGGGAATTTTGCCGCCCAAAATTTTCAGACTTCTCGCTCAATTATCTTATCACTATCATACTGCTAAAAGAGTCTGATATCAGACTGCGTTAAGAAGTCTGACATCAGATTGCGAAAGCGGTATTTTTATGTGGTAAAACCGTTTTTTTAACCGCCGCTTAGGACACATATAAAAGGGTTTTTTTATCCTCTCATTTTTAAAGTTACCGAAGCAAATAACAAAAAAAATAAACACCGATTCTCGTTGTCGCTGCCGGAATTTGTCGCTTACATCGTCTCATGTGCCTTCAACGGTAAGATTCTTCTACTCCTCTATTCGCCGCAAATCGTCACCTTCTCGATACTGATTTCTAGAACTCAGTGTTGAACTCTTGTCTTTTTTTATTTCCAGATCTGGTTTCTCTCTCCTCGCCGTTGTCACCGCTCCTTCAAGTCTTCCATAGAGGGTAAAAGATTCAAATTGAGCAATAATGTTTAGATCTTTGGGTTTGAGTTGTATTGTGTTCTGTGGATTTTTGGGATTCGTCCGATTACTTTATGAATAGCCTTCGTAGTTAACTCTGACTATATTTTGTCAGATTGCAAATAGAGTCTGAATTTGAGTAGTCAGACTGCATATGACGTCTGACTTTAAGTTTTCAGACTGATAATGGAGTCTGGTTGTGGTTGATGCAGGTTTTAGACATAATGTCAGAACATGAATTCCCTCCAAGGATGTTCACAACCGTGTATGAGCCTCAACCAGACAAAGGGTGTCAGACTTCTATTTCTATCTTTTGTAATGAATTTTTGTTATTAGACTTATATTGCAGCTTGGGAAGGGTGTGATTTTCTTAAGACTTATTTAGACTTGACGATATGCAGCAAACACATAAGTACTACAAATTAAGTTTAAGCCAACAACAACAACCAACGATTAACACAACAAGTTCTTAGATTTAGACAACTTAAAAAATGACTTGGAAACGAAATATTGTACTGGAAAGACACCAACAGACTCCTCTCAGACTTTCTTTAGACTTCTCTATCAGACTTCTAAATTGCATTCGTCAGTACATCAGACTTCCACCAGATCTAATCCTTCTTAGGTTTGGTTACCTGTCACCACCGAAAAAGACAGCAGCTTCTCATATACAGTAGATAGATGAAAACAACTATAAAACAGGTGAGTGTAAGGTGATTTAGCTTACACATATAGGAGGGCTATCCGGACCGATCTGTTGCAAGAGTGGTTACGGTAACGGATATGATAACTCCACCAACTCGGTTTTATTGTCCAGCATATACTCATCTTGTACCATCTCAACAAGTTCACAATATGTAGAACGATTGCCCAAAGTGATAAACCGCCCTCCTTTGAGAGTATCCACCACAAAATGTCAAATATGGTCACTCACAACCCATTCACCAAAATTAACAGGTAGATGCATTATTTGTAAAAACAATCATGGAAAAACAACATTAGCGATCTTAATGGAAATATCAGATTTCTTCGCGAAGTATGATTCTATTAGCTACATTGCCAAAATTATTAAAAAAAATTATTTAAAAATAATTACCGAACATAAGTATGTAAAACTAACGCAGGAGGAACATATACAACTAACACATATATAAAAAAATTAAAATCAACGAAATTCATCACAAATATACAAAAAAACAGTTTAAAAAAATTTGTCAATCCAGACTGCCACAGAAGTCTGACAAACAGTACGTCAGACCTCTATGGCAGTCTGAAAAAGAGGGTATTTTTGCAATTAGAATGTTACAAAGCAGACTGCGGATGCCGTTTGACGAAAAGTTATCCAAGCAGACTTTTATCGCAGTCTGACAAAAAGGGTATTTTTGCAATTGACCCAAACTTTGACTTTTTTTGTCAGACTGCATTAGATGTCTGAGAAAAAGAAAAAGGTATTTCTGCAATTGACCAAAATTTTGCCTTTTTTGTCAAACTTCTCCTGCAGTCTGAAAAAATTATGGGGTAGTTTTGCAATTGATCGAAGTTTGACTTTTGTTCCCAGACTTCCAGGGCAGTCTGAAGAAATCCTTCGGACTGCGATAGAAGTATGTCACAAATTGGTGTATTTTTTGCGTTGACCAAAATCTTCGATATCAGACTTCTTTAGCAGTATGAAATATTTCATCATTTTCAGACTGCCATAGAAGTCTGAAATTTTTTCCGTCCTATTCAGACTGCCAAAGAAGTCTGATATTTTTTCCCCCATTTTCGTCAACTTTTGAAAATTTTTGGTCAATTACTACCAGTACCCTGTATTTTTTCAGACTTCTGATTCCGTCTGAAAAAATAGTCAACTTCCGGTCAAAGTCACTCATTTTTCCGTCATACTTGATATGAAGTCTAAATAAAAAGTCAAGTTTTTGGTCAATTGCAAAACTACCATATGCCTCGATTAGAGGATTTTTCTTGATTTTTTTGTTTTCAAAGGAAATTACCAGACTTCAATTTTAATCTGAGTATTTAAAAGTCAATTGCAAAACTACACTCTCGTTGACCATATGGGTTTCATCAGACTTCATGGGAAGTCTGAAATCGCGAAACATATCTAAAAATCTACTAATCATGTGAAAAATCATCTAAATCCGGTTTTGAGCTCGTTTTTACCTTCGTCAAGCGCCCAGAACGTCTAGTTACACCGATACCCAACAAACCCAACCATTTTATGCAAGAATAACCGAAATCGCAAAAGATCCGAAGTTTAACGTTTTTAAAACGTGAATTAGAGAGTTTTTTGGATGAAATTGGAGAAGAAATAGGAGAATATAAGGTTGTGAACTCTAACATAGATGTTTAATGGCTCGAAATTGGTTGTGTGAGGCATTAGGAGCTCAAATTTGGTTGTTAATGATGGTTGGGTGAATTGGAGAAGATGGCAGTTTCGTAATTAAGTTAGATCTGAAAGTTTTTTTGTCTTTTGAAAAAAACGTTAGATTCTAATAGCAGTCTGAGTAATGACATTTGCGTGAATACCCAGACTCTTAAAGGGCAATTCGTGGGATTCTGAAAAAGAGGAGAGGAAGAGGGCATTTTTAGATTTGACTTCAAATTGTAGGGTATTTTTGCAAATAGGCCTAGATTTTATGGCCTAGAATATACCTTTTGATTTTATACTTTTTTCTTCAACCCTGTAAATCGGATGGTCAGGGTTGTCTTGTGGCCACGCGTACTTCTCATGGAAGCTTGTCAGTATCTGTCGTATTTCTTCAACAAAATCTTATGGGTATACTTCTCTGTTGTGCCAGTTTGCTGTATTTGGGCAGAAAAGCCTGGAATCAATCTTGGATTCTTCTATGTGATTTAGCTCTGCGAACTTGCTTGTTCTTTGGTGGAAGTGGCTTTCGTCAAAAGTGTTATCATTGTAGCATGTCTGGATTTGAGCTTCATATTTTTCTGAATTATTATGCCATCTTCCTTTTGGTCTCGCTTCGTAATTATCTTGAACGTGACGAGGACTGTCATTGCTTCTTATGCGCGAATATTCTCTTGCCACCATGTCACGTCATGGAATAGTGTGAGCCACTTGTACAGTAACTTGTAGTGCGGTTTTCTCCTTGTCATAATGCACTTTGCCAAGTACTGAAGTAGCCGGCTTTTGTCAACAAGTACTCCAATGGTATACATATCTGCTAGGTACCACAGTAGAAAATACGCTTTTTATGGAAATTTACCATAGTAATTTGGGTTCAAGTCTATGGTATAGTAAGGAAAGGATATACCGGATGGTAGGGCAGCCCGAGGAGTGGTCCTTGATCCAGACCATACATGTGGATGTAGAGTTTCAGGAATCCATGGAGTGTGTCGATTCCTTGATAGACCAGAGCAGTGTCTAGGATTTTTTTCTGTATTTCTTGTGGCATTCCACTGGCAGGTTTTCTGGATTAAGGGTGTATATCATCGGGATGATTGCTGAGATTTGTCGTTGGGTCCTGGATAAGAAATCTGGGAGGAAGTTGTCTTTGCCTTTGATGTGCTTTATGTAAAACTTCCATTGTGAGAACCAACTAGCCCATCTGAGTAATTGTGCTTGTGGCAGGATCTTTTCCTTGAACTGAATCATTTTTGGAAATGAGGACATGTTAATATCTATGAGGAAATGTTGACCAACAAGGTGGAAATCGAACTTCTCAATTCCTCTTTTGATTGCAAGTATCTCTTTGTAGGTACAGTGGTAGTGCTTCTCGCTGTCTTTTGTACCCACATATGTTTCGCTTTCCTTTTTCGTCTTCTTCTAAGAGAACTGCTCCCCAGTAACAATCACTTGCGTGTGTTTGTAGAATTATTTTTCCTTTGGATGGAATTTTCAATGCTGGGAGGGTCTTCGAGATTCTTTTAAGCTCTTTTACTGCTTCTGTGCACTTTACGTTCCATGGAGGAGCGTCTTTCTTCAGTTGTGTCGAGTGGACTGGCCTGTATTTTGTCAGGCCATGGATAAAATCCGCCATATAGTTGAAAATCCCAAGAAATTGTTGGACTTGTTTGAAGGAGAGTCCCTCATCCGGAAACTCATCGAGCTGGGTTGCAATATGAGGCTGACGATGATATTATCCTTTTGAAATATGCATGCCAAGGAAGTTGATTTGTTTCTCCGATAACCATATTCCTTTCAGAAAGCATGATTCCATACTGTGATGGTAAGGATATGAAGAAATCTGGATTTTTCCAAAGGGGAAATAACATTTTGTGAGGAACTTTGAGTGGGGGGGGTGGCACAAGAGGTTTTGGTAATCTCATCTCTAATAGGGTTTATAATTTCCATAGGGTATAGATGAGAGACTGCTGTCCAAGGTAGTAGATGGTTTTTGTGTTTAAGACCTTTTGGGTGCCATGAAACTCTTTTGAGGCTGTGCAGGATATCAAATCCAAGTATAAAATCTCTTTCCAGGGAGATTAGACCCATATACTTTAGATTTAACTATGTATCATGGAAAGAGTTGGATATGTATAGGCTTACTGATGAGGGAGATGTAGAATATCTGACCATTTGCTGCTTTGAATGCGACTGAGCATTGTTCCCAGTGGGATGATGGGAGTATATCCGGCTTGATGATGGAAGACGCGACTCCCGTATCAAAGTAGGCTATCACCGGTATGTTCTTATCATATTTGGTAGGAAATATGTAGATCTTGGCATTTGGAGATGGTTGGGATAGATATGCCAATTCTAATTCTTTTCACTCTTCTACTTTTCATGCGTCAAGTGTGTAGAGGTCAAAGAACATGAACTGGTCGTCGTTGTCTTCTTCTTCGGTGTCTGATTCCTCAGAGGACCCTTCTTCTTCTTCAATCCCGGTTGCGAGAATTGTATCATCGGTTGGTTCGTCATCAAGAGAGAATATAGACTCGATGTCTGAATCATCGATGTCTTCAATCTGGGCTAGATATCCAAGGAGGTTATCTCTCTTCTTCTTGTTTGGGCACTGCTTTGAATAGTGTCCTTTTTTCTTGCAGATGTAGCACCTATCTGATTTCTTGAAACCTCTTTGTCTCTTTTTTATAAAGAACTTCCACTTATTTCGGCTCGATAACTGATGATATTTCTTCTGCCATTTGCTTCTAAACTTTTTCTCCTTTTTATAACTTGTGGACCACCCGCACCTCTTTTCTTTACGTTTTATGGAGAGTTCTGGACGACCACATTCTTTTCCGAGGAGTTTTCCTTGTTCTTGCAGTTGTTTGAAGAACTTCTGGTGGTTGCATAATTTTTCAAGAGATGCGAGCGACATCTGGTATATTTCTCCAGACGAGGCTTGATGAAGAGCCATGTTTTTGAGGGATAGCATCAGCGAAGTCTCATTTCCAAGGGGTTCTGGAAGAGAGTTTAAGTATGCCTGCTTAAGGTTGACGTCGTCTATCCCATTTAAGGCGTATAATCTCTTCGACTTCCTTTCATAGTGCTTTTCTAGGTCTTTTCTCTTGAAAGAGCAGCATCTCATGCTAAGGTACTCCTATCTTTCTTGAACTGTATAGTGATCCCATGTGCCAAGAAATTCATTGTGGATATGTTCAATCAAAACGTCGACTGTCGGAGAATGGCGTATTTGTAGTTGTCGGTACCCGCCAAGACTGATCCACCATTGTCTGAGTCAACCATGGAATTTGGAGACTAGTTTGTCGATTACTGTAGGAAGAGTAACTCATGGGTTGAGTAGTTGCTCAGTTAGCCATGCATGCATTTCGTAGATTTTTTCTCTCTATTTTGATGGGGGACATTGACGAAGGAGAAGCCGCCTTGCGGTTCAGCATGGTTTCTTTGATTCCAATCCGGTGGAGGATGAGGTCTTAGGGGTTCTCGTCTATCTTCAGATATATTTCCTCCGTCGCTTTCCATGTCTTCTTATAATATTGGTTCCGCCATCATGAAATTTGGAATTAGGACATCCTCATATGAACTATCTTGTGGTGTTTCAAACATCTCCATCATACGTTGTTGCTTGGGAGCCTTTTTTGGCTTTTCTACTTTCTCGAGGAAAACAGAAATTGGGTTGTTGGCGTATTCCACCATGAGATGTGCTTCATTCTTCTACGGTGAAGTTGTCTTTGACGTGTCTGGTGTGGACACATTTGGAGTTTCTCTCTCTATGGGAATATATGGGTGTTTTTCGTAACCAGATGTTCCTTAACCCTTGTTGGTAAGAAAGAGGATGAACCGAAATGGCTTGGGTCATGAGAGAAAGAGAGGGGTTGTGTTTGGACCATAGAAGGTGGAGCATATATTGGATATGGTGTGAGGATATCATATGGTATTTGGGCTTGGGTTGGTTTTGTAAAGATTGTAGTTGGGCTTTGAGAGATTTTAGTTATGATTCATTTTGGTATATGAGGGGGAGGTCATGGAAACAGTAGTTGCCAAGAGGAGGAGTTCGTGGTGGAGATATGATATTTTTTTTATTTATTTCTTTAATGGAAATGTCCAAAATTGATACCTTTTTGTCTATTTGGCTCAAGAGATGGTTTTGGACCACATCATTTTCCGACGGGTTTTCTCCAAATAAACCCTCGAAGTGTGATACGAGCTCAAGTGTTGTAGAAGCTGGACTAAGGTCTCTCTCTTCTATCAACGGGATAAGATGGAGGTTGCTGGTGGGGCGATGAGAACCACAAGAGAGGCGACGGTCTCTTGATACTTCAAGGGGTTTCCCTAAGGATCGGACTCACTCACGATCTAAAGAGAGAAAACGTTTTTGTTCCAAACAAAAACTCGAAAATAACCAAGGAAAATTCTTATTGTCTGCGTGAATACAAATGAAAGCTAAGATGAACTTATATAATGCTCTACACGAAATTCTTAGCAAGAAACAAATCAAAGATGATCAAAAACTAGCCGTTGGACAATAATGAGCAAATCGGCAAAATAAGGCAGCTGTGATGTCGCCTTGTATCTGGACGGTTTGAGAGGATATGTGAGCCTCTCTGGAACATTCTGATCTCCATAAAGGTTGCCCAAGTCGTGGCATTCAAAGGCAAGGATCCGTTGGCCATTTATGGCCCTAAGTGTGAAAGCAGCCATAAAAGGAAAGTATACTTGCAAGGGGATCCGCCTGATCCTGTGTGTGTTGGTGCATGGTAAGGTGTTTGCAAGCTTCCTTTGTTGCCCTAGAATCTCTCCTGGTCTCCATAGATATGTTTGCAAGGTGTAGCAACCATTGGATCGAGGACTTTCCTTAAACAGAACCAAGTCAACCCGTTTTGGGAAAATGGGTGTAACTTGTGGATCCGATGGGCATTTCGTTGGATCTTTAGCTTGCTGGATCCATGAGAGGCCCATTGATATTATCCAAGTGGTCCTGAGCTTAGATCTTTCCTGAGTTGGGCTGTGTAACTCGATCTTTGGCCTAGTCGCTGGATTGCGTCCAAAGCAGGTCCATCGATTTGTAAAATCGATAACTCTCAAGTCTGAACCGGGAATGAGATGAATCCAATTGTCGGTTCTTCCCTGATGGATCAATATTCCAGAACAAGTTGGTTTGTAGCTTAATTCCTTCTGGTTCGATTGGAAACCTCCAATCAATGCACCTATGTCCAAATCGGGTAAATTGGAAGACACCTGATTTGTAAATAGCATAACTCCTTCATCTGGGATCCAATTGGACTGATTCCACTTCGAGGCGTGATCTGGTTGAGCTAGGAATGTATCCCAAGTGGTTTCATGGCCTGAATCGTTGTGCTTGAGGCATAACTCTTCAAGACATGCATCTTCTTCCATTTGATGGGTGCTGAGCGATAGTAGCGTAGGAGCAACTGTCCCAACAACAAGAAAGGTTCTGCTGTCGCCAATAGGATCAGGATCTAAGCCTGCCGTACGCACAGTACAGTCTCTTTCTGAGGTGGTAGTAGTTCCATGAGCTTTCATGGTACTGATGTCCCCATCAAAGTGGATTTTTTTTGCAATTCTACCCTCTACTTGCAGAAAATGCAGGTCAATCCTACCAAGTCCGATTCAACCCGCAATATAACCCTCGGCCGTATATTGATTTTACAGTCTCTATAAGACTGCGTATATGTCAACAAAACTACGTCGTTTTGATTGTTTTTTTTAAACCAGATAATGCAAAATAGGGATTTGAACCCATGACCTCCTATACACTTAATACAACTAAATTACCATTGTGCCAATATCGTTTTTGTCGTTATGACCAATATAAATATATTGATATATATTAAAATGATGTATTTTATCCTTTAAATATTTTTTCCGTCAAAAATGCAAAATCACGTTTTACCGTCAAAACCGCGAAATCACGTATTCCCGTCAAAACCGCAAAATCACGTTTTCCCGTCAAAACCGCAAAATTACGTTTTCTTGTCAAAACCACGAAATCACGTTTTTCCGTCAAAACCGTGAAATCACGTTTTCCCGTCAAAACTGCGAAATTACGTTACACGCCAAAACCGTGAAATAAAGTTTTCCCGCCAAAACCGCGAAATCATGTTTTCCCGCCCAAACCGTGATTTTGCGGTTTTGACGGGAAAACGTGATTTCATGGTTTTAATGGGAAACATTGATTTCGCGGTTTTGACGTAAAAACGTGATTTCGTGGTTTTGACGATAAAACGCGATTTCACAGTTTAGCGGGAAAACGCGATTTCGCAATTTTAACGAGAAAACGTGATTTTGCGGTTTTGGCGAAAAAACGTGATTTCACGATTTTGGCGGGAAAACATGATTTTACGGTTTTGACGGGAAAACGTGATTTTGCGGTTTTGACCGGAAAACGTGATTTTGCGGTTTTGACCGGAAAACGTTATTTTGCGGTTTTGACGGAAACGTTTTTACGGTTTTGACGGGAAAACGTGATTTTGATGTTTGGGCGGGGAAACGTGATTTTGAGGTTTTGACGGGAAAGCGTGATTTTGCGGTTTTGACGGGAAAAAAATTTAAAGGACAAAATACATCGTTTTAATATATATAAA
Source organism: Eutrema japonicum (assembly GCA_030161315.1). Classification (NCBI taxonomy): domain Eukaryota; kingdom Viridiplantae; phylum Streptophyta; class Magnoliopsida; order Brassicales; family Brassicaceae; genus Eutrema; species Eutrema japonicum. The sequence goes on from BSQW01000001.1 coordinate 35,805,258, forward strand.
AATATATTTATATTGGTCATTAAAACAAAAACGATCTTTGCACAATGGTAATTCAGTTGTACTATGTGTATAGGAGGTCATGTGTTCAAATCCCTATTTTGCATTATCTGGTTTAAAAAAAAACAATCAAAACGACGTAGTTTTGATGACATAAACACAGTCTTATACAGACTGTAAAATCAATATACGGCCAAGGGTTATATTGCGGGTTGAATCGGACTTGGTAGGATTGACCTGCATTTTCTGCAAGTGGAGGGTAGAATTGCAAAAAAAAATCCACTTCGAGGGTTTATTTGCAGAAAACCCTTTTCCGACTGCCAGTTCAGAGTTGCCTCTGCGGCACTGATTTGTTTCATCGATCCATCTGGATTTTTGATGTTCGGGTTTCTGATCTTCCATGAGTGCTTTATGTTGCCTTCTTCGAATTCTCTTGTTGGAAATGTTTGTTCTTGAGAGGACGAAGGACCAAACATATAAAATGTTCGAAATCTTCTTGGTCAGGAGTTGTCGGGGATGATCTCACTACAAGAAAACAGCCCGTTTTGGACGGCCAAATCTGTCGGTATTCCGTCAGAAACGGCAATTCCCGATGGAAATCCGACAGATTTTGTCCGTCGATTATATCTCCTAGCAAAAGGAAATCCCTCAAAAGTTTCCGCCGGATTTCCGAGGCATAATCCGTCGGGGATAATTCCGATGGATTTTCGAGGACTAGGCCATCTGGAAGACTTCCGAAGGAATCCCGAGGACCTAAAAGCTGAGGGAAATCCGATCGATCGATCTGAAATCCCTCAGAAATCTCTCGGAAAATTCTGAGGGGTTTCCGACGGACTGAGGATCGATCGATCACATTTTTAGATCGATAGATCCTCAGTCCGTAAGAAATCCCTCATAAAATGCCGATGGATTTTCAAGGGATCGAGGATCGATCGATCTAAAAATGTGATCGATCGATCGCTCAGTCCGTCGGAAATCCCTCGGAAAATTTGTAAAAAATATTTAATTTCTTTAAAATTAAATAATTTTAAAAAACGAAAATGGAAAATTAATTATATAATTAAAAATATTACAAAATAAAATAATTTTTAAAAGTTTTTGAAAGTTGAAAAATTACACAAAAAATAAACCAAATCAAAACGTCAGAAAATCATCAAACTTCGATTTGAACCACTCGTTCATCTTCTGCATCTGAAGGATGTGCTATCTCTCCAGATGAGTTATGTTCTGCATGCCATCTCATAGGCCATGTCGTACGCTGGGATTGATATAACCTCTTTAACCTATCATCTAGGGGAAGATACCACATCCGTTTATGTGGAACATGTACTCTGCCTCCTGTATCCTGATACCGAGGTTTGCGACAAAAACTACACTTCAACTGGTTTTCATCCTTTCTCCAGTAGATCATACAGTTGTCGATGCACACATCTATCATCTAATAAGGTAATCCAAGACCAGCTACAAGCTTCTGAATCTCGTAGTATGAAGCCGGTGAAATATTATCTTCAGTTAAGACATCTCTCACAAAATCAGCTATCGCATCAACACAGTCTTCGGCCAAGTTGAAATCCGTCTTTATAGTCATTAACCTGCTTGCAGTTGAAAGGGGCGATATTCCATCTCTAGATCCTCTGTATAATGGCTGCTTAAACGCATCTAACATATCAAAAAACTTTCGCGCTTCTGAATTTGGTTCCTCTATCCTGTTACCATCATCAACATGATACGATGCTATGTTTTCACGAAACGCATCATTCCGAGGAAAGTTCAACCGTCGGAATAATCCGACTGATTTCCGAGGAAACTAAATCCCTCGGAATTCCCTCGATCTGCCCTCGGTATTCCGTCGGAAAATTCCGACGGTTTTAAATCCATCGGAAAAGCCGTCGGAAATGCGGGTGTTTTTTTGTAGTGTCTATTTTTGAATACAAGACATAGTATTCAAAAACATTTCCATTAGGTTCTCCGAGGAGGCCGACTTGTGGATCTCCAGACTCGTATCGTTCTTTGAGTATTTGTTGCGATGATTTCTTTTTCCTCCTCCTTTGTCTTGGAGTTTGTTCTTCATCTGAGATGTCCATTAAGCATGCATGACAATCACATACATCAAAGAACTTGTGACCCGTCTTATCCGAGAATGCATAGATAGGATCTCCAATCGAATCAAAAGATACGATTGGGACACCAGGCAAGTATGCTTGTTGTTTTATGGGCTGTGTTTTTTCGGCTCGAGAGATCTTGTTGATCTCAGTACAGAAAGCTGAAGATCGTGCCTTTTCACCCTCTTGTTGTTTGAACGGTATTTCGATGGTGCCGTCTTTTTCCTGTGGATGGAAGGGTCAACAGACTGTATTAGCACATTGCTTTCATGGAGCTTCTCATAATTTGTTACCCATGATTCTGGGAGTAGCTTCACTAGCTCATCTTTAGGGATTTGTCTGGGAATATGGATGCATGATGGACTATGATGTGATTCTAGTTGAATGAGCAATGCATCTCCTGTGTCTCGTGGGAGACTTAGGTCCATGGCATGATTCTGGACCTTGTACGCGATCTGGTGGTTGAGCGTTGCTACATATGTATTCCCAATTTGTGGAGCGCCAGTGATTTGCAGTTAGATTTGCATGGTTTGGTAGATTTGAGGATCTTCAAACGCTATGTTGAAATTTGGATAGAGTGTGACAAATACCATGCCCAAATGTAAGGTTGTTTGGATAGTTGCTATGTAAGCATGCTAGTACTCTCTGTATCTGGTGTCGAGTAGAGCGACTCTCGCCACTACGGGTAAACCTTTTCTTCTATGATGGGTTAGCGCTAGGTGTATTGCTCCATAGTGAAGGTGGGTATAGCCATGAGCTCTCCATTGATGAATCATCCCTTCGTTGTAGCCGAGAGGGATCATATGCTCCATTTCTGTTGCTGGAACCAAGTGTTGCTCCATTTGTGAGGCTATAACGAGCTCTCTTGCAGCATATTTGCTGGGACCAAACACCTGTTTAATGACTCTCTGGAAAGTGGAGGTTGGTTTTGTGAATGATTTATATGGATTGAGTAAGGACAATTGGGTAATAGGGACTTTGTTATCTTCATTTACATATTCTATTTCATAAAGATATTATATTTTACTAGCGTTTGATTTTCTAAAGGAAGGTGAGTTTGTCAAAGAAGAAGATGTACTTTCCATGGTGTGTAATGAGACCAGAGACCAAGACAGAATGTCTTATTTCCTATATATCCGGCTTATCTATTGGGCTTGTGTTGCTTCCATTAATTTTAATTACCTAAGCAATTTTGCATGTAAAAGAGTATGACCTTCTTTGCTCCAAGTGCTAACCGGATTATGGTAGTAGTTTAGAGCTTCTTCTTGTATCCACCATGTAGAAGCTTCTTCATCAAGTGAGTTAATGGCGTAGGTGAGTTTATCCTCCTTTGGAATGTTGTAGGACCTAAACCAATGCTCCATTTCGTTCTCCCATTGTAGGTAAGCTTCTGGTTCTTGCTTATGACCTGAAAAACAAATGTGGCGAGGTTCACAATATGTTTCTTCATCTGTTGGCGTATCATATGGCTCGTCTAGAGCGGTGTCGTTGCTTCTGGCTTGGTATGGGTTTTGATCCTCCTCGTCAAGTTCTGATTCATCTACAAAACTATCTTCTGGCTCTGCCTCATGTCTCAAAGGCTCGTCATTAAAATGATCACCATCTCTTGAACTGATTTCAGAATCAGTTCCTTCACACAAAGCATCTCCTTCACGATCTTCTCCTAGATCGCTTTCTTGGTCAGTTTCTCCATACCACGGTTTATGGTATTGCTCTTCTTCACCATATTCAGGTTCGTTATTGTAGTCTTCTTTGGCTAGACTACATTGAGAGTCAGCATCTCCCTGCCATGATTCTCTTTCATGGTCATCTCCTATATCCTCCTCCCGGTCGGTCCCTTCTTCGCTAGACCAAATCCATTGATCGGTGTTGTCTCGGCTACAATCAGGTGGCTCTGGTCTGCTCCATATTCAGAGCTTGAGTAGTCATCTCCAGGCCCGGCTCAATATTATTAGGGGCCCTAGGGCAAAAAAAAATTTTGGACCCTTATTTTTTTTTGTTTTAACGTGTTATACTAAAATTTGTTTTAAAACAAATTTGTGTAATGTTTTGTAGAATTGTTTTATAAAAAATACATATAAAATAATTTTATGGGTCTTTTTCGATCTAAATTTTATTATTTTATATATTTTTCTAATAAAATTAATATATAAAAAAAAATCGGGGCACTTAATTATTAGGACACGGGGTTGGGCCATGGGGCGGTCGCACCCCTTGTCCCCTATGTTTAGCCGGACCTGGTCATCTCCTGGCCTTGGTGGAGCTTCATAGTCAGCTTCTTCATCGGTGTAGATTTGGCTTTCTTCTCCTTCACTCCAATGGTCTTCGTGGGTTTGGTAAGTGTCTTCTTCATCTGAATCTCCCATTGCTGCTTCTTAAAGTTTTATTTTCCTCGTAAAACAAAGAAGACAAAGGAAAAGAAGAGTTTAAAGTCGAGTGTAGCAAGAAAAAGGAAAGAAGAAGGAAAAGGCAAATCAAATCAAAACAAAAAGGAAACAGAAAATCGCACAGAAAATCGCACATTTTTTTTTTAATCTTCACTGGGTTTAAAACTATGAAATCAAATTTTAAAACTCCATGACTAATTTTTTTGGCTTTTATGTTGAATTGAGAAACTAAAACAGCAAACGAATTTTTTTTTTTTCTGAGTTTTTATGAGTTTTAAATGAAACAATAAGAACAGCGACAAACGACAAAATTTTTTTTGGTTTTATGATTTATATGAAGAACAATGAAACAAATGAAAAAAATAAAGAAAGGAACGAAATAACCTGATAGATAGGAGCTTTTGAAGCTTTGATACCAAAATGATATAAGACTCGGAGTCACACCGATCTTATGATTCACCAAGGTTGTCAAAGACAACAAGCTGGTCGCGGAAATGGATGTGATGGTGGGATGGATGGTGATATGTGATTGACTCACTCAATCTGATGATGATAGACTCTCTCTATCAAGTGATCGAACCAACTAATTGAATCACACAACTAGTTAATCCGAGACTCTAGTGAATATGTGAATCGCACACAATATTCAAAAGAAAAGAACTCTCGCAAAGTACACTTTGACAAGAAACGAAAATGCTTTATTACTTTTATATTGAATGGTCATTTACAAATGAAGGCTAAGTTGAGCTTATATACTGCTCATACACGAAATTAAACAAGAAGGAAATCGCAAAGTAAATGCTAAAACTAGCCGCTTGAGTCATAATGACGAGAATCGGCCAAATATGAAAAACGGAGCATTTCTTGAGTCTTGACAACTTAGGGCCGGATGTCAAGTGTCTAGGTACGTCTTGGTTGCTGTGAAAAAAGCTTCACTTCGTGGCCAAGCTTCAAATAATAGAGCCGTTGGAGACGAATGGCGAAAATCTCCAAATAAGGCAAGTGTAGCTCAAACTTGATCGACTTGATCAAGTGAGGTGTGGTGCACCTTAGGTCATGAAGGGAAACTTCTTGAAAGCATCTTAAGTGTCTCCTAAGCTCATAGAAACCATGCTCAAGTGGGCTTTCATGTTTGGGCTTCAAAAGATTCCACTTGACATTTTCGTGTAGGCTTGAGTCCATTAGATATGTCTCCACTATTGGGCCGTTTATGAGCGATTGGCTGGGCTGATTGGAGAGATCTTGGATGTTCTGGAAACTAGACTCAAGGATGTTTTGAACCATATATAGATCGTTTCCTGAAGTGCTGTTATCTGGAAGCGACACGTGATTGAACATTCGATTGAAATCGGAGCTCAACAACGGGTTTAGGTTCCAACCTTCAAACTGATCAAGCCTGATCAATCCTTCGTGTTCCAGATGCTTCCGCTTCTCCTTGAACATGTTGAATCTATTTTACAGACTCTTCCTCCTAATGATTTCCTCTGGGGTTGATTGATCCTTCAAGTCGTTTGCTCGCTTTCCACTCGGTGAAGTAACTTTGAGAACCGATGTCGCCAATAAACAAGATCTAAGCTTGTCGTATGCTCAGTATAATTCTCTCTTGAATTGGTAGTATCCAAAAGTCCTCCGGATTTCCAATGTCGGCTTTGTAATGCATCAAACCGACCGTTCATTATAGACTCCATAATCGGCCCGGTTTGGTCTTGTCCGAGCTTTGAGCTCACCTCTGGTGGGCTAGCTGGTTCGATGTCCTGATCACATCGGGTGTTCATGAGAAAGACCACGAAAAGGGTGCTGACCCACAAGACTGAACTATGCTAGTTTCAGCTCAAAGTCATTCCTCTGAAAAGCAGGAGGGCGAATCGCAGAACGATTGGCATAGAAGTGATCAGGCATGTTGTACTCACCAATAGTTCTCCCACGATTAACCACATCATTCCCAACATTCACAAAAATTGCAGGGACAAAGACGTTTCCATCTCCATCAAGTCGTTGTCCTCTCTCATTGCACAATTGACCGTCTTGGTCTCTCAAGGCTCCATCATCATCACGAGTCAATACCACTGGATTGTTCATCTCTGCTGGCCTTTTTGTTTTTCTGTTTGCACGTTCCAAGTTTGCTAGCTCCTTGTTGGTAAGTTGAACTAGCTGAGTGCTCTTGTTCCTCTGGGTTTCGTGAGTGGGCATACACCTGAAACACAAAAGACAAGGCACGTAAGTAACAAAGTAACAACGAGTATCGACCGATACCAACTAAGGTGTCGATTGATACCAACAGACTTAGTCGAAATTCTTGACTAAATTCTAATGGCGAATTTAGAGTCCCCGACAACGGCGCCAAATTTTATAAGCTCAAATTTAATACCCTAAAGTACTAACAGCTTTGTCGATTGTAGTATTTAGGGGTCGAATCCACAGAGACTAAAGAATCACACAATAGATTAATTAGGTTTGAATTAAGCTAAGCAGATCAACGGAATTGAAAGCAATAACGTAAATTAAAGGTTGTAAGTTCAATGGAGGAAAGATATGTTCATGGTATTTCTCAGAAAATCAGAGAATGCAGGCAAATCAATCAATCATGATTCATATTAAGCACGGATCTTGAACTCAAATCACTAAGATATAAATAACCAACTGTCGTTGCGAGAATTATCTAAGTCTAAATTTCATAATTCCAAATCTCTTTGCAAATCATAAAGACTAAACTAGCTTTAAGTTCAGGTTTGATATGTTCACAAAACAACTAAATCAAATCTCTTTGCGAATAGTTATTTTTCTCACCCTAGGTTCTATAAGATTATCAATTGCATTGTCGTGCCTAATTGACTAACCCAAGATCTTAATTCCAGGTAGCTAATCTAGAATAAGCTTTAAGAACAACATATGGTGAATAACTAATTCAGATTATGAACCCTAACCAATAAATCAACCTAACATTCAAAGAGATCCTTTATGAGAACCCTAAACCTAATAGGAGATCTACTCAGAAATGGAGAATGAAAAAATTGAATAGATCTCTGAAATAAATAATAAAGATAAGAGTAACAAAAGGATTCGAAATCTTTTCAGACTCGTCTCCCTCAGAAAGCTCTCTCACAAACCAAAGTAAAATCAAGCGTAGTCTAAACAGTTGGCTGAAAAACCTAATAAATAGGTTAAAACACGAATTAGGGCTAATTGTAATTATTAAAATCTTCTGGACCAAAGTGCAGAATCTTCAAATCTTGTAGAAAGTCGCGATTCTTCTTTTCCTGCAGTCGGTATCGACCGACACCATTAGTGGTATCAATCGACACACTTCTTCTTCTGCTCGCCAGACTGGACTGTCTTCACGAAAACTGGCACAACTTTTGATCGAACCAATGGAATGGCCTCAAACCACTTCCAAATGAAACTAATCCATTGATCTGTCTTGTATCCAAATTTGAGCTCAATCCATCGGTGGGAAGTACTTCAACGAATGTCAAACTTCTGACGTCTCTGCATGACTCTGCATCTCCAAATGCTCATGTTCACCCAAAACGGCTCATTTTCTCCCAAAGTCACCTAAAACCTGTAAAGACTCGAAAAGACTCCAAAAACACTAGAAAGACTATAAATAAGACCTATATCATGGTTAGAAATGGGTAAAAACCATGACATATCACTAGACAACCTATTACTTTTTTAAGCTACAACAATCGATTCTTATGCATAGCAGCTTGTGTGTTTAACAAACTTCAGTGTCTCAGCAAACCTGATTAATTTTTTTTCTTTTTTTGTGAACTAGTTACTGGTGTTTGTTGTTTTGATTTGTTTTCAGGTCCAGATGGCTAACTACATGGAGAAGGAGGCAGCAACAATCATAGACACCATGATGGATCGGATGGAGCATGTCATGGACACCAAACTCAATGCTCTACGTCAAGAAATTCAACACCAATGGAGAAAGCCATGGAGAGACAAACTGCGACATCAAAGGGAAGAAACAACATATGATTGCTATAGACGTGATGATAAATCATCTCATGACCATAAAAGAAGGTCTAGGTGTGTGAGGGAAGGCAGAGAAGAGCCCAGCTACAAGTTTGGATCGCTCAAAGGAAGAGAAAAGGGCACGATCGATCGATCGATCAAATCCTTTCAAAACTGGCCGGAGCATAAACGATCGATCGGTCCTAAATCTGATCGATCGATCCAAAAACAACGGATCGGTCCTCAAGCCGACTGATCGATCCTTTTATCCAGAACCCAAAAACTACTTGCAACACTTGAGGGATGAGAAGAAGCATAGGATTTCCACTGAGGGAGATCATAATCATCGACCATGTGACCATTCCGGACGTGTTGATGAAGCCCCTCAGCCCTTATTCGGTCCAAAAAAAATCCGAGAAGCATTACTAGATGTTGTAGCCGAGTTCGAAGAAAATTTTGCAAAAGCTAGAGACAGGCCCCTCGAAAGTCATGAAGTGACTAAACTGACATCTCTATAACCGAATCCGGGAGTAACTAAGATAAGTGTTGGTCCTTCTCAATCAATTCCTGAAATTTTCAATTCTAGTTTTATACACTTGTCTTTGCCAAAAGGAATTGATACGGGTTCAAAAGAAAAGCTTGAGGAGTTGCTGGCCGTGGAAGAACTCATCACGGCTAAGGAGCAACAACAAAAGGAAGAGGTATCCAAGAAAATAATATGTGATAATAAACCTGTGAGTCCTTTAAACTCCTATGAGAGTACTGGTGAGGACAAGAGAGCAATCATTTCAAAGCCACCTGTGCGTAAGTTTATTTATAAAAAAACTCTTATGACTTTACTAACCTTGCACAGGTGCTACCGACACTAGTAGAATTTTCTCGCATAGCCACGAATTAGACACGAAATAATTCGTGGCTTTTTTAAAAGCCACGAAAAATCATAGAATAGCCACGAAAAAACAACGGAAAAGCCACGAAAAAGCCACGAAAAAATGGTCACGATCCTATACCCACGAAAGCTTTAGCCACTAATTTTTTTCGTTGCTATAGGATCGTGACCATTTTTTCGTGGCTTTTTTTATTTTTTCGTGGCTTTTCCGTGGCTTTTTCGTGGCTATTCTGTGATTTTTCATGGCTTTTAAAAAAGCCACGAACTATTTCGTGTCTAATTCGTGGCTATGCGAGAAATTTCTACTAGTGCGAGTGAGATACCTTGTCATTTTCAGGATTTCAGAAGTGTCATCCTTAGAGAACAATCTAGTGAGTTGTTACTGCCAATATGTGACATAGAACGTCCTACTGCCTTTGAACCAGAAGCAAACATCAAAAAGACCCTTGTGACATCCGAAACAAGCCATGTAAGGAAATTATTGTGGTGGATGCAATAATTCCAAGGTATGCGTTTCTGCATATTCATAATGCTAAGTTGCTGGAATTTGAACACACTAAGATGCTTCATCATTCACATGATGATTTTGAAAATGTGTTTCATTATTGTGAAAAGTTTGAACATAAGAAGTTCTTTAGGCATAGAGGTTTTCTGTTTGACAAAGATAAAACGCTTGAACCTAATAAAAATTATGTGCTTGTGGATATTGATAGACGCTCTAGGATAACATATTGCATTTCATATCATAAAACTAGAGAGGTTTTTTTGTTCCAAGACCATTCACTAAAAGTTTCGATATTCTAGTCTATAACAAGTTGTTTATTGAATCAAAGGATAATACATTCTGCACCTATGATCTCTTGTTTCCAGTTTTTGTTGAAATTGCACAGGGTATACAGGATGGATAGTGATATATCATGGTTTTTATCCGTTTTTAACCATGATATAGGTCTAGTTTATAAAGTATTTCTAGTATTTTTTGGAGTTTTTTTTAGTCTTTTCTGGTTTAGGTACGTTTGGAGCTTAATTGGAGATATTGAAGCATTTTGGAGCATTTTGGAGCTAAGCAAGGATCATGTAGCTGTGAAGCTCGATTTATGGTACTTGTGTCGATCGACACCAACCTGAAGAGACGACACAGAAGCCTTGTGTCGAGCGATACAACCTGGTGTCGGTCGACACTGACTTCATGAAGAAGGAAACGTGACTTTTTACAAGTCTGAAGAATTTGCAATTTGGTCCAGAAGTATTTATTATTTACAAGAAGCCCCAAAACGTGTTTTAGCTTATAATTAGGTTTTTCAGCCACCTGTTTTGAGGGGAAGCGATTATTATTCTTCATACTTTGAGAGAGCTTGATTTTAGGGTTTTTGGGGAGACAATTCTGAACCCCTTTGTTTTCTTATTGATTTCTCTTATGCAATTCTATTCATCTGTGATTTCTGTTCCATTGATCATGTCTGAGTAGTTTTCTAGTTAAGTTTATGGTTTTTCAAAGAGCTCTTCATGAATTGTTAAATTTGTTAAACTATCTAGAGATTCATCTTATTGAGTTCTTCATCTAAGTAGTTCTTAAAGCTTGTTCTAGATTAGCTACCTAGAATTAAGATCATAGGTTAGTTCTCTCACCGAAAGTTGGTTAATTAACTTGAAAGACTTAGATGAGTAATTCTGTTTAGTGCAAAGAAATTTGGTTAGGGAGAATTGTGAACAAATCAGACCCGAGCTTATTGCATGTTTAGTTGTCTAGGTTTTGCAAAGAAATTTGGTTTCTTAACTTCTTAAACATAGAAATCAGTGCAGCGAAAGTTGGTTGATTTAGGGTATTGTTCTGAGTTCTAGAACCGTGCTTAATTAGAATCTATACGTTATATCCATATGCTTTTCTTAAATCATTCTCTAAACTTAGCATTGATCTCCATCGAATTTACACTAGTTCTGCTTGCTTTGTTTTTATTCTTATTTTTATTGATTTCACTTAGCGTAATTCGAATCTATATAGTCTATTGTGTGATTCTTGAGTCTCCGTGGTTCGACCCCTGCATACTACAACGACAAAGCTGTTAGTACTTTACGGTATTATATTTTGAGCTTATCAAAATTTGGCGCCGTTGCCGGGGACTCTTAATTCGCCATTAGATTTTAGTCAACACAATTGGTGAGTACAACATGCCTGATCAGTTCTATGCCAATCGATCATCGATTCGCCCTTCTATTTTTCAGTGGAATGACTTTGAACTGAAACATGCACACTAAACTCTTGTGGGTCAACACTCTTTTCATGGTCTTTCACATGAACACCCCATGGATCACATTAAGGATTTGGTTACTAGCATTAAGTACAATGGAGTGTCCAATGATTTCATTTTCTGTAAGCTCTTCCCATACTCTCTTGGTGGAGATGCAACTTATTGGTTTAAGCAGTTGCCATCTGGATCACTAACTACTTGGGAGGAGACTAAGAATGCCTTCTTGAACAATTTCTATGATGATACAAGATCCGAAGAGCTGAGAAATAAAATCTCCCAATTTTTTCAAGGATCAACTGAGGCATTCAAGGCCGTTTGGGTGAGATTCAGATCATATCAGAGGGATTTTTCACATCACGGTTTCAGTAAGGTTCATTTGTCGGGTATTTTCTTCAGAGGGATTGATTGGAGGTACGAGATGGCTTTAGATGCTGCAAGTAATGGGAAATTCAACACCAGATATCCTGAAGATGCTTATGTGCTTATCGAAAACTTGGCTTCTAGCAATAGTACCAAGAATGCAGACATGGAGAGCAAGAAGCAAGCTAGTAACTTGTGTGGCAGTCAAATCGCAGAGGTGAAGGCTAAGCTAGATTCGATGCACAATCTGTTGATGGGAAAGACAAAGAAGGATGTCCTCTTTGCTGCTGATATATCATGGTTTAGGCCATGATATAAGTCTGTTTTATAGAGTCTTTCTAGTATTTTGGAGTCTTTTAGAGTCTTTTACAGGTTTTAACACGTTTGGAGCATAATTGGAGATATTGGAGCTTTCTGGAGCTTTTCTGGAGCATTCTGGAGCAAAGCAGAAGTTCATGTTGCTGAGTACCCAATTTGAAGCATTAGTATCGATCGATACTGCCTGGTATCGATCGATACCCATCGCAGCAGACACGACCCGCGACTTTTCCAAGAGTTGAAGAATTGCATATTTGCCCCATAAGACTTTATTATTTACAAGAAGCACCAAAACGTGATTTAGGTTATTTAATAGGATTTTACAGCCACTTTTGTTGGCTAAGCTTTATTTTACTTTGGTTTTGTGAGAGAGCTTTTGAAGGGAGACAAGTCTGAAACTCTGTTCGTCCGAGAGAAGATTTCGAACCCTCTTATTACTCTTTCTATTTTATTTGATGATTTATTCAAACATGTTTATTGCTTCAATTTCCATGTCTGAGTAGATCCACTTTAGGTTTAGGGTTTTCTCACAGGGATTTCTTTGAATGCTAGGTTGATCTATTGTTAGAGTTCATAATCTGAATTAATTCTTCGCCTTAGGTTGTTCTCAAAGCTAATTCTAGATTGATCACCTAGAATTTAGATCTTAGGTTAATCGATTGGGCACGACAGTGCAATTGAGTAATCTGATAGAACTTAAGGTGAGAAAATTGATTATTCGCAAAGAGATTTGGTTTAATTGATTTGTGAACATATCAAACCTGAAATTAAAGCTGATTTATTCTTAGGAATCTGCAAAGAGATTTGGGATTCTGGAGTTTAGATTTAGATAATTCTCGCAACGACAGTTGGTCAATTATATTTTAGTGATTTGAGTTCAAGAACCGTGCGTAACCTGAACCCTGATTAGTTAGTTTAGTATGCATTTATTGATCTCCTGAGAAATACCCTAGGCCTATATTCTCCCCCATCGAATTTACAACACTTTTACTGCTTATTGTTTTTGTTTCATCTGATTTGCTTAGCTTGATTCGATACTATTTTGTCTATTGTGCGATTTCTCTGAGTTCTTGTGTTCGACCCCTGATATACTGCATCAATTGATTTAGTACTTTTTAGGGTATTAATTTGAGCATATCAACTGCTGATGTCAAGAATTTCGAAAAAGATAAAGTGGAAGACGTTAACTACATTGGTGGAGCATGGTTTCAAGGTCAAAGGTATTAATACCAGCAAAACAACAACCGAAACTTCACCAACAATGCTCAGCAAGGAGGGTACAAGTCTGAAGTCAACCCAACTGGCTTTGGAACAAATCAGTATCTACAGAAACCAATTCAGAGCAGTTGCTACAATAGAACCTATGGGAATTCGTCCTACCAATCTCCACCACCCAAAACTCCTGAAAGCAAAGTTAAATCTATGTTAGAACAAGTTCTTGAGGGATAGCAGAAGATGACAGTAGACTTTAATGGGAAGATGGATGCCATGTATACAGATCTGAATGGGAAAATTGAGTCTCTCAACACTCATCAGAAGATGTTGGAAACTCAAATAGCTCAGACTGCAACAGCTGTCAATGGAAAGATGGTTCATTCATAGAATGAATATGTTAATGCAGTGACCTCTTTAGCAATTCTTAAGGTGATTGCATTGTGTCGATCGACACCAATCTGGTGTCGGTCTACACCCCTCGCAGACTGAGTTAGAAATTGTGAAAAAATCAAAGATTGTTGAGGAGAATGTTTACAAGCCTAAGGTGCCATATCCTAAACCACCTAGACATCTCAGAGATCCCATTACCGCAGAGAAGTTGCTCGCTTTTGTGAAGATGGTAAGGAGGATTCCCCATACGATGTCTTTTGAAGAAGCTTTGGAAAACCGCCCTTTACTTGGTTACTTCCGAGATTGCAGAGAAACTCTAGAAGAGATCAAGGCACTCTTCATCAAGGCAAGAAGCACACCACCACCAATTAAGCATTTGGCTAAGAGAGAAGACCCAAGAAATTTTTTTGGTTCCATGCTCTATCTTTGGAGTTGAATTCAAAGACTCTCTCGTTGATTCAGGGTCTAGCGTCAATGTCATGTCAAAGGCAATTGCAGAGAGGTTGATAAATGGTGATATTAGATCTGCTAAGATGACTCTCGCATTCGGGAACTCTTCAACCTCAATTCCATATGGTACCATCCCTGATTTGCTTGTTAAAGTAGGAAATTGTCTTGATCCTACTGATTTTCAGATTGTGGAGATGAGCGAAAGTTCTAATATACCTTTGATTCTTGAAAGACCGTTCATGGCTACAATTGGTGCAATTATAGACACGCCCAGTAAGAGAATCTCGTTCTCATACATTGACAAAGAGGTCTCCTACAAAGCCATTCCTTCTGGAGGAGCTCCCAAACATGTCTCTTGCATCACCGTTGTTACAGGAGAAACATTGATGTTTGATCTTTTGGAAGAGCCTTATGATGAGCCAAATATCATAGACGTTTAAGATGGTCATTCTATCATCACGAAGAGAGACATCAAAACGGCTAAGGCAAAGAAGAAGGTGAAGAGCAAAATAGTCAAGGCTGATGCCTATATGACTTTAACCCCTCAGAAGTGTGATGTAGATTCGATTGAATATGAGGTGAAGTGCAAGGGAACTTCGAAACCATTCTCTAAGGTTAGAGCTATCCTCACTTCAGAGTTGAAAGACAAAGAAAAGGATGTTGTGAAGGGTATGTTGAACAGAATTCTGAAGCTGGAGATGTCTAGTTGTAGAGCTTGTTTAGGAGCAAGTTCTCATTTTTATCCTGACTAATACATGAGCCAAATTCAAGTTGATGACTGAAAACAAGTGTTTGGTGGGAGGCAACCCACTGGTGAGTCTGTACCTAAGGTCTTTTATTTCTTTTGATTTTTGGTCTTGTGTTTTGCGTGAATCAGTTACAAAGGAGCTGTGTATTTATTACAGGATAGGGACAAACAGATCGAACGATGCAAAATTTCATCGACCAAGTTTATGTGTCGACCTAAGCCTGGTATCGTTCGATACCAGTCATGTGTGTCGGTCGACACTCCTACCCCAATCCGGTAACTTCTTTGATTTACACGCCTCCACTCAGCTCTTATGATTTCTTTTACCGACTATATACTAGATAACACTGGAGACAGTGTTGTTTAAGTCTGGGGAGGTGGTTGCTGACAGTGTGTTTGTTTTTCTTATAGTAAGTCATTTTTAAGTCAAAAATCGTTTTATTGAGTCAAATCTTGTTGGAGATTATGATTTTTTTCTTGAATCTACTATTCTAACTTCGCTTCTAAGTGACCATTTTTACAGAATCAGTTATGGATCAGACTAAGGAAAAATCCAAACGCTGGCCAGTTAACTAGAAGACACCCATGTTTTCAGCGGAATTCATTCAAGCCTGAGCTAATTCTTTGCACTTCATCGTTGTGGTCGATGTCCAATGAGCTTGATTCCTCATTCATATCTGACAAAGGAACTCATGTGTAGAAAATAATGGTATTCCTCTCCCTTGTTATAAGTTAGGGCTAGAAAAATTTTCAACGATCCCATTATTCTACTTGGAAAGGAATGATCACACAAAGGTTGGAAGCGAGGTTAGAAAAATTTCATGTGATACCATTATTCGCATACACCTTTGATATATAGAGAGGGGAAGAACCGGGTATTCGGTGGCAAACACCATCAATACTCGCGTCTCAAACCTTAATATGTATATGCGAATATAAAAAAAAATGAAAGAACATGATGAAAGATAAGTCTGGGGGAGAGGAAACAATACCAAAAAAAAAGTGTGAGGATTTGATGGTTCTTTTGTCATGATATTGTATGGGAAATAGTCTAGAAGGTTCTTGGCATTGATCAAAGCGATGAAACTGACGATGAAACTGGAGATAAAGTCTTTGATGGATAATGCTGCGAAATTATGTGTGGATTCGGGGAGGTGTGAATGTCTACGGAGAAGTACATGGTGGTTAGATTTGGAACTGGTTAAGTAATATGGGGAGAACTAAGAAAAAGGGTTATTACAGTGTTTCAAGAACAGGCGAGTCTCCGTGTTTTTCAAACCTCTTTCTCTTGTTTAGCTTTCTGTTTGCTTGAGGGCAAGCAAATGCTAAGTTTGGGGGAGTTGATATATCATGGTTTTTACCCATTTTTAACAATGATATAGGTCTCGTTTATAGAGTCTTTCTAGTATTTTTGGAGTCTTTTCAGGTTTAGGTACGTTTGGAACTTAATTGGAGATATTGAAGCATTCTAAAGCATTTTGGAGCTAAGCAAGGATCATGTAACTGTAAAGCTCGATTAATGGTACTTGTGTCGATCGACACCAACCTGAAGAGATGACACAGAGGCCTTGTGTCGAGTGATACAACCTGGTGTCGATCGACAATGACTTCATGAAGAAGGAAACGTGACTTTTTACAGGTCTGAAGAATTTGGTTTTTGGGTTTTTGGGGAGACAATTCTGAACCCCTTTATTTTCTTATTGATTTCTCTTATGCAATTCTATTCATCTATAATTTATGTTCCATTCATCATGTCTGAGTAGTTTGCTAGTTAAGTTTAGGGTTTTTCAAAGAGCTCTTCATGAATTGTTAAATTTGTTAAACTATCTAGAGATTCATCTTATTGAGTTCTTCATCTAAGTAGTTCTTAAAACTTTTTCTAGATTAGCTACCTAGAATTAAGATCATAGGTTGGTTCTCTCAGCGAAAGTTGGTTAATTAACTTGAAAGAGTTAGATGAGCAATTTTGTTTAGTGCACAGAAATTTGGCTAGGAAGAATTGTGAACAAATCAGACCTGAGCTTATTACATGTTTAATTGTCTAGGTTTTGCAAAGAAATTTGGTTTCTTAACTTCTTAAACATAGCAATCAGTGCAGCGAAATTTGGTTGATTTGGGGTAGTGTTTTGAGTTCTAGAACCGTGCTTAATTAGAATCTATACGTTCTATCCATATGCTTTTCTTGAATCTCTGCGAATTTCTCTAAACTTAGCATTGATCTCCATCGAATTTACACTAGTTATGCTTGCTTTGTTTTTATTCTTATTTTTATTGATTTCACTTAGCGTAATTTGAATCTATATAGTCTATTTTGTGATTCTTGAGTCTCTGTGGTTCAACCCCTGCATACTACAACGACAAAGCTGTTAGTACTATAGGGTATTACATTTTGAGCTTATCAGAGAGCTGAATTTTCATGCCCCCAAAAACATGGCTCTTCCATGTTTGGCTTAAGAAGATTATTGTTCAAGCTGTTCTTGAACCGATGGAGTATTTGTTAAAGGAGTAGCAAGCAAATAAGAGGCAGTGTCGAATGATCTTCGAACCTGGAGGAAGTTTGTGTACTCCAATAAAGAGAGGACGTTTTCAAGCCCACTCAAAGATCAAGCTGATGGCAAAAAGCAATCGCGAAATTCAAATCCTTGAGCCGACCAAAGACAAATATTATGAGAAAAGCTTGCAAGGTGAGTGTAATTTGAGTTTTATGTTCAACTTTTCTAACTTAATTACTTTCCTTGCAGATTGTTCGGATTTGAGGTCAAATCCTTTTCAAGTGGTAGATGATGATATGATCATGGATTGCATACGCAACAAGGAGGAATTATCCGAAGGAAACTTATAAGAGGGAAGTGCAGCTGAGGGAAGTGCATCCGAGGGAAACTTAGCTGAGGGAATTGCATCCGAGGGAAACTTAGCTGAGGGAGTTGCATCCGAGGGAAACTTAGCCAAGGAATGCTTAGCCGGGGGAAACTCAGCTGAGGGACTTGCATATGGGGGAAACTTAACCGGGGGAAGTGCCACCGGAGGAGATTCAGCTGAGGAAATTGCATCCGGGGAAAATTTCGCCGAGGCAAGTGCCACCGGGGGAGATTTAGCCTAGGAGGCCCTTGATGCCGAGAGAGACATAGCGGAGGAGCCTTTGATCATTCCGACAGGTCCTATGATACGATCAAGGATGAAGAAGCTCAACGAAACTCTAAGGAGAATAAGTGTTTCAAACCATTCTGGTTATGAAACAAGTTCGAAGATGAAGAAATGGCTTAGCCCAACAACAACATTTGATTCAGGAATTTCAAGAGGATCAACAAATGGGTATGTGACCCATTTGCACTATTTTTCCCTTGTTTTGGTTTTGTCCCAATGGGTTTTCCAAAACAATGTTTTTAATGAGACAAATAGATCACATTCCCTTAACCCATTTGTTGTTCATGATCCAAGGCCAACAACAAAGATTTGTCTTAAGCCCACATCTGTTTTTCGTCATCAAATACGACCAGGCCTTATAAGGTGAAGAAAAAGTGTATTTCAAGCCCAAAATACAAGTCTGGGCCCATGAAGAATTTTGACCAAAGCAAGGCCAAGGTCCATAAGCTTGTTATTTTCGACCAAAAAGAAGCAAGGCCCATCTGTTTAAGTTGTTATTTTTCCTTTTTGTTATTTTTTCCTTTCTTTTTTTCTTCTTGTCGTGGGTTGTTTCTTTATAAACCCTAAGTCCCTTTGTCGTAAAAGCGCAGCTTTTTACCTTAGGGTTTTTGAGAGACTCGCCTCTCTCTTCTTCCTTTGCTGGTGCGTAACATCCAGCTTCTTGTTCTCCTTTAGTGTGTAATATCTAAAGTAGAGCAAGGGTGAATCAAACGAACTCGAACTCCTTTGTGTGACCATTCGATCCCCATCTCCATTCGGCCCAACTCTAAGAGTGTCGATCTAGGGAGGTTTTCATCAAGTGGTATCAGAGCAACACTCTAAGAACCCTGGGTAAGCTCGTTGCTCAACTGTCAGCAGCCTGTTTTATTTATTTATTTTTATTTTTTTCTTGACATTCACTTCTGTTCGTCTAGTCAAAGTTGCAGAGTCTTGTTCTTCTTTGTTCTTGTATTTTTGTGAGTCTAGTAACCTGCTAGTTGAGAGTCTTCGTTCTGTATTAGTTAAAAAACAAAAAAAAAATAGAGATTTGGGTTCATACCAGTTCGCGGCTAGGGTTTTGGTCGTGTGTTAGGTCAAGTTTTATGTGTTAGATTTTCAATTTATTGCTTGAGTTTGTTTTTTCGATTGAGTCTAGACAACCTATTACTTGTTTTAGCTACAGCAATCGATTTTTATGCGCAACAGCTTGTGTGTTTAACAAACTTCAATGTCTTAGCAAACCTGATTTTTTTTTCTTTTTCTTTTTGTGAGAATAGTTACTGGTGTTTGTTGTTTTGATTTGTTTTCAGGTCAAGATGGCTAAATACATGAAGAAGTAGGCAGCAACAATCATAGAAACAGTGATGGCTCGGATGGAGCATGTCATGGACACCAAACTCAATGCTCTGCGTCAAGACATTCAACACCAAAGGAGAAAGCCATGGAGAGACAAACCGCGACATCAAAGGGAAGAAACAGCATATGATTGCTATGGACGTGATGATAAATCATCTCATGGCCGTTAAATAATGTCTAGGTGTGTGAGATAAGGCAGAGTAGAGCCCAGCTACAAGTTTGGATCGCTCAAAGGAAGAGAAAAGGGAACGATCGATCGATCCTTCCATCAGATCGATCGATAGAATTCTTTCAAAACTAGCCGGAGCATAAACGATCGATCGGTCCTCAATCCGATCGATCCAAAAATGAACGATCGGTCCTCAAGCCGACCAATTTGTCCTCTTGTCCAGAGCCCAAAAACTATTTGCGACACTTGAGGGATGAGAAGAAGCATAGGATTTCCATTGAGGGAGATCATAATCATCGACCATGTGACCATTCCGGACATGCTGATCAAGCCTCTCAGCCCTTATTCGGTCCAAACAAAATCCAGGAAGCATTACTAGATGTTGGAGCCGAATTCGAGGCAAATCTTGCAAAGGCTAGAGACAGGCCCCTCGAAAGTCATGAAGTGACTAAACTGATATCTCTAGAACCGAATCCTGGGTAACTAAGATAAGTGTTGGTCCTTCTCAATCAATTCCTGAAATTTTCAATTCTAGTTTTATACACTTGTCTTTTCTAAAAGGAATTGATACATGTTCAAAAGAGAAGCTTGAGGAGTTGTTGGCCGTGGAAGAACTCATCACGGCTAAGGAGCAACAACAAAAGGAAGAAGTATCCAAGAAAATAATATGTGAGAATAAACATGTGAGTCCTTCAAACTCCTATGAGAGTACTAGTGAGGACAAGAGAGCAATCATTTTAAAACCACATGTGCGTAAGTTTATTTATAAAGAAACTCTTATGAGTTTTACTAACCTTGCACCGGTGTTGCCGAGTGAGATACCTTGTCATTTTTAGGATTTCAGAAGTGTTGTCCTTAGAGAACAATCTAGTGAGTTTTTACTGCCAATATGTGACATAGAACGTCCTACTGCCTTTGAACCAGAAGCAAACATCAAGACAGACCCTTGTGACATCCGAAACAAGCCAGGTAAGGAAATTATTGTGGTTGATACAATAATTCCAAGGTATGCATTTCTGCCTATTCATAATGCTAAGTTGCTGGAATTTGAACACACTAAGATTCTTCATCATTCACATGATGATTTTGAAAATGTGTTTCATTATTGTGAAAAGTTTGAGCATAAGAAGTTCTTTAGGCATGGAGGTTTTCTGTTTGACAAAGATAAAACGCTTGAACCTAATAAAAATTATGTGCTTGTGGATATTGATAGACGCTCTAGAATAACATACTGCATTTCATATCATAAAACTAGAGGGGATTTTTTCTGGTCCAAGACCATTCACTGAAAGTTTCGATATTCTGGTCTATAACAAGTTGTTTATTGAATCAAAGGATAATACCTTTTGCACCTCTGATCTCTTGTTTCGAGTTTTTGTTGAAATTGCACAGGGTATACAAGATGGATAGCTGAATTTTCATGCCCCAAAAAGGTGGCTCTTCCATGTTTGGCTTAAGAATATTGTTGTTCAAGCTGTTCTTGAACCGATGGAGTATTTGTTAAAGGAGCAGCAAGCAAATAAGAGGCAGTGTCGAATGATCTTCGAACCTGGAGGACGTTTGTGTACTCCAATAAAGAGATGATGTTTTCTAGCCCACACAAAGATCAAGCTGATGGCAAGAAGCAATCGCCAAATTCAAATCCTTGAGCCGACCAAAGACAAAGCTTATGAGAAAAGCTTGCAAGGTGAGTGTAATTTGAGTTTAATGTTCAACTTTTCTAACTTAATCACTTTTCTTGCAGATTGTTCGGATTTGAGGTCAAATCCTTTTCAAGTGGGAGAGGATGATATGATCATGGACAGCATACGCAACAAGGAGGAATTATCCGATGGAAATTATCCAAGGGAAGTGCAGCTGAGGGAAGTGCATCCGATGGAAACTTAGTTGAGGGAGATGCATCCGAGGGAAACGTAGCCGAGGGACGCTTAGCTGGGGGAAACTCAGGTAACGGACTTGCATCCGGGGGAAACTTAGCCGAGGAAAGTGCCACCGGGGGTGATTTAGCCCATAAGGCCTTTGTTGCCGAGTGAGACATAGCTGAGGAGCCTTTGATCATTTCCACAGGTCCTATGACACGATCAAGGACGAAGAAGCTCAACGAAACTCTAAGGAGAATGTGAGAGCATAATTAAAAGTACTTAGAGAAATTAACAGTAATTTCTCATAATAATGTGAGAACATACAACCTCAATTCTCGGCTTGGAGGTTGTATGTTCTTGAAAATTACTTAGAAGATTTTGAGAAAAAAGTTGTATATTATTATGATTGTCAAGAATTCGGTCACTTACAATAAGGCTGATCTTCAAAACTTATACCAGCCGAAAAATGTAACTGCCTAATTATCCTACATCTTCAATACTGAATTAAATTTATAATCTTTTTCCTTTAATATGAAACAAATATGTTTGACCAGATTTGAACTTGGTCAAGCGCATGCTCCTGTCTTCCTGCGAGCTTGCTTCCTTTCTTCGTGCTCGGTTCTTCCGGCCTGTTGACTTGCTCTACCTTGCGACCTCGCCTAGTTCAGCTAATGAATAGTCTCATGAGGCCTCGTCATGGGCCAAGCCTTTCTTGTCAAGCATGTTTACTCGGGCTGGGCCTTGAGTGCAGAATTTGGGCCCAACAGTTGCCTCCCATCATCCTTATTGACTTATCATTGAGGATGCGATGCTGCGATCTCTAATCCAGATTGGTCTCTTAGTTAATGCAATTTCGGTCCCTGATTGGCCTTTTGCTTGCTCAGTGCCGAAATTGCAGTGATCTTGTATTAAGCTTGCGATATTTAAGGGAAGTGACATGGCGAGTGGGAGAGTGGGCGGTTGGTATAAATGAACGGTTCAAGTTGCTTCAGCTTCTCACGTCGCCTCAACTTCCCATTCCCCAAGGTAATGATGTCCTCTTTACTCTTTTTTATTATTTTTAACTGAGTCATCTTTATTCGAGTCATATTTACGATTTATCCCTCACCGCTTGTCTTTCTCTGCGAAAAGTTATTCCCTCATTAATTCCGATAAATTCACTCCTTTCATCCTCGATTTTTTATTGCTTTTCTGCAATGGCCTCCTCTTCAGAGCCGAGTGTTTCACTCACCCTCGCCGATCAGTTCGGGCCTCACTCGGGGAGCACGATCTCGCCTGAGGAGCTCAAGAATATCTCTTCCTTATGCGAACTCGATTTCTGTGATTTCCTCGTTCCTTCGGATGGTGATTCTCCGGAAAATCCTCTGGGGGGTTATGCATGTGGTTACGCCGTGTTTTTCTTGAAATATCGCCTCACCTTTCCTATCCCGAACATTGTTGGCGACCTCGGGCTTGCCCTTCCCCAGCTCAGACCCAACGCGATGAGAAACTTAGTCGCACTCTGGGTGCGCTCTAAAGAAACCGGAGTTGTGTTTAACACCGAGGAGTTCCGCCATCTCTTCAATATCAAAGCGAACTCGAATCTTCGCGGGACCTATTATTTTCTGGCAAAGGTTAACCGGTCTGTCTTCAGGTTCAATGCAAGGGATGATAAATGGTGGGAGCAATGGTTCTATTTCAAAATCTCCGGGAAGTCTATTGAGGGCAAGTCGATACTTCGGCGTTCCTGGGCTCAAATTACCGGTCAGCATGAACCCTAGGAAGCCGGCTCGTGTGCCCTTTTAGGGAATTTCTTAATTACTTTTTCTTATGTTCTGATTTGGCTTTCCTTTTGTATAATCTATTGATTCGTCGAAGATTGTGACGGCCGAGGTTCGACAGGTCATCGATCTTCTTAAAGAAGAGAAATCCGACTGAAAGCAGTTTACTCTTGCCAGGATTCTGCAGGCTCGCGATCGTCTAGCTCCCAGGCTGTCCGTTGCTGCTGCTCTCCGGCTTGTATGTCCGTATCTTTTTTTATTTTTTTAAAAGAGATTATAGGCCCCTTTTTAATCGACATCACTTAGTTTTGCATATCCTCAATCTCCTTCAACTCAAACTCAAGTCCTAACTCAAACTTGAAGTCAATTAGACCCCATTCACCTCGCAGATTACGAGCCCCCAGCTCATAGATGTCGGGAACATCTGATTTTCCCCACATAAATACCTTGGGGTCACTTTCTCCATTATATCGGGAAAATCAGATGTTCCCGACATCTCTGAGCTGGGGGCTCGCAATCTGCGAGGTGAATGGGGTCTAATTGACTTCATCAATTACCCGATCTATTTCGGGTGCCGAGCTCAGAGCGGCGTGGACTTGCGATCTCATCCGCTGAAGCTCGGCACTGGTATCTTCGTAGAATTTCTTAATTGACTCAAACCCATGCAAGGCGCCGGGTCCTAAACCGTTCTCGTTATTTCCTGGTGACCGGAGCAGGGATCCTCCAGTGTGCTGGGCAAGGTTTCTGATCTCATTTTCAGGTCGCGTTTTGATCTATGGATTGTCTCGAGTTTCAACTTCATTGGCGATCCCATAACGATCATGGCTGGTAAATCGGTCTAAGGTCCGACCTACTCCTGGAAAGGTCGCAATTGATGAAATTCCTCTTTCCGCTATCTGGATCGTGGAAGGAGTAAATATATGGTCTGATATTACCGAGCTGAACCGCGAGGTGGTGGATAGGCCGACCATTCTGCTGGACGAGGCATCGATACCGAATAGTTTAGCCTCGTTACTGGTGGAGGTGAAAACATTAACCCTGTTTGTCCTGGTGCAAACGGGGCTTGTGTCCCAGATTGGAATGCGGATCGCCCGATCACGCCTGTCCGAGCCGCTCTTTCGAGATCGTATTGGCGAGCAGCGATTAGGCGATTCTGTTCTATGAGAACCGATATCAAGTTCCGGATCTCATCTATTTGATCCAGAGCCAGCTGGTTTAAGACTGCAGGTCCTGAAGGTTCAAGAGTTTTGTTGGTCCCAGTCGTGACATTCGCTTCCTAGGTGGTTATGAGAACGTCTGTTGTTCCATTCGAGCTCGCCGGAGCGGTGGTGTCAGGCTGGGATGGTGGGATGGAGGTACTTACAACTCCGGATGAAGCAGTGCCTGTTGCGCTTGTTGTGCCCGATATTATCCTCTTTCGAATGATCAGTTTCATAGGTTACGAGAAGGAAATTATTTTGCTCCTCCCCACAGTAGGCGCCAAATTGTGAGAGCAGAATCTCACAACCTCAATTCTCGGCTTGCAGGTTGTATGTTCTTAAAAATTACTTAGAATATTTTGAGAGAGAAGCTGTATATTGTTATGTTTGGCAAGAATTCAGTCCTTTACAATAAGTCTGATCTTCAAAACTTATACCAGCCAAAAAATATAACTGCCTAATTATCATTACATCTTAAATACAGAATTAAATTTGTAATCTTTTGCCTTTAATATGAAACAAATATGTTTGACCAGGTTTGAACTTGGTCAAGCGCATGCTCCTGTCTTCCTGCGAGCTTGCTTCCTTTCCTCGTGCTCGGTTCTTCCGACTTGTTGACTTGCTCTCTCTTGCGACATTGCCTACTTCAGTTAATGAACATTCTCATGAGGCCTCGTCATGGGCCGAGCCTTTCTTATCGAGCCTGTTTACTCGGGCTGGGCAGAATTTGGGCCCAGCAGAGAAGAATTGTATCAAACCATTATGGTTATTAAACAAGTTCGAAATGGTTTAGCCCAACAACAACATTTGATCCAGGAATTTCAAGAGGATCAACAAATGGGTATCTGACCCATTTGCACTCTTTTTCCTTTGTTTTGGTTTTGTCCCAATGAGTTTTCCAAAACAGAGTTTTTTATGAGACAAATGGATCACATTCCCTTAGTCCATTTGTTGATCATGATCCAAGGCCAACAACGAAGATTTTTCTTAAGCACAATTCTGTTTTTCGTCATCAAATTCGACCAGACCTTACAAGGTGAAGCAGAAGTGTATTTTAAGCCCAAAATGAAGAGACAAGTCTTGGCCCATGAAGAATTTCGACCAAAGCAAGGCCAAGGTCCATAATCTTGTTATTTTCGACCAGAGAGAAGCAAGGCCCATCAGCTTAAGTTGTTATTTTTCATTTCTCTTATTTTTTTTCTTTTCTTTTAATTTTTTCCTTTCTTTTTTTTCTTCTTGTTGTGGGTTGTTTCTTTATAAACCCTTAGTTTCTTTGTCGTAAAACTTATCTTTTATCTTATCAATAAAGCGCAGCTTTTTACTTTATGGTTTTTGAGAGACTCGCCTCTCTTTTCTTCCTTTGCTGGTGTGTAACATCCAGCTTCTTGTTCTCCTTTAGTGTGTAATATCTAAAGTAGAGCAATTGTGAATAAGGAACTTCACCTCCTTTGTGTGACCATTCGATCCCCATCCCTTGAAGTCTTTGTACTTGCAAGGCCTATCTCCGTTCTGCCCAACTCTAAAAGTGTCGATCTAAAGAGGTTTTCATCAGTTCAAGGCTCAATACCTCAAAAAAGGTTCAAACTTCTATGGACAATCAAAGACAAAACCATGTATGAAACTAAAAAGAAGAAGGCAATTGTAATATCATATAAAATTAGATTTTTATATTTTATGAGATGAATTTAGACTCATTAGGGTGTCTTCAGGAACAACAAGACTGAATTAACTTGAAACACTAACGGAATTGAAATTTATTTTTTCATATATATTTAAGTTATGTTTGAGTTTTGGTACAATTCGAATAGAAACTAGAACAATACCAATTTCAGGGGGACACTTCACAAGTGCAACATGGGATCTGTCACATTTTCTAACTATATTTTAAGGCCAGTTTTTTTAAGCTCGTTAAGATTTTTGGAAATATAATTTAGTTTTCCTGATTTAATTGGGTCTATTGTTGTTATCCTTTTTCCAAATATAAAATTTTATTTTTTCCAAGGCCCATTTTCATAATTAATATTAATTAATTAATATAATTATTTTAATTCTATCAATTTCCTTAAGTTTCAAATTTTAAGGCAAATTTTAATACGGCGCTTAATTTTTTTTTTTTCGGGATAGCCTTGACCAAATCGATTGGTTTTATTTTGGTCGTTTCCATTCTTTTGTATTTTTTTTTGTTAATGGGTTTTCTATTGAAGGTCGTTTTCATTCTTATAAAATCAGCAAAATGGCCGGATTTGGAGAAATTCGTGAAGAGTAAGGAGGTGTTTACTTTTTTCTATCTCTCTCATCCCTCGCGAAAACAGCACAAAGGCAGACAAGTTAGCATGGAGTGCTCGTATCTATCCATTAGATATTACTTATGTAAACTCGGTACCTCCGGTTTGGATTTCGGAACCATTATACAGAAAAAGACATCGCATACCTTTCTCTGAATATGCTAACAGCCTTTCTACAAGAATTATGAACAGAAAACTTATTGGAGAATCAAATCCCGATAATTGTAGAGTGATTTGAGTTCATATCAAACATGATTTTACTCTGCGTATCAATTGTCATTACTGTATATTTGTTTAGTATCTTCTCTCTTTAGGAAATTACTTTGATATATATGTTTGTACAAATTGCTATTGTTGAATATACATAAATCCTTTCGACAATTCCTTTCATCTCTATTCTATTTCATGGTATCAGAGCTTGAAATTTTTTTTTTATAAACACTTTCAAAACTGACCGATTAATCGATCATGGCTGAAAACACCGATGCGAATCCGCCACTGAACCGAACCATTGAAGCTCCAATCACGATCCCGATAGCGACGGAAGTGAGGCAGACAATTTTGCCGTATGATCTGACTGCCGCTGATAATCCATGAGCAGTGATCTCGCACCCATTGTTGCGAGGAACAAATTATGACGAATGGGCGTGTGAAATCAATACAGCGCTTTATTCACGAAAGAAATTTGGATTTCTCAACGGCTCAATCAACCGACCCGAAGAGAATTCTCCTGATTTGGAGGATTGATGGACCATTCAAGCGCTTCTTGTCTCCAGGATCAAAATGACGATTGAACCTGCACTTCGCTCCATTATATCTCACAGAGATGTGGCACAAGATCTGTGGGAACATCTCAAGAGACTCTTCTCTGTACTGAACGGGCCTCGGATCCAACAGGTTAAGGCCGAATTGTCTTGTTGCAAGAAGAATGGTCTTGCAATTGAGGCTTACTATGGAAAGCTCAATCAAATTTGGGATAGCATGGCAAGCTATCGACCACTGCGTGTTTGCAAATGCGGGAAGTGCACTTGCGATTTAGGAACTCTTCAGGAACGTGACCGCGAAGAAGACAAGGTGCACCAGCTTCTCTACGGACTGGATGATGCATTCTTCAGAACTGTGAGATCCTCTCTGGTTTTCCGCTCACCGCTTCAACCAATGGAGGAGGTGTACAATGTTGTACGCCAAGAAGAAGATCTGAGAAACGCAACAAAAACTAATGAAGAAGCACCTATGACAGCGGTAGCAGCGTTTGCTGCTCAAGCAAAACCGCGTGGGAGAATTGAAGAAGTGAACAAAATGAGTTTTTGTAAACATTGTAACCGAGCAGGACATGCTTCCGAAAGCTGCTTTGCTGTGATTGGATACCCATAATGGTGGGGTGACCGTCCAAAATCACGAACAATACAAGGGAGAGGACGCGGAGGAGCTTCATCTTACAACGGCGCGGGTCGAGGACGTGGATCTGTCGCTTATGCTAATGCAGTCCATGTCACTAGAGCACAAAACATTGAGCACGCTAACTATGTTCTCACTGACAATGGTCGTGATGGCGTGAGTGGACTGAGTGACAGTCAATGGCGCATTATTATCAATATCCTCAACGTGGGGAAAAACAATGCCATTGCCACTGAAAAACTAACCGGTAAGTTTTCTGCTCCATCTTGGATTATGGATACATGAGATAGCCATCACTTGACCGGAAAGCTTGAGATTTTAACTGATGTTAAAGATATGGAACCTGTGTTGATTATATTTGCTGATGGACATGAGCAAATTTCTGTTAAAGAAGGGGAAGTTAGGTTGAAATCAAGTCTTGTGATGAATTCAGTTTTTTTTGTTGAGGGAATGCAATCATATCTGATTTCAGTTGGACAGTTAATGGATGAGAATCGATGTGCTGTGCATCTGGCTGACCATTTCCTCATTGTCCATGACCGCATTTCGAGGACGGTGATTGGGGCGGCTAAGAGAGAAAAAGGAGCATTCTGCTTTCGGAGCATGGAGATCGCAGCATCAGCGACAACGCAAGACGTAACCTCATTTGAGTTGTGGCACAAATGGATGGGACACCCTGCTGCTAAAGTAGTTTGCTCGCTTCCCGTTGTCTCTGTTTCAGTCTCTTCTTATTTTCTGAATAAGGCATGTGATGTTTGTCTCCGCGCTAAACAAACAAGATCTTGATTTCCAGCTAGTCTTAATAAAACAACGAAGATTTTCAAGTTGATACATTGTGATTTATGGGGTTCGTATCGAACATAATTGTTTACCGGTGCTCGTTACTTTCTGACTATAGTTGATGATTACTCCCGTGGAGTATGGATATATCTGTTGAATGATAAAATTGAAGCTCCAAGTGACTTGAAGAGCTTTATATCTATGGTCACACAATAATTTGAAACTGAAGTTAAAACCGTCCGTAGCGATAACGGTTCGGAGTTTTTATGCTTGACAAAACACTTTCGCGACAATGGAATTATTCATGAAACGTCATGTGTGGGCACTCCTTAACAGAATGGTAGAGTGGAGAGGAAGCACCACCACATACTGAATATCGCATGGGCTCTACACTTCCAAACAAATCTTCCCATTGAATTTTGGGGAGAATGCATTTTAACGGCATGTTACTTGATAAATCGAATACCACGTTAGGTGCTTGGGAGAATGACTCCATATGAACGAATTCATAATGCTACACCAAATTATGAACATTTGCGAGTTTTCGGGAAATTGTGTTATGCACATAATCAAGCCACCAAATGAGACAAATTTGCACCTCGAAGTAAAAAGTGTGTGTTTATGGGTTATCCACATGGGAAAAAAGGATGGATACTGTTCGACTTGGAAAAATGAGAATTTTTCACTTCACGTGATGTGGTCTTCTGCGAGAATGAATTTCCGTTCGCTAATTCTTCGAGTTTGATTGCAGAAGATGTCACAAGCCAATCTCTCTGGGAACGACAATGAAGAACATGAGGCCCAATTGTTTCACAAAGCCCAAATGAAGAAACAATATTTAATTCAACTAATATTGGACCTAACGTTGAAGCACTATGGAAGTTGAAGAAAATTTGGGTCCCAATTCATCTCAGCCCACTATGAATTCGATCACAAATGAGGAAGAGGTTTCCCCTTCTTCAACATCAAACACCGTCTCCACTCCTTCTACGCCTTCGATTTTACTTGCAGAAAATCAAAGTCCTGAAATTTTACTTGGTCGTGGTCACCGAAAACGAGTACCACCTGTCACTTTGAAGAATTTTGTCACCAACGCAGTTAATGTTGCTCCGAAGGAATTAAATCCGCCTAAAGAGAAGGTAGTGTATCCGATTACTGATTATGTGGATTGTAAGCAATTTTTCTATCAAGCATCAGGCGTTTCACGCTTCAATCAATAGGGATCTGGTGCCGAAAACCTATAAGTAAGCTGTTCAGGATAAACGGTTTAGAGACGCAATTCGATATGAGATAGATGCTCTCGAGATAAACAAGACATGGGATCTTGAAGATTTTCCTAAAGGGAAACGAGCGATCGGCTGTAAGTGGATTTATACAATTAAGCATCGTTTTGATGGGTCAATTGAGCGATTTAAAGCGCATTTGGTAGCTTTGGAAAATCGACAGATAGAAGGAGTAGATTATGGAGATACGTTTGAACCTGTAGCAAAAATGGAAACCGTTCGCTTGTTCTTGAATTTTGCAACGAAAAGAGGATGGGATGTACTAAAGGAGTTGTGAATTATATGTTTATTGATGTAGAATGTGTGTGTTATATACACAATACAGTTAAGATCTATAGCATAAGATCTCGTGAGATCTCTTAGAGATAATAACAATATATGGATAAGTACTACTTATGCTAATACACCCCCTCAAGATGGACGGCCATTCGAGAGTCCAATCTTGGCTGCAAGTTCAGTGAACCGAGTACGAGGGAGTGGCTTAGTGAAAGTGTCGGCTAGCTGATCAGCAGAGCTCACATGAGAAACTCGAAGTACATTGTTATGTACTCGTTCGCGAACGAAATGATAATCAAGTGCAACATGCTTCATTCGCGAGTGAAACACTGGATTAGCACATAAGTAAGTAGCTCCAATGTTGTCACAGTATATCGTAGGGGTGGCAGATGAACGAAGATGAAGTTCAGTCATGAGAGACACTATCCATTGAACCTCTGAAACTGCCTCGGACACAGCACGATATTCTGCCTCAGTTGAGGAGCGAGCAACCCCCTTTTGCTTCTTCGAAGACCAAGAAATAGGTTGCTTGCCGAGATACACTACATAGCCTCCGGTAGAAGTGTAATCGTCTTTGTTTCCGGCCCAGTCTGCATCAGAGTAGGCATGAAGATTGAATGGTGTGGAGGCAGAAAAGAAGATTCCTTTATCAGCAGTACCCACAAGATATCGAAGGACCCGCTTCATAGCCTCCTCATGGACTGTTGTTGGTCGATGCATATATTGCGATAACCGATTAACCGCAAAGGCAATGTCCGGTCGTGTCAGACAGAGGTACTGTAAGCTTCCAACCGTCGCTCTGTAAGAAGTCGGATCAGAGAGAACAGTACCAGAGGAGAGCGTCATAACCTGAGTAGAGCACATTGGTGTGGACACTGGTTTGGCGTTCGTCATGCTGTTTCGATGAAGTAAATCAGTGATGTACTTCGTTTGAGTGAGGAGGAGTCCTTTGTCAGATCGAGTTGCCTCCATTCCAAGAAAGTAAGACAAATTTCCCAAGTCTTTGAGGGAGAAACGTTTTGCCATCAGCTCAATGACTCGTGTCACTTCCGAGGGAACAGAGCCTGTAACAATGATGTCATCTACATATATGAGAATGTAGATTAGGGAAGTACCGGTGCAGAGGATGAAGATAGAGGCATCAGCATATGAGTTGATGAAGCCAGCACTTAGAAGAAACTTTCGCAACTCATTGTACCAAGCACGTGGCGCTTGCTTGAGTCCGTAGATGGCTTTGCGGAGGCGACAAACATGATCTGGCCGATCATTGTCAATGAAGCCTGGGGGCTGAGTCATGTACACTTCTTCGGTGAGATTTCCTTGAAGAAATGCGTTGTTGACGTCAAGTTGTCGAAGGACCCAGCCATTGCCAACAGCAGCACCGAGAACAAGACGTATGGTAGCGTGTTTGATCACTGGGCTGAAGGTCTCCTGAAAATCAATTCCTGGTCGTTGGTGGAAGCCTTTCGCCACTAGTCTCGATTTATACCTGTCAACAGAGCCATCGGGTAAGCGTTTAATTCGATAAACCCATTTGCAACCAACAATATTCTTTGCCTGTGCACGATCAACAAGATCCCAAGTATGGTGAATTCCATGGGCATCATATTCAGAGCTCATGGATTTTCTCCATTTTTCTTCTTTTAAGGCCTGAGTGTGATTGGCTGGTTCAATCTCCTTGAGCACGACTGTTAAACCAAACTTTGGATTTGGCTTATGGATGTTGTTCTTTGCTCGTGTTGTCATCATGTGGGTATTGGAGATGACCACCGGCGGAGGATTTGATGGTGTAAGGAGGCTTGCGGACTCATCGAGCATCGGCGCTGGAGATGCAGAGGTTGATAATTCTGCAGCAGAGACCGGTTCTAGTGACGCAGCAGGCACAATTTCCGGCGATGATGGAGCAGATTCTTCGGGTGAAGAGGCAGAGCTCGAGGCAAAAGTCGTGTTGTGTGGCCGATGAAAGACAGGGACGAGTGATGCTGAAGGTGAATCTGAAGGAGAGAATTCACGAATGGAAGAGGAGGATGATGATTTAGAGTTAAGTGTAGAGAAGGGAAATACCGATTCATGAAAGATTACGTGACGTGAGACATAGAGACGAGATGTGGCAAGATTAAGACACAGAAATGCGCTTTGGGAAAGCGAGTAACCCAAGAAAACACATGGTGTGGACTTCGGACTGAATTTGTTGTGCCCATATGGTCGGATTCAAGGATAGCACAAACATCCGAAAGTTCGTAGCTTGGTGTAGTTGGGCTCTGTCTTGAAAAGTAGCCGGAACGGCGATGAGTGAGCAAGATTGGGCGTTGTCAACCTGTTGATTAAGTAAACTGCCGTGGTGAACGAGTAGGACCAGAATGTGTTGGGTATTCCTGCGTGAGAGAGCAATGCCAGACCCGTCTCGACAATGTGACGATGTCGCCTTTCCGCCATTCCATTGTGTTCAGGAGTGTGTGGTGGAGTCGTTAGGTGGGTGATTCCGTTGGTCGCCAGAAACTGTCTTAGTGCAATGAATTCTCCACCGTTGTCTGAGTATAAAGTAACAATTTTCGATTTGAAACGGTTTTCCACCAATTCTTTGAATGTTGCGAACACGCTTGCGACCTGGGATTTTGCTTTTAACGGATAAAGCCATGTATACCTTGTAAAATGGTCAACAAACAGAACGTAATACTTGTAACCATCCACCGACGTAACCGGAGAAGTCCACACATCTGAGAATAGAATTTCAAGAGGATGAGAGGATGTAAGGGACGAAGAAACAGAGAATGGAAGCTTGTGGCTTTTATTGCTAGAACACGAATTGCAAATAAGTGATGACCATAAATCAGAAGCTTGTAAACCAAATGTAGAAACAATATGACGAAGAGTTTGAGAGTTTGGATGGCCTAGTCTAGAGTGCCAAAGTGACAAGGAATTTTTATTGCAGGAAAAAGCTGAAATAGAATTTGGAGAAGCTTTCATCGGCCACTCATACACCCCTTCATTGGCTTTGCCGTTGAGAACTATTGCCCCCGAGCTGAGATCCTTCACCTGAAAATCATCGGGACATAGTTGAACCATAACATTGTTAGTCTTGCATAGCTTATTGACAGAGATAAGATTCTTCTTCATTGACGGGACACAGAGTATGTTGTCAAGAAGTAAGCTATGATTTTTTGAGACAAGTTTGGTTAAGCCAGTCTGAGTGATAGATAAACCTGCACCGTTTCCTATCATGACATCATCTCCGCCGTGATATGGTGTGTGCAGAGACATATTGCTCAGGTCTGTAGCAATGTGGTGAGAAGCCCCACTATCAAGAAGCCACGGTGAGGAGTCAGCTGTGTTGACAGTAGCGTGATGTGCCTGCTGGTGCCACTGAGGTGGTGGTAAAGGCAAGTGTGGAGCCTGCCATTGTTGAGAGCTACCACGTGGTTGAGTTGCCTGTGAGACGTTGGAGCTGAATTGTGGGCACCTGCGAGCACTGTGTCCTTGTGTACCGCAGATCTGACATTTTCCCTGATAACCACGACCATAACCTCCACGTCCTGAGTTTCCACGACCGTAACCTCCACCTCGTTGAGTTGTTGTGCCACGGCCAGAGTTTTGATATTGGTTCTGTCGAAACTCTGTTGCATTTGCAGTGACTGGAATCGGAGAGTCAGCTGGGATGAGGGAAAGCGCGTTCTCTCTGTTGATGAGTTTCTCATGAAGTTCATCGAGAGAGATTGGTGAATCTCTGCCGTTTACCATTTCGACAATAGCACGATAATCATCGCCAAGACCTTCAGTGATATGGTCAAGGAGATCCTCGTGCTCAAGTGGCGCTCCAAGTAGAGCCAATTGATCAGCTTTCCCGATGATTCCTCTCATGTAATCATTGACAGAGAGGTTACCTTTGCTGCTTTGCTTCAGTTGTTGGCGGAGTTGTTTCTTGTGACCGCGCGATGGTTGTCCATAGGTTTTGTTGAGAATCTGCCAGATTTCTCTTGTTGTTGTAGCTCGTGCAGCGATTGGTTGAACATTGAGAGAGAGAGAGCCTAGCAGGTTGCTGTAGAGCAATTTGTCTTGGCGTTTCCAGGCGGCAAAATCGGGATTTGGTGATGATGGTCCCGATACTTGAGAGATTGTTGCCGCAGGTGCTTGATCTGCATCGGCGATGAAGGGATGAAGCTCGTGTGCTTCAAGAAGAGATTTGATTTGGAGGCGCCACGTGATGAAGTTTGTGGCGGTGAGCTTTGTGATGCTCGACATGTTCAACGAAATCAGAGTGTTCGTTGGGTTTGAGATGTTGAACACAGGGGCTGAGGAAGATGTTGACATGGCTGATGATTCAGTTGTCATCTTGTTTGAGTTGGGGATGAAAAGATTGAGACGAGAGAAAAAGAAGAAGAGATCTCGAGAGAAAGAGAGCGATTAGTTTTAATCCTGCTCTGATACCATAAAAGAGTTGTGAATTATATGTTTATTGATGTAGAATGTGTGTGTTATATACACAATACAGTTAAGATCTATAGCATAAGATCTCGTGAGATCTCTTAGAGATAATAACAATATATGGATAAGTACTACTTATGCTAATATGTACATCAAATGAATGTACATAATGCATTTCTACATGGAGATTTGGAGGAATAAATTTATATGAAACTACCGCCAGGTTTCAAATCGTCTGATCCTAACAAAGTTTGTCGTCTCCGAAAATATTTGTACGGACTTAAGCAAGCACCACGGTGTTGGTTTGCCAAACTTGTGAAAGCCTTGAAAGATTATTGTTTCATACAATGCTTATCTGACTATTCATTGTTCGCATACGAGAAAGGTCAGACTCAACTACATACTTTAATATATGTCTATGATCTTGTGATCACTGAAAACAGGCCAGAGGCGGTGAAGTTTTTCAAAGATTATCTCTCATCTTGCTTCAAAATGAAAGATTTAGGAGGTTTGAAATATTTTCTTGGCATAGAAGTTGCGAGAAATTCTAGTGGAATGCATCCATACCAAAGAAAATATTCTCTTGACATTATCGCTGATACTGGTCTTCTTGGCTCAAAACTGGCTACGTTTCCTTTAGAACAAAATCACAAGCTGGCTCTGTCCAAGTCTCCGTTTCTAGCAGATCTAGAACGGTATAGACGACTAGTTGGAAGACTGATATCTTGGAGTAATTAGGCCAGACATGGCATATTGTGTACACGTTTTGGCACAATTTATGCAAACACGCAGCATTGCGCGTTGTACGTTATTTGAAAGGAAACCCGGGGCAAGAAATTCTGCTTCGATCTGATGATAAATTACAAATCTTTGGTTGGTGTGACTCAGATTGGGCAAGCTGCCGATAACGAGACGGACTGTAAGCAGTTATTTTGTGCAGCTATGTGACTCTCCTATATCATGGAAGAAACGCAAGCAAGAAACAGTGAGTATGCCTTACGCGGAAGCTGAGTACCGGACAATCGATTTCTTGACAAAAGAACTTATTTGGTTGAAATGAGTTCTTGAAACTCTTGGAGTACGACATAACCAACCAATGTTGTTATATTGTGATAACAAGGTGGCTCTTCACATCAGCTCAAACTCGGTCTTCCACGAGAGAACGAATCACGTTGAGTGATATATCATGGTTTTTACCCGTTTCTAACCATGATATAGGTCTTATTTATAGTCTTTCTAGTGTTTTTGGAGTTTTTTCGAGTCTTTACAGGTTTTAGGTGATTTTGGGCGAAAATGAGCCGTTTTGGGTGAACATGAGCATACGGAGATGTAGAGTCATGCAAAGACGCCAGAAGTTTGGTATTCTTTTAAGAACTTCCTACCGATGGATTGCGCTCAAAGTTGGATACAAGACAGATCAATGGATTAGCTTTCATTTACAAGTAGTTTGAGGCCAATCCAACGGTGCGATCAAAAGATATGCCAGTTTTCGTGAAGATAGTCCAGTCTGGCGAGTAGAAGAGTCGACACGCAAGCTTGGTATCGATCGATACCACTAATGGTGTCGATCGATACCGACTTCAGGAAGAAGGAAACGTGATTTTTAACAAGTTTGAAATTTGCAACTTGGTCCATAAAACTTTAATAATTACTAGAAGCCCCAAAACGTGTTTTATGTTATAAATTAGGTTTTTCAGCCACTTTTGCTGGCTAAGCTTTATTTTATTGTGAATACTTTGAGAGATATTTGTTCTAAGGTTTTCGGGAGACAACTCTGAACACTTGTTTCTTATTGATTTCTTTTATGCAATTCTATTCATCTATGATTTCTGTTCCATTGATCATGTCTGAGTAGATCTTCTTTAGGTTTATGGTTCTCATAAAAGATCTCTTTGAATGTTAGATTAATTGGTTAATTAAGGTTCATAATCTGAATTAGTTCTTCACCATAGGTTGTTCTCAAAGCTAATTCTAGGTTGACGAATCTGGAACTTAGATCTTAGGTTAATCGATTAGGCATGACAGTGCAATTGATAATCTGACAGAACTTAGGGTGAGCAAAATAGCTATTCGCAAAGAGATTTGGTTTAGTTATTTTGTGAACATATCAAATCTGAACTTTAAAGCTGGTTTAGATCTTTAGGATTTGCAAAGAGATTTGGGATTCTGGGATTTAGACTTAGATAATTCTCGCAACGACAGTTGGT
The DNA here is from genome assembly GCA_030161315.1 of Eutrema japonicum. Taxonomy (NCBI): domain Eukaryota; kingdom Viridiplantae; phylum Streptophyta; class Magnoliopsida; order Brassicales; family Brassicaceae; genus Eutrema; species Eutrema japonicum. The sequence continues at coordinate 35,842,443 of BSQW01000001.1, forward strand.
TAATTAAAGCTTAGTGAATTGAGTTCAAGAACCGTGCATAATCTGAACCCTGACTAATTAGTTTGTCTGCATTCATTAATTTCCTGAAATATATCATGAACCTATCTTTCTGATTGACTCGTATTTCATCTATTTCATGCATTCATTTAATATAGGTTTCATCTCATTTGCATATAGTTACTTGGCATTTCTTTGTCGTTTTATCTCATTTAGAGTATTTAGATTCTCATACTAAGTCCTAGAGTATCTTGCATGTTTAAGAGTCCTTTTTAGGCACTTTGGAGGTACTTGACGGAGGTTGGCTTGAGACCATTCGGATTGTGAGCAAGAGAGGCGGTTAAGGACGTTTGGGAGCTTTGGAGACGTGCACATCGCCGCCACGGGGCGATGCAACCGGCCAAATGCAAACGTGCACATCGCCGCCACGGGGCGATGCAACCGCCACGGGGCGATGCAACCGGAGAAAGCCTTAGCATCGACCCAGATCCTTCCCTCATCGCCCAAATGTCGCGATGTTCGAGCTTCAGGACATGCACATCGCCATCACGGGGTGATGCAACCGGTCGATGGAAGATCAGGGGGAAAAACCCCTTGGCATCGACCCAGCTCCTTCCCACATCGACCAGATGCCGCGATGTTCAAGCTTCAAGACGTGCACATCGCCGTCACGGGGCGATGCAACCGGCCGATGGAAAATCAGGGGGAAAAACCCCTTAGCATCGACCCAGCTCCTTCCCACATCGACCAGATGCCGTGATGTTCAAGCTTCAGGACATGCACATCGACGCCACGGGGTGATGCAAATTCTTGATGTTAACATGTCGCCCAGTTTTCATATAAAAACCCATCTAAACCTAATTTTTATTTTAAGCTTTTCTTAAGTCTAAAACCCTCACATTTGAGAGAGGACTTGGTATTTGTAAGAGATATTCTCTTTGTTTATGCAATTTAGTATTTGTTTCTATCAATCTCTTCCATCTATCTTCTTTTTATCTTGATTATCCATCACGCATCAATGAATTCAACCTCTATCATAATCGATTTTGAGGTGTTCTTGATGGATCTTGAGTAGTCTCTTAGGATATTGAGATAGGGTAGATTAGGGTGATCTAAGGCTTGATTAGTGGTGTTTAGGGTTAGACAATCTTATATTCCTTCTTGTCTAGTGTCCCTAATGCTAGATCTTGCTTGAAAGAGAGGATCTAGATCATAAGGCATTTCATGCACACCAAGTGTTTGATGAAATGCCTTGATGAACTAGACAAGAGATTTATGCTCCTAACCTAAGATAATAGTTGTTTAGGGCATATCTTTGGTTGATCTTGTTAAGATTTTTAATGCTTGCTAATTGTTAATCCATAAATGATAGTTTGCTAATGGACTTGATAATTAACATAGTGATTAGTTGCTTGAAAGAGAACTAATCAAGATTAGAGATCTATTGCCTAGGAATTAGCTTCTTTGAGTGAAATAAACACCACTAATTGGACTTGGATCACCTTATACCATTAACCTCATCTCTAGTTCTGCTTTTTTTATTTGAATTATATCTTGTTTAGTTATTGCCTTGCTTAATTCGAATTTGGTTACTTAACAACAAACCACACTTGTTTAGCTTAACTTACTATAAGTGCTTTACATTCTTAATGATTACAAAGTCCCAATTATGGATTGATAACCTCCTTACTATATCGTATTGGGGATATTGATACCTCCTAGAGACTAAAAGTCTTGTATCAATTTTGCGCCGTTGCCATATTGGGATTTGTTTTAACATTGAGATTTAGGCTCTTTGTGAGATTAAGCCTTATTTTATACCAAGTTACTAATCTTGTTTGCTTCCTATTGCTATTTCTCTCTATAGGTGCATGCATACCCGTTCCCGTGGCAATACTAACCTAGTAGAACCGAGGGACGACATTGATCAACTTGATAGAGGATCAAGAGCAAGACGAAACCGAGTGAGAGTTCAAGAAGAGGTTGGTATCGACATGGAGCACTTTGAGAATGTTCCACTTAGGAACATCAACGAACCCAATCCCCACCAAAGAAACGGTGGGAATGGGGATGGTCACAACAACAATCAAGGAGGTGGTGGCAATGGAAACCATCACCGTCCCAACCATCCACCAAGAGCTAGAAACGTTGTTGGAGAGGGTGATGCCGCTAATGCTCACCAAAACCGCCAAGGCATTCAAGCTCCACCGGTGGAGAACAACAACTTCGAAGTGAAGCTGGGGGTTATCAACAGGGTACAAGCCAACAAATTTCACGGCTTATCCATGGAGGATCCCTTAGACCACATTGACCAATTTGACAGGATATGTGGTCTCAAAAAGATCAATGGGGTCTCCGAAGATGGGTTCAAGCTTCGTCTCTTCCCGTTCTCTTTAGGTGACAAGGCTCACCAATGGGAAAAGACCTTACCCCAAGGATCTATAACCTCGTGGGATGATTGCAAACGCGCGTTTCTTGCCAAATTCTTTTCACCGGCTAGAACGGCCAAGCTTCGCAACGAGATCTCAAGCTTCACATAACGGTCCAATGAGTCTTTCAACGAGGCTTGGGAGAGATTTAGAAGCTACACTTCTCAATGCCAACATCACGGCTTTAGCAGCGCCTCTCTCCTTAGCACCCTCTACCGAGTGCTTTGCCTAAGATTCGTATGCTACTTGATGATATATCATGGTTTTTACCCCGTTTAAGCCATGATATAAGTCTGTTTTATAGAGTTTTTCTACTATTTTGTAGTGTTTTAGAGTCTTTTACAGGTTTTAGCACGTTTGGAGCAGAATTGGAGATATTGGAGCTTTCTAGAGCATTTTGGAGCAAAGCATAAGTTCGTGTAACTGAGTATCCGATTTGAAGCCTCAGTATCGATCGATACTGACTAGTATCAGTCGATACTCACTGCAGCAAGACACGATCGCGACTTTTCCAAGAGTTGAAGAATCCAGTGGTATTGATTCGTGATGAAGCTGGAGCTTTGAGAGACCAAGATGGTCAATTGTGCAATGAGAGAGGACATCGACTTGATGAAGTTGGAAATATCATTGTCCCTGCAGTTGCTGTGAATGTTGGGAACGATGTGGTTAATCGTGGTAGAACAATCGGTGAGTACAACATGCCTGGTCAATTCTATGTCAATCAATCAGCGATTCGTCCTCCTGCTTTTCAGAGGAAAGACTTTGAGCTGAAACATGCATACTTCACTCTTGTGGGTCAGCATCCTTTGCATGGTCTTTCTCATGAACACCCGATGGATCACATAGAGAGGTTTCAGGACTTGGTTACTAGCATCAAGTGCAATGGAGTGTCCTATGATTATCTCTTCTGTAAGCTCTTCCCATACTCTCTTGGTGGGGATGCAGCTTAATGGCTGAAGCAGTTACCAGCTGGTTCGCTGACTACATGGATGGAGACGAAGAATGCGTTCCTGAATAATTTCTATGATGATGCGAGATCCGAAGAGCTCAGGAACAAGATTTCTCAATTTTCTCAGGGTCCGACAAAGGCACTCAAGGCTGCTTGGATTAGATTCAGATCATAACTACATTGGTGGAGTTGGATTTCAAGATCAAGGGTATCAATGCCCACCCACACCACCCACAACTTCTGAGAGCAAGATTAAATCTATGTTTGAACAGCTTATTCAAGGAGAGCAGAAGCTAACTGTGGAATTCAATGGGAATATTGATATCATGTACAATGATATGAGTGGAAGGATCGACGCTATTAATATTCAGCAGAAGATGCTGGAAACTCAGGTAGCCCAGACTGCAGCAACTGTCAAGGGACTGATGGTTCATTCACAGAACGAACACGTCACTTCTATCCCCTCGAGGAGTGGAAACGAGGCACACCCGGGAGTGCAGAAGAGCTCAACTGCATAGATTTTCGTCAATCTTACCGAGGATGACGATGAGATTTCGAACACCACCCAAGTGTCGACCGATACTCCCTTGTATCGATCGACACACGTCCAAAGTTCTGCCAGGGACGATTCCAGAGCGAAAGCATCGATCGACTCCACCCCTGTGTCGGTCGATACCAGTTCAGTCGTTGAAATGAAACCCGAGTTGAGTGCAGAACGGGTTTACAAACCTAAGGCGCCATACCCCATGCCACACAGACACCTCAGAGACCCCATTTCTCCAAAGCATCTGCTTGGCTTCGAGAAGATGGTACAAAGGATTCCCCACACGCTGACTTTTGAAGAAGCTCTAGAGTACCGCCCTCTGCTGAGTCACTTTCGAGATTGCAGGGAAACTCTGGAAGAGATCGAAGTACTCTTTATCAAGGAAAAAAGCAAGTCACTACCGCTGAGGCAGTTGACCAAGAGGGAAGACCCATAAATATTATCAGTTCCATGCTCTATCTCTGGAGTTGAATTCAAAGAGTCTTTCGTTGACTCCGGGGCTAGCGTCAATGTCATGTCAAGGGCAATTGCAGAGAGATTGGGAGCTGATATTCGATCTCCCAAGGCATCTATCACATTCTCAAACTGTTCCACCTCACTTCCATATGGTACAATCCCTGATTTGCTGGTTAACGTAGGAGATTGCCTGGTTCCTACTGATTTTCAAGTTGTGGAGATGAGTGCAAGATCTAGTACGCATTTGATTCTTGGACGACCGTTCATGGCTATGGTTGGGGCCATTATAGATACACCCAGCAAGAGAATCTTGTTCTCATACATTGACAAGGAGGTGTACTACAAAGCCATTCCTACTAGAGGAACTCCCACACATATCTCTTGCATCACCATTGTTACAGGAGAGACATTGGTAGTTGATCTTTTGGAAGAGCCTCCTGACGAGCCAACTATCATAGACCTTCTAGATAGTCTTTCTGTCATCACCAATAAAGACGTCAAAATAGCTAAGGCAAAGAAGAAGGTGAAGAGCAAAAAAGTAAAAGGTGCTCCCTATATGACCTTAATCCTTCAGAAGTGTGATGGGGATTCGATTGAATATAAGGTGAAGTGCAAAGGAACCTCAAAACCATTCTCAAAGGCTAGAGTCATTCTTACTTCGGAGCTGAAAGAGAAAGGAAAAGAGGTTATAGAGAGCATGTTGAGTAGAACTCTGAGTCTGCAAGTGTCTAGTTGTAGAACTTGCATGGGCGTGAGTTATCAACCTCACTCTGACTGATCACCTGGGCCAGAGTCAAGCTACTGACTTAAAACAAGCGCTTGGTGGGCGGCAACCCACTGGTGAGTATGTACATACGTTTTTATTTTTATTTTTATTTTTAGTTTTGTGTTAAACTTATGTCAGCTATTTTTTGCATTTGAACTCATGGATTTATGCTTGATTATCTTGTTGCTCTTAACTTGTTTTTGGGTGTTCCTAACAGTGTTAACTTCTAACACTTTGGATCACTTTCCCTGGGTTAAGCAACGCGACGCCACTGATTTGAAATCAGTGTGTCGACATACAACTGGTATCGATTGACACCAATCTGTATCGATCAACACTCATCACCTTCACCGGTACGATTTCTGATTTTCACAATCCATTTGATTCTTTTGTTCCTTTTACCAACTTTAGGCTAGATAACACTAGGGACAGTGTTGTTCAAGTCTGGGGGAGGTAGTCGCTGACATTGTTGTTTTTGTTTTTCTTAGAGTCTGTCGTTTTTGAGTTAAAATTTGTTTTATTGAGTCAAAACTTTGTTGGAGACTGTGATCTTTTTCTTGAATCTTTTGTTCTGACTCTACTTCTAAGTGACCATTGTTACAGAATCAGTTACATATCGATTAATGAAAAATCCAAAGGCTGACCAGTTAACTAGAAGACACTCATGTTTCCAGTAAAGTTCTTTAAAGCCTGGGCTAAATTTTTGCACTTCATCGATGTAACTGATGTCCATAGAGCTTGATTCCTCATTCGTATCTGACAAAGGAACCCACGTGTTTAAAGTAATGGTATTTCTCTCCCTGTTACAAGTTAATTAATAAGATGCATTTAAAGATGAGATGATTTTCTTCTGAGTAGAGGGTTAGAAAAACTTCAAGCGATCCCCATTATTCTACTTCAGAGGAAATGATCACACAAAGGTGGAAGCGAGGTTAGGAAAATTTCATGTGATACCATTATTCGCCCACACCTTTGATTACTTTTTAGTGAAGAACCGGAGATTCGGTGGCAAACACCATCAATACTCGCGTCTCGAACCTTAATAAGCATATGCGAGAATATAATGAGAAATAACTGGAGGAGAAAAAACAATACCAAAAAGTATGAAATTGGATGACTCCTTGGCATGATATTGTATGGGAAAGAATCTAGAAGGTTCTTGGTATTAATCACAGCGATGAAACTGGCGAGGGAGGCTTGATTGAACGATGCTGTGAAATAATGTGTGTAGTCTGGAAAGCTGCGAATGTCTACAGAGAAGTACATGGTGGTTAGATTTGAAACTGGTTAGGTGATATGTGGAGCACTAAGGAAAAAGGTCATTGCAATGTTTCATGAACAGGTGAGGGCAAGCAAAGGTCATTGCAAACCTCTTTATCTGGTTTAGTTTTCTATTTGCTTGAGGGCAAGCAAAGGCTAAGTCTGGGGGAGTTGATATATGATAGTTTTTATCCTGTTTAAGCCATGATATAAGTCTGTTTTATAAAGTCTTTCTACTATTTTTTAGTGTTTTAGAGTCTTTTACAAGTTTTAGCACATTTGGAGAATAATTGGAGATATTGGACCTTTTTGGAGCATTTTGGAGCAAAGCAGAAGTTCGTGTAGCTGAGTACCTGATTTGAAGCCTCAGTATCGATCGATACTGACTATTATCGGTCGATACTCACTGCAGCAAGACACGATCGCGACTTTTCCAAGAGTTGAAGAATTGCAAAATTGCCCAGAAGACTTTGTTATTTACAAGAATCCCCAAAACGTGTCTTAGGTTATTTATTAGGTTTTTCAGCCACTTTGATGGCTAAGTTTTATTCTAAGTTATATTCTATGCTTTATTTTACTTTGGTTTTTGGAGAGACAACTCTGAACTCCTTTTTCTTATTGATTTCTTTGATGATCTATTCAATCATGTTGTTTTCATTTTCCATGTCTGAGTAGATCCACTTTAGGTTCAGGGTTCTCACAAGGGTTTTCTCAGAATGGTAGGTTGATTAGTTGATTAGGATTCACCATCTAAATTAGTTCTTCACCATAGGTTGTTCTCAAAGCTAATTCTAGGTTGACGAATCTGGAACTTAGATCTCCGGCAACGGCGCCAAATTTGATATGCTCAAATTAATACCCTAACAGTACTAAAGCAGCAGTTGTAATATAGTTAGGGGTCGAACAGAAGGACTCACAGAAATCACACAATAGATTGTATAGTGTCAAATCAAACTAAGCAAATATGATGTAATTGAACGCAGTGCGTAAATTAAAAGTGTTGTAATTCAATTGGGAGAAATATAGGCTCATGGTATTTCTCAGGAAATCAATGAATGCAGATAAACTAACTAACATGATTCAGATTTAGCGCGGTTCTTGAACTCAAATCACTAAAGTATAATTAACCAACTGTCGTTGCGAAAACTATCTAAATCTAAATCCTAGGAATTCTAAATCTCTTTGTGAATCCTAAAGTCTTAATTAGCTTTAAAGTTCAGGTTTGATATGTTCACAAATTAATTAAACAAAATTTCTTTGCGAATAATCAATTTGCTCACCCTATGTTCTATCAGGTAATTAATCGCACCCTCGTGCCTAATCAACTATCCTAAGATCTAAGTTCCAGATTCGTCAACCTAGAATTAGCTTTGAACACAACCTAAGGCGAAGAACTAATACAGATGGTGAATCCTAATCAACAAATCAATCTAGCATTCAGACAAAACCCTTATGAGAACCCTGAACCTAAAGTGGATCCACTCATACATGAAGATTGAAAACAACATGATTGAATAGATCATCAAAGTAAACAATAAGAAAACAGGAGTTCAGAGTTGTCTCTCCAAAAACCAAAGTAGAATAAAGCATAGCCTAAAAGTGGCTGTAAAATCCCTATAAATAACCTAAAACACGAATTGGGGCTTCTTGTAATTATTAGAGACTTATGGACCAAGTTTCTATTCTCCAACTCTTCATTAAAGTCTCAGGTCGTGTCATGCTGCGATGGGTATTGATCGATACCAGGGGTATCGATCGACACTGATCGTGAAATCTGGTACTCAGCAACACGAACTTCAGCTTTGCTCCAAACTGGTCCAGAAAGCTCCAATTATGCTCCAAACGTGCTAAGACCTGTAAAAGACTCTAAAGGACTACAAAATACTAGAAAGACTCTATAAAACAGACTTATATCATGGCTTAAAAGGGATAAAAACCATGATATATTAGTTGATTAGGATTTACCATCTGAATTAGTTTTTCACCATAGGTTGTTCTCAAAGCTAATTCTAGGTTGACGAATCTGGAACTTAGATCTTAGGATAATTGATTAGGCACGAGAGTACGATTAATTACCTGATAGAACTTAGGGTGAGCAAAATAACTATTCGCAAAGTGATTTGGTTTAGTTGTTTTGTGAATTAATCAAACTTGAACTAAAAGCTGGTTTATACTTTAGGATTCGCAAAGAGATTTGGAATTCTAGGATTTAGACTTAGATAATTCTCGCAGCGAGAGTTGGTTAATTATACCTTTGTGATTTGAGTTCAAGAACCGCGCTAAATCTGAATCCTGATAGTTAGTTTATCTGCATTCATTAATTTTCTGAGAAATACCCTGAACCTATCTTTCTCCCAATCGAATTACAACTTGTTTAATTTACGTATTGCTTTCTATTACATCTTTTGGTTTAGCTTAATTCGAATCTATTTAATTTATTGTGTGATATCCTGAGTTCTTGTGTTCGACCCCTACATATACTACAACAACTGCTTTAGTACTTATAGGTTATTAATTTGAGCATATCACTTGACACGGCATCAAACGTTAACTTCTTAGCTAAGGACGTTGAGGAAGCAATGGAGCTTGTCGAGAACTTGGCCCAAAGTGACGGTACCTATGGCGACGACTATGACCGCGCCACAAGGACCACTAGTGAATTTGATGAGAACAACCGGGCCAAAGATATGAAAGCTCTTAACGACAAGTTGGACAAGCAAGCCAATTTGATTGATAAACTTCTAGTGTATTCTCAAAAGACGATTAACTTTGTGGATGCTTATAATGAGAACCAATGTTGTTATCAAGAGGAGAACGTGGACATGAATACCCAAGAGGAGGTGAACTACGTGGGGAACCAAGGGAACTACCAAAACCAAGGGAACTACCAAAACCAAGGGAACTACCAAAGACAAGGGTTCAACCAAAACTATAGGAACCACCCCAACTTCTCTTACCGGAACACAAATGTGGAGAACGCACAAGACCAAGTCTATCCTCTGCAACTTCATCAAGCTCAAGGAGACCCACAAAATCAATTTCAACCTCAAGGCCAAGCTTCTAATACCAACCAACAAGGTTTTGTCCCAATGAACCAATTCCAAGGGAACCAAAGTGGATTCCAACCCATACTATGAGGGATAGACCCTTAGGTGAGCAAATTAATTATTCGCAAAGAGATTTGGTTTAATTGATTTGTGAACATATCAAACTCGGTATTAAAGCTGATTTAGACTTTAGGATTCGCAAAGAGATTTGGAATTCCTAGGATTTAGATTTAGATAATTCTCGCAACAGCTGTTGGTCAATTATACTTTAGTGATTTGAGTTCAAGAACCGTGTTAAATCTGAATCATGTCTAGTTAGTTTATCTGCATTCATTGATCTCCTGAAAAATATCATGAGCCTATATTTCTCCCAATTGAATTACAACACTTTTAATTTAAGCACTGTTTTCCATACCATTGATTTCTTAGCGTAATTCTCTTCCATATAATCTATTGTGCGTATTTGTGAGTCTTTGTGGTTCGACCGCTAACTATACTATAGATACTGCGTTAGTATCTAAATAGTGTATTAATTTGAGCATATCATAGCATCGACCTGTGGCAAAGGAAACATATCGATGTAGCCGAGAAAATTTTCGCTCGTGCTGGAATTGTTTCCCCAGGGAGAAAATTTTCCCTCGTGACGGATGTGTTTCCATCGGGATGAAAATTCATACGAGCATCGCTCCGTTGCATCGTGCCGTTGCACCGACCAGAATTCAAAATTTTGTTGACCAGAATTTGAATTATGTTGACTGGATCTATTACCCAGTGGTCCGCCCGTTTTCTCAACCCAGGTAAGTCGACCCACCCGGCCAGATAAGCTTCCTTCTCCACTAAAATCGCAACAATGGTCTTCTTCTCACTCTAAAACTTCTCAAGCTCAAATCTCTCTCAATTCTCCACCAAAAATTGTGATTCAAATTGCTAAATTCGGGATTTTCATCCTCTTTCTGGATCTACCAACATCTTTTCCATTTAAAGCTTGCATCCCCAAGGTATTGCACTCATATTTTTCATGAAAAATCAAGAACTTGTTCATAAGTGAAAAATTTCATGGATTTGTTTGGGTAGTGCTTTCACTTGCATAAATACCTTGGGATTAGACTCGAAAATGGTTAGGATAGGTAGTTCATGTGCTGATTTGTCATGCATTGGGTAAATTTCGAATCTTTTAACCAAAAACTTCATTTTTGGTGTTTGTGTTTAAAAGTTTCAAAATTTGAGATTTGAATGGATTCTTGAAGCATAAAGATGACATTTTTGATGTTGCTTATGGGAAATGGATTGTCTTTTTGCTAATTGAGCATTTTCCCTTTTGCCCATATGTGCCTTGCTTGAAACAAACAAAAAAAGGGGTTGTGTTTTGATTTCTTGAAACTCATATGCTCTTTGAGACAATATAGGTACCATGAAGACAACAAACAACCCAACTCCAACTTCAAACCTACAATCGAGGAAGATAGAGTTAGCACTAGAGACATGTGACAAGGCCAATGAGAAGAGGAAAAAGGGGGCACTTGCTAGTAAATGAGGAGAAAACGGGGAAGAAGTGGTACAAGAGAGAGCTCAACCCAAGAACAAGCGAGGGACCGTGGCTAAGAACTCCAAAACCACGACCAAAGGCTCTCTACCCGTGGGTACGGCTGTGGCAAGGAACGCCAAAGAAAAAGGGAAAGCCGCGGAAGGTAGCTCAAAGGTTAACGAAAATGAGCTTGCTAAGGCAACAAGCTCCAAGGCCAAAGCCAAGGGAAAGAGTGTTGTGCAAGAGGAAGAAGAAGAAGCCTCGGTGGAGGAGGAGAGAGAGCCAACGGTTGAGGAGTATTATGAGAAGTTTTCAACTATGAAGTTCGAACAAGGGCTATTCGTAGACCCGGTGGTTTTGGAGAAGATGGGTATATATGAAGATGTTGCCCATGTCTTCGAGAACATAGGTCTCGAGAAATTCATGACGATGAAGGAAGTAGCTAACAAGGACCTCACTTGTCAATTCCTTGCAACCCTTGAAGCACGGTTCTATGGGATAGGGAACAAGAGAGCAAATGCAAGCACCGGCTTTGGAGAAATGAGATTTGATGTGAATAAGAAGACCTACCGGGTCACTTTTCATGAGCTTTGTGAAATTTTTGGTTTCAAAGAAGAAGGTACCTATGGTGAGCCCTACTTCAACTATCCCAAGCATGAGCTCCAATTCTTTTGGGAAACAATTGCTTCCGACGACTATCTTCCCGGCATCTCCAAGTACTCTAGCATCCGAAGCCTGGTCCTCAAATATGTGCACATGGCATTAACCCGCGCATTCTACGCTGAGGTGGAGTTTAACAAGGTCGCAAAAGAGGAAATGGAATTGCTAGGCCTCAGTGTGAAACCCCTCCTAAAGACGCTAAGCAATGGGAAGGAATTTAGAGGCAATGAGAAGATGCCTTCTTTTGCCACTACCTTGGTGAGGCAAATGCTCTTTTACAAGAATTGGGCTTGGGAAACCAAGGAAAAGAAATCCACATTGGCAATAGGTTGGATCATAACTCCCATCCTCAAGGCAAAAGGTATCAAGCTTTCGTTAATTGATGAGGAATGGAAGTTGATAGATGAGAGCTACCTTGCACGGTCCAAATTCTTCAAGGGTAAGGTAGACGACAATTTTGCTTACAACCTTAAGCTAAACAAGACATGACACGGGCAAGTCCTATTGCCTAACACCGCCCTCACAAAGCTTGAAGAGCCAAGAAACATTTTGTTATATCCCACCACGGACAGCCTCTACAACCGAACCGTTGACCCACCAATTGATGCCTTCCGCGCAAGAGCTCCCACGAAGAGCAAAGCCGTTACTCGTGCACACCCCGAGGAAGTCCTTAACTATGATGATGAAGAGACCAAGGACTCGCCCTCCACGGCCATCTATGATGGAGAACGGTATCACTTCGATCCATTTGATGTTGCTATGCCTAACACCGCCATAAGCCATGCTCACCACCAATCGAGGCTCCTCCAACGATGGTGCAAATGGCAAGATTGAAGCATAAGAAAGATGGCAAGGGTGATAAAAGGCTTGAAGAATACGGTTAAGGTTATGGGAAACACCATCAAGAAGCTCAAGAGGGACGGTGAGGCTAGAACATCTAGAGCCCGAGGAGAAGAAGGAGGTGGTCTCGACATGAGCCACACGCTCCATGGAGGAGAAATGGTGGTGCACGGAGAGGCAAGCCACTCATTGGCACATGACGATAAGGTAGCAAAGAGAAAAGCCATGAGGTCTCCTTCCCCGTGCTCAAGTAACCCGTCACTTTCTATGGGGTCTTCCTCCCCATCCCAAAGCTTCTAAGGTATGACTCCAAAATTTTGTACATAGTCTTGCATTTTTTATTTTTTTGGAACTCTCCCTTTGATTTATTTCACACCGAGACGGTGTGATTTAAGTTTGGGGGAGGGACCGTATCTAATGTCATTTTTTTGTCTTATTTTGAGTTTTGCATTTTGAATCTCATGCATATCTAAAGTGTTGAAAAGATAGTCTCTAGTTTCAAAAAGAAAGAAAATAAGCCAAAATGGCTAAAACAAGTTATGAGGAAAAATGAGAGAGACTAAAGAATCTAAAAGAGGAGCTAAGCCAAGGAAATTCAAGGAAGCCAAGCCATTGTTTGAAGAAGAAACCCCCTAAGTACTTATGGAAAATAAAGATGATGAAGAGATGTGGGATAAGAAGACAAAAACGTCTTGTGAAGGGTAGTTAGGATTGGTTCTTTGTGGGTTTAGAATTAGGGTCGAATTTGTATTGGGGCATTGGGTAGATGGAAATCTAGCCTTGTAGGCATCAGTTGCTTTTCACCCTTAGCATTTTTCCAAAGTCCATTCCTTCAATGAGAGATCCCTTGTTCGGAAACCACCTCCTGCATTGAGATCATCTTTATCTAAAAACCGTATCCCTAGCCAAATGAGTTTATTTGCATTGCATGAACATGATCCACTAGAAACCGCTAATTGAATGTCAAAGGATTGGATGATAGGAAGGATTGTGTAGGTTGAGGCTTGAGCTTGATTCATGTAAGGATGGACATGGCTAGCCCCTTTTGAGTAGACATGTTTGATCGTACCTCAGAGCTTGCACTTGAACTTGAACTCTTTTAGTGATGCTTTTGCTTGAGGACAAGCAAAGAAGTAAGTTTGGGGGAGTTGATAGACTCGTATTTCATCTCTTTCATGCATTCATTTAGTATCGGTTTCATCTCATTTGCATATAGTTACTTGGCATTTCTTTGTCGTTTTATCTCATTTAGAGTATTTAGATTCTCATACTAAGTCCTAGAGTGTCTTGCATGTTTAAGAGTCCTTTTTAGGTACTTTGGAGGTACTTGACAGAGGTTGGCTTGAGACCATTCGGATCGGGAGCAAAAGAGGCGGTTAAGGACGTTTGGGAGCTTTGGAGACATGCACATCACCGCCACGAGGCGATGCAACCGACCGATGGAAGATCCTGGGGGAGAAAGCCTTAGCATCGACCCAGATCCTTCCCTCATCGCCCAAATGCTGCGATGTTCGAGCTTCAGGACGTGCACATCGCCGTCACGGGGCAATGCAACCGGCCAATGGAAGATCAGGGGGGAAAACCCCTTGGCATCAACCCAGCTCCTTCCCACATTGCCAAATGCCGCGATGTTCAAGCTTCAGGACGTGCACATCGCCGTCACGGGGCGATGCAACCGGTTGATGGAAGATCAGGGGGAAAAACCCCTTAGCATCGACCTAGCTACTTCCCACGTCGACCAGATGTCGCGATGTTCAAGCTTCAGGACATGCACATCGACGCCACGGGGCAATGCAACCGTCTAATGGACGATCAGGGGGGAAAACCCTTAGCGGCGACTCGTTGCATCGCCCAATCCCCTTGATGTTAACCCTGTCGCCCAGTTTTCATATAAAACCCCATCTAAACCTACTTTTTATTTTAAACTTTTCTTAAGTCTAAAACCCTCACCTTTTAGAGAGGACTTGAGATTTGTAATAGAGATCCTCTTTGTTTATGCAATTTAGTATTTGTTTCTATCAATCTCTTCCATTTATCTTCTTTTTATCTTAATTATCCATCACCCATCAATGAATTCAACCTCTATCATAATCGATTTTGAGGTGTTCTTGATGGAACTTGAGTAGTCTTTTAGGATCTTGAGATAGGGTAGATTAGGGTGATCTAAGGCTTGATTAGTGGTGTTTAGGGTTAGACAATCTTATATTCCTTCTTGTCTGGTGTCCCTAATGCTAGATCTTGCTTGAAAGAGAGGATCTAGATCATAAGGCATTTCATGCACAACAAGTGTTTGATGAAATGTCTTGATGAACTAGACAAGAGATTTATGCTCCTAACCTAAGACATTAGTTGTTTAGGGCATATCTTTGGTTGATCTTGTTATGATTCTTAATGCTTGCCAATTGTTAATCAACAAATGATAGTTTGCTGATGGACTTGATAATTAACATAGTGATTAGTTGCTTGAAAGAGAACTAATCAAGATTAGAGATCTATTGCCTAGGTATTAGCTTCTTTGAGTGAAATAAACACCACTAATTGGACTTGGATCACCTTATATCATTAACCTCATCTCTAGTTCCACTTTTGTTATTTGAATTATATCTTGTTTAGTTATTGCCTTGCTTAATTCGAATTTGGTTACTCAACAACAAACCACACTTGTTTAGCTTAACTTACTATAAGTGCTTTGCATTCTTAATGATTAGAATAATCTCAATTATGGATTGATAACCTCCTTACTACATCGTATTGGGGATATTGATACCTCCTAGATACTAAAAAGGCTTGTATCACTTTCCTATATCGAATTACAACTTTCTAATATGCGTTATTGCTTTCAATTCCATTAATTTACTTAGCTTAATTCGAGTCTATTAAATATATTGTGTGATTCTTGAGTCTATGTGGATTCGACCCCTAAATACTACAATAGACAAAGCTGTTAGTACTTTAGGGTATTACATTTGAGCTTATCAAATTTGGTGCCGTTACGGAGACTTTAATTCGCCATAGATTTTAGTCAAGAATTTCGACTAAGCCTGTGTATCGATCGATAATACTCAGTGTCGGTCGATACTCGTCGTGTTTGTTGGTATCGACCGACACCCACCCAGTGTCGGTTGATACTCATCGTTTTTTTTTTACTTACGTGCCTTGTCTAGTGTGTTTCAGGTGTATGTCCACTCGCGAAGTGATATGCCCAAATTAATACCCTAAAAAGTACTAAAGCTATAACGCCCCGACCGCCCCTACCTATGGGCCCCAACGACATCTCCCGGCCCGTGGGCCCCACCCTCGTCCGACGGCCGGTGCGTTAGTCCGGGAGGCTTGTAATACTTGTTTACTGACCCTGCAATCACCACGTGACCTTTCCCCGTGTTTTGTCTCACTCACACGCTACCGCGAATCACTTCCCGGAAGGTCACCCATCCTTAGACTACTCCAGCCCAAGCACCCTTAACTCTGGAGTTCTTTCGGGCAAGTGATCGGAAAAGGTAAGTGCACTTTGGTGACATAGGTAGCCAAATCAATTCTTATAAGCCTCTCCGCATATACAAGAAACCGGGATGTTACAATCACCCCCACTCACAGAGCGCAACGTCCTCGTTGCGCACCAGGATCGTCACCCTAGACGGTGTGGGCCCACCTGACTCCACACACGTGTTTGGGTTCGGCTCTGATACCACTTATAACGCCCCGACCGCCCCTACCTATGGGCCCCAACGACATCTCCCGGCCCGTGGGCCCCACCCTCGTCCGACGGCCGGTGCGTTAGTCCGGGAGGCTTGTAATACTTGTTTACTGACCCTGCAATCACCACGTGACCTTTCCCCGTGTTTTGTCTCACTCACACGCTACCGCGAATCACTTCCCGGAAGGTCACCCATCCTTAGACTACTCCAGCCCAAGCACCCTTAACTCTGGAGTTCTTTCGGGCAAGTGATCGGAAAAGGTAAGTGCACTTTGGTGACATAGGTAGCCAAATCAATTCTTATAAGCCTCTCCGCATATACAAGAAACCGGGATGTTACAAAAGCAGTTGTTGCAGTATATCAGGGGTCGAACACAAGAACTCAGAGAAATCGCACAATATATTGTATAGTATCGAATCAAGCTAAGCGAATCAGATGAAACAAAAGCAATAAACAGTAAAAGAGTTGTAAATTCGATGGAGAAAATATAGGCCTATGGTATATCTCAGGAAATTAATGAATGCAGATAAACTAACTAATAAGGGTTCAGGTTACGCACAGTTCTTGAACTCAAATCACTAAAGTATAAGTGACCAACTGTCGTTGCGAGAATTATCTAAATCTAAACTTCAGAATCCCAAATCTCTTTGCAAATTCCTAAGAATAAATCAGCTTTAATTTCAGGTTTGATATGTTCACAAATCAATTAAACCAAATCTCTTTGCGAATAATCAATTTGTTCACCTTAAATTATATCATATTACTCAATTGTACTGTCGTACCTAATCGATTAACCTAAGATCTAAGTTCTAGGTGATCAAACTAGAATTAGCTTTGAGAATAACCTAAGGTGAAGAACTAATTCAGATTATGAACCCTAACAATAAATCAACCTAGCATTCAAAGAAATCCCTATGAGAAAACCCTAAACCTAAAGTGGATCTACTCATACATGGTAATTGAAGCAATCAACATGACTAAATAAATACTCAAATAGATAATAATAAAGAGTAACAAAAGGGTTCGAAATCTTATATCGGACGAACAGAGTTTCAGACTTGTATTCCTTCAAAAGCTCTCTCACAAATCCAGAATAAAATAAGCGTTGCCATTAAAGTGGCTGTAAAATCTTATTAAATAGCCTAAGTCACGTTTTGGGGCTTTTTATAAATATTAAAGTCTTCTGGGCAATTTTGCAATTCTTCAACTCTTGGAAAAGTCGCGGGTCGTGTCTGCCTCGATGAGTATCGATCGATACCGACGCTTCAAATCGGGTACTCGGCAACACGAACTTCTGCTTTGCTCCAAAATGCTCCAGAAAGCTCCAATATCTCCAATTATGCTCCAAACGTGCTAAAACCTGTAAAAGACTCTAAAACACTACGAAATACTAGAAAGACTCTATAAAAAGGACTTATATCATGGCTTAAAAATGGGTAAAAACCATGATATATCAACTCCCCCAGACTTAGCCTTTGCTTGCCCTCAAGCAAATAGAAGACTAAACCAGAGAAAGAGGTTTGAAATCATAGTGACTCACATGTTCTTGAAACGTTGCAATGACCCTTTTCACAAGCACCCAAATGTCACCTAACCAGTTTTTGATCAACCACCATGTACATCTCCGTAGACATTTGCAACTTTCCAGACTACACACATTATTTCACAGCATTGTTCAATCAAGCCATCATCGCCAGTTTCATCGTTGTGATTAATACCAAGAACCTTCTAGACTCTTTCTCATACAATATCATGACAATGAACCACCTTTTTCACACTTTCTGGTATTATTTATCTCCCCCAGACTTATTTCTTATTATGTTCCCTCTTTTGTTTTTAGCTTCGCATATACACATAAAGGTATGAGACGCGAGTATTGATGGTGTTAGCCACCGAATCTCCGGTTCTTCTCTCTCAACGTATCAAAGGCGTAGGCAAAAAATGGCATCATAGGAAAATCCTAACCTCTCTTCCAATCCTTTGTGTGATCATTTCCTCGGGAGTAGAATAATGGGATCGTTGGAAATTTTCCTAACCCTCTACTCAGAAGAAAATCATCTCATCTTTTAATGCATCTTATTTATGAACTTGTAACAGGGAGAGAAATGTCATTCTTTTAAACACATGGGTTCCTTGGTTAGATACGAATGAGGAATCAAGCTTTATGAATACCAACCACATCAAGTGCAAAAATTTGGTTCAGGCTTCAAATAACTTTGCTGGAAACATGAGTGTCTTCTAGTTAACTGGTCAGCCTTTGGATTTTTCATTAGTCAATCTAGAACTGATTCTGTAACAATGGTCACTTAAAAGCAAGGTCAGATCAATAGATTCAAGAAAAATATCACAGTCTCCAACAATTTTTTGACTCAATAAAACAACGAATGACTCAAAAACAACTGACTCTAAGAAAAACAAAAACAAAATGTCTGCGACTACCTCCCCCATACTTGAACAACACTATCCCCAGTGTTATCTAGCCTAGAGTTGGTAAAAGAAAGCAAATGAATCAAATGGTCTTGGGAAAAACAAAAGGTATCATGCTGGAACATCGAGTATCGACCGACACACGGTCTGATATCGGGCGATACCAGACATAAGTCGATATGATGAACGTGTCTCATTCGCGGAAGGTGTCGACCGATACCAACAGGGTATCGATCGACACTCAGGCAATTTCGTATTTGCTCCTTGTTTATCCTGACACAGACACAAAAACAAAAAATAAAAAGAAAAAGACTCAAAAACAAATTCACCAGTGGGTTACCTCCCACCAAGTGCTCGTTTAACGTCATTAGCTTGAGTGTAACGCCATTCAAGCATTGGGTGCATCATCCAAAGGCATTATCTGCCCTGCTGGAATCTCGGCTTTCGACCAATAGTGTTTCACCCTCAGTCCATTGACAATAAACTCCTCGCCTGTAGGACTAATCAGTACGACGGCACCATGTGGTCTGACCTCCTTGATTGTGAAAGGACCTGACCAACGAGAACGCAGTTTATGGTCGTTCGGCTAACCAGGAAACAAATGCAAACGAGATTTATACAGAAGTACATGGTCGTTCTGCTCGAAATGTCTGTAGATGATCTTTTTATCATGATAAGCCTTGGTTTTCTCCTTGTACAGCTTCGAGTTCTCGTAGGCGTGGTGCCTAATCTCATCTGGCTCGTTCAGCTGAATCAATCTCCTCTCAGCAGTAGGCTTGATGTCAAAGTTCAGCAACTTCGTCGCCCATGCAGCCTTGTGCTCTATATCCACTGGAAGGTGACATGCTTTCCCATACAGCAAGTGGAACGGTGTAGTACCCAGTGATTCTTGAAAGCAGTCCTGTAAGCCAATAACGCATCATCCAACTTTGTAGACCAATCCTTCCTATAAGCACCCACTGTCTTCTCCAAAATTTCTTCGATTTGCCTATTGGATACCTCGAATTGCCCACTGGTCTGAGGGTGATATGGAGTAGCCACGCGATGATTTACACCATACTTCTTCAGCATCATCTCAAAAATCTTGTTGATAAAGTGAGAACCACCATCACTTATCACAATTCGAGGTACTCCAAATCGAGGGAAAGTGATGGTTTTAAACAGCTTAACAACCACCGAAGAATCATTGGTTCCGCTAGCAATCGCCTCCACCCATTTGGACACATAGTTCACATCAACCAGGATGTACCTGTTCTCGTGTGACGAGGGAAAGGGACCCATAAAATCGATGTCCCAGCAATCGAAAACTTCAACCTCAATGATGAAATTTTGTGGCATCTCATGTCTCTTACTGATCTTCCCTTCCTCTGACAGGTATCGCACTGCGAAATGAAAGCATGAGCATCCTTAAACATAGTAGGCCATCTTCTGTAGATACCATTTGAGCAGTGCTTGTATACGTAAGGCTCATCCCAGAAGAACCTGCTTGAAGAACCTTGGACACTGTCTTGAAAGTGGCAAAGTGACCAGCATACTCAGACCGATGACAATGAAAAATAATCGCTGGCACCTTAGATTCTGCAACACATTTTCTGTAGATACCATTTGAGCAGTGCTTGTATACGTAAGGCTCATCCCAGAAGAATCGCCTCATCTCGCGCATAAACTTCTTCCTTGCATACTTTATGGGATGCTTAGGCTCAATCTCTACAGCAAGGTAGTTAGCAATGTCAGTGTACCATGGTCGTGCAGGACTAGATACAGTAGCTAGATAGACGTCATAAGAGTCGAAGTGCACTGCAAGCAAAACAGGTCCCAATCGTGCTGGGTATCGACCGATACTAGGTGAGTATCGATCGATACTGAATGTCTGCACTTGCGAAAAGTGCAGATTTTCGGGACAAACATCCTGAGTCTGAGTTTCAATGAAGTAGATACCCTCCTCTGGCAAGTAATCACCAATGGGCACGACTTCATCTACCTTTATTCACGATAGGTGGTCAGCAACTCCATTCTCAACTCCCTTCTTGTCTTTGATCTCGATATCAAATCCTTGGAGAAAGAGTACCCATCGGCGTAGACGAGGCTTGAGGTCCTTGTTCTTCAGCAAGTATTTGAGAGCAGCATGGTCTGTGTGAACAATAACCTTGCTCCCAATCACGTAGGACCGAAATTTCTCAAAAGCGAAAACAACTGCAAGTAACTCCTTCTCAGTGGTGCTGTAATTTCGCTGAGCATCATCCAACATTCTGCTAGCATAATAAATAGCATGGAGCTTATTGTCTTTCCTCTGACCCAACACAGCTCCAACAGCAAAATCACTCGCATCGCACATAACCTCAAAAGGTAAACTCCAATCAGGTGGTTGGACAATAGGAGCACTCACCAATGCCTTCTTAATTTCCTCGAAGGCTGCAAGGCAATCAGATGTGAAATCAATTTTGACTTCCTTGCATAACAGGGCCATGAGTGGGCGTTCAAGCTTAGAGAAATCCTTGATGAACCTCCTGTAAAACCCAGCATGACCAAGGAAGCTTCGAATCTCAGATACAGATCGTGGAGGTTGCAGGCTTGTCATGACCTGAATCTTAGCCTTGTCAACTTCGATCCCTGCCTTATAAATTTTGTACCCAAGAACGATGCCATCTTGTACCATGAAGTGGCACTTCTCCCAATTAAGAACCAAGTATTTTTATTCGCATCGCTTAAGCACCTTGCACAAGTTATCCAGACAATATTTGAATGATGATCCATACACTGAAAAGTCATCCATGAACACCTCCATAAACTCTTCAGTCATGTCTGTGAAAATCGACATCATGCATCTCTGAAAGGTTGCGGGTGCGTTACATAATCCAAATGGCATTCTTCTGTAGGCGAATGTGCCATAAGGACATGTAAAGGTCGTCTTCCCCTGATCCTCTAGATGTATAGGAATCTGTAAAAAACCTGAGTACCCATTGAGAAAACAGTAGTATGGGTGACTTGCTAACCTCTGCAGCATCTGGTCGATGAATGGCAATGGGAAGTGATCCTTCCTTGTGGCTGAATTCAGCTTCCTGTAGTCGATACACATCATGTGACCAGTGATCGTCCTTGTAGGGATCAGCTCATCCTTCTCGTTTTTCACCACTGTTATGCCTCCTTTCTTAGGCACAACGTGAATTGGACTAACCCAAGAACTCTCTGAGATTGCATAGATAATCCCTGCTTCCAAAAGTTTCATCACTTCCTTCCTGACCACTTCCTTCAGGTTCGGATTCAGCCTCCTCTGGCACTCAATCGAAGACTTAGACTCATCCTCCAGGTGAATCCGATGCATGCACAAGTCTGGTGCTATACCTGAAATGTCATCAAGAGAATAGCCAAGAGCTTTGCGATACTTGCGCAGCTTGCTCAGCAGTAAGGAAATCTCTGTGTTGTTCAAAGAAGCATTAACAATCACTGGGTATGTAGAATTAGGGCCAAGAAAACTATACATCATATTTGGTGGGAGTGGCTTTTGTTCGACCTTAGGAGCATTCTCTGCACTCCAATCTCCAAGCCCATCAGCTTGCTTAGAACTCTCGGCCAACTCTCTTTCTGGCCGCAGGGTATCGACCGATACCAGTGGAGTATCGATCGATACGGACGATGCTGAATCGAGCATCTTCGAGTATCCAACAGTATCATCGCACAAATGGACCTCTGAAGTGGCTGAAAAGACCAATGCTCTCTCTATTGGATCCTCAGGGTGCATCTCCAGGAAATACTCTTCTTCTATGTCACTGAGGTGTCCACATAGAACGTCTACCCATCGATGGTTGGTCTCTTCATCATCTTTTCCATGTTAAAGGACATCACCAAATCACCGATGTTGAGAGCTATCAGTCCATTCTTGCAATAGATCAAGGCTCCAGCAGTTGCAAGGAATCGTCTGCCCAGGATAAGAGGATACTTAGGCTCAGTATCGTACTTCAGGACGATGAAATCTGTTGGGATCAAGCAATTCCCAATCTTGATTGGCACATCTTCGAGTAGTCCCTCAGGAAGCCGTACTGAGCGATCAGCAAGTACCAGCGAAATCCTTGTATTTTGGAAATATGTCATCCCCATTCGCTTAGCAACGGAGTATGGCATGAGGTTCACACTCGACCCAATATCGCAGAGAGCACGCTCGAATCTCTGTGTGAAGATAGTGCAATCCAAAACAAAACTCCCTGGGTCTGGTAGCTTCTTGGGAATTTTATTGAGTAGAATCGCACTGCATTCAGTTGTAATCATCATGACACCTTCTTAAAGGTTCACATTGCTAGACACCATCTTCTTCACATACATCCTGAAAGCAGGAGAAGTCTTAATAGCATCGACAAAAGGGAGCTCCACAACCAACTTATCCAATATAGCTTTGCATCT
Source organism: Eutrema japonicum (assembly GCA_030161315.1). Classification (NCBI taxonomy): domain Eukaryota; kingdom Viridiplantae; phylum Streptophyta; class Magnoliopsida; order Brassicales; family Brassicaceae; genus Eutrema; species Eutrema japonicum. The sequence continues at coordinate 35,865,433 of BSQW01000001.1, forward strand.
GGCATCCTCTCAGTCCTTCTTTGTCATCTTAGGAGGCATATGATAAGGCATCTTGGGTATATACACCCTCTCCTTGACAATCTCGGGCTTCTTCTCGACATGCGTCTCAGCATCGACCGACACTAGAGGAGTGTCGATCGATACACGTGATTTTGGATCCTCTTGTCTAGGTGTCTGGGCTGGTATCGATCGACACTGGCTGGTATCGATCGATACACGGGGATTTTCAGAATCCCAGTCGTCATCTTCAGCAAGATCGACGAAATCCTCTGCAATTGGGCTGTTTTTCACTCCTGTAATCAGCTCTTTTCCACTCATCAAGGCGATGGCATTGATGTGTGCTCTTGGATTCTCCGTTTTCCCTGGAAGAAAACCTTCCTGCCTCTTCACAGCTGATGCTGTCTGAGCAACATGAGTTTCCAGCTTTCTCTGAGAAATATTGATAGTTTCAATTTTCCCATTCAGATCAGTGTACAGAGACTCAAAATTTCCATTGAAATCCACTTGCAGCTTCTGTTGTCCCTGAAGAATTTGTTCCATCATGGATTCCATCTTACTCTCTGTGGACTTTGGAGAGATGGGCTGGTATGAAGAGTTCCCGTGATTGCGAGTGAAGTCGCTGCTCTGGAGTGGTTTCTGGATAAATTGTTTCGCTCCAAAACCAGAGTGGTTCCCCTCAAACTTTTATCCACCTTGTTGAGTGTTGTTGTTGAAGTTTCAGTTGTTGTTGTACCCAAATCGCTGACCCTGAAAACCAGAACCACCAACGTAGTTAACATCCTCCACTTCTTCTTCATCGAAATTATCGGCTCCATCAGCAAAATGTACAGTCTTCTTCGACTTCCCAATCAGAATATCCAGCTTTGCTTGAACTTTAGCAATCTGCGATCCATCCATGTTCCCATTCTGTCTCTTTAGCTCAAGGTCTACATTTTTGGTGCTATTGCTAGATGCAAAATTCTCAATAAGCACATAACCATCATCTGGATACCTGGTATTGAAATTCCCATTGCTCGAAGCATCCAGAGCCATCTGATACCTCCAATCAATCCCTCTGATGAAAATACCCAGCAGCTGAACATCAGAGTACACGTGATGTGGACAATCTCTCTGATACGATCTAAATCTCGTCCAAGCAGCCTTGAACAGTCGGGTCTTGAGAAAATTGGGAGATCTTGTGATGGGGACATCAGTACCATGAAAGCTCATGGAACTACTACCACCTCAGAAAGAGACTGTACTGTGCGTACGGCAGGCTTAGATCCTGATCTTATTGGCGACAGTAGGACCTTTCTTGTTGTTGGGATAGTTGGTCCTACGCTACTATCGCTAAGCACCCATCAAATGGAAGAAGATGCATGTCTTGAAGAATTCTTCCTCAAGCACAACTATTCAGGCCATGAAACCACTTGGGCTACATTCTTATCTCAACCAGAGCACGCCTCGAAGTGGAATCAGTCCAATTGGATCCCAGATGAAGGAGTTATGCTATTTACAAATCAGGTGTCTCCCAATTTACTCGATTTGGACATAGGTGCATTGATTGGAGGTTTCCGACCGAACCAGGAGGAGTTAAGCTACAAACCGACTTGTTCTGGAATCTTGATCCATCAGGGAAGAACCGACAATTGGATTCATCTCATTCCCGGTTCGGACTTGAGAGTTATCGATTTTACAAATCGATTGACCTGCTTTGGACGCAATCCGGCGATTAGGCCAAAGATCGAGCTACACAGCCCAACTCAGGAACGATCTAAGCCCAGGACCACTTGGAGAATATCAATGGGCCTCTCATTGATCCAGAAAGCTAAAGATCCAACCAAATGCCCATCAGATCCACAAGTTACACCCATTTTCCCAAAAAGGGTTGACTTGGTTCTGTTTAAGGAAAGTCCTCGATCCAATGGTTGCTACACCTTGAAAACATATCTATGGCGACCAGGAGAGATTCTAAGGTAACTAAGAAAGCTTGCAAACACCTTACCATGCACCAACACACACAGGATCAGGCGGATCCCCTTGCAAGTATACTTTCCTTTTATGGATGCGTTCACACTTAGGGCCATAAATGGCCAACGGCTCTTTGCCTTTAATGCCACGACTTGGGCAACTTTTATGAAGATCATAATGTTCCAGAGAGGCTCACATATCCTCTCAAACCGTCCAGATACAAGGCGACATCACAACTTCCTTATTTTGCTGATTTGCTCATTATTGTCCAACGGCTAGTTTTTGATCATCTTTGATTTGTTTCTTGTTAAGAATTTCGTGTAGAGCATTATATAAGCTCAGCTTAGCTTTCATTTGTAATTCACCTTTCAATCAAGAATTTTATAAAGTATTTCGTTTTCTTCCAAAGAGTGTCTTTGAAGAATTGTCCATTTCTTTTGAATATTGTGTGCGATACATCTTGTTCTTACGAAACCTCGGATTTAACTTATTTGTGTGATTCAAATAAGTTCGTTCGACCACTAGATTGAGAGAGTCAATCAACACTCGATTGAGAGAGTCAATCAAAACCATCACCTTCCATCTCACCATCGTCCCCACTTCCGCAACAAAGCTTGGAATCTCTCGATCATCAAGTGGTCATAGTATTGGAGTGATTCCGTGCTTGTATCATCTTGTTCCTCAGATCCTCATATCGTGCATCATCATAGAAATTATTCAGGAAAGCAGTCTTAGTCTCCTCCCAGGTAATCAGTGATCTAGGAGGCAGTTGTTTCAGCCAGTAAATCGCATCTCCACCTAGAGAGTAGCGGAAAAGCTTGCAGAAGAGGTAATCGTAGGACACTCCATTACTCTTGATGCTAGTGACCAAGTCCTCGAACTTCTCAATATGATACATGGGATGTTCATGAGAAAGACCATGAAAAGGGTGCTGACCCACAAGAGTGTAGTATGCAGGTTTCAGCTCAAAGTCATTTCTCTGATATGGTGGAGGGTGAATCGTTGATCGATTAGCATAGAATTGATCAGGCCTATTGTACTCTCCAATTGTTCTACCACAATCAGCTGCAGCATTCCCAATGTTGGCGCGCCCAGTTGGCGCGACAATCTCACCAACAACAGCAGGAGGGGCAATGACGTTTCCAGCTTCATCAAATCGTTGCCCTCTCTCATTGCACACTTGACCCTCTTTGTCTCTCAGAACTTCAGCTTCATCAGGTCTTAAAACCACTATGTTGTTCATCCCTAATGTTTGCTTTGCCTTTCTGTTTGTGCGTTCTAAACGTGCTAGCTTCTCTAACGATAGATTAACCTAGCGGAGTGCTCTTGTTCCCTCTGGTTTCACGATTAGACATGCATCTGAAAAACAAAAGTCAAGAATGTAAGTAATCAAAAATCGTGACAAGTATCGACCGACACTGGGTGGTGTCGATCGATATCAACAAAAGAAAACGACGAGTATCGACCGACACTAATAGTATTGATCGATACTGTCGAACTTAGTCGAAACTCGACAGCTAAAATCTAATGGCGAAATTGAGTCCCCGGCAATGGCGCCAAATTTGATATGCTCAAATTAATAACCTAAAAAGTATTAAAGCAGTTGCTGCAGTATATCAGGGGTCGAACACAAGAACTCAGAGAAATCACACAATAGATTGTATAGTATCGAATCAAGCTAAGCGAATCAGATGAAACAAAAGCAATAAACAGTAAAATAGTTGTAAATTCGATGGAGAGAATATAGGCCTAGGGTATTTCTCAGGAAATCAATGAATGCAGATAAACTAACTAATCAGGGTTTAGGTTAGGCACGGTTCTTGAACTCAAATCACTAAAGTATAATTGACCAACTATCGTTGCGAGAATTATCTAAATCTAAACTTCAGAATCCCAAATCTCTTTGCAAATTCCTAAGAATAAATCAGCTTTACTTTCAGGTTTGATATGTTCACAAATCAATTAAACCAAATCTCTTTGCGAATAATCAATTTGCTCAACTTAAATTCTATCAGATTACTCAATTGCACTGTCGTACCTAATCGATTAACCTAAGATCTAAGTTCTAGGTGATCAATCTAGAATTAGCTTTAAGAACAACCTAAGGTGAAGAACTAATTCAGATTATGAACCCTAACAATAAATCAACCTAGCATTCAAAGAAATCCCTATGAGAAAACCCTAAACCTAAAGTGGATCTACTCAGACATGGAAATTGAAGCAATAAACATGACTGAATAAATACTCAAATAGATAATAAGAAAGAGTAACAAAAGGATTCAAAATCTTCTCTCGAACGAACAGAGTTTCAGACTTGTTTCCCTTCAAAATCTCTCTCACAAATCCAGAATAAAATAAGCGTAGCCATTAAAGTGGCTGTAAAATCTTATTAAATAGCCTAAGTCACGTTTTGGGGCTTCTTGTAAATATTAAAGTCTTTTGGGCAATTTTGCAATTCTTCAACTCTTGGAAAAGTTGCGGGTCGTGTCTGCCTCGATGAGTATCGATCGATACCGACACTTCAAATCGGGTACTCAGCAACACCAACTTCTGCTTTGCTCCAAAATGCTCCAGAAAGCTCCAATATCTCCAATTATGCTCCAAACATGCTCAAACCTGTAAAAGACTCTAAAACACTATGAAATACTAAAAAGACTCTATAAAAATGACTTATATAATGGCTTAAAAATGGGTAAAAACCATGATATATCACAAAGCCAGGAGGAGCAAGAGCACTCAGCTAGTCAATCTTTCCAACAAGGAGCTAGCAAACTTGGAACGCACAAACCGGAAAACAAAGAAGCCAGCAGAGATGAACAATCCAGTGGTATAGACTCATGATGATGCTGGAGCTTTGAGAGACCAAGAAGGTCAATTGTGCAATGAGAGAGGGCAACAACTTGATGGGGATGGAAACATCATTGTCCCTGCAGCTTTTGTGAATGTTGGGAATGATGTGGTTAATCGTGGTAGAATGATTGGTGAGTACAACTGGCCTGATCAGTTCTATGTCAATCGATCAGTGATTCGCCCTCCTGCTTTTCAGAGGAATGACTTTGAGCTGAAACCTGCATACTTCACTCTTGTGGGTCAACATCCTTTTCATGGTCTTTCTCATGAAAACCCGATGGATCACATTGAGAGGTTTGAGGACTTGGTTACTAGCATCAAATACAATGGAGTGTCCAATGATTTCCTCTTCTGTAAGCTCTTCCCATACTCTCTTGGTGGAGATGCAGCTTATTGGCTGAAGTAGTTGCCGCCTGGATCACTGATAACTTGGGAGGAGACAAAGAATGCCTTCTTGAACAACTTCTATGATGATGCAAGGTCTAAGGAGCTTAGGGAGTGACTGAAGCGTTTAAGGCTGCTTGGACCAGATTCAAGTCATACCAGAGGGATTGTCCACATCACGGGTTCACTAAGGTTCAGCTGCTGGGTATTTTCTTCAGAGGGATTGTTTGGAAGTATCAGATGGCCTAAGATGCTGCGAGTAATGGGAACTTCAACCCCAGGTATCCTGACGATGCTTATGTGCTTATTGAGAAATTGACATCTAGCAATAGTGCCAAGAATGCAGACTTTGAGCGAAGTAAGCAGACTAGGAGCATGGATGGATTGCAGATTGCTGAGGTTCAAGCTAAGTTAGATTCAGTGCACAATCTCTTGATGGGAAAGACGATGAAGGTTGTTCATTTTGCTGATAAGGTTGAGAACTTCAATGAGGATGAAGTGGAAGGTATTAACTACATTGGTGGTTCTGGTTTTCAAGGTTAGAGAAATCAATACCACCAGAACAATGCTCAGCAATGAGGGTACAAATCTGAAGTCAACCCAACTGGTTTTAGAACCTATGGAAATTCTTCCTACCAATCTCCACCCCCCCAAAACTCCTGAAAGTAAAGTTGAATCTATGCTGGAACAGATTCTTGAGGGGCAGCAGAAGATGGCAATAAACTTTAATGGGAAGATGGATGCCATGTATACAAATCTGAATGGGAAAATTGAGGCTCTCCACACTCATCAGAAGATACTGGAAACTCAAATAGCTCAGACTGAGGCCCTGTATCGATCGACACCAATCTGAGTAAACGACACAGAAGCCTTGTGTCGATCGACACCAGCCTGGTATCAGTCGACACCCCTCGCAGACTGAGCCAGAATTTGTGAAAAAACCGGAGATGACTGACGAACGCGTTTACAAGCCTAAGGTGCCATATTCTCGACCACCTAGACATCTCATGAATCCAATAATTGCAGAGAAGTTGCTCGATTTTGAGAAGATGGTAAGGAGAGTTCCCCATACTATGTCTTTTGAAGAGGCTTTGGAATACCGTCCTTTACTTGGTCACTTCCGAGATTGCAGAGAAACTAATATGATCTTGGTGAGAAGATCCTTTGCCCAAAATGCTACTTCGTAAATGTGGATCGATTGGTATCACAAAGGATGCGGAAGACCTTTGATATTCCTCTTTGAATCTTAAGGATATTACACACCCTAAAACACAAAGGATTTTGTTGGATATTACTCACCAACAAGATGATCTAGAAAATTCAGAGAGAGTTTTATAAAAAGACTATATAGTTTTCTCAACTGACAATACACAAAATATAAAGAAAAACACAAGGCTTGCATGCACAGCAATTAAACAAGCCTCGAAAATTACCCAGAAATTAAACACAAGTTTGAATAAAAATAAAAGACTCTCCACGCCATGCCCCTTCGTATTCTGGTCGAGATTTAACTTGTTGGGATTTGTGTCATAGATCAACAAACGGGTTTTATTGGAAGTGATCTACTTGCCTCGTTAAAAACCTTTCTTTGGAAAACCCGGTGGGACAAAACCAAAGAGGAGGAAAATAGCACAAGTAAATCACTTGAACCGTTTATTGATCTACTTGGGCCTGTGTTCAAAACCAATGAGGTTTCAATTCACCTTCTTCATCATGGCCCAAGTGATGGCGTCGAGTCCAACTTGATGAAATAGTTTCCCCAAGACTTTCTTGAATCTTTTGGCTTTAGCTCCGATCTTCGAACTAGCTTTTTCAAGTGTTTTCACTTCGTTGTAGATGTTTAGGGTTTGATGTGAAAAGATGGAATTGGCCTCGGGTGAAGAAACGAGCTTGTTTTGGTCGAGCATGAAGTGGTTGCGGGTGCGGGCCTCTTGGCCGTGGTGAAATGGTGTTTGGACGCGGGTCAAGCTTGGCTGGCCGCGGCGAAATGGTAGTTGGCCGCGGGTCGAGCTCCTCCTGTCGCGGCGGACTTCTCTTCGAGGCAGCGTCATCTGCCTTTGATGCTTCGGGTATATTTGATGATCCAACCATTGGAATGTCTCCAACCAAATTGCATATGAAAGCTGGTTGTGTCTTCTTTGTTGTTTCCAAATTTTATGATGATCGGACGGTGAGAATGTCTTCTTTCGCTGCAAGACTTCTGAAGATCCAAGTTTATCCAAAAACTTATTTTTGTTCCAAAATGTACTCTTTTATACGAAGTTATTGATATGCTCAAATTAATACCCTAACAGTACTAAAGCAGTAGTTTTAATATAGCTAGGGGTCGAACCACAAAGTCTCACATAGATGCACAATAGATTGTATAGTATCGAATTAAGCTAAGTCAAACAGATGTAATTGAAAGCAGTGCAAAAATTAAAAGGGTTGTAATTCAATTGGGAAAATATAGGCTCAGGGTATTTCTCAGGAAATCAATGAATGCAGATAAACTAACTAGCAGGATCCAGATTATGCGCAGTTCTTGAACTCAAATCACTACGGTATAATTAACCAACTGTCTTTGCGAGAATTATCTAAATCTAAATCCTAGGAATTCCAAATCTCTTTGCGAATCCTAAAGTCTAAATCAGCTTTAATATCAGGTTTGATATGTTCACAAATTAATTAAACCAAATCTCTTTGCGAATAATCAATTTGCTCACCTAAGGTTCTATCAGGTAATTAATCGCACTGTCGTGCCTATCAATTATCCTAAGATCTAAGTTCCAGATTCGTCAACCTAGAATTAGCTTTGAACACAACCTAAGGCGAAGAACTCATTCAGATGGTGAATCCTACTAAACTAATCAACCTAGCATTCAGAGAAAACCCTTATGAGAACCCTGAACCTAAAGTGGATCTACTCAGACATGGAGAATGAAACAATCAGCATAGCTGAATAAATCATCAATAAATCAGAAATAGTAACAAGAGGTTTTGAGATCTGATCTCGGACGAAGGGAGATTCAGACTTGTCTCTCTCAAACCAAAGTAAAATCAAAGTATAGAAAATAAAGCATAGCCTAAAAGTGGCTGTAAAACCTAATTATATAGCTAAAACACGTTCTGTGCCATCTTGTAAATATCAAAGTCTTTTGGGCCAATTCTGCAATTCTTCAACTCTTCAATAAGTCGCGATCTTTCTGTTTCCTCGACGGGTATCGATCGATACTCAGGTGATTTTGATGTCTCAGCTACACGGATCTCCTGCTTTGCTCCAGAATGTTCCAGAAAGCTCCAATATCTCCAATTATGCTCCGAACGTGCTATAACCTGTAAAAGACTCTAAAGGACTACAAAACACTAGAAAGACTCTATAAAAAGGACTTATATCATGACATAAACAGGGTAAAAACCATGATATATCAACTCCCCCAGACTTAGCCTTTGCTTGTCCTCAATCAAATAGAAGACTAAACCAGAGAAAGAGGTTTGAAAACGCGGAGACTCACCTGTTCACGAACCATCGAAATGACCCTCTTCCCAAGTACCCAAATGTCACCTAATCAGCTTTTGATCTAACTACCATGTACTTCTCCGTAGACATTCGCAGCTTTCCCAGACTCCACACAATATCCCACAGCTTTGTTCAAGTAAAGCCCTCATCGCCAGTTTCATCGCTGCAACCAATATTCAAGAACCTTCTAGATTCTTTACCATACGATATCATGACAAGGAACCACCTTTTTCACACTTTTTGGTATTATTTCTCTCCCCCAGACTTATTTCTTATTATGTTCTCTTTTTCATATTTTCAGCTTTGCATATACACATCAAGGTCCAAAACGCAAGTATTGATGGTGTTTGCCACCAAATCCCCTGTTCTTCCCTCTCAATGCATCAAAGGATGTAGGCGAATAATGGCATCATAGGAAAATCCTAGCCTCGCTTCCAATCCTTTGTGTGATCATTCCCTCTTAAGTAGAATAATGGGATCGCTGGAAATTTTCCTAACCCTCTACTCAGAAGAAAATCATTTCAATCTTTTATGCTCTTATTTATCAACTTATAACAGGGGAGAGAGATACCATAACTCTAAACACATGGGTTCTTTTATCAGATATGAATGATGAATCAAGCTCTTTAAAAACTAACCACATTGATGAAGTGCAAAAATTTGGCTCAGGCTTCAGAAGAACTCTGCTGGAGACATGGATGTTTTCTAGTCAACTGGTCAGTCCTTGGATTTTTCATTAGTCGATCTAGAACCGATCCTGTAACACTGTGCACTCAAAAACAAAATCAAATCAATAGGTTCAAGCACAGGATCATCATCTCCAACAAGTTTTGACTCAATAAAACCACAATTTTTATTTATTTTATGACTCTAAGAAAAACAAACACAATGTCAGCATACACCTCCCCCAGACTTGAACAACACTGTCCCCAGTGTTATCTAGACTAGAGTAGGTAAAAGAAGACAAAAGAATAGAAGAAACGAAGAGAAACAAGAAGTTACCTTGCTGGAACATCGAGTATCGATCGACACACAGTCTGGTATCGATCGATACCAGACTTAAATCGACATGAACCTGTCTCAATCACGTAGGGCATCGATCGATACTGAAGGGTATCAATCGACACTCAGGCGATTTTGAGTTTGCTCCTTGTTTATCCTGAAACAAACACAAAACGAACGAAAATAAAAAGAAAAACGACTCAAAAACAGACTCACCAGTGGGTTGCCTCCTACCAAGCGCTCGTTTAACGTTAATAGCTTGACTGTAACGCCCTTCATGCTGGATAAGAGTGAGAGCTTGCACCGAAACAGGCTCCACAATTTGACATTGCTAGCTTCAGAGTTTTGCTCAACATGCCTTCCACAAACTCCTGTCCTTTCTCTTTCAGCTCCGAAATAAGAAGAATTCTAGCCTTAGAGAATGGCTTCGAAGCTCCTTTGCACTTTACCTTGTACTCATTCGAATCCCCATCACTCTTCTGAGGGATTAAAGTGACATGGGGATTCTCGACGTTTTTGCTCTTGGCCTTCTTCTTCTTTGTTGCCTTAACCTTCTTGACAACTTCCTTGGGTATGCTGGACGGTTTAGCTAAAATTTATGCGACAGTAGGCGCGTCAGGAGGTTTTTCCAAAAGATCAACTGCTAATGTCTCTCCTGTGACATCTTCAATGCAAGAGACACGTCGGGGAGTTCCTCTAGGGATGGCTTTATAGTACACCTCCTTGTCAATGTATGAGAATGAGATGTGCTTACTGGGTGTGTCCATAATCGCACCAACTGTAGCCATGAACGGTCTTCCGAGAATCAACTGCGTACGGGATTTTGCATTCATCTCCACAACCTGAAAATCAGTAGGAACCAGGCAATCTCCTATTGTGATCATCAAATCAGCGATTGCCCCATATGGAAGAGATGTGGAATCGTTCGCGAACGTGATAGATGTCTTTGGATGTTGAATATCAGCTCCCAATCTCTCTGCAATTGCCCTGGACATGACATTGACGCAGGCTCCTGAGTCAACGAGAGACTCTTTGAATTTAACTCTAGAGATGGAGCATGGAACTGAGAAGATCCCTGGGTCTTCCCTCTTAGTCAACTGTCTAAGTGGAGGTGTACCTATGGCCTTAATGAAGAGTGCCTTGATCTCTTCCTCAGTTTCTCTGCAATCTTTGAAGTGACTTAGTAGAGGCCAGTCCTCTAGAGCTTCTTCAAAAGATGATTCATGGGAGATCCTTCGTACCATCTTCTCAAAGCCACGTAGCTGTTTTGGAGTGATAGGATCTCTGAGGTGTTTAGGAATAGGATTCAGCTTCTTGGGCTTGCAAACTCTTTCTGCAATCAACTCAGGTGTTTTCACAGTTTCTGGCTCGTTCTGCGAGGGGTATCGATCGACACCAGGTAGGGTATCGATCGATACTAGTGCAGTTGAATCGTCCCTGGCAGATACATCATCATCAGAAAGAAGCTCCACATTCTGCTTATTCAGCAAATACTTGCATCTAGCGTCCTCCCATTCCTTCCTTGTCAGCTTAGGAAGTATAGGATAAGGCATCTTGGGTTTATACACCCTCTCCTTGACAATCTCAAGCTTCTTCTCAACCTGCTCCTCGGTATCGGTCGACACAGAAGGAGCATCGATCGATACTTGTGATTTTGGATCCTCTCGTGCAAGTGTCTGGACTGGTTTCGATCGATACATTGAAGTATCGATCGATGCCTTGGTGATTTCAGGATCCTCATCGAAATTTTCTGCACTTGAGGAGATCGCATTGAAGTGTGCTCTTGGATTTTTGCATTTAAATTCAAATTCTCGCACGGAAAAACAGTAAAAATAGCGATAAAGGAGCGACTTAGATATGAGATTACAAATAACAAAATCAATAACTTTGAGTTTGAATTTAAACTCGAGTATAAGAAGGAGACGGATGACGATAGTTGAGTTGAAATTTTGAACGGTTCTAATGTATCACAAAACGGGTAAAGGTCTAGGCGATTAGTTTGAGTTTCAATTTTTTTTTTTTTTGCTGATGTGTCTCTTCCACAATTATTCTCAGCTGGACGTTCTTCGATCTGATAGAGATGAGATTGGTAAGGAATATAACTTTAGATTGTTAACGTACTTTAAGAAATTGTTGTAGAGAATTTGACTTTAAAATAATGTGTATCTATTTAAAAGAAAAAAATTAATGTTTAGGATTTTGTTGGTTTTAAAAAATTAACCATCGGAGGAACAAAAAAAGATAAGGTAGGATATCTGAATTTTTAGAAGATATCCTAACTTATCTTTTTTTTTAAAACGGGTTTTAAATGTATTAAACATTGACTGGGTCAATTAGAACTTTAACGATAATTTAAAATAAAGTAATAGTTTATAAAGTTTCACAATTAAAGTAAAATAGGTATTCAAAGTCACAAGAAAAAACAGTAAAGATAGCGAGAAATGAACGATTTAGATATAAGAGGGAGAGGGATGACAAAGTTGAGTTGAGATTTTGAACGATTCAAATGTATAATAACAATACGGATAAAATTCTAAGCGAAAAGTTTGAGCTTGATTCAAAAATGTTTTGATGATGTGTCATTACCACAATTATTATCAGTTGGATGTTCCTCGATCTGATAGAGAGGTGATTAGTATTGACTTTAATTTATATTATTAATGTATTTCAAAAAAAATATTGAAGATAATTTGACTTTAAATTAATAGGTAGCGATTTAAAAGAAAAAAAAATAAGGTTGGATTTTGTTGGTTCTTTAAAAATTAACCATGGTAGGAACAAAAAGACAAAGTTAAACTGTGTGAATTTTTAGAAAAATTTAACGGGTTTTAAATGTGTTAAACATTAACTGGATTAATTAGAACTTTAACGATAATTTAAAATAAAGTAATAGTTTATAAAATCTCACAATAAAAGTAAAATAAAAGTATTCAAAGTCTCACATTGAAAATGCAGTAAAGATCGCAAGAAATTAACGATTTAGATATGAGATTACGAATGAAAAACCAATAAGATTGAGTTTAAACCCGAGTATAAGAGGGAGAGGGATGACAAAAGTTGAGTTGAGATTTTGAACGATTTGAATGTATAATCAAAATACGGATAAAAGTTTAAGCGATAATTTTGATCTTGATTCAAAAATGTGTTGCTGATGTGTCATTCCCACAATTATTTTCAGCTGGATGTTACTCAATATGATAGAGAGGTGATTAGTATGAACTTTAATTTTAGGTTATTAATATATTTGAAACAAAATTAATAGGTAGCGATTTAAAAGAAAAAATAAGGTTTATTTTGTTGGTTTTTTTTTAAATTAACCATGGTAGGAACAAAAAGACAAAGTTAAACTGTGTGAATTTTTAGTAGAACTTTAAAGATTTTATAAGTGTTAAACTTTGATTGGATAAATTAAATCTTTAAAAATGATAAAATAAGTAAAAATTTCTAAAATCTCACACTTAAAATAAAATAAAACTTGAAAGCAGAGACGGAAAAACAGTAAAAGATATGATATGGCTAGAAAATAACGATTTAGATATGAGATTATAAATGATAAACTGATAAGATAGAGTTTGAGTAGAAAACTGAGTATAAGCAAGAGACGGATGACAATAGTTGAGTTGATATTTGAACGGTTCTAATGTATAATCACAATACAGTTAAAATAAAATAAAAAATTTCAATTGTTCACATAGAAAAACAGAAAAATGAACGAATTAGACAAGAAATTACAAATGAAAAAACCGATAAGATTGAGTTTGAGTAGAAAACCGAGTATAAGCAAGAGACGAATGACAATAGTTGAATTGACATTTTAAACGGTTCTAATTTATAATCACAATACAATTAAACTAAAGTAAAAAATTTTAAAGTCTCACATAGAAAAACAATAAATATAGCAAAATTGATCCCGCTTTAGATATGATATTACAAATGAAAAACTTATAAAATTGAGTTTGCGTAGAAAACCGAGTATAAGCAAGAGACAGATGACAATAGTTGAGTTGAGAACATCTAATTTTATAACATAACATATTAAAAATGCTACCTACAAAAAAAATTAGATATCTAAACACCAATATTACCCGTAACCTCTAAACCCGTTACAATAAGTAAACAACTTATGAAAACTAAACCCACAAAAGATTTTTTTATGTCTAATCAGGAATTGTTGTGTTTCATATTACGAATATTATATATACAAAAACAAAGTATTGTTAAACCCAAAATAAATTTGTCTTATATTACAACTCGTTCGTTCGCAACAACAATTACACTAAACACAATAAAGATAATATATATTACAAAATTTCATAAACCAAATAAATAAATAAAATTATGTGCGGGCGCACGAATTATAATCTAGTGGATTATTAAACCTAAACCAGGAAACTATAAACGTGAAATCATAAACCCAAAAAAAAAGAAAACATTAAATCTAAAGGTGTGAACCTAAAATTATGGTTGTACATAATAAACACTAAATCCCAAAAATTGGTACCATGTTCAAAATTATATACATATAGACATATGTGAATTTATATGAAATAATGAATTCTGTCCACATAGTAATTGTGACGGTCATAAAATTATGGTGGATATTCAATAAATGATTACTTTGTTTAAAACCTTAGGTCCTTCGAATGGTGTGGTGTAACCATAATGTGATGATAGATTTAAATACAGTTGGCATAAAGATAATAGGATAAGCCTGCAGAGATGTGGAACGATTGATAGATGGCATAAAGTGGTAGAGATGTTTGACTGAGATGGATGTGTCACTTGAAGCTTAGAGTTCCATGTGAACAATGTAGTTTAGATCTTTTCAAAGTATATGTCAATCATGTTCATTTAAGAGTAATAGGTGCTATTAAATAACATAGAAATTATGTGAACCTTTTTTAACACTATTCTACAAATACAAAAGATTAATTTAATCCCACCATTTCTAATTAATTTCAGTTTTGTTTTTCTCTCACATGAATTAAGAACGGGAAAGAAGAACGGATAGAAGAAGAAGCCGACGTCGGCGAGGACAGCGGCGGCAGTGGAAAAGATTCCGGAGGAGGCGACGCCGATGAGAAGAAGATAAAAAAGAAGAATAAGAATAAGAAGCCGACACCGGCGACAGAGGCGAGGACGGCGATGCCGGCGAAAAAAACTCCGACGGAGGCTACGCCGGTGACGCCGGAGACGGTGTCACCCACTGTTGTGGTGTTTAATTTTTTTTTTTTATTTATTTATTTTATGTGTTAATTACGTTGAAGTTAATCATTAACAAAGTTATCCAATAGATTATCAATATATATTTGTGATGATAACAAAGTTAGATAACCAATAACACATAGTTTATATGATAGGATAACCGGATTATCACATTAATTTTTATATTTTTATATTTCACATTTTCCTACGAAATGATAACTGAATTAACATGATAATTTATGATATGATAACTGGTTTAACATGACAATTTCATAAAAATAAACATGATAACTGGGTTAACATGAAAATGTTAACGATACTAATTATATGTTAACGATGTTAACAATGATAACTGGGTTAACATGACAATGTTAACGATGATAATAATATGTTTTCTGGTTATGAATAGTGGTCATCGATTTCGATGAATATTAACACCGGCCGTTAAATGAACAGTGTCACCAGATTATTCTATTAGAAAATAATTTTCTGACCAATGGCATTTATGTGTTTATTATAAAAAGCAAATGATATTTTGGGTTTCTCTTTCCTCCTCACCTAATTTCCAAATCAACTTTTAATTTTTTGGTCAACCTTTAATATTCACTCAATTAACCCTTTATTTAATTGTGCCGATTGATAAATTTAAGAGTAATAGCAACAAATGCTATTAATTAACCCTAAAATTAAGCTACATCTAGCTTGAGAACGTTTTCATCGAAAACGTGCGATAGACGGAAGATACGCTGCATCACTTATAGATCTAACAAATCTCAAGCGATTCTAAATAGATGAATACTAAAACACCATTCTAAAAAAGTATGGAAAACACTATTATAAATATAAAACCGAATATACCTCTCAAACATTTAGTATGAATTTCAACTTGGATACCTATGTTGTGTCTATCTCGCGAACACTAAATCAAACTTTAATCCGGATGTCTAAACCGAGTCTATCTCGCAAACACTAAATCCAAGTTTGCTTTTGTTCGGACATATAAATCGAATCAATCTCGCAAACATTAAACCTAAACACAGATCATACACTTAATCTGAGTTTATTGGAAGTTTCCAAGACGAGCTTTAGCTCACATAAGTAGCCGCCAACCTATATCGCAAATTCAAATCCAACTTACAACTTTTGAATTCTAAATTTTCAATTGGGATACTTAACAGATCCTACATACTAAACTTTTGAACTTCGAAATATTAGAATAAGGAAACGTATCGAACCCACGAACGAGAGTTAATTTTAGCTGAACCCACTAACAAGAGAGGACGTAGCACTATGGAAATCAGGTCATGACAAGTTCAGAACGACGTTTAGTGCAAAGAAAACGTGGCTGCTCATTCGAAAGTCTCATAATACTGTGGATTGGGACAAAGGGGTCTGGTTCCCTCACTCGACTCCAAAAATTGCTTTTGTAACTTGGTTAGCAATGCATAATCGTCTAGCGACGGGAGATCGTATGTTAACATGGAATGTGGGGGTTAACCCGACTTGTGTGCTATGCAATGAGCAGATGGAAACAAGATCTCACCTATTTTTCTCATGTAATTATGCGAAGATAGTGTGGACAAGGCTGACTACAAGCCTTCTTGTTTCACGTTCATCATCAGAATGGATTAAGCTCATGGATGTCATGAAAGATGAAAGCATGGGGAGAATTAAATGGTTTATCATAAGGTACGTATTTCAATGTACTATCTATGGCATTTGGAAGGAACGGAATGCTAGAAAGCATGGAGATAAACCAACTCCGGCACAATCACTTATCAAGATCATCGACAAACAAGTTCGAAACAGGTTTCTAACGATCCGAGCACAAGGAGACCGCAACTATGACGATTGTTTGCAATACTGGTTTGCCACAAGAATTTAGTTCGACTCTTTTCCATCGTAATTCAAACTTCAGACTGATGCAACACTAGATGTCAAAACGTTTATTTTTTTTGTGGAATAAATTTCACACTCTTTCAAAAAAAAATATATATATATATATATATATATATATGTGTTTGATCATTTGGTATGGTTCGCTCTCTTCGAACCCACTAACGAGAACTGAAACGTATCGAACACCTCCTTTTTTTTGTCCCCCAGGATCTTTTTCATGTTGGACCTTAACCCATTGACCTATCTTCTTAGATTTTTTTTTATTTTTGTATTAAATAATTTTCAAAAGATTTTGTTAATTTAAAGAATGTCTGTAATTTGATTTATTGGGAAAAAGATAACAAACGAGAGTCACACTCTTAAAACATAGCACATTTGTTCGGTAAAAACCCCCAAAGCAAAAAAAACCTAGAAAAATGTAAAATGTATGGACCCTTCCACAGTTTACTTTTGGCAACATCATAAATACCTATCCCGAACGATTTAGAATTCCAAAACAGTGGTACTGAGTTTACATATATAATATCTAAAAGATAGAGACACACGCGTTAAAACAAAATAAATATGGACTTTTTTATTTACAAAACCTTATAATTTTTTTATCATAGACCTTGTAACCTTTGCACCCTTGCCCTACTCACTAGGTATATAAGCAACTCGATATTGAGTCCAGCTATAAAAACCAAATATAACTAAATTATTCCTAGCCGATTTTAGCATTATAGAATTTATGAATGCCAAATGATTTTTAATAGGTAAATACTAAAATACTTCTCTTAAAAGCTCTGGAAAACACTATATATATATACAAAATTGAATTTACCTCACAAACATTTAATCTGAATTTCACTTATGCTGAGTCTAGCTCGCAAACATTAAATGCTGCTATAAATTAGACTTCTAAGCCGAATCTATCTCGCAAATACTAAGTCCAACTCTACTCATGTTTAGACATATAAGCCAAGTCTTTCTCAGAAACATTAAATCGCAAACATTTCCAAGACGAGCTTTACCTCACATACGTAACCGACAACCTATATCGTAAAAACTTAGATCCAACTTACAACTTTCAAATTCTTAATCTTAATTCGGATACTTAACAACTCTTTCATACTATACCTTTAAATTTTTAAATTTTGATGATACCAAACCACATTAAATTTTCAATATTAGATTCAACGGTCACTAGATTTAGACTCATTCATCTTTTAATGAGAAAGAATAGTATTATTGGTCTTTATAAAGCACAACTATTACGTTGTAGTGAATACCCAAAATACTTTCTATAATGTATGGAATATATATTGGTTAATTTAGTTCAGTTAGTTAAATATGAGTTTGATCATTTGTATGGTTCACTCTCTTTACTCACTAACGAGAAATGCATCAAGACGCATTTTTGTATTTTCCCATGATCTTTTTTTTTTGTATGTTAGACCATAACCATTGACATTTCTTCTCAAATTTTTGTCTTCGTATTAATTAACTTTCAAAAGATTTTGATAATTGAAAGAAGTTTAAAGAATGTCTGTAAAATTGAAAATGAAACTTTTGGTACATAAATCTATTGAAAAATACCAAAGTTCCTTTTTTAAATATCATATGAGTTTTTCAGGTATCGTTACGATGTAATAATTAATTAATAGAAGACATAAGAAAACTGAGACTCCATTTGTTTCATAATATATGATGTTTTATCTAAATGCACAACAATTAAGAAATTTATTTTTCTTCAAAAAATATAATTTACTATATGAATTAAAAACAATTCAACCACTTATGAGAAAGATCACACGATATAATTGGTCACACATTATTCGATATATTCAAAGTTGCATTAAATTGTGAGAACATCTTATATTTTAAAATTATGCTTCATAAAACTTATTTTCTAGATTCGCCATTGATTAAGACAACTGATTATTTACAATTTGATATTTGGTTATAATGCTCTTTGTTATAGTTGCTGCTGTGTAGATGAGACATCAAAGACTCCCTTAGGATCACTGGACATTTCTCTAAGAGAAAAATCATTTGACATTTAACATTTTAGAAAAAAAATAAAAAGAATAGCCATTGATAACATAATTGAGTTTACAAATGCTGGCTGAAATATCGTAATTAATCATGGAACCAAGGGACCAAATTTTTTGACACATACTTTATAACATTTGATTATCCTACAATTAAGAGCTTTTTTAAAAAATCACATTCAAACAAAAATTGGGTTCAAAAATCCCATTCAAACTTTTAGATTTGTAATTATCCTATAAAATTGGGAAATCTTTTATTTTTTCAACGGGAAACTCTTTTTTTTTGTTTTCATCATTTCCATGAAAATACCAAAAACTACAACAAAAACTAAACCAAATTTATGTTATATCATAAAGTAAAATTTTCCATGAAAATGAAACGTATTTTTTCCATCTTTATTCACCTTTGTACATACTCGCATAAACATTGTTTGTAAAATAGTAACGCAAAAAAAAATATGTTTTGCTTTTTATACGGAAAATGATTTGCGGATAGTTGTAATTTTATACTAAAATAGTTAGTAGGTTGTAAGTAACCCAGAGATTATTTTTATAGAAAAGACTAAAAAAAGAATAAAAATGTAGACTTGAAGTAGGGAAAAATCTACATTTTTTATTCTTCTTTTAAGATTTTCTAAAAAAGATTCTCTTAGTTACTCTACAAACTACAAACTATATTAGTTTTGTATTATAACTATATATATAAGCAAATCATTTTCTGTATAAAAACCAAATCATATTTTTTTTGCTTCGCTATTTCACAATTAAATGATTATGCGCGAGTATTTGCCACATATGTGAATAAAGATGAAAAAAAATCTCTCATTTTCATGGAGAAACTTACCCTATGATATATCTTAAATTTTGGTTTAAATTTTATTGTAGTGTTTGGCATTTGCATAAAAATGATGAAAAAGTGTTTCTTGTTGACCAAAAAAAAAAGTTTCCGAAGTTTTTACGATAACTATAAATATAAGTTTAAATGGATTTTTTAAAGAGTTTTCTTAATTGTAGGAAAACCAAATGTTTTAAAACTTGATTAGATATCCTATAATCATTTCATGACATGATTATAAAGAAACTAAAATATTATCAGTTTTCTAGTCTACAAGCAAAGGAGATAGAAAAAAACAGCACACAAAAATTAACAATTTATTAGAGATCCTACAATAACCAAACTAGTAATAATCCGCACACAAGAGAAATGTATATTTGTTGACATTCGATTGCGGCTCTATGTAAATTCACTCTCTTAAAGCAGTAAGCAAAAAGAAGTAAATCTCCAAGAAAAAACAACCCGAGAGACTTCTCTCTACTATTAGATTTATCAACAAAAACCTTAGAAAAAGCAGAAAACTTCTGTTTAGAAACGAAGCCACAGAAGAAATGCGAAAACTGAAGAGTTAATTTGGGGGTAGATTTGAAGATGATGCGAGAATGAGCGGCTATAAAAAGAGAGAAAAATTAGGGTTTGAAATAAAAAAAAATAAAAAAAAAGACAGAAATTAGAAAAAAAGAAAAAAAATCTGTACAAAAAAGAAACAAATCTGTAAAAAAAAGAAGAAAACAAATTAAGGTTGGAAACATTGTAACCAAAGATTTGTTACCTCAACTAAATTATATTTTACTTTATTCATTAAAATACAAAATCTTATCCTTTAAATAAATGTAGTCAAATTTTACATGTTAAATTACATACTGTTTGGATCAGTGAAACTGAAATATGTACCTTCATGAGAAGACTAGCCTCGTTAGTCGTTATGAATCCTTGTCAAAGGAGAAACTGAGATAGATAAACACTCCTCAAATCCCTTCTTAATATCGCCAACAACAAACAGTTCATGATGTCTCCTTGAATCTTGAAGTGATAGTATACTAGTGTTATGGCTTCTAACAAAGAAGCTGATAGTTATCTTCTTTAAATAGTGAGATGCTAGGCTTACTTTTTGATACATTTTCTACTCTCATGTAAAATTTTTGTTCAAAGTAGATGAATGACTACTGAAATTAGATACGAAATCTTACGTTGGTTTGGGATCCAAATGAGCCACCTTCTCTGTGTCGAGAATATTTGTAGGAGCTTGATAAACTGAACTTTTCCGATAATATCTAAATCTCAAAACATCATTCCCTGCTTCTAAATTTTGTCTGAACATTTATGGCAATTTCTTTCTGACTTCCGAGAAATCTTATGAGAAATTTAATCATTCGATTTTTCTCAGAACACTCTTTTCCTTTTTTATTTGTTCTCTGAGATTTTCAGATTTTTGTTTCTCTTCTTTTTCTGCTTTAATTTTCTCCTCGGCTAACATTAACCTTTCTCTGCGTCTTGTTCATCGACTTATCTTCATCGAGACAATGAGTGATCTATCCTTCAAATCCCTAGGATCTGTAATGTTCTGGCTCCAAGATATTCCTAGCCATTGTATCACCAATCGAATATCTGACGTTGATGAATTTTCTTATAATTTGATATACACTCAACTTGAGAAATATATTTTCTGCTATTCATTGTCTTTTTTTTTTTTTTTTTTTGTTAACTCAGGTAATCCGGTTGAAATTAGGGGACCGGGGGCTCGCACCAGTGGGCTCCATGTCATCCCGAAGGACCGGAGGCTCGCACCTGTGGGCTCCATGACATCCCCCTACACCGACTAATCATGGGGCCCGGAAAGCCATGTGAATGCCCTGGTGGTCACGAGTAAGTGAGTAAGTTTCGAGGAATGCGGAGAAGGGGAATCGAACCACGGGGGAGTGCTCTCACACATTCCGCAAGCTGACCCACTTTTCCACTTACCACTCGACCACTGACTCGTGGTTTATTCATTCATTGTCTTTTTCATGTTGGATTATGATTTGCTTGGAGAATGCCATAAACAACTGATGGCTTGGTGATGGTTTGATATGTATCTGGGTGATGGTGAAGCCTCACGAGAAAATCTCGACGAGCTTGAACCGATTTTCCCATAACATGAGTTCTTCTCAAATCCCAAATCGGATCGTTGTTGATGGCGGCGACTTCTCCATAAACGTATAGATCCTTGGCATGTGAACTCTGATTCTCCACAGCTGAATCACATTTTTAGAAAGAATATGAAATTCAACGTGTTTGTGTTTTTAGGGTTTTGGTATTTTTGTGGGTGTGGAGAAGAAAACCGATGAAATATACTTCTTCCACACAAGGACTGATTCATGATTTTTGCTGCATTAATTAGATTAACAATCTCTGTTTCTAGATCCATTAGAAAAACTCGTGGGTAGGTGAGTGCTTCTGACCTCGATCATTCCATTCTCCACCTTCGTAGTACTAGTACATACATGAGTTCATCAGCTTTCTTCGATATCATGTTAACTCATGTCGTCACCACTGAATTATCGCTTGCGTTTTCCATCGCTCGCTCACTTTGTTAAAACTGCCACTCCTTCTAGCACCAAACTAGCGCCAAACTAGCGCCCAAACACATACCACTACATAACAAGTGTTAAAACTGATATTAGGGATTTAACCCCAAACAAAAAATGATACTAGGGATACACACAGAATTATGATAATTAAGAGAAAATTACATTATTGTTAATTTATATTGAATCAATTAATTTATAACTAAAAGTAACGAGATGGAAATGATAGTGAAAAACCAAATCATATATCTTCTATATGTTAATTGACAATAATTTTTTTTTTATAACATTTTGGAAGAATATAGATCTCCATCTTTTAATTGTGCGATATGTTTTAAAATCAAAAACTAAAAAAAATAGTTTAAATCTTTCAAAATTATAAGAAGTGTTTTGAAAAATTTACACTCTAACAAACTTTTGTATAACGAGATGGAAATGAAAGCCAAAAACCAAATCATATATGACTTAATTGCTTGGGATGTCACATAAAGTACGAACCCCTTGCATATTAACCCTTTCACAAACTGCTAACAAGTAAGTAGCACTTTCTCACTTGTTTTTACCACGATGCCCTTCCTTTCCTATAAATATTACCTTGTCAACACATGCATCGTTTTAGGTGTTCCTGTACACAGACGAGTTGACATAATAAATTTTTGCATTTCTTTTATTTTATTCTCCACATTTACATTTTTTTGTTTTAATTATTTTTCTCTCTCGCTTTCTGCTTCTTCTACGACCTCCCTCTCTCTTTCACTTCTTCTTCTACAATCTATCTCTCTCTCTCTCTCTCTCTCCTCTACGCCCCCCTCTAGCTCTCTCTCTCACTCTCGCTCCACCACGCACGCCGAAGACTCTGTTTCAAATCTCCTCCCTCTTCCTCCGTCGTCGCGAGGCGGATCTGTACCCGTAAAGCTCGCCGGTGTCCATGGCGGCTCGGGAGTGGTGTCGTTGGGGTTGCCTCACCTTCCGGTGCAGTGGTCGGTAGCTCGATCTAGCAGTCCATGGCGGCTTGGCGGTGGTTTCGGTGGGGTTGCCTCACCTTCCGGTGCACGTCGATCCATTGTGGTCACTCTCCCTTCACCGGAGAGAAAGAGATGGTTGACGCCGGAAATAAAAAAGTTCTTACTAAAAGTTTTTTTTTTTTTTTTTTTGTATTACTTAACTCATTTCTTTTATTTGTTATCACAAACACTCTGACACGCCTACAATAATGTTGTGGGCAAATCAGTCCATTTTTGTACCAAACAGTAATGTAAGTGCTAAGTTTGCAAGGTCACCGAGAAAGTGTCAAATAACTTAAGTGTGGAACAATAAGTGTCTTCTCAGGCAAAAGACTCACCATATATCTTTTATATGTTAATGACTAAATTGCACCAGATAACACTTAAACTAACTTCTCTTATGATTTTATCACTTCTATTCTTTTTTGTCGTTTTGTGTCGAAATGACCGTTTTACTCCTCTCTTTACCGCTCAGTGTACGGTACACGGTCGTACACACCATGTTTTCTATGTTAATTGACAATTTTTTTTTTTTAACATTTTGTAAAAATTTAGACTCCCATCATTTAATTATGCGATATGTTAAAAAAGCGTAAAAAAAAAGTTAAATCTTTAGAATTTTGCATAAATCTATCATTTTTTATTCTTGATTTATTTTTAGGTGATTTGTATCAATATTACATTTTGGAAACCAAATTAGGTAACTACCACCCATAAATGGTCAATTAGGAAACAAGCAGTAGTCAATTGTCCAGTGAGTGGAAAAATGTCAAAAATACCCCTGCACATGGGTCTGCAAATGCTGCAACATTTTATCTCTCTTCTGTCCATAACAACAAAATAGAAGACTGTTTTTTTCTCTCTTTTGATAAATTTATGACAAACTAAACACATAACATATGACTAATTTATGACAAACATATGACTATTTTTTTCTCTCTCTTGACAAACCAGATGACTAATTTAGAGATTACTGACGAAGATAGTTGTCAGTAGGTGACTACTGACGAAAATAGTTGTCAGTAGGTGACTACTGACGAAGATAGTTGTTAGTAGGTGACTACTGACAAATATATTTGTCTAAATTTAGATGACTATTTCATCACCAAATCACTAACACTTGGAACAAAGAACTCAAGTATGTGATTACAAATAAAAATAATTAACAAAAATAGATGAATTATGTAAGACATACGATAAACACGGAAAGGGAAAATTTTAAACATTAAAGCACTATAGTTTATATGGGTACTCGAGTAGGTGACTACAGACGAAGATAGTTGTCTAAATGTAGATGGCTATTTCATGACCAGATCACTAACATTAGATTCTAGAACAAAGAACTCGAGTATGTGACTACATATAAAATAGTCTACAAAACAATAGATGAATAATGTACGACAAATGTTAAATATAGAAAGAAATTTTTTTGAAGTATTAAAACACCATAGTTATATAGGTACTCGAGTAAGTGACTACTCACAACATAGTCGTCTAAATACAGAAGACTATTTCATCACCAAATCACTAACAATAAGGTTTGGAACAAACAACTCGAGTATGTGACTATTGATTAAGATGATCGCCAACAAATAGATGAATTATGTACGGCAACCGATAAACACATAAGGAAACATTTTGAAGCATTAAAGCACCATAGTTATGTAGGTATTCGAGTAGGTGACTACTCACAAAATATTCGTCTAAATATAGACGAATATTTCATCACCAAATCACTAACATTAAGTTTTGCCACAAACAACTCGAGTATGCAGCTATAGACAAATATAGTCGAAAAAATAGATGAATTATATACGAAAAACGATAAACAAATAAAGGGAAATCTAAGCTTTGAAGCACCATGATTTATGTTAGGTGACTGAGTAGGTGATTACTGAGAAAAATAATCATTCAAACGTAAATGACTATTTTATCAGAAATTAGATGAATTATGTACGACAAACGATAAATACATGAAGTGAAATTTTGAAGCATTAAAGAACAATAGTTTATGTAGGTACTAGAGTAGGTGACTACTGACGTAAATATAGTCTTCTAAATGTAGATGATTAATTCATCACCAAATCACTTACATTAAGTTCTGAAACAAACAACTCGAGTATTTGACTACATATAAAAATAATCGCCAAAAAATAGATGAATTAAGTAGATAAACGATAAAAACATAAGAAAAAAATTTGAAGCATTATAGCACCATATTTATGTAGGTACTCGAGTAGGTGACTACTGACGAAATAGTGATCTAAATGTAGATGCCTATTTCATCATCAAATAACTAACATTAAATTTGGCAAAAACAACTCGAGTATGTGGCTATAGATAAATATAGTCGACATAAATATAGATGGATTATGTAGGACAAACGATAAACATATAAAGTGAATTTTAAGCATTGAAGCACCATGGTTAATTTTAGGTAATTGAGAAGGTGAATACTGACAAAGATAATCCTTGAAACGTAGATGATTATTTTATCAGAAAAAATACCATGGTCTATGGTAGGTAACTGAGCACGTGACTATTGTAATTAACCATCTTGTATATACCAACCAAAAATATGGTACATGAAATTAAATAGTCGAGTAAGATATACATATCTAGATCATCACCAACCTAGAGGAGTTTTAACTTACGGTAACTTAATTCATAAATCAGTCGAACAACTAAGATGACATCTACTATATAAAAGATGGCCAAATCCCTCCAGCTGCTTGCCACGTCAACGCATGAGAGAGTGCCATGTGGCAATGTATTTTCCAAGTAAAAAAAAATCTAAACTAAATCTGAAAATCGACGATTCCTTCTCCTCCCTCAGTGCAAAAGTTTCAAATTCATTGCATCAGTGGACCTTTACATCTTCTTCTCTTTTTATCCGTTCAACCCTCAACCGTCTCTTTGATCTGCCTCCCATCCTCATCGATATCTACCAGAGAAATCCATCACTTTGGCCTTGAACTGGGTATTATTGTGCTTTGAAATATTTAGTAATATTTTAAAAGAGACAATCGAGATTTCAAACCCGAATAGCGATGAGAATGCTACGCTCAAAGCAAACGATTTTGGGTATTGTGTGTTCATCAAAGAAGGTGAGCTCGAGACTGTGTCATATCATGTGGCGTGCATTGGTTAGGTTTTGGATTTGTTATGTTAATTTTATTTATGTATTCTAACATTGTCTTGAACAATTCAATAATGATCAAAATTGGTGACTTTTGTTTCAATGCATATAGATGGGAGTCCTATCATGGGACTCAAAACTGAGGCTTTGCCGAAGACTCTTTAGCATCGAGTATGGGGTTTAACTTGATTTTTTTGTACAATTTGTGTTATATATGATATTGTCAAGAATGCCATATTTATATTAGTTAGTTTCACCCTTCTATTCATATGGTTGACGCATTGTTTATGTAACCAAACAAATACATGACAAGTATACTCGACTAAGGTCAATAATGCTTACTACTTTGCTCCTTAACTATTATGGGGTAATTACAGGAAGGAAATCAACAGTTGGAATGCATAGATTATTCGATACAAACTACTATGCGGTTAACCTCTCATTCTGACCAGTAAAAGCTTACTACCTTGCTTTTTTCTTGGGTTTTGATCGGCAATTCATATGATTATGTTGTTGGCATATTGTAAAACATGGGGAACATTGATATGCTCAAATTAATACCCTAACAGCATTAAAGCAGTAGTTGTAATATAGTTAGGGGTCGAACACAAGGACTCACAGAAATCACACAATAAATTGTATAGAATCGAGCTAAGCTAAGCAATTCAGTTTAAACAGAAAACAAAAAGTAGTAAACGAGTTGTATTCGATGGGAAAAAGATAGGTTCAGGGATATTTCTCAGTAAATCAATGAATGCAAAATAAACTAACTAATCAGGGTTCAGGTTACGCACGGTTTTCGAACTCAAATCACTAAAGTAAAATCAACCAACTGTCGTTGTAAAGACTATCTAAATCTAAACTTCAGAATCCCAAATTTCTTTGCAAATTCCTAAGAATAAATCAGCCTTAATTTCAAGTTTGATATGTTCACAAATCAATTAAACCAAATCTCTTTGCGAATAATCAATTTGCTCACCCTAAGTGCCTAATCAATTATCCTAAGATCTAAGTTCTAGGTGATCAATCTAGAATTAGCTTTGAGAACAATCTAAGGCGAAGAATTAACTCAGATAATGAACCCTAAATAACTAATCAACATAGCATTCAAAAAAATCCCTTATGAGAATCCCCAAACCTAACAAGAGATCTACTCAGACATGGAAATTGAATCAATAGACATGTTTGAATAAATACTCAATAGAAAATAAGAAAGAGTAACAATAGGTTTTGAGATCTGATCTCGGACGAAGGGAGATTCAGACTTGTCTCTCTCACCAAATTCTCTCTTAAACCAAAGCAAAAATAAAGCATAGCCTAAAAGTGGCTGTAAAATCCCTATTTATAAGCTAACACACGAATTGGGGCTTCTTGTAATTATTAAAGACTTCTAGGGCAAGTCTGCAGTTCTTCAACTCTTCATTAAGTCGCGTGTCTTGTCTTACTGCGATGGGTATCGATCGATACTTGACGTGAAATCAGATACTCAGCGACATGAACTTCAGTCTTGCTTCAAACTGCTCTAGAAAACTCGAATACTTCCAATTACGCTCCAAACGTGCTAAGACCTGCAAAAGACTCAAAAAGACTACAAAACACTAGAAAGACTCTATAAAAAGGACTTATATCATGGCCTAAATAGGGTAAAAACCATGATATATCAAACATATGTTTTAAGAGATTTAAAAAATGCAAATTTATTTTCAGAGCAAACCATGGCCTTCTTTATCTTTGACGGCGAAATACTTTATCAAGAAGATGCTAACCAAAAACCCAACGCAACGAGTCTCTGTGGCACATGTTCTTGGTAAGCTCATTTTTCCAATATTTTGCTAGAGCCAGCACAATGTTCTATATGTTTGTGATCTAAATTAATCATATTGAAAAGCCCATATTAGAAGAAGCTTGATGTTTAATACTTGAGGACTGTGCGCGGTTGAATTGTTGCTCCTATAAAGCCTCTAACACGTCCTCTCCAGAATGACTTTCTGCGTACTCCTGAACGTAACTGTCGCTCATGTAGATATGTCTCACCATGTAAGTTTTCACTTTTTCTTGATATTGATTTTCTTTACATTTGTATACGGTAAATAAGAATCTTAACAAAAAAACATGTGTGATTCTGTTTTAGTGGATGTTCATATTTCTCAATATCATGGAATAAAACATACTGGTTTTAAAATTGAGATTTGTCCACGCCTTGATTACATCATGTTGTTTCAATTCTACTATAAATTTATATAGTAAATGTGAAATCGAAGTCTGGTTCTTGTTTGATTTTAATCATTTGTTGTTCTATGTATATTGCAGGTAGGACTTGCTCGTGGATCCAAGTTTCTCTCCATGATCTCAAATTCATATGATTATGTTTTTGGCATATTGTAGAACATGGGGAACATATGTTTGAAGAGATTTAAAAAAACGCAAATTGATTTTCAGAGCAAACTATGGCCTTCTTTATCTTTGACGGCGAAAGACTTTATCAAGAAGATGCTAACCAAAAACCCAACGCAACGAGTCTCTGTGGCACATGTTTTTGGTAAGCTCATTTTTCCAATATTTTTCTAGAGCCAGCACAATGTTCTATATGTTTGTGATCTAAATTAATCATATTGAAAAGCCCATATTAGAAGAAGCTTGATGTTTACTACTTGAGGATTGTGCGCGGTTGAATTGTTGCTCCTATAAAGCCTCTAGCACGTCTTCTCCAGAATGACGTTCTGCGTATTCCTGAACGTAACCGTCGCTCTTGTAGATATGTCTCACCATGTAAGTTTTCACTTTTTCTCGATATTCATTTTCTATACATTTGTATACGGTAAATAAGAATCTTAACAAAAAAAACATGTGTGATTCTGTTTTATTGGATGTTCATATTTCTCGATATCATGGAATAAAACATACTGGTTTTAAAATTGAGATTCGTCCACACCTTGATTACATCATGTTGTTTCAATTCTACTATAAGTTTATATAGTAAATGTTAAATCGAAGTATTGTTCTTGTTTGATTTTAATCATTTGTTGTTCTATGTGTATTGCAGGTAGGACTTGCTCGTGCATCCAAGTTGCTCTCCATGATCTCAAATTCATATGATTATGTTGTTGGCATATTGTAGAACATGTGGAACATATGTTTGAAGAGATTTAAAAAACGCAAATTGATTTTCAGAGCAAACTATGGCATTCTTTATCTTTGACGGCGAAAGCTTTTATCAAGAAGATGCTAACCAAAAACCCAACGCAACGAATCTCTGTGGCACATGTTCTTGATAAGCTCATTTTTCCAACATTTTGCTAGAGCCATCACAATGTTCTATCTGTTTGTGATCTAAATTAATCATATTGAAAAGCCCATATTTGAAGAAGCTTGATGTTTAATACTTGAGGACTGTGCGCGGTTGAATTGTTGCTCCTATAAAGCCTCTAGCACGTCTTCTCCAAAATGACGTTCTGTGTATTCCTGGGCGTAACCGTCGCTCATGTAGATATGTCTCACCATATAAGTTTTAACTTTTTCTCGTTATTGATTTAATTTACATTTGTATACGGTAAATAAGAATATTAACAAAAAAACATATGTGATTCTGTTTTAGTGGATGTTCATATTTCTCAATATCATGGAATAAAACATACTGGTTTTAAAATTGAGATTCGTCCACGCCTTGATTACATCATGTTGTTTCAATTATACTATAAGTTTATATAGTAAATGTGCAATCGAAGTATGGTTTTTGTTTGATTTTAATCATTTGTTGTTCTATGTGTATTGCATGTAGGAATTGCTTGTGCATCCAAGTTGCTCTCCATGATCTCAAATTCTTATGAGTGAGAGAGAGAGAGAGAGATAGAGAGAGAGAGAGAGAGAGAGAGAGAGAGAGAGAGAGAGAGAGAGAGAGAGAGAGAGAGAGAGAGAGAGAGAGAGAGAGAGAGAGAGAGAGAGAGAGAGAGAGAGAGAGAGAGAAGAACTTATTAATTGAGACTGGTTCGGTTCTTTTAAGCATCATTTCTGCTTGTTATCATAAAAGTTATAGATCTACAACTTCAAATTTTTTTTTTGATTATCGTACCTGCAGGTTATAAAATAAGTTTTTTCCCAAATTTCCTTATTTTAATCTGAAATATTGTTTTTTTTTCTTTGTTTACTTTCCTTTTTAGGATGTTAATTTATTATTTTATTGTTTTATTATTAACACAAAAACTATTTTTTTGTTCTTTTAAAAAAAAAACTTTAGGCTTTAAGATAAATTTTCTTAATCTAAAAGCAACTTTTATTTGCTTTTTTTTTTTGCTAACTTCACTTTTAGGATTAAGTCTAGATTATATTTTTTTTCTTTATTGTTAATATTTTGTGTCAAAATTAATTGTAATTTTTGTTGACACATGTCAAAATTTGATCGATTAACTAAACACGTGTCGCGATCATGCGAGTTACTAAATTTGAAACATCCCGCTTTATATAATAAGATAAGTTTCTGTTTAAGCTTATGGGCCAAAAAAAAAGTCCATAAAACTAAAAAAGAAAAAAATTATTTTATGATATGATTATTGGTCTCCAATATTTTTTTTTTTCAAACCCCCATAATTTCAGGATCGGCCCTGGATTCGGTTGATATGTAATTATGTATGGTTTCATAGTGGATTCGTGTTACAAAAACTTCTCCACTTCAAATTTCTACTGATCTAACGGGTTACCTTTGAACTCATCTCTCTATGATGATTACTGTTCTAGGACTATATATTTCTCAGAAACACCAGAAGAGCATACTTCTTTGCATGGTAGAGAGTTTCCTACTAAATGATAGAGTATTTGGGTGGAAGTTTTTTTTTTGTTTATTTTTTTTTTAACTTACTAACTATATATAATGTAAAATCTTAGTTCAAAAAAAAAAATTATATATAATGTCATTCTGATTTTATGGTATGCATTTGGTGATATTTGTGGTTTTGATTGCTCATCTATTTTATTGGTAAATGCTTATGTATAAGGATAACAATATAGTGATTTGATAGAAAAATGCTCGAACTGCAAATCATTGTTTTTTTATTATTAGTTTGTAACTACTTGTTATCACAATAAATTGGTGTTATCTCTTGCTCGAATGCTAACAGATTTAGACTACTTAGCTCTCATATTGTCATGTAATTGACCAGGCATAAAATATTGATCTTTTTCTGTGGCCGTTGCTGCCGAAGGGACTGAGGAATACATGAGACAAGATGTGGGCTTCTCCATTCGAGTTTTGGTAGTTGGGTCTATTATTCCTCTTTTTCTGTAGACTCAACATATTATTAGAATTAAAAAAAAAAAAACTTACTATCCATTTTGTATTACAACATGGTCAAACTCTTTTTAAGGTTCTTTATTCAACTCTTTTTCTTTTCACTTCAATGTGTAGTTTCTTGGACCTCCGTTCGATTAGATTGTCAAGCTTGACCATTTTCTTGAGACAACTCATAATTGTAAAGCTTCACCATTCTCTTTTACCTTACATGTTTTTGCAAACATCTAATAATATCTAACAACCTCCAATGCTTCACAAATATAATCTATGTTATTGTATTGTTTGTCTTCTCCTTTATGTGTGATATTTAATCAGTCTCTATGTAGCTCTTGATTCCATAGAGTTATCTCCACTGTTGCTCTAATTCATGAATGAACACATGTTTTTTTTATTGGTTTTTCTTTTTGGTATATAATTGTTCGTACATCATTTTATACTACTTCGAACTTGCTGAAACACATAAACTCACAATAAAATAAATAAAAAATTAAGAAGAAAAACACATGCGCGTATGCGCGGATATTAGCCTAATACTTTATAAGGATAATCAACTACCATTGTATTATTTTAGTGATTCAATTAAAAAAAATTGAGTGGTAAATATAAAATTGAATAAACTGAAAAGTGAGAGAAGAAATAGATATTTTTGGGAAGGGAAACCGAGGAGAGAGGAGAGAGGAGAGAGGAGAGAGGAGAGAGAAGAGATGTATGTGAGTTGCCACCATCAGTTAAAAGTTTGTCTGATGAAGTTTTTGGGAATATATGATCAAATAAATTTAAGAAAATAATTTTTTTTTTAAATTCCTAATATGGTTCTCCAAATATAATATTCATTGCGATTTCCTTTTATTTTTATTAATATTCTCTCAAATTTTTTTTGCATGTTTTTACTTTTTACTTTAATGTTAAAAATTATTTTATTTTATTTTTCATTGTAATTTCTTTTTTTCTATCTTACGATATCCACTTTATTGTATATTTTACATACTTACAATATTATGATTGTAAATACATGTGTGGATATCTATATTCGTTATCAAAACTAATGTGGACATCCACAAATATGGTGAAACTGGAAAAAACTAAACCTTTAACTTTAAACAATAAGAATATGATAAGTACTAAACACCAAATTCAAATAGGGGAATGCTAAACCCAAATAGAACATTATACTAAAGGGAGGTTACTAAACCTTGAAGAGATTTCTAAACCTTTGCGGGATACTAAATCTTAAGAGAAAATACTAAACCATAAATTCTATTAGAATACTAAACAATAGGGGGATAGTAAATCCTAAATCCTAAAAGAAATAGTAAACGGTAAACCTAAACTCTAAGGAGACCCTAAAACCCTATGGGGTACACTGAATTTAAACTCTAAACTCTAAAACATAAATACTGAAACAAAATTGTCGAAAGTACAAGATTACAAGTAATTAACAAAACCGAAAGCATGTTAAGCTATAGTTATGTACTAATAAACCCAACCCATGGATCGTAAACAATGGAAAGCTATAACGAACATCTAAATATGGAAAACTAAATTATAAATTGGAAAAGGTCTAAACTAGGAAAAGTGTACCCAAAACAATTTGGCAAAAATAGTAGGACACACATAACTAACATATGTAAAATGCTGAAACATAGCTATAGACTATTTAATCCTGCAGGAAACGTAAAGTTATATATGGATTATTAAACCCGTATCAGGAAATTGTAAACATCAAATCCTAAACCCTAAAAAAAGAAACATTAAACCTAAAAGTGTGAACCTAAAATTATGGTTGTACATAATAAACACTAGATTCAAAATTATATACGTATAGACGTCTATGAATACATATGAAATAATGAATTATGTCCACATAGTAATTGTGACGGTCATAAAATTATGGTGGATGTCCAGAAAATGATTATTTTGTCCAAAACCTTAACTATGTAGTTTAGCCCTTTTAAAAGTATATATGAATCTCGTTCATTTAATTGTGCCGATTGATATATTTAATTGTGCCGATTGATAAAGTAAATGCCACAGTGTTTATGAAATATTACACCATATAATTGGTCACACATTATTCCATAAATTCAAAGTTACATAAAAATGTGAAAACATCTTATATTTTGAAATTATGCTCCGTGAAATTTATTTTCTAAATCCGCCATTGATTAAGATAATTGATTACTTACAATTTGATATTTGGTTATTGTGCTCTTCTTTATAGTTGTTGCTATGTAGATGAGACATCAAAGATTACCTTAGGAAGACTGAACATTTCTCTAACAAATATATATAAGTTTAAATGGATTTTTTTTTATTAAAAAAGAGTTTTCTTAATTGTAGGAAAACCAAATGTTTTAAATCTTGATTATATATATCTTATAATCGTTTCATGACATGATTATAAAAGAAACTAAAACATTATCAGTTTTCTAGTCTACAAGCAAAGGAGATAGAAAAAACAGCACACAAGAGACTTGATAATATAAAATTAACATTCCGCTTAACCAAACTAGTAATAATCCGCACACAAGAGAAATGTATATTTGTTGACATTCTATTGCGGCTCTATGTAAAATCTATTCGCTCTTTGAAAGGAGTAAGCAAATATTGGCATTAATAAATTTGGGTGAGAAAACACTTTTAGTCAAACAACTGAGAATCCCTCATACATAGACAAGCTACGTAAGGCAGATTCTGTTTAGTGCTTCATGCCATTTACCTAATGCTAATTGACTAAAGCCAGTACTTGCTTACTGTTTTAAAGCAGTGAACAAGTTTTGACGAATTTTTCTTTGAAATTTATATACACCTCCCAGAAAAATAATCGATCTCTTTGCACTCTGCAATACTTCTCTTATTTACAAACAACACACATAATTGTTACGATTCAGTATGAATCATTATAACATAAAGTTATAAACAGGTCCCTATCAAACAAGTTTTTTTCTATGTCACAGCGATCGATGGAGAAAAAAAGAAGCAAATATCCAAAAAAAAACAACCCGACAGACTTCTCCCTACTATTAGATTGATCAACAAAATCTTAGAAAAAGCAGAAAACTTCTGTTTAGAAATGTAAGGGGTATAACTATTACCCGAATCTCATTGTCAATCATCTTATTGACCCATAGACAAAAACGTGGAATATGGGGTTGATAAATGCAATTATGGACCCGACAAATATGACAATTATTCGAAGTATGCCTATAAGCAGTATTTACAGACCATATACTCTTGGATGGCACTATACAAAACCCGGAAGATATATGGTTAAGTCAGGATATCAAGTCGAACAACAAAATCCGGATAACATAACCAATATTTTCTATGGTCTGGATGTGAGAAAATTACAGACCCATACATGGAAGCTGCGATGTTCACTCAAATTACGACATTTTATTTGGCAAGCCATATCGGGATGTCTCTCAGTATCAGCAAATTTACAATCCATAGGGATTAACTGTGATACACAATGTGCACGGTGTGGAGCGGAGGAGGAAACGATCAATCACGTCATTTTCGAATGTCCTCCCACTTTACAAACGTGGGCACTTTCTCATATGCCATCACCACCGTGTGTTTTCACAATGTCAACGGTTTTTTCTAATTTTGATTATCTCTTTTGGAGACTTCCAAAAGAAAATCAAAATGAAAAATTTCCTTAGATTGTGTAGTATATTTGGAAAGCGAGGAATGATAAGGTTTTTTCGAATGTAGATAGAGATCCACAAGAAACTTTGAAGATTGCGGAAACTGAGGCAACAATCTGGGAAACGGCACAAAGTAGCGATCAAACAATGGTATCCCAAACTTTTGGCTCTTCTCCGGTGATTCCTCATTACGACAGATGGTGGTGCTATATTGATGGCTCTTGGAAGGACACATATAATTTTTTTGGACTAGGATGGCATTGCTTTCAGGAAAGTGTGGAATGAAGTATTGTAGGAGCTAGGAATTTACGACGAAGTCTCTCTCCCCTACACGCGGAATTAGAAACACTTATTTGGGCCATGCATTGTATGACTACAAACCAGAAGACGGCGATAGCTTTCGTAACAGACTGTTCCGAACTGGTGAAGATGGTGTCTACACCAGAGGAGTGGTCGGTTTTCACTTTACATTTGGAGGAATTCGTGAAGAGTAAGGAGGTGTTTAATTTTTTCTCTATCACTCTCATCCCACGCGCAAACAGCACAACGGCGGGAAAGCTAGCACGGAGTGCTCGTGTTTACTCATTAGATATTACTTATGTAAACTTGGTACCTCCGATTTGGATCTCTGAACCGTTCTAGGTACTTAGGCTGTTGACAAAAAAAAAAACGAAGCCACATAAGAAATGCGAAAACAGAATCTCTGTGAGGAGGAAAACAAAAGAGTTAAATTGGGGATAGATAAGAAGATGTTGCGAGAATGATCGGCTAAAAAAGAGAGAAAAATTAGGGTTTGAAAAAAGAAAAAAAGAAAGAAATACGAAAAAGGAAAAAAGCTGAAAAAAGAAAAACAAAATAGGGTTGGAAACATTGTAACCAAAGTTAATTATCATTGACTCTCCTTTTTGGCTTAGGACTCTCTAAACCGTCTAGAGTCTTAGGTTTTTTGAAAGTGGAGCTTTTTGGCTGGGTTTTTTCCCCTTGAGATAAGATTTTGTGAGATAAAACAATATTCTGGTGAATATTTGAGTGAATCTTTCTGTTTCTATAAGGGTTTTGAGAGTTTTTTCAAAAACCACATTAGCGCCGCTTGGGTTTCTCAAGAACCCTAAATCTAAAACTCAACTAGAACTCATCTTGGTGATCTCTCATTGGAGGTTTTCTTATGGCAAACATTGATAAGGCTTTAATGGCTTTATCTCTTGAAGAGGAGGAAGACGTACCCTTTACTTTACCAAATCTCCCACACTACTGCTCGAATGAGAAGAACGTTATGAGTATTATGGGGCGAACTCTAAATCCGGAGTGTCAGAATATGGCTGACCTCATACTGGATATGCCAAGGAAGTGGCAAGTTTATGATCGCGTGCGAGGAGTGGCGCTTTCAAAAGACAAATTTCAGTTCATATTCAAATATGAACATGATTTGGAAGAGGTAATGAAAAAGAGAGTGTGGACTTTCAACGAATGGACTATTGTGATTGATCGTTGGGTGGAGAATCCACCGGAAGACTACCTGAAGTTCCTGCTAGTTTGGGTACAGATTCGTAATATACCGGTAAACTACTATACATATGCGTCAATCTTTGCTCTAGGAGACATCATTGGAGATGTTAAAGAGGTGGCTTTCGATCCTGAGAAATCCCAGAATAAAGAGTATGTGCGTGTGAGGGTGAATTTCGATGTATCTAAACCAGTAAGGAGATCCAAGGTGGTAAACTTACCAAATGACGGTTCGACAACTATATGGTATGACTTTGAGAGGGTACAGAAAAGATGCTACACCTGTCAACGGCTGACTCACGAAAAAGACAAATGCCCCATCCTAATCAAAATGAGGAAAGAAAAAGCTGCTGATCGGAGGAAGAGCACTCTTGAGGCTAAACATAGCAATGTACCTATCTTGAAAGAATCAGATGCTATGTATGGTGTCCTCACTGAAGAACAAGTTGGTTTAGACCCAATTTCGGGGAGATTAAAGATTAACCCAGAAGTATTACAAGAAATGAGGATATACTTACTTGCCTCTGACGGATCAGAGCGACCGGTAAGAGAAGAACGGGTTAAAAATCAATTCTAGATCTCAAGAATGATTTGATGGGCCAGAAAACCGTCTTAAGGCTTGAGGCACCTCCGGTTTTTACGAATGATATTGACAAAGACAAGGGCAGAGTTTTCAGCTTTGACGAGGTGAAACATGGGAAGGAGAAGGAGGCTCCGAATCCAACTGGTGTGAAACTGATGACTGATTCAATTAATGCAGGCATTGCTATGAGGAAGAATTCAATAGCATAAGATACTTCCTAAGAAAGGACGGCTGCAAATTTTGGACCAGAAAATTCTGTTTTCCGATCATGTTCTTCCGGCTTTAATGTAGGGGCTTCAGAGGCAAGCTCCTCTGGTATTGCAATGAAGAAAACTTTAAGTAAACGTAGAGCAACCATCAGGAAGCGGAAAAAGGGACAAACATTAAACACTCAGAGGGAGGAGGCAATAACCACAGAGAAGAGAAAGGAGAAGGGATGTCTACAAAAAGAAAGGCAGTGGAAGGTATTAATGGGGAAGTTAAAATCGCAAGGTGTACCGAATCAGAGGTGGTCCCGAATGGGGGACTGCCGAATCCCCAATGAGCATATTGAGCTGGAATTGTCAAGGCTTGGGCCGGGCACAAGACTTGACGATTCCCCGTCTCAAGGAGATGCGTCAAAAACATTTCCCTGAGATTTTGTTCTTGATGGAAACGAAGCATTGTCAAAACGTGTTGGTGGATCTACAGGAATGGCTAGGATACGATAGAGTGTATACGGTGAATCCAATGGGGCTAAGTGGTGGTCTTGCCTTATTCTGGAAAAAGAGTGTAATGATGGAAGTTAAGTTTGCGGACAAGAATCTTATCGATTGTTTTGTTGGTTTTGGTGGGATGGAATTCTACGTTTCCTGTGTGTATGGAGCCCCGATTGTTAAAGAGAGAGCTCATGTATGGGAACGTATATCCAGAATTGGCTTGCAAAGGAAGGATAGTTGGTGTATGGTTGGAGATTTCAATGACATTATTCACAATGGGGAAAAGCTAGGAGGACCAAGCGTATCGTCTCTGTTAAAGCTACCCAGCTAAAGAATCTTTCACGCCTCTGTTAAAGCTACCCAGCTAAAGAATCATATTGAAAAGCTCGTTGATGATTCAGGTCAGACTGTTACTTCTGCAGCTTTGATGGGTGATGTGGCAGGGAATCACTTTCAAAAGCTGTTTCAGAAATCGAACGCTGGACATATGAACAGTTTTTTTGAGGACTTTGTGCCAAGAGTAACAACACACATGAATGATTGCCTAACCCGTGAGGTTTCTGAAAAAGAGATAAAAGATGCGGTTTTCGCAATAAACCCTTCTAGTGCTCCTGGTGCAGATGGAATGCATGGGTCTTTTTTCCAAAACTATTGGGATGAGATAGGAGCTGAAGTAACAAAGGAAGTAAAAGGTTTCTTTGAAACTAGGGACTTTCCGGTGGAGTGGAATTATACGTTGTTATGCCTTATACCGAAAATCACCAAACCGACGAGGATGACGGATATGAGGCCGATTAGTTTGTGTTCGGTGCTGTACAAGATTATATCGAAGATCCTCGTTGCGAGACTGCAACCATGGCTCCTTAGGATTGTCTCCCCCACACAATCAGCCTTTGTTGCAGATAGGTTAATTTCAGACAACATTATTATCGTGCACGAGATGATTCATGGATTGAGAACTCACAACAGAATCTCAAAGGAAAGTATGGCCATAAAAACAGATATGTTAAAGGCCTACGATCGAATAGAATGGGCCTATCTCCAGCAACTACTCCATGCTCTGGGTTTTCACGGGAAACTAATCCAATGGATTATGTATTGTGTAACATCTGTCACATACTCTGTTATGATAAATGGAGAAGGTCACGTGATGATTAAACCAGAGAGAGGCCTACGACAAGGCGATCCCCTATCACCATTTCTTTTTGACCTGTGCACGGAGGGGCTGTCGCATTTGTTAAACAAAGCGGAAGCAAACAGGACTCTTAATGGTATTCGATTCTCAGATAAAGGCCCAGCAATACATCATCTTCTATTCGCAGATGACTCTTTACTGATGTGTAGAGCGGAGGAAACATAATGCAATACTATCTACTCGATCCTTAAAGACTATGAAAGAGTCTCAGGGCAAATGATCAACTTCTCGAAATCTTCGATCACCTTTGGGAGCAAAGTTGACGAGGAAGTGAAAGATAAGATTAAGGAGAAACTGGGAATCGAAAACGAAGGAGGGGCTGGAAAATATCTTGGTTTACCTGAA
The DNA here is from genome assembly GCA_030161315.1 of Eutrema japonicum. Classification (NCBI taxonomy): domain Eukaryota; kingdom Viridiplantae; phylum Streptophyta; class Magnoliopsida; order Brassicales; family Brassicaceae; genus Eutrema; species Eutrema japonicum. The sequence goes on from BSQW01000001.1 coordinate 35,905,058, forward strand.
TGTTTTACTGGCTCAAAAAGGAGATGCTAAACTATATCCAAGAGAAAATGAAGGGACGGTTCTATGGATGGTATGGACGATTCTTATCTCAAGGGGGAAATGAGATTCTCCTAAAATAAGTAGCAATGGCAATGCCTGTCTTTGCTATGTCAGTTTTCAAACTTCCTCAAGGAACAATCCAGAATCTGACAAGCGCAATGGCAAGTTTTTGGTGGAACGCCCAAGAAGACGTAAAGAAAATGCAATGGGTCTCGTGGGAGAAGATGTGTCTATCGAAGGACAATGGTGGGCTTGGATTTAGAGATCTGGAGAGGTTTAATCAAGCACTTTTGGCAAAGCAAGCGTGGCGTCTAATAGACTCTCCGAACAGCTTATGTGCTAGAGTATTGAAAAGTCGATACTATAACGGCTCTGTTTTTGTAGAGGCAGAATTGGGATCGCATCCGTCTTATGGATGGAGAAGTGTGCTACATGGTAGAGAGCTTCTACTAAAGGGATTAAAAAGATCAGTGGGGATGGGAGAAGACCTTCACGTATGGCTGGATCCTTGGATCTATGACGAGACTCCAAGAGCGCCTTATCGAAAGCCCCTTTTTTACGATCTCCGCCTTAAGGTTAGTAGCTTGATAAACCCCCAAACAAAAACCTGGGACATAGGCAAATTACGTGAGCTTTTCACCCCAAGTGATGCTTTGACTATTTTGAAATCTCGGCCAGCTATACACCAAAAAGATGGATGGGAATGGGTTCATAACAGAAGTGGTGAATATTCTATGCGTTCTGGTTATTGGTTGAGTGGAACACTAATGCATTCAGAGATCAAGCGGGAGGCCATGGTAAGACCCTCTCTTAACCCACTTCGAGAAAAAATCTGGAAAATTAAGACGACTCCAAAAATCAAAATCTTCTTGTGGAAAGATTTAATGGAAGCTATTGGTGTAGCCGATGGCCTGAGAAAGAGAGGTATGAATGTGGAAATGGATTGCCAAACGTGTGGCATAGAAGGAGAATCGATTAATCACGTCCTCTTTCAATGCTCTATCGCTCGTCAAGTCTGGGCTCAAACAAATTTCCCTTTCCCTCGCGAAGGCTTCGAAAACCTGACGTTGTATGAGAATTTTAGTTACCTTTTCAGCTGTGTTGAAAAGGATGCAATCCCCAAGGAAATAAGCTGAGGTTTCCCATGGATATTGTGGATGATTTGAAAAAATCGAAATTCAAGGTTATACGAGGGGAAAATCTTTTCAGCAGATGCGACAGTGGCTAAGATTCAAGAAGATTGCAGCCAATGGTTTACTGTCCAGGAAAAGGAGGAGGAAGAAATAACAAGAGTCGTATCTGAGCTGAATCAAAAGAAAAAGTGGGAAGCATGATATGCTCAAATTAATACCCTAACAGTATTAAAGCAGTAGTTGTAATATAGCTAGGGGTCGAACCACAAAGACTCACAGAGATGCACAATAGATTGTATAGTATCGAATTAAGCTAAGCCAAACAGATGTAATTGAAAATAGTGCAGAAATTAAACGAGATGTAATTTAATGGAGGAAATATAGGCTCAGGGTTTTTCTCAGGAAATCAATGAATGCAGATAAACTAACTAACAGGATTCAGATTTAGCACAGTTCTTGAACTCAAATCACTAAAGTATAATTAACCAACTGTTGTTGCGAGAATTATCTAAATCTAAATCCTAGGAATTCCAAATCTCTTTGCCAATCCTAAAGTCTAAATCATCTTTAATATCAGGTTTGATGTGTTCACAAATCAATTAAACCAAATCTCTTTACGAATAATCAATTTGCTCACCTAGGTTCTATCAGGTAATTAATCGCACTGTCGTGCCTAATCAATTATCCTAAGATCTAAGTTCCAGATTCGTCAACCTAGAATTAGCGTTGAGAACAACCTAAGGCAAAACTAATTCAGATGGTGAATCCTAAACAGATAATTAACCTAGCATTCAGAGAAAACCCTTATGAGAACCCTGAACCTAAAGTGGATATACTCAGACATGGAGAATGAAACAATCAACATGTTTGAATAAATCATCAATAAATAGAATAGAATAACAAGAGGTTTTGAGATATGATCTCGGACGAAGGGAGATTCAGACTTGTCTCTCAAACCAAAGTATAGAAAATAAAGCTTAGCCATAAAAGTGGCTGAAAAACCTAATTATATAGCTAAAACACGTTCTGGGCCATCTTGTAAATATCAAAGTTTTCTGGGCCAATTATGCAATTCTTCAACTCTTCAATAAGTCGCGATCCTTCTGTTTCCTCGACGGGTATCGATCGATACCAGGTGGTATCGATCGATACTCAGATGATTTTGATGTCTCAGCTACACAGATCTCTGCTTCGCTCCAGAATATTCCAGAAAGCTCCAATATCTCCAATTATGCTCCAAACGTGCTATAACATGTAAAAGACTCTAAAAGACTACAAAACACTAGAAAGACTCTATAAAAGGACTTATATCATGGCCTAAACAGGGTAAAAACCATGATATATCAACTCCCCCAGACTTAGCCTTTGCTTGCCCTCAAGCAAATAGAAGACTAAACCAGAGAAAGAGGTTTGAAAACGTAGAGATTCACCTGTTCACGAACCATAGAAATGACCCTCTTCACAAGTACCCAAATGTCACCTAATCAGCTTTTGATCTAACCACCATGTACTTCTCCGTAGACATTCGTAGCTTTCCCAGACTACACACATTATCTCACATCATTGTTCAAATAAAGCCATCCTCGACAGTTTCATCGCTGCAGCCTTCTAGATTCTTTACCAGACAATATCATGACAAGGAACCACCCTTTTTCACACTTTTTGTATCAATTTCTCTCCCGAGAATTATTTCTTATTATGTTCTTTCTTTTCTTTTCAGCTTTGCATATACACATCAAGGTATGAGACACGAGTATTGATGGTGTTTGCCACCAAATCTCCCGTTCTTCCCTCTCAATGTATCAAAGGATGTAGGCGAATAGTGGCATCATAGGAAAATCCTAGCCTCGCTTCCAATCCTCTGTGTGATCATCCCCTCTTAAGTAGAATAATGGGATCGCTGGAAATTTTCCTAACCCTCTACTCAGAAGAAAATCATTTCAATATTTTATGCTTTTATTTATCAACTTATAACAGGGGAGAGAGATACCATAACTCTAAACTAATGGGTTCCTTTATCAGATATGAATGATGAATCAAGCTCTAAAAACACTAATCACATTGATGAAGTGCAAAAATTTGGCTCAGGCTTCAGATGAACTCTGCTGGAGACATGGATGTTTTCTAGTCAACTGCTCAGTCCTTGGATTTTTCATTAGTCGATTTAGAACTAATCCTGTAACACTGTGCACTCAAAAATAAAATCAAATCAATAGGTTCAAGCACAGGATCATCGTCTCCAACAAGTTTTGACTCAATAAAACAATTTTGACTCAATAAAACAACTGACTCTAAGAAAAACAAACACAATGTCAGCAGACACCTCCCCCAAACTTGAACAACACTGTCCCCAGTGTTATCTAGCCTAGAGTCAGTGAAATAAAACAAAACAACAGAATAAAATTGGGAAAAACAAGAAGTTACCTTGCCGGAACATTGAGTATCGCACAGCTTGGTATTGATCGATACCAGAATTAAATCGACATGAACCTTTCTCAATCGTGTAGGGTATCGACCAAAAGCATGGCCGGCGTATCGCGATCAATCTGATGATCTGATAATGGGATTAAATGCGATATGTGAATGGGGGTTTGAGACGGAAACAACTCCTTTGAATCAGGTGGCTTCAAAAATTGCGAGAAGTGTTACAACGGAGAATAGATGGCAATCGTATGTTGCTTCTGGAAGTCCGGATTGGTTAAAAGATTTAATCGAATCAGAGATGTCAATTACCTCGGTGTAATTGATGATTAGAAGATTTTTATGTTTTTCTCTACTGCGTGCTGAGCAAAACTCTGAAGCTAGCAATGTCAAGTTGTGGAGCCTGTTTTGGTGCAAGCTCTCACTCTTATCCAGCCTGAAGGGCATTACAGTCAAGCTACTGACGTTAAACGAGCGCTTTGTGGGATGCAACCCACTGGTGAGTTTTTGAGTCGTTTTTGTTTTTATTTTCGTTCGTTTTATGTTTGTGTCAGGATAAAAAAGGAGCAAACTCGAAATCGCCTGAGTGTCGATCGATACCCTTCAGTATCGATCGATACCCTACGCGATTGAGAAAGGTTCATGTCGATTTAATTCTGGTATCGATCGATACCAGGCTGTGCGATACTCAATGTTCCGGCAAGGTAACTTCTTGTTTTTCCCAATTTTATTCTGTTGTTTTGTTTTATTTCACTGACTCTAGGCTAGATAACACTGGGGACAGTGTTGTTCAAGTCTGGGGGAGGTGTCTGCTGACATTGTGTTTGTTTTTCTTAGAGTCAGTTGTTTTATTGAGTCAAAATTGTTTTATTGAGTCAAAACTTGTTGGAGACGATGATCCTGTGCTTGAACCTATTGATTTGATTTTATTTTTGAGTGCACAGTGTTACAGGATTAGTTCTAAATCAACTAATGAAAAATCCAAGGACTGAGCAGTTGACTAGAAAACATCCATGTCTCCAGCAGAGTTCATCTGAAGCCTGAGCCAAATTTTTGCACTTCATAACTATGGTTTTCATGATGAAGCATGCTTTTGGTCTGTTTATAGCTTCAGAGTTATGAAGGTACTCGAGTAGGTGACTACTCACGAAATAGTTGTCTAAATGTAGATGACTGTTTCATCATCATATCACTAACATTAACTTTTGGCAAAAACAACTCGAGTCAATGGAAACCAAGGTGGTTTTCAACCTAAGCAATCATTTGCACCACCCGGTTTCCCGCAACAAGTCCACGGCACCACAACCACGACCCAAGACAACGATGTGAAAGCCATGCTTCAACAAATCATCCAAGGTCAAGCAAATGGGGCTATGGACATAAGCAAGAAGATGGCGGAGATCAAGAACAAAGTCGATTGCTCCTACAACGAGCTCACCTCCAAATTTGAGACGTTGAACTCGAAGATCATGCGACTTGAAGGAAAGGGAGTGGCTTCTTCATCCCGAACACAAGGTCAATTATTGGGCAAGCCCGAGACTAATTCAAAGGAGTACATGAACGCTATCACACTTCGATGTGGTAAGGAACTTCCCTCTCGTGAAGCTCCTAAAATCGATGAGGTCACCGATGTCAAAGTTGGGGGGGGGGGGAGAAGTTTGAAACTTAAAAAGATGTGATTAAGGATGGAATTGTGGGTAGTAAAGACAAAGACAAGGAAGTTGTTGCTCAAGAGAGGCCCAAGAAGAGAGAGACCTTATTTGTCCCACCACCACCTTATGTACCGAAGCTACCATTCCTTGGTCGTTTCAAGAAACAACTGTTGGAGAAGTATAGGGCGATATTTGATAGACAAATGGAAAAGGTTGAACTTACCATGCCATTAGTTGATGCATTCCTCCTAGTGTCGCAATATGCCAAGTTCCTTAAGGATGCCATCAAAGAGAGATCGAATGAGATGGAAAGCATGGTGGTGCTAACTCATGAATGTAGTGCCATCATTCAAAAGAAGACAATCCCGAAGAAGCTTGGTGACCCCGGTAGTTTCACTTTACCTTGCGCTCTTGGACCGTCAGCTTTCGACAAGTGTTTATGCGATCTTGGAGCAAGTGTTAGCTTGATGCCGCTTTCGGTTGCAAAGAGCCTTGGGTTTGTCCGCTACAAAGCTTGTAAGATTTCTCTCATCCTTACGGATAGATCGGTGAGACATCCAATTGGAATGCTTGAGGACTTGCCTATTATGATTGGAGACTTCGTAGTTCCAACGGATTTTACCGTCTTAGAGATGGACGAGGGGCCTAAGGATCCTCTAATATTCAGGAGGCCCTTCTTGGTAACCGTGGGTGCAATCATTGACGTTGGGAAGGGGAATATCGACCTTCATTTGGGCAAGAATGAGATATTAGAGTTTGACATCAACGATGTTATGAAGAGACCCACCATAGATGGTCAAGTCTTCTACATCGAGGTGATGGATGAATTAGCAGACAAACTCTTGGAGGAGTTGAATCTTGAGGATGGCCTGCAAGTTGCCTTGACTAAGGATCACAGTGAAAATGGGTATTTGGATGAAGCTAGTGAGAGCTACAAGCTGATTTTGGATTCACACAAGACGATGGTTGGTGAAGCCATGGTCATTGATTTGGGTCTTCAAGGGATGAAATGTGAAGACGGTTCCACAATGAGCTCGGTCCAAGAGAGCTTTGCTTTGGAGGCGGATCGAGACGAGGACGGGCAAGAAGCTAGCAATGGTAAGACTAGCATGAACGACGATTGGAGTGAACTCAAGGTGCCTAAGGTGGACCTCAAACCACTTCCCGTTGGGCTAAGGTACGCTTTCCTAGGTCCAAATGAGTCATACCCGGTCATTGTAAATGAGAACTTGAATTATGATGAATTGTCTTCCCTTTTGAACGAATTAAGGAAGTATAGGAAAGCCATTGGTTATTCCTTGGATGACATCAAAGGTATTTCCTCTACTCTTTGCACACATAGGATACATCTAGAAGATGAATCAATGACTTCTATCGAACATCAAAGGAGGTTAAATCTGAATTTGAAAGAAGTAGTCAAGAAAGAGATTCTAAAGCTTCTAGATGCGGGGATTATCTATCCTATCTCCGATAGTAGGTGGGTATCCCCGGTCCATGTGGTGCCCAAAAAGGGAGGAATGACGGTTGTGAAGAATGAAAAAGATGAATTAATACCCACTAGAACCATAACCGGCCATAGGATGTGTATTGATTATCGAAAACTTAACTCCGCCTCTAGGAAAGATCACTTCCCACTCCTATTTATTGACCAAATGCTTGAAAGGCTTGCAAACCACCCATACTATTGCTTTCTTGACGGATACTCGGGATTCTTCCAAATCCCGATACATCCCAATAATCAAGAAAAGACAACATTCACATGCCCCTACGGTACCTTCGCTTATCGAAGGATGTCGGTCGGGTTATGTAATGCACCATCAACTTTTCAACGATGTATGATGTCTATATTTTCGGATTTGATCGAGGAAATGGTTGAGGTTTTTATGGATGATTTTTCCGTATATGGCTTTTCGTTTGGTGTGTGTCTTTCCAATCTTTGCAAGGTACTCACTAGGTGCGAGTAAGCAAATCTCGTTTTGAATTGGGAGAAATGTCACTTCATGGCCCGTGAGGGAATCGGCCTCGGGCACAAGATTTCGGAGAAGTGAATCGAAGTGGACAAGGCCAAGATTGAGGTTATGGTGAGCTTGGAACCACCAAAATCGGTTAAAGACATCCGAAGCTTCTTGGGTCATGCCGGGTTATATCGGAGATTTATCAAGGATTTTTCAAAGATAGCAAGACCACTCACAAGGTTTCTCTGCAAAGAAGTGGAGTTTAACTTCGATAAAGAATGCCTGGAGGCGTTTTTGGAGATCAAAAAGGCTCTTGTGAGTGCCCCTATTGTGCAAGCACCGGATTGGAGTCTCCCTTTTGAGATTATGTGTGATGCTATCATTTATGCGGTAGGAGCGGTTCTCGGGCAAAAGAAAGACAAAAAGATGCACGTGATCTACTACGCAAATAGGACACTTGACGATGCAAAAGGAAGGTATGCTACTACGAAAAAGAGCTACTTGCGGTTGTTTTCGCTATCGAGAAGTTTAGGTCCTATGTGGTTGGCTCCAAGATCATCGTCTACACGGATCATGCCGCCTTGAGGCATATCTATGCTAAAATGGACACCAAGCCAAGGCTCTTGCGATGGATCTTGCTACTTTAAGAATTTGATATGGAGATCGTCGATAAGAAGGGGATTGAAAATGGAGTTGCGGATCACTTGTCTGGGATGCGCATTGAAGATCTTATGCTAATCGACGATTCACTCCCCAAAGAGCATCTTATGTTGGTTGGTGTTTTGAGTAAAGGTTTTAAGGCGGTAGAAGTTCTCGAAGAAGCTAAGGGATTAAAAGATGAAAAGTTACCATGGTATGCGGATTTTGTCAACTGCCTAGCTTACGAAAAGGAACCGCCAATGTTGAATGGCTACCAAAGGAAGAAGTTCTTTAGAGACATCACTCGTTTCTATTGGGATGAGCCTTACTTGTATACGCTTTGCAAGGACAAACTCTATAGGAGATGCATCCCCGAGGAAGAAGTTGAGGGGATCTTGATGCATTGTCACGGTTCATCATATGGAGGCCACTTTGCTTCATTCAAGATGGTTGCTAAGGTTCAACAAGCGGGATTTTGATGGCCGACTATGTTCAATGATGCTCAAGAGTTTGTACCAAGGTGTGACGCATGTCAAAGAAAGGGCAACATTAGTAGGAGAGACTAGATGCCACAAAATCCGATCCTAGAAGTAGAGATCTTCGACGTGTGGGGCATAGACTTCATGGGGCCGTTTCCTTTGTCCTACGGAAATCAATACATTTTGGTGGTCGTGGATTACGTCTCTAAGTGGTTCGAAGCAATTGCAAGCCCGACAAATGATGCAAAGGTGGTTCTCAAGTTGTTTAAGTCTATAATCTTCCCTCGTTTTGGAGTCCCACGGGTGGTTGATACTAAAACTTTTCGGTCTTAAAGAGGTATCAATAACTCTAAATACAAGTAGTATAAGAGGTTATCAATCCGTATTAGGAGATGATTCTAAACATTAAGAATGCAAGGGACCTATGTAAGTTAAGCTAATTAAAAGGGGTTTTGTGATTAAGTATCCAAATTAAAACAAGTAAAGCAACTAAACAAGATGTAAATCAATAAGCAAAAGCGGATTCAAAGATGGGATTATGGATAAAAGATGACCCAAGTTCAATTCATGATGATCATTTACTCAAACAAGCTAATCCCTAGGCATAAGACCCTTAACTTGACTAATTTTCTTTCAAGCAATTAATCACTATGCTAATCACCTAATCCATTAACAAACTCTCATTTGTGGATCATTGATTAGTAAGCATTAAGTTTAAATAAACAAGATCAACCAAAGATATACCCTAGACAACTATTATCATAGGCTATGAGTATAAGTCTCTTGTTTAGTTCATCAAGGCATTTCATCAAACACTTGGTGTGCATGAAATGCCTTATGATCTAGACCTACTCTTTCAAGCTAGATCTAGTTTTAAGAACACTAAACAAGAAGGGATATAAGGATATCTAACCCTAAACACCATGAATCAAGCCTTGGATCACCCTAATCTACCCCATCTCTAAACCCTAAAAGACTACTCAAGACCCATTAGAATCAACCCAAAATCGATGGAGATAGAGGTCGAATCCATGGATGAATGTTGAATAATCAAGATAGAAAGAAGATAGATGGAAGAGATTGATAGAAACAAGTAGTAAATTACATAAAACAAAGGATCCTCCTTACAAATCTCAAGTTATCTCTCAAAGGTAAGGGTTTTAGACTTAAGAAAAAGCATAAAAAATGAAATTAGGTTTAAATTGTCTTTAAATAAAAAAGTGCACGACCGGGTCAACCCGGAACAAACCGGGTATTGACTCGGTCAGATCTTGGGTCATGTCTTCTATACCGGCCAAAACGGGTCTGGTATGCATGTGGCCGGTATGAGTGCAATAATCGAAGGGGGAAATACCGGGCCGATTGGAGCCTGTGTGCACAACCGATAATGTCCCTGCCGGAGTGAAAGCCGGACATCGGGCGAGAGAGTTGTTTTTTTTCCGGGCCGGTGCGATCGTCTTCATCGAGGAGGAAGCTTCTTCATGCCAGGCCAAGTGGAGCCGGTACGCACAGCCGACAATCTCTCTGGTGGAGTGAAAGTCGGATACCGGGCGAGAGAGCTTCTTCATGCCGGGCCGGTACTATCGTTTTCATCGAGGATGATGTTTCTTCATGCCGGGGGAAATGGATCCAGGATGCGCGTCCGGTAATCTTCCTGGTGGGATGAAATGCGGACACCGGGCCGACGCGCCGGATGTGATTTCCCTGGCATGAGAGTTTTCATCGGGGGAAGATGCTTCTTGGCGCCGGGTGAGTTAGAGCCGGTACGTGCAGCAAGTGTAGAGTCTGTTTTGGCTAAAGTCGATACCGGCCAGGTTAGGTCCGATATGAGAGGCCGGTAAGGTGAGTGCGATCCACCTTTGCTTCTAGGCATTGCTTCAAGGTCCCAAGCGAAGTGTGAACTCCTCCAAAGTCTCCAAAAGCCTCCAAAGTACCTAAAAGAGACTCAAAAACATGTAAGACTCTCTAGGACTTAGTATGAAATCCCTAAACTCTAAATGAGACAAAACAAATAAGAAATGCAATGAAACTATATGCGTATGAGATAAAACCTAAGCTAAATGAATGCATAGAAGAGACAAAATATGAGAATATCAACTCCCCCAAACTTACTCATTTGCTTGCCCTCAAGCAAACAAATAAGAAAAAGTAGGGAGAGAGGTTTGAAGGTGGGAACTCAAATCCACAAGTAGCACAACAAACAAAATCATGTTCAACGTCCAAGCTTGTAGTTCTCAAATGCACAAGTGAGTCTACTCCAAAGGAGTTAGCCATTCCTATTTCATCATGTATCAAATCCAAATCCCAATCTACACAAGCAATCATATTCTCTAACCCCTTAACATTCATTAGAGGTGTAACCATGAATTATGTTTATGCAAGGTCAAATCGAATTCGTTTGGCTAAGGGTTTGGTTATGAGATGAAGGTGATCTCATTATCATGCATGGGTAATCAAGTACAAGGATCTCTCATGGAATAAACAAACCTTAGCAAAATGCTAAAGGTAAAAGGCAACCTATGCATAAAAGGGAGAATTCTAATTTGCTTCAGCTTCTTCTCACATTGGGGATCGACTTCTTCTTCCTCGATGTCATGGTTTGGTGCTTCCTTGTTTTGACTTAGCTCTTCTTTTTCTTCATTTTTGTTCACGCCTCTCCTCATCTTTGATGCTTGGGCCTTTTCGGCTTTCTTCTTTTTCCTTAAGTCTTTTTAGCCTATCTTATTCTTAGATCTAGTCTTATTATTTTATTTTTGCACCAACCAATCTATATAAATTCGATCTTCTTTTTCCTTTCCCCTTTTTCATCTTTTCCAATCCACATTACCATTCCACACATACCCGATCACCAAGTTTCAAAACCGTTTCCCCCAAACTTGAACCAAGAACCGCCACCCTAACTAGCCTATCCCTAGATTAACTCCGTGAAAATGGAGCTAAGTCTACATGAGAATTCCCTCTTGTCGCCCTAAACCTAACACGTTTTTCCAAGTTTGTTCGAAAGAAAGGCCTCACAATTCACACACTAATAACAATGGCTAGAAAGAAGGTTGAGGTTAAGGTAGGGGAAACCATTCCAATGATGGGATATAGCTACTTGGATAAACAAGAGTGGTAAAAAGGAAAAAGATTATCCAAGTATGTATATGTGATCCACGAATTCATTCAAAAATGCATAAACACAATATTTACAAATCAAGATTGGGGTTATCACTTAAATGGGGTTGGATGCAACTCAAGTATGCTTCAATCAAGGCAAGTATGATGATACATGAGAACTAAGAATGGTGCATCTTTACTTTCATGCTCACTTAAATGCATCAAACAACTACGAACGAGGGAATTGAATTAATTTCTTAAAGTGCTACTCTACAAGGAAGATTCATCATTGTTCCCATGCATATGCAATGAATCCTAAGTATGCAATCCTAGACTCAATGTACAAATGCAAATGCATCCTAAATGACAACCTAAATGACTTTTTTTTTGTGTTTCAATCTTCAAAATTTTCAAAATTTTTTGTTGTTTTTTATATGCCTTAGATGAATGCATGAGACTCAAAATGCAAAACTCAAAATAAGACAAAACAAATGACATTAGATATCGGTCCCTCCCCTAAACTTAAATCACACCGTCTCAGTGTGAAATAAATCAAAGGAAGATACCCAAATAAAAATAAAATAAAATGCTAGACTCAAGTAAACGAAAAACTATTTACAAAGTTTTGGAGTGATACCTCAAAAGCTTTCGGATGGGGAAGAAGACCCCATCGAGTATGAAGGATTGCTAGAGCACGGAGACGGTGTATTCATTACCTTCCTCTTGGCCGCTTTCACCTCATAGGAGGATGGAATGTACTCGTCGTCGTGAATCACCAACTCTCCTCCATGTAGTTGAAGACGTTTGTCCAACGATGTAAAACGTTCTCCAATCTCCTCTTGCTCCACCGTGCTCGGCTCTCCTTGGCCGTGAGAGGAGCTAGCCTCTCCTTTCTTTCCCTTGAGCTCTCTAACCGTGCCCTTCAAATCCTTGACCGCCTTTACCAACTTCTGAATTGTCTTATCTTGCCACTTGCACCAACGTTGAAGTAACCTCGTTTGGTGGTGTGCATGTCTACTGGCAACCTCCGGCATCCTCCCATCATAAGGATCAAAGCAATACCTCTCACTTCCGTACTTGGGACAAGTGGGAATCGAGTGTGCATCTTCTTCTTCATCCTCATGGCCATTGGGTGATTTAACATCTTCTCTCGGTATTTTATTCCCCTTCTTTCTTTGAAAGCAAATCCTCTCTAGTGGTGGGTCCGTGGCTGGGTTGTAGAAGTGATCATTGGTGGGATAGAACTAGATCTCTTTCCTCCCTCGGGGTGTGGTGAGAGGAGTGTTAGGCAAAAGGACTTTGACCGGGTTGGTCCCGGTTAGTCTTAGGTTGTAGGCGAAAGTCTTGCCTATCTTGCCTTCGAAGAACTTGGTCCTTGAGAGATAGGCCTCATCCATAAACTTCACGTTCTTAGTCTCTTCCACCAACTTAATCCCTTTAGCCTTGAGGATCGAAGTTACCAAACCGCCTATGAAGATTTTAGGCTCCTTGCTCTTTGTAGTGAGAGCCCAAATTTTGTAGCCAAGTAAGTGGTTCACTAGAACGACGGCTAGGCACGAGCGTGCACTATCTCCAATGAAACGCCGGTTGTCTTGAGGTGTGTCAAGAAACAGTGTCAAGCCTAAAGCAAGCAACTCCATATCTTCTTCCGAAACCGTTCCAAACTCTTTCTTGGCAAAGAATGTGTGAGAAAGGATCCTGTGGGCATAACGAATGGCGGGGTGGCGGATGCATGTGCCTTTGATGGACCCGGGATTATATTCTCCCATACCAATGACTTTCCACAAGTAAGTCAAGTCGTTCTTCCCATAGAGAAACTTGAGGCCTCTCTTGGTTCCTTCTTCTTTGATCCCAAACACTTGACTTAGCTCATGGAATGTCATCTTGTATGTTTCTCTATCCACCTTAAACTCAATGAAACCGTGGCCATCATCCTCATTGGCGTCTTTATCCCCTCGTTCATGGAACATAGCTTCCAATTATCCAAGAAATTGGCAAGCTTGGTCTTTATGAGAGAGGTTAGCCAAGTCCAAGATTCCACCAAACCCCATGTTGGTGAAAATCGATTTCACATCTTCAAGGATCCCCATCTTCTCAAGTACGACATTGTCCGGGAATTTTGTCTCCACGAATTTCACCTCCTTGAGCTTCTTGGCATACTCACTATAATTAGGGTCTCTTGGCTTGGATTTGGGGTTTCTCTTCTTCTTTTTCACTTGCACCACGTCTTCCACAACGTTTTCTTCCTCATTAGCAAGTGCCGCCTTTCTCCTCTTTTCTAGGCCTTTAGTGCTTGCCTCTAATGCTAACTCTCTCTTTTTAGTCGGTGGGCCTGAAACTTTGATTGGGTCGCTTGTTATCGCATGGTACCTGCATTGTCTCAAAGAATGTATAAGTTCCAAGAAACCAAGATACAACCTTTGTCATTACCAAGCAAAGGCAAACATGAGACAAAGAGGATAGTACTCAATTTGCAAAAAAAGACAATGAATTTCTTATTAGCAAAATTGAGTATGCCAATTAAATGCTCCAAGAACTCATTCAAATCTCCAAGGTTGCAACTTTTAGCACAAAACACCAAAATCGATTTTCTTGGTTCAAAAATCCAAAATTTCTCAAGTGCATCACAAATTAGCTAAAGAACTACCTAGCTTAGCCATTTCCAACCTAATCCCAATGTTTTTATTCAAGTGTAAGCACTACCCAAATAAAGTCATGAAATTTTTCACTTATGAGCAAGTTCTTGAATTTTTCATGAAATATTTGAGTAAAATACCTTGGGGATACAAGATTTGAATGGAAAACCGTGGGTAGATCTAGAAAGAGGATGAAAAATCCGGAATTTAGCAACTTGAATCACGATTTTTGGGTAAGAGATGAGAGAGTTATGAGTAGATGAAGGTTGAGAGGAGAAAAATGGTCATGGCCGCAACAAAGAGGAGGAAGAAGACTTACCTGGCCGGTCCATTGGATGATAGATCTAAACCATGGACCGTTGAACAAAGGCTCGGACCGATGGGCAATACCAACCCAGGGCAAAAGATGGCCGGTATGCACGTCCGGGATTACATGTGCGCAAGCTTTCATACCGGGCCGATTACAGCCGGTACGTAGGGCCGGGATGCATGTGTGCAAGCTAAAGTTTCACACCGGGCCGATTACAACCGGTATATGGGGCCGGTAAAACTCATGTGCTCGGTGCATTCCAATACCGGGCCACATCCATCTTTTTGCACCGGGCCGGTATCTTTCTCCTTCGACTAACTTAATCTGACGTGCAAGGGAAACATTTTCATGTCGGGCCTATCACAACCGGTATATGAGGCCGGTAAACTCTCTGTCCTTGCAAAATTTTCACACCGGGCCTTTTCACTTCTGTGCACCGGGCCAGTACTGCTGCTACGGGTAAGGGAAACGACTGTGCATCGGGCCGATTACAACCTGTACGTAGGGCCGGTGTGAGTGCTTGTTCACGTTTTGACCATTCCTTTGCAAGGCTTCACCACTTGGACACCAAGTACCCTATGAACACTTATCAAAAATATCAAAAAGTAAAAGCAAAGCATGAAAAAGAGAAAATTAAAAGTACATACAAGGATAAGCTTGGTGTGTCTCCCAAGAGCACTTTGTTTTACGTCATTAAGTTCGACGTTGGTTACCACATTCAAGCGAGGGGAACATCATCGAGAGGGATCGAGCCTCCCTCTTCAATGATTTCCTTAGCATTATATGGTTTGAGTCTTTGACCGTTTGCAATGAATTCTTGGCCACTCTTGTTCACAAGTACCACGGCCCCATACGGCATCACCTCCTTGATCTCAAACGGTCCGGACCATCTTGACTTGAGCTTCCCGGGAAAAAGCTTCCACCGGGAGTTGAACAATAGCACTAGATCTCCAACTTTGAAGTCCTTTCGCAAGATCTTCTTGTCATGGAACGCCTTGGTCCGTTTCTTGTAGATCCTTGAGCTCTCATAGGTCTCTAACCTAATCTCATCTAACTCTTGGAGTTGAATCAACTGCCTCTCTTGTGCGGTCTTTAGATCAAAGTTGAGAAGTTTCACCGCCCAGAGGGCCTTCACTACAAGAAATTCGCGTATTATTAGCGCCTGGAAAACGCTATCTTACAAATACATAGCGTTTTAAAAAGCGCTCTATCATCGACCGCGATAATAGGTCGGACACTTTAGATAACCTTTTTTATGCACGATATACAATAACGCTTTTTTATATGCGATATATAAGAATACGATAGCAATTATTTAGTGTTATTTATTTTTATGCTACAACATAACCAAAACGTTATGTATTATTTTAAAATAGCATAACCAAAATGTTATGTATTATTTTAAAATAGCATAACCAAAATGATATGTATTTTTATGTTACAGCTTTTATTTTATGCATATATAAAATTATAAATACTTCAAATGTAACAAACTAAAGACAACTTTATAATTGTAAATATTACATTGTTAAAGTCTAAACCACACAAAGAGTTCAATATTACATTAAACTAAACCACACAAAGAGTTCAATATTACATTAAACTAAACCATAAATCCAGCCAATAGCACACAAGTACGTTCATAGACAAATTTCACCACAAACTCACATAAAAATAAGTTTCTCATTAGGCCACGCCACTGTTGTACCTAAAGCATCGGCAACGCATTCCACTTCTGAATTTGGTCTCCAAACTTTGGCCTTTCCTTTCTTAATAACTTCTACCCATACTTTGCTAGCATTATGACCTAAGGGGACAAAGTGGATCATCTCTTCCGGATTGGTTGAAGCAACTCTACCTTCTGCAACGATCTCTCATGAGTTTTCACAATCCAACAGCATGCAATTCTTTTTCTTACCACCTGATAAGCTGTTATCGATGTTGCAACTTACACTCTCCACTCACAAACAAAATTTAACAATCATAAGGCCAACTCAAACACAGGTTCATATAGAATTTCAGAAAATAACTTAAATTATAGTAATAGAATTATACCGCATGTGATGATGCTTTTGGTGATGCTCGTCTTGAAGGTGGAGTACTCAAGTGTGTCTTCTGAATAGGCCAGACAACATACTCATGAAGTGCGTTACCCATCAAGTACATTTCACTAGTAGGTCTCCACAGATAAGCATCTTTCTTCACCACCTTTTCAACCTTCAGTAGTGCGTCATTCGGACCTATAGGAATATTGTTGACCTTCTCTTGGGAATCAGTTAAACACATACGACCCTCAGCAACTACTACATCCTCCATATTCCAATCATACATAATGATTCTATCAAGTGATGCCTAAGTCATAAAAAAACACATATATTAGAACATATCAAATATAACTTTATACTTAACTAAGAAATGAAAAGAACAAACAATGCCATACCTTGGAAGCCAGACCCAAGATTTGTCCATGTTACAAAAATACCACAGCTCCACGACCAAGTGTACATACACTCAAATTAAAGCATATCAATCAAAAACACTCAATCAACAACACTTACGAAAACAAGCATCGTGTGTATGAACTTCCCTTATTTCTGATAGATAATTACTCACCAACTAAATTTATGTACTCCTCTGTTGAATGCGAACTTCAAAACCCTAACACTTGCCTCTGTTACAGAACTCGAGTTCTGAAACCCACAGTTATCTGCAAAATTAGAGCGTCGATTATAACTCGAGTTTTGAAACCCACAATAAGCTTAAATTGTGAGACGAATGAACCCTAAATCGATGACTCTTACAAAAACAATAGATCTAAAACACAGATTATAAGTAAACATACCTTGAGCCTAATCGAACCGTCAAATCTGTCTGCGAAACACCAAAATAAACGAATCGGGTCAATACTAAACATGTAAGAACCTTAGATCCATGTATATCTGTATCAATTACCAAATATCTCACCTTCAATGTAGCAATCTTCCCAGAAAACCCTCTGCGTCGACTTCGATAATTCCAATGCAGATGATAAATCCTGAGATTAGGGTTTACGTTTGGACAGTAAAACTGAGAAATCGAGTTTCAGAGTGAGAAATCGAGTTTCAGAGTGAGAAATCGAAAGGGATATAGAGTTTCATAGTGCTCAGGAACGGCTTGAACAAAGAGAGAAAGAGTGTGAAATCTGAGTTGTGCGTGTGTGAAATGTTTTTGGGAAAACCAATTTTCAATTTTTTTGGCTAAGTCACGCGGTGACTTAAAATTTTTAGTCCCGCTTAACAATTTCACAAGCGCCAAACACTAACAATTTCAATAATAAATTTATTTTTGTTATATAAATTGTTACACAAATACTAATAATTATATAACAAAAAACTATATAACAAATGTTGTGAAACCCTAAACCCTAAACATTAGTTTGTAGGGTTTGTATGTTTGTAATAATTTTTGCAATGATTCTCCAATCATTGACAATCATTTTAATTTTCATTTGTTAAATTGACAACATAACATAAATAGTTTATACCCTAAACACTAACTAAATAAAATCATTAATAAACACTTAATTCTTTCTTTTGGTTTTATCTTTAAATTTTATTTTATACATATAATTTGAAGACAAGATTTTATTATATATTCTATTGTTATTTTGCAAATTACAAAGAAATTATACCCTAAACCCTATACACTAAATCGTAAACCCTATACCCTATAGAATTAAAACCAAAAATTTTAAAATTATTATATTTATATTGCTCATAAATTTAGAAAACATTATATTTCAAACACTATACCCTAAACCCTAAACCCTATGTCATCATAAACTCTAAATAAAATACTTAACTCTAATTTTAATTATTTATGTAAAACATTATATACACAAAATTATATCATATACCCTAAATCACTAAATAAAAACCAAACCCTTAACCCTATACACTAACTCAAACTGTATGCCCTAAACCCTAAATCAAAGATTCACTAACTTTTCTTTTTAATTTTGAATTTATAATAATTTGTTATAATTTTAATTAAGAAATAGGAAAAAATATCTTACAAGTGAAAATTCTTATACCCTATATCAAACACTCATTGATCCATAACAAATTATTATATTCTTTTATTGTGTAAAATTAATTCTTGGTATCAATATATATTATGATACAATCCTTTAACATTTTCTTTAAGATATCCAATGAGTATACGTGTTATGTGTTAATTCATCTTACTCATGTAAGATTTTTCGGACTATGAACTGATTACCATTCGGCTCGCTTTGATAAGATTACGGTTTTGGTTCGGTTTGAGCTTTAGTTTGAAGGATTTTTCAAAGAAATTGAGGTTCGAATCATGTTATGTTCTTTTCGACTCGGTTTCGGTTGTGGTTTGTTAAGATATGGAACTTTATCTGTATATTTCGTTTGATAGGCTTTTTTGGTCACGACTATGTCTTAACCGCTCATAAAATGTACTGCTAAGTGCAGGTGGGATAGTGAACAACACACTGAGGCCGACCATACCAAGTTTCTGTGACTCGGACTGGAGAATATTAATGGAGGAATGTTGGGCGCCTAATCCGACGGCACGGCCATCCTTCACTAAGATAGCTGGTCGGTTACGTGTGATGTCAACTGCAGCAACTTCGAACCAATCTAAACCACCAGCTCACAATAAGGCTTCAAAGTAAAACAAACCGTGTTTCTTCTTTATATGTTTTCTTTACTCTTTCTAAGTGTTTGGGGTCAGGAGGGAGATATTTGTTTACCCTTTTCTCCTTTCCCTTTTCTTTTACCAAAACCAAAACAAATTTTTTAATAAAATTGGTTTGAGGCGTTGTACCAACAGTCGAAATTGTTTAATCTCATGTTACCCTTGTTCTTATTAATGTGGAAAAGGACTTGTGATTGATATGTAAGAAACATAATGTTTCTTACCAGAAGATTTTAGAATGTAAACAATCAAGATTCATGACTAAAAGTAACAACATTATTGAACATGGATTCTCACAAATTGCTGATCAAAATGCAGTTACGAGAACAAAACTTGAAGATGATTTTAGTCATCAGTTTTCTTCTGCGGATTTTTTCCTTTTGCTCCGTTTCTTAAGCATTCCTTTATCCGCAAGTGTTTTACGTTTCTGTTTCCTCCGGTCTTTGACCTTGTCTTCAAATCCATCGTCTAGCATCTTCATCATTGCCACCCTTTTAGCTTTTGACACCTGCAGATTCAGATTTAGAAATTTGCGTAAGCCTCAGGCCTTTGCTTGAAGTTTGCATCAGTAAAAAGACGTGGACATATCTCTCGCGGCTATTAACTGCTCTTCTTACTTTGCTTATATACCAAGATGAACTAAAACATACGTGTCATGGTCAGAGGAATTTTTTTTTTTTGGAACTCTTTGCCTTCTTGCATATTGTCCAGTATAGTAGAGTTTTGATTATGTTGGCGACAAGAAGTTGTCAATTCATTTCCTACTGTTCATGTTGGCTGAGTGACTTGTTCATATGTTGTTCTGTACAGGTTGATCTGTTCTTCTACAGGGAGCCCGAGGAGGCTAAGCCTGAGGATGAGTCTGCACCTCAGGCAGACTTTGGACTACCTGCTCCTGAATATGGAATGGTTGGTGGAGACCAGTGGACCTCTGCTGGTATCCCTGATGCTGCATGGCCAGGAAGTTCATACACCATCTGATTGAGAACTTGAAAATGAAGCAACCAAAACCAGTAAACAAAAATACATCTTCTGACACCAAAAGAAAACAATCAAATCAAAACCTCAACTTGATTCCACATCATAAATATCAGAGAATTTGTTCTCAGTTTTTAAATTCTCCGAATTTCTAATTCCCAAACAAGTCGAAATCCCAAATTGAAACTAAAATCACAATTTCAAATACCTTTTTAACTGAAGCTTCACCGAGGTCTTCCTGCAAAAGAGAAAAATAATCGAGGGATTAATACCTTATGCATGTAAATTATAACCTTAATCTATACAAATAACGAAAACCCAAACACAATTTCACCTACAATGTCAAACACCAATTCGATTTACAACGATGAAGATGACGAGGAATCGAGGATCGAGATTGAGAGTGAGAGGAATCGAGACTAAGAGTAAGAGAGATTGACACTGAGAGTTAGAGAGATCGAGACTGAAAGTGAGAGGGGTCGAGAGTGAAAAGAAGAGAGAAGAAGAGAGAACACGAGATCAAGACTAGGATTTTCCTGCAAAAGAGAAAAAGGGGATTTTGAGAAGAAGAGAGAAGACGAGATCGAGACTATAAATTGTAATATTCACAAGAGAAAAAGGGGATTATAGCGGTTTACTGTAATATTCACAAGCGCCAAAGACTATAAATTTGGCCGCGTGATTTTTTTTGTCCCGCTTAACACATTGATAGCGTTTAATACTAAGCAAACGCTATCTTAAAATGATGGGTTAGTAAATAATAGCATAAACATGCAAAACGCTATCTTGTTTTGCTATCAATAATCAAATTTCTTGTAGTGCTTGTATTCTAACTCAACCGGCAAGGGACAAGTTTTCTCACAGAGAAAGTTGAACGGGGTAGTCCCTATCGGTGTCTTGAAAGCGGTTCGATAGGCCCACAATGCGTCATCAAGCTTCATGGACCAATCTTTTCTTGAGCTCCCAATGGTCTTCTCAAGTATCGCCTTGATTTGCCAGTTAGAAACCTCCACTTGGCCACTTGTTTGGGGATGGTAAGGCGTGGCCACCTTGTGCTTCACTCCGTGTTTCCTAAGCAAGCTTTCGAAGACTTTGTTGTTGAAGTGCGAGCCCCCATCACTTATCACAACCCGTGGTATGCCGAATCTAGGGAAGATTATTGACTTGAACATCTTGAGAACGACTTTTGCGTCGTTTGTGGGACTCGCAATTGCCTCTACCCATTTGGAAACATAGTCAACCGCCACTAGAATGTATTGGTTTCCATATGAAGAAGGGAACGGTCCCATGAAATCTATTCCCCACACATCAAAAAGTTCCACTTCAAGAATCGGATTTTGAGGCATCTCATCTCTTCTACCAATGTTCCCCTTTCTTTGGCAAGCGTCACAAGCGAAAACAAAAGCATGTGCATCCTTGAATAGGCTCGGCCACCAAAAACCCGATTGGAGAACTCTTGTAGCCGTCTTGTACGAAGCAAAGTGTCCACCATAGGCCGACCCATGAAAATGGAATAAGACCACTTGGACCTCTTCTTCCGCCACACACCTTCGATACAAACCATCCGAACACAACTTGTACAATAATAGCTCATCCCAATAGTACCTTGTGATGTCATGAAAGAACTTTTTCTTCTTATACCCATCCAATTTTGGGGGTTCCTTCCCACAAACTAAGTAGTTCACCAAATCCGCAAACCACGGTAGCTTCTCATCTTGCAAACCGCTTGCACTCTCAAGACCCATCACGGCCTCTACTCCTTTCTTCAAGATGCTCACCACAATAAGACTCTCCTCGGGGAGTTTGTCATCAATTGGAACAAGATCCTCAATCCTCAATCTAGATAAGTGGTCTGCGACCCCATTCTCTATACCTTTCTTGTCCACAATCTCCATATCAAACTCTTGCAAGAGCAAGATCCATCGGAGTAGTCTTGGCTTGGTGTCTTTCTTGGCATGGATATACCTTAAGGCCGCATGGTCCGTGTAAACAATAACCTTTGAACCTACAACATAAGACCGAAACTTTTCCATGGCAAAGACTACCGCTAGCAATTCCTTCTCCGTGGTGGCGTACCGAGCTTGAGTGTCATCTAAAGTTCTACTTGCATAGTAGATGATGTTGGTCTTCTTGTCCCTCCTTTGGCTTAAGACGGCTCCAACCGCGAAATCACTCGCGTCACACATAATCTCGAAAGGAAGATCCCAATCCGGGCTTGGACAATGGGAGCACTAACCAACGCTTAATTTATCTCCAAGAATGCCACCATATAGTCTTCATCAAGGTTGAACTCAACATCCTTGCAAAGTAGCCTAGTGAAAGGCCTCGTGATCTTTGAGAAGTCTTTGATGAAACGGCGATAGAATCTCGCATGACCCAAAAAGCTTCGGACATCCTTAACCATCCTTGGTGGCTCCAAGCTAACCATGACCTCTATCTTCGCCTTGTCTGCCTCAATCCCCTTCTCGGAGATCTTATGCCCAAGCACGATGTCTTCACGTACCATGAAATTGCACTTTTCCCAATTGAGTACCAAGTTCGCCTCCTCACATCGTTGCAAGACCCTACAAAGATTAGACAAGCAAACACCAAACGAAGAGCCATACACAGAGAAGTCGTCCATAACAACTTCTACCATGTCTTCAATAAGATCCGAGAAAATGGACATCATGCACCGTTGGAATGTCGCGGGTGCATTACACAACCCAAATGGCATCCTTTGATATGCGAAGGTACCATAATGGCATGTGAAAGTCGTTTTCTCTTGGTCATTCGGGTGTATGGGAATTTTAAAGAAACCCGAATAACCGTCTAGAAAACAATAAAATGGATGATTAGCTAGACGTTCAAGCATTTGATCTATGAAAGGTAATGGAAAGTGATCCTTACGAGTAGATGAATTTAACTTTCTATAGTCAATGCACATCCTATGCCCGGTTATTGTCCTAGTAGGTATCATTTCATCATTTTCATTTTTAACAACCGTTATTCCCCCTTTCTTAGGAACACAATGAGCCGGTGAGACCCAAGTACTATCCGATATTAGGTAAATAATACCCACATCTAGAAGCTTAAGAATCTCTCTCTTTACAACTTCCTTCAAATTAGGATTCAACCTTCTTTGATGTTCAATAGAGGTCATTGATTCATCTTCTAGATGGATTCTATGTGTGCATAAAGTAGAGGAAATACCCTTGATGTCATCCAAAGAATAACCAATGGCTTTCCTATACATCCTAAGTTCAACTAAGAGGGAGGATAGTTCATTCTCGTTCAAACTATCATTTACAATAACCGAGTATTACTCGTTTTGACCTAGGAAAGCGTACCTTAGCCCAACGGGAAGTTGCTTTTTGCTTTAGGTCCACCTTAGGGGCTTTGAGCTCGCTCCAATCGTCATCCTCAAAACTAGACTTACCCTTGCTAGTTTCTTCCACGACCAATGCAAAGCTCTCTTGAACCGTACCCATGCTTGACCCAACTTCAAACCTTGTCACTCGGTTACCCAGCTCTACAAATGGCGTCTCTCTTTCAACCGGCTTGTGCAAGTCCATGAGTAGCTCATATCCTTGGCTTTCTTCATCCAAGAATCCATGCACACCGTGCTCTTGTGTTAAAACCACTTGCAAACCATCTTCGATACTCAACTCTTCAATCAATTCATCCGCGAGTTCATCCATTATCTCTGTGTAGAAACATTGCCCATTTATGGTGGGTTTCTTCATCACGTTGTTGATGTTGAACTCGAGGACTTCACCTTTTCCCAAGTGCAAGTCAATCTTGCCCTTTCTCACGTCAATAATGGCTCTTGCGGTTGCCAAAAACTTCATAACAACTTCTCAACAAAGTGGAATATCATGAAGATCTTCCATTTCGTTACCAACTTCTTCTTGTACTCTTACTCGGCTTCGTCGTTCTCTTGAACCTCTCTCAAGTTGATCAATGTCGTCACTCGGTTCTACTAGGTTAGTATTGCCACGGGAATGGGTATGCATGCACCTATAAAGAGAAAGAGTAATAGGAAGTAAAGAAGATTAGTAATCTTGGTAGAAAATAAAACTTAATCTCACAAAGAACCTAAATCTCAATGTTAAAATAAAATTCCAACAGGGCAACAGCGCCAAATTGATACTAAGACTTTTCGGTCTTAAAGAGGTATTAATAACTCTAAATACAAGTAGTATAAGAGGTTATCAATCCGTATTAGGAGATGATTCTAAACATTAAGAATGCAAGGAACCTATGTAAGTTAAGCTAATTAAAAGGGGTTTTGTGATTAAGTATCCAAATTAAAACAAGTAAAGCAACTAAACAAGATGTAAATCAATAAGCAAAAGCGGATTCAAAGATGGGATTATGGATATAAGATGACCCAAGTTCAATTCATGATGATCATTTACTCAAACAAGTTAATCCCTAGGCATAACCCTATTAACTTGACTAATTCTCTTTCAAGCAATTAATCACTATGCTAATCACCTAATCCATTAACAAACTCTCATTTATGGATCATTGATTAGCAAGAATTAAGTTTAAATAAACAAGATCAACCAAAGATATACCCTAGACAACTATTATCATAGGCTAGGAGTATAAGTCTCTTGTTTAGTTCATCAAGGCATTTCATCAAACATTTGGTGTGCATGAAATTACTTATGATCTAGACATGCTCTTTCAAGCTAGATCTAGCCTTAAGAACACTAAACAAGAAGGGATATAAGGATATCTAACCCTAAATACCATGAATCAAGCCTTGGATCCCTCTAATCTACCTTATCCCTAAACCCTAAAAGACTATTCAATACCCATTAGAATCAACACAAAATCGATGGAGATAGATGTTGAATCCATGGATGAATGTTGAATAATCAAGATAGAAAGAAGATAGATGGAAGAGATTTATAGAACCAAGTAGTAAATTGCATAAAACAAATGATCCTCCTTACAAATCTCAAGCTCTCTCTCAAAGGTAAGGGTTTTAGACTTAAGAAAAAAAATTAAAAAATGAAATTAGGTTTAGATTGTTTTTAAATAAGAAAGTGGGCGACCGGATCAACCCGGAACAAACCGGGTATTGACCAGGTCGGATCTTGGGTCATGTCTTCTATACCGGCCAAAACGGGTCCGGTTTGCATGATATATCATGGTTTTTACCCCGTTTAAGCCATGATATAAGTCCATTTTATAGAGTTTTTCTACTATTTCGTAGTGTTTTAGAGTCTTTTACAGGTTTTAGCACGTTTGGAGCATAATTGGAGATATTGGAGCTTTCTGGAGCTTTTTGGAGCAAAGCAGACGTTCGTGTAGCTGAGTACCCGATTTGAACCATCAGTGTAGATCGATACTGCCTAGTATCGGTCGATACTCACACTACAAGAAAACATCCGATTTCCGACGGCCATATTGGTCGGAAATTGGTCGGAAAACGGCTTTTCCGACCAATTTCTATCCGATTTGGCTCGTCGGGACTATCGCGTCGGAAATCAATATTGGTCGGAAATTGGTCTGGAATTTCCGACAGATTCCCGACCATTATTTTCCCGACCAATTACCGACGTTATGAAGCGTCGGTTATTACCCGACGAGTTCCCGACAACAGTCTGATTAACTTATTTCTGACCAAATACCGACCATATTCCGACCAATTTAACTTCCGACCAAATTCCGACTAAACAAAATCCCGACCATAGTCCGACCAACCGAAATTCAGACAAAATTCCGACTAACCTAAATTCAGACAAAATTCCGACCAAGCTAAATTCCGACCACATTCCGACCAACTTCCGACTAAACAAAATCCCGACCATAGTCCAACCAACCGAAATTCAGACAAAATTCCGACTAACCTAAATTCAGACAAAATTCCGACCAACCTAAATTCCGACCAATTTGAAATATTGGATATAAATTCTAAATTATTTTGAATTTTTTTGAATTTTGATTAATTAATTTAATTTAATTTAATTTAATTAATTCGAAAATGAAAATTTAAATTAATATTAAACATTAAAATATTATAAAATAAAATAGTTTTGAAAATAAAATAACAGAAAGTGTTTTTAAAACATTAAACATATTAAACATTTGCGGATCCCGAGCCCGTTCCCGGGTAATCCGGAAACTTCGCCTCCAAAAGCTCATCTTGCGTGGCACCTAACTTGTATTCGGTGTCCGTTTTCGCCGCCTCCAAAGCTTCTACTTTGTACTTGAGATCTTCATTCTGCTGGATGAGATCTTCAGAGAAAAAAGAACCAGAAGAAGACCCGTCGTCCATAAACGGGATCGTACCCAAACCCCCGCGACGCCGCCTTTTTTTATCAACGGGAAATTCCTGTATAAAATATAAATAAATTAGAACATAATAAAATTATAATGTAAAACTATAAGAAAGAAAAAACTTACGTTCATAACGAGACGGTTGACCGCTTCCCGCGACATCTCGAAGGAGGAAGAGGAGTCACCTTGTGACTGTTGGGTCAGCTCGATGTCGGTCTTCTTCTTCGTCACATTCTCGTAGATCTCCCTTGTGAGGGGATCCTGAATAAGCCCGGTTGTCTTGTTCGTGTGGCACCTCTTCATTAAATCCAAGTGATTCGGACGCACACCTCCGGCCTCATTAGTCTATAAAAAAGAATAAAAAATATGAATAAAAAATTTAATAATTAATTAAAAAGAGAAACCAATGTCAACAATAAAAGATTACCATTTGAATTTCTCGGGTCTGGAAGCTGCTCGAACTGGAGTTGTGGATGTATTGGCCCTTCCCGTTGCGCTCACTCTTTCGGTTTCCCGTATTAGTCTTCGAGAGTTTCTCTGTCGCCGGCTGTTGCCAATATGGTCTGTAGTTATTCCAAACCTCCAAATTCAAGCCTTTCGGCTTGTCTGCCCCTTTCCTCCACTTTTTCTTCCACTCGTTTATGTGTCTCTTGAACTGCGTACCCGCTTCTTTCATAAATAAATTTTCCACCATGACACTGTGAGAGGGATGCCATGTAAACTCTTGCTACGAAAACATAAATAAAAATGCTTAGCAAAATATTAAAAAATACTTATAAATATAGGAAAAATATAGTAATTGACAACTTACCGCAAATTGTCTAAACCAAATTTGCTTCTCATCATACGGGACTTCTGAAAACTTCTTGTACGGTTTGTCGAGGATCGAATGGAACATCCTCATAACGGCCTTGCTAATCCCGTTGTTCGATATACCAAACCTACAAAAAAAGATAAACTATAAACAATTTGATATTAAATATATATGAACTAAGGGTTTTTACCATGTCGATCTTCCAACGAGATGTGGATCAAGCCGGATGTGCAAGTCCCGGCCCGGTTGTTGGACTAACTCCTCGATGGTCATGATTCGAGGAGCTTGACTCTGCGACTCCGGGATAGTCAATGTGGCCGGACTTGGTGGTTCTGCGCCCCTCGAGTCGAACCACCGCTACGTGGAGGTTGTTGCATCCCTTGAGACGAAACACCGATGCACAAGTTCGCAAAACCGTCGTACGACCTTAACAAAAAACGCAAAATTTGTTAGATATTAAACGCAAACGCAAACTATAAATAAAACGCAAACTAAAAATAAAACGCAAACTTTGTTAGATATTAAATGCAAACGTAAACTAAAATTAAAACGCAAAATAAAAATAAAACACAAATTATAAATAAAACGCAAACTATAAATAAAACGCAAACAAAAAACGATTACTATGAAACTGTTTAAAATATAAAGCTAAATCATGATAATCAATATTTAAATCACGGGAAATAACTAACGGCTACTTCTCTAGTCGATAATAAAACTTTAAAACCAAAAAAAATGAGAGTAAAGGTCATGATTATTCAAAATAATTAAAATATTAAATAATTAAACTACCCTTTTTCCCGTTAATTAAGATACCAAATATATTATAATTTGACCAATATCCGTTTTCACAACTGTAGAATAAAAAAATCAGACGAAAGTTATCTCCTTTACATACAAATACAAAGGAGACCGAACAAAAAAAACTTGAAAAGTAACAATTATTCTCGTCGTTATTCTCCTCATTTCTTCATGTAAGTCTTATAAAATTTTGTCATTTCTTTTGGTCGATTGAAAACACATGTTTTGGGTGTTAAAGAATTTTCTTATTATATATATATATATATATGTATAAGTTAGATTTGTGTTTCTTTAATCTAAATTGTATTTCAAAAATCAGGAGAAGCTATTTTTCGCCAAGGCATCAATAGCAAGTCTGAAAAAATCCTGTAAAATAATTTCCAAACACAAATGTTTTTGAAATTTGAGATGAGAGGCACAGTATAGGAAAATGTTTAGTCCTCCTTAGTTAACATAGTGTGTACTTCAATTTTTTTTCTTTCTTTTGATTACCAATCCCTTCTCCTAATTTATTCTCTAGCACCAAAAAGAACTTTGAGAGATTGTCACCTCACCTTCTGGTTATCAATGGGCTGCAGAGTACCATTTGAGTCCATGGCTTATCATTAATAATAATATACGAAACACATTTACTAGAGTATCATTCCAATTTTATCGGATGTCTCATTACTTGTTTGAGACGTGGTTACTTGTAAACAAAGTAAATGTAGAGGGGTAAAACTGTTTCACGAAATCAACAAGCAACTAGAGATCACACACCAAAATGAAATAAAGTTATTAAAGAACACAATTCTACTAACAACCAAAAAAAACAAAAGCCGAAAGAGACACAACTAAAAAATGGTAGTCTTGGGTTCTTAACAGAGAGCTGCGACGATGGTCTCTTACCATCATCTGAATGAACAAAATTACAACCTAAACTAAAATCTAACAACAAATCCAAAAATCCCACAAAAAATCCCAAAAATCTAACCCACAAATCTCACAAATCTAACCTCAAATCTTAAAATTACTTACATGGTAAGACGAAGTCGGCGGCGGAGGAGGGACGGCGGCTGCGGAGGAGGGACGGCGGCTCCGGCGATCTACAGAACAAGAGACGAAAAAAAAATTAGGAGAAGAAAACAGGATGAGAAGAGGAAGAGAAGAGGGAGAGAAGAGAAGGAAGAGGAAGAGGGAAACTTACCAGGGAGAGGGACGGCGGTGAAGATCGGCGGAGAGAGAGAATCGGCCGTTTGAGAGAAGAGAGAACGAACAAACGAAGAAGAAGATGCGTATATGGTTTTAGATCAACGAAATTCCGACCACCAAATCGGTCGGAATTTGGTCGAGTTAGAAAATATCAAACCGCCAAAATAATTCATTTAGCGGTTAATTTCCGCGGGTTTTATTTCGGGTTGGTCGGAAATCAGTCGATATTTCCGACCAATTTCCGACTAACCCATAATATTGCATGTCTTCTGATTGGTGGATATACTGTAAACACTTAGAATTTTTTCGAAAATATTAATATTGGTCGGAAATTAGTCGGAAATTCCGACCAAATTCGGACCATTTAGGGTTTCGAATATAAAATACTAAATTTTCAAATTGTATACCGTTTAATAAACATGTAAACATCTTATGTCTAAAAAAGATGTGGCAAAGTAAACATATAATAAAATATATGATGTTTTTATAAATTGAAAGTATATCGAATTAAACCGTTCATAACGAAACATTCACTTTATATTTATACTTTTCGGTTTCTTTTAGGTTTTATAGGATATGCCCCAAAATTGGTTTCGTTAAGATATATGGACATTGAATTCTTTCAAAAGATCATATCTAACCATATTAAACATAGTCCAAATCAAATTTATGCTGTTTGAGGTTTCGAAACCCCAAAGGGTCGGAATTTGGTCGGAAATGTGAGGAATTCCGACCATTTTCCGACCAAACAATTCTTGACCATTTTCCGACCAAACATTTTTTCGAAAATATTCATATTGGTCGGAAATTGGTCGGTAATTTCCGACCAATATGAATATTTCTGAAAAAATGCTAAGTGTTTATAATTAGAGGACATTTTCTGAGTATTAATATTGGTCGGAAATTAGTCAGAAATTTCGACCAAATTTCGACCATTTAGGGTTTCGAATATAAAATACTAAATTTTCAAATTGTATACCGTTTAATAAACATGTAAACATCTTATGTCTAAAAAAGATGTGGCAAAGTAAACATATAATAAAATATATGATGTTTTTATAAATTGAAAGTATATCGAATTAAACCGTTCACAACGAAACATTCACTTTATATTTATACTTTTCGGTTTCTTTTAAGTTTTATAGGATATGCCCCAAAATTGGTTTCGTTAAGATATATGGACATTGAATTCTTTCAAAAGATCATATCTAACCATATTAAACATAGTCTAAATCAAATTTATGCTGTTTGAGGTTTCGAAACCCCAAAGGGTCGGAATTTGGTCGGAAATGTGAGGAATTCCGACCATTTTCCGACCAAACAATTCTCGACCATTTTTAGACCTAACATAATTCAATCATTCCCGACTATTTTCCGACCGATCCTCGTGTCCGGTCGGAAAATGGTCGGAATATAGAATTAAATGTATTAAAAAATACGTACACCATATTTAAAATTTTAAAAAATTTTGAAAATTTTTTTTGTTTAAAATAGATGCATATGAAAAAATATTGTTACAAATTTATTCTGAAACTGATGAATAAAATGAAATAGATGTATAGGAATCCTTATTAATTAAAAATATTCGTAAAACTAATTAAAGCATGTGAAAAAGTTAAAATTTGTTACTTAAAAATAAATGCATATAAAATTTTTTTTACAAAAACCTATTCTGAGTCCGATGAATAATCTGAAGAATCTGAATCGGATTCCTCATCAAATTCTCCTCTCTCTTCTTCAGAATCCTCAAATAGTTCGCCTATGCCGGTGAAGTCAACCACAAGGTCAACCTCTAGAGAATGCTCGATTTCACCTAAATTACCAATTGACATTTCCTGTAAAGGGTCATGCTCGGAAACACCAGATATCATTCCTCTTGGTTGTATCGATGTTACTGCAATCCACGGATCTTGCTGGTTCCTAACCCGGGGGTATCGAATGTAGGAAACCTGGTCTGCTTGTGAAGCAAGAATAAATGGATCGTATTTCCGATGTCGCTTGCCTCCGTGAACAGATGTCACACCAAATTCGTCCTGACGTAGACCTTCCACTGGATCATACCAATCGCAATAGAACACAATGCACTTCAAACCAATCATTCATGGATATTTGACTTCTAATATTTCGCGGAGTATTCCGTAGTAAACAAATTCTCCGGATGTAGACGAAATACCGTAGTTGCATGTTGTCCTTGAACTCCCTTCACGAAAAGCCTTAAAAGCATACCCCCGAGTGCAATACATCGGATAAACACTTGGAACAAAAGTAGGGCCACGCACCATCTCAACTAACCATGTGGGAATCGATGTCCCGGTAGTATTCATCTGATCAACCTGTACAATTTGTGGACACTCATAAACAATATGTGTAAGCATGAAAAATTAATTTTAATTGCGGGAAATCGAGCACTTACGTAATATGTTAACCAATCTGCGAATTCATTCTGTTTACGGACCATAAGCTCATCCTCTATGCAATTTGGAAACCAATTCCTTATTTGCTCCATGTATATACTGTGAATAAAACAAATACATTATTCAAAATACTATCAAGGATTAATTTTTGGTAATTACTAAACAAATACATTATTCAAAATCAAGTGACGTACCTCTCATATTCGAAAATGTCTTCGCAGTTTGTCAGAAGAGATGTATGCATATGCCTTTGTTCCTCCTCTGTTAGTCGTCTAGACCTCCCTTTTCCACTAAGCCTTCCAATTTCTGCAAAAATTTTTGGGACATAGACCGGATACAGCGGTTTTTCTCCTCCATCATCATGATGTGCAGGTCGTCTACTTTTAGTCTTCACCGAAGATGGAAAGTAGTAGCTAGCAAAGTTGGATTCTTCTTCATTCACGCTCTGTGCAACAATAGAACCCTCGACTCTTGCAAGATTTTTCACCTTCTTCTTTAGGTGGAGCATATATCGCTCAAACGGATACATCCATCGATATTGAACTGGCCCACCAAGTCTTGCTTCCCTAGGGAGATGAATAGGAAGATGTTCCATAACATCGAAAAATGCTGGTGGAAATATTTTCTCGAGGTTGCATAGAAGAGCCGGTATTTTCTCCTCCAAATTTCGGATACCGTCTGATGTAAGTGATCTCGTGCATAAATCCCGGAAGAAAGCACCGATCCCTGCATAAATGATAAATAAAATTAGTAAAATTTAGACAATTTAGATAAATTTAGTAAAATTTAGATATAATTTTGTAAATTATAAATGTACTTGCAATAACTCCATGGACGTTTCTAGGAAGCAGACCGGCAAAGGAAAATGGAAGGAGGCGTTGCATGATAACGTGACAATCATGACTCTTCAACCCTGAAAACTTCCCTTCTCCAATATTAACGCAATTACGAAGGTTAGATGCGTATCCATCTGGGAATTGAACACTATGCGTAATCCAGTCGAAGAACACCTCCTTTGAAGGCTCATCCAAACGGAAAGCGGGGGCCAGAGATTTTACGTTCGCCATTATATGGAGTTCCTTCCGAGAACAAATTTCTGGCAAATCCAATCTGGCCTTCAAATTATCTTTCGTCTTCCCTTGCACATTTAGAACAGTATTCATGATGTTGTCAAAAAAGTTTTTTTCAATGTGAATGACATCTAGATTATGGCGCAGAAGATGGTTCTTCCAATATGGAAAATCCCAAAAAATACTCCTCTTGTTCCAATTGTGGTACTCGCCACAACCATCTACGGGAAAATGACCATTACCACCACATGAAACCGTATTCTCAGCGGCAAAATCTCTCAACTGAGTGATGATGTTATTCCCATCCGGCTCAGGAGGTGGACCATCAAATACCTTTTTGTTCTTCTTAAACAATGTCGTGCTCCGACGATATGGATGATCATGCGGCAGAAATCGTCGATGACAATCGAACCAGAAGTCTTTCGACCGTGCTTCAATTGGAACGCATCAGTGTTATCTTGACAATACGGGCACGCCAACCTTCCATGAGTCGACCATCCAGATAGCATACCAAATGCTGGAAAATCACTTATGGTCCACATAAGTACCGCACGCATCGTGAAATTCTGTTGGAGAGAAACATCGAACGCTTGAACACCATCTTTCCATAACATTTTCAACTCATAAATTAATGGCTGCAAGAAAATATCAAGAGATCTCTTAGGATGCTCCGGTCCGGGGACAAGAATCGTGAGGAACAAAAACTCTCGTTTCATGCACAAACTAGGCGGCAAATTGTAAGGTGTGACGATTACTGGCCACAATGAATATTGCCTCCCATGTTTCCCAAAAGGGTTGAATCCATCTGTAGATAACCCGAGGTATACGTTACTTGGCTCAGCCGCAAAACTAGGATACACCTCTTGAAAATGTTTCCACGCTTCTGCATCTGAAGGATGCGCAATCTCTCCATATGAGTTATGTTCTGCATGCCATCTCATAGCTCCTGCCGTGCGCTCGGATTGATATAACCTCTTCAACATATCTGTTAACGGCAAATACCACATCCGTTTATGTGGAACTGGTACTCTTCCACCCGTTTCCTGATACCGAGGTTTCCCACAAAAACGACACTTGCGACGGTTTTCGTCCTTTCTCTAGTATATCATACAATTTTCGATGCACACATCTACCATCTGATACGGCAATCCAAGACCAGCTACAAGTTTCTGAATCTCGTAGTATGAAGCCGGTGAGAGATTATCTTTAGGCAAAAGATCTTTCACAAAATCAGCTATCGCATCCACACAATCCTCTGCCAAGTTGAAATCGGTCTTTATTGTCATCAACCTGCTTGCAGTTGATAAAGGCGATATTCCCTCTCTACATCCTTCGTATAGTGGATGCTTAGCTGCATCTAACATATCAAAAAACTTCCGAGCTTCTAAATTAGGTTCCTCTATTCTAATACCATCTGGAACATACGATGCTACATTTTCGCGATACGCATCATTCACCATCTGAACGTTTGCATCTACTTCCGGTGTTGGTTCCTCTATTCTACCCGAATAATTAAAACCACTACAATGATGTTGCACCATTGCATCAGTTTCTCCATGCGTATACCAAATCTTATAACTCGGCATTAACCCATTCCTATAAAGATGCTTCCATACTTCCCCAACAGAGACTAATCTATGATTCCGACATTTAGGATAAGGACAATACAATTTACCGTATTCCGACTTCATGCTATTGTTTGTCGCAAATATCATGAATTCCTCAACACCTTGTGCATACTCATCCGTCAGTAAATTCGTCGCTGGATCTTGCCGTGGTCTATCCATCCACGATCGAAAATAATTTCTTGTGTTTGGATTTGAAGAAGACATTTTCAAATTTTTTTTTGGGTGTAAATTGTGAATGAGGGTGGTGTTGTATTTATAATTAAAATTTCCGCGGATTCCCGACCAATTTCCGACCAATGTAAAAAATTCAAACGGCTAGTGCAACGGGCAGATTAACGTATATATTTCGTCAGAATTTAGTCGGATTCCTTACTGGTCGGAACTTGGTCGGAAATTGGATTAAATTTCCGACCAATTTCCGACCATACTAATATTCGCCAACGGCTATAAACGGCTAATGCAACGGGTATATTAACGAATATATCTCGTCGGAAAACAGTCGGAAATTGGTCTGTAATACCGACCAATTTCCGACGATTTTTAGTCCGTCTCCAATACGTCGGAAATCCGTCGGGAAATTAACGTATATATTTCGTCGGAATTTAGTCGGAGTCCGTGCTGGTCGGAAATTGGTCGGCAATTTGATCCAATTTCCGACCGATTTCCGACCATACTAATAACGTATATATCATCGGAAAACAGTCAGAAATTGGTCGGTAATACCGACCAATTTCCGACGATTGTTAGTCGGTCTCCAATACGTCGGAAATCCGTCAGGATTTCCGACCAAATTTCCGACCAACTTAAAATTGTCGGGAATTACCGACCAATTTCCGACGGATGTGTTTTAATCGGAATGTCGTCGGAATATGGTGGGAAATTCCCGACCATTTTAAATTGGTCGGAAATGTGGTCGGAAATCGGGATGTTTTCTTGTAGTGTCACCGAGGCAGATACGGCCCGCGACTTTTCCATGAGTTGAAGAATTGCAAAATTGCCCAGAAGACTTTATTATTTACAAGAAGCCCCAAAACGTGATTTAGGTTATTTAATAGGATTTTACAGCCACTTTCATGGCTATGCATTATTTTACCTTGGTTTTGTGAGAGAGCTTTTTGAAGGGAGACAAGTCTGAAACTCTGTTCGTCCGAGAGAAGATTTCGAACCCTCTTGTTACTCTTTCTGATTTATTTGATGATTTATTCAAACATGTTTATTGCTTCAATTTCCATGTCTGAGTAGATCTCTTGTTAGGTTCAGGGTTCGTAATAGGGTTTTCTCTGAATTCTACGTTGAATAGTTATTAGGATTCACCATCTGAATTAGTTCTTCACCATAGGTTGTTTGCAAAGCTAATTGTAGATTGATCACCTAGAACGTAGATCTTAGGATAATTGATTAGGCGCGGAAGTGCAATTAATTACCAGATAGAACCTATGGTGAGCAAAATAACTATTCGTAAAGGAATTTAGTTTAGTTGTTTTGTGAACAAATCAAACCTGATTTAAAAGCTGATTTAGACTTTAGGATTTGCAAAGGAATTTGGAATTCCTAAGATTTAGATTTAGATAGTTTTTGCAACGGAAGTTGGTTAATTATATCTTAGTGATTTGAGTTCAAGAACCGCGCTAAATCTGAATCATGTTAGTTAGTTTATCTGCATTCTTTGATTTCCTGAGAAATATCCTGTAACTAGCTTTCTCCCAATCTAATTTACAACAGCTTTAATTTATGCTCTGTTTTCAATACCATTGATCACTTAACTTAATTCTCACCTATATAATATATTGTGTGTTTCTGTGAGTCCTTGTGTTCTACCCCTACTATAGTGCAACTACTGCTTAGTACTTTTAGGGTATTAATTTGAGCATATCAAATTTGGCGCCGTTGCCGGGGACTCAATTCGCCATTAGATTTTAGTCTGAGAATTTCGACTAAGCTCGTCGGTATCGATCGATATTATCTTGTATCGGTCGATACTCGTCGTTCTCTTTTTGTTGATATCGATCGACACCACTTGGTATCGGTCGATACTCATCACGTTTTTTGTTACTTACGTTATTGACTCTTGTTTTCAGATGTATGCCTAATCGTGAAACCAGAAAGAGCAAGAGCACTCAGCTAGTTGATCTGTCACTCGAGCAACTAGCACTTTTGGAACGCACAAACAGAAGAGCAAAGAAGCCAGCAAAGATGAACAACAATCAAATGGAGTTGGTTCAAGATGCAGCTGGTGCTTACAGAGACCAAGAGGGTCGGTTGTGCAATGAGAGAGAACAACGTATGGATGTAGAGGGGAACATCATTCCACATGCTCATGTTGTCGCTGGGAATGTCGCTGGGAACACGAACGCAGTGAATGCTGGAAATGTTGTGGTTAATCGTGGTAGAACGATTGGTGAGTGTAATAGACCTGACCAGTTTTACGCAAACCGATCTGCGATCCGTCCTCTTGCTTTTTCGAGGAATGACTTTGAGTTGAAACTTGCATTCTACGCTCTTGTGGGACAGCATCCTTTTCATGGTCTTTCCAGCGAACATCCCATGGATCATATTTAGAGGTTCGAGGATTTGGTCACTAGCATCAAAAGCAATGGAGTGTCCTACGATTACCTTTTCTGCAAGCTTTTTCCATACTCTCTTGGTGGAGAAGCGACTTACTGGCTGAAGCAGTTACCTCCTGGATCGCTGACTACCTGGGAGGAGACTAAGACTGCCTTCCTGACTACCTGGAACAAAATCTCACAGTTTTCTCAGGGACCTACTGAGGCGTTCAAGGCTGCTTAGACGAGATTCAAATCATATCAGAGAGATTTTTCACATCACATATACTCTGATGTTCAGCTGATGGGTTTCTTTTTCAGAGGACTTGATTGGAGGTATCATATGACTTTGGATGCTTCGAGCAATGGAAACTTCAACACCAGGTATCCTGATGAAGCCTTTGTACGGATTGAGAACTTGGCGTCTAGCAATAGCACCAAGAATGCTGATTTTGAGCGGAAGAAGCTAGCTGGTAACATGGATGGCTCGCAGATTTCTGATTTTCAAGCTAAGCTGGATTCTATGCACAGTCTTCTGATGGGCAAGACACAAAAGTCTGTTCAATTTGCTGAATATGTTGAGGTATTCAACGAGGATGAAGTAGATGATGTCAACTACATTGGTGGTTCTGGTTTTCAGGGCCAGAGGAACCAATTCAACAACTGAAACTTCAACAACAACTCTTAGCAAGGAGGTTCGAACAAGTTTGGTCAGAGATCACCTCAGACTAGTGGGTATACAAGGAACTATGGAAACTTATCTAATCAACCATTACCTGCTAAGCTCCCAGATAGCAAGATCGAGTCTATGTTTGAATAGCTGGTTAAAGGACAGCAGCAGCTCACAGTGAATCTGAACGGAAAGATAGATGTTGTATACAACGATCTGAGTGGAAGGATCGATGCTCTCGATACTCATCAGAAGATGCTGGAAACGCAAGTAGCTCAGACTGCAGCAACTGTCAAGGGAAAGACGACTCAGTCACATAACGAATATGTCAATGCAATCACCATGAGGGGTGCAGGAAGTCTCGAAACCCTTGTTAGAGGTGATTCCGAACCTGACTCGTCAGTATCGATCGATACCACTGCTGATATCGATCGATACCAACCTAAAGAACCGACGCATGAGCCTGGTGTCGATCGACACCCACCTTGTGTCGATCGACACCCCTAGAAGGCTGAACCAGAGATCCTAAAGAAACCAGAGACGATTGAGGAATGTGTCTACAAGCCTAAGGTACCATACCCTCGATTACCCAGACACCTCAGAGATCCCATCTCCCTAAAGCAGCTGCGTGGCTTTGAGAAAATGGTACGAATAATTCCACACACACTGACTTTTGAAGAAGCTTTTGAGTAACGCCCTCTTTACAGTCACTTCCGAGATTGCAGAGAAACTGAGGACGAGATTAAGGCACTCTTCATCAAGGTCAGAAGTACACCACATCCACTGAAGCAGTTGACTAAGAGGGAAGACCCAGGGAAATTTTCAGTTTCATGCTCTATCTTCGGAGTCGAATTCAAAGAATCTCTGGTTGACTCAGGCTCTAGCGTCAATGTCATGTCAAAGGCACTCGCAGAGAAGCTGCAAATTGATGACATAAGATCTACTCAGATGGCCCTCGCATTCGCGAACTCCGCCACATCGGTTCCATATGGTACAATCCCTGATTTGATGGTTAAGGTATGAGACTGTCTGGTTCCTGCCGATTTTGAGGTTGTGGAGATGCATGCAAGGTCTAGCACACCTTTAATTCTTGGAAGACCGTTCATGGCTACGGCTGGTGTAGTTATAGACACACCCAGTAAGAGCATCTCATTTTCGTACATTGACGAACATGTCTCTTACAAGGCCATCCCTAGAGGAACTCCCGCACATATCTCTTGCATCACCGCTGTTACAGGAGAAACATTGGTAGTTGATATTTTGGAAGAGCCTTATGCTGAGCCAACTGTCATGGAAGTTCTGGATCGCCCTCCTATCATTGCCAATAAAGTCATCAAAAAAACTAAAGTAAAGAAGGAGGTGAAGAGCAAAAGGTCGAGAGTGCTACACTTGTCACCTTAACTCCTCAGAAGTGCGATGGAGATTCGATTGAGTACAAGGTGAAATGCAAGGGAACCTCAAGACCATTTTCTAAGGCTAGAGCTCTTCTTACTCCAGAGCTGAAAGAGAAAGGACAAGAGGTTGTGGAGAACATGTTGCGCAGAACTCTGAAGCTGGAGATGTCAAGTTGTGGAGCCTGTTTTGCTGCAAGCTCTTATTCTTATCCGGACTGATCGTCCGTAAAGTCAAGCTCATGACGTTCAACAAGCGCTGAGTGGGAGGCAACCCACTGGTAAGTCTATACATATGATGAGTCTTTTCTTTTCATAATTTTTGTTTTATGTTTCGTTGTGTCACGTGAATCAGTTTCGGAGGTTTTGTATCGATCGATACCACTTGGTGTCGTTTGATACCAGTCGTTAAGCGTACACATTCTGGACCGACCTCCGTGTGGCGAGTCAAACATTCCACACACTCAGTATCGATCGACACCCACTGGTATCGATCGATACTCCATCCGCAGGTAAGTTTCCTTATAAACCCTACAGTTTTTCCTTTCTTCTCCCACCGCCTCCATCGCTCGATACAAATACCGAACCTCTCTCTCTCTCAAAATCACAAATCTTTGTTTCTCAATGGATTTGAGTGATTTTTTGTGTCTATCCTGCTCAGATTTTCGTTCTCTATCTCATCCTCTCACTCAATCTCACGATCTACAAGGTATGAATCAAGAATCTTCATCTTTTCAATCCGTGAACCAAGGTTTGATTTTCGATTTTTAGGCTCTTAGAACTTGTTTTACTGGATGATTATCACTTTAATTGTGTGTTCTAGGCCTAGTCGAATCTTGCATTACACTTACTTGCCCTTGGTTTGCACTTTTAAAATTTTTGGATTCATATTCTTCGTGTGCTGCTCGATATCTGTACGAACATCGATCGATACCCCATTGGTTTCGATCGATGCTGACTATTTCACTTGGCCGAGATTGCTGTTATTGAGAGATGTTGGATTTATGCCATGTTTCGTGTTTGTTAATGATGCAGATGTCTACGCGAAAGAGAACACGAACTGATGGAGCATCTAGCTTAGACCCATTGATAAGGGATTTCGCCTTGGGTCAACGTGTCAAGATCTGGGACGGTTTACATTGGCGAAGAGGTGGAGTGAAAGGTTACCTAGGTAACGATATTTACAGAGTGAGGGTCGACGGAGCGTCCGCAGACATCGAGGTTCCGCATGCTTCCCTACGGAACATGCCACCACCAGTGCCATCTTTGACGCCAGCACCAGCTGCTAGTGCTGATCTTGTGGTTTCTGCTTCCACGGTTAGAACTCCTTGGCCTAAGCGGAACGAGAAGGCCAAGATTCCCTGCACCAAAGATTGGGAGGGAACATATAGGAACGTAGCTGAGAGTAATGATTGCGTCTCTAGGCCCATTTCTTAGACATGGGACGATTACGACACATTGTTCTACAACGCTTGGCAGGACGTTGATATTCAGACCACTCGGTTTGTTGACCCTAAGACTATGAGAAGCCTAGGTATCGACAGGACACTCGGGAACCTGATTGAGAAGATCGGTTTGGTGACTATGACGATGCGATAGTACGATTTGTACCCTGACCTGGTGCGACAGTCCCTTGCGACAGCCCGAGTCTACTATCAGGACGAGGTACTGAAGGACGCGATGGAAGGCACCATGACATTCATGATTCGCGGAGTGCGATACAGGCTGCCACTCCCAGATCTCTGCGACATTTATGGTTTCCGCAGGGATTTCAGGAATGTCGCTATGCCTACTCAGTTTCCCGATGTGCAGGTCTTCTGGGAGCATTTCGGAAACGGACCCTACTACTCCAAGACATCCACTCAGACGGACGTGCGTCATCCAGTTCTGCACTGTCTGATTAGGATCCTGAGCAACACTATATTGTGTAAGATAGAGCCTAACAAGATGCGGTTGTCTGAGCTTATCATGCTCTCCTTGGCCATTGGAGACATCATCGACGACGAGAACTATGAGTGGCCTGAGCTCGATCTCGCAGTCCACCTAGGGGCAGTTTTTGCCCATCACCTGGTCTCTCTAAATACCAAACCATTTGTGGGGACAGCTCGGAAGTCCGAGATAGTGGGTAGTCTTCTTACCCCTATCTTCCAGCATTTCAGTATCAGCACAACGAGCTGTTCGATAGTCACCACCCGTACTATCATGGATGAGAGACATCTGCGAAACCTCAGGTGGCTGAAACCTGCGCGACATTGGTGTTTTTCCAACACAGATGGAGTGTTTCTGGTTAAGCTCCCCAACAGAGAGTTGACAGACATTGGTGACGATCCCGATCAGCTGCGTTTCGAGCCTGATCCAAGCTTACTGACTGCTGCACCTCGAACTCGCCAGGGTCGAGGACCCTCTGCTACTGCACTTGCTGATGCTGACATTCCCTCTACTTCACACCAGGGAGGACAAGCCCATAGATTGCGAGCAGCGATTTCTTCTATCCATGCGCCATCATTTCCTTCTCCTTCGGAACTTCCGATGGAGCCAGCTGCCTTTCAGAGGGTCTTGATAGAGAGTATGCGGAGCATCTGGACCGCTATTTCTCGCTGCCGCTGCATGACTGATATGCTCAAATTAATACCCTAACAGTACTAAAGCAGTTGTCGTAATATAGCTAGGGATCGAATCCACAAAGACTCAAGGAAACACACAATAGATTCTAGATGTTGAATTACGCTAAGTGATCAATGGTATTGAAAGCAATTACGTAAATTAAAAGTGTTGTAAATCAATGGAGAGAATATAGGCTCAGGGTATTTCTCAAGAAATCAATGAATGCAGATAAACTAACTAATCAGGATTCAGATTTAGCGCAGTTCTTGAACTCAAATCACTAAGGTATAATTAACCAACTGTCGTTGCGAAAACTATCTAACTCTAAATTCTAGGAATTCAAAATCTCTTTGTGAATCATAAAGTCTAAATCAGCTTTAATATCAGGTTTGATGTGTTCACAAATCAATTAAACCAAATCTCTTTGCGAATAATCAATTTGCTCACCTAGGTTCTATCAGGTAATTAATCGCACTGTCGTGCCTAATCAATTATCCTAAGATCTAAGTTCCAGATTCGTCAACCTAGAATTAGCTTTGAACACAACCTAAGCGAAGAACTAATTCAGATGGTGAATCCTATAAACTAATCAACCTAGCATTCAGAGAAAACCCTTATGAGAAAACACTAAACCTAAGGTGGATCTACTCAGACATGGATCTAACCACCATGTACTTCTCCGTGGACATGCGCAGCTTTCCCAGACTC
This sequence comes from Eutrema japonicum, assembly GCA_030161315.1. Lineage (NCBI taxonomy): Eukaryota > Viridiplantae > Streptophyta > Magnoliopsida > Brassicales > Brassicaceae > Eutrema > Eutrema japonicum. Next base: position 35,947,216 of record BSQW01000001.1, read on the forward strand.
CACACATTATCTCACAGCATTGTTCAAATAAAGCCATCCTCGCCAGTTTTATCGCTGCAGCCAATATTCAAGAACCTTCTAGATTCTTTACCAGACAATATCATGACTAAGAACCACCCTTTTTCACACTTTTTGTATCAATTTCTCTCATCCAGACTTATTTCTTATTATGTTCTTTCTTTTCTTTTCAGCTTTGCATATACACATCAAGGTATGAGGCGCGAGTATTGATGGTGTTTGCCACCAAATCCCAGGCTCTTCCCTCTTTATGTATTAAAGGATGTAGGCGAATAATGGCATCATAGGAAAATCCTAGCCTCGCTTCCAATCCTTTGTGTGATCATTCCCTTTAAAGTAGAATAATGTGATCGCTGGAAATTTTCCTAGCCCTCCACTCAGAAGAAAATCATTTCATATTTTATGCTCTTATTTATCAACTTATAACAGGGGAGAGAGATACCATAACTCTAAACACATGGGTTCCTTTATCAGATATGAATGATGAATCAAGCTCTAAAAACACTAACCACATTGATGAAGTGCAAAAATTTGCCTCAGGCTTCAGAAGAACTCTGCTGGAAACATGGATGTTTTCTAGTCAACTGGTCAGTCTTTGGATTTTTCATTAGTTGATCTAGAACTGATCCTGTAACACTGTGCACTCAAAAACAAAATCAAATCAATAGGTTCAAGTACAGGATCATTATCTCCAACAAGTTTTGACTCAATAAAACAATTTTGACTCGATAAAACGACTGACTCTAAGAAAAACAAACACAATGTCAGCAGACACCTCCCCCAGACTTGAACAACACTATCCCCAGTGTTATCTAGCCAAGAGTCAGTGAAATAAAACAAAAGAATAGAATAAAATTGGGAAAAACAAGAAGTTACCTTGCCGGATCATTGAGTATCGCACAGCCTAGTATCGATCGATACCATAATTAAATCGACATGAACCTTTCTCAATCGCGTAGGGTATCGATCGATACTGAAGGGTATCGATCGACACTCAGGCGATTTCGAGTTTGCTCCTTGTTTAACAAAAGAACAGAATAAAATTGGGAAAAACAAGAAGTTACCTGGCTGGAACATAGAGTATCGACCGACACACAACCTGTATCGATCTATACAGGCTTAAATCGACACAGAATTTCATCATTGCCCACAGGGTATCGACCGATACCAACAGGGTATCGATCGATACTCTGGCGATTTCTTCAAGGCCAATTCGGCTTCTCCTTGTTTGCTCCAATCTGATTCACTCAAGACACAAAAACGAAAAATAAAAGAAATAAAAGAATCACCAGTGGGTTGCCTCCCACCAAGCGCTCGTTTTACGTCATTAGCTTGACTGTAACGCCCTTCAGGCAGGATAGGAATGCGAGCTTGCATCAAAACAGGCTCCACAACTTGACATCGCTAGCGTCAGAGTTCTGCTCATCATGCTGTCCACAAACTCCTGTCCTTTCTCTTTCATCTCCGAAGTAAGAAGAATTCTAGCCTTAGAGAATGGCTTCGAAGCTCCTTTGCACTTGACCTTATACTCAATCGAATTCCCATCACTCTTTTGAGGGATTAAAGTGACATGGGGATTCTCGACGTTTTTGCTCTTGGCCTTCTTCTTCTTTGTTGCCTTAACCTTCTTGACAACTTCCTTGGGAATGCTGGGCGGTTCAGCTGAAATGTCTGCGATAGTAGGCTCGTCAGGAGGCTCTTCTAAAAGATCAACTGCCAGCGACTTTTTCTGTAACAACCTCGATGTTAGAGACACGTGTGGGAGCACTCCTAGGGGGACCGACATCATAATAGACCCCTCCGTCAATGTAAGAGAAAGAGATTCTCTTATTAGGCGTGTCTATGATTGCGCCAGCAGTAGCCATAAATGGTCGTCCCATGAGTATAGGCATACGAGATATCGCACTCATCTCCACAACCTGAAAAATCAGTCGGCACCAGACAATCTCCTACTTTGACCAGCAGAGCAGAGATTATACCATATGGAAGTGAGGTGGAGTCGTTCGCGAATGTGATAGACACCTTTGAAGATCGAATATCGGCGCCCAACCATTCTGCAATTTCCCTTGAGATGACATTAACACTAGCCCCTGAGTCAACGAGAGACTCTTTAAACTCGACTCCAGAGATAGAGCATGGTACCGCGAATTTCCCAGGGTCTTCCCTCTGTGTCAATTGCCTCAGTGGAGGTGTACCTCTGGCCTTAATGAAGAGTGCCTTGATCTCTTCCAGAGTTTCTCTGCGATCTTTGAAGTGACTTAGCAGAGGCCAGCCCTCTAGAGCTTCTTCAAAAGTGAACGAGCGGGGTATCCTTCGTACCCTCTTCTCAAAGCCACGCTGCTGCTTTGGAGTGATGGGATCTCTGAGGTGTTGAGGAATAGGATTCAGCTTTTTAGGCTTGCGAATTCTTTCTTCAATCAACTCAGGTGTTTTCAAACTTTCTGGCTCGTTCTGCGAGGGGTATCGATCGACACTAGGTAGGGTATCGATCGATACTACTGCAGTTGAATCATCCCTGGCAGATACATCATTATTAGAAGGAAGCTCCACAACTGATTTATCCAACAAAGCCTTGCATCTGGCTTCCTCCCATTCCTTCCTTGTCAGCTTAGGAATTATAGGATAAGGCATCTTGGGCATATACACTCGTTCTGCAACTACCTTAGGCACCACAATCGAAACCTCAGGTGTCTCCTCAGAAATCGGCTCAGTATCGACCGATACTAATGGGGTATCGATCGATACACGGGATTTTGAAGTATCCCATTTCAGAATTGTAACCGGCATCGATCGACACTTGGGGGTATCGATCGATGCCCTGGCGATTTCAGGATCCTCATCGAAATTTTCTGCACTTGAGGAGATCGCATTGACGTGTGCTCTTGGATTTTCAGTTCTCCCTGGAAGAAAACTTTCCTGCCTCTGCACAGCTGATTCGGTCTGAGCGATCTGAGTTTCCAGCTTCCTCTGACTAAGGTTGACAGCTTCAATTTTTCCATTCAGGTGGGCAATTTTCCCATTGAGATCAGTGTACAGATGGTCAATCTTCCCATTGAAATCCACTTGCAGTTTTTGCTGTCCCTGAAGAATCTGCTCAAGCATGGATTCCATCTTATTATCCGTAGACTTTGGAGAGATGGGCTGGTACGAAGAATTCCCGTAATTGCGAGTGTTGTTACTGAAGTTCCGGTTGTTGTTGTACCCAAATTATTGACCCTGAAATTCAGAACCACCAACGTAGTTACAATCTTCCATTTCATCTCCAGCGATATTATTGACTCCATCAGCAAAGTGCACAGTCTTCTTCGACTTCCCAAGCAAAATATCCAGCTTCGCTTGAACTTCAGCAATCTGAGATCCATCAATTCCTGCAGCTTGCTTCTTCTTGTCGAAATCAGCATTCTTGGTGCTACTGCTAGACGCCAAGTTCTCAATCAGCACGAATGCATCATCTGGATACCTGGTGTTGAAGTTCCCATTACTCGCAGTATCTAGAGCCATCTGATACCTCCAATCGATCCCTCTATATAAAGTGCCCAGCAGCTGAACCTGATTGAACCCATGGTGTGGAAAATCTCTCTGATATGATTTGAACCGAATCCAAGCAGCCTTGAGTCCCTCAGTTGGACCTTGAGAAATCTGGAAAATTTTGTTCCTGAGCTCTTCAGATCTCGCATCATCATAGAAATTGCACATGAATGCATTCTTCATCTCATCCCATGTAGTTAGCGAACCAGGAGCCAACTGTTTCAGCCAATAAGAAGCATCCCCACCAAGAGAGTATGGGAAGAGTTTGCATAAAAGGAACTCATTGGGCACTCCATTGTACTACATACCAGTGACCAAATCCTCGAACCTCTCGATATGATCCATGGGATGCTCATGAGGTAGGCCATGGAAAGGACTCTGACTCACGAGAGCATAGTACGCAGGCTTCAGCTCGAAGTCGTTCCTCTGAAAAGTTGGGATGCGAATCGCAGATCGATTGGCATAGAACTGATCAGGTGTGTTGTGCTCGCCAAGTGTCCTAGATCGATCACCTGCAGCATTCCCAACGTTGGCGTGCCCAGCTGGCGCGACAATCTCAATAACAGCAGCAGGGACAACTACGTTTCCAGCTTCATCAAGTAGCTGCCCTCTCTCATTGCACACTTGACCCTCTTGGTCTCTCATAACTCCAGCTTCATCAGCTCTTAAAACCACTGGGTTGTTCATCCCTGATATTTGCTTGGTCTTTCTGTTTGTGCGTTCCACAAGTGCTAGCTGTTCCAATGACAGTTCAACTAGCTGAGTGCTCTTGTTGCTTCTGGTTTCACGAACATGCATACACCTGAAAACAAAACACTACGCAAAGCACGTAAGTAACAAAAAAAATACGTTGAGTATCGATCGATACCAAGTGGTGTCGATCGATATCAACAAAAGAAAACGACGAGTATCGACCGATACTACAGAGTATCGATCGATACCGACGAACTTAGTCGAAATTCTCAAACTAAAATCTAATGACGAATTGAGTCCCCGGCAACGACGCCAAATTTGATATGCTCAAATTAATACCCTAACAGTACTAAAGCAGTAGTCGTAGTATAGCTAGGGATCGAATCCACAAAGACTCAAGGAAACACACAATAGATTCTAGATGTTGAATTACGCTAAGTGATCAATGGTATTGAAAGCAATTACGTAAATTAAAAGTGTTGTAAATCAATGGAGAGAATATAGGCTCAGGGTATTTCTCAGGAAATCAATGAATGCAGATAAACTAACTAATCAGGATTCAGATTTAGCGCAGTTCTTGAACTCAAATCACTAAGGTATAATTAACCAAATGTCGTTGCGAAAACTATCTAAATCTAAATCTTAGGAATTCCAAATCTCTTTGCGAATCCTAAAGTCTAAATCAGCTTTAATATCAGGTTTGATTTGTTCACAAATCAATTAAACCAAATCTCTTTGTGAATAATCAATTTGCTCACCTAGGTTCTATCAGGTAATTAATCGCACTGTCGTGCCTAATCAATTATCCTAAGATCTAAGTTCCAGATTCGTCAACCTAGAATTAGCTTTGAACATAACCTAAGCGAAGAACTAATTCAGATGGTGAATCCTATAAACTAATTAACCTAGCATTCAGAGAAAACCCTTATGAGAAAACCCTAAACCTAAGGTGGATCTACTCAGACATGGAGAATGAAACAATAAACATGTTTGAATAAATCATCAATAAAATATAAAGAGTAACAAGAGGTTTTGAGATCTGATCTCGGACGAAGGGAGATTCAGACTTGTCTCTCAATCCAAAGTAAAATCAAACACAGAAATAAAGCTTAGCCTAAAAGTGGCTGTAAAAATCCCTATAAATAACCTAAAACACGAATTGGGGTTTCTTGTAATTATTAAAGACTTCTGGGCCAAGTTACAATTCTTCAACTCTTCATTAAAGTCGCATGTCGTGTCAGCCTCGAATAGTATTGATCAATGCTTGTCGTGAAATCAGGTACTCAGCAACACGACTTCTGCTTTTGCTCCAAACTGTTCCAGAAAGCTCCAATAATTCTAATAATGCTCCAAACGTGCTATAACCTGTAAAAGACTCTAAAAGACTACAAAACACTAGAAAGCCTCTATAAAAAGGACTTATATCATGGCCTAAACAGGGTAAAAACTATGATATATCAATGACTGACACTGACGTTGGACCATCTGGCACTGCTGGCGACGACTCAGACGCCACTGAGGAGGATTAGTCCTCTTTCTATCTGATTTTCATGTTTGTTTTTCTTTTCTTTTCCCTTTTCTTTTTATTTTTGTTTGAACTTTTGTGTCTTTTCTATTTTTGAACATGTGGATTTGTGCTTCTATGATATTTTGTTGCACCTAACTTGTGTTTGAGTGATCTAACAGTGCTTACATTTAACACCTGGATCGTTTGACACATTTGTGGAGCTACATCTGACCTTAGACGTTGAAAAATGCAAAATCGCCTGAGTGTCGATCGATACCCTTTTGGTATCGGTTGACACCCTACGCGATTAAGACGGTTCATCTTGTCGACATAAGCCTGGTATCGATCGATACCAGGCCGTGTGTCGGTCGACACTCGATGTTCCAGCACGGTAACTTCTTATTTTTTTACAGTCCATTTGGTTCTTTCGTTTTCTTTCCCCAACTCTAGGCTAGATAACACTGGGGATAGTGTTGTTCAAGTCTGGGGGAGGTAGTCGCTGACATTGTTTTTGTTTTCTTAGAGTCAATCGTTTTTGAGTCATTCGTTGTTTTATTGGGTCAAAACTTTGTCTGAGACTGTGATCTTTTTCTTGGATCCATTGATCTGACCTTGCTTTTAAGTGACCATTGTTACAGAATCAGTTCTAGATCGACTAATGAAAAATCCAAAGGTTGGCCTGTTGACTAGAAGACACTCATGTTTCCAGCAAAGTTTTTTAAAGCCTGAGCCAAATTTTTGCACTTCATCGAGGTGATTTATACCCATAGAACTTGATTCATCATTCGTATCTGACAAAGGAACCCATGTGGTTGAAAAAATGGTATTTCTCTCTCTGTTACAAGTTAATAAATAAGATGCATTAAAAGATTAGATGATTTTCTTCTGAGTACAAGGTTAGGAAAATTTCCAACAATCTCATTATTCTACTTGGTGAGGAATGATCACACAGAGGATTGGAAGCGAGGCTAGGATTTTCCTGTGATGCCATTATTCGCCTACGCCTTTGATACGTTGAGAGGGAAGAACCGGGGATTCGGTGGCCAACACCATCAATACTCGCGTCTCATACCTTGATGTGTATATGCAAAGCTAAAAACAAAAGAAAGAACATAATAAGAAATAAGTATGGGGGAGAGAAATAATACCAGAAAGTGTGAAAAAGGGTGGTTCCTTGTCATGATATTGTATGGGAAAGAATCTGGAAGGTTCTTGGCATTAATCACAGCGATGAAACTGGCGAGGATGGCTTGATTGAACAATGATGTGAAATAATGTGTGTAGTCTGGAAAGCTGTGAATGTCTACGGAGAAGTACATGGTGGTTTGATCAAAAGCTGGCTAGGTGATATTTTGGTTCTTGGAAAAAGGGTCATTACAACATTTTAAGAACATGTGAGTCTCTATGTTTTCAAACCTCTTTCTCTGGTTTAGTCTTCTATTTGCTTGAGGGCAAGCAAAGGCTAAGTTTGGGAGAGTTGATATATCATGGTTTTTACCCCGTTAAAGCCATGATATAAGTCTGTTTTATAGAGTATTTCTACTATTTCGTAGTGTTTTAGAGTCTTTTACAGGTTTTAGCACGTTTGGAGAATAATTGGAGATATTAGAGCTTTCTGGAGCATTTTGGAGCAAATCAGATGTTCGTGTAGCTGAGTACCCGATTTGAACCATCAGTGTCGATCGATACTGCATAGTATCGGTCGATAATCACCGAGGCAGACACGACCCGCTACTTTTCCAATAGTTGAAGAATTACAAAATTGCCCAGAAGACTTTATTATTTACAAGAAGCCCCAAAACGTGATTTAGGTTATTTAATAGGATTTTACAGCCACTTTCATGGCTATGCATTATTTTACTTTGGTTTTGTGAGAGAAGCTTTTTGAAGGGAGACAAGTCTGAAACTCTGTTCGTCCGAGAGAAGATTTCGAACCCTCTTGTTACTCTTTCTGATTTATTTGATGATTTATTCAAACATGTTTATTGCTTCAATTTCCATGTCTGAGTAGATCTCTTGTTAGGTTCAGGGTTCTCAATAGGGTTTTCTCTGAATGCTAGGTTGATTAGTTATTAGGATTAACCATCTGAATTAGTTCGTCACCATAGGTTGTTTGCAAAGCTAATTCTAGATTGATCACCTAGAACTTAGATCTTAGGATAATTGATTAGGCGCAAAAGTGCAATTAATTACCTTATATAACCTAGGGTGAGCAAAATAACTATTCGCAAAGGAATTTGGTTTAGTTGTTTTGTAAACAAATCAAACCTTATTTAAAAGTTGATTTAGACTTTAGGATTTGCAAAGGAATTTGGAATTCCTAGGATTTAGATTTAGATAGTTTTCGCAACAGAAGTTGGTTAATTATATCTTAGTGATTTGAGTTCAAGAACCGCGCTAAATCTGAATCATGTTAGTTAGTTTATCTGCATTCATTGATTTCCTGAGAAATATCATGAACCTAGCTTTCTCCCAATCGAATTTACGATCGCTTTAATTTACGCTATGTTTTCAATACCATTGATCGCTTAACTTAATTCTCACCTATCTAATATATTGTGTGTTTCTGTGAATCCTTGTGTTCGACCCCTACTATACCGCAACTACTTCTTAGTACTTTTAGGGTATTAATTTGAGCATATCAATGCATGTGGCCGGTATGAGTGCAATAGTCGAAGAGAGAAATACCGGGTCGATTGGAGCCGGTGTGCACAACCGGTAATGTCCCTCCCATAGTGAAAGTCAAACACCGGGCGAGAGAGTTGTTTTGTGCCGGGCCGGTGCGATCGTCTTCATTGAGGAGGAAGCTTCTTCATGCCGGGCCAAGTGGAGCCGGTACGCACAGCCGGCAATCTCTCCGGTGGAGTGAAAGTCGGATACCGGGCGAGACAGCTTCTTCATACCTGGCCGGTACGATCGTTTTCATCGAGGATGATGTTTCTTCATGCCGGGGGAAATGGATCCAGGATGCGCGTCCGGTAATCTTCCTGGTGGGATAAAATGCGGACACCGGGCCAACGCGCCGGATGTGATTTCCCTGGCATGAGAATTTTCATCGGGGGAAGATGCTTCTTGGCGCTGGGTGAGTTAGAGCCGGTACGTGCAGCCGGTGTAGAGCCTGTTTTGGCTAAAGTCGATACCGGCCAAGTTAGGTCCGGTATGAGAGGCCGGTAAGGTGAGTGCGATCCACCTTTGCTTCTAGGCGTTGCTTCAAGGTCCCAAGCAAAGTGTGAACTCCTCCAAAGTCTCCAAAAGCCTCCAAAGTACCTAAAAGAGACTCAAAAACATGCAAGACTCTCTAGGACTTAGTATGAAATCCCTAAACTCTAAATGAGACAAAACAAATAAGAAATGCAATGAAACTATATGCGTATAAGATAAAACCTAAGCTAAATGTATGCATAGAAGAGACAAAATATGGGAATATCAGTGGTGATAAGTGATGGCGGTTCCCATTTCATCAACAAAGTGTTTGAGGGTTTGCTTAGGAAGCACGGAGTCAAACACAAAGTAGCCACACCTTATCACCCCCAAACGAGTGGCAAAGTGGAAGTCTCTAACCGGAAAATAAAGGCAATCTTGGAAAAGACCGTTATTACCTCGAGGAATGATTGGTATGTGAAACTAGATGATGCGTTGTGGGCTTACTGAACCGCTTACAAGACACCAATTGGAACAACGCCATTCAATCTTCTCTATGGAAAGTATTGTCACTTGCCGGTTGAGTTGGAATACAAGGCTTTATGGGCGGTGAAACTTCTCAACTTTGACATCGGCTTCAGAAAAGCGCATCCTTCAATTCAACAAGCTTGATGAGGTCCGCCTAGATGCTTATGAAAGCTCACGCCTCTACAAGGAGAGAACGAAGTTGTTCCATGACAAGATGATAACACCCAAGAATCTTAAGGTTGGGGACCAAGTGTTGTTGTATAACTCCCGGTTGAAGCTATTTCCCAGGAAGCTCAAGTCAAAATGGTCCGGGCCTTTTAAGATAAAAGAAGTGAAACCGTATGGCGCGGTTGTGTTGTTCAACAAAATGGGTGGACAATTCATGGTGAACGGACAACGTCTCAAACCCTATATGGTGGGTGATTACATTGACGAAGGGATCATGGTTCCTCTCTCGAACACTCTTTCCGCCTAAACGGGGTAACAAACGTCGAACTTAGTGACGTTAAATAAAGTGATCATGGGAGACACCCCATGCTTATCCCATTGCGAGTCGGGTCAACGAAAGTCAACGCTGTTAAACCCGACCCGACCCGCGAAAAATTTTCCCCTTCCCCGACATTTTCCCCAGCATTGCGTACCATCCCTCTTCTCGCTCATTTTCTTATTTTTCTCCATAACTCTCCCTACTTGCTCAAATTCTGTGATTCAAATTGCTGTAAGCTCGATTTTTAATTCTCTTTTTGGATTCACCACTGTTTTTGCTGCTTGTGCTCCCACCCCCCAAGGTATTTAACCCACGATTTCATTAAAAATCCATGAATATTAGTGAATTTTTTTATGGAATCACTTGGGTGTGCTTTTAGCTCGATTTCAGACTTGGGGTTTGCTATAGGATGATTAATTTGCTAGTTTCTTGAACCAGATTGAGCTTTTGATGAAAATTTTAAGATTTGTATTCTTGACTCTAATTTGTTATTCTATGGAGATTTTTCTTGGGATAGTAGGAGTTTGATCAATTTGTTTGAGCCCGATGGATTATCGTTGTTGGATTGAATTGCTTCTATCTCATGAAACTCATTTGTTCTCAATTGATTATCCTTGAACTTCATTGATTCTTGGGTATTTGCTTCCACGAAACTCATGGCTTTTTCGAGAATGTGTAGGAACCATGAGAAGAACAAGAGCCGAAACAAGGGAGGATGAAGCTCAAGCTCAAGCTCAAACCGCGGGGAATGAGATTGTTGAGGCATCGGGTTCTAGAGCCAAGAAACCGGTCAATCCCAAAAGTGCTAAAGCTAAGGGAAAACAAGTCGCGAAGGGCAAGGAAACTGCGGCTTCCGGGAAAAAGAAAAGTACGGCCAAAGGCAAAGGTAAAGCAGTTGCCGTACCAGCTACTCCAACCCCGGAAGAATGCTTCGGAAAACTCATAACCATGTATTTCGAGCAAGGGAGATTTGTGAACGCTGTTGTGCTAGAAAGGATGGGGATCCTTGAAGACGTGGCAACTATCTTCGACAACATGGGTCTTGGGCGGTTTTTGCATATGAAGGATATAGCCCACCAAGAACCCACGTGCCAATTTCCTTCTTCCCTACTGGTGGCCTTCTACGACGCGCATCACAAAAAGGTGAATGCACAAAACGGATTCGGGGTCATAGAATTTGTGGTAAACGGGAAAGACTATCAGATGACATTTCCACGAGATTTGCCAATTATTTAGTTTCCGGGAAGAAGGAACAAGTGGAACCCCGTACTTTCATTACCCGAAGAACGAGCTCAAACGGTTTTGGGAAACCATTGGTTATGGAGAGTACCATCCGGGAAACAACAAAACCACTCATATCCGAAACCCGGCGATTTGATACGTCCACAAAGTGCTTGCCCACATGTTCTTCGCGAAGATAGAATTTGAGTCTGTTACACTCGACGAACTCGAATAGACGGCTTTGGGTTTAAGACCTCTTCTACCGATTTTCCCCAATGGGATAGTGTTCGAAGGCAACGAGCGCACCCCAAACCTTGCAACTCTCTTGGTGCTGCATTTCTTTTGCTACAAAGCTTGGGCGTATGAGACCAAGAACAAGAAATCCGTAATTAGCATCGGTTGGTTAGTGACTCCCATCCTTAGAGCAAAAGGGGTCAAGTTGTCAAACGAGCGGATAACGTGGTATTTTATGGATGAAGCGTACCTTATACGGACGAGATCTCTCAAGGGAAGGATAAGAAGCATGCTCGCACATAACGTCACCCTCGGCGCGAGAAAGGTGGTTCAAGTTTTGCTACCCGACACGGATCTCACTTGTGTCCAAAACCGGGGAAACATCTCCTTCTATCCCACCACGGAAAATCTATACAACCCGAGCATCTACCCACCCATTGGTTTAGCTCGCAAAAAAAGGGAGCAGTAGGAGTACGCACGAGGGGACAAGCAACACCGATGAGTCCCATCACTCCGACGACGAAGCCGATAGCCCACCTCTCCCTATGCCTACTTACGGGAGTGCAAGATACCACTTTGAGCAGTTTGATGAGGCAATGGGAGATTCCGCCACTCGGCACGCCCACCACCAAACGAGACTCCTCCAACGGTGGTGCAAGTGGCAAGACCGCACGATGAGAAAGATGGCGCGGTCGATCAAGAGTTTAAAGAAGACGGTCAAGGTGCTTAAGGCCATAGGTTCTTGTGGAGCGGCAAGCGACGTGCGAGGCGAGCCAAGGGAGATGAGACGTCTCGACATGGGGGAAAGCTCGTGTGGTGGAGACACGCACGATTGGACAAGATGCTCGGTTCGTGAAGTGAAAGCGGAGAAACGAAAGGCGATGCGGTCTCCCTCGCCATGCTCTAGCAACCCGTCGTACTCAATGGGGTCTTCCTCCCCATCTCAAGACTACTAGGTAACACTCCAAAACTTTTGTATATATTTTTCGTTTCTTAAGTCTAGCATTGTATAGTTTTTTTCCTTTTGTTTGGGTTCTTCCTTCGAATTTATTTCACACCGGGCCGGTGTGATTTAAGTTTGGGAGAAGAGCCGGTATCTAATCATGTTTATTTTGATCTTATTGAGATTTTGCATTTTGAGTCTCATGCCTTCATGCACCCATCTAAGGCATAGAAAAAACCAAAAAAAAACCAAAAAAATTGAAAATCTTAAACACAAAAAGATCGCATATAGTTGCATAAAGGTTTCATTTGCATTTTCATTGAGAGCAATGATGTGATTTCTGCGTATAATGTCATTTTAAGAGCTTGATTCATTTCCCTCGTTGTTGGTTGTTTGATGTTATTAATCGAGTTTGAAATCAAGAATGAACTATATTTTGATCTCATGTTTCACTACCCTCGTTTTAGCTAAAGCAAGTCTTGATTTGATTTCCAATCCTACTTAAGTGAGAACCTTAACTTTGACACCTAATTATCATGCTTGTGCATTGTATAGTGAATTCATGGGTACCACATACATATTTGGGCTATCGTATTCACTTTGCCACTCTCTTGTTAGCCCAAATAGCCGCTTCCCATCATTGGAACGGTTTACCACACCTTTAACCTACCCTCCTTTCAAGCCAAAATCTTTAGTGAGCGTATGCGAGGCCTAATTTTTTTAGCAAGCTTGGCAAAAAGTGTTGAGTTTAGGGCGACAATGATAGGTTTGCATGTAGATCTAGCTCGACATCGCGGGCTAAACTACCCTAGGCTAGCTAGGAAAGGGAGTTTTGGGGTTTGGATTGGACGAGAAGTTTTAGATCGATGGGATCATTGTGGAAGTGGAGATTGGGATCAAAAAGAAGAAAAAGGATAGAGAAGGTGAAATTGACAAAGGACACATGGTTGGTGGTAAAATTTGATTTAGCTCTTAATATCAAAGTTAGTCTCCAAATGTTCAAGGGAAAGAAAAGAAGTCAAAAGATGGCTAAGGCATCAAGGTTAAAAAGATGGAGACAAAGGAAAAAGAAATCGACAAGAAGAGCTAAAGGAAAAGAAGTGAAAGCACTTTACCATGAGTCAAGGAAGAAGAAGAAAATTTCCCCAAGAGAAAGAAGAGAAAGAAAACGTGTGGAAAAGGAGGGTAGCTTAAGTTGGGATTTTCACTTGATAAACTTGCTAGGGATAGACGCATTACTCCTAAGCATTGGGTAGATGTAAGTCTATCCTTGTATGCATAGGTTGCTCTATACTCTTAGAATTTTGCTATAGCTTACCCTTTCATTGAGAGATCTCTTGCATCGGAATGAGCCCATACGTTTGAGATCATTTTAATCTCAAGAACTATTCCCGAGCCAAATGAATTCACTTGCCTTGCATAAACATGATTCACTTGAGAAGTTTAATTGAATGTCAAAGGATTGGATGATAAGATTGCTTGTGTAGGTTGAGGCTTGAGTTTGGTTCGTGTAGAGGAAGATATAGCTAGTTTCTTTTGAGTAGACTTACTTGATCGCATCTTAGAGCTAGCGACTTGGCGTTTGAACTTGAACTTTTTTGGTGACATTGTGGATTTGAGCTCTCATTTCAATCTCTCTCTGTTTCTTGTTGCTTGAGGACAAGCAAGGAAGTAAGTTTGTGGGAGTTGATATTCCCACATTTTACATGTTCTAGCATGCATTTCGCTTAGAGTTTTGTGTCATTTGCATGCATAATCATGGTTTTATTTGGCACTTATGTGTTTGTTAGAGTATAAGGTCTTGCACTTAGGTCCTAGTGAGTCTTGCATATTTTGGAGTGGTTTCTAGGAAGCATGAAGAGGAAGCATGAATGAGAAGAAGGATTCTCAGAAGATCTGCATCGGGCCTTCTCGATTCTCAGAAGATATCCAAGAGAAGTGCCTCAAAAGGATCCCTCAGCCGAAGACAGAAATCCTGGATGAGTGCACCGACCCCTCCTGGATCGGTGCAGTTGATCGATGCAAGCATTCCGGGGGAAACACAAGGAGAGAAGAAGATCTGCACCGATCCTTCCTGGGTAGGTGAAGTCGATCGGTATTGCATCATAAGGAGGACCGAAGCAGCAGAAGGATTAGCACCGATCGATCCTGGAGCGGTGCCACGGATCGGTGCTAATCCAACGTCCGATCAAGTGTGCCGATCCAGCCAGAACCCGCATCCCCAACACCGAGCAGCTTATATCCGGACACGAACGTGCGAAATACTATTTTGCACCGTCTGTTTGCACCGATCCAGGGTCGATCGGTGCAAACCCCCCATAACCGATTTTTACCCAATTCAACCGGGTCGATATCCGGTTTGTCCCGGGTCGACCCGGTTCGTCACTGTTCATTATTTATACCCATAAACCTAATTTTCATGGGATTATCCTATTTTTCTAAGGCAAAGAACCCCCTTTTGGTGATTTGCTAAGTTTGTAAGAGATCTTGTTTTATTTATGCAATCTAAGTTTATTTAATTAAGTTTTCATCTTTCTTTCCTTAATCTTTGATCTCCCTAATCACATAATCATGGGATCATCTATTTCTCTTATGGGATTTAAGGATATTATGATGATTAGTGAGTAGTTTGCTTTAAAGCTCATGGGTGAGGTAGATTATGTATTTTCTTGATTGGTTAAGGATGTTTAGGATCTAGATCATCTTCTCCCTCTCTTATATAAGACTCTTAATGCTAGATTAAGCTTGGAAAAGCTAGTTTAGACCTTAGGGCATTTCATGCACATAAGGTGTTTGATAAAACGCCTATACAAGTTAGATAAGAGATTTTACTTATTTAGCCTAAGGAATTAGACGCCTAAAGAGTATTATGGCCATTGAAATTGGATATTCATGCTTTTTAATTAGTTCTTCACAAATGAAAGTTTGTTCTTGATTTGCTAATTAACAAAGTGATTAAGACCATGGAAGTGGGTTAATCTTGTTTTGACATTCTAAACCTAGGGAGAAATGCTTTTTGTGTTATTTAGCAACCTTGATCAATCATTGAATTCACCAAAGTCAATAACCTCACTCTAGAGCTTGCTTTAATTAATTGTTGAATCTTGATTAGTACTTGTTTACTTAATTGCCTTGCTTGAATTAAATTAGGATTGCTAGAATTGAAACCAAACCAATCTTGTTGCTTAACTTAAATTGCTCTATGCATTCTTGGTGTTTTGGAACTTAACCCATTGGATTCGATACATCTTATACTACTTAGTATCTAGAGTAATTGATATCTAGAAAGACCGAAAAGTCCACTATCACTGGTTTTTCGAGAAGAGTGAGAAATTTGATTTTTTCGTCTGTATAAAAAATGGAGTAACTCGTGTTTTTAAAACGAAGGAAGAGAGAGGTGACTCCGTGGAATCTGAGAAGATCTCGCAAGATCATGGATTGAGTCATCGCATAGATCATGGGAACGATGGGCGGAAGACTCGGTGTTCGTTTTGTTGCATGGAGATAAGGAATAAAATCTGAATATCCTTTTGACTTAATAAATCAAAAACACAGTGACTTGTTTAGTCAACAAAAAAACGTTTACAAAACGTTCATACAAATTTGGTCCAAAAAAACTCTTTAATGGGTCGTTGGTCCACTACCAAGAGCCACGCCGTGCTCGGTGGCGGCGGCGCGCGCTTGGAACCTTCTTCCGTCTCTATCATACATACTTTGAACAATGATATAACTTGTCATTTATATATACTACTCCAAAGTTTTCCAAACTTCCAATGTGGGACAAATAAAAAGTCTCTCATTTAACTTACACTTGACCAATCACTTAGACTTGGCCCATTTCTCTTCACACTCAAATTTTAATAAATTCCGTTGGGATTTATTAAAAAATTTGGTCCAACAATCCCCCACATGAATCAAAATGACTCTAAACATACGAAGATTCAACTGACTCGATAAACTAGACTTGACTAGACTAGACGCGACTTGACTAGACTAGACAGACTTTCAAGAGTATGCGAAAATGTAACTGTATCTGAGAGATAGCATTTTTCAGCTTTGAACCAATCATTTTTAATATCTGTCAGGTTTACTTGGCCAGGAGGTGAACATGATGTCTTGAACCACCCAGACTTTGATGTAAACCGAGACAACAGGTATCGCGCAGCGATATTTTCTCGAAGAACTTGAGTTCTCTATTGTGTTCATTTTGGTCTTGAACTTTTCTGTTTTTTATGAGTGAATTTGGAGAATATAGCCTTACATTCATCCTCCTAGAAAGGGCCCCATTTCACACTCATTAGGTTATTTGCCATTAGCTTTGTTTTTAGAAGTAACATGTAATACTCCATGAATATCTCAAAGCTATGAAATCATTAAAAGCCAATGCTTAACCTTACCACTTACATGTAGCACTGTTTTTTCATCCTAGGAACTAGGTAGAGACATAGTCTCACAGTGCTCACTACTGAATCAGCTTGATTTCGTTTTCCCTTTGAACCTAGATCTTGGGATCTCCAGTCACATATGTGGGGTTTCCATTAAGCGTCATCTTTATTTATAGGCTTTAAACCCATTCCTCTTGATGATTTAACAACTTGATCTCACGCCTTACTTTTCATGAAAGGATCTGCTAAGTTTTCAGCCGACTTGATGTAATCTATCGTGAGTACACCTGTCGAGATCAATTGTATTATGGTCTAGTGTCATCCTCTAATATGACGAGATTTACCATTGTTTAAATTATTCAGTGCCCGGGATATAGTTGATTGACTATCACAGTGTACACGTAATAATGGCACTGATTTTTCCCACATCGGGATATCTTCCAGAAGTTCCGAAGCCAATCTGCTTCTTCTGCAGCTTTATCTAAAGCTATGAACTCTGACTCCATGGTTGATCTGGCTAGGAGAGTTTGTTGGGAAAATTTTCAGGATATTGCTGCACCACCAAGCGTAAAGACATATCCACTTGTTGATTTCGAGTTATTAGAATCTGAAATCCAGTTGGCATCACCATAGCCTTATAAGACTGCTGGTTCTTTACCATAATGCAGCCCATAACCTTTGGTGTATCAAATATAGTTCAATACTCTATTTATGGCCTTCCAATGATTGTGTCCTGGATTACTCGTATAGCGACTTAGTACGTTTACTGAGTGCGCTAAATCGGATCTAGTACAGTTTGTCAAGTACATCAGACTCCCGATTACTCTTGCATATTTCTCTTGTGACACTGGTTCACCTAAATTTTTCGTCAAGTGAAGATGAGGGTCAGCGTGAGTTCTTGCAGTTCCATTTGAGTAGTTCTTAAACCGTTCAAGAATCTTTTCAGCATAATGATCGTGGGTAAGGATTAGTTCATCAGTATGTCTGATGATTTTAATTCCTAGAATTACATATGTCTTTCATATCAAACTTGCTACTTAACAAGTTTTTCGTTTGACTGATCATGTCTTTATTGCTGCCAATAATGAGCATGTCATCAACGTACAAACAGAGCAAAACGTATCTGTGCGGAGTACTTTTGATGTAGATGCACTTATCACATTTCATTTATGATGTTACCATTTGACATCATTACGTTGTCAAATTTTTCATGCCATTGTTTAACGTATCTGTATGGAAACACGTTTTTAAAGAATGAAGCATTTCTTGACTCCATTATGGTGTTCACATGAATATCTGGTACATATGACTTATGTACCAGAAATCGATAGGCACTACTATTATGAGCATATCAGATGAAAATACAATCTTCCGTCTTCGGTCCGATTGTGACCTTTTCGGAGGTGGAATTGCAACTTTTGCCAGGCACCCCCACACTTTCAGGTATTTATACAAAGGTACATTACCTTTCCAAAGTTCATATGGAGTTTTTCCAGTTACTTTATTCGGTATTTTGTTCAGGATATAATTTGTGGTAAGCAGCGCTTCCCCCCCCCCCCCCCCCACATGCTCTAGAGTAACTCAGATTCTTGTAACATTGCATTCATCATTTCCTTAAGAGTTCGGTTCTTTCGTTCCCCAACTCCGTTGGATTCTGGTGAGTAAGCAGCGGTAGTTTGATGAATAATTCTGTTTTGCCTACATAATGCATTAAAAGGTTCATCATATTCCCCTTCTCTATCACTTCGAACTATTTTAATAGTTCTACCAAGTTGATTTTCTACTTCCAACTTGTATTCTTTGAACTTTTCCAAAGTTTCGTCTTTACTACGTAGTAAATATACATAGCAGTATCTTGTGCAATCATCTATGAAGGTCACAAAATACTTTTTCCCACCTCTAGATTGCACATATTTTAAGTCACACAAATCAGTGTGTATTAGGCCTAAAGGTTCGGTGGTTCGTTTGACACGAGGTGATGGAGCTTTCGTGAGTTTTGCTTATACGCATGTCTCACATTTATTTTTACTTGTTTTGTATTTTTGGGATTAGATTCGAATTCATTAATCTCTGGATAGATATATAATTGACATGCCCTAATCGTTCATGCCAAATATCGAAAGACTCAACCAAGTAAGAAGATGCATTCTTATTCATTGAACTCGAAGAGGTTACATCATTTTTGACAACTATCATTACACACATTTTGATCATATCGTCCTTAACAAAACCCTTCCCAATAAAAACCCAGTCAGACTTCATGTTGACTTCGAATCCATACCTAACGATCTTAGTCCCAGAGATCAGGTTCTTCCTCATGTCTGGCACATGTGTCACGTTGGTCAGCGTGACTTCTTTTCCTGAAGTCATCTTCAACACCACATTGCTGATGCCTTCAATCTTAGATTAAGACACATTTCCCATAAGCAAGTGCGTATTAGTCTTGTTCTTTTTGTAGGTGGAGAACTGGCTTCTGTCAATGCAGGTATGAGTGGTTGCACCAGTGTCATACCACCACGTCTTAGGATTCTCCTCATCCATGTTGAATTATGTGACCACCGCACACATATCAGCTTCAGTTAGGTTGGCCTCATTTTTCTTTGGACCCTTTTTGCTACGACACATAAAGGACTTATGGCCCGTCTTGCCACAGTTGTGACAGGTTCTAGCGAACTTATGCGAGCTCTCACCACCAAATTTCTTCTTTTTGAACTTCTGCGAGTTCTTTGGTGGCATTTTTCCTTTTCTTTTGTCTTGGCGCCCTTTGTTTTGCCATTTTTCATGCTTATGGTTTTGGTGTTCCACCATATTTGCGTTGGGTTCGCAAATTTCCACACCAAATCCAATGTTTCTCCGGTTTGTAGTTCCCATACGGAGCTTCATGGTTAAGTCTTCGAGACTCATCCGTTTCCTCTTCAGCTTGAGGTAATTTTTTAAGTCCATCCAGTTAGGTGGCGGCTTCTCAATGACACATACGACCTGAAAGGTCTCGCATTGTCTCATACCCTCAGCGTGTATCTCGTGAAGAATTGTTTGCAACTCTCCGACTTGCTCCATTAATGGCTGCGAGTCCACCATTTTGTAGTCTTAAAATTTCGCCACATCGTATTTCTGAGATCCAGCATCTTTTGTGCGGTACTTCTTGTCTAAAGAATCTCACAGCTCTTTAGACGTTTCGACATTGTTGTACACGTTGAACAGTGCATCAACAACACTACAAGAAAACACAGTTTTTGCGACCACCAAAAGAGTCTCAAAATGGTCGCAAATGACTCATTTGCGACCATTTTGGGACCAAAAAAAAGTGGTCGCAAATATTTGGTCGCTAAATAAAGTAGTCGTAAAACGTTCGCAAATTTGGGACTGATATGTGACTATAATATCAGTCATAATTTAGAGACTGATTTGCGGCTACTTGTAAAAAAATAATTAAAAAAACAAAAACAAATTCCAAAATATATATTTTAATTATTAAATTAATTGATTATAACATTAAAATTAAAAAGATAAAATACAAAAAAAAAAAAAAAAAAAAAAAACAAAGAAGATCGAAGATCTTCATCTTCACCATTCGAAGATCTGCTTCATCTTCATCTTCACTCGCCGGCGGATCTGCTCTTCCGGCGCCACAGATTTGCTCCTCCGGCCAGACTCCCAAGCCTCGCCGGCGGTGAGCTTCCGTTTCTTCCTTCTCATCGATCGGATCTGTAAAAAAAAATTTAGATAAACTCAATTAAATAGGTAAGAGATGGAAGAGAATGAAGAGAAGGAAGAGTATGAAACCTCGCCGGCGGTTGTGGTTCTAATGGCTCTTCTATGGATCAAAATAAAACCTTTGGAAGAGGAAAAAGAAAAAAAAAAAAAAAAAAAAAGAGAAGAAGAAGAAGAAAAAGAAGATCGCAGGAAGGAGAGAGGAAATAAAAAAAAATTAAAACAGTTTAAATCTTCCACCGTTGGATTAAACCAATCAACGGTGGAGGATCTCGATCCTCGTCACAAGAAACTAGCCAATGAGAAGCTTTTAATATCTTTTTTTTTTGTCGTAAATTAGTCGCAAATTTGGGACTCTTTTGTAACTACTATTATTTTTGTTATTTGGTCGTTGGATTAAACCAAATTTGGGACTCTTTTGTGACAATAAAAAATCTTTACCCTAAACCCTAAACTTTAAGAACCTAGAAAGTTTGAATATGACTTTACAATGATTTTGTGTATATAGCAGTTCAAAAATATGTTAAAACTTAAAAATAAATAAATTTTGAGATAATTTTTATCTTTCAAAATCATTTCTTATAAAAACACATGTAACACTTAGTAGATGTTATGATTAGATTGAAATTTTGGTAAGTTTTATATATATATATATATATATATATATATATATATATATATATATATTTTTTTTTTTTTTTTTGATGTTTATGTGTAAGATCTACTTTACAATTTAATATTTAGAGTTTATGATTAAGGGTTAGAGGTTTAGGGTTTAGAATTAAGGATTTATAAAATGATCATATATTAAAAAAAATTGTAAGTGTTGAATTTTTTTTATATATTATTTGATGTTTATGTGTAAAATTTTGTTTACAATTTAAGATTTAGATAAAGTTTATGATTAAGAGTTAGAGGTTTAGGTTTAGGGTTAAGGGTTAGAGATTTAGGGTTTATAATTTAGGATTTATAAATTGATTATATTTTAAAAGTTGTAAGTGTTGAATTTTTGTATATTATTTGATGTTTATTTAAAAAAAATCGAGTGGAGTTGCTAAACCAAAGCAAATCAGTCACAAATTTAGGACTACTTTTGCAAGTCCTTTAACAGTCGCAAATTTGAGACCCTTTTGTAACTTCTCTGTTTCGTCGTTAATTTGCGACTGTTTTGCCACTGCATTGCGAGTAGTCGCAAATTAGTCACATTTTCGTCCCACTTTTTTGCGACCAAAAAAAGAGTCACAAAAATTGGTCACAAAAACTGTGTTTTCTTGTAGTGAAGGTGATTCTGGATATATCATTTGCACATAAAATCTATGTGTTCCCAAGCTAGCACGCTCGCAAGCGCGCAAGGATCAGTATTATCCGCTGGGATAATGGGTTTCTCTTCACGGGTATACTTCTCCAGCTTGAGCGTGGTCAGATAGAAAAACATCTTCTTCTGCCACATCTTGAAGGCGGTCCCATCGAACTTGTCGGGTAGGACGCCTGATGGATTTGCCGTTGGCATTTGCACCGTCTGAAACTGTTCAGTGACCGCGGTTTGAACAGTAACAGCAATCGGAGCAGGTATGGCGACAGTCACCGTTCCCAAACTGGATATGTTCAGTACTGGTCGCGACAGTGTTAGCGATCATCACTCCAGTAACTCCAATGGTGGTAGTCTCGACGACCGTAGCCACGTTAGAAATGTTGTTGTTTTCGTTATCCATTCTAAAAAACAGACAGAGATACAAATCAAATCAGAAATCGTTTTCGATTTATGAGAAAATCAAAAAAAGAAGTAGGTATCGATATAGTGTAGAATCGCAATTCAACAGACACTATCGAACTGTTTTCGAACCACAAAGTGCGTTCGATGTTTAAATCGTTCGCAAACGAAAAACTGATTCAACACTTGCGATCGCAATCACAGAGGCGTTTATATATGTACTTGTATTCAATCCGTTCAATTGTTTATATAACAAAAACAGATTCAAAGAGTTACGATTGTAGGAACTAAAAAATTAGCACTACAATAAATGTGATTAAAACACAAAAATTATATAAACGACGTTACGGTAAGAGAGAACGAGTGGAGACGAGATACTGAATCTCTTTCCGTAACTCTTTGAATCTCCCTCGGGGAGACGAGAATCTGTGATTCAAGAGCCGCATGATACAGCCACTAATAACCGGTTTCGCTAACACTCGAAACGCGGACCTAAACGAACTACTACTCTACGATACTCTCGAAGAACACTTACATAAAAATGAGAGAAAGAGAGATTGCTGGTTTTTTCGAGAAGAGTGAGAAGTTTGATTTTTCGTCTGTATAAAAAATGGAGAGTAACTCGTGTTTTAAAAACGAAGGAAGAGAGAGGTGACTCCGTGAAATCCGATAATATCTCGCAAGATCATGGATTGAGTCAGCGCAAAGATCATGGGAACGATGGGCGGAAAAGTCGGTGACTTGTTTAGTCAACGAAAAAACGCTCATACAAATTAAGCCCAAGAGCCCACGACCCGAGCCCGGCTCGGCGGCGGCGCACGCGTGGAGCCTTCTTCCTTCCCTCATTTAACTTACACTTGAGTACTTGACCAATCACTTAAACTTGGCACATTTCTCTTCGCACTCAAATTTTAATAAACCCCATTGGGCTTTATTAAAAATTTCGGTCCAACAAAACGAACTGGTAATAAGATAAATTAAGGGAGAGTTACTTAAATAGCATAGAAATTAGGTAAAATGACTAGACTAATCAACAACTCTTTTTTATTACTGAAATGTTTTTCATACCCATGATGCCCTTCTAAGCATTTGATAACAAAAACGTAATTACAGAAATACCATTACTTTTTTTTCCACATCAGCGAAAAAACAGGCGCGACGCCTACGTGGCATAAAAACTGCCTACGTGTATTATGAAAATTTGCCGCAAAAATTTCTCGCTGTAGCGACGGCCGACTTACAGGACGAGCGGTTGATTTAAAAGAACGGCTGACTTATTAGTTGGTCGGCTGATTTATATTCATAAGTCAGCCAAATGTTACGGCAGACTTATATGAACCTCAACTGACTTATGAATTTTCGGCTGACTTAGGAGTACACGACACGGCTGATTTATATTCGGACGGCCGACTTATTGCTATGACATGGCCGACTTATTGTTGTCCGGCTGATTTAACGTAAATCCGGCTGAATTATTTGGCTGATTTATTTAGCAACGGCATACTTATGCGGGTTAATTGTGGCTGACTTATCTTAAATCAGCCGTAATAAGACCGATTTATTTAAAAATCGGCCTAATTACGGCTGACTAATTAGCGAAAGATTAATTACTGTAATAGTATGCTATTGACGACTGACTTATATGATGTAGCGGCTGACTTATTTTTTCCACCTGATTTATGTGTTTTGATGGCTGATTACAGGAAACTTTATTAATTACTTAAATAGTATTTTAGTGGCGACAGACTTATAGTTTTGTTTGATGGCTGATTTTACATGGCTGATTTATAAGTTCGTTTGATGGCATGTTTCCATGTCAGCAAAATAAAGATTACACATCAGCTATGAACACATACATTATTAGGTTTAGCCGCCGTCAGCCCTTTTCTTCGTCTTGTTCTTCATCTTCTCCATTCTTCATCATTCTACAATATTTTCGATCTTTATACCAAAACTAAATTTCGGAGAGGATGGATTCGATAATAATTGTTTGCGGTACATGGGTTCTCAAAAATCGATATGTATTCAACGCCGACAAAAGAGGGTGTAGAGTTCTACAAGTTAACGAAGAGACAACCTACAACAATCTTGTGGATATGATAATGGAGGATTATGGGTTGGAGTCGCAAAGCTGTAAGATTCAGCTGAGCTACATGTTCTCCAACAAGATTTTGAAAAAAATTTCTCATGATACTCCACCGGTTTATGTATGTAATTCTCGACAATTTCTAGGTTTTCAAACGCTAAGGAAAAGCGATCAGCTACGTCTTTGTGTAGAAGTTATAGAGAATGAGGATTGCGAAGTTATTCAGAAGGTCAAAGCGGTGGACAAGATGAAACGGCCATTCAGTCATGTCTCAAAACAGGAATTTAAGGAAGAATGTAACGAAGAATACATTGAAAGTTATGAAGATGATGGTGTTTACAAAGACAAAGCTGAAGATGAAGAAGATGTGTGTAATCGAGGAAAATCTATGGATATATGCGAGGACAAAGACGAAGTTGAAGATGAAGAATATGGTGAATTTGATAGCAGATTTGATATGATTGACGACCCGGATGGTGCATCATCTGATGATGATAACTTTAGTTTATATGGGAAGCCTCGAAAAGAAGATGAAGATTCACCGACGTTGCCTCCTAAGAAGAGACCTCAGAATATTGCGATGAACGAATCGAAAGGATCTGTTGATTTTCTCAAGTTTGAGATGGAGTCTCTAAATATCGTTGTAGGCCAGCGATACGAGACAAAAAAAGATCTAGAGATACTACTGAAACTTCTTACACTGAGGGATCGATTTGATTTTGATGTACCAATATCGAATGCGGAAACGCTCATTGTTCGGTGTTGGGTAAATGGATGTAGCTGGAGAGTTCGTGCTTCTACAAAAGGAAAATCCCCAGAATTCTATGTTCGTATCTACGATTCAGAACACACATGTTCTGTAACTGAGCGTTCTACTCGATCCCGACAAGCAACACCGGATATTTTGGGACTCTTATACAGGGATTTTCTCGGCGACATTGATCCGTCAGTTCTACCTAGACATGTCGGAGTAGCTATCAATAAGAATTTTTGTATCAAGGTATTACATTCAATTTCAGCTGATTTATTAGTACGAAGCGGCTGATTTATTAGTACGAAGCGGCTGACTTAAATGTACGATGCGGCTGACTTATATGTACGATGCGGCTGACTTATATGTACGATGCGGCTGACTTATATGTACGATGCGGCTGACTTATATGTACGATGCGGCTGACTTAAATGTACGATGCGGCTGACTTATATATACGATGCGGCCGACTTATAACTGATTTTTTTATGATTATAGATTGATTACTGGAAGAGCCATAGGACGTTAAGATGTGCAAGACAGATCGATTTGGGGACTCCTGACAAGGGGTTTGAAGATTTACCTTCATACCTTCACATGATAAAAAGGACAAATCCGGGTACAGTTACGCGTCTTCATATTGATGATTGCGGAAGATTCAAGTATTTGTTCATTGCATTTGGTGCGACCTTGAATGGATTTATTTTTATGCGTAAAGTAGTCGTTGTCGATGGTACATTTCTCCATGGAAAATACAAGGGACGCTACTTACAGCAACAACTCAGGATGGTAATTTTCAGATTTTCCCAATAGCGTTCGGTGTGGTTGACACTGAAAATGATGATTCTTGGCAATGGTTTTTTACGCAACTTAAAATTATTATTCCTGATGATAAGGGTCTTGCGATCATCTCGGATAGGCATAAGTCAATTGGGAAAGCAATTGAGAATGTGTATCCGTTGGCGGCTCGTGGAATTTGCACGTACCATTTATATAAGAACATTTTGGTACGGTTCAAAGGTGGAAGTTTGTTCCGTATGGTGAAGAAAGCTGCAAAGTGTTATAGAATAGCTGAATTTGATGAGGTCTTCGATGAGATTGAAGCGTGTAATCCTGAACTTCATGGCTACCTCCAAAGAGCGGATGTTAGAATGTGGTCACGTGTTTATTTCCCGGGCGATAGATATAATTTGACGACAACAAATATAGCGGAATCAATGAACAAAGTTCTTTCACATGCTAGAAGTTTCCCAATTGTTCGACTCTTAGAATCGATAAGATCAATGATGATGAGATGGTTTGCTGAGCGGCGAGAAGATGCAAGGACGATGAAAACAACGCTCACCCGTGGTGTTGAAAAAATTTTGGAGGTAATTACGTTACATAGATGATTGATTCTTATCATTTGTACCAGCCGAGATTTAATAAAAAAATTCATGATAACAGGTCCGTGTGAGTGGTGCCAAACTTGCGGCGGTACAAATGATTGATTCTTATCATGTACAAGTTACATACGGATCATCGTTGCATGTTGTGAATTTGGATGCGAGAAGATGCACTTGCCGTCGTTTCGACATCGAGAAATTACCCTGCGTACATGCAATCGCAGCTGCCGAGACGAGGAATGTTTCTCGTATCTCACTGTGTAACCCATACTATTACCGGGATTATTTGGTTAACGCCTATGCTGGTTCAGTTATGCATGTAGATTCGGCACTCCGTATTCCAGAACATGTAGCTGAACAAGTGTGCATGCCCCCAGTTGTTCGTCAACAACCTGGAAGACCTAAGAACTCAAGATTTAAATCATGTTTGGAAAAGGCAAGTGAGAAGAAACGCCCCAGAAAACAACACACTTGTTCTCGTTGTAATCAGGGTGGGCATAATGCGAAAACTTGTAAAACTTAACGATGATTGGTAGATGACAAATCGGCCATAAAGGACGGTGTAAACTTAACGGTGTCAATATTATGTTTCTCTCGTAAATCAGCCACAACAGTGTCTGGTATGGTTTATAAATCAGCCATTACGGTGTTTAATAAGTCGGCCATAATAGATAATAAATCGGCCATGAAGTTGTATGAATGTGTTGGAAACCAAAAAGATGAAAATTTTGAATTTTATAAAACGAACGACAAAAAAAAACAAAAAAATTTGAATTTTCAAACGATTTGAATTATAATTCAATTTGGGCGTTAATATCGACGAAATTGAGGTTCCCCACCTAAACTTTTTTGTAATCTCGAGACACCGCGTGCATCCCTATGTTTCTCTCGTAAATCAGCCACAACAGTGTCTGGTATGGTTTATAAATCAGCCATTACGGTGTTTTATATGGTTCGTAAATCAGCCATACCTCAAATTGGTCAGTTGTAAATCAGCCACACCTCAAATCTGTGTTTCAAGGTTTAATTAATAATTTTATTTCAATATTTAGTAATTTTAAGTCTTACATCAATAATGGGTTATATATGTAAGATTTACACTTCTTGTATGTTTATTATTATCATGTTCATCTCAAAACCTAAACCATGTCAAAATCTTTATATATATAGTAACAACATAATCCTTACCATGTCTTATATATATGACTAACTATATTAGACTTAAACCCTAAACCCTACATTACTTGTTTTGTAGTAACTATGTTATCATAGATAACAAAACAAATCCTCTAATTCAATGTAAAACTCGTAATCCCATAAATTCAAAAATATTTGTTTGATAAGTCGGCCATAATAGATAATAAATCGGCCATGAAGTTGTATGAATGTGTTGGAAACCAAAAAGATGAAAAATTTGAATTTTATAAAACGAAAGACAAAAAAAAACAAAAAAAAATTGAATTTTCAAACGATTTGAATCAGAATTCAATTTGGGTGTTAATATCGACGAAATTGAGGTTCCCCACCTAAACTTTTTGTAATCCCGAGACACTGCGTGCATCCCTATGTTTCTCTCGTAAATCAGCCACAACAGTGTCTGGTATGGTTTATAAATCAGCCATTACGGTGTTTAATATGGTTCGTAAATCAGCCATACCTCAAATTGGTCAGTTGTAAATCAGTCACACCTCAAATCTGTGTTTCAAGGTTTAATTAATAATTTTATTTCAATATTTACTAATTTTAAGTCTTACATCAACAATGGGTTATATATGTAAGATTTACACTTCTTGTATGTTTATTCTTATCATGTTCATCTCAAAACCTAAGCCATGTCAAAATCTTTATATATATAGTAACAACATAATCCTTACCATGTCTTCAACAATAGGTTATATTTGTAAGATTTACAATTTTTGTATGTTTATTCTTAGGGATATCATCTTCATTATATGTTTGAATTCGTAATCCTACATTACATATTTGAATTCGTAAACCCTAAATCATACATTATATGTTTTAATTCTTGAATTCGTAAACCCCAAAAATACTTGTATCATAAGTCGGCCATAATAGATGACAAATCGGCCATAAAGTTGTATGAATGTGTTGGAAAGCGACGTCGTTTTGGTCATTTGGGGGAAAAAACTTATATTAGGGTTCTAGATCACTCTAACACCGGGTTTGAGAGTTTGGGGAATTTAGAGCGAGAAAAAGACGAGTCGATTCGAATTCAGAAATTGTGAGCATGGGTGATCAAGGAAGAGGGTTCCCGACGCACTGTAGATGTGGTGAACGTTGTAGATTGCTTACATCAAAAACGGTGACGAACCCAGAAAGACTATTTCATACTTGTCGATTTGGAGATGAGGTAATGATGCAATTGGTTTCGATTTAGTGTTTATAATGATGCAATTGGTTTTGATTTAGTGTTTATATTATTGTGTGTATGGTGTAGAAGAATCGTTATCACTTGTTCAAATGGACGGACGAATCAATGGTTGAAGAGATTGAGGATATGAAATCGAAGATTGATGATCTTGAAAGTGCTTCATTCACCTTCGAAAAGGGATTACAAGCCTGTAACTCTGAAATCGAGACTCTAAAAATGGAGACTCGGACTTGTGAAGCAGTGGTATGTGGTTTTGAGAAAGAGTTAAGAAGTTTTGAAAAGGAGATAGACGATTGCAAAATGGAGCTAAGGGGTTTGAAGAACATGGTTGTGTGTGTTGTGGTGATGGTTATTTTGTACAAGTTGTTTATGTAACGTTATAAATCGGCCACTATTAGTTTTGACTTTATTTATAAATAGGCCATAACTAGTTTGTTCAAAATGAATAAGTCAGCCATCATGCGCATCACTTGCTAAAATAACGTACATAAATCCGCCATCACTAGTATGTTCAAAATAGATAAATCGGCCATCACTAGTTTGTTCAAAATACATAAGTCAGCCATAATGCTAAAATAACGTACATAAATCGGCCATCACTAGTATGTTCAAAATAGATAAATCGGCTATCACTAGTTTGTTCAAAATACATAAGTCAGCCATAATGCTAAAATAACGTACATAAATCGGCCATCACAAGTTTGTTCAAAATACATAAGTCAGCCATAATGCTAAAATAACGTACATAAATCTGCAACCACTAGTTTGCTCTAATAATTAGTTAAATTGTGCATACATGTCAGGTGCCTAATCAAAAATCTCCGCAGCCATCTTTAACCGTAAGGGCTGCATATTTCTGTCACTGAGGCCTTCAAAAGAGACACCAAGCGCTAGACACTAGATATACTTCAACGCATACACACCATAATCACAAGGGTTTAGGTTTTGTGGGATGCCTTTCTTTCTTCTAAACGAGAACTGCTTAGAGCTTACCTTTCGAATTTCAGGAGGAATGACTTCGTTCAAAAGTGCATGTATCATTCGCATGAACGGCCTAGCCGTTTCCATAATTTTCTTGTCTTGTACGGCTTTTCCTTTTCCAATGATGCTATCATAAGCAACTATCTTCTCATTCACCAAATCAATGTGCAACGCTATCCAGTGATTGCCTCCAACTTGGTAAATTAAATACAAGTGATCAACATCGCATATCCACCTTTTATGTGTCGGCATGTCAGCAGGAAGCAAACCGTTTGCTAAATCAAGATACCCATCTTTGAATTTCCAATTCTTAGGATTGATGTTGTACTGCGCATACTCTTTCATCCACATACTGATGAACCATTGGTCGACAAAAGCAATTCGATCAGTGTGGAAAGGGCATGGAACTTGAAGGTACCTTTTCCGGAGGACTCTCATAAACAAAGACAAGTGCTGTAAAAACAATATAAATAAGTCAGCCATCAAGTATAAATAAGTCAGCCATCATGTATCAATAAGTTAGCCATCATGTATCAATAAGTCAGCCATCAAGTATCGATAAGTCAGCCATCAAGTATAAATAAGTCAGGCATCATGTATCAATAAGTCAGCCATCAAGTATCGATAAGTCAGCCATCATGTATCAATAAGTCAGCCATCAAGTATCGATAAGTCAGCCATCAAATATTTTTACTTACATAATCATACAACCATCCGTAATTAGTGTCGGAAGGCCAATCTTTTCGCGGAGTGATGAGAACCCTGTAGAACTCAATTTCTGGAGGCGCTTGTCCAAGTGGAGTAGACCTAATGAATAAACAAACAAACAATTATATTCAAATAGTGGTAGATAACTCAATCAGAAATTAATCACTGTACATACTCAAATGGATGGAGGTAATTTAAAAGTGTCTCCAGTTTAGTCTGATCAACTGGCTTCAGTGGATCGTAGATTGTTGGTGAAGGAACCAGACCCTTCATCATACACGTCAATCCATCGTTTCCAATACACGGATACGGTGGTGGTGGCGGAAACTTTTTCTTCAGCGGGATACCACCTTCATCTAGTTTCGTAATAGCACCATGAATCGCGTCTATTGCATTTTCCAGTAATGAATGCCTAACCCTATCCTCTTCAGTATCAAATCCATCAGATTCAGACATCAACTGGTTCTCTTCTTCCCGAACTTGCTCTGTTATATCAACCACTTCACTATCAGCTTCCTTCCTCTCAATGGTTGGTTTCATCATCTTTTTATTCGCCTCTGTTTTATCCTTCACTTCTTTCTCATTCTTCTCACCATTATTTTTCTTCTCTTCTGCCTCTTTCTTCCCATTGATTTTCTTATTCTCTTCTCCTTCTTTCTTCTCATTGATTTTCTTCTTCTCTTCTCCTTCTTTCTTCTCATTGATTTTCTTCTTCTCTTCTCCTTCTTTCTTCTCATTGATTTTCTTCTTCTCTTCTCCTTCTTTCTTCTCATTGATTTTCTTCTTCTTTTCTTCTCCCTCTTTCTTCCCATTGATTTTCTTCTTCTTCTCCATTTCCTCAAACTCCTTACCCAAATTGCGGATCGGCTGTATAAAGTAAAGAAAATAAATTAAAGGATTCGTATTGATTTAAGAAATTACTATGCATTTTTTAACTTACCCGACTAGTGAACTCTTGATATATCCCAATCTTCGAGTTGCCATCTTTAAACATGGATTGGTTTATTTCACCAATTACTATGCGCTCTTTCATCTCCTTAAATTCTTTCTCCAACGTCCCAACTCTGCCTTCAACAGAAGTTATTCTATGACCATACTTTTCGTCAACTTTTGTTTCAAGCCTACTTTCTATACCTCCAACCATTCCGCCAATGTTTTTCTCCATATCATCAAACCTTGTGCATAGTTTCTCCACCATTTGCATAAGGCCAGTGACATACACATTATTATCGAAATCTTGAGAGTCATCCTTCTCATCTTCTAGTTTTTCACTATCATCAGCCTTTTTCTTCTTTTTCTTCTTCTCCACTTCTTCCACAACAGCTACATGACTTTCTTGCTTTTTGCGTTTCTTAGTCTCATTCACATCCCAATAACCAAAATATCAATAAGTCAGCCATCAAATATTAATAAATCAGCCATCAAATATTAATAATTCAGCCATCATATATCATTAAGTCATCAAGAAAATACATGGCCATGCTGTGCAATCTCCTGACTAATAACAGATTCTAAACTTGAGCGTGTACGGACTCCACCCCATCGAATGAATGGTACTTCATTCAGATCTCTTATTCTCCCAAAACGCTCTCCAAACACCTTAACTGATTCATATGCCCAAAACAGTAGCGCGTGCACGCAACCATTAACGGAATATGAATTTCCTTCAAACTGAACAACCTTAACACCATCAATGAGGTATTGAAATGCAACCCGACCCCATGGATAATTATGAATGTCTTCATCTTTGAAGACTCTTTTTGCACTTTCTAGAGGTAGTCTAGAATTATGATGTAACCCATGAATTCCCATGTGGACAACACGTAGCTAATACCAAAGCCAGTTCATCATACTTTGGTCCAAACCCTTTCGGAACACCCAACTCTGCCCAGAAATCTGTGTACTCAGCTTCGCAACTTTCAGTTGGCAGCGGATATGTGTTTAGCCCCGTAATCTCAGCAAATTTGTGCAAGCTAAACCTGATTGGTTGACCACCGACCACTGACCAAATCTCATTCTCCTTCTTTACTGCCAACTGACGGGTGAGTAGATAATGTACAGTCTTAGCAGACCACACGTAATCGCTATCAACTAGCTTAGCAATTAGTCCAACATATAACTTCTTAATTTAATCCCACGTATCTTTTCCTATTGATTCTCTAACGAGAGAAAAATTGCCCAGCTGACAATTGTGATTCATGCTTCTATTCTGCAAAGGAGATTTCCCTTCTTCGTAACGTTTAGGCGGGTACTTCTTTGTTCCATTAGATGTATCCATCTGTTCATAAAAATATAATTAGATCAACCATCATATAAACATAAATCAGCCATCATGCAGAACATAAATCAGCCATCATGCAGAACATAAATCAGCCATTAATGTAAAATCAGCTTTCACGCAAACACAAATCAGCCATCAAATATGTAAATCAGCTGTCATGTGTGCATAAATCAGCCATCAATGTAAAATCATCAGACTCGGGTTTTGAAATTAAAGGCCGGAATATGGCCGGAAAATTGATTATGGGGCCATCGATTATGGAAAATTAACTGTATAACTTCCTATAATCGTTGACTTACAGTAGTTAGCTTCTACCTTTGAAACGATGAAAATCCTTCAAACCTTCGAAAAGGGTGCGTATGTGGTTTTGTTAATAGACGAAATGCGACTGCGGCGAGGCGGACGAGACGAGTCACAATCGGAAGAGACAAACAAGCAGCACCGGCGGTTCGGCAATCGCCCAGAGAGGTTTTCTTTTTCCTGTTAGTGATGAGAAGATATTGAATCGACACT
Source organism: Eutrema japonicum (assembly GCA_030161315.1). Classification (NCBI taxonomy): domain Eukaryota; kingdom Viridiplantae; phylum Streptophyta; class Magnoliopsida; order Brassicales; family Brassicaceae; genus Eutrema; species Eutrema japonicum. Next base: position 35,980,420 of record BSQW01000001.1, read on the forward strand.
TTTTCTCTATATTAGTAAATTATAAAAAACTGAACGGTCATATTAATTAATAAAAAAATCTCATAAAATACATAAATCAGCCATCATATTAACATAAATCAGCCTTCACGCAAACATAAATCAGCCTTCAGGCAAACATAAATCAGCCATCAATATAAAATTATCATACTCGGGTTTTGAAATTAAAGGCCGGAATATTGCCGGAATATGGCCGGAAAATTGATTATGGGGCCATCGGTTATGAAAAATTAAATGTATAACTTCATAAAATCGTTGACTTACAGTAGTTAACTTCCACCTTTGAAACGATGAAAATCCTTCGAACCTTCGAAAAGGGTGCGTAGGTGGTTTTGTTCATAGACGAAATGCGACTGCGGCGAGACGGACGAGACGAGTCGCAATCGAAAGAGACGAACAGGCAACACCGGCGGTTCGACAATCGCCCAGAGATTGTTAGTGATGAGAAGATAGTGAATCGACACTTTCTTTTTCCTGTTAGTGATGAGAAGATAGTGAATCGACACTTTCTTTCTCTATATTAGAAGAAACTGAATCGTCATAATTATTAATAAAAAAATCTCAATTAAAGACATAAATCAGCCATCATATTAACATAAATCAGCCTTCACGTGAACATAAATCAGCCTTCACGCAAACATAAATCAGCCATAAATATAAAATCAGCTGTCAAGTGTGCATTAATCAGCCATCAATGTAAAATCATTAGACTCGGATTTTGAAATTAAAGGCCGGAATATGGCCGGAAAGTTAACTTACAGTAGTTAGCTTCCACTTTCAAACGATGAAAATCCTTCAAACCTTCGACATGAGACTGCGACGAGTCGCAACCAAAAGAGACGAACATGCAACACCGGCGGTTAGGGAATCATCGACATGAATCATTTTTTGTAATTTTTTCAAAATTAACCGTAAATCTCACTTAAAAAATCTAAATGGCATTATCGTTAATTAAATTACTCACGCAGCCCTTAATGGATATTTCCTGTAAAAATTGTATCATTTAAGTAATTTCAAAAAGGTATATATTACTCTAGCCATTTCACAACGTTTTTGTGCTATTTGAGTAATTATCTCATAAATTAATGTGGTAACCAAAAGAGTAATCAACGCAAATAGTTAAAGAGATTTGTGGTGATATCAAACAATGAACTTTCGACCCAAGAAAAACCAAACAATGAACTTCTCTCTGTTACTACAATAGCATAAGACTCTCCACGTAATCCAGGAAATAATTGTCTTGAGTAAAATCCCTCTGGTTGGAGTCAACTTCAATCTTCATCTTCTTAAAACTAGCTCCTTTGCGATCGTAGCGGGTAACACTAGCCTCAGAGGAATAAGAAGGTGCAAAAATAATCTCACCCGTATGATTAACACCTTTCATTTTTAAAGGGTAGGGATGTTCATCGAAAGACATCTCCAAGAAAGCCTGTTTCCCGGCTTCGAAAACCCACAAATCAATTGCTTTCTCACGAGGAATAGTGTGTACGGCTACTTTGCCATGGTAGTTTATCAAAATTAGAGGACCTATTGAATCGAAAAAATCTAAACCTTCAGATATTGTAACAAAGATTTCGAACTTTTCAGACTTCACATTGAATCGCACCACACTCAGTTCCTTCTCTCCTGTGCCCGCAATGTAGTACACGACTCCATCTATACACACACCATTGTTAGACCAAAGACGGTGAGGAATGCTACAATCGATCAGTCTCCATGATTTTGGTTCTTCTCCCAATGTGAATACTTGAAAGCAAGACCACGCATCTGCTAGAGAAGCGGCTGTCTTCATGCACAATACTTTGTACTGATTATAGACTGGATCATATCCTAAAAAATGTCTGACTAGGCTTGGTCTAGTGGTTTTGGTTTTTGGTAAAGTTATGGACTTACCGGTGCAAGGGTTACATATGATTTGTCTCAGACCATATCCAATGCTCATCAACCCATTGACGTAACTCAATGTAAAGTATTTGGATCGCGGTTTTGAGACGGGACATTTTATTCTCGATAGAAAAGACGTTGATGTTGATGCTGATGTTGATGACGAAGACGTCGTTGAGAAGAAGTACCAGTTTAGGTTTCCCGTTTGGCTATCTCGTGAGTTGAAAGCAATTAGGAAACGTCCAGGCTGATTCAAGGATCGATGAGGAAACGATCTGATGAAACACTTGCTTCGGATGATTTTTGCCCATGATTTCGATACGAGGAGAAACCTACCTACGGATTTCAGAGGTAGTCGATTAAGAATCTCGATCTATAGATCCAAAGAAACAACATCGGCTTTCGTGTTTTTGCGAAGACGAAGACTTCTTCTCATTGTCGGAAACCCTAATTACGATCTGTACAGCTCTTTTTTTTTTTATCTTGCTCTTTTAAATAGAGAGGCCTAACCCGAGTGGGAAATTGGATTTTCCTTAACCGGGTCGGGTCTAGAGATCTTGCAAAAACCTACCTATTGTTCCAAAATTTAAATGACCGTCCATGCGCTGACCCGACCCAAAAAAAAAACAAATCTGAAAAAAAACTTGGGGGCTTTAAGAGCAAAAGTTTTTAAAATATATTGAATTTAGGGATCAAATCCACGTAAACTAGATAAACTACTCCACGAACGATAATAATCAAATCAAGCTAAGACAAAAATAAAAGATTGTCACGAAAATAGTAAAGCAAGCAATTAAACTATAAACGGCGTAAATCAATGGGAGAAAGACAATAGACAGTAGCCAGGCCCAGTTATGGACATAGGCTGGAAGTGCATTTGCAAAACGTCCAAATTTTTTTTTTTTACAGCCAATAATTTTTGTTATGACCCTTTTTTTTTGTAAGGCTAAAATTTTTTTTGCACATGGCCCATTTTTTATTGAACCGGGCCTGACAGTAGCCAGTAGGTAATTCGCAGAGAATCATGAATACTATTTATTATCGATATTAAGAGTTTGTAAGAACCGTTCCAAAACTCAAAACACGAAGGTATACTCTTTCCAATGCCATGGCTCCGATTTTCATTTGTTATTAGATCGTTAAACATGCATTAATGTGTTCAGATAATGATTGAACGAATATGTGTTCGGCTTTCCATCATAGTTGGTCTCTTGATCAAACTGTCGTGGTCGTTTGAGAAGTAGGTTTTCAACTTTCATCGGAACAACTTCACATATGGCTTGGTCTTTGTATGGGCTGATGCTTAAGTGGATATCGACTTGTTCGGTGAGCTTGATATGTGTGCTATCGTTGAGCCAACAAATCCAGAACAGTCATAAGTACCTCGCTGTTTCCAAGCCTAAATCTAGACCATGTAAGTGTGGCCCTATTAATACAAGAACAACCATTGATTAAAAGGTTACATACCTTAGTTTTGATGGTACAATGGGTGTGGGAGATGTTCTATCGTTGAAAGATTTATTGGGGAGTGACTTGACCGTTTAAAACTCACCTAGTCACTCTCGCAAATCTATAATTACATGATCTCTTCGTCGCCTTCAAAGTAATCTTCTTGCTAATCTTGAGACTCAAAGTCATTGATAAACGTGATTATCATGACCCGTTGGTTCGAACGTTTCAGAGCCATATAACCGTGTCCACGGGCTTTGGCGTGCTCCACGTTGATTAAGCCATGGACGGTTGAACACCACACTCTTCTCTGTTTGATTAGTTGCTCCATTTTGAATGACTAGATGGAGTAGTACTTCTAGGGAGCCGTAAGTGTAGCGTTCAACATTGCGGCTGATTCGCTCGTTTAGCACGTCAAAAAATTGAGCCATTGAGGTTTCCTCCGTTCACGAGAATTTTTTTGGAGTGCTTTCTTAGATATGCTAATGTAAATTATTTGTTTTTACTATGAAAACATTATTTAATTCAAATGGTATTAATTCTTTACTAAATTAGGGTTGGATATATATATTATCCGAGAAAGAGAAACAAAAACAGAAGAAACAAAATGTGAAAGGAATAGAAAAGTAAACAAAAAAAGCACAAATAGGTATGGTTTGAGATTTAAGATTTCTTCTTCCTCTCTGTCAAACCTTTAAAAACTTCTGTTTTTTTTTTCCTTCTTTTGATTGTTTGTTTGTCGGACAAGCTATTCAACGATTCTTGTCTGAGCAACCATAAAGGAGAGGTAAGATCCTTATCAAATTTCTCTTTTCTTTTTAACAATCAGAAACCATGACAATGTCGATTTGATTGAAAATTCATTTGTTTCTTCTTTTAATTAGAAAACACAAGATCCAAACCAATCATCATATACTAATTGCAAAATTACAACATTTGAATATTAGGAGCGGCGTTTGCTGCGCCTAGGAGGAGGGAGTTGTGGAACGTTTTTTTGATAAAAGGTAATTTATAAATATATAAACTAATTGTACATTTGTTTTATTTAGAGATTCTTAGAAAAGTGTTAAATCTTCGAATTCTTAAGTTCATATGGTTTTTTTTTATAAATTATTTAAAATATGTTACAATGTTCGAGTTTTACATCACCAATTCGATGCATAGACATGTGATTTGGAAGAACTATATTAACCTTAAAACCTTCTTGACAACAATTGGTACGTACTATGCATGTGGATTTATCGATGAGGCTTAGGATTGTATATTTTTTTAAAAATAAATGTAAAACAATAAAGAAGAAGATAAGTTTCTTATAATTACGTTTGAAAAGGTTTAAATTGGATTTTATGAAAATACACATATCCAATAATTCTGCTTTTTATTTGTTCAGTTTTTCAAAAGCAACTATTATAGTTACTTAAATCATCTAAAACATTATTTCTTGAGTTCTACGTCTCATCTAAAGCTACCATACAGCCAATCAACACTAGTTCATTATTATGATGATTCACAAGACAATTGATCGTTGTGAATTTAGTAAGACTCGTTGTCGTTGTTGAATCAAATCAACTAAAAAACTTAGGCGTCACAAACAAAATGAGACTCATATTTTCTTCAGTATCTTGAAGTTTTATTGTATATACAGAAAAGAGAAGAAGATGTCAAAACCTCCCTCCTCAACAAATCAGCAAGAGACTCCTTCTGTATCCTCTCCTCGGCTGAGGTATTGATTTGTTTCTGATACATCCACTTTGATCCTCTCTCTCTCTCTCTCTATATATATCTGAGGGCTGGTTTTGAGTGCAGGGACAACAATAAAACGATGACCCCGGAGATGGATGATCCGGAGAAAGTAGCAGTGACGATCACACGTCTCATCGAGCAGCTTCACGCAAAGAAATCATCGGCGCAAGAGAAAGAGCTCAGCGCAGCTCGGCTTCTCGGTCTAGCCAAAGGTAAAAAAGAGTGTAGAAAGATCATTGGACGGAACGTGAACGCTATGCCTTCCTTCATATCACTTCTCAGGAACGGAACCCTTCTGGCGAAACTCAATTCCGCTTCAATCTTGACCGTTCTATGCAAAGACGAAAACATTCGTTCTAAAGTACTGATAGGCGGATGCATCCCGCCGCTTCTGTCACTTTTGAAATCTGACTATGTGGATGCAAGAAGAGCCGCGGCCGAGGCCATATATGAAGTTTCTTTGTGTGGAATGGATGATGATAACGTTGGTACTAAGATATTTGTCACGGAAGGCGTGGTACCGAGTTTGTGGGGTCAGTTAAAGATGAAAAAGAAGCAAGACAAGACAGTTGAAGGATATTTGGTTGGAGCTTTGAGAAATCTTTGCGGCGACAGAGATGGCTTTTGGACTGTAACGCTTGAAGATGGCGGAGTCGATATCATCTTGAAGCTTCTACAGTCTAGTAACCCGGTATCTCAATCAAATGCAGCTTCTCTTGTAGCTCGTCTTATTAGGATTTTCACTTGTAGCATCTCAAAGATAGTAGAGTCAGGTGCTGTGCAAGTTCTGGTTCAGCTTCTAAGTGAGGAAAACAGTGTTTTCGTGCGTGCCAGTGTAGTCAATGCTCTAGAAGCCATCACATCAAAGTCAGAAGAAGCTAAGAACGTGGCTAGAGATTTGGATGGGATCCACCTTCTGATTAGCGCAGTGGTTGCTTCGTCTAAAGAGTCCGTAGATGAAGAAAACGAACGCGTCTTACAGAGGTATGGGACACAAGCTTTGGCAAACTTATGCGGAGGAATGTCTGCTTTAATAGTGTATCTTGGAGGGCTATCATTGTCTCCACGTCTCACTGAGCCTGTCGCTGATATTCTTGGAGCTCTTGCTTATGCTCTGAGGAAGTTTCAGCTAACTTGTGGTGATGGTAGAGAAACGTTTGATCCAACACTAACGGAAGGAGTACTAGTGAAATTATTGAAGCCCCGGGATACTCAACTGATCCAAGAACGTATCTTGGAGGCTATGGCAAGTCTATATGGAAATGTTGATGTATCGAAATCACTGAACAATGTGGATGCTAAGAGGGTTTTAGTCGGGCTAACAATCTTGGCCACGGCCAGTCCACGTGAGAGGATGATAACATGTTTGTCAAATTTATGCAAATATCAGAATGTTTGGGAAGCTATTGGGAAGAGAGAAGGGATACAAATCCTCATACCGTTTCTTGGGTTGTCCAGCGAACAGCATCAAGAACTGTCCGTTGAGTTCTTAGCAATCTTGACTGACAAGGTCGATGAAAGCAGATGGGCTGTTACTTCTGCAGGCGGGATTCCTCCATTATTGCAGATTATAGAGACCGGTGTGTCTCAAAAGGCAAAGGAGGATGCGGTCCGTGTCCTTTGGAACCTATGTTGTCACAGCGAGGAAATCCGTGTCTGCGTTGAGAAAGCAGGAGCTGTTCATGCGCTTTTGGGGCTTCTAAAGAACGGTGGACCAAAATCCCAAGAGATTTCAGCAAATACGCTTGTGAAACTGATTAAAACAGCTGGTCCAAGTGTTATCGAGCAGGTACAGGCTTTGTTTCTCGGAGACGCTCCTAAATCAAAGGCTCATTTGATAAGAGTCCTAGGCCATGTTCTTGCATCGGCTTCGTTGGAGGATTTTGTCACCAAAGGTTCTGCAGCGAATAATGGATTGAGGTCTCTAGTACAAAGACTTGCCTCATCAAATGAGAAACTGAAAGAGAACGCAGCTTCTGTCTTGGCTGATCTATTTAGTTCAAGAAAAGACCTTTGTGGCGGTCTTGGATTTGACGAGAATGATAGTCCGTGCACAAAGCTTTTAAGTGGGAACACTCACGCTGTTGCAACGCAATTAGCCCACGCCTTGGGCTCTCTATCTAATCCTACAAAGAAAAAACTTGGCCAAAAGAAGTTATCCGGTCCAGAAGTCGAATTGATCAAACCATTGATAAAGTCAGCAAAAACCAACCCGATCGAATCAGCAGAGAGTCCCATGTCCACTTTTGTGAACCTTCTTTCAGACCCAAATATTGCAGCCGAAGCATTGGCTGATGATGTTGTTTCTGCTTTGACCAGAGTACTAAGAGAGGGAACACTACAAGGTAAGAGAAATGCTTCACTAGCTCTTCATCAGCTACTGAAGCATTTCCAGGTTAATGATGTGTTCAAAGGAAATGATCAGTGTCGATTTGCTGTTCCTAAACTCATTGAACTCTTAAACGCAACTGACCTGAACAACAGTGCTTATATCGACGTTTTAGAAGTACTCTCTTTGCTTGCCAAAGCTAAATATGGTGCTAACTTGTCCCATAACCCCTTTTCCGCATTCGCTGAAGCTCCATCTAGTTTAGACTCTCTCGTCCGCTGTGTAGCTGAAGGACATCCTTTGGTGCAAGATAAATCAATAGAGATTTTGTCTCGCTTCTGCAAGACACATTTTGTCTTGTTAGGTGAACTTTTGGTGACACGATCAAAATCAATTTGTTCGTTGGCTAACAGGACAATCAACTCATCCAGTCCTGAAATAAAAGTCCGAGGAGCTATGTTGCTTGTCTGTGCAGCAAATAACGACAAGAAATTATGCGCTGACGCAATTGGCCAATCGGGGTATACGAAAAGCTTAGTAAGCAATCTTCTTGGTATGTCAAAGCAGAACTCTAAATGTTCATCATATAGAGTTGAAATTCAAAGACCAGGATCTTTCATCAAAAGCAATTTATGCTTAAAGATGGATGACTCTGAAATGGTTGATCCAGTTACTATCTTGGGAAGCACAGTCTCCATGTGGTTACTCTCCATTTTTTGCTCCTCTAATCCCAAGAACAGGCTTGCCGTCATGGAAGCCAATGGACTTGAAATTATTGCAGAGAAGCTTCAAAGATACAATTTCAACACACAGGTAGATGAGTATACTTACTAGCTTTTCTTTGTGTTTTTTTCTTCAAAATCCTGCAAGTGTAGGTGTTGCTGAGTAATGATCTTCAATTTTTGCAGGAGAATATATCGGATTCCGAAGAAAAATGGATTGTTCTATCATTCTTAGCTGTTATGTCTCAGGAACCAAACGTTGTCTCATCTCCAGCAACAGCAAATCTTGTCCCAACTCTAGCTCCTTTCATGCAATCTGATCAGATGATTGATGGATATTTTACTGCACAAGTGTTGGCAGCGTTACTTCGTAATAAGAATGATAAAATCATTGCAGAAATAATGAATTCAGATATCGTAGAAGCGCTGATAAACGCGGTTGGGAATGCAGAATCAGACACAGGGAGTCTGGGTGCCTTAGCATTAGAGTTATCTCTGTTACAAAATCCTTGTGAGGCTACTTTAGAAGCATTATTCGAAGATAAAAGATTAAGACACGGTTCATTTAACGAAAAATGTATTCCTTTACTGGTGAATCTCTTGAAGCCAAATGCAAATAAAACTGGAGCCTTTCCGGTAGCAGTTCGGCTTCTTAGTCGTATTGCAGAGTGGGGAGTAACAAGTAAATTACTTATCGCTGAAGCTGGAGCTCTTGATGCTTTAGCAAAGTACCTTTCTTTGAGTCCTCAAGATTCGACTGAGTTCACAGTTTCTGAACTGTTAGGATCACTCTTCCGCTGCCCAGAAGTCACACATCACAAAACAGCTATAAGTTCCATGAAGCAGCTCATAGGAGTTCTTCATAATGCTTGTAGAAGTACCCGCTACAGCGCTGCAAGAGCTCTCCACGAAAGTTTTAGCTTTGAGCACATCAGAGATTCTGAATCAGCATGGAAAGCGTTTTCACCTCTTATTGAAATGTTGAATACTTTGTTGGAGACTGAAAGAGAGGCTGCTCTAACGGCTCTAGTGAAGCTAACTATGGGAAAATGTCCAAGGCCAGATATTCTTAAGTGTCTTGAAGGAAACCCATTGGAGAACATCTACAAGATTTTATCTTCAGATAGTTCATCGCTTGAATCAAAGACAAGTTCTGCGAGAATATGCTCATTTATATTTACCAGCGAAAGTTTGAGAACAAGCTCGTCTGCTTCAGATTGCATAGTACCTCTTATATCACTTATCCGGTCAGGAACAAGCACTGTTGTAGAAGCCGGGATGGTAGCACTTGACAGACTTTTAGATAACAAAAGATTCGCAGAGGTTGCAGAGAAACATGATTGTGTGAATCTGTTCTTCGGCTTTGTGGCTTCTGGAAACTATCTGAACAGTGAGGCTGCAATTTCTTGTCTTGTGAAAATGGCTAAAGACAAGACTCCGCGTAAAATGGATCTGATTAAAATGAGGATAATCGAGCAATGCCTTGGTCAACTCTCCACATATCCTCCAAGCTCTTTGTGTTCTGTAATGGCAGAGCTTTTCAGAGTTTTGACGAACGTCGGTGCTGTAGCTAGAAGCCAAGAAGCGATAAAAATGGTACAACCGCTCCTCTTGATTTTGCTTAGACAAGACTTGGATTTTCAAGGGCAACTCGGTGGTTTACAAGCGATAGCAAACATCTTGGAGAAGCCAATGGTTCTTGAATCATTAAAAATCGCATCTTCAGCAATCATTATGCCTTTGCTACCATTGCTTAAATCTGAATCTATATCGGTCCAACACGCAACCGCAGAACTACTGACCTCTCTATTCGAAACACAACGTTTTCAAGAAGATATCATGACCAAGGATCTCATTGCACCTCTTGTGAAACTTTCCGCGATCAGAGTAAGAAACTTACAAGAGATAGCGCTGATGGGTTTAGAGAAATCCTCAGTTACATGGACGAAGGAGGTAGCAGATGCCGAAGGAATCCAAGAGCTCTCCAAGGTTGTTATCGACGAAGATCCTCAACTTCCTGTATCTCTATGGGAATCAGCAGCTTTCATTCTCTGCAACATTCTCAGATTCAACTCAGAGCATTATTACTTTACAGTGACCGTACCAGTTCTGGCAAAAATGTTGTTCTCAACAGCCGAGAGCACGGTGATCTTAGCCATCGACGCATTGATCATCCGCGAGAAGCAAGACTCATCAAGTGTTCTAGAAATGGCTGAGGCCGGTGCACTCGACGCATTACTCGATCTACTAAGATCACACCACTGCGAAGAACTCTCATCAAGATTACTCGAACTGATATTACGCAATCCAAAGGTCAGAGAGACAAAAATCTGCAAATTTGTTTTAACTCCCTTGTCAGAGTATATACTAGACACAGAGACAAGATCAGAATCCGCAAAGCTTCTCGTGGTAATGGCTCTCGGGGACATTTCTCAACACGAAGGACTCGCTAAAGCCACGGATTCGGCGTTAGCGTGTCGTGCACTGATCAGCTTGATTGAGGAAGAACCAAGCGACGAGATGCAAATGGTTGTGCTGTGTGCGTTAGGAAACTTTGCAATGCACAGTAGAACAAGCAGAAAAGCTATGGCGGAAGCTGGTGGTGTGTGTTTGGTTCAAGAGATGCTTAAATCTTGTAATCCAGAAGTTTCTACTCAAGCAGCACTAATGATCAAATCTCTCTTTTCTAATCATACACTTCAAGAACACGTCTCTAGTGAAATCATCAAATCTTTAACCGGTAAGTTTCCGAAATCAAAGTTTTCCGTTTTTCGTTATCCGATTCTTAACTCGCCTTTCGATTGCAGCTGCGATGGAGAGAGAGTTTTGGACGACGGCGATGATAAACGTGGAAGTAGTGAGAACGCTAAACGCGATTCTCACGACGTTTCCCAAACTCCGTTCATCGGAGGCGGCGACCGCTTGTATCCCTCATCTAATCGGAGCTCTGAAATCTGGCGATAAAGAAGCGAGAGATTCGGCGTTAGACACGATCTACACGCTGAGACAGTCGTGGATAACAATGCCGACGGAGACGGCGAGGTCTCAGGCGGTTTTAGCGGCGGAGGCGATTCCGGTTCTGCAATTGATGATGAAATCGAAACCTCCGGAAGGAAGCTTTCATGTGAGAGGGAACAACCTCCTGAATTGCTTGCCGGGAAGTTTGACGGTGGCGATCAAACGCGGCGATAATCTGAAACGCTCCATGGGAAACACAAACGCGTTTTGCAGCTTAATCTTCGATAATTGCCCTACCAAGAAAACCAAGGTACATTTCGGTTTAATTCTGCTCAATTTCGGTCCATTTCGGCTAAGTTTCCATTCAATTCGATTGATTCGGTCCGGCCCAATGAGATTGATTATGTTCCGGTTCAATGAGATTGATTATGTTCCGGTTCAACGTGTTGAATTCAGTTCCGGTTTAATGTGATTGAATCCGGTTCAACGTGATTGAATTCGGTTCCGGTTCCGGTTCCGGTTCAATGTAATTGAGTCCGGTTCAATGCGACTGAATTCGGTTCCAGTTCAATGTGATTAAATTCGGTTCCGGCGATTGAATTCGGTTCGGTTTTAACTAGATTTAACCTGGAAAATGTTGTGGTTTAGGTTGTGAAACGAACAAGCTCACCGGTTTGGAAGGAATCATTCACATGGGACTTTACTGTACCTCCAAGAGGACAATATCTTGAAATCGTCTGCAAATCCAATAACATATTTCGCAACGTATGTTTTAAAATTTTCTCACTTTCGTTATCATTTGATTTGCATTTTTGACTAATTCTTTTTGATTTTTTTTTAAAAAAATGTCCAGAAAAATCTGGGTAAAGTGAGGATACCAATCGACAAAGTGTTGACGGAAGGGAGTTATAGTGGAAGTTTCAGATTAAGTGACGAAAACAAGAAAGATGGTTCTGATAGAAGTCTAGAAATCGAGATTGTTTGGTCCAATCAGACATTTTAATATCCATAAAAGGTGTTCTAATTAATTACTCAAACTTCTGGTAAATCGTATATTCTATGAATCCTAAATTTTGTGTATGTAAAGAGTTTATATAATGTGGTGAATCCTTCAATCTGTAATTTTTTGGAAGCTTATTGCAATCTGCAGAAACCCATCCGATTTGTTGCTTCTCGTTGTCGTAGATCATCATAATCCCTTGCATAGATATATCTTCAGAAAACACAATGAAACAAATTAGGCTAAGCGTTCGGATTCGGATTAATGAAGTCCGGTTCAGGTATTTTGCCCGTTGCTTCTTACCTCCGATTACGTTGGAGTCTTGCAATCCTACTTCACTTCCACTTAGTATTCCTAAGCAAACGTTCCCAGTTTTCTGAACAAGACAATCAAAGTTATTTCACAGTTTTGAGTACGATGAACGAAGTTTTTAAGGTCTTATCATTTCTTACAGAGATGATGAGATAAGATTCAGGTGGAATCTGGAGCTGAGTGTTTCTTTTGCCAGTCATAAAGTTGATTGTTAGGGTCTTGAACAAGTTCTTGACCTCAAGAACAGATTTCAAATGCTTAGCTCCTTTCCAGCAGATTGGTAAAGTCTTATCCTCTTTCGCATCCTTCAACGGTTTACCTTTCAAATCGTTTCCAATCTGAAGCACGCGCGAAAAGACATTAGGTTGAAAAATTGTTACATAACATTGTTCTTGAATTGTTTGTGTTTTTTTTCAATTACCAGATTTAGTATTGATTGGTATGTCTTGCTGTTGAAATAAGTGTAAGAGCTTCCAGTGTCGAAGATGAGTTTAAGGCCTTTTAATCCTGTTGGCTTTCCGTTAAAGAGTAGCTCGGCTGGTCCCGTCGTGTAGTGGTTTCTGAAGAGAAGATGAATCAGTACTAGCTAGTAGACAACAATCCGAGGCAAATACGAAAGAAGGAAGAATTGAAGAAAGTATTATACTCATGTGACATTAATGTTGTCCAGGATACACCAGTGGAAGGAATGAGATTGTCTCCAAAGAACAAAAAGCCTCCACCTTTAGAGCTTAAGCAATGTCCAATCACGTTTCTCGTTAGTCCGGTCGAGAAAAGCTGTGTCAAGACGCTGATTTTCCCTCTCCCAAGCCCCAAAACTCCGGCAGTCGCGGGTGGAGGATGTGCACTAGGGAAATTCTGATCATAACCGCACCTACAAACACCACATATTTCAAGAATGAACATTTACATCTCAAGATTCACATGTTGAGTTAATGAAAATACAATTCCTTAGTCGCTCACCCGAATGCTAAGCGGGGTTGCAAAGCCGAGCCATTTAGGAGCTTTAAAGGAAACTGGTCAGTGACTAATGCACCCATTGATGAACCTTGATCAGCATATTCAACTTCGTAGTCGCATTGTTCTTTCGGGTTTGGGCATTGAGGCTTATTAGGCCAGTGAAGAGCTGAGCAGATTGGGTCTGAACACGGGACAGTGTTTGCCTTAGGCTTGTACAGAAGTGAAGGATGCTACAAAACAAACAAATAGAGATAAGAATAAGAAGAGAAATGTATTCATTTTGAAAAGAGAATGAATGAAACGATACAATACCAAAGTGCAGCCAGTGCAAGGAGCATTGCATTGAACCCAAGTGAGATCGCTACCAGTATCAATATCAAAAGTAAATGTCTTTGGAGGACTTCCTATTTGAAGAGAGACCGAATAATATCTGCATATTCCCCAAAAGTAATCCTTATTGAAATAGTATAATAAGATACATAATATTCAACAACTAAGAAAATTTAAAAAAAAAACAAATTTAAATTAAATTGAAAGAAAGATTCATTCTTTTAAAATTAACCTATAGGTTATGATTAAATTTCTACGATTTGGAATTCAGTTTTATGGGTTTTTGTTTTTGGTGAATTACGGGAGTTCCGGGCATTCGGTCCATAATCTTCTCCTATACCCGAAATCAGTTTGTAGATATTCCGATTTAAAAAATAACACTTCGTCCTAAACTTTTTTTTGTTTTTTGTCTGTCTTTATTAATTAGCATAGATGTGTCCAACACCTAAGTTCTGAACAGAGGAAAACACCAAAAACAGAGCAATTACAAACCAAACTCAGTGTTACCAAAATCCCATCAAAGCTCTTCTTCACCAAGATCTACAGAGTTTTTAGGGCTTATTAGGAGTTAGCTTTAGATTATTTTATTAATTTTGTATAAAATATGGCTTATTTTCCGGATTAATGATCCTAAATCTTGTGAAGTAAAAGTATAAAAAGAGATGAGAAGAGAAGATCGATCTGTTTACCCGAGAGGGAAGACATTGCCGGAGAGAGGGAAGACGAGTGATGAAGGAGGAGATTTGGGAGAGAGATTACTTGAGAAGGTTTTGAAGATGGAACCTTGAATTGATTGAGGAACTATAATCAAGAACAAGATCAGAAGAAGAGATAATCTCGACATCATATTTATCTCACTCTTTCTTGCACAAGAAAGAATCAATCTTCACAGACAAATAAAATAGTTGCAGAGAGGATCTGCTAATAGAGAAAATGTATATTTATGCGTGTAACGATCAAGATCTCTTTATTTCTTATATACTAACAAAAAAAGCATACATTAATGCTAAAACCTTGTGTTAAAAGAAAGAAAATAGTGAAATTATTTTATTTATTAAAGAAAGAAAGAATCACTTTATAAATTAATATAATTTATCATAATTCAACACGATGAGTTATTAAATTGAGAACCGAGGAAGCTTCGTAGAAACTATTGGATGACTTTAAATGGTCATGGTCTCAGTCAAATTCTAATATACTAAAGAACAAAAATTAGCATATATATTAACCATTTGTGTTAAAAAAAAGAGCCAAATTTTGTTTTTTTTTTTACTAAAGAATTAGCTGTAACACTACGAATGATTTTTACATATTTACTTGTTTGGATGAACTAATGCAATTAATTTGGTCTATTCTGATTTTCTTTTTTTTCACACAGTAAGTAATTAATTAAAAAAAAAAAGTAAGTTAAGAACCGAGGAAGCTTCGTAGAAATTATGGGAAGACTTCAGACGCGGATTCGACGCGGTAAGGTCTGCACTGTGGGTTTGATGATTTTGACACTTGTAATTACACTATATACATTCATTTCAATTTTCAACACCTTACTTTTTTTTTTTTTTTAACACTTGTTTTTAACACTCTATATCATTTTCTCTATTTTTCATCTAATAATTCAACATCCATTTAATATTTATATTCTACAATAATTTTATTTAATAAAATTTAATATCCTACCCTACCATTTTTTTTATGTTTTTAGTTTTTGTGATTACATATTATAAATAACAATTATCGATTAAAATTAAATTAAAATAATTAAAAATTAAGTAATTTTGTATAATATATATATATATATATATATATATATATTAATTAAAAAATTGCAATTAATAAACACGAAAAATAGAGATAGTCATTATAAAATTAAATATAGTGACGAAAAACTTAAAATGCAATACAATAAATTAATAAACACATGACATAACTAATAAAATACACATAACTTAATTAGTACAATAGACTGAACTCACAAACTTAAAAATCTATTTAACCATGAAACATTTCGAATTTTGCTCAATGGTCCATTTGGAACTTTTTCGGCGAGCAGGAGTTGAATCTTCTACATCTGGAGTGGCTTTGTGTGAGCCGAAATCCATACGGTTGATTTTTGTAGAAGACTTTTAAGGGAACAGAAGCTTCTGAGGGAAAATACAGGCAAAGATCCAAAGATGGTTGTTTTATTGCTGTTTAGTAAGCATACGAGTACAAAGTTGAGTTCCTAAGAGTTTTTTTTGCTAGCATTTTTTTCATGTGATTATGAATGCTATTTATATGGGTTTACATTGGCGAGAATCTCGAAAGGAAAATGAATATTTCCTTTTGCTTCCCGCGGCCACCTACTTAGGTTAGGGCAATCGATGATCTGGGCCTTCAACTCGGCCCATAGGTTAATGAATGACTAGTATCTCGGCCCATAAGCGTTCTTCTCGGCTAACTTGTATCAAATGGGTTCGGCCTTTCAAGGTGAGCCGATCAGTCTTGTAGCACTCTCAGTTCGGCCGAGAGAAGATATTACTTCGGCCTCGGTTCGGCCTTATCCTTATTCAGGCAGAGTTGCCGAGGTGGGGACTTTGGGACAGATCATGCAAGATCGTCTTGTCACGGCTCGGGTCCTTTATACTCCTTCATGTTGGTATAACTTGTTGTCTTGAAGTGTTAATCTCGAGTGAGCGAAAATAGACCCCAACAGTTTGCCCCCCCCAGCTCGTCAGATTTCAGGAGTGATTGTGACGAGGTGAAGCTTCATTGATATCGAGATTAACGGTCGTGACGGGGTAACGCCGAATTGATTGCTAATGTTTGCGGTCGAGGCGCGATGAACACTTTCTTTGTTGATGCCGAGCCGTTTCTTGACCGTGGCATGGATTTATAGAACTTCGAACGGTCCCTTCGCCTCAGTATATCTTGGACCATATTTTTCTACTCGGCTTCCCATGTCCGTTGATGTTTGTACACGTGTTTATGCATTTTACCTTAAATACCTTGGGAATCGCAAGCGTTTTCGTTCGTTCCAGAGGCCACGCGCTTCCACGCGCCGAGTTGCCTTTTATTCTTCGTGTTTTGCTAAACTTCTGAAAAACAGGTAGCTCGCTTCTCTCTCCTCTTTTCCCTTATCATTTATTTTTTCGGTTAGGGTTTTTTGATTCACCGCCGTGCCGTTTAGTTTTCCGATCCGAAGCACGGCGAGCCTTTGAACTTACAGATCTATCATCTTAGTCAGCTAATCATCCAAAGCACGATGTCTGGTCAAACTGGTTCAGCTAGTTCGAGAAATTCTTCTGATTGGCTCGGCCTTGACTCTGCTAATGATGATGAGGGGAATAAGTCTCCCGAGGTCGTTCTCTCTTTGACTGCATATGACCCCAATATGGGTAAGTTACCTAAGGAATTGCGTTCTCCCGAGGTGAGTTTATCAACATAGCTACTTGAATTTGCCGAGGGCTTAGAGCGGACGATGTCGGGTCAAGACGCGGGTCCTTCAAGCAAACCCGAGTCCAAACATCCGAGGAGAAAAGAAAAATCTCTTCCCGGATCAACTCTGTCCGACGAGAAGTCCCTCGCCGAGTTGAGGCGACGCTTTGAGATACCCGAGGAGGTTGAGTTTGTCATTCCTGGTCCATCTGATCGACCTGATAAACCTCTGTCAGACTGCTTCACTGTCTATGAGGGCTTCTTTTTCTTGTTTTTTCTATTGTTTACCGTGTCGAAACTTGTTATCCGATACCTTTGAAAACACATGATTGCGCTGAGCCAAATTACGACTCGGAGACTTCGTAATCTGATAGGAATCTTGACCAGATGTGCGGATTGTGATGTCGAGATGAATCTCAAGTACATTCTGGATCTTTTGGAAATCCGAAGAGTTCATAACTCGGGAAAAGTATATATTTCCAACAAGGCTGATTTTAGAATCATTCGTGGTTTTCCAAGCAAGGATGTCTGGGAGAACCGTTTCTTCTTTATCCGGATTTCCGACACCTTCGTGGATCCGACTTGCCTCCAAGTAGTCATGACGAGCTGGGGATCGTTTGGTAGTTACTCCGTACATTAGTTGTTCGGCGTATTGTCCAACATTGTTAATTAAATTTTTGTTTTTGATTTTTTTTTTTGTAGTTCATAGCTCGCTTCCTCCACGCCCAAACGATCTACCCGAGGTGTGGACGATTCTATCGGCCGAAAAAGTCGATATGAGAAAATATTTCTCATTTTAGAGAGTGAAGAGGGCTCAGACTATTTGCGACTACACTCTGACGAACCCACAACCTCTTCCAACTGAAGGTACTTTGACTAGTATGGCGAGACTGTCGATTCATGCAAAGAAGAAGCTCGAGGCGAGGGAGACTGAAAGGAAAGCTGCCGAAGTGGAGGAAGAGGCGAGGCAGGTTACTGAGGCGAACTTGAATCCTCATACCATTGAGGAGAAGACCCAAGACTTGGTTCCTAACGAGGTGATGATGCACGAGATTTCAACCAAGGTGATGGTGGATCCTATTCCTGCTGGGGCCACGATCCCGTGTGCTGTGACCGCCGCAACGGATGCCGGTGGTGCTAGGAAAGATTCTGATATTACTTATAATCTTCCTACTTCTGCCAAGGAGAGGAGAGGTGCGTCGGCCCATACTTTCGACCCTCCTTCGACTTCAGTGGGACGAGGGAACGAGTCGAATCAAAAGCGTTCCTCGTTGCAGAGAGACCGGGAGAACATCGCTGAGAAGCGGCAACGAATTACTCGTTCGGCTGCTGACCCCTTGGTCTTTGGAGCGATAATTGTTGATCATGCCATGTCAGCTGCCCTTTTCTCAGAAATTAAAGGGCCCGACATTAACCTCCCTCCCTTGGATAAGTTTTCCGAAGAGAATACGTATGCGAATATGTCGCTGCACTGCACTAAGGTGAGATTTTATCTCTTTTTGCGGTAAATGTGGTAAGGACGTATGGATATTTGCTGATTGCTTCTTTGTCTTGTAGTTTATCTCTTCTATCAACGAGATGGCAGCCGCTTACGAGTCAGAGATCCATCGCAACAAGCGCTAAGTTGACAAGGCGAGAAAAGACACTTCGTCATAGAGAGGCAAGCTTGCCGAGGTGGAGAAGAAGTTGGTCTCGTCCTCGACCAAAGTTGCGTACCTTGAAAAGGAGAAGATTACTTTAAGAGAAGAGACTGCCGCCTCCACAGACCTCGCGATTCAAATGGAGAGACAAAAGGAGAAGCTGGAGGCCGAGGTGACCTCTTTGAAGCGGCAAATTTAGGAGAATGACATCTTACGCGTAACCGAGATCAAGAAAACTCAAAGGGATGCTAGGCGTGAATCAGCTTGTAAGTACGAGGATCAGATTTCCAAGGCGAGGGAGGACATCAAGAAATTGCAGGAGGCAAAAATACAGAGAGTTTGAGTTGGCTGAGGTTAACTGTAACCTGCAACTTATCGAAGACCTCCAACATGGAAAAATCACATCCCTAGAGGCTGAAACGGATAAGCTGAATTCATGGAAGGCCGATCTGATTGGTATTGACAAGGAATGTGAGAGAATCGAGACTTGCTTGAGGGATGAGCTTACGCTTTCTCCGATCACCAAAGATTTTGAAGGTGGCGGCGAGTCGAATGACCCTGATGCAACTAAGGATGTTATGACTGAGCTTGTTAGGGCCGATGAGCACGTTCAAAGTTTTGCCAAACTTATCGTTAGCGGCGAAGTAGATGCGAACCAAGTTGAATAATTCCTTCTTTTTTTATGCAAGGTTTGAAGGATTTGTTTTTCTTAGTAGTTCGTCAAATTCACTTTTTGAACATGTGCTTGGACGACTTTACCCACTGATAAGCTATGGCTTTTTAGTTCGTAATGTATCTTGTTTTTGCCTGAGATTTAACTTATTAGTTAATGGGGGTGAAGTGTAAGATGATTGATTTCCAAGCCGTTAGAGTAGGCGAAATGTAATGTTTTGAATTTCGTACGAGGTGGAGTGTCTTGTGATGACCCGTACCGTATGTTAAAAACCAGTGTGCTAAGAAGCGATTAATGACTGAGTTTAGCTTTCACTTCAGTTTTAGGGCTTCCAATGTAGATTCGACTTACATTTCTGTTTCGATAGTGACATTGTGATTGGTTTGGTCGAGGTATAACTTTTCCTTCCTCTGGTCTGGATATACCCGCCTTTAATTTATATAGCGCGCTTTAATCTGTGGTGGATTGTAAGAGAACTGTGATCGGTATATGATGGGGGTTAGAATCCTAAGAGGATGTATGAGGTCGTTGTAGTGGCCAGCAATAGACGAGAATGTTGAGTGCAAATGCAATATAAATTGATAACTTAAAAGGTATGATAGATGAGTTGCATTTAAAAAAGGAGGGAGTATGTATACACATACTTACTCCCCCCTTTTTTGTAAGAGGGGGGACAACTATACCTTTCCGAAGATTGGTTGCCTACGTATCTTTTGCAGAGATCAAGTCGTCCTGTAGTTCATTGCGATGAGGTGGTTCTAGTCAAAGCAGAGTTTTCTCTTTAGATGGGACTTCATGAGTTTTCATTTGGCTTCCTTGGTTGGTTTGTTATTGCCACACTGTGATTCTGAGGAACTTTCTTCTTTGCTTTTGAGATGGGTGGCTGGGTGGAAGACATTGATGTCGATGTGGGTAAGGGAAAGGCGTTGACGTGGCCAATCCATGATTGCTACGGTTGTGGCTAAGAATGGCCATCCAAGAATTATCGGGTCGGATAGATCTTCTGTGCTTCGAAGATATAGAAGTCGACGGGGCTATGAAATCTCTGATCTTCAAAGGTATATAACATGCTATCCCTTGTGGTGTTGTATGAAATTGATTGGTTATGCTGATCCTTATTCGGATTGGTTGGATATGCTGAATGCCGAGTCATTCGGCTGTTGATCTGGAGATGATGCTAAGGCAAGCTCCGGAGTCGCACTAGCTAAGGCAAGCTCCGGAGTCGCACAAGATGTTAGTGAAATCAATGCCTTGTATGTTGCACGAGATTAGGAATTTTCCTTGCTCCCGAGTTTTGTAAAGTATCTCAATTGGTCTTCCTCGCTTTGCATAAGTGAAGAGATCTTCTATTTCCGATGTTGATTCAATGATGTCGCGGAAGAAACACCCGAGTTGGCATTCCTTGAATGATGTAGTAAATGATATTTCTTCGGGAAGGCTGTGAACTACTTGAAAGATTTTTTTTAGTTTCTCTGTGCCTATCTTATTCGGGTACCAACGTTGCGATGCGGACATGGGAGGTGCGGTCTCGAAAGCTGAAAAAGATTCGCAATAGGAGTATGTGGTATCATGGCACATGAAGGAGTCAATGTATGACATATTAGTTGTCTTTGGTAAGTCCTTTTGGCGTGGTAGCGAGGGATTTGTGCATTCATCACAGGCTCGAGGTGTGCGAGATGCTGACTCCTTGTCTTTTGCGTTCTTGGACATATTGACAGAGAGAGAGTGACGTTCTTGAGGGAACATGGTTGGAATGTTCTTTTAGCAAATTTGTCTTGAAAAGACGGGTTTGTTCGCCGAACTGAAAGACGTTTCGCATTTTCTAACTAGGATGGGCTAGGGCATTCTTCGAGTTTATCTTCCAAAGTCGCAGTGAATCTTTTACGCTTGGAGTGTCTTGGTTGATCGTTGACCTGACTTTGGAACATAGCGCCTATCGTCTTTTCCTACTTGGAAATGAAATCTAAGGCTCGGTATAAGGCATCTTCCACTGTCAATGGTGTGAGAGCATAATCTCACAACCTCAATCCTTGGCTTTTCAGGTCGTATTTTTGAAGAAATAACAAAGAAATGCTTAGAAGAATTTGAGAAAGAAATATGTGTATATTAGTATTATTGCCAAGAATTCGGTCCTCTTACAATGATCCTCTTTTTCTAATTTATACAAACTCGGGAGAATATAAACGTCTAAATATTAATTTGAAACTCGGAATTGAATTCGTGATCTTCGGATAAATGTCCAGCTTGATCCTGGGGAGAATGCATTTAATATGTTTGACTTGCTTGTTGTAAGCTCCTTTTCCAACGGTCTCCTTCTTTTCCTACGTGCTCGGCCTCTTCCCAGATCGCGAGCTTATGTTACGGGCTTTTCAGTGAGCTGGGCTTAATTTTAAGTACGCTAAGTCAAGCTGAACTTTTAGGTGTGGGATTTGGGCCCAACAGTTGCCCCCCAGCATCTTTAATGATTTGTTATTAAGGATGCGGAGCTGCGATCTCGGGATTCGATTGATGCTCCAACTGACACGATCTCGCAATCTCGGGCTTCTGATTTGATTCCTTGCTCGCAAGGCGAGTTTGTTGGGATTCTGTAACGTTTGCACGATTTTTAAGGGACGTGACAGGATGAGTGGGCGAGTGGATATAAATGAGCGGTTCTTGTTACTTCAACTCCCCACGTCGCCTCAGATCCCGTCTCCCAAGTAATTATGCTTTTTCCCTTTTTCTCTTCTCTCTCCTCGTTATTATTGTTTTTACTTCCATTAACTGAATTATCTTCGTCCCTTTTTCATTTTTATCCAATACATTGTTATGTAAAACTTCATCTTCCATTGTTTCCGATCGAATTTCTTTCTTTTCCGAGCTCGATTTCCTTTGGTTTTTTCTTGATGGCCTCTACTTCTCAGCTGGAAACTCCCCCTCTTCTTGTTGAGAGATTTGACTCCCACTCGAAGAGTACGATTTCGGCCGCCGATCTTGCGAATATTTCCTCTTTATGCGGGATTGATATTGGCGATCTGCTCATCCCGTCGACTGATAGCTCCCCGGAGACTCCTCCGGAGGGTTATACATGTGGTTACGCCGCATTCTTCCTGAGGTGTCGCCTTATTTTTCCCCTTCCGGCAGCTATCTCTAACATCGTCAGCGACCTCGGACTTGCCCTTCCGCAGCTTATGCCTAGCGCGATGAGGTCCCTTGTTGCACTATGGGTGCGTTCTAAGGAATCTGGGGTCATATTCGACACCGAGGTCTTTCGTCAGCTTTTTAATGTCAAAGGGAACTCTCACCTTCGTGGGACCTACTATTTCCCGGCGAAGGTCAATCGATCCGTCTTTAGGTTTAATGTGAGGGATGAAAAGTGGTGGGAACAATGGTTCTATTTCAAGCTTTCCAGTGCGTCAGTTGAGGGCGAGTCGGTGCTCCGACATTCCTGGGCCCAGATCACTGGTCAGCGCGATCTTCTGGATGTTGATTTGAACATCCCTTCTGGAAGATTTAATTGATTGTCCCCCCCCCCCTTTTAGTATGTTGATCCTTTTTTAGTATGTTGATCCTTTTTTCTTTTGTGCAGAATCAATCGAGCTCGAAGAGTAATTTATCTTTGTTTTCGAAGAGTAATTTGTTCCTGGCTGTCCAAAGGTTCCAACAAATCCAGGCTTGAAGAGAGGTTGAGTGGATACCTAGGGGAGGGAGGCAAACTAGAGATTTGATAAGTCTTACGAAGTCCAATGTCTGCACAGAGTTAAGATGCACCGATCCTACAAGAGATTGCTAAATGTGGGAAAATACATGAGATATTGGGAAAGATTTCAGCTGGAGAGACCGTGAAAGAGGGTTACACTGTCGTGGATGGAAGACTGTTTTACAAGCATAAGATTCTCAACTTGAAGAGTTGGAGAGTATATAAGGCTCGTAACACCTAAGGGTTAGGGTTAGCCGTAGAGATTTAGAACGGTTGATGAACTAGAGTGTTCAATGGTTCTTAGGTAGATTAGAAATTGGTCAGTGGCAAGTCAAGTTGTGACATTGCGTAAATTTAATTAAACAACTTGTAAGAAGTGTGTTTAAGTGATTTCTAATAAAGCAGATAGAGAATTTGCAGAATCCGTTCAATTGTTCTTTGGTGTCTTGTGTTCTTGGTTTTACAGAAGTGCCTTACGGTGTGACGTCGTTTTCGCAAGCGAGGCTTTACAAGAATCAATTCGTAGGACGAATCTCAGATCTCTCGAAAGCTCCGGGATAATCAATTCACCTGAATCGTATCGCCTTCGCTATTTTCACCCGAAACAATTATGAACACGATCTCAATCAAATCAGAGTCAAGTTAGAGGTAAACGATGGAATAAGCAGTGATCGACCATAAGAAATTTTGAGATCCATAAATATCGAAACAAAATCTAAGAAGCAAAATGAGTTCTCGTTACGACAACACACGATCTTCGATTCATAACATTGACTTTACAAATAGAGAATTTGCAGAATCCGTTAAATTGTTTTTTGGTGTCTTATGATGATTTTTTTATGATGAGTTTATTAACACGGCATTTTATGAAGATTTGTTTAGTAACTTTAACTTTTAAGATTATAAATTAATTATAATTTTTCTGAATCTTTTGCTTTTGCTTTTTTATTATTATTTTAGATTTTAGTATAGATTTATGTTTTTCTTTTTTTTTTCCTTTTTGTTTAGTTCATTAAATTTTAGGATTAGTAATTCATTATAAAAAATTTCTTACTATTATTAATATTATGTGGCAAAAAATAATTGGAATATCATTTGACACATGTCAAAATCTGATCAATTAACTTAACACGTGTCGTGATCAGGTGAGTTAGCAATTTTGAAACATTTTGCTTTCTATATATAGAAGTTTATCAAACACACAGTAAGAAACGATTATTCTTCTAATTTTTTTATATATTATGAATATTTTATAGATTTTATAGTTTACATTTTTTTCAATTTTGTAGTTTCAAGTTTTATCTTACTTTTTTTTATTAGTATCCTTTTAGAAAAAAAAACACAATTCATTTTTCTTTTTTGTTATGTTGTCTTTAAAAAAAAATAACTAACAATAGAAAATTATATTTTTACATTGACACATGTCATGATCTAAATTAACAGTGACACATGTCACGATTTTGTGAATTATAATTATCTTATGTATCACGTTGAGTGAACTCATATATCTATATATATATAAAGTAAGATTTTCTCTCTTGTGGTGAAGACACATCATGATCTACATGTATGCCACATCATTTTGATATTTAATTTTTATAATTTAATTAGTTAAAACTTTGATATATATATATATTAACTATACATTTTTAAAAACTATGCAAAGAATTTGAAAGGTCATCTTCAGATTTATATCATGAAAACTTAAAAAAATCAACAAAATTTATTGAAATAATAATAGATTTAAAAAGTTTAGTTTTACTAATATATTACATATTTTATTATAGTTACAAAGTTAAAGTTTTATATCGAAAAGATGTTTAGTGAATCAATATTATTTATTATTTGATCTAAACTAATAGTAGACAATATATACAATATTAATGTAACATATATCATCCACATATATGCCATATCATTTTGATATTTAATTTTAATAATTTAAGTAGTTAGAACTTTGATATACATATTAACTATACATTTTATTAAATTATTCAAGGAATTTGAAAGGTCGTTTTCATATTCATATCATGAAAACTTACAAAAATCAACAAAATTTATTGAAAGAATAATAGATTTAAAATTTTAGATTTACTAATATATTACACATTTTATTATAGTTACAAGGTTAAAGTTTTTTTTTATCGAAAAGATGTTTAGTGAATGAATATTATTTGATCCAAACTAATAGTATACAATATATACAATATTAATTTAACATATCACAAATATATAGAAATGTTTTTTTTTTTTAAAAACAAAATATCTAATAAATAAAAATTAAACTCATTATCGTTTAATAATGCATATTATAGTAACTTTGTTAAATAAATTATATATTTTTTTAAAAAATAAGTACATAATTTAAAATAATAGAAATGAAACGTTCAGTAATTTAGATATTTGAATAACATGATTTATCTGGTCTTTAAATATAGATAAGATATGAAAGTTCTAAACAAACATGATTATTTGTAAATAATATAGAAGTGATTGATCGTAGATATTGAAGTGATTGACTATCACTTACATTTTCATTTTAATGGAGATGGAAATAAGAGAAACAGTTAGTTAAGTTTCAAATAAAACACTAGGTTTACAATCTACAAGCAATGGTTTGTTTTACTAAAAATGAATAAAAAAGTTTTCATAAATAAATTAAACTATTATAAAGCTTAAAAAAAAATAAAAACTCGCTCATCGCAAACATACAAAAACAAAGATATAAAATACAAAACTAAACTTCAATATTAAACTATTCAACTATAACAAACATATAACGAAGATTCTTCATCTAATATATTACACAAAATATAACTGATATAGAGCCAGAAAATAAACGAACCTATTATAAAAAAATAACCAAACATGTATTAAGAAAATAAAAATACACCATTTCTTATTTGTTTAAAAAAACCAAACTAATTTGAACTATGGCAAAAAACTGAAATTAACAAATATTCATATATCATAAAGTTAATAAATTAAATACCCAAACAAACAATTGCATATATGTATAAGATATCATAAAGGATCCAATAAACAAACAAACATATAGATAATCATAAATTTAATAAATTAAAAAAATAAACAAATACACAAATCTTAAGCGAACATAGACAATTATATTAACTATAAAACAAAACAAAAAACATTTACGTTTAAAAAACATCACACCTTAGTCTTATATATAGTAAGATTTGCTGTCAGCACACACAAAAATTGTTAACAAGACAATTTACGTTTAAAAAATAGAAGTGGAATATTTCTTTCTTTCTATTTTTACAAAATGGAATATTTCAAATTTTCCATTTTATTAAAGCGACAGATCTTAATATTCCATTTGAAGAAATTTGGTTTGTCATTCTCATTAACATAATTTTTATTTTTATTGTGAAGATCATAGAATCGAGTTTATGGAGTTTTTTTTTTGGTAGTTGAGATTATGCTAATAGTCGTTGCACACAAAAAAAAACAAAAAAAGATGATGATAATGGTTTCATCATGTAATGCGACGAGGCTTTGAATGATATCATACATTGATTCATTCATACATTTATTATTATTATTTTTGACATAACGATACATTTATTAAAAGTCAAACCGTTATATTATACGATAAGTATTTGTCACATAATTATGAGGACATCGACGAGTTATAATCATATGAAATAAATCTAAAAAGAAGAAAATAAAAAACGAATCAATTTCTAATTTGTTAAAAAAAAAAACTTCTAATTAGTAATTAGATGATCAGATGAGCGTTTCTTATCTTTATCTGTTTCCGTCAAAAGGCAATAATATTTTGGTCTAAAAAAGGAAGTTAGAAAGAAAAAATGGTAACATTTTTTTTCGATCGTCCATCTCTCTCACCATTCACCAACTAAAAAAAAACGTCTCTCTCTTCCTCTCTTCCTCTCTCTCCGCCGTGGAATGGCAACACAAGGGGTTGCTCAGCCATCGGCGAAGAAACGAAGCTTCCTCCTCCGTGATATCTTCAAACTTTGCCGATCAATCTCAAGGGTTTTGCCTCAACGTCCTAATCATATTCATAAGGCTAATAAACACGAACGGAAGCTTCACACAGAATCCACACGGCACGAAGAACACAAACTCAACGTCCCTAATGATCCAAACGCCTTCAATTTCCATGTAATGATATTACAATTTAACAATATAAACAATTGGTTCGATGTTTTCTGTATATTTTTTTTTGTGTGATTAATATGGGGTTATCCAAGGCTTGCTAGACACCCGACTAAACCCATAGGCAGGAAGTCCACATAGACATTCCTTAGCAATGGACCAAGGAATTGCAATATGTTATTAGAATGTGAGATTCACGAAGGGTCCCGAGGGGAGAGGAAGGGACTAATTTTACATGCTCTGGTCCCGGACCTGAGGAGATTCGTGTGATTGACTTATGGTAACGTTTTTTTCTCAGGAAGCAAAGGCGGTGGCTAATAAGGTGGAAGGTGGGAGTCTTTGCAAGGTTCGTAGCTATAGATTCGACAGCGCGAATTTTGTGGGGAGCAAGAAGCCAATATCTCTTTCAAGAAGTTGCAGCCAGAACACGGCTACAACCGCCACCACCACGGCCAATCCGAATCCCACAATGGGGAGTTTATCGTTTATAGGGAGGAGCAAAAGCAGCAGCAACAGGACGGATTCAGCTGGATTTATGCCGACACTTAAGAGATCGACGACCACGGTGCCAAGGAGCTTAGCAAACCCAATCTTGTACTCAAGCTCATCCGCAAAAGTGGCTAAACCTCAACCAACAGAGAAGAAACTAAGCTGCACGCTCGAGGAGCTATGTAACGGATGCACTAAGAAGATCAAGATCAAGAGAGATGTGATTACAACCTCAGGGTTTGTTTTCTTTTACCAAACACTCAGCCTTGGATATACGAGAAAGAAGACTTAACTAAGCGGTTTTTTGTTTTTGTTGTTACGTAGGCAAATGAGCGAGGAGGAAGAGACGGTGGAAATAAAGGTGAAACCAGGATGGAAAGGAGGAACGAAAGTAACATTCGAAGGAAAAGGAAACGAAGCGAGGGGGAGTGTACCGGCTGATTTGACATTCGTGATAGTCGAGGAAGAGCATGAGGTGTTTAAAAGAGAAGGAGATGACCTGGAAATGTCGGTTGAAGTCTCTCTTCTCGAAGCTTTAACGGGATTCGAGCTCTCTGTTGCTTTACCTGATGGTGACAACATGAGATTGAAGATAGAAGATATTATTGACCCTGGATATGTTACAGTGATTCAAGGCAAAGGTATGCCAAATCCAAAGGAGAAAGGGAAGAAGAGAGGAGATTTGAGAGTTCGGTTTCGGACTAAGTTCCCACAACAACTCACAGATGATCAAAGGGCAGAGATTCAGAGCATTCTTCAAGATTCTTCTTGATCAGTTTGCTAGTGTCTTTATTTCCCTTTTGTAAGGGAGCTTTTACAACATGGTTAGATAAAAATTCAAAGAGACTTTTACTCTTGTCATCTTTGTTTGTAAACAACCAAGTTGAAATGAAGAAACCAGTTTCCATATCAACGGAAAAAAACCGCAAATCTCTTATTTATCGACTTCAATATTCATCAACACCAAAACATATATTTTTAACAACCAAGTTCAATAACCGAAAACCAAGAAAGTAAGATACAAGGGAATGTGTCGTCCTCTGTCTTTACCTTTTAAGATAAACCTAAAAGGACTTTGAAAATTTCCAGTAGATTGCTGTTGACAAGTGCCTTTAACAATCTAAGCTTTCCTCTAGAGTACGGTGGATACCTGATTGCCGAATCACCGAAAAAGCTTTTGTAGAGAACAGCCTTCTTGTGACTAAAAGCATCAAATGAGAATTTTCCATGGTAGGAACCCATTCCACTTTCACCAACTCCTCCGAATGGCAATGTGGGAAGTGCAAGCTGCAAATATCAGATATGTTTACATGATTATTCAGCTTTATAAACTGCTAAGTGTGTATTCAGCTTGTATATATAGATCAGATAGAGCTAGTGGATTTTTACATGAACAGCTATGTCGTTGACCACTATGCCTCCAGCGGAAACAGTCATGACAAATCTCTCTTTCAGCTTCTGGTTTTGGGTAAACAGATATGCAGCAAGTGGCTTAGGTCGAGAACGAATCACGTCAAAACTCTCTTCCAAGTTGTTGAGCTGTGCAGAAACAAAAGAGATTGTTAAATTTGTCACACTTGAAATCCAAAGCAAGAGAACTGAAATGAAGCAGAGCCTCAAAAGAATGGAAAATGGTTCACACCGTGATGATTGGGAGGAGAGGACCAAATATTTCTTCATTCATGATCTGAGAATCTAATGGCACGTCGAGCAAGATTGTTGGAGCAATTTTCCTGAAGGATGGAGACAAAAGATTTAGCACAAGGGAAATGTTGTCATCATCGATATAAAGAGAGGAACTCACAGGTTTTCTCTGTTCTTTTGACCCCCATAGACGATTTTCTCAGAAACTTGCATCTCCTCTAACATCTTAGACAGGCGATCAAAGTGATTTGAATTTACAATGCGCGACATATCTTTCGACTCCATAGGGTTCTTCCCGTAAAATGCCTCCAATTCATGCTTCAGGGCATCAATCTTGGGAAGAGAAAAGAGATGGTCAAATACAAAAAGTGCATCAAGGATCTATCTTAAGTTCTTAACCTTACCACTTTTGGAGCATATTCTTTTGTCGTCAGGATGTAGTCTGGAGAAATGCACGCCTGTCCATTATTGCAACCCCATTTTCCTGCGATTATCCGCTTGGCAGTAATCTTCGTAGACAAAAGAATACATAGGCTCAGTACAAACAAAACACTGTGGATGAAGAAGTCATGGGATAAAACTAGGAAAAGGAGTAATTTAGTACTTGCAGATTGGTATCTGAGTCTATAAGAACAGGAGATTTTCCTCCAAGCTCCAGTACAACCGGTGTGAGATGCTTCGCAGCTGCCATCATTATGATACGCCCGATTTTCGAACTACCTAACCAAGCAAGAGTGGGAATTTTTTAGTCTCCTGACAGAATTCACTATAAGTGTGTTTCAAATTAGCATGAAGCTCTGTGGCATCATCACTCAACAAACAAATGCTTTGAGGAATAATTTCCAAAGGAAACACATTAAGCCAGAGTTAATACGAACCTGTATAGAATATTTTGTCCCACTTCTGCTCCAACAGCAGAGTTGTTTCAGTAACAGCACCTTCTACAACTCTCACGGCAGAAGGGTCTAGATACTGTTCCAATAACTTTGCGAGCAGAGAAGACGAAGCTGGAGCCAATTCTGATGGCTTTAAAACAACAGCATTCCCAGCAGAAATTGCACCAATAACGGGATCAATAGACAAAACTTGCAGGAAAACCAAAATAGTTAAATGGTGTCAAAATTTATAAGAAATAGATAATGTTAGAGGTAAACTTCTAATCAATCAGGGAATGTTTAATCATACGGAAAGGATAATTCCAAGCCGAGATTACTAGCACAACTCCAAGAGGCTCTGACACAATTTCCGCTGATGCAGGAAACGTTGTTAGAGAAGTTTTTGCCTGAAAGAGGGAAACAGAGAGGTTTAACGTATTTCACAACAAACTCAGCACATAAACCTCTATTCAACACCACACCTTATCTGGTGCCATCCAGTTTTTCAGCTGCTTAAGAGCTAACTTGATCGAGTTTCTCAGTAGAGCTACCTGTAATCAAATAACTGCTAGATTATACAATTGGTTTAGTCAAATTTACTGCTAGTAAACCTAAAGGGTAGTGATAAAATGACTATGTATGCACTGACTTTGATACACTAATGTTTCAAAAAGAAAGGACTTAAGTTTATTACATAGTTTACACCAGACCCACTAACACATGCCTGAATTGACAAGAATAGAAAGCTACCAAACTCTCTGACAAGTTTCTGTTGGTAACATTAAATTTCGAAAGCTCAATTTTCCAAAGCTCTGTGTAACTAAAGGAAGGAACAAAACGGTAAAAAAAACGTGGAAGAAAAAATAAACTGGTTTGGTGATACATTAATGTCTAAGCAAAAACGAAATTAAATGCATTTTGGTTTCAAAGAGGTCCCAATAGTATTGGCTCCCACAAAGTCACAAACATAAAGCTTACCTGCAGTCTAGGTTGATCCTATAACACAGGAAAAGAAAAAAAGTTGCATTCAATTCTCTATTTACGCAGTGTTGGTACAAGTGTCAATCCATAACATCATGGTCACACAACTAGGTGATGGACATAAATGACACCGACCAAAAAAGTAGGAGAGAATGCGTAAATCAGAATTCTACGTAGGCCAAAAAATAAATCACAACACCACTTAACGTCAGTCGCGAATACAACTACCGGAAATTTTTTTTTTTTTTTTTGATAACTAGGGATGATCTAGAGTTTTACCACCGGGCTCACTAAGATGAGTATAGCCATAAAGTATCCTAATGACCGGGTTTTCTAATGGGTTTAAAGCATGTCATCATTTTCGAATGAGAGTGGTTAGATAATTACCGTTGATAAGTATAGCCGTAAAGTAGTCTAATGACCGAGTTTTCTAATGGATCTAAAGCATGCCACCATTTTCGAATGAGAGTACACTTTATTTCAGATCTATGGCCTAGACATGCTGGACAAATGAAAACCACTAGCCCACTACCATTTGTCAGAATTTGATTTCAGATTAATAATATCTCATATCGGAAGTTGACAGATTCTAAGTAACATATAAGAGTCCACGGATAATCGAAATCTATAATTTGAAATTCAAGATTCGAAAACTAGAATAAAATGGTAAAGCACTATATAACATTTGATGATCAACACAAGAATCGATTTAAAAACCACAAAAACGCTAATGAAAGTATATAAAAGGGAGAAAAAAAGAAAAAGAAAGAGAGTTTGACCTCATAGACGGAAGACTCGAGCTCAGGTTTACCGAGATCGTCGTGGAGAGCGGAGACGATCTCAGGCTCGTGGTTATCGCAGATTATGAGAAGTTTTTTAAGCTGAGTGACTCTCCACTCGTAACCGCGAGTTACTCCGGCATCGAAGCTCCGTCTTAGCTCCGTCACCAAATAGCTCGCATCCGCCGCTTCGAAGACTTTCTCCGCCATTGCAGAATCCGCAGGAAACACCGTAGACGCTTACGTAATCAAACACGATAGATAGAGAAAGAGAAGAACAAATATTGAGTTCGGATCCCGAGATAAAGCAGAAATTGATTCTCTTTGTTGAATCGATGGAAACAAATAAATATTTTTTTTTTTGTAGATTTGGTTTTTATTTAAAAAGCATGCATTTTCAGTATTTTAAGTTTATCTCGTATTATTATTTATAAAGACGGAGAGACGTCAAAAAAGAAAACAAAATAAGGAAGATTATTATAATATAGAATTATAAAAAAAGGAAAGATATATAACGTTTGTGCGTGTACGTATGAGTATGAGAGAAGAGAAAGGCGTGTGGGTCACTCGCGGAGCATAAGCGAACTCACAACTCACGTGTGATCGCGTTTGTTGCACGTGCAATATGAGCGCGTGTGGTTTTGTTGTAACACTGTTATGTCGGATTCTGAAATCTTTTTGGATAATTAGGCGAGACTCTCTCTAATGATCATATTCAATTAGGTGGGTAAGGTTGAGCTACCTGCTTAACAAGGCTGGACCAAATATCTGTTTGATTCTCTTCGATCCGTTATTTGTTTTGATTTAATGAGAAAATTTGGATATTTGTAATTTTATCAAAAAAAAAAATACTAAAATTTGATATATTTATTAAAAACAAAACAAATCACAAATACTAAAATTTTAAAAGACGGATATCCACTTCAGTATAAATATATAAGTATATGTATATATATGAGATTATATATAATTATATCACTATGATATATATATATATATATGTAAGTTCTATGAATTTATGTTCATTAAACTGATAATTATAAATATCAAAGTTTAATAAGTTAACAATTTTATTTTTAATGAACTTTGCCATTTTTAGGTTAAATTTTGAATTTTCCTACATTTTTTTGAATTTTTATAATTATTTTAAAATTTTTACAGAGCGGATCAAATATATGACGAAATATCCAAATTTTGACAAATACCGGGATACCGGATATCCAATTAGTTGAGAACCGGATACGGATCAGAAAAGTGATGATCCGGGCAGAGCAGATCACAGATACCACAAAATCCAAGATATCCGATATGTGTCCACCACTACTACTAAATGGGTCAAAGATCTTTTATCAGTTCGGATCAGATAGAATAAATAGGACAAATGTGGTTAATGTAGAACGAGAGATAAATGGTATGAAGCGTAAAAGTTGAATAAAAATAATTTTAATTACGGTATAGGTCAAAATAGTTATCACATTTTTATTAAAAAGTAAGAAAAAAAATCCTCAAATTACTAGTTTTTTCAAAACTATAAAAAAATTTGTGACTATTTCATAAAATAAATAAATCCTAATTTTTCGCTGACTTGATCGAATTAGTCTTACCATAAAATTTACCAATTTTGTAACGGGGGTTGTTAAGTTTGAGTGTTTGACTAACAATTGGATTAATTCGGCCGAGTCAACATAAACTTGGAGATTTATTTGGTTAATAAAATAATTTGGAAATTTTTGTCCAAAACGAGTAATTTGGGATTTTTAACCTTTTTCCCATCTTTTTATTACTCCAAATGTTTTTTTCAATTAATATATAGCTGTCTTGATCGATAAATTAACTCATGATTTTTTAAAAAATTGTAAAAAATAGTCAACAGAAAAAAATATGCAAACTACACTTGAACTGTCACATTTTGAAGGTTGGTGGGCGGTAACTACGATTCACAAAACATGACCTCAAACAAAAAATTGAACCGGTAAATGCACTTGCACATAAATCACATTTTTGTAAATCGTGGCAAAGTGCAGAATAAGCCATTTAATGCACCGTTTTTTTCTTTATCACAATTTTTTTTTCTCAACTTATAGTTTCGTTTCGACAAAATCACACTACAAAAAAACATGCAATTAACCATTTCTCAAAAAATAAAAAAATGCAATTAGCGATGAAAAATTCATATCACTAAATAAAGACAAATTGCAAGGGCATTTAAATGATGATTTCATAGTTAGGGGAATCACATTTTAAATATGTTATTTTCAAACATTCGCCAAGAACAAAGACGCTCATGAATGCCTAGGATACTGGTGTGATTTCTTCGAGTTTAAAAAAGTTAACCAGAAAATATGCGTTTTTGCTTCAATTTCAAAACTTTTGTTCCTTTTCATCAATATCTCCTTTGACATATAAATTGCAGACATATGAAAACCAATGCATATAGGGTATCTAACGCTTGTAAGTAATTAAACTACAATGTCCCAAAAAAATCAAGGAAAAATATGCCAAAATTCTTGGTTTATTAACTTTCCTGGACTTAATTTTCTTGTCCATAAGCAAATTAGTATTTTATGAAAAAGTTAAGGCGAGAGAGTTGGACGAAAAGAAAGCCAATTCAATCATTTTTCTGAAGAGCAAACGAGCGTCACAAGTAGCAAGAAAATACAAGAGCTTTTTTTATTATTGCTTTTTTGTGGAAAAAAATTAGAAAATACCAGAGTTTTTTTTTGTCGACAGAAAATACAAGAGTTTAAAAGCGAAACAAAGAAAATGCCAAAAAAAACAAAAAAAGATGGCCAGCGACCGTCGACAGTCTCTTGGCCACCAGAAACCAAGTAAGTGGCTTGTAGTAAACTGTTTACAAAAAAACATAGATTTTAAACTATACAATTACATACAGTAATCCAAATGTAGACACAGCAATATATCATCTAAGAACATCTCCAATGGTTACCTCCATATTTCACTCTAAAATTAGAGAAAATGTTTACTCCAACGGTTACCTCTAAATTTCATTCTAAAAATGAATAATCCAAATATATTCTATTTTTTTTAATATTAATTGCTTACAAGACTCTTTACTTTTCAAAATTTACAAATTTCCATTCACAACATTGAACCATTCCATAAATTTCTATACACATCTTTCCATTTTTTTTAACTTTTTTTAACAAAAATACTTGAACCTGGTTCTCGTTCTGCTGGGTATTCTAAAGAAGAAGATAAGTTTTTTTTTATGTCAAGTGTACATGGAAATTTCTTAAGACCTGATAACATGTGTTTATCAAACAACCGACCGGTTTTGAGATCGTGTGGTGGAAGCTTTCGAAAATGGGAAATTTGCAATTTGGAGTGAGCGTGCAAAAAAATCTATCCAATGTCGATTTCAAACTATTGAGAGAGCAACAAGGAAACTACATGCATGTATTAAACAATGTAAAAATATACGTCTAAGTGGTGCTTCAAGTGATGATATTGTAAGTATTAATATATGAATTTTTAATTTATTTATTGTCATTTGAATATTTATATATTTTTGTTTAATATGTGTATGTTGATATATCATGGTTTTTACCCTATTTAGGCCATGATATAAGTCCTTTTATAGAGTCTTTTCTTGTGTTTTGGAGTCTTTTAGAGTCTTTCACAGGTTATAGCACGTCTGGAGCTTAATTGGAATTATTGGAGCTTTTCTGGAGCATTCTGGAGCGAGACTGAAGTCTGATGACTAAGAGCCCGATCTGAGCACCGAGCATCGATCGATACCCCCTGGTATCGATCGACACTCATCGAGATTTCATGGGCCGCGACTAATTATGAAGTCTTGGAGAATTGCAAAAGCACCCAGAAGACTTTGATAATTACAAGAAGGCCCCAAATCGTGATTTAGGTTATAAATAGGATTTTACAGCCACTGTTTAGGCTATGCTTTTATTTTCTGTGTTTGATTTTACTTTGGTTTTAGAGAGACAAGTCTGAATCTCCCTTCGTCCGAGATCAGATCTCTAAACCCTTCTTTCTATTCTATTGATGATTTATTCAAACATGTTGATTGTTTCATTCTCCATGTCTGAGTAGATCCACCTTAGGTTTAGGGTTTTCTCATAAGGGTTTTCTTTGAATGCTAGGTTAAATATCTTTTAGGATTCACCATCTGAATTATAGTTCTTCGCCTAGGTTGTGTTCATAGCTTGTTCTAGATTAGCTACCTAGAATATAAATCTTAGGATAATTGATTAGGTACGAGAGTGCAATTAATTACCTGATAGAACCTAGGTGAGCAAATTGATTATTCGCAAAGAGATTTGGTTTAATTGATTTGTGAACATATCAAACCTGTTGTTAAAGCTGATTTAGACTTTAGGATTCGCAAAGAGATTTGAAATTCCTAGGATTTAGATTTAGATAGTTTTCGCAGCGAGAGTTGGTTAGCTATATTTTATTGATTTGAGTTCAAGAATTGCGCTAAATCTGAATCCTGTTAGTTAGTTAGTCTGCATTCACTGATTTCCTGAGAAAAACCCTGAGCCTATATTTCCCAATTGATTTACATCTCGTTTAATTTCTGCACTGTTTTTAATTACATCTATCTGGCTTAGCGTAATTCGACACTTCATAATTTATTGTGTGATCTCTGTGAGTCTTTGTGGTTCGACCCCTACACTTACTACAACAACTGCTTTAGTATCTTAGGGTATTAAATTGAGCATATCAATTTTGGCGCCGTTGCCGGGGACTCAAATTCGCCATTAGATTTTAGTTTAGAATTTCGACTAAGTTCGTCGGTATCGATCGATACTCTGTAGTATCGGTCGATACGCGTCGTCTTCTTTTGTTGGTATCGGTCGACACCACTTGGTATCGATCGATACTCAACGTATTTTTCTGGTTACTTACGTGCTTTGCCTAGTGTTTTGTTTGCAGGTGTATGCCTGTTCGTGAAACCAGAAGCAACAAGAGCACACAACTAGTTGAACTGTCACTGGAACAGCTAGCGTTTGTGGAACGCACAAACAGAAAGACCAAGCAAACATCAGGGATGAACAACCCAGTGGTTTTAAGAGCTGATGAAGCTGGAATTCTGAGAGACCAAGAAGGTCACGTGTGTAATGAGAGAGGGCAGCGACTTGATGAAGCCGGTAACATCGTTGTCCCTGCTGCGGTTGTTGAGATTGTCGCGCCAGCTGGGCGCGCCAACGCAGGGAATGCTGTGGTTAATCGTGGAAGGACGATTGGTGAATGCAACAGGCCTGACCAGTTTTTCGCCAATCGTTCAGCAATTCGTCCTCCTGCGTTTGAGAGGAATGACTTTGAGCTGAAGCCTGCTTACTTCACTCTAGTGGGACAGCATCTCTTTCATGGTCTTCCTCATGAACATCCAATGGACCATGTAGAGAGGTTCGAGGACTTGGTCACTAGCATTAAGAGCAATGGAGTGTCCTACGACTATCTCTTCTGCAAGCTCTTCCCCTACTCTCTGGGTGGAGAAGCTACTTACTGGCTGAGGCAGCTATCTCCTGGATCGCTAACTAATTGGGAGGACACCAAGAGAGCCTTCCTGATTAACTTCTATGATGACGGGCGATCTGAAGATCTGAGAAATAAGATATCCACTTTTTCTCAAGGACCTACTGAGGCGTTCAAGGCTGCTTGGACAAGATTCAGATCGTACCAGAGAGATTGTCCACATCATGGATACTCTGATGTGCAGCTGCTGGGTATCTTCTTCAGAGGAGTAGATTGGAGATATCAGATGGGTCTGGACTCTTCGAGCAATGGTAATTTCAACACCAGATATCCTGAGGATGCTATTGTGTTGATTGAGAACTTTGCCTCTAGCAGTAGCACCAAGAGCGCAGATTTCGAGCGCAAGAGGCTGGCTGGTAACATGGATGGGTCACAGATTGCTGAAGTGAAAGCTCAGCTGGATTCTATGCACAGTCTTCTGCTGGGAAGGACAACAAAGGCCGTCCACTTTGCTACTGAGAATGAGGTGGAAGATGTTAACTACATAGGTGGTTCTGGTTTTCAGGGTCAGCGATTTGGGTACAACACCAATCGAAACTATGGTCACCAAGGAGGGTACCAATCCCCACCACCCAAAACTCCTGAGAGTAAGATTGAGGCTATGCTTGAACACCTGGTTCAAGGGCAGGAGAAGATGACGGTCACCTTCAATGGTAAGATGGATGATTTGTACACCGATTTGAGTGGAAGGATCGAAGCTCTAAAGACGAGCCACAGGATGCTGGAAACGCAAGCAGCTCAGACTGCAGCAAATTCTAAGGGAAAGACGGTTCATTCACACGTCAATGCAATCTCCTCAAGTGCAGAAAATCTCGAAGATAATCCTGAAATCGCACAAGCATCGATCGATACTCCCCAGTATCGATCGATACCAGCCCAGACATCTGCTCGAATGGATTCGAAAACCCGTGTATCGATCGATACCCCATTGGTATCGGTCGATACCGGGGCGATTTCTGAGGAAACAGTTGAAACTTCGACTGTGGTGCCTAAGGTCGTTGCAGAACGAGTGTATGTAACCAGGATGCCTTATCCTATGGTTCCTAAGCTGACAAGGGAGGAATGGGAGATTGCTAGACTACAGTATATGCTGGATAACCCGAACGTGGAGCTTCTTTCTGATGAAGATGTACCTGTCAGAAACGATTCAAATCGCATGGCGTCGATCGATACCCTACCTGGTATCGATCGATACCCCTCGCAGAAAGAACCAGAAGCCAAGAAATCACGTGAGGTGATAGGAGAAAGAGTTCGCAATTCACTACAACCACGGAAATTGACACAGAGGGAAGACCCAGGGAAATTCGCAGTACCAAGCTCCATCTCAGGAGTTGATTTCAAAGAGTCTCTTGTCGACTCAGGGGCTAGTGTCAATGTCATCTCAAAGGCAATTGCAGAGCAGTTGGGGGCTACTATTCTATCTCCTAAGACATCTATCACGTTTGCAAACGATTCCACCTCACTTCCATATGGTGAAATCGCTGGTTTGCTAGTCCAAGTAGGAGACTGTCTGGTGCCTACTGATTTTCAGGTTGTGGAGATGGGTGCGATATCTCGTATGCCTATACTCCTGGGACGACCGTTCATGGCTACTGCAGGCGCGATCATAGACACACCTAATAAGAGACTATCTTTCTCTTACATTGACGGTGATGTCTACTATGATGTCATTCCACCTAGGAGTATTCCCACACGTGCCTCTAGCATCAAGGTTATCACAGGAGAGTCGCTAGCAATTGATCTTCTGGAAGAGCCTCCTGATGAGCCTACTGTCACAGACGTTCCAGCTGAACCGCCCAACATCCCCAAGAAGAAGACTAAGGCAACAAAGAAGAAGAAGGCCAAGAACAAAAAGGTCGAGAATCCCCATGTCACTCTGATTCCTCAGAAGTGTGATGGGAATTCGATTGATTACAAGGTCAAATGCAAGGGAGCCTTGAAGCCATTCTCCAAGGCCAGAGTCCTTCTTACTTCTGAGCTGAAAGAGAAAGGGCAGGAGTTTGTGGACAGCATGCTAAGCAGAACTTTGAAGCTAGTAATGTCAAGTGATGGAGCCTGTTTTGGTGCAAGCTCTCACTCTTATCCAGCCTGAAGGGCGTTACAGTCAAGCTATTGACGTTAAACGAGCGCTTGGTGGGAGGCAACCCACTGGTGAGTCTGTTTTTGATTCGTTTTTATTTTTATTTTCGTTTGTTTTGAGTCTGTGTCAGGATGAACAAGGAGCAACTCGAAATCGCCTAAGCATCGATCGATACCCCTATGGTATCGATCGACACCAATCGCGGATGAAAATTCACAAAGTCGATCTAAGCATGGTATCGATCGATACCATGCCGTGTGTCGATCGACACCGACTGTTCCAGAATGGTAATTTCTTGTTTCTCTTCGTTCTATCCTTTTTCTTTGTTTCTTTCACTGACTCTAGGCTAGATAACACTAAGGACAGTGTTGTTCAAGTCTGGGGGAGGTGTCTGCTGACATTGTTTTCGTTTTTTCTTAGAGTCAGTCGTTTTATCGAGTCAAAACTGTTTTATTGAGTCAAAATTTGTTGGAGATGATGATCCTGTGCTTGAACCTATTGATTTGATTTTGTTTTTGAGTGCACAGTGTTACAGGATCAGTTCTAGATCGACTAATGAAAAATCCAAAGGCTGACCAGTTGACTAGAAAACATCC
The DNA here is from genome assembly GCA_030161315.1 of Eutrema japonicum. Taxonomy (NCBI): domain Eukaryota; kingdom Viridiplantae; phylum Streptophyta; class Magnoliopsida; order Brassicales; family Brassicaceae; genus Eutrema; species Eutrema japonicum. The sequence goes on from BSQW01000001.1 coordinate 36,020,641, forward strand.
ATGTCTCCAGCAGAGTTCTTCTGAAGCCTGAGCCAAATTTTTGCACTTCATCAATGTGGTTAGTATTCATAGAGCTTGATTCATCATTCATATCTGATAAAGGAACCCGTGTGTTTAGAATTATGGTATCTCTCTCCCCTGAAATAAGTTGATAGATTAAGAGCATAAAAGATTGAAATGATTTTCTTCTGAGTAGAGGGTTAGGAAAATTTCCAGCGATCCCATTATTCTACTTAAGAGGGGATGATCACACAAAGGATTGGAAGCGAGGCTAGGATTTTCCTATGATGCCATTATTCGCCTACATCCTTTGATACATAGAGAGGGAAGAACCGGGGATTTGGTGGCAAACACCATCAATACTCGCGTCTCCTACCTTGATATGTATATGCTAAGCTGAAAATAAAAAATAATAATAAGGATATAATAAGAAATAAGTCTGGAGGAGAGAAATTGATACAAAAGAAGTGTGAAAAGGGTGGTTCCTTTGTCAAGATATTGTCTGGTAAAGAGTCTAGAAGGTTCTTAAAAATTAGCTGCAGAGATGAAACTGGCGATGAGGGCTTTACTTGAACAATGCTGTGGGATTTTGTGTGGAGTCTGGAAAAGCTGCAAATGTCTACGGAAAAGTACATGGTGGTTAGATCGAAAGCTGATCAGGTGACATTTGGGTACTTGGGAAAAGGGTCTTTTCGATGGTTCAGGAACAGGTGAGTCTCTACGTTTTCAAACCTCTTTTTCTGGTTTAGTCTTCTATTTGCTTGAGGGCAAGCAAAAGGCTAAGTCTGGGGGAGTTGATATATCATGGTTTTTACCCTATTTAGGCCATGATATAAGTCCTTTTATAGAGTCTTTTCTTGTGTTTTGGAGTCTTTTAGAGTCTTTCACAGGTTATAGCACGTCTGGAGCTTAATTGGAATTATTGGAGCTTTTCTGGAGCATTCTGGAGCGAGACTGAAGTCTGATGACTAAGAGCCCGATCTGAGCACCGAGCATCGATCGATACCCCCTGGTATCGATCGACACTCATCGAGATTTCATGGGCCGCGACTAATTATGAAGTCTTGGAGAATTGCAAAAGCACCCAGAAGACTTTGATAATTACAAGAAGGCCCCAAATCGTGATTTAGGTTATAAATAGGATTTTACAGCCACTGTTTAGGCTATGCTTTTATATTCTGTGTTTGATTTTACTTTGGTTTTAGAGAGACAAGTCTGAATCTCCCTTCGTCCGAGATCAGATCTCTAAACCCTTCTTTCTATTCTATTGATGATTTATTCAAACATGTTGATTGTTTCATTCTCCATGTCTGAGTAGATCCACCTTAGGTTTAGGGTTTTCTCATAAGGGTTTTCTTTGAATGCTAGGTTAAATATCTTTTAGGATTCACCATCTGAATTATAGTTCTTCGCCTAGGTTGTGTTCATAGCTTGTTCTAGATTAGCTACCTAGAATATAAATCTTAGGATAATTGATTAGGTACGAGAGTGCAATTAATTACCTGATAGAACCTAGGTGAGCAAATTGATTATTCGCAAAGAGATTTGGTTTAATTGATTTGTGAACATATCAAACCTGTTGTTAAAGCTGATTTAGACTTTAGGATTCGCAAAGAGATTTGGAATTCCTAGGATTTAGATTTAGATAGTTTTCGCAGCGAGAGTTGGTTAGCTATATTTTATTGATTTGAGTTCAAGAATTGCGCTAAATCTGAATCCTGTTAGTTAGTTAGTCTGCATTCACTGATTTCCTGAGAAAAACCTTGAGCCTATATTTCCCAATTGATTTACATCTCGTTTAATTTCTGCACTGTTTTTAATTACATCTATCTGGCTTAGCGTAATTCGACACTTCATAATTTATTGTGTGATCTCTGTGAGTCTTTGTGGTTCGACCCCTACACTTACTACAACAACTGCTTTAGTATCTTAGGGTATTAAATTGAGCATATCATATGTATGTAGTTCAAACAAACTAAAGAAATGCTAATGGAAGATCCAAAATTAAAATCTGGATGGAAATTTGTTTATGTATGGAACATTATTAATAATTTTGAAAAGTATAAAGATGGTGTCACTTCTTCTAAAAAGGTAGTAAATCCATGTGGTTTCATGTATACATCTTCAGAGTCCAAAAATCATACGCCGGATTCTGCTATACAAGCGTATACAGGGTTGTCTTCATTTTCTATAAACTTAGGTGATAAAGACGACTTTATTGGCGGATCTCCAGTTCAACTCCCAACTGGAGTGAAAAAATCCAAATTGAAAAAAAAAGTGATGATCAAACATCTGCTGTTATCAGGACTTTAGAAGAAGGAAATAGACAAATTTTGAAAAAATTAAAGAAGACAAGTGCACAAAGACAACACCACATGGAGATTCAAAGTAAGAATTATGCATTAAACAAACTCAAAGAATAGAACAAAGTTTTACTTCAAGATTTAAATTTCATACAAAATCCAAATATTTGTGCATATGTTCAAGCTGAAAAAACACAAATCTTAAGGAAAAAGATTTATCAACAAGCTCCTTCTACATCCACTTCATTCAGGCAATATTTGAATGATCTTCATGGATCTGGAAGTAACTTGCCGTATTATTAGATTACTAGTATACTAAGTTGTGCTAAGTTTTTTTTAGCGGAAATTATTTTGGAGTTTTTATCTTTAATTTTTTTTGTACTAGTTATGTATTTTTAATTTTGTTGTTTGTTATCTCATTGTATTTCTTTTTATTTAATACATGTTGTTGTTGTATTTTAAAATTTTAAATGATTATATAACTAGTTATTGTTAATGTAGTTATAATTAAGTACAAAAGTGTTTGATATCTCATTCTTTAAGTACAGAATAAAAAGATATAAAAATTAAAAGATTATTTTGTAAATAAAAAGGTTGTATCACTATTTATTTCTCTATCTTTAGAATAGGATATTGAGAATCATTGGAGATGATTTTAATATAAAAATAAAATTTAGATGTAAGAATAGAATATCATTGAAGATGCTCTAAAGGCATTTCCAATGGTTACTCTACCTTTTACTCTAAAATAAAGTTCTTTAAAAAAGAGAAGATGCATGTTTGCTCCAATAGTCCAATGGTTATCTTTATTTTTTACTCTAAACAAATAATATTCCAAAATATTATATTTCTACTTAATTATTAATTTCTTACAAAACCCTTTACTTTTCAAATATACAAATTTTACTCCTTTATTTTATATTTTTAACAATAATTCAATAAAATTACGTTTTTATTAAAATTAGACGTTTACCATGAAAGTAAAATTTCATTACACCACATAAAATTGTTTCATTTCAATTTTTTATTAATTATGTACCTATTTATTGATGATATAATTTTATTTAAATATAAAACTAAAACATATAATTTTATTTATGTACAAAATAAAGACATATTAAAATTAACGGATTATTTTGTAAAAAACAATTATACTCTAAAATTAGAACAATGAATAGTTTTACTCAAATTGTTCATTTTTAGAGTGTGATATAAAATATTATTACAAATGGTTTACTCAAAAAAATAGATTTTAGAGACAAAAATAGAATCTTATTGGAGATGCTCTAAACCAATGCATAATCAAAGGACTTGTTTGACATGTTTGTTTGTCCAAACTCATGAATGTCTTGTGGTGAAAATTAGATATTAAGTAAGATACACAGGCAATAGTAATTGAGTCATGGAGAACGTGGATAAAAAGAAAAACTATTGGATTAGGTTCGTCAACGAGTTTAAAATGATGTCAACTTACCTGTGATGCAGATTCATCAGCAAAACATTGGATTAGGTTCGTCAACAAGTTTTTGAATAATTAATAGATGTAGATTACATTATCTTTCTCAATACCATTTTTGTAAAAGAAATTTCTTCCCCCGTGAAATTTGACGAATGAGCTGGTAAAACTTCTAGATCATCGATTTTTTTTTTGTTAATAACATGTATCATGTAGGTTTGAACTCATTCCGTAACAGAGTCAAAAACTCAAAGCCGTGTTTTTTTTTTTTTATAACTAGAAGATGATCTGGGTTTTTACAACCCGATTATTCTCCCAGAATGGGTGTAGCTGTTGAGTAGCTCACTGATCGGGTTTTTAATGGATCTAAAACATGACACCATTTCGACTGACCAAATAGGAGAGGTTAGACCTACGAAAAAAGAGCTCAAGACCTATAAATATGTGTTTTAAGAGACAAAAATCATGTGCTTGCTTTTACACCATTTTTAGTTTAGCTTTATTCTTACTTTTTGCTCTTTACCTTTTGATATTTATGTTTTGTTCGATACTCTTCGAGATTGGTGAAAAGGCTTTCTCCGGACTTAATTAGTTCTTAAAATCGAGAACCCTATTTCATCAATCTCCTGCTTTTAATTTAATCATGTCTTTTATTTCAATTATATGCCAGTAGTTTCATCGTTTGGTTTAAATGGATTATCGAGGGGAATTCTATGTTCGATAAGGATTTTACAAGGTAAAACTCTAGCCGAATTCTAGAGTCTTTCTTATAGATCATTATTAATGTATGAATCTAGCGTCATGAACTAGAGGCTGATTCCTAGGTGTTAAAGAACCACCAAAAGTGCTGAATCTAAACACCTGAATCGTTCATCTATAAGAGTGTGTCGCGTCGTAAGATACAAAAGTATACTTACGGAGTGCCATGAACTAAGAAGAACCAGCGCGAACATCACGATCTTCTGTGTGGCCAGAGACGAAAGTTACTGGTTGTGTATATAGGTTGTTGGTGCGTAAGATGTACGGAAGTAGGGTACGCCATTTATTTTGTTCAGTTCGTGGAGTTAAAATCTAGAATCGTGTTACTAAGAGCTAAGGGGCCGTGGTTGAATCGAACATACCCTAAGATATCTATGTCGACCCAACATCGTTTTTATTATTGTTTACAAATCGCTTTTCCCTTTTTCTTTCAAGCCATCGATTTTCATTCTCAATTTACAAGCAATTTTCCGTTTTTCGTTATTTACAATTTTCGTGACAAAACCCCACAAAAACATTATTTTTGTTTTAGACTTCCTTGTTAATTCTCTGTCTAAGGTCTCACAGAAAATAATTCCCTCTCTTGTGGATCAATACCTTAAGTCCTACAACGCATATATGTGCACTTGCAGACTTTTAGGTTTATAAATTTAAAAACTGAAGTTTCGGAAACAATACGATCACATCAATTATCTAAAAGAAAATAGAATATTTGGTTGAGAATAAATGAAAAAGTAAATATTTAGGTGATGGAATATTTTTGTTTCTTTTCAAAATTGTAAATATTCATATAAATGAAAGATGAGTTTTACAAATGAGCTTAACTCAGATATTTGTTACCATGGCAAAAAAAGAAATAAAAAACATGACAACAAAGGTTTTGTGCAAATCTGATTCATCACTCACTCTAGCCACAACAACATTAAGTTTCCGAAATGCCTCCGATGCCGTCTTGCCTGTCAATGTCCCAGAGAATTTGAGAGGATGTTTTGGACACAGATTTGAATAACCTGTTGTTGCGCTCAATCCAAATGAAGTATAAGGTCGTATGCGCCACCAACTTCCGAAGCAGTGGAGGAGCACATTCGATCGCAATTTCACCCAAGCAAGTAACGTTCCAAGATTGGAAAAAGAAAGGAGTGACACCAATTCGTCGCATAACCACTGACCATATTTCCACGCTAAATGCACACCCAAACAGCAAATGATCTCTTGTTTCATCGAAACCAGCGCAAAGACAACAACATGTTTGAGATGTTAAAAGTCACGCTGCAAATATCATCTTCGTAGGAAGCCTGTTTAGCTGAGCAGTCCACATTAATAAAGCATGTTTCGGCGTTGCTCCTTTGAACCATATAAAATTGTACCAATCCTTGTCATCCTCCCTATCACTACAAGAAAACATACCGATTTCTGACGGGAAAAAATTGATCGGAAATTTCCGACCGATTTCTGACGAAATACCGAGGAAAAATATCCCGTCGGAAATTCCCGATCGATCTTTAGTCGTCAGAATTTCCGACCGATTTTCGACGATATAGAGACCGATTTAAAAATATGAATCGAAACAGAAACATCAAACACCAAATCAACTGTGTAAACCTCATGAGAGGAAAGTCAGGTTTTGTGGTGGAAATGGAGGAGGTTTTTTCGAGGGAGCTTTCGTGAGAGCTCTAATGGTGGATTATCAAACGATTATGGGTGGAGTCTTAAAATCCGTTCACGGAGACATGACATTCACCGTGGTAAAGATTTCAAAGTTTTTATTTTATTTTATTTTATTTTTGGGTTTTAGATTTTTTATAAATCAAAAATAATAATTAAAATTAATTTTGTTTATTATAAAAATAAATTTAAATCCATATCATTATTTTTTTAACGGAAAAAAATATTTCCGTTAAGTTTTTTAACTGCGCAAACTTGAAAGCTAATTTGATGGTTTTAACTGTGAGTTTCATTAGTTTGATGGTTTAAAGTGATAGTGCAAAAGTCTCGAGATTTAAAGTGTTAGTGAGTTGTACTTTGAGGGTTAAAAATGCAATTTTCCCTAAGTAAAACATAATATTATTTACTATTTTTAATTTTCTCATTTCAAAATTATTAATGATATTTATTTAAATAAATTTTTGTGTTGGGTCACTGATGCATCGAGATATTTGGAATATCTCCAAATATCTTTATTATTTATTTGCATATCTAGATAATTACCATTTATTTGTATTTTAATTATATTTATATTTTAATGTTTATCTTTTAGGGTTTTTATGGTTCTTAGGTTTTTTATAAACAGTTTCTTATGCTTAATGTATTATTCAGTTGTTGATTTTTAATTAAAAAGCTTTTGGTTTTTGAGAGAAGACTATTCTTTATCCCTTGTTTTCAGCAGATCTATCGAGATCTCAACGAGTTCAAGAAGCAGGTCCCAAACGAGGATTCTCTCGAATCCTTTGGTTGAGCTGGCAGGTCCCAAACGATTCTTTTGAATATATTGGTTGAGCTGTTTATCGTCGCTTTCGCTCTATCAGTTGGTATAAGAGCTGCGTCCTTTGATTTCTTAATCGAAGACTGATTATGGATGTCATGTTTGTGTTTTATAGAGATTAAGAGTGGTAAGATTCAAGAACAAGATGAAGAACAAGAGAGAGAGAGATAGAGATTTGTGCTTATTTTTTTTCTTATTATTAATAAAAGTGATTACATCACAAAATATATAAACACAAACACTCATAAAGACAACACATAAAATATCTTCTCCAACCTTATCCACTCACAAACCAAGTGGACAAGTGTTTCCCGTGCAACTATTCACCCTGAGATACTATTTATCCCGGGACTACTATTCACTCATAATTTTTTTCTTTAGCTTAGATGAGGTTGCTTCTTCTCCATGGTTACTATTCATCCATTTTACTATTCAACATACTTCATAGTTAACTATATGGATCATATAGTTAACTATACAGATCATATAGCTAACTATACAGATGAACAATATACGATTTTAGAGAACCTGTTTCATTGCTTCATTTCAGCAAGCTTTAGTTTAACACTCCCCTTAAGATTGGCTGGTGGAGATCCAATAAACCTATCTTGATATGGAGATCATTACATACCTTTGAGGTTGTTGCTTTTGTGAATACATCTGCAAGTTGATCAGAACTCTTCACATAAGTTGGAGAGATTATACCTGCTTGGACCTTCTCCCGAACGTAGTGGCAATCCACTTCAAGGTGTTTGGTCCTCTCATGAAACACTGAGTTAGATGCAATGTGTATCGTAGCTTGGTTATCACAATGTAGAGTTATTGGTTTAGATGACTCAACTCCAAGATCTCTTAGAAGAGCTTTCAGCCAAACCAATTCCTTTGTGGTATTTCTCATTGCTCTATACTCAGTTTCAGCACTTGAGAGAGATATATTACTTTCTACTTCTTACTCTTCCAAGTGACCACGTTCCCTCCAACAAACGTGCAATAGCCAGTGGTGGATTTTCTGTCAATCCTATCACCTGCCCAATCTGAGTCACAGTAGCCTACAACATATGTGCTCTTGTTGCCCCCATCCATATGCCCTTGCCTGGTGAACCTTTCAAGTATCTCAAGATCCTCTCAACCATTTGCCAATGGTGCTTAGTAGGAGCTTGCATATGCTGACTTACTTGATTCACAGCGAAGCAAATGTCTGGTCTAGTAATATTGATATAGATCAACTTCCCTACCATCCTCTGATACTGCTTAACATCCACAAGTGGCTCCCCCTCACGGACCTCTTTGTAGCTCTCTTCAATAGGTGTCTTAGCAGGCTTTGACCCGACTTTCCCAGTCTCAGACAAGAGATCCAAATTATACTTTCTCTGGGACAGAAACAAACCCTCATCAAACTTGCATACTTCAATCCCAAGGAAATACTTCATTTCCCCCAAGTCTTTGATGTCAAAGGATGATTTGAGCAGGTTTTTTGTTTGCTCAATACCCGCAACATTATATCATCCACATAGATGAGCACATCAACTATACCTTTCTCCCCCTGAGTTGTAAACAAGGTATGGTCAGCCTTTGATCTACGAAACCCATCCTCAAGAAGGCAACTACTCAAGTGTTGATACCAAGCCCTTGGTGACTGCTTGAGACCATAGATGGCTTTCTTGAGTTTGCATACCTTGCTGTTGTTGGCTGGATCATGAAACCCCTGAGGAGGCACCATGTAGACTTCTTCTTCCAAATCTCCTTGGAGGAAGGCAATTTTGACATCCATCTGCCATAGATCCCATGAGAAATTAGTAGCAACAGAGAGAAGAACACGCACAGAGTGAAGTTTTGCTACTGGAGCAAAGGTTTATGTGTAGTCCTCTCCATATTTCTGGGTATACCCCTTGGCAACAAGCCGAGCTTGATACCTCTCAATCTCTCCAAAGATTGTGTATTTAATCGTATACACCCATCTACAACCCACAAGCTTCTTGTTATAAGGTAGATCAGCCACATCCCACGTTTCATTCTTCCTCATGGATTCGATTTCTTCCAGCATAGCCTTAACCCACACTTCACTCAAGCAAACTTCTTCATAGCTTGTTGGTATTCTGTGTTGATCAATCTTGCTGAGAAATGCTTGATGTTCTTCTGGAAGATAAGCAACTGAGCAGTGAGCTTGGATAGGATGAGCTACATCCTCATTGTTGTAGTAAACTCTAGTGTTCTTCCAGTTATCAAGACCAAATTTGAGTATTTCACTTCGTCTAAGCGGAGGGGCAGACTCTACATTAATATCCTCTTCTTCAGAATCTTCAACTACAGCATCCGAGTCTGGAGTTGAACCATCTGTTTGAGTTTCTCCCCCTTCAGCATTCTCATCTGATTCTTGGGTAGAGGTCTTTTCTTCAGTGTTACTTTCATCACTTCCCATAGTATTATCACTAGCTACAGCCTCATTCTGCATGCTTTCTTCACTCTCAGTTGGAGATGTACTCTTCGAACTCACTAGAGTGTTTAGACCATCCAGGATAAATTTCAAGGTAGTAGCTCGATCAAATCCAGGGGAAACCATATTCTTCATGATATCCCAATTCTTCTCACTGAAATAACCTTTTTTCTCATAAACCTTGACTTCCCTAGAGACATACACACGCATGGTCTCCGGATTATAGCACTTGTACCCTTTCTGAGTGGGAGAATAGCCAACAAACATACACTTGATGCTCTTAGGCTCTAGCTTGTTTTTTTTAACTTCTGGTACAAATACATAACAAACACATCCAAACACTCTAAGATACTTAATACTTGGTTTGTATTTGGTTATTACCTCGTATGGAAACTCCCCACTAAGAGACTTGGTAGGCAGCATGTTAATCAAATAGCATGCAGTCATCACTACATCTCCTCAATACTGTTTCGGGACACATCTATCAAACATCATTGTCCTAGCAACCTCCATTATATGTATATTCTTGTGTTCTGAAACTCCATTTTTTTGTGGAGTGTAGGCACAAGATGTTTGATGGACAATGCCAAGCTTTCTCAACAACTCTTTAAACTGGCCACTCATTTACTCGCCCCCATTATCACTTCTTAAGATTTTAATCTTAGCTCCAAACTGTGTAGAGACATAGCTTTGGAAATTCGAAAACGCCTCAAACACGTGACTCTTTGATGACATAAAGGTGACCCATGTGTATTTAGACTTCTCATCAATGAAAGAAACAAAGTATTTATATTGATCCCGAGAAGTACACGATGATGTACATACATTAGAGTGAAATAGCTCAAAACACTCATCATAAACAGTAGAAGATTCAGGAAACACAGTTCTACAATGTTTTCCTAGAATACAAGCTTCACATCCATGATGATCTTGAGCTAGATTCGGCAAAATGAGTTGGAGAGCCTTGGAATGAGGGTGACCAAGCCGAGTGTGCCATACTGAGATATATGAAACAGAGCTTAGAGAGGATGAAGAAGCAGCAACTTTATCCAAAACATATAGACCATCCTTGGCGCATCCTTCACCAATGGTCTCTCCTGACTTATTGTCCTGAAACCACATCTCATTAGGACCAAACACAGCCAAGCAATCAAGGTCCTTTATAGCCTTTTGGACACACAACAAGTTCGACGAAAAATCAAGCATAAATAGAGCTTTCGTATTCCTTTTAAACAACTTTAAATCTCCAATCCCTCTAATTGGAACATCGTCCCCATTAGCAATGGTAACAAGTGTGGCTTAACATTGGTAATGAGCTTAACATCACAAATTATGTGATCTGTAGCACCATAATCAACTACAATGGGTTTATGCGATTTAGAGGCTAAGAGAGTCTTACCCAATTCAGTGAGCTTTGTAATGCTCTTGATGAGAGCATCCTAATCAGACTTTCTAACTACATTATCATTAGTAGCCCCAGAGTATCCAGCACTACCCCTGGATGTCTGACCCTGACCATGTCCAAACTTTCCTCTCAAATGTGTATAACGCAAGAAACATGTGTTTTGGGAGTGCCATGACTTCTTTCAATGCTCACACAGTTTAAAGAAGCATTTGTCTGAGGGGTGCCCTGGCTTCCTGCAATGTTCACACACCGCATTTCTCTTGTCTGTATGCTGGTAAGCAGTCCGGCTTACATGGGCATATTCACTTGTCCCTTGAAAGAGACCTCTTGATCCTTCTTCTTTCTGGATCATCATGCACACTTCATTTAAAGTGGACAGCTTCTCAAACTTCAGAATGTGATGGATCATTCCTTTAAACGACCCATTAAGAGTGAGAAGGAGTCCAAAGACCTGATCCTCCTCACGCCTCTCATTTATCTTCTCCAGATCAGTGGTAGGAGGTCTCAGCATATCCAGCATACAGACAGCTCTTTGAATGACTTCTCCTCTTGTTTGAGATCACTCAACGCCTTCTTCACCTCAAAAACTCTGCTCAAGTTAGAGGTGTTGCCATAAACACCCAAGAGGATGTCCCACAACTCCTTTGCAGTCTCAGCGTACTGCAAGGATAGATTGCTCCAAAGAGCTCTGAAGAACAACAAGAACAACCAGATCTTCTTGGATCCACTTGGAATACCCTTTGATGGTGCCAGATTGAATTGGAGACTCCACTGCTCCTTCATCCGCTTCAGCGTATTCTTCTTGAGAGCCAATAACGTGCTCCCATAAGCCACGACTACGTGATAGTAGGATTTTTCCTATCAATTTCTCAAATCCCACTCATGTCATTGTAGTACTTGAGATGTCAATCCATAAGGGGTTAAGATTGAGGCACTAAGAATGCAAGAAACTTCTTAAGCTAGAGCAAACATTGTTTTTGGTTTTTAAATTTATAAGAAAGGAAACAAATGCAAGAAGGAAAACAAAACACAAGACTAAAATGTTGGATTATGAACTAAGCTATCAATGAGATGGGTAACAATCAAACAATGAATCATTTAGAAGCATTAATCACTATCTTAGAACATGGAATTCTCAAATATGACTAATCCATTTCCATGGCACTAATCACCTTGTTAATTATCTAATCAAGAACAAATTTCCATTTGTGATTAAATAATTAACAAGCATTAAGAAACAATTCCAATTAGTTCACTAAACACCCTAAACATCAACTTCCGTTGGCTAGGATATGCATAGCTCACAAAAGGTTCGGATCAAGCAATTCATTTAAACTCGGGTCATGAGTGAAATGCCTAAGATCTAGAAACGAATGAACATACCTAATCTAGTACTAACACCGCTTACTCGAATCTATCCCTAATGCATGGGATGAGACCAAAAATCTAACTAATCTAAGGTGTAGTACTAGGTTTCGGTTTATCATGACAAATCTAGCGTTACGAACCAACCTAAGTGAAAGACTCATCCAAGATCATCTTAAATAACCATTATCTAACCATCAAGACAATTGACTAATGATGCCTAAACATTCAATGCACATTCATTCTTATGACATGGATCACACAAGTAGATTAGTTCACTTCCATGATACTAATCCATTTACAAAATCATCTAGTTATCAAGAACTTCCGTTCGAAACTAAATGATCCATAATCATTAAGCATTAGTCCATACAAGTCAACAATTCACCTTAATCATCAATTTCCATTGGCTAAGAATTGAATTGCATGCTTAGAAGTTTTCTAGACATTTCATCGAACACCTTCCGGGCGAGAAATGTCTTAAGTTCTAGAAATGAGTTGTCAATTCGATTCTAGCATTAAGATCCCTCCTAACATGAGAACAAATGATTATCTAAGCCTAAACATCAACAATCAACCATCAACCATCCAAATCAAACATTATCTAAAATCCAACAAAAAGTCAACTCACAAGAACATGAAGAACACAAGAGAAAAAGACATAGAAATGAAGAACAAGAATCAAATAAGCATAATATAAAGATAGAGTGAAGAAATCTTCTCTAGAATGGCATTTGTATGAAGAACAATCCCAAAACATCAAGAAGAGAGAGTTGGGGACGAGCCCCACTCTTAGAAGAAGAAAAACTTCTTAATAAAATTAGGTTTTTTGGCTTTTAATAGAGTTTGGGTCGAATTTTTGAGTTTCAGATGATCCACAGCGGTCAGCTCATACCGCTGCATGACCGCTGTGATTCTCTGTTTTTTTTCGACGGATGAACCCGCAGCGGTCACTGTAGACCGCTGCATGACCGCTGCGAGCTCCACTGAGTTCCTTCGCGCGCCAGACTGGACCGTCGTCACGGAAATTGGCATAACTTCTGATCGCACCGTTGGAATTGCCTCAAACCACTTCCAAATGAAAGCTAATCCATTGATATATCTCGTGTTAAAATTTGAGCTCAATCCATCGGTGGAAAGTCCTTCATCCAATGCCAAACTTATGACATCTCAACCTGATCCTGCATCTTTGTATTCCGAAATGAACTTTTTGATGGCTATCTTCACTCCTCCAACTCCTATGACTCCAAGAACACCTGAAAATGGCTCAAGCAAGCCAAAAAGAATGCAAAGACAACCTAGGACATCTAAAATGCAATGAGACTCAAGTTGGACCTAAATGCATGAAAATATCCAAAAACTATACAAATTGGAACTAAAAACCTATGAAACTAAACCTTAAAAACATGTAAAATATGGTGTTATCAACTCCCCCGGACTTGCCTTTTGCTTGTCCGCAAGCAAACAAGAAAAGACAAACCGAAAGAGAGGTTTTAAAGAGTGGGAATTCATAACTAAAGGACATGTCAAAGCATTCAAAGTGGGAATTCTATGCCCAAGATAATACCAAGACATTGCAAAAACGTATCTCAATTATGACTCTAACTTCTCTAGACTTATCGCAACTCCTAATCTTTTCTCTTAACAACAATGCCTCATGCCTACAAGTCCTCTTCTCAACCAACCCTCACATTCATTTGATCTTTCTAAAGGTGCGGTCTCACAAATGGGCAAGTGATCAAGTCCAATCGGTTTGGAAGAAAAGGCAATTGGCACTAGTAAATGTGAGTGCAAGGAGGTTCATTCTCTTTTTGGGTGACTTACTCTCAAGAAAAAGGAATGCTATATGTTATGCAAAAGCAAGGAAGACTAGAAACAATTTATGCATACAAAGTTAAGCTCACATTGTTCTACCCTCCTAGCAAAGCATTCTACCCAAATGGTGATTCCATTTCCTCTTCTTATCTTATTTTCTTGAAGCTCATTAAACCCTCAAAGCCCTTTTGGCTAAATCAAAACTCCCTTTTTAAACCCCTTTTCTTTTCCAAACACCAAACTCCTAGAGACATTTTTAATCGACCCCTTTCTTTTCTTCTTACTCTCCCTAAACTTTTTATTCTTTCTCTTTTTCAAACATGGAGAGTGTTTTTCTTTTTCTTTTTCTAGGGTCTTTCTTTTACGCTCTTCTCTAGAGTTTTCTTTTCCAACCAAGGATTATTTTTCTACCATTTCTCATTTCACTTTTCATGAGCTCATGCTCCCCAAAACCAAATACCATTCAATCCATTGATCCCCATCTTAATGCTAGCCTCTTTTCTTTGAACAACAAACCTAGCTAAAAATGAAAGCTAACCTTTGTCGTTTCCGATACTTACAAGATTTTACACACAATAGCATATCAAGAAAAGGCCTCACTCAATAAAAAAAACAAGGGGTGGAAAGGAAACGGTTATGGTGAAAGGTAGGGAACCATTCTAAAAATGAGAATGGCCACTCGGGTTATTAGAGAGTGGTAAAAGTGGATAAGATAACCCGAATGTTTTCTTTGAACCATGGTTATGTATCACAAGCCCATAAGCAAGAAGATTATATTCATTTAAGTCCAATTATCAAGGGGTTGATTTCAAATTAAACAAGTATTTACAAGACAAAGAGTTAAGAGTAGAGAGATCAAAGTACGAAGTTTTCAAGTCTTTTGAAATCGTTTAAGCAATATAAAACCATTATCGAGAGCATCACAATGAAAGCTTATCATACATGTTTTATGAACTCTCATGCACATGAATGCAACCAATATGATCTAGAAATGAGTGATCAAGTCAAGTCTAGAATGCACATGGACTAATGCAAACTACATGATGATTTTTTTTGTTTTTCGTTTTTTTTTTTTATGCAATTAAAAATATACAATGCAATGACCCAAGAAAATGAAAATAAGACAAAATACACAATGTCAAAACACAAGAACCTCTCCCCCGGACTTAAATCACACCGTCTCGGTGTGAATTGAGCCAAAGAGAGAGTAAAACAAACATAAAAACGAAATGGTATATACAAAGGGAAAAGTTAGTGGTACCTTGGAGTGGAGTGGATTCACGAGGAGGAAGCATTGTGCGTTGAAGCTCACGGACTTAGACCATTCCATCCGTCCCATTTATTCACCCTTATTGCTCCTACAAAAACATGAAAACAAAATTTATCAAACAATAAAAAGGCATAAAACAAGAAGTAAAGGATAGGATTGCTTGTTTTATGTCTCTAGCATTGACGGTGGATAGGATTGGGGGAGTCCCCAATGGCGCGTTTAACGTCGCTAGCTTGACGGTTGCGTCCTCTTATTCACTCTCTCCTTGAATGTTTCCTTTACTCCTAGTTTCGAACCTAAGAGATCAAGATCACAAGAAAAGAGAAAAAAGATTAACAACAAAAGAAAATAAAAAGCTCTAGTCTCAAGAAGAATCCAAATCCTAATGATCAATGCTAAATCCCCGGCAACGGCGCCAAATTGATACAGGATATTTTCCTATCAATTTCTCAAATCCCACTCATGTCATTGTAGTACTTGAGATGTCAATCCATAAGGGGTTAAGATTGAGGCACTAAGAATGCAAGAAACTTCTTAAGCTAGAGCAAACATTGTTTTTGGTTTTTAAATTTATAAGAAAGGAAACAAATGCAAGAAGGAAAACAAAACACAAGACTAAAATGTTGGATTATGAACTAAGCTATCAATGAGATGGGTAACAATCAAACAATGAATCATTTAGAAGCATTAATCACTATCTTAGAACATGGAATTCTCAAATATGACTAATCCATTTCCATGGCACTAATCACCTTGTTAATTATCTAATCAAGAACAAATTTCCATTTGTGATTAAATAATTAACAAGCATTAAGAAACAATTCCAATTAGTTCACTAAACACCCTAAACATCAACTTCCGTTGGCTAGGATATGCATAGCTCACAAAAGGTTCGGATCAAGCAATTCATTTAAACTCGGGTCATGAGTGAAATGCCTAAGATCTAGAAACGAATGAACATACCTAATCTAGTACTAACACCGCTTACTCGAATCTATCCCTAATGCATGGGATGAGACCAAAAATCTAACTAATCTAAGGTGTAGTACTAGGTTTCGGTTTATCATGACAAATCTAGCGTTACGAACCAACCTAAGTGAAAGACTCATCCAAGATCATCTTAAATAACCATTATCTAACCATCAAGACAATTGACTAATGATGCCTAAACATTCAATGCACATTCATTCTTATGACATGGATCACACAAGTAGATTAGTTCACTTCCATGATACTAATCCATTTACAAAATCATCTAGTTATCAAGAACTTCCGTTCGAAACTAAATGATCCATAATCATTAAGCATTAGTCCATACAAGTCAACAATTCACCTTAATCATCAATTTCCATTGGCTAAGAATTGAATTGCATGCTTAGAAGTTTTCTAGACATTTCATCGAACACCTTCCGGGCGAGAAATGTCTTAAGTTCTAGAAATGAGTTGTCAATTCGATTCTAGCATTAAGATCCCTCCTAACATGAGAACAAATGATTATCTAAGCCTAAACATCAACAATCAACCATCAACCATCCAAATCAAACATTATCTAAAATCCAACAAAAAGTCAACTCACAAGAACATGAAGAACACAAGAGAAAAAGACATAGAAATGAAGAACAAGAATCAAATAAGCATAATATAAAGATAGAGTGAAGAAATCTTCTCTAGAATGGCATTTGTATGAAGAACAATCCCAAAACATCAAGAAGAGAGAGTTGGGGACGAGCCCCACTCTTAGAAGAAGAAAACTTTTTTCAATAAAATTAGGTTTTTTTGGCTTTTAATAGAGTTTGGGTCGAATTTTTGAGTTTCAGATGATCCACAGCGGTCAGCTCATACCGCTGCATGACCGCTGTGATTCTCTGTTTTTTTTCGACGGATGAACCCGCAGCGGTCACTGTAGACCGCTGCATGACCGCTGCGAGCTCCACTGAGTTCCTTCGCGCGCCAGACTGGACCGTCGTCACGGAAATTGGCATAACTTCTGATCGCACCGTTGGAATTGCCTCAAACCACTTCCAAATGAAAGCTAATCCATTGATATATCTCGTGTTAAAATTTGAGCTCAATCCATCGGTGGAAAGTCCTTCATCCAATGCCAAACTTATGACGTCTCAACCTGATCCTGCATCTTTGTATTCCGAAATGAACTTTTTGATGGCTATCTTCACTCCTCCAACTCCTATGACTCCAAGAACACCTGAAAATGGCTCAAGCAAGCCAAAAAGAATGCAAAGACAACCTAGGACATCTAAAATGCAATGAGACTCAAGTTGGACCTAAATGCATGAAAATATCCAAAAACTATACAAATTGGAACTAAAAACCTATGAAACTAAACCTTAAAAACATGTAAAATATGGTGTTATCAACTCCCCCGGACTTGCCTTTTGCTTGTCCGCAAGCAAACAAGAAAAGACAAACCGAAAGAGAGGTTTTAAAGAGTGGGAATTCATAACTAAAGGACATGTCAAAGCATTCAAAGTGGGAATTCTATGCCCAAGATAATACCAAGACATTGCAAAAACGTATCTCAATTATGACTCTAACTTCTCTAGACTTATCGCAACTCCTAATCTTTTCTCTTAACAACAATGCCTCATGCCTACAAGTCCTCTTCTCAACCAACCCTCACATTCATTTGATCTTTCTAAAGGTGCGGTCTCACAAATGGGCAAGTGATCAAGTCCAATCGGTTTGGAAGAAAAGGCAATTGGCACTAGTAAATGTGAGTGCAAGGAGGTTCATTCTCTTTTTGGGTGACTTACTCTCAAGAAAAAGGAATGCTATATGTTATGCAAAAGCAAGGAAGACTAGAAACAATTTATGCATACAAAGTTAAGCTCACATTGTTCTACCCTCCTAGCAAAGCATTCTACCCAAATGGTGATTCCATTTCCTCTTCTTATCTTATTTTCTTGAAGCTCATTAAACCCTCAAAGCCCTTTTGGCTAAATCAAAACTCCCTTTTTAAACCCCTTTTCTTTTCCAAACACCAAACTCCTAGAGACATTTTTAATCGACCCCTTTCTTTTCTTCTTACTCTCCCTAAACTTTTTATTCTTTCTCTTTTTCAAACATGGAGAGTGTTTTTCTTTTTCTTTTTCTAGGGTCTTTCTTTTACGCTCTTCTCTAGAGTTTTCTTTTCCAACCAAGGATTATTTTTCTACCATTTCTCATTTCACTTTTCATGAGCTCATGCTCCCCAAAACCAAATACCATTCAATCCATTGATCCCCATCTTAATGCTAGCCTCTTTTCTTTGAACAACAAACCTAGCTAAAAATGAAAGCTAACCTTTGTCGTTTCCGATACTTACAAGATTTTACACACAATAGCATATCAAGAAAAGGCCTCACTCAATAAAAAAAACAAGGGGTGGAAAGGAAACGGTTATGGTGAAAGGTAGGGAACCATTCTAAAAATGAGAATGGCCACTCGGGTTATTAGAGAGTGGTAAAAGTGGATAAGATAACCCGAATGTTTTCTTTGAACCATGGTTATGTATCACAAGCCCATAAGCAAGAAGATTATATTCATTTAAGTCCAATTATCAAGGGGTTGATTTCAAATTAAACAAGTATTTACAAGACAAAGAGTTAAGAGTAGAGAGATCAAAGTACGAAGTTTTCAAGTCTTTTGAAATCGTTTAAGCAATATAAAACCATTATCGAGAGCATCACAATGAAAGCTTATCATACATGTTTTATGAACTCTCATGCACATGAATGCAACCAATATGATCTAGAAATGAGTGATCAAGTCAAGTCTAGAATGCACATGGACTAATGCAAACTACATGATGATTTTTTTTGTTTTTCGTTTTTTTTTTTTTATGCAATTAAAAATATACAATGCAATGACCCAAGAAAATGAAAATAAGACAAAATACACAATGTCAAAACACAAGAACCTCTCCCCCGGACTTAAATCACACCGTCTCGGTGTGAATTGAGCCAAAGAGAGAGTAAAACAAACATAAAAACGAAATGGTATATACAAAGGGAAAAGTTAGTGGTACCTTGGAGTGGAGTGGATTCACGAGGAGGAAGCATTGTGCGTTGAAGCTCACGGACTTAGACCATTCCATCCGTCCCATTTATTCACCCTTATTGCTCCTACAAAAACATGAAAACAAAATTTATCAAACAATAAAAAGGCATAAAACAAGAAGTAAAGGATAGGATTGCTTGTTTTATGTCTCTAGCATTGACGGTGGATAGGATTGGGGGAGTCCCCAATGGCGCGTTTAACGTCGCTAGCTTGACGGTTGCGTCCTCTTATTCACTCTCTCCTTGAATGTTTCCTTTACTCCTAGTTTCGAACCTAAGAGATCAAGATCACAAGAAAAGAGAAAAAAGATTAACAACAAAAGAAAATAAAAAGCTCTAGTCTCAAGAAGAATCCAAATCCTAATGATCAATGCTAAATCCCCGGCAACGGCGCCAAATTGATACAGGATATTTTCCTATCAATTTCTCAAATCCCACTCATGTCATTGTAGTACTTGAGATGTCAATCCATAAGGGGTTAAGATTGAGGCACTAAGAATGCAAGAAACTTCTTAAGCTAGAGCAAACATTGTTTTTGGTTTTTAAATTTATAAGAAAGGAAACAAATGCAAGAAGGAAAACAAAACACAAGACTAAAATGTTGGATTATGAACTAAGCTATCAATGAGATGGGTAACAATCAAACAATGAATCATTTAGAAGCATTAATCACTATCTTAGAACATGGAATTCTCAAATATGACTAATCCATTTCCATGGCACTAATCACCTTGTTAATTATCTAATCAAGAACAAATTTCCATTTGTGATTAAATAATTAACAAGCATTAAGAAACAATTCCAATTAGTTCACTAAACACCCTAAACATCAACTTCCGTTGGCTAGGATATGCATAGCTCACAAAAGGTTCGGATCAAGCAATTCATTTAAACTCGGGTCATGAGTGAAATGCCTAAGATCTAGAAACGAATGAACATACCTAATCTAGTACTAACACCGCTTACTCGAATCTATCCCTAATGCATGGGATGAGACCAAAAATCTAACTAATCTAAGGTGTAGTACTAGGTTTCGGTTTATCATGACAAATCTAGCGTTACGAACCAACCTAAGTGAAAGACTCATCCAAGATCATCTTAAATAACCATTATCTAACCATCAAGACAATTGACTAATGATGCCTAAACATTCAATGCACATTCATTCTTATGACATGGATCACACAAGTAGATTAGTTCACTTCCATGATACTAATCCATTTACAAAATCATCTAGTTATCAAGAACTTCCGTTCGAAACTAAATGATCCATAATCATTAAGCATTAGTCCATACAAGTCAACAATTCACCTTAATCATCAATTTCCATTGGCTAAGAATTGAATTGCATGCTTAGAAGTTTTCTAGACATTTCATCGAACACCTTCCGGGCGAGAAATGTCTTAAGTTCTAGAAATGAGTTGTCAATTCGATTCTAGCATTAAGATCCCTCCTAACATGAGAACAAATGATTATCTAAGCCTAAACATCAACAATCAACCATCAACCATCCAAATCAAACATTATCTAAAATCCAACAAAAAGTCAACTCACAAGAACATGAAGAACACAAGAGAAAAAGACATAGAAATGAAGAACAAGAATCAAATAAGCATAATATAAAGATAGAGTGAAGAAATCTTCTCTAGAATGGCATTTGTATGAAGAACAATCCCAAAACATCAAGAAGAGAGAGTTGGGGACGAGCCCCACTCTTAGAAGAAGAAAACTTTTTTCAATAAAATTAGGTTTTTTTGGCTTTTAATAGAGTTTGGGTCGAATTTTTGAGTTTCAGATGATCCACAGCGGTCAGCTCATACCGCTGCATGACCGCTGTGATTCTCTGTTTTTTTTCGACGGATGAACCCGCAGCGGTCACTGTAGACCGCTGCATGACCGCTGCGAGCTCCACTGAGTTCCTTCGCGCGCCAGACTGGACCGTCGTCACGGAAATTGGCATAACTTCTGATCGCACCGTTGGAATTGCCTCAAACCACTTCCAAATGAAAGCTAATCCATTGATATATCTCGTGTTAAAATTTGAGCTCAATCCATCGGTGGAAAGTCCTTCATCCAATGCCAAACTTATGACGTCTCAACCTGATCCTGCATCTTTGTATTCCGAAATGAACTTTTTGATGGCTATCTTCACTCCTCCAACTCCTATGACTCCAAGAACACCTGAAAATGGCTCAAGCAAGCCAAAAAGAATGCAAAGACAACCTAGGACATCTAAAATGCAATGAGACTCAAGTTGGACCTAAATGCATGAAAATATCCAAAAACTATACAAATTGGAACTAAAAACCTATGAAACTAAACCTTAAAAACATGTAAAATATGGTGTTATCAACTCCCCCGGACTTGCCTTTTGCTTGTCCGCAAGCAAACAAGAAAAGACAAACCGAAAGAGAGGTTTTAAAGAGTGGGAATTCATAACTAAAGGACATGTCAAAGCATTCAAAGTGGGAATTCTATGCCCAAGATAATACCAAGACATTGCAAAAACGTATCTCAATTATGACTCTAACTTCTCTAGACTTATCGCAACTCCTAATCTTTTCTCTTAACAACAATGCCTCATGCCTACAAGTCCTCTTCTCAACCAACCCTCACATTCATTTGATCTTTCTAAAGGTGCGGTCTCACAAATGGGCAAGTGATCAAGTCCAATCGGTTTGGAAGAAAAGGCAATTGGCACTAGTAAATGTGAGTGCAAGGAGGTTCATTCTCTTTTTGGGTGACTTACTCTCAAGAAAAAGGAATGCTATATGTTATGCAAAAGCAAGGAAGACTAGAAACAATTTATGCATACAAAGTTAAGCTCACATTGTTCTACCCTCCTAGCAAAGCATTCTACCCAAATGGTGATTCCATTTCCTCTTCTTATCTTATTTTCTTGAAGCTCATTAAACCCTCAAAGCCCTTTTGGCTAAATCAAAACTCCCTTTTTAAACCCCTTTTCTTTTCCAAACACCAAACTCCTAGAGACATTTTTAATCGACCCCTTTCTTTTCTTCTTACTCTCCCTAAACTTTTTATTCTTTCTCTTTTTCAAACATGGAGAGTGTTTTTCTTTTTCTTTTTCTAGGGTCTTTCTTTTACGCTCTTCTCTAGAGTTTTCTTTTCCAACCAAGGATTATTTTTCTACCATTTCTCATTTCACTTTTCATGAGCTCATGCTCCCCAAAACCAAATACCATTCAATCCATTGATCCCCATCTTAATGCTAGCCTCTTTTCTTTGAACAACAAACCTAGCTAAAAATGAAAGCTAACCTTTGTCGTTTCCGATACTTACAAGATTTTACACACAATAGCATATCAAGAAAAGGCCTCACTCAATAAAAAAAACAAGGGGTGGAAAGGAAACGGTTATGGTGAAAGGTAGGGAACCATTCTAAAAATGAGAATGGCCACTCGGGTTATTAGAGAGTGGTAAAAGTGGATAAGATAACCCGAATGTTTTCTTTGAACCATGGTTATGTATCACAAGCCCATAAGCAAGAAGATTATATTCATTTAAGTCCAATTATCAAGGGGTTGATTTCAAATTAAACAAGTATTTACAAGACAAAGAGTTAAGAGTAGAGAGATCAAAGTACGAAGTTTTCAAGTCTTTTGAAATCGTTTAAGCAATATAAAACCATTATCGAGAGCATCACAATGAAAGCTTATCATACATGTTTTATGAACTCTCATGCACATGAATGCAACCAATATGATCTAGAAATGAGTGATCAAGTCAAGTCTAGAATGCACATGGACTAATGCAAACTACATGATGATTTTTTTTGTTTTTCGTTTTTTTTTTTTATGCAATTAAAAATATACAATGCAATGACCCAAGAAAATGAAAATAAGACAAAATACACAATGTCAAAACACAAGAACCTCTCCCCCGGACTTAAATCACACCGTCTCGGTGTGAATTGAGCCAAAGAGAGAGTAAAACAAACATAAAAACGAAATGGTATATACAAAGGGAAAAGTTAGTGGTACCTTGGAGTGGAGTGGATTCACGAGGAGGAAGCATTGTGCGTTGAAGCTCACGGACTTAGACCATTCCATCCGTCCCATTTATTCACCCTTATTGCTCCTACAAAAACATGAAAACAAAATTTATCAAACAATAAAAAGGCATAAAACAAGAAGTAAAGGATAGGATTGCTTGTTTTATGTCTCTAGCATTGACGGTGGATAGGATTGGGGGAGTCCCCAATGGCGCGTTTAACGTCGCTAGCTTGACGGTTGCGTCCTCTTATTCACTCTCTCCTTGAATGTTTCCTTTACTCCTAGTTTCGAACCTAAGAGATCAAGATCACAAGAAAAGAGAAAAAAGATTAACAACAAAAGAAAATAAAAAGCTCTAGTCTCAAGAAGAATCCAAATCCTAATGATCAATGCTAAATCCCCGGCAACGGCGCCAAATTGATACAGGATATTTTCCTATCAATTTCTCAAATCCCACTCATGTCATTGTAGTACTTGAGATGTCAATCCATAAGGGGTTAAGATTGAGGCACTAAGAATGCAAGAAACTTCTTAAGCTAGAGCAAACATTGTTTTTGGTTTTTAAATTTATAAGAAAGGAAACAAATGCAAGAAGGAAAACAAAACACAAGACTAAAATGTTGGATTATGAACTAAGCTATCAATGAGATGGGTAACAATCAAACAATGAATCATTTAGAAGCATTAATCACTATCTTAGAACATGGAATTCTCAAATATGACTAATCCATTTCCATGGCACTAATCACCTTGTTAATTATCTAATCAAGAACAAATTTCCATTTGTGATTAAATAATTAACAAGCATTAAGAAACAATTCCAATTAGTTCACTAAACACCCTAAACATCAACTTCCGTTGGCTATGATATGCATAGCTCACAAAAGGTTCGGATCAAGCAATTCATTTAAACTCGGGTCATGAGTGAAATGCCTAAGATCTAGAAACGAATGAACATACCTAATCTAGTACTAACACCGCTTACTCGAATCTATCCCTAATGCATGGGATGAGACCAAAAATCTAACTAATCTAAGGTGTAGTACTAGGTTTCGGTTTATCATGACAAATCTAGCGTTACGAACCAACCTAAGTGAAAGACTCATCCAAGATCATCTTAAATAACCATTATCTAACCATCAAGACAATTGACTAATGATGCCTAAACATTCAATGCACATTCATTCTTATGACATGGATCACACAAGTAGATTAGTTCACTTCCATGATACTAATCCATTTACAAAATCATCTAGTTATCAAGAACTTCCGTTCGAAACTAAATGATCCATAATCATTAAGCATTAGTCCATACAAGTCAACAATTCACCTTAATCATCAATTTCCATTGGCTAAGAATTGAATTGCATGCTTAGAAGTTTTCTAGACATTTCATCGAACACCTTCCGGGCGAGAAATGTCTTAAGTTCTAGAAATGAGTTGTCAATTCGATTCTAGCATTAAGATCCCTCCTAACATGAGAACAAATGATTATCTAAGCCTAAACATCAACAATCAACCATCAACCATCCAAATCAAACATTATCTAAAATCCAACAAAAAGTCAACTCACAAGAACATGAAGAACACAAGAGAAAAAGACATAGAAATGAAGAACAAGAATCAAATAAGCATAATATAAAGATAGAGTGAAGAAATCTTCTCTAGAATGGCATTTGTATGAAGAACAATCCCAAAACATCAAGAAGAGAGAGTTGGGGACGAGCCCCACTCTTAGAAGAAGAAAACTTTTTTCAATAAAATTAGGTTTTTTTGGCTTTTAATAGAGTTTGGGTCGAATTTTTGAGTTTCAGATGATCCACAGCGGTCAGCTCATACCGCTGCATGACCGCTGTGATTCTCTGTTTTTTTTCGACGGATGAACCCGCAGCGGTCACTGTAGACCGCTGCATGACCGCTGCGAGCTCCACTGAGTTCCTTCGCGCGCCAGACTGGACCGTCGTCACGGAAATTGGCATAACTTCTGATCGCACCGTTGGAATTGCCTCAAACCACTTCCAAATGAAAGCTAATCCATTGATATATCTCGTGTTAAAATTTGAGCTCAATCCATCGGTGGAAAGTCCTTCATCCAATGCCAAACTTATGACGTCTCAACCTGATCCTGCATCTTTGTATTCCGAAATGAACTTTTTGATGGCTATCTTCACTCCTCCAACTCCTATGACTCCAAGAACACCTGAAAATGGCTCAAGCAAGCCAAAAAGAATGCAAAGACAACCTAGGACATCTAAAATGCAATGAGACTCAAGTTGGACCTAAATGCATGAAAATATCCAAAAACTATACAAATTGGAACTAAAAACCTATGAAACTAAACCTTAAAAACATGTAAAATATGGTGTTATCAACTCCCCCGGACTTGCCTTTTGCTTGTCCGCAAGCAAACAAGAAAAGACAAACCGAAAGAGAGGTTTTAAAGAGTGGGAATTCATAACTAAAGGACATGTCAAAGCATTCAAAGTGGGAATTCTATGCCCAAGATAATACCAAGACATTGCAAAAACGTATCTCAATTATGACTCTAACTTCTCTAGACTTATCGCAACTCCTAATCTTTTCTCTTAACAACAATGCCTCATGCCTACAAGTCCTCTTCTCAACCAACCCTCACATTCATTTGATCTTTCTAAAGGTGCGGTCTCACAAATGGGCAAGTGATCAAGTCCAATCGGTTTGGAAGAAAAGGCAATTGGCACTAGTAAATGTGAGTGCAAGGAGGTTCATTCTCTTTTTGGGTGACTTACTCTCAAGAAAAAGGAATGCTATATGTTATGCAAAAGCAAGGAAGACTAGAAACAATTTATGCATACAAAGTTAAGCTCACATTGTTCTACCCTCCTAGCAAAGCATTCTACCCAAATGGTGATTCCATTTCCTCTTCTTATCTTATTTTCTTGAAGCTCATTAAACCCTCAAAGCCCTTTTGGCTAAATCAAAACTCCCTTTTTAAACCCCTTTTCTTTTCCAAACACCAAACTCCTAGAGACATTTTTAATCGACCCCTTTCTTTTCTTCTTACTCTCCCTAAACTTTTTATTCTTTCTCTTTTTCAAACATGGAGAGTGTTTTTCTTTTTCTTTTTCTAGGGTCTTTCTTTTACGCTCTTCTCTAGAGTTTTCTTTTCCAACCAAGGATTATTTTTCTACCATTTCTCATTTCACTTTTCATGAGCTCATGCTCCCCAAAACCAAATACCATTCAATCCATTGATCCCCATCTTAATGCTAGCCTCTTTTCTTTGAACAACAAACCTAGCTAAAAATGAAAGCTAACCTTTGTCGTTTCCGATACTTACAAGATTTTACACACAATAGCATATCAAGAAAAGGCCTCACTCAATAAAAAAAACAAGGGGTGGAAAGGAAACGGTTATGGTGAAAGGTAGGGAACCATTCTAAAAATGAGAATGGCCACTCGGGTTATTAGAGAGTGGTAAAAGTGGATAAGATAACCCGAATGTTTTCTTTGAACCATGGTTATGTATCACAAGCCCATAAGCAAGAAGATTATATTCATTTAAGTCCAATTATCAAGGGGTTGATTTCAAATTAAACAAGTATTTACAAGACAAAGAGTTAAGAGTAGAGAGATCAAAGTACGAAGTTTTCAAGTCTTTTGAAATCGTTTAAGCAATATAAAACCATTATCGAGAGCATCACAATGAAAGCTTATCATACATGTTTTATGAACTCTCATGCACATGAATGCAACCAATATGATCTAGAAATGAGTGATCAAGTCAAGTCTAGAATGCACATGGACTAATGCAAACTACATGATGATTTTTTTTGTTTTTCGTTTTTTTTTTTTATGCAATTAAAAATATACAATGCAATGACCCAAGAAAATGAAAATAAGACAAAATACACAATGTCAAAACACAAGAACCTCTCCCCCGGACTTAAATCACACCGTCTCGGTGTGAATTGAGCCAAAGAGAGAGTAAAACAAACATAAAAACGAAATGGTATATACAAAGGGAAAAGTTAGTGGTACCTTGGAGTGGAGTGGATTCACGAGGAGGAAGCATTGTGCGTTGAAGCTCACGGACTTAGACCATTCCATCCGTCCCATTTATTCACCCTTATTGCTCCTACAAAAACATGAAAACAAAATTTATCAAACAATAAAAAGGCATAAAACAAGAAGTAAAGGATAGGATTGCTTGTTTTATGTCTCTAGCATTGACGGTGGATAGGATTGGGGGAGTCCCCAATGGCGCGTTTAACGTCGCTAGCTTGACGGTTGCGTCCTCTTATTCACTCTCTCCTTGAATGTTTCCTTTACTCCTAGTTTCGAACCTAAGAGATCAAGATCACAAGAAAAGAGAAAAAAGATTAACAACAAAAGAAAATAAAAAGCTCTAGTCTCAAGAAGAATCCAAATCCTAATGATCAATGCTAAATCCCCGGCAACGGCGCCAAATTGATACAGGATATTTTCCTATCAATTTCTCAAATCCCACTCATGTCATTGTAGTACTTGAGATGTCAATCCATAAGGGGTTAAGATTGAGGCACTAAGAATGCAAGAAACTTCTTAAGCTAGAGCAAACATTGTTTTTGGTTTTTAAATTTATAAGAAAGGAAACAAATGCAAGAAGGAAAACAAAACACAAGACTAAAATGTTGGATTATGAACTAAGCTATCAATGAGATGGGTAACAATCAAACAATGAATCATTTAGAAGCATTAATCACTATCTTAGAACATGGAATTCTCAAATATGACTAATCCATTTCCATGGCACTAATCACCTTGTTAATTATCTAATCAAGAACAAATTTCCATTTGTGATTAAATAATTAACAAGCATTAAGAAACAATTCCAATTAGTTCACTAAACACCCTAAACATCAACTTCCGTTGGCTATGATATGCATAGCTCACAAAAGGTTCGGATCAAGCAATTCATTTAAACTCGGGTCATGAGTGAAATGCCTAAGATCTAGAAACGAATGAACATACCTAATCTAGTACTAACACCGCTTACTCGAATCTATCCCTAATGCATGGGATGAGACCAAAAATCTAACTAATCTAAGGTGTAGTACTAGGTTTCGGTTTATCATGACAAATCTAGCGTTACGAACCAACCTAAGTGAAAGACTCATCCAAGATCATCTTAAATAACCATTATCTAACCATCAAGACAATTGACTAATGATGCCTAAACATTCAATGCACATTCATTCTTATGACATGGATCACACAAGTAGATTAGTTCACTTCCATGATACTAATCCATTTACAAAATCATCTAGTTATCAAGAACTTCCGTTCGAAACTAAATGATCCATAATCATTAAGCATTAGTCCATACAAGTCAACAATTCACCTTAATCATCAATTTCCATTGGCTAAGAATTGAATTGCATGCTTAGAAGTTTTCTAGACATTTCATCGAACACCTTCCGGGCGAGAAATGTCTTAAGTTCTAGAAATGAGTTGTCAATTCGATTCTAGCATTAAGATCCCTCCTAACATGAGAACAAATGATTATCTAAGCCTAAACATCAACAATCAACCATCAACCATCCAAATCAAACATTATCTAAAATCCAACAAAAAGTCAACTCACAAGAACATGAAGAACACAAGAGAAAAAGACATAGAAATGAAGAACAAGAATCAAATAAGCATAATATAAAGATAGAGTGAAGAAATCTTCTCTAGAATGGCATTTGTATGAAGAACAATCCCAAAACATCAAGAAGAGAGAGTTGGGGACGAGCCCCACTCTTAGAAGAAGAAAACTTTTTTCAATAAAATTAGGTTTTTTTGGCTTTTAATAGAGTTTGGGTCGAATTTTTGAGTTTCAGATGATCCACAGCGGTCAGCTCATACCGCTGCATGACCGCTGTGATTCTCTGTTTTTTTTCGACGGATGAACCCGCAGCGGTCACTGTAGACCGCTGCATGACCGCTGCGAGCTCCACTGAGTTCCTTCGCGCGCCAGACTGGACCGTCGTCACGGAAATTGGCATAACTTCTGATCGCACCGTTGGAATTGCCTCAAACCACTTCCAAATGAAAGCTAATCCATTGATATATCTCGTGTTAAAATTTGAGCTCAATCCATCGGTGGAAAGTCCTTCATCCAATGCCAAACTTATGACGTCTCAACCTGATCCTGCATCTTTGTATTCCGAAATGAACTTTTTGATGGCTATCTTCACTCCTCCAACTCCTATGACTCCAAGAACACCTGAAAATGGCTCAAGCAAGCCAAAAAGAATGCAAAGACAACCTAGGACATCTAAAATGCAATGAGACTCAAGTTGGACCTAAATGCATGAAAATATCCAAAAACTATACAAATTGGAACTAAAAACCTATGAAACTAAACCTTAAAAACATGTAAAATATGGTGTTATCAACTCCCCCGGACTTGCCTTTTGCTTGTCCGCAAGCAAACAAGAAAAGACAAACCGAAAGAGAGGTTTTAAAGAGTGGGAATTCATAACTAAAGGACATGTCAAAGCATTCAAAGTGGGAATTCTATGCCCAAGATAATACCAAGACATTGCAAAAACGTATCTCAATTATGACTCTAACTTCTCTAGACTTATCGCAACTCCTAATCTTTTCTCTTAACAACAATGCCTCATGCCTACAAGTCCTCTTCTCAACCAACCCTCACATTCATTTGATCTTTCTAAAGGTGCGGTCTCACAAATGGGCAAGTGATCAAGTCCAATCGGTTTGGAAGAAAAGGCAATTGGCACTAGTAAATGTGAGTGCAAGGAGGTTCATTCTCTTTTTGGGTGACTTACTCTCAAGAAAAAGGAATGCTATATGTTATGCAAAAGCAAGGAAGACTAGAAACAATTTATGCATACAAAGTTAAGCTCACATTGTTCTACCCTCCTAGCAAAGCATTCTACCCAAATGGTGATTCCATTTCCTCTTCTTATCTTATTTTCTTGAAGCTCATTAAACCCTCAAAGCCCTTTTGGCTAAATCAAAACTCCCTTTTTAAACCCCTTTTCTTTTCCAAACACCAAACTCCTAGAGACATTTTTAATCGACCCCTTTCTTTTCTTCTTACTCTCCCTAAACTTTTTATTCTTTCTCTTTTTCAAACATGGAGAGTGTTTTTCTTTTTCTTTTTCTAGGGTCTTTCTTTTACGCTCTTCTCTAGAGTTTTCTTTTCCAACCAAGGATTATTTTTCTACCATTTCTCATTTCACTTTTCATGAGCTCATGCTCCCCAAAACCAAATACCATTCAATCCATTGATCCCCATCTTAATGCTAGCCTCTTTTCTTTGAACAACAAACCTAGCTAAAAATGAAAGCTAACCTTTGTCGTTTCCGATACTTACAAGATTTTACACACAATAGCATATCAAGAAAAGGCCTCACTCAATAAAAAAAACAAGGGGTGGAAAGGAAACGGTTATGGTGAAAGGTAGGGAACCATTCTAAAAATGAGAATGGCCACTCGGGTTATTAGAGAGTGGTAAAAGTGGATAAGATAACCCGAATGTTTTCTTTGAACCATGGTTATGTATCACAAGCCCATAAGCAAGAAGATTATATTCATTTAAGTCCAATTATCAAGGGGTTGATTTCAAATTAAACAAGTATTTACAAGACAAAGAGTTAAGAGTAGAGAGATCAAAGTACGAAGTTTTCAAGTCTTTTGAAATCGTTTAAGCAATATAAAACCATTATCGAGAGCATCACAATGAAAGCTTATCATACATGTTTTATGAACTCTCATGCACATGAATGCAACCAATATGATCTAGAAATGAGTGATCAAGTCAAGTCTAGAATGCACATGGACTAATGCAAACTACATGATGATTTTTTTTGTTTTTCGTTTTTTTTTTTTTATGCAATTAAAAATATACAATGCAATGACCCAAGAAAATGAAAATAAGACAAAATACACAATGTCAAAACACAAGAACCTCTCCCCCGGACTTAAATCACACCGTCTCGGTGTGAATTGAGCCAAAGAGAGAGTAAAACAAACATAAAAACGAAATGGTATATACAAAGGGAAAAGTTAGTGGTACCTTGGAGTGGAGTGGATTCACGAGGAGGAAGCATTGTGCGTTGAAGCTCACGGACTTAGACCATTCCATCCGTCCCATTTATTCACCCTTATTGCTCCTACAAAAACATGAAAACAAAATTTATCAAACAATAAAAAGGCATAAAACAAGAAGTAAAGGATAGGATTGCTTGTTTTATGTCTCTAGCATTGACGGTGGATAGGATTGGGGGAGTCCCCAATGGCGCGTTTAACGTCGCTAGCTTGACGGTTGCGTCCTCTTATTCACTCTCTCCTTGAATGTTTCCTTTACTCCTAGTTTCGAACCTAAGAGATCAAGATCACAAGAAAAGAGAAAAAAGATTAACAACAAAAGAAAATAAAAAGCTCTAGTCTCAAGAAGAATCCAAATCCTAATGATCAATGCTAAATCCCCGGCAACGGCGCCAAATTGATACAGGATATTTTCCTATCAATTTCTCAAATCCCACTCATGTCATTGTAGTACTTGAGATGTCAATCCATAAGGGGTTAAGATTGAGGCACTAAGAATGCAAGAAACTTCTTAAGCTAGAGCAAACATTGTTTTTGGTTTTTAAATTTATAAGAAAGGAAACAAATGCAAGAAGGAAAACAAAACACAAGACTAAAATGTTGGATTATGAACTAAGCTATCAATGAGATGGGTAACAATCAAACAATGAATCATTTAGAAGCATTAATCACTATCTTAGAACATGGAATTCTCAAATATGACTAATCCATTTCCATGGCACTAATCACCTTGTTAATTATCTAATCAAGAACAAATTTCCATTTGTGATTAAATAATTAACAAGCATTAAGAAACAATTCCAATTAGTTCACTAAACACCCTAAACATCAACTTCCGTTGGCTATGATATGCATAGCTCACAAAAGGTTCGGATCAAGCAATTCATTTAAACTCGGGTCATGAGTGAAATGCCTAAGATCTAGAAACGAATGAACATACCTAATCTAGTACTAACACCGCTTACTCGAATCTATCCCTAATGCATGGGATGAGACCAAAAATCTAACTAATCTAAGGTGTAGTACTAGGTTTCGGTTTATCATGACAAATCTAGCGTTACGAACCAACCTAAGTGAAAGACTCATCCAAGATCATCTTAAATAACCATTATCTAACCATCAAGACAATTGACTAATGATGCCTAAACATTCAATGCACATTCATTCTTATGACATGGATCACACAAGTAGATTAGTTCACTTCCATGATACTAATCCATTTACAAAATCATCTAGTTATCAAGAACTTCCGTTCGAAACTAAATGATCCATAATCATTAAGCATTAGTCCATACAAGTCAACAATTCACCTTAATCATCAATTTCCATTGGCTAAGAATTGAATTGCATGCTTAGAAGTTTTCTAGACATTTCATCGAACACCTTCCGGGCGAGAAATGTCTTAAGTTCTAGAAATGAGTTGTCAATTCGATTCTAGCATTAAGATCCCTCCTAACATGAGAACAAATGATTATCTAAGCCTAAACATCAACAATCAACCATCAACCATCCAAATCAAACATTATCTAAAATCCAACAAAAAGTCAACTCACAAGAACATGAAGAACACAAGAGAAAAAGACATAGAAATGAAGAACAAGAATCAAATAAGCATAATATAAAGATAGAGTGAAGAAATCTTCTCTAGAATGGCATTTGTATGAAGAACAATCCCAAAACATCAAGAAGAGAGAGTTGGGGACGAGCCCC
Source organism: Eutrema japonicum (assembly GCA_030161315.1). Taxonomy (NCBI): domain Eukaryota; kingdom Viridiplantae; phylum Streptophyta; class Magnoliopsida; order Brassicales; family Brassicaceae; genus Eutrema; species Eutrema japonicum. The sequence goes on from BSQW01000001.1 coordinate 36,053,793, forward strand.
ACTCTTAGAAGAAGAAAACTTTTTTCAATAAAATTAGGTTTTTTTGGCTTTTAATAGAGTTTGGGTCGAATTTTTGAGTTTCAGATGATCCACAGCGGTCAGCTCATACCGCTGCATGACCGCTGTGATTCTCTGTTTTTTTTCGACGGATGAACCCGCAGCGGTCACTGTAGACCGCTGCATGACCGCTGCGAGCTCCACTGAGTTCCTTCGCGCGCCAGACTGGACCGTCGTCACGGAAATTGGCATAACTTCTGATCGCACCGTTGGAATTGCCTCAAACCACTTCCAAATGAAAGCTAATCCATTGATATATCTCGTGTTAAAATTTGAGCTCAATCCATCGGTGGAAAGTCCTTCATCCAATGCCAAACTTATGACGTCTCAACCTGATCCTGCATCTTTGTATTCCGAAATGAACTTTTTGATGGCTATCTTCACTCCTCCAACTCCTATGACTCCAAGAACACCTGAAAATGGCTCAAGCAAGCCAAAAAGAATGCAAAGACAACCTAGGACATCTAAAATGCAATGAGACTCAAGTTGGACCTAAATGCATGAAAATATCCAAAAACTATACAAATTGGAACTAAAAACCTATGAAACTAAACCTTAAAAACATGTAAAATATGGTGTTATCACTACGCATGGCTGTCTTTGTGGTTCTTGACCACAAAATATAGTTGTTCCCTTTAAGAACAACATGTAGAGAGATAGGCTTCTGATTTTCCATTTCTCTCTTTGACTAACACAGAGGAATATAAAGATCTTGCGGAAATACTGATTTAATGAGCAACCTGCTTTAATACCATGTGGTTTTTAGAGATTAGGAGTGGTAAGATTCAAGAACAAGATGCAGAACAAGAGAGAGAGAGAGAGAGAGAGAGAGAGAGAGAGAGAGAGAGAGAGAGAGAGAGAGAGAGAGAGAGAGAGAGAGAGAGAGAGAGAGAGAGAGAGAGAGAGAGAGAGAGAGATTTGTGCTTATATTTTTTCTTATTATTAATAAAAGTGATTACATCACAAAATATATAAACAAAAACACTCATAAATTCCTTTTGTTCTCCGTGGTTGCTTCTTCTCCGTGGTTACTGTTCATCCATTTTACTATTCAGCATACTTCATAGTTAACTATATGGATCATATAGTTAACTATACGGATCATATAGTTAATTATACGGATGAACAATATACGATTTTAGAGAACCTGTTTCATTGCTTCATTTCAGCAAGCTTCAGTTTAACAATGTTGATTGACAATTGCAACATATATCCTTTCGTGGACGAAAGTCCTTTTATCGGGAGAGAGCCATGAGATCTATATAGAGATCTATGGTGATCATATCTACGACATCTGTGAAGACGACGAGATCTACAGAGAGATCTATGATTATCCCATCTATGGAGATGATGTCTTAGTTATTGATCATGTAGAATTTGTATTCGAAGAAGACACCTTTGAGAATATGGTTCGAGCAAATCTGGTGTTAATCAAAAACCCTTTGAAAAACTATCAATTTCAAGATAGATACAAGAAGATCTATTTGGTGCTAAGATCGCGATTGAAGATTCAAGAACGAATCTTTCTTGGCCGGCAAGACCTGATGCAGCGAGATATTTGGAATATCTCCAAATATCTTTATTATTTATTTCCATATCTAGATAATTACCATTTATTTGTATTTTAATTATATTTATATTTTAATGTTTATCTTTTAGGGGTTTTATGGTTCTTAGGTTTTTTTTATAAATAGCCTCTTAGGCTAAATGTATTATTCAGTTCTTGATTTTTAATAAAGAACTTTTGGCTTTTGAGAGAAGAGTATTTCTATATCCCTTATTTTCAGCAGATCTATTGAGATCTCAACGAGTTCAAGAAGCAGGTCCCAAATTAGGATTCTCTCGAATCCCTTGGTTGAGCTGGCATGTCCTAATCGATTCTTTTGAATCTATTGGTTGAGCTATTTATTGTTGCTTCCGCTCCATCAGTTACCCATTTGACCCATTGACCCATATAATTATATGGGTCATGGATCACCCATGACCCATCACTAATGGATCATGGATGATCCATGACCCATTTACACTCAACCCATTAGAGTAATAGGTTATGGGTGACTCATTTTACCAATTTTGACACCTCTAATTATTTCTCATGCTTTAAATTGAAAAATTGAAAACCTTTGTTCGAATAAAAAAAGGTTTGTTTATTTTAATAGGAAAATATAATTAGTTTTATGAAAATCTTTTTGATCGCAACTTTTCAATTTGTCATTTTATTCATATGTGTTTAAAGTAATGGTATTTCTCTCCCTGTTACAAGTTAATAAATAAGATACATTAAAAGATGAGATGATTTTATTCTGAGTAGAGAATTAGTAAAATTTCCAACGATCCCATTATTCTACTTGGTGAGGAATGATCACACAAAAGATTGGAAGCGAGGCTAGGATTTTCCTATGATGCCATTATTCGCCTACGCCTTTGATACGTTGAGAGGGAAGAACCGGGGATTCGGTGGCCAATACCATCAATACTCGCGTCTCATACCTTGATTTGTATATGCAAAGCTAAAAAAATAAAAGAAAGAACATAATAAGAAATAAGTCTGGGGGAGAGAAATAATACCAAAAAGTGTGAAAAATGGTGGTTCCTTATCATGATATTGTATGGGAAAGAATTTAGAAGGTTCTTGGTATTAATCACAGCGATGGAACTAGCGAGGATGGTTTGATTGAACGATGCTGTGAAATAATGTGTGTAGTCTGGAAAGCTGCGAATGTATACGGAGAAGTACATGGTGGTTAAATCAAAAAGCTGGTTAGGTGACATTTGGGTGTTTGGGAAAAGGGTCATTGCAACGTTTCAAGAACAGGTGAGTCTCTACGTTTTCAAACCTCTTTCTCTGGTTTAGTCTTCTATTTGCTTGAGGGCAAGCAAAGGCTAAGTCTGGGGGAGTTGATATATCATGGTTTTTACCCCGTTTAAGCCATGATATAAGTCCGTTTTATAGATTCTTTCTACTATTTTGTAGTGTTTTAGAGTCTTTTACATGTTTTAGCACGTTTGGAGCATAATTGGAGATATTGGAGCTTTTTGGAGTATTTTGGAGCGAAGCAGACGTTCGTGTAGCTGAGCACCCGATTTGAAGCATCAGCATCGATCGATACTGCCTAGTATCGGTCGATGCTCATCAAGGCAGACACGACCGCGACTTTTCCAAGAGTTGAAGAATTGCAAAATGGCCCAGAAGACTTTATTATTTACAAGAAGCCCCAAAACGTTATTTAGGTTATTTAATAGGATTTTACAGCCACTTTAATGGCTATGATTTATTTTACTTTGGCTTTGTGAGAGATCTTTTGAAGGGAGACAAGTCTGAAACTATGTTCATCCGAGAGAAGATTTCAAACCCTTTTGTTACTCTTTCTATTTTATTTGATGATTTATTCAAACATGTTTATTGCTTCAATTTCCATGTCTGAGTAGATCTCTTGTTAGGTTTAGGGTTCTCATATGGGTTATGTTTTAATGCTGGGTTGATTAGTTATTAGGATTCACCATCTGAATTAGTTCTTCGCCATAGGTTGTTTGCAAAGCTAATTCTAGATTGATCACCTATAACTTAGATCTTAGGATAATTGATTAGGCACGAGAGTACGATTAATTACCTGATAGAACCTAAGGTGAGCAAAATAATTATTCGCAAAGAGATTTGGTTTTGTTATTTTGTGAACAAATCAAACCTGATTTAAAAAGCTGATTTAGACTTTAGGATTCGCAAAGAGATTTGGAATTCCTAGGATTTAGATTTAGATAGTTTTCGCAACGAGAGTTGGTCAACTATATCTTAGTGATTTGAGTTCAAGAACCGCGCTAAATCTGAATCATGACTAGTTAGTTTATCTGCATTCATTGATTTCCTGAGAAATATCCTGAACCTAGCTTTCTCCTAATTGAATTTACAACCGTTTTAATTTACATTCTGTTTTCAATACCATTGATTTGCTTAGCGTAATTTTCACCTATAAAATCTATTGCGTATTTCTGTGAGTCCTTGTGTTCGACCTCTACTATACTGCAACTGCATATCAGCAAGATTTAGAGTTCTCACTTTAGAGTTTTAATCAGAAAAAATAGGCCATAAAACTCATTCTTGATATGTCACAATAAACACTATATATATGCGTTTTATAATATTGTATCAACCAACAACTCAATAATATCATTTTCTATAATATTTGACAGCCCCCATATAAGAGCTAGTTCTTGACGTGACAAGTGTAACGAATCAAAGAAACAAAGAAGGGATCGGTGTAGAAGCCCAAAATGACATCAGTACATTCATTCCTCATGTTTACAATAAGGTTGCAGCAATAGTCACTCACACGAAATCTCCCTGTGTAGTAACTTGCCTCCATTTGTTGCTTACATATTGCCGACGGCCCAAAATCACCCATGCAGTTGATAAAATGCTCCCACGGATTCGGATTCTGATAATGCTCCGGTGTCGATGGAGTTGACTCGTTTGGTGGTGGTGGAGACTTCTCGGAAATTGGAGGCGAGTGGCGGATCTAGAATTTATAAAATGTTTTCTAAAATATCATATGTCATAACCAACTATAGATAATATCCTAGTAATATATACTATAAATAGGGTTATGATAAGTATTTTGTAACATATCTTAATTTGTATGAAATATGTTTAATATCACCTAAACTGAAACAAAATGAGTGTAAAACAAACTATAGTTAAACTTTTAAAAATTAATACTCGATAAATTAATAAATTAATCAACTAAATAATACTTTGATAAATTAATAAAATATCTTAGTTCCTATATTATTATTTTATAGGTGTTTGCGTGTAATTTGTTATTAAATTTTTTTTGGAGCTTAAAAAAATTGATACTAACCGGAGGTGATGTTTTAAGTGGAGGCTGAGATAGTGTAGGACGTGGTGGTGAAATTTTGGGAGTTGGTGGTGGCGTTGATGATTTATGATGCGGAGGTGATGGTTTAGGAGGCGGAGGAGACTGTTTGGGACGCGGAGGTGATGGTTTAGGAGGCGGAGGAGATTGTTTGGGAGGCGGAGGAGACTTCTTTGGAATTGGACGCGGAGGTGATGGTTTAGGAGGCGGAGGAGATTGTTTGGGACGCGGAGGTGATGGTTTAGGAGGCGGAGGAGATTGTTTGGGAGGCGGAGGAGACTTCTTTGGAGTTGGACGCGGAGGTGATGGTTTAGGAGGCGGAGGAGACTGTTTGGGACGCGTAGGTGATGGTTTATGAGGCGGAGGTGATGGTTTAGGAGGCGGAGGAGACTTGTTTGGAGTTGGACGCGGAGGTGATGGTTTAGGAGGCGGAGGAGACTGTTTGGGACGCGGAGGTGATGGTTTAGGAGGCGGAGGAGATTGTTTGGGAGGCGGAGGAGATTTCTTTGGAATTGGACGCGGAGGTGATGGTTTAGGAGGCGGAGGAGATTGTTTGGGAGGCGGAGGAGACTTCTTTGGAGTTGGACGCGGAGGTGATTGTTTAGGAGGCGGAGGAGACTGTTTGGGACGCGGAGGTGATGGTTTAGGAGGCGGAGGTGATGGTTTAGGAGGCGGAGGAGACTTCTTTGGAGTTGGACGCGGAGGCGATGGTTTAGGAGGCGGAGGAGACTGTTTGGGACGCGGAGGTGATGGTTTAGGAGGCGGAGGAGATTGTTTGGGAGGCGGAGGAGATTTCTTTGGAATTGGATGCGGAGGTGATGGTTTAGGAGGCGGAGGAGATTGTTTGGGAGGCGGAGGAGACTTCTTTGGAGTTGGACGCGGAGGTGATTGTTTAGGAGGCGGAGGAGACTGTTTGGGACGCGGAGGTGATGGTTTAGGAGGCGGAGGTGATGGTTTAGGAGGCGGAGGAGACTTCCTTGGAGTTGGACGCGGAGGTGATGGTTTAGGAGGCGGAGGAGACTGTTTGGGACGCGGAGGTGATGGTTTAGGAGGCGGAGGAGATTGTTTGGGAGGCGGAGGAGATTTCTTTGGAATTGGACGCGGAGGTGATAGTTTAGGAGGCGGAGGAGATTGTTTGGGACGCGGAGGTGAAGGTTTAGGACGCGAAGGAGATTGTTTGGGAGGTGGCGGGGACTTTCTAGGAGTTGGTGGAGGCGGTGATGGTTTAGCTGATGGCGGAGACACCTTTCGTGTTGGAGGAGGAGACGATGGAGTTGGTGGCTTTTGCGACGGAGGTTGTGGAGGTCCAGGGTAGGAAATAGAGACGGCGGCTCCAGATCCGTTGTTATAAACACATTTCCAGACTTTGGAATCTCCGAAACTGAATTTACTACCATAGTAACGGTGGTGTTCGGTACTCATTAGCATTGCGTCATTGGAGACTTCCGAAGGTTTTGGCCATCCTCCGATCGTTGTTGTCGGAAAAACGATGAGACAGAGAACGATGATGAGGCTTTTCATTGTTGAGTGTGTGCGAAATGAATGAGTGTATAGGAATGCAATTTTATGGGAGTGGAATGGATTATATAGATGAGCTATCGTTTAACCTATTTGTATATATATTTTTTGTATAATGTATGAGGAAAATTAGACATTGTACAAGTTCCTTTATTTGTGGATATTGACACATGCATATAGATTTTTACGATATATTTTATACCGGATCTTATCAGATAGTGAAACTGAATCCTCATTATATTATGTTTTCTCGGGTGTGTTTTTGAAAATGTCAATCGCGTGGTTTTCTATAAAATATGTTCCAGATTTTTTATTATGTAACCAGAAATCTAATGTCAAAAAAAAAAAACAAAGCAAAGAAAAAACTCTTTGGAAAATAAAATATTTCTAGAAGTGAATATGTTATTTTGGGGGAATATGCTTTCAAGTGTTCCTTTATAATTTCTATTTGTGGTAAAGAAAAAAAAAATTTAAAGACGATATTGAGAAGAGAAATTCTTTAAAATACTATTAAAATGAATTTTTGTTCCAAACATAATATTATTAATTTTTGTTTTTCAAAACTATCAATAAATGACTTTTTCCAAAAATACCACAAACACAAAAAAATAGTTTTAAGTTAAGGGTTTATAATTTAAATTTTTGAATTTGGGTTCACTATTTTGGGTGTAGAATATAGTTTTTAGTGTTTATGGTTTATTTTTGAGGGTTTAGGGTTTAGTTTTGAGAGTTAAAAGTTTAGTTTTAGGTTTTGTGGTATTTGTGGAAAACATCAATATTTGTGGTAGGTTTGGAATGAAAAAGCTATTGATGCTATGTTTGGAACAAAAACTTATTCTAGTGGTATTTAAAAAAAATGCCTAAAGAGAATTGATGGGCACATAGTTTTTGAAGAATAAGCCGAAAAAGAAACGAAAGGAAAAGTGACTCGTCTACACTCTACACAGAGGTAGATGAACCCTTCTTGCTCGAACAGAGCATTTGTGATAAGCACAAAAAATCTAAAATTGATATTTTTTACGTTAACGATGTGATTGGACTAATTTTTATTTTCTAATTAACAAGTTCGATCAAAACGAAAGTAAATTCGTACGTAAGGAGATAATTTAATATAGATTCTATAATAGAACTATTATTTATTATTACTCAACGAAGAACAAGTCATGAAATGTTTCATGTGAGATGATTATTGGAAATAACAAATAAACGGCGAATATATATATATATCCCTTGGAAGGACGTGCTTAGTTTTTGGTGTTTCTGATGTGACATGAGTATTGAAGAAGAGGAGCGAAGAAGCGGCGCTTGAACAGCATGCGAACGTGGCTATTGCACTTCTTGTCCATCTTCACAATGATCTCACAGCACACCTTTTCCAATGCAAAATCTTTCTCTGCCCAGCTCGAGAGTATATGCGAAAAGCATTTCTCAGCGGTCTTTGATACATCTTTCGTCAAGCATTTCTCCATTTCAGCCGATTGCAATAAAACTATTGACTGGAACAACGGTAGAAGAGACAGTCTAGGGAGGCCCGGATTGTTAGAAATTCCTGGGATGTTAGGAATCTTCGGAATTTTAGGGATCTCCGGGATGTTTGGAAGTCCTGGAATCTTAGGAATCTCTGGGATGTTGGGAATGCACGGGATGTTAGGAATTTTCGGAATGTTAGGGATCTCCGGGTTGTTTGGAAGTCCTGAAATGTTAGGAATCTCTGGGATGTTGGGAATGCCCGGGATGTTTGGAAGTCCTGGAACGTTAGGAATTCCTGGGATGTTGGGAATGTCCGGGATGTTAGGAATTTTCGGGATGTTAGGGATCTCCGGGATGTTTGGAAGTCCTGGAATGTTAGGAATCTCTGGGATGTTGGGAATGCCCGGGATGTTTGGTAGTCCTGGGATGTTGGGAAGTCCTGGGATGTTGAAAAGCCCCAGAAGCAATATCGGAGGCGATGAAGGTGCGTTAGGGTCTGAGATAGAAGAGCGAGCCCAAACAACCTTGGAGTATCCGAGGTAGCCAGAGGCTTTTTGATGGTGGTGGCTTGCCATTAGCTCCGATGGCTTAGGCCATAGTTTCTTTGTTAATGCTACGGTTGAAATTGGGAGAGAGATGACGGATAGCAGCGCTACCAGAAGTGTTGTGGTTAAAATCAAGATTCTCATGATTAGGGCAAAAATGAAAGGTTAGTGAGTGTAAATGAATTAACTTGTGCACGGATACAATTTTGCGAGACTGAACAAGTTTATATAGAGGTATTTTCACATGTTATATTCTTCTTTTATTTTACACTAATCTTTTAAAAATATTAAAGAAAATTATATATCTGGTCTATACGAGCATGACCAATACCTATTTAAAACTACAATCTCATTAGAAGATAAGTTGTAAATTTTTTCCACTAATCACGTCGTTTACATTTTACTAAATATCTGGTCATGGAAATCATGTGATATCTCAAGATGCCAATATGTAATAGGGTTTTCTTTTTTTTTTGTCTGCATGATAGGGTTTACGCAGAGTAACATTTTTTAATAAAAAAATGCGACAGAAAAACCGTAAATAAATTAATGTACTTTTATGCGTGGTTTAAATAATTACTGTGATATTATTATATAAGCTAGTGTGTTATCGAATAAAATAACATAATATTTGTTAAAAACACATTAAAAATACCATAAAATAACACCAAATTAAGTTTTTGGGACAAATCTAGCACTAGCCCGGAAAAGTTCCATATAATGCATTTTTTGTTTAACACAAAGACATTGAGTTGACTCTGCTACACTACCCCTAGTATAAAACTTCCTCGATATATACTATAGATTTTTCGCTTCTTTCTACGCATCCCAAACAAATTTATTCTTCACTAAACATCATAAACTTTACATTATCTTATAATTGCAACATAACGACAAGAAATTGTGATTGTATTTGATAAACCAGTAATCACGTTTAATAAACCGGTAATCATGTTTAAAAAAATGATTAAGATAATCCGAACCATTTAACCCACTTACCCGACTCGAAACCAAACTTAATGAAAAATCAAATCAATTTGGGGACATAATTATGGTTCTAACCAAAAATAATGAACCTAACCAAAATTTTACCCCATTAAATTAAGATAATTAACCAAACCTAACCAATTTGGGCCAGTCTAAATCAAATTAAACCAACAAAGATAAATATACATCATAATTGTTTATATTTAGTTTATGCAAACAAATTTTTAATCAATTTTTTTTAATTTTATTTTTAATTTAAATATAAGATTTAATTACATATCAGACTTTTTTATGAAGTTTATATAGTAGACTTCTCTACTTTTTTAGTACACTTCACAAGGTTATTTTTTTTTATATAATAATAAAAAGATTTAGTATAGGACTGCAGTTTAAATAAAAATGCACATCATCGTGTTAAAAAAAGGGTGAATTGCATCAATATTATATTTGGAAGAGCTAATTAGGTGACTACCATCTGAAAGCAGTCAATTGAATTTCTAACAATAGTCAACTGCCCAGAATAAGGAGAATTTTCGGAAATACCCTTGCTCCCTTATTCTGGACATTGCTTTTTGCAAACATCGATAGCGACAAGTCAAGTGTAAAAGGTGAATCTGCTACTGTCTAGTTTCGTTCAATAGCAGGGGGAACTGTATTTAAAATGCTAAGATGTATTTTCACATAACTCTTTTCATACGCTGTTGTTGACAATGTTGTAGCTAAGTATATAAGTTGTCACGGTTTTGGTAGCAGTCTTAGAAATGCTATATAAATTGTTGTAATGGCACTGCTATATTTTGACCTGAATCCTATTCAGCTATTAGAACCTGTTTTCCAGAAAATATATAATACATTTCAACACAAGTCTCATACAAACCATGGTAGCCATAATACATAGGATTGAGTCCAAAGCCAACAAAACAGCCAAAACAAAACACATATAGTCTCATTCCAAGTTGTAGGAGAACTACTTAAGCAACCCTATAAGTCTAACATATAGACATCAACTTGCACTTCCTATTTTCCTTTATAACCTCATCTTGATTGTTACGCTGCAAAGTTTAAAAAACAAACCATCAAGTTATAATTAGAAGAAAAATAAACAACTAGCTAACAACTTCATACAATTTCATTGACGAATTATCTGAGATCTCCTAAGAGGAGATAATGCAAGTGGTTGAGCTTTCTTTGCATTCGATTTAGGACCCTTTTCTGGAGAACTCTCCAGAGGAGACTTACTGCTTGTTGCTGGAGATTTCTTCTGAGAAGACTTAGTGTTTGAATCTGGAGAATTTTGTTGAGGACTCTTGGAACCTGTTGTTGATGAGTTTCAACATTTTAACTGAAACTCATCATAAGCAAAGATCGACATTGTTTGGACTTGTAAGTTCCGTAGCCATATCTCGTAACTGATGTTGAGGTGTGGGTACTTGTTGTTCGATATGGCTATTTATTAATGTGATGAAATAATCACAGAAAGTCTGACAATGAGCGAAATACTTAGCAAACAAATTTTCACAACAAAGCTGAGAGCAATTAATAAGAACTTACATCTCGATCTATCGGAAGTTCAACATGTATAATTTCACCAAAGTTTCCTGCACATTAGATTAAAGTTATTACCCACATAATAGATCCTAAGGATCAATAAGGGTTTCACACAAGAAGAAAACAGATGAGGATTCTCTGTATACACAATATGAAAGAAAACAATCATTTACCTTTGATGGATTTTTCAAATTGTTGTAGCTGAGATATGCCGTGTCATTAACCTCTGGACTGAGATCTCCAACAAAAGTGTTGAAGTGACCTGCATCTCATGGAAACAAAAGCATTAAGCATCCATAATTTTATGAAACACGAAGATTATTTCTAAAAGGCAATACACAAACAAAAATACCTTCACATAGCTAATTATTTGCTTAACACTGCAAGACTTCCAACAATATAAGCAAATGAGTTTTAATTGTCCTTTCGTCTAAAAAAGGCACACTCACCTGTCGTATGATCTTGGCGTAGACATCAAATGTTCCTTTGTACTGGAAACAATCCGGCAGGCAAATAGAGAAAATACCTTTACCTGGAACACCAGCGTGTGAACATGAAGGAGAACATCTCAAGTCCGCAAACATCTGAACCCAAAAAGACTAATTCAGTGGTGACTGGTGAAATGAAGACTAAAATGTCGAAAGTATTCTCCTTTAAACATCTCTCCCACAAAAACAGAATTCAGACACATACCATGTTTGGTCCAAAAAATGCCATCCGGCAAATGGCGTTACTGAGTGGGTGAGACTAAGAAATACCAGCGGCTTGAGCTTGCAATCAAGTCTGATAACAAACCACAACAGAAACACAAGTCCCTTACCGGTAAAACGTATATAACTTCCCGGAGGTTTAGAAATTAACACCCCAATAAAGAAAACCTACCTTGACAACGTCGAGAGGATTTAGAATAACGGCGGCCAAAAACGCAGCTCCGGCGGCCGAGAAAACTCTTTCCGATCCGTGAACCCTAGCTTTTCCTCCGACGAACCCTTCTCCAACTGAGGCAGGGAAGCTATTTGTGGTCCGAGGCTTCGAAATCCTCTCACATCTCTTATTACAGTACTTGAATCAATGGTCGAAAACTCACGGCCTTCTATTTCCGATCTGATACAGCTACGATCCAGATCCAGATTCTCTAAAAAGAGGGATAGATAGAACAGGAAGGTAGAAAATGAATTCGAAATAGCAAAAAAAAGAATCAAAACGAAGAGAGAAAATTATGTAGGAGTATATCTGATGAGGATAGAAGTAGGAGAAGAATTGCTCTTGAGAGATGTTCTTCCTTTTTTTTTTTTTCTGTCGTTGAAAGAGTATATTTTTTTTGGGATTCCAAACAATATAAAACGAAAAGTTAGAATGATGTTAATTGTTTTTTTTTTCCTAAGTGTTGGTTCCAATGACAAAAATTAGGCTCCAAAAGTCAATTTTTTACTCCCGCTAAGTGAAATTTCGGCTTAGCGTTTTTAAAATGCTGTAATAGAGTATTGTAATGTAGCATATCTTCTTTAATAGCAGTTACAGAAATCGTGCTATCTGAATGTGCTATCAATGCCCACTTTTCTTGTAGTGATTCATCTATAAATTTTGGGGGAGGGGGTTAATAGTGAGTAGTTGTAATTTTGGGTATATGAGTTATATCAAGTCTAAATATAATTAATATATTTGAGTATATAATTACAATTCGAGTATTTTGGTTACCTATTCGGTTCTCAGTTCGGCACCGGTTCAGGTTCGATTATTTGGGTATGGAGTAGTCACCCATTTATTTGACTGACTATATTGAAAGTATTCATCTATAAAAAATTGGGGAGGGGGTTAATAGTGAAAGCAGTTGAGTATATTGACTTCTGACATGTTTTTAATAATTAACTACTAAGTTCGGATAGACAACTCTTGATATTTGAATATGTATCTTGTTTCTGTAGTATTGAGTTTTGTCAACGTGAAAATAATCATCTATTTGTGTGAGTAGTTAGTTTTGACTACTTTTACTTGTAGTTGAATCGTTTATTTTTGCTAAATAGTTGGTTATTTAATTGTTTATATATGAGTTTTTATCTTTAGTTTGCTGCATTGGGGGTATAATCGTATGGAGTAGTTACCTATTTATTTGACTAACTATATTTAAAGTATTCATCTATAAATTTTGGAGGTTAATAGTGAAAGTAGTTGAGTATATTGACTTCTCACATGTTTGGTATGATTAACTACTAAATACGGATAGACAACTCTTGATATTTGAATATGTATCAGAATAAGATAGTATGCTACGTAATCACAACTATATAATGTATTAAATAGTCTATCGATTAAAAAATGAATTATATAGTGAATTATCTTTCTAATTGTCTATTATAGTCAGCTATTTGCTATATAATATACTAAATAGTAACTATTATACTAGTTAACTATACAATATTTAACTATTTAGAAAAATAGTTAACTACAATTTCTCCTCTCTCTCTCCTTCATTTTTCTCAAGAAACAAACAAATCTATGCATATCGCTCAGGTAACAAAAAAACAACAAATATTCCTGCAAGATCTACATCAATTTGACCATAAACCTTAATACCAATCATCGAAAACATCGACATCTAACCTAAATGTTCCACCTTTTCTTCTCTAATCAAAAATCCACCAAACTTTTTTTTCCCACCAACCTACTTACCGGAAAAAGAGTTTTCTAGAAATTGAAATCGGTTTGCTTTCAGAGAACATATGTGTCGAGGCTTCGAGACGGCTAAAACAGTGTGTGAGGAAGAATTGTAACGCCTAATAGAATAGCTTAAAAACAAAAATCCTCTCGATGACGATGGAGAGAGAAGAGAGAGAATAAAATATTTGAATATGGAAGAAAGAGAAAAAAGATTAGAATATGGAAGAAACAGAAATGTCAGAAGAGATGAAAAAAAGGATGCTAGAGATGAGTAGAATTAGTATTGTGTAAAGTGGTTGAGAGGCTGCAGTGTATTTTCTCTACCCTTACATTTGAATAAAATAATGTTTTGGTATTTATTTAATTTGGGTCCAATTTTATGTTACCACACCTAGTTTCCCTTAAAAAAAGGTACATCATCGTTTTATTAATTTTTCATAAAATATATTTATTTACATTTTTCATATTTATATACTATTATTTAATTTAAATTTAAATTATTTTTATTCCACTCTATTCCTTTAAACAGTTATCATTCATATTACATAATTATTTAGATGCAATTATTCATCTAATTTATCTTCTTCCTCTAATTACCATTAATTATCGCATTCATTTGTATTCCATTTTTTTTATTCATCTCATTCAGCGTATTCATAATATTGACTACCAGTTAGAGGCTCTAACTTAGAGCCGAAAGTAAATACGTACGTAAAGAGAGAATTTAGTATCGATTGTAATAACAGCTAATATTTATTGATCACCAAAGAACAAATCATGAAATGTCCATGAGAGATGATTATTGCAAATAACAAATAAACGGCTAACATATAAAAAACTAAATATCCATTGGAGTGACTCGCTTAGTTTTTTGTATGCTTGATGTGACATGAGTATTGAAGAAGAGGAGCGAAGAAGCGGCTGTTGAACAACGTGTGGACGTAGCTATTGCACTTCTTGTCCATCTTCACAACGATCTCACAGCACTTCTTGTCCAAAGCAAAATTCTTCTCTGCCCAGCTCGATAATATCTGCGAAATGCATTTCTCTGTGGTCTTTGATCCATCTTTTGTCAAGCACTTCTCCATTTCAACCGATTGTGAAAAAAATACTGATTGGGATGGTGGTAAAAGAGGCAGTCCAGGTAGGCTAGGGATGCCCGGGAGGGGAGGGAGGCGAGGAAGGGCCGGGAGGTCTGGGAGGCGAGGGAATCCCGGAAAGTCTGGGATGCGAGGGAATCCCGGAAAGTCTGGGAGGTCCGGGAAGCGAGGGAGACTAGGGAGGCCCGGTATGTTAGGGAGTCCTGGAATGTTAGGAAGCCCCGGGATGCTTGGTAGTTCCGGGATGTTGGGAAGTCCCGGGATGTTGGAAAGCCCTGGAAGTAATCCCGAGGGCGATGGAGGTGCGTTAGGGTCTGTGACAGATGTGCAAGCCCAGCCAACCTTGGAGTCTGTGAGGCGGCCATAGCCTTTGTGATGGTAGTGGCCTGTCGCTAGTTCTGACGGCTTAGGCCACGGTATCTTTGGTATTCCAACTGTGGAAATCGGGAGAGTGACAAGGCAAAGCAGAGCTACAAGGAGTGTTGTGGTTAAAACGAAGTTCTCGGCCATGACTACGGCAACAACGAAAGATTATGGAACGTAAATGAATTTGATTTGTCCACGGATACAATTTTGTGAGACTGGACTAGTTTATATAGTAGTTTTCTCACATATTATATATTTCTTCTTTTATTTACACTAATCTTATAAAAACGTTATGCCAGCTTAACCTAATTTATCTCATTGGAAAATATGGTATGATATTTTCTCTTATCACGTCGTTTACATTTTACTAAATATCAGGTCATAGGGATCATGTGATATGAAATGCCAATATGTAAGAAAAAAAAAAGTTTTGACATCGATTTTAACATGTACATCTATACTATTAAAACATTAGTACTTTTGTAATCTGTTTCCAAACATTCCTTATTTTTTTAAATAAATTGAATTTGTTGCCAAATATTTATTATATATATTGTAAACTTAAAAATTACAAATTAAACATATTTGAATCAATAACACTTAAATTAGTTCTTATTTCTCATTTTATATTTTATATATTACAAAAAACTTTATCTAGTATAAGCTATTAGAGTATGCATTATTTTTTTCATGTACATATAAGACGTACATATTTGTAATTGGTTTTTTTTTTTTTAACATTTTTTAATAGGGTTTCTTTGCAAGGTAACTTAACTATATAAATATTAGCATGATAAGTGATATTTTTTTTTCTTAAGTGCTTAAAATTAGCAAAACTGTAAATAAGTGATATTTTGTGTGTGTATTATTTAAACAAATAGCATGATATCATATGAAAAGAGATATTTGTTAAAATGGTCCAAATCTGGAAATTAACGTATAAATTGTTTCCCTTATAAAGGACACAAAATTGAAATTGTTTACAAGTTTGCCATCTTCATCTTCAATGTTTAATCAAAATCTTATATCTCGTTTTCATTTGAGCCAAAAGCTCAAGCTTTTATATTTCTCTTCCATATTATATCTATTGGAGAATACTTATATTCTCATATATTTGTATATACGTGCATTAGACAAGTTTCCTTATTCATGTCGTTTAGGGTTGTATATATTCGACAATAGTAACACATCAATACATGAGATTACCACATTATTATGGTATCAGAATCACACGTCGGCTAAACCTAAAGAGAGAAGAAGAAAACGATGGTGGACACAGGGAAGACACAAGAACAGAGCATATGGTTCTGGTCAACGCATAAGCTACACAATTTCCACACTATCTCAACACAGCATATGGAGTAGGAAATCTCATCATGACAATTCAAGTATGGGGGAGAATCAGGGGCGGATCTAGAACTTAATTTAGCATGGGGCACATGAATATTTAAACTAAATGCATTTTATATAGATTAACACTAATTCCTTATGGAAAAAAAAATTAGGGTGGGGCACATGCCACACACCCTTATGCTCTACATCTGCCACTGGGGAGAACTATGAAGAATGGGCAGAACACCTGTGGAATGCACTAAGAATGAAGCAGAAGCTTGGATTCATTGATGAAACTCTGAAAAAACCCACGGCGTCTGCGGAAGTAGAACAATGGGAAATGGTGAACTCGATGTTAGTTGCTTGGATAATGAATACAATCGAGCCGACTGTACGAACTTCAATCTCCATGGTCGAAGATGCGAAGATACTTTGGGAAGACTTGAAGTTGCAATTTTGAGTGGGCAATGGCGCTCGTATTCATGAATTGAAAGCTGATATTGCATGTTGCAAACAACAAGGTAATTCTATGTTGATCTATTACAGAAGATTGAAGAAGATGTGGGATGAATTGGTAGTGTATAAACCGATTCGAACATGTAGATGTGGTGAGATGGCGGCTCAACCATAACATGATCAAGATGAAGATCGAGTTCACGAGTTTTTGACGGTATTGGATGCACAATTTGGAACATTTCGGCCAACCATCACAAGTATCGAACCGCTTCTAAAATTATCGCAAGTATACCATCGTATTGTGAGAGAATAACGACAATTGACAATTTCGAGAAATCGAACAGAGAGACCTGAAATTGTGGAAGATTTGCGGTTAATGCAGGACATCGTTCTGGCTATTCCAGTGGGAGTAAGAGAGAAACAGAGATGTTGTCATGCTCTCACTGGGGTAAGACAGGTAACCATGTGTCTGATTGTTATCAGATCAAAGGGTTTCATGAATGGTGGGGTGAAAGAGGTGGTCACGGCAGAGATGAAAGAGGAAGTGTTCACGGCAGAGGTCATGGTGGAGGCATGGCTGGAAGTTCTGGCAGAGGTAGAAGGTTCGTACATAGGCAGAACAACACTCAGTTCACTGCTAATGCAGTACAAGTCTTGCCGATCGTAGCAACATCCAATGCTGTTAGGCGAGAAGGTGGATTTAGGGTGCACTTGCCAAGATCAGATGTCCGAGACCACCTTCTTGCCTCCGAGCAACAGTGACCAGAGAGGCAGCTGAGGACATGACATTTTTTGTTCGAGATGAGCCCGATGTTGCTGGACACGAGACCACAAACGCTGATGATACTGGTGATTTATCAGACCATGGACTATGTATCGACAGGCGCATGAGAGACCCGAGACAGAGCAGCAATGTCAGCCCCGACCATCATCATTGAGCGTAGTATAAACTCTCTTTCCATTGTATTATCCATTTTCTTTTCTTTTCTTTTCTTTCTTTGAGTCTGCTTATACCTTTTCTCCGATTTATTTTCACACCGAGACGATGTGAAAGTCTGGGAGAGGGTACTGGTCGTTACTAACAATGTTTTCTTTCTTTTGTTTTCTTTTGAGTCATTTTGATGTTTTTCTTGATTCATACTTATGTTTTATTGAGTCAAAATTAAATTTGTTGGAGATTATGATTCATTTCTTGGATTTATTGTTCTGACTTTTCATCTGAGTGACCATTATGCAAAACTAGTTTCTGATCAGACTAATGAAAAATCCAAAGGCTGACCAGTTAATCAGAAACATCTATGTTTCTATAAGAATTCAGATAGCCTGAGCTATTTTATGAGCTCTTTCTTTAACAAAGACAACATGTGTGAAAGTATGGTTTTCCTCTCCCTGTTCTAAAAAACAAAAAAAACAATGACAAGGCTAGCACTACAAGAAAGCTGCCTGAAACCGACAGCCAAATCTGTCGGTATCCTGTCGGAAACATCCATTCCAGACGGATTTCAGCCATCGGTTCTATTTCCTCAGAAATTTCTGAGGGATTTCTGACGGCTAAATTACCCGACGGATGTCCGAGGACCAGGCCGTTCGAGATAATTCTGACGGATTTCCGAAGACCAGTTCGTCCGGGATAATTCCGACAAAAACTCTCGTTTCATGCACAAAGTTGGCGGCAAGTTGTAAGGTGTGACGATTACTGGCCACGGCGAATATTGCCTCCCATGCTTTCCAAAAGGGTTGAATCCATCCGTAGATAACCCGAGGTATACTTTCCTTGGCTTACACGCAAAATTAGGATAAACCTCTTGAAAATGTTTATATGCTTCTGCATCTGAAGGGATGCGCAATCTCTCCATCTGAGTTATGTTCTGCATACCATATCATAAGCCCTGACGTGCGCTCAGATTGACATAACCTCTTCAACCTATCAGCTAGGGAAAAATACCACATCCTTTTATGTGGAACATATACTCTTCCACCTGTATCCTGATACCGAGGTTTGTGACAAAAGCGACACTTCAACCGATTTTCGTCCGTTCTCCAGTAGATCATACAGTTGTCGATGCATACATCTATCATCTGATATGGTAATCCAAGACCAGCTACAAGCTTCTAAATCTTGTAGTATGAAGCCGGTGAAATATTATATCGCATCAACAAAATCATCGGCTAAGTTGAAATTTGTCTTTATAGTCATCAACCTGCTTGCAGTTGATAGAGGCAATATTCCATCTCTACATCCTTTGTATAATGGCTGCTTAGACGCATCTAGCATATCAAAAAACTTATGAGTTTCTAAATTTGGTTCCTCTATCCTGTTACCATCCTCAACATGATACGATGCTATGTTTTCACGAAACGCATCATTCACCATATGAGTGTAACAATCGTTTAGATATACTTCCGGTGTTGGTTCCTCTAACCTACTACCCGAAGTACTACCAAACCTATCCGATGTGCTACGATAATTATCATAATATTGCACCATTGAATCAGTTTCTCCATGGCTATACCAAATCTTGTAACCGGGCATAAATCCAGTCCTATATAAGTTCTTCCTTACTTCCCTAACAGAGAATAATATATGATTCCGACATTTAGTACAAGGACAATACATATTACCGTATTCCGATGTCATGATATTGTTTGACGCAAACCTCATGAACTCCTCCACAGCTTGTGCGAACTCATCCGTCAATTCTCCTATCGCGGGATCATGCGAAGATTTGTCCATCCACGATCGAAAATAGGACATTGTGTAATTTTTGTTTCTTTGTGTTTGTTGTGAATGTTGTGAATGAGTGAGAGAAATATTTATAGAGAAATATTCCGCGATTTTCCGATGGATTTACGAGAGATTTCCGACGAATGTTTAAATTTCAAACTATATAACGGCTATTACAACGGATACATTAACGGATATATATTCGTCGGAAAGTTCTGACGGCTATATATCCCTTAGATTTTGGTCAGAATTTCCCCACCGATTTCCAACGGGCTTAAGTCCGTCGGAAATTTCTAACGAAATACCGAAGGAATACCGGCGATTATAAATTTGTCTAAATTTCATCGGAAATTCCTCGGAATATTCCGATCATTTTCCAACGACCGTCGTACCGTCTAAAATTTTCGACCGATTTCCGAGGGAATTATAACCGCCGGTATTCCTTTGGTATTTTGTCGGAGATTTCCGACGGATTGAAGCTCGTCGGAAATGCGGGTATTTTCTTGTAGTGTAGGAAAATTTCCGATAATGCCATTATTTGTCTTGGAAGCTCAGGTTATAGGTGAGGCTAGGAAAATTTCATGTGATGTCATTATTCACCTATTCCTTCGAGAAGAATAAAATGAATAAGTCTGAGGGAGAGGGAAAATACCATAACGTGTAAAGGTTGGCTTGTCATGATATCGAAAGGGAAAGAGTCTAAAAGGTTCTTGAGAATATGACCTTTCGGTGAGACCCAACGATGATGGCTTTTAGATTATTCAATGAGACTGTGGGTTGAATCTGGGAAAGCTGCGATGCTTGCGTAGAAGTACATGGTGGTTCGATCTGGAGTTAGTTTGGCAATATGTGGATTACTAAGTTGGAAGGTCATTGCAGTGTTCTGTAGAGAAGGTGAGTCTCCGCGTTTCTAAACCTCTTCCTCTTACTTGGTTTTATGTTTGCTTGAGGGTAAGCAAAAGGCTAAGTCTGGGGGAGTTGATATATTGCATTTTTAACACATTCTAACCCAAGTTTTCAAGTGTTTTTCGAGTCTTTTAGGTGTTTTTTTTAGTCTTTTCAGGTTGAAATACGTTTGGATGGGATCTTAGGCTCCAAGAGCAAGGATTGGACATAAAACGAGCTGAAGGCAATCAATTGGAGGTCCGATGGATCGATCGATCCCATGTCGCAACCGGACCATAAGCTTATTTGATCGACCGATCCTTTTCTTGAAGATTTCCAGAAGGAATTTTGATCGATCGATCCTTGTTTCGATCGATCGGTCCTTTCCTGTGTCGGTCGGTTAAGCGACGCATAAGAAAAAATAAAATTTTGGTTTTCCAAATTTCGGACCGGTTTCACCTGAGACTTTAGGAATAACGTGTTTAGACCTATTTATTATATTTTCAGCCATGGTGAAGGCTACACTTTATTTTCTTATCGAGACTTTTGGCTTTTGCAATTTGTAAGCTTTGGGGAGACGAATCTCTTACTCGCATTCTCTGAGATGATTTATGAACCATGTTTTGATTTCTAATCTTATTATGCAATTCTTTTCATCTCTCAGTGTTTTCTCTGCAAATATGAGCGAGTAGTTGTATAGTTAGGTTTAGGGTTTCAAGAAATTTCATGAATTGATAGTTAGGGTTGATTAAATAGGGAATTATATATTGGATTGTTTATCTATGTTGTTCTTAGTACTTGAATTAGATTGATCATTTAGTTCAGGATCTTAGGATGTTTAACGCACCGAAAGTGTTTGTTTAAATGCCTGAAATAACCTAGATGGGCAAAACATCCTTAGCCAACGAGAGTTTATGTTAAGGTGTTTTGTGAACTTATCAAATCGGACTAGAATGCAAGCTTAGGACTTTTGAATTCAACGGAAGTTAGTCTTCATAGATCTAATCATAGGTATTAATACTTTGGGAAAAAGTTAATCTAATCATTGGTTTGAGTTCTAGAACGATTCTTAATGAATTCCATGTTTAAGATATTTTAACTGCCATTCATATTTCCTGCGAACTGACCCTAGGCCTAGCGCTTTTATCATCTGAATTTACATCGCTTAGTTATCATTTTTAGTAGTCTTTAGAAGTTACAAAACCACAACCAATTGTCATTCGTCTTAGATGTGCTCTTGCAGTAGAACTTTAGGGTTAATCTCAAAGTGTTTCAAAGGGGGCATCAGTTCTCAACGTTAGGGAGGTTATGGAAAACCTCAAGAATGTCTGTGGGACCCATGTGTGGTGGCAGACCGATTCATAGTTTCCGCAGAAAGACGGGGTTGAGTTGATGAGAGGTTGAGCTAAGGGCTCGTGATGGCCGTGGACCAAATATGGTGTGACAAGTGTGGTGGTGGCGATTGTGGTGAATTTGCGTGTTATAATTGTCCATTGATCGTGCTTGTATTAGGATTAGACTTTCATGAATAGTAATGCACATAACGTCTGGAAGTGAACTGTGAGTCTCCACCAGGCTCATTGAAACACTTAAGGAATAACTCAAATAAAACACTACAAGAGAACAGGCTATCACAGTAATGTATATGGGATCGAATCCATAATGACCAATGTTACACTACAAATCTCACAAGGTGAAATAAATCTAAGATGGAAATATGGTTTAGATTTTCAAGATAAAATTAGATAACTAATAAAGATGAGAAAATCAATAAGGAAAAGCATTAGACTAAAGGTTTTTCGCATGAATCTAGAGATCGTGAACCAGAAAATTATTCAGAGAATGATTTAACACAAGTCTCGAACTCAAACATAAATGTTTAATCAATCCACTGCTGTGGTATTGATCACTAAATCTAACAACATAAGGTTCTAAACTGTCATTTGAACTTAGAATTGTATATCAGCATTAACGAATTGGTTTGATATGTTCACGAATCGCCTTAGCATCAGATTTCGTTGGCTAAGGACGATTCGCTCGCCTATGTTTTTTCAAGCAATCTACAATACTTTTGATGAGTAGATTAAACCCTAAATAAGAAACTAAGTGATCAATTTAGCCTAAGCAATGAACACAACTATAAGTGAAAACCATAAAAGATAGATCTCTATCTATGTCTAATTTAATGATTCATAGATTCCTTTGAACCCCAAAAACCTAACTATAGAACTACTCAGACATGGAAGCAGAGAACAAGCAAGGATATAAATAAAAACTCATAATCAATATGATAGAAAATCAAAAAGGGTTTAGAAATTCTTCTCAAAAGATGTAGAGTCAGAGATTCGTCTCCCCAAATCTTACAAATTGCCAAAAGCCAAAAGTCTGAATAGAAAAGAAAGCGTAGCCTCCAAAGTGGCTAAAAATAAGTATAAATAGGTTTAGAGTCGTTCTCCACGAAACCCTAGGTAAAACCCGGGTCAAAATAAGTGAAAACCGAAGAGTTACATTTTTCGCGTCACTAAACCAGTCCGTTTAGGTTGGACTGTCTTCACGAAAACTAGCGTAACGTCTAATCTCACCGTTTGAATGACCTCAAACCACTTACAAATGAAAGCTAATTCATTTCTCCATAGTGTATCAAAATTGGAGCTCGATCCATCGGTGAAAAATCCTTCAATGGATGCCAAATTTCTGACGCCTCTGCATGATTCTGCATCTCCATATGCTCATTTGCACCCAAAACGGCTCATTTTCTCCCCAAATCACCTAAAATCTGAAAAGTCTCGACAAAAGACTAAAAGAATCTAAAAACAAACTTTGACTCGATAAAGAACACAAAAACAAGGGTTAGAAACCGGTAAAAACACGGTTTATCAA
Organism: Eutrema japonicum; assembly: GCA_030161315.1. NCBI lineage: Eukaryota > Viridiplantae > Streptophyta > Magnoliopsida > Brassicales > Brassicaceae > Eutrema > Eutrema japonicum. The sequence continues at coordinate 36,077,191 of BSQW01000001.1, forward strand.
CTCCCACAGACTTAGTCTTTTGCTTGCCCTCAAACAAACAGAAAACCAAGGAAGAAGAAGAGGTTTGAAAAAGCGGAGACTCACATTCTCTATAGAACACTGCAATGACCTTCAACCTTAATAATCAACATATTTTCAAACAAACTCCAGATCGAACCACCATGTACTTCTCCTCATGAATCGCAGCTTTCCCAGATTCAACCCACAATCTCATAGAATAATCCAAAGGCCATCATTGTTGGGTCTCATCAAATAGTGTTAAGAACTTTCTAGACTCTTTCTCTTTCGATACCATGACAAGCCAACCTTTACATCTTTTGGTATTTTCCCTCTCCCCACACTTATTCATTTTATTCTTCTTCTTTTTTTCTTCTTTTTTTAATAGGATCAAGGTTCACGAGACTCGAGTACTGATTGTTTTTGCCACCGAATCCCCGGTTCGCTCCTTTTGGCATATTTTCATGAGACTCGAGTATTGATGGTTTTTACCACCGAATCCCCGTTCACTTCTGTGCCATTTATCCTTTATACATTGAAGAATTTATTTCTAGAACATGGAGAGGAGTACCATACTTTCACACATGTTGTATTTGTCAGATACGAATGAGGAGTCAAGCTCTGAAGACACCAATCACAACGATGAGATAAAAGGAAGAGCTCATTAACTAGCTCAGACTTATTTGAATTCTTCTGGAGGCATGGCCGTTTATGATTAACTGGTCAACCTTTGGATTTTTCATTAGTCTGATCCAAAAATAGTTCTGCAATAATGGTCACTCATATGAAAAATCAGAACAATAAATCCAAGAGAGAATTATAATCTCCAACAAATTTTGACTCAATAAAACGACTCAAGAAAAACTTCAAAATGATTCAAAAGAAAACAAAAGAAAAGAAAACATTGTTAGTAACGACATGATGCAGACATCAAGTCACCATATCCACATGAAGAAGAAGTAATGTCAAGACTTGTGGAGACTCAAGAAATCCACCCTGAGGCAAGCTTAATCAAAGAGATCATCTCATCGGATCCTATTCCACCCGACAAACCGAATGAGCCCAACAACGAAATATTTGACTTCACCAAAGCACGGCCCAGCCCAAGAGAGAAGAAGGTCCACTTGAAGGTCCATTGGAGCATCCAAAACCAAGACGATCCGACCTGGATCGATCATGATCCATCAGATGATCGCAACGACCTTAAACGGTCCATTCCTCGACCAAATAAGGAAAGTCTCCAAAGGTTTTATTTATGTGAGTCTCAATAATTTCTTTGGAAACCAGGAGACCATCTAGAGATTGATATACACAGCCTAAGGTGAACCACACCTCACTTGATCAAGCGGAGCAAGCTCGAGCCGAACTTGCCAAAAATGGAGCCAAAGACATTCAAATCACAATGGCTCTTTCCATATCATTATTGCTGTTATTTTAAGACTTATTCATTGAACCTAGACGTGCCAAGAGACCACCATTTCCAGCCCAAGCTTTCAAGATAGAAGTCTTTAACGGAGTTGACCATTTGACCGACCAATTACTCCTAATGGCTAGAAAATAGCCTAGACATTTACATTCTTGATTTAAATTTATTTTATAATTATTTGCCAAGATCGGGAAGAGAGGATCCTCCATAGCATTTTTAAGCATCTCACCTTATTTTCTTCCGTTATTGATCTGAGTCCTAAGCCTCCTTCTTCCTTGGGCTTACATACATCTTTCCAAGCGACCTTAGCTTTTTTGGTATTTAACTCTGGTCCAGACCAGAGAAACGCAGCGCATAATTTATCAATCTCCTCGATACTCGCTTTCGGTAATCGGAAAGCCAAAATCCAGAAATTCGTGAGGCTATGGATGACTAACCCGATGAGTTGAAGTCTCCCTGCAAATGAGAGATATCTTCATGTCCAGCTGCTTATTCGCGTACGGATCTTCTCCAGGAGGGGAGTGTAGTCATTTACCGTCATTCGCTTTGTCAATAGCGGTAGTCCCAAATACCGTACCGGAAGGGATCCCCATTCGAACGGAAATTGTTCGAGGATGTTGTCTCTCGCTATTTCCGAGACCCCAGCCATGTATAACGTCGACTTCTCAAGACTAATGCATAGTCCCGAAGCTGCTGCAAAATCTTTGAAGACTCGAAGAATACCCTCGATTGAATTCTGTTTTCCGTCGGAGAAGACTAGTAAGTCATCCGCAAAACATAAATGTGTGAGCTTGAGATTTTGACAATACGGATGGAACCCCACACGTTTCTCTGAAGCTGCCTTATCCAGCATTTTTGATAGTACGTGCATGCAGATGACAAATAGGTAAGGAGAAAGAGAGCATCCTTGGTGAAGTCCTCTTGCACTTCTAAAGAAACCCGCTAATTCCCCATTCACTTGAACCGAAAAGGATGCTGTAGTGATACATAACTTCAACCAATGTATGAATCTGTCCGGAATTCCCATCGCCGTTAAAGTAGTAAATAGAAACGGCAAATGCACTGAGTCGAAAGCTTTGGATATATCTATCTTTACTGCGCAACGGGCCAATACTGTTTCCTTGTGATAATTCTTTACCAATTCCGAAGCAAGGAGAACATTTTCCATCAGGAGTCGGTCTTTGACAAAAGCTGATTGATTTGGGGAGATACAGTTTGGTAAGACCTGCTTCAGACGATTAGCCAGGAGCTTAGATATTACCTTGTAGATAACGTTGCAACAAGAGATTGGGCGATAATCTTTCATCTCGTATGCTTCCGTTTTCTTTGGTATTAGCGCCAAAATGATAGAGTTGAGACCTTTAGGAAGAAATCCCTTATCAAAGAAAGATTGAATAGCAACCACAAAGTCTTTTCCGACGCTATAATTAGCGTGAGTTAAATCCTAGTTTTGCTTATTACGATATCATATCACATTTTGTCAACTGCGAGATTTGTCGACACCAAGATATCGTAGATCTAAGGTTAAAAAAAAAAAAAGATATCGTAGATCACCTAAGATACGATATGCTTATAATTCACAATGAAATGTTATATATGACAATTTTACTTTGTCGTGTTTCATGTATATTAGCTGTGCACGTTAATGTCATCGAGATTTGCGACCCAAAAAAAAAGAATAATGTTTAACATCAAAAAAAAAAAAAAGAACAATTTAACCTCCAAAGATTTTTAAAAAGGACTATAAATTAAACGTCTCACTCTCTGAGTTTTACATCTTGGTCTCATTTACGAGTTTCTTTCTCCCCATTTTTTTCGGCATATATATATACATGACGTCATCCATGTTTAGATATCCTTGCAAGATTCAGGCGATGAAAGGGTTTGAGCAGATGAGCTACGTGGGCCTTAAAGCAGCGTCATATAACGTGAGAATCAATCCTTTCCGAAGCACAGAAGTTGCTTGTCAACAGCAAAAAATCGACTCCGCCATGATATGGCCGTTAAATGCGCACGAGGCGCTTCAAGTGCCGAGTAAACCCGCGGCGCCTACAATGCCGAGAAATCCAGCCAAGCCTGTGATTGATCAGCCTCTTGTAAGTAACTATTTTGTTTTCTTACCCGACGTTTGTATATATAGCTCATAGGGTGTACTACTCAGGGGAGATGTAGATTACGACGAATGGGGTCACGTGCCCCGTCTATTTTTTGTTTCTCTATGTAATTAAGACAAGTTCATCAAGATGTCCGTAGCCAAATATTTTAGTAATATAGATGTGCCCCCAGTTAAAAATTGTGTCCCTAGACCATTTAAATGGAAGTGCTTTTAAGTTCCTAGTCCAAACATTGGCAATGGAAATAGGACTGAAATATCCAATTTAACATGCTATGATTTCGGGTCTGAGAAAACTACGGGTTTCGGGCCATAACTACTTAGATAACCGAAAAAAACAAAAAAAACGACTTTTTCTTTATCGCTTTTAAACTTCTTTTGTTCTTCACAATCTAATGCGAGTTTGGTTTTTTTCAGCAGATAAGCCGACGTGCACGTCGTAACCGCAAGTCCCCTACTCAGAGAGCTGCCTTTCAAGAAACTAATATCTCTCCTGCTAATTTAATATACCCGCTCTTCATTCATCAAGGTTAGTAGGAGTTTTGGTTCAGAATTAACCCGGTTATAAGAAACGATTAATAGTTTTCGTGCATTAACATCTTTTTCCCCTTGATTATATACATTGGATTCTCACAGGTGAAGTAGACATTCCGATAGAAACGATGCCCGGACGTTACATGATTGGATGGAGACACGGCCTCATCGAAGAAGTGAGTGTTGTGTCTTCTCATATTACATGCAAATCATTTTGTTCAAGATTGTTATAACAAACCACTCTTGTTGTATATTTTTGGAGGAATATAGGTTGCAAGGGCACGAGATGTTGGTGTGAATAGCATAATGTTGTATCCTAAAGTCCCTGATTCGTTAAAGGTTTCATCATTTTCTTCTAAAACATTGTGAACTCACATGAAGCTCCCATATATATACATCAATAATAATGTTTTCCTTGTTTAGTCTCCAACAGGGGAAGAGGCTTTCAACGACAACGGTCTAGTGCAACGAACAGTTCGTCTTCTCAAATACAGGTTCCCTGATCTTGTAAGATACATATATATATACGCTGTGCTCACTAGCTAGAGCCTAGAGGAAGTGCTCCTGAACATGATAATGAGTCTTTTCTTTCTAATTTGACTAGGTTATCTACACGGATGTTAATTTTGATGAGTACTCATTAAGTGGGCATGGTGGGATCATAAGAGAAGATGGTAAGAAATGTGTTTTAAAAATATACTTTCTTAGTGATCATTTCTAACATATATATATATCCATTTGTGTTTTGAATAGGCATGATATTAAATGATGAAACAATTCACCAATTGCGCAAACAAGCAGTTTCTCAGGTAAAAAGTAAAACCCTTTTGAACTAAAGAAACAAAATATTTAAAACTCTAATAAAAAAAAATGGATGCAGGCTCGAGCTGGAGCAGATGTTGTTTGTACCAGTGAGATGTTGGATGGTCGTGTACGCGCGGTTCGTGCAGCTCTAGATGCTGAGGGCTTTCACCATGTTTCTATCATGTCTTACTCTGTCAAGTAAAATTAATATACTACTTAATTAATTAACATCTAATCTTGCTTTATTTTCTTTTTATGTCCAACCTAACTAATCGTAATCACTCTACCAACAGGTATACAAGTTCATTATACGGACGTTTTCGCAAAGTGGAATTGGACAAGAAAACGTAAAACAACCACTCGTCTTAATTTTTTGTTTTCTTTTTGCATATACATGTTATAAACTTATAATATAATACAGTAGTAATTCTTTCAAATGAATTAACCCATAATCTTTATTATCTTTAAACAACTCGATCTTTTATCAATTATTTGAGAAGAAGAGACTTTCTTTGTATTTAGTATTTTCGTTTACAATTTGCAGATATATTTGATTAAAAATAAACAATTTTCTTTAAAAAAAAATACTCCATACATTTCAAAATAATTGATGTTTTAAGAGAAAAAAATGTTTCAAATTATATGATGTTTTTAACTTTCAATGCACAATTTATTATTTATAATATTTTATGACTATTTGTATTTTTCAGTTTGTTTTATAATTAGTTGAATTGTGTTTAGGTAGATAATAAATGATGTTTTATTTTGAAAAAAAAAAAATTAATCGGTACAAAAACCTTAAACAACATTTATTTTGAAAAAAAAAATAATAATAATAATAATATTATTATTATTAAAAAAAACCACATACATTGCGTTTGAAACCACTACAACCTAAATGAATAATTAAGAGTATATATCTATAAGGTTTCTTGCCATTCTAACAAATTTGTTTGTTGTAAAATGTGGGTAAATAAAAGTTACCAAATAAATCCGGCAAATTCAAGAGAGGCATTGATCGAAGCACGAGAAGATGAAGCTGAAGGAGCCGATATCCTAATGGTGAAGCCAGCACTTGCTTCTCTCGATATCATACGCTTATTGAAGGACCAGACTCTATTGCCTATTGGAGCTTGTCAAGTTTCCGGTGAGTACTCCATGATCAAAGCCGCGGGACTTCTCAAGATGATCGATGAGGACAAAGTTATGATGGAGTCATTGATATGCCTACGCCGAGCTGGTGCAGATCTCATTCTCACATACTTTGCTCTTCAAGCTGCCACAATATTATGCGGCGAGCATAGAAAATTTGTGTTCAACTAGTTGTCATCGATTGTTTTGTTTGCGTTTGGCATGCACTAAATTATTTATAATAAACACACAACCAGAATTTGTATACTTATAGCAAATAACTTTCTAAGAACAAAAATTCCGAATTTCTTAGAAATTATACATATACGCATTAATTCTTCGAATAATCTTGACTTCTTTCAACTATTTCTTACATTCATATATATAGAATTCTCTTTGTTCATATAAATTCGAGTTTTCTCGTTGCTTAAGACATTTACGAGTGACCAACGATCATTAAAATCGCAGTGGAAGAGTTCGAACTCTGCCAAAGAAGAAAATTCATAATAAACTGTACAACCACTGGACCATCACTGATACATTGCTTAGAAATTTCTCTTAAATTTTTTTCTATTTGGGGTCAAATTCTCTTCAATTATTATTATAGTCATGTATCTTTACTACCTGTTCCATAAGGACCCAAAAATATCTCAATCCCAACTAACAAATTCTTCATCATCTTTTCGTAAAGCTCGCTGGCTACACATGTATGCTTGCGAAATGTGTTATTTTATTTTATTTTTAAATTGATTTTTTTCCATAAAATTTTGAATTTTCTACCATTTCAACCCGGAAAACGATATTAATTTACACTATTTATTACTTTCTCTGTTTTATTTTATATGTTGTTTAAAGTTGTTTCGCATAAATTAAAAAAAAACATATTAAAATTTCTATTATATCCCTTATTAATATATTACATAAATTTATCTCTCTTGTTATTACATTAAAATATTATGGGTTTTTTCCGTCAAAAACTTCATATATTATTACGATGATTCGAGTAGAGTGGCCTCGGAAGTCATGCAGATCGGAATCAAAGAGTTTACATGGAAAAGACAATACCTCGGACTCGAGCCCCTTTTGAAAGGGAATCGGCACGGACATTAAAAACATGAAGAATAAAAGAAATATCAAAATAACCAAAAGTAGAACGTAAATGATTGAACTCATCAATTTACGAGGCCAAAGCAGGCCATTCTTCCTCTTCATTGATCACCTTAACCATTTGTAGGTAATATGATTCAAAAGTCATCGCTAATACTCCTAGTAGCAAGACAGTCTTCATGGCCCATAATAAGGTATTAAATTCAGCATGAAAGGAGGATAAAGTTCTTTCCTTCGCAAAGGCGCCGAAAGTTCTTCATTCGTTCGCTAGCTCGATTACACAACCACCCCCAAACATGTTATCATTGGATGCTCATGAGGCATCTATTTGACAACGAGGTCTTGGTCCGCTTCTCTCAACACCTTGGGGCGAGCCCGGTGGGTTGACACTTTCTTTACCTATTTGCAATACCACTTGTGCAACTTTCCAATTTTTTGCTTCATGGATGGCGAGTTAAATGGTATCAACGGGAGAGACATCCTTGCCGTTAAGGGCTTTATCATTCCTGGCCTTTCAAATATACCAGATTATCCACAGGAAAGCCTCTAGATGTTTTTCCATTAGACCTCCTTCATTTGCACGCCAAAGGAGATGATCAAAATTCCTGTAGAGAGAATCACTCGGAAAAAGGCTCGGACTGGATGGAATCCCTGAAAGTGCCAATGTCTGGATAGATGGGGCACACTCGAAGAGAAGGTGATTTATAGATTCCACATCCGCTCCACATCTCAAGCAGAACCGGTTCGTGCCGCAGTGCCGATCTGCCAGATTGTTACATACGGGGACACACCCCAAAACTGCCTGCCACAGGAAATGTTGGATCTTCCTTGGTGTTTTCAAAGTCCAGACTTTTATTTTTAGAGGTGTGATGCTGGGCTTGAGGATCTGTTGCGGGTCTTCGTCCTCCTTCAGCTGAATTGCGAGTGTATAACCTGATTTTACCGAATATATACCAAGACTTTGTATGATTCCAGCATAAAATATCCGCCGTGTAGCCTCGGCTCGGCTTAATACTCCATATTAACGAGATGTCTTCATGGGTGGTTACGTTCTGCAAAGTCTCTAATCTCCATTCCTTGGTATTCTTATCGATCATGTGTCCAACATAGAGAAGCGGGTCTCGGTAGATGCCATTATCTAAGGCTGATTTAGAAGGAATTATTGGGATCCAATTGTCATGCCATACTTTCGTATTAAAACCCGATCCTATCGATTTCCTTAGATTGTCTTGGAGGAGATTATGAGAGGCCAAAATGCTTTGCCACCCATAAGATGGGGAATTTTCTTTCCCCACTTCCATCGGGGTTGAGTATCGAAAATACCTCCCTTTTATAACTCGGGCGAGGAGTGATGACGGGAATTGGATAAGACGCCATAATTGCTTTGTAAGGAGTGCGAGATTAAAGTTCTTTAGATCATGAAATCCCATACCGCCTTTTTCAATGGGGAGACATATTTTGTTCCATGTTATCCAATATAGGCCCCGATTATTTTGCTTGGTACTCCACCAGAATTTTGAGATAGCACCTTTAACTTTATTAATAATCTCCTAAGGTAGAAGGAAAATATGACATAACATAGGTCGGGAGAGCTTGAGCAACCGATTTAATAAGGACTTCTTTTCCTCCTTTTGATAGGAACTTTGCCGACCATGAATTAATACGTCTATTTAGACACTCTTGAATAAAGGCGAAAGCTTGTTTCTTCGAGCCACATATCCTTTTGGGGAGACCCAAATACATACCATACCTCATTCCTTCGAAATACATAGCGTCTTTTTAAGTTCAGTCTTGACATGGGGGCCACTTTGCTTCTGAATAGGATGAACGATTTTGAGATATTTAGCCGCTGTCCCGAAGCTCGACCATAGCAATTTATGATCTTCATCAACTCTGCAAATTGCAGGACATCCGCTTTACAGAAAAAGGCTATCATCCTCAAACAGGAGATGGGAAACCGTTGGGCTTGCTTGGGATATTTTTAGTCCCGCTATACGTCCTTCTGCTTCCGCTCTTCGGAGCTGAGCGATATGGGCTTCAGCAAGGATGATAAATAGGAAGGGTGAAAGGGGATCTCCTTGACGAAAACCTCGAGATGGGCTTATATTTCAAGGACTTGGTATGAAACCGAAGACATGCACCGTCGGATCCATGAAACTCACTTCGCATTGAAGCTCATCTTAAGAATTAGAGCTTCCAAGAAGCTCCATTCCACTCTATCATATTCCTTACTCATAACTGTTTTTATTGCCACAAAGTTTGATTTGCAAATAGGGTTCGTTCGTAAGGCATGGAAGATTTCATGGGCTACCAGTATATTGTCTGTAATCAGACGTCTAGCCACAAAGGCTGATTGAGTCTCCGAGATTAGCTTCAGAAGGAAACGCTTTAGTCGTTTACATATAATTTTAGAAATGAACTTATAACTAACGTTGCACATGCTGACGGGTCTAACCTCCATCATCTCTCTCGGCCTCTATGTTTTTGAGATTAAACATATATTAGTTTGATTGAGGCGATCGTCAAAACTTTCCATGACAAAGAAGTCTTTTACCATCATGATGATGTCTTTCGCTATCACTTCCCATAACTTCTGGTAGAATAAGCCCGTCATCCCATCAGGGTCGGGAGTTTTTTTCGAGATTTATCTCAAAAAGCGCATGTTTGGGCTTGTTCAAGTATACGTTTCATATCCGCAATCTTCTTGGCTGCATTCGATGGATTCAATCTCTTCCATCTAGATATCGTTTTCTTACAATTTCCTATTTTTGAGTGGAAATCTCTTGGATTAGTATCGTCGGAAGATCCACAGCCCTCTGCAATAGTATTGTTGAGTCCAGCTTTGCCTAACCAGCGTTTGTCAAATTTAAAACATTTATGAACTCTGCCCAGTTTTGATTGGAATCTAGCCAAAACTGGCCAATTGTCTGACCCCTATAACTTTAAGTACTCCACATCAGTGTGGGAATAAAGATGATGCCATTCCTCATTACCTATAGCTCTATCTAATCGATATTAGACTATTTCGAATTTTCTAAAACCGAGCCAAGAAAAGAAGTTACCATTATATGGGAATTCAATCATACCACAGTCATACCCTTATATGGGAATTCAATCATACCCTTATGGTTCCACCGTGAAATTTTATTAGAGCCAAACTCAATTTGAAAGTCTTGCATAAAAGAAAAAGTTTTTTTAGTTTCTCAAAGAAAAAGAAAATCAGGAGAAAAACAACGATGCAACTCCCGCAAGTGCTGCTTCGTCAAATAGGCTCCTGCCCCTTGACAATTCCATGTGATTGTTGTTATATCTTCTTACTATGTGGTTTTTGGGACCCCACTGAACCTGAAACAGCAAAACTTCATTTGTTTATGACAGAAGGATACACCTCAATACGAGGGATTTGTGACGAAACATATAATTTAGAAACAATACTCGTCTTATGCTTCTTCTTTAGCGAAGGACGGGCATGAAGGACATTCATATTCTTTGATGACGTGACACCTTTGAGATCAGGGCTCTTAGGGATTTTCTTTTTAGTAGCCAAACTCGAACTAGTGGAAACTTGCTTTCCCCCTTTGCTACTAGGGCCCCCAGCAGATGTTGCTAGTTTCGAATCATTTTGTATTTGTGACAAGTTCTTTTGAACATATTTCAAGTATTTTTCCCGAGAATTTTTCGTGTAGAGAAGTCTGGTGATAATTGGGAAATTGCTTTTATCATTTATGCCTCGAAAGCAGGTTCATCACTAAGCAAGTCATCATTATCTAGCATATTCTCATCCATCACCATATCATCACAAACCAACATCTTATCTATTTTCTCCTCATCATACAACGACTCCTCAATATTCTCATTTCCTACAACAATTTCACCATCTTCTACAACATCAGGGGAAGATTGAGGCACATACCGTGTTTTAGTTTGGTGTTCCTGGTTACTTGGGCTAGTTGGTTAAAGAGTCCCAATTCTTTTTTTCCAGAGAGTGAATGGCTAGGCTCTGATTTTCCATCAGAATTGTGAGGTTCTATCATTTGAGCCTTCCCTTTGATCCTCCTCAATCTCGATTCCTTAGTTTTGTGCTGGTATACCACGAGTCGTCCTGAGCCAAGATGGTCCAAGCTTTCGGTATTAAGATATACCTCAGACACGGTGCGCTAGGAATCCGAAGGTGATCTTCGATTTCAATTGCTTTGATCCTGCTTCCATATCTCTACTAGTCCTTTCCTCAAAGTCTCTTGGATTGCAGGGTCTCCAAATTTGTTGGGAATGATACTTAACAGGATTCACAATTCTCCGGGAGTTGGAAGCTTTGTACGAACCTTTTTCATACGGTTCATATCTCTCCCGATAACGGGGAATTCTCTCTGTGCAGGATCTTCCCAACCTTTGCCAGATATCATTTGACTTTGTAACACAATTTCCTGGATGGGCTCTCCGTGGATTTATAGTATCATAGCGACGAAAATCAGAAGCATCTTGGAGATTTTTTCCATCGCCAGAATCTTTTCCCACAACCTCTCTTCCCACGAAATCTCTTCCTTCATGTGAACCAAATTCGAACCCGAGCCATTGATCTCTCGGTTTCTTCCTTCGGATTTGGAGATGGCAGTGAATGAATTGTTCCCATTAGTTTTTAGTTGCACTCCATCTCTTGGTTTGACATAAACCATCTCATTAGAGTCTCTTCGTGGGAAATACGTTTGCACGTAAACCAGTATAGATGCAAACCCTCATAGGCCATAGTAACCACATAAATATCTCAATTCAGGAAGCCAACTTTTCTCTCAAATTGCAGAGGAAGATATGCATTCACCGTAATTTGAACCCGCAGATTTTTTGCATCAATCTCAGAAATTTAACCATGAGCATTTCCTATCTCTGTGAAAGTCTTTTCATTCCAAAAAAGGTGGGTACACCTGTCACTCTTACCCAGAATGTCATTGTGTTGAGGAAGTCTTCACGAGTTGATGGTTCCCATCCCAACGTTCGAGAGAGAAACTCTATTTGTTAAAATGGCATGAACGTCTGTTCAGAACCTTGAGAAGATCTTCTTCTTCATCGAAGTCGAACTGGAATTTTTCCATTACCAAGATTCAAACCACGCACCTTGCCTTCCACATCCAAGATTCTCGATCTAGGCAAGAAAATGATTAAGGCGTCTATGCTTCTTCCTTCTTTGTGGAACATCCTTCCAATTAGGGTCTGCTTGAATTTTTCCATCACATACGTGAGATCACAATCATGAATTTTTATAATCTCATCCTCAGCATTCACTCTTCAACATGTCTGAGTCGAGCTCTCTCCATGGCAAAAATTTCCCGCAGCGTTACTCATGATTGAAGCAAAGGGGAATAACACTCCGAGATCCATGAGAAGGAGAGTATCAAAATCGGAAGTAGGGAACGCACAGATCTAGAAAACCAATGCTTAGCACATATACTAGAAAATGGATGGATCGAAACCTTAGCCAAGAGCTAGAACTGAAACAACCGCACCCTTTTTTTTTTGCAAATAATTATTAAAATCCCATAAATAATAATAATTGAACCTCACCAATTAATTTCCGGTTCAAGGTTAAAATCTGAATAATCAAGATCATAAATTATTAAATAAAATAACCAATAAACGACAAGTCTAGATCACCCCCTCTTCCTCGCCCTGATCCCACAGTCACACTTTCTCTTTTCCTGCATCAATTAAAATATAAGAGATGCATAAGTATTTCGAAAAATACTTAGTGAGACAATCCTCCCATCTACAGGCTAACAAATAATTAAGATAATTAATATAGACTATCACGAAAATACCGAATAAATCAAACATTTCATGAAACACTCGATCTAGACCCTCCGAGATCGTAAACGGCCTATAATCACGAAATCACATCAATTATCAAAATTATTTAATTACGCCTATGGTCCTGCACTCACCTTATTCCCGCACAGCAAGTTCCACGAGAAAATTCAGCAATTTTCTAGAACTCCTCGGGATGAATAACCTTCTATTAATCCACCTAAAAATAAAAATAATAAAATAATCAAAACAAACCAAATCTTAATTATCCAACTCGATACGTCTTCTTCCTCCTCTTCCCTTCGCCGGCGCGACACCACCGCCGGAGCTCCCCACCGGAACCGCCATGATCCAACCTCCGATCACCACCACGAGACCCGCTACACACGGCCGGCCCTAAATACAGCGACCCCGCCACAACACCGCCAACCCACGGATCTCACGCACGACAAAACCAAACGACAAGGGGCGGAAGCCTTACCGTGAAGAGGGAGGCGCGGCTCGAAGCTTCTCCTTGCTTCCACGCCGAAACCAGCGCAAATCATTTTCCTTGACGGCTAGGGTTCGATCACCGCACGGACGAGGAGATACATACACCCATATATACTATTCAAGTTTCCTTATTACACCAATCGGTCCTCGCACTTCCTCCCCTTCCGAAAGTTAACCCCAAACTTTCAAAATTATCAATCACACCCGCCAGTAAAATTGATTTATTCAATTTAACCCCCCCTAACTTCTGGAAGGTCAAATTAAACCCAATTAATGGATTACGGGTGTTACAGTTCTCCCCCACTAACATAGATTCGTCCTCGAATCTAACGTCCAACGAACATCCACAACATAGCACAACCGCTATTTCAATTCAGCGTCGCACGACCGCTCTTCCAACTCCACCAACAACGGTATCACGGCTCAACACCATAGTGCCATAGTTCCCTACTTGGTTTGGCCAACCACTCCAACACCCGGGAGTACAACGACTTCACGACCCAACACCATGGATCGGTCCGTCTAACGCATAGAGAGCCAGACAACGGCAACCTCTCTAGTGACCTGTCTCACCAATCAGGAATCACATCGAAACCCAGCCGGCCAGGTACACTCGGCAGTGACTCACCAGTGCACTCCGATGCCGCTATATGGGGCCACCACCCCGTGCCAAACCAATCCGAACTATCAGCCTTATGCGGCTACCAAACACCTAGTATCCGCACTCCCGCTATCGGACCACTACCACTAGTAGCCCGCCAACCTGTCTACTAATCCCCTAGTAACCACACCACTCAACATTTTCAATGAAAACACCTTTTATTGAATAATCAAATGCTCCAAAGTACATCGATTTATTATAATACCATAAAATAAACGAGTACAACAACGTAATAACTCCCCAAAACCCCCAACGCCATGGTTACAACGACATGGAGGATACCTGGCTAACCCTCCAGTTTGCCGAACCACTTGGGAAACTTGCGCTTCAACTTCTCTTCCGGCTCCCAAGTCACCTCCTCGGCTCCATTGCAGTCCCACAGCACCTGCATCTCAGGAACCTTCTTCCTCCTGATCACTCTCACCCGACGATCTAGGACTCTCAGAGGCCTCGCCTCCACCACCATGCTCGGTGTCAAATCTGATGGCACCCCCGTGATCACCTGATCATCCTTGTGCAGACATTTCTTCAGCATTGACACATGGAACACCTTGTGAAATGCCTGCATAGACTCCGGCAACTCTAGTCGATAAGCCACCGGTCCGACCCGCTCCAGCACCCTGACGGGACCCATATATCGCGGACTCAACTTAGTCTCGGAGATGGACCTGTTCGGACCCCTCAACATGGCCATCTTCAGATAAACCAAATCGTCAACTGCGAACTCCAGCTCCTTCCTACGCCGATCTGCGTAGCTTTTCTGACGATCTTGAGCTTCCTTCATGTTCAACTTCACAATCCGGACCTTCTCAGTCGTCTCCTGCACAAAGTCAGCACCCAACAGGCTCCTCTCCCCCACTTGTGTCCAACACAACGGGGTCCTGCAAGGCCTACCATACAACGCCTCAAATGGTGCCATGCCGATACTAGCCTGGTAGCTGTTATTGTACGCAAACTCCACTAGATTAAGATGATCCGCCCAATGTCCACCCCAATCCAACACACACATCCTCAACAGATCCTCCAACGTCTGGATAGTCCTCTCCGACTGCCCATAGGTCTTGGGATGATAAGCTGTACTCATGTGTACCTTAGTGCCCATCTCCTTCTGGAAAGCGCCCCAGAATAACGAGGAGAACTTCGGATCTCGATCTGACACTATACTCACCGGTACCCCATGCAGCTTCACAATCTCCCTGACGTACCTCTTGGCCAACACTTCCGCACCGTCGGTCTTTTTTATGGCCAAGAAGTGCGCAGACTTGGTCAACCTATCGACGATGACCCAAATAGCGTCCTTGGTTCGCGAAACCGGCAGACCCACCACGAAATCCATGGTGATCATGTCCCACTTCCACTCCGGAATGGGTAAACTCCTCAACAACCCGCTCGGAACCTGATGCTCAGCCTTCACCAACTGACAGGTATCACACCCCGCAACCCAGTTGGCAACATCCTTCTTCATCCCTACCCACTGGTAATACCGTTTGAGGTCACGGTACATCTTGGTAGCTCCTGGGTGAATAGAGAAACGGCTCTGATGTGCTTCCTTCAGGATTTCCTGCCTCAGCACTTCGTCCTTCGGTACACACACCCTGCCCCTCAAAAGGATAGTTCCATTGCTGGAGAACTCATACTCAGACCGCTCTGCCCTGCCAGCCTGCATTAATTCCGCATCCAACTGCTGTGCTACCCGCACTCTAGTCAGAATATCCGCCTGATCCACCGCCTCCAAACCCAACGGCTCAGGCTCCTCAGACACAGCACACAGTCTCAGGGCACTCACCATGCCTACCAACGCCTCTGTATCTCGCTCAGTGTCTAAAATAACCCGCTTCCTGCTCAAAGCATCGGCTATAAGGTTTGCTTTACCGGGATGGTAAGCTATTTCCATGTCATAATCCGCAACAAGCTCCATCCATCGCCTCTGTCGCAGATTCAGCTCGGGCTGGGTAAAGATGTACTTCAGACTTTTGTGGTCTGTGAACACCTGAACCTTACCGCCATACAGATAAGACCTCCAGATCTTCAATGCAAACACCACGGCAGCCATCTCAAGATCGTGAGTAGGATAATTGCATTCATGTTTCCTCAGCTGCCTGGAAGCATATGCGATTACCTTGCCCTGCTGCATCAATACACAACCGAGCCCCAGCCTAGACGCGTCTGTGAACACAACATATGGCTCATCCTGCTTAGGCAAGGCTAACACCGGAGTACTCACCAGCATCTCCTTGAGCTTCACAAAGCTCTCCTCACACTGGTCCGACCACACGAAAGGAACGTCCTTCCCGGTCAACTTGGTCATGGCCTGCGCCATACTAGCAAACCCCTTGACGAACCTCCTGTAATAACCCGCCAGACCCAGAAAACTGCGAATCTCCGAGGCATTCTTCGGTCTCGGCCACTCCTCAATCGAGCGAATCTTCTCCGGATCCACTGAAACACCGTGATCAGATACGACGTGCCCCAGAAATCCGATCTCCCGCTGCCAGAAACTACACTTGCTCAGCTTAGCGAACAACTTCTGCTCCCGTAGCTTCTCCAGAACTTTCCTCAGGTGAACCATGTGCTCCTCAGGACTCTTCGAATACACTAGAATGTCGTCGATAAAAATGATGACGAACTCATCCATATACTCCTGGAACACGCCGTTCATCAACCTCATAAACGCAGCCGGTGCATTCGTCAACCCAAACGGCATCACCACAAACTCGTAGTGCCCGTATCTCGTCCTGAAAGCCGTCTTCCTGATGTCCGACTCCGCTATCGGGATCTGATGATAACCCGATGCCAAATCAATCTTAGAGAACCACGAAGCATCCTGCAACTGATCTAACAACTCATCGATCCTCGGTAATGGGTACTTGTTCTTCACAGTAACCCGGTTCAGCCCCCGATAATCAATGCACAACCGGAAGCTCCCATCCTTCTTCTTGACGAACAGTACCGGTGCACCCCACGGAGAACTGCTCGGTCTAATGAAACCCTTTTCCAACAACTCCTCAAGCTGCTTCTTAAGCTCAGCCATCTCCGCTGGAGCCATCCTGTAAGGAACCTTAGACAACGGGGTCGTCCCCGGCTCTAACTCAATGGTAAAAGGATCCGACCTGGATGGTGGTAACCCGCTCAACTGCTGGAACACATCCTCGAACTCCCAGACCACCTCAATATCCCGCACCGCTGACTCCCCAACCTCACCAGGTATCGAAATGGTAGCCAAATAGGCCTCACAACCCTGCTCGATCAAACGCTCCGCGTGAACCGCGGAAACGACGATACCTCCCGGCACCGGTCTCACTCCCTGATAAACCAGTCTTCTGTTAGCATGCTCGAAAACCACACGACCCCGGTGACAATCCAAATGAGCCTTGAACTTTCCCAGCCAGTCCATACCCAAAATGATGTCATAGAGTTCCACTGGGCACACTATCAAATCCGCTGGCATCAGCTCTCCGGCGATAAGAATGTCGACATTCTCCACACAGCCCTGAGTCCTCAACAAACGACCCCCAGCAACTCTCACCACACCCGAGTGGTCCCCAAACAACTCTTGGATACCGCTCCCCGACACCCAATCCGGTGTGGCAAAACTGTGGGACGCTCCGGAGTCAAACAACACATGTGACTCTACCCCAGCCACATTAAGGGTCCCTAAGCACGAAAAGGATTTAAGGCAAACAGCAAACACCAAATACAGAGCGAGTAACTGAAATTACAATCAAACAAGAACATAGTTAAAGTAACTAACCAGTAATCGGTCTGCTGCCGCTCGCCTCGCCTGACTCCGCGCCTATGGTGAACACCCTCGGTGCCACTGCGGCCCGTTTCGGAGGCGGTGCCTCGATCCTCACAAATGGCTGAGCCAACTTCGGACAATCCTTCTTGATGTGACCGGGTTCTTTGCAATGGAAGCACACCGGACCCCCTCGAGAACAATCCGCCACGCGATGTCCATAGGCTCCGCACCCGAAACAACGTGGTCCAGAACCCGCTTCCTTGGAAGTATCCTCCCACTTCCTCTTCTGTCCCTGCTGCTGACCAGACTTACCGCCCTTGCTCGGAGCAACACTCTGACTTTGAGGCCGTCGCGGAACCTCTGGTACTGCAGCCTTTAAACTAGCCTCCTGCCTCATCCCCTCCTCAAGCTGCGCTGCACACTCCACCAGTTCGGATACCGACTCGAACTTGCGGACTATGCATCGATTCCTGAGATCGATACGCATACCTCGCATGAAAGCACAAATCAACTCATACTCGGTATCTGCACCCCGACCAGCAAACCGCTTCAGCCGGTTAAACTCGGCCTCGTACTCTCGAACCGAACGAATCCCCTGTGACAAGTACAGAAACTCCGCCTGTAACCTGTCGCGAGCCTCCCGCGGAAAATACTTGAGATCGAACTCCCTCCGGAACTCGTCCCAAGACAACACTACTCCCGCCCTCCTCGCAGCAACCCCCTGCCACCACTCATGTGCATCTCCCTCCAGATAATGCACCGCCATGTCAACCCTATACTCCTCAGGGCATCTGATCGACTGGAAGTTCCTCTCCAACCTGGACCTCCACTCATCAGACTCAATCGGTCGAGCACCACCACTGAAAAACTTGGTGCCCAACCTCTGCATATGCTCCATCACCCTCAGGTTCGACGGAACCACTGGCTCGGCCTCAGCAACCACTCCCGGAACTCCCGGAGCAACAACACCCGGCATCGCGGCAACCCCCTGTGGCGCCACTGGAGCTGGAGCCGGTACCACACCAGGTAACCTCTCCAAGAGCTGGGCCAACATGCCCAAAACAGCCGCCATCGGGTTCGGGCCCGCACCCGCCTGAGCACCACCCGGCGCCAGCATCGCACCATACACGGCCGCTGGCTCCGACTGACCTTCCCCCTCGGCGTGATCATACGCCCCCTGCTCCACCGTGACACTCTGCGTCACATTCGCAGCTGCTCTGCCACCTCTACCACCTCTGCCGCCACGGCCTGTTCTGCCGCCCCGACCACGGCCGCCACGACCACCCCGACCTCTGAGACCTTGCCCAACGCTATCAGAATCAACCATCTGCAATAACCACTTGTTACTAATTGACAACAGCAATAGTAAAACAAACACGAGTCTTACCGTGGAATCTCATTGAAGGCTCGAAGAGGATGATCTAGAACTTCAAGCTCAACAATTGACTAACTCGCATAGACAGTTCTGATAGCGGAAATTTTTTTTTTTTAAAACCGTCCTAGAACCGTAAATGCTCTGATACCAAATTGAAACAACCGCACCCATTTTTTTTTGCAAATAATTATTAAAATCCCATAAATAATAATAATTGAACCTCACCAATTAATTTCCGGTTCAAGGTTAAAATCCGAATAATCAAGATCATAAATTATTAAATAAAATAACCAATAAACGACAAGTCTAGATCACCCCCTCTTCCTCGCCCTGATCCCACGGTCACACTTTCTCTTTTCCTGCATCAATTAAAATATAAGAGATGCATAAGTATTTCGAAAAATACTTAGTGAGACAATCCTCCCATCTACAGGCTAACAAATAATTAAGATAATTAATATAGACTATCACGAAAATACCGAATAAATCAAACATTTCATGAAACACTCGATCTAGACCCTCCGAGATCGTAAACGGCCTATAATCACGAAATCACATCAATTATCAAAATTATTGAATTACGCCTATGGTCCTGCACTCACCTTATTCCCGCACAGCAAGTTCCACGAGAAAATTCAGCAATTTTCTAGAACTCCTCGGGATGAATAACCTTCTATTAATCCACCTAAAAATAAAAATAATAAAATAATCAAAACAAACCAAATCTTAATTATCCAACTCGATACGTCTTCTTCCTCCTCTTCCCTTCGCCGGCGCGACACCACCGCCGGAGCTCCCCACCGGAACCGCCATGATCCAACCTCCGATCACCACCACGAGACCCGCTACACACGGCCGGCCCTAAATACAGCGACCCCGCCACAACACCGCCAACCCACGGATCTCACGCACGACAAAACCAAACGACAAGGGGCGGAAGCCTTACCGTGAAGAGGGAGGCGCGGCTCGAAGCTTCTCCTTGCTTCCACGCCGAAACCAGCGCAAATCCTTTTCCTTGACGGCTAGGGTTCGATCACCACACGGACGAGGAGATACATACACCCATATATACTATTCAAGTTTCCTTATTACACTAATCGGTCCTCGCACTTCCTCCCCTTCCGAAAGTTAACCCCAAACTTTCAAAATTATCAATCACAACCGCCAGTAAAATTGATTTATTCAATTTAACCCCCCCCCCTAACTTCTGGAAGGTCAAATTAAACCCAATTAATGGATTACGGGTGTTACAAGAACAGACGTCGACACATAGCGTAAAGGAGAAGAAAACAAGAATACACATTTCTCGCCCAAACCAAACGCTGAGAGAAAAGGAGCATAATACTCTTGCTTAGCACTGAGGTTCGTCGAGGGAGAAGCAGACTCGTCTGCCGTCCTTTTCCTTTTAGAACTTGCGAAGACTTGGAATCGCCTTAGCCGCCGCCACCAAAACCCTAGAATCGCCCCGTTGTTGCTTTTTAAAATAGTACGATTAAAACTGAATTTTGACTAAAATTATGCATTGAAAATATAAAATGACACTTAATTTGAAAAAAAAAAACAATCTTAAAACAACATTTAATCTAAAACAGAGGAAGTGTTCTTTATCTCGCTTGCAAGCTAAGAATTAAATATGAAAGTTGATATTTCCAAGATAAATCTTAGTAAATCAATCCTTAAACTGATACAAACTCTTATGTGGCGAAAAAGAGAAATCGTATTGTAGTTTATTAGTACTTCCTTAACAAGTATAGCATAAATTAATATCCCATGCAACCCAAGAAATTATTGACCCAAAATTCCTCGTCTGTATGCTTTCGGATTCTGTATTGTTTATTCTTGGATTTTGTGTATGAGATATGACTTGGGCCAGTAATTAGGCCTTAGAAAGTTTCTAGGTTTATTGGTTCTAAATATATGTGTACAACTTAAGGAATACATAATCCCGAGTCTCGATGATTCTAAGGGTCTTAGAGACGGCTCGTAAAGCGTGAGTGATCTTCTTGTAAACTACATCGGAGGTATTTTCCGATTCTTCATAATGGATGTTGTGGATCCCGGATCCACCCCAGACGTAACGGTTAGAGGCCATGAACTGGGTGAACAATTATGTGTTCTTAAATTCGTAAATCAAAGATAGATTTGGAGTACGATTAAAGTTTAAATCCTAACAAATGGTGTTAGAGCTCATGCTCTTTGATTCACAGATTTAACGGTGAAAACAAGATTTGCCGGAAGAAAAAGATGAAGAATTTGATTAAGGGAGTTAAAGCCTCTCGGTGAAACAAAGGGTTTTAGATTTGTGTGGAAACAGCTGGTCACATGTGCAATCTGATTGGAGGAAAATCAGAAAGAGATTGAGAGTCTTCTTCTCCGGACGGGAGTTCGTGAAATCGGAGGCTGAGCAGTGGTTTTCAGGACGAAAGGAATCGCGAGGAGGTGCAGAGATCTCACCGGAATTCGCATCTGGTTTGTTGTCGAGGAGGAGACAACAGACAAGAAGAGTCGCAGAGGTTTTTGAAACATCGTATCGAGAGGTGGAAGCGTTTCTGGTCGACGGCGGGGTAATAATCGAAATTTGCAGAGGTTGTGGTGGTTCGAGCTATCGAAGGAGCCGCCAAAATATGTAAAGATTCAAGTCAAGAAAGGAATTCGGGTTCGTGACGGGGTCGAGGTGAGCTAGTGCGACCACCAGAGAAGTCGCAGGAGGTTGAAAACGCAACATAGGCCCGCCGAAAGGTGTCGCGACGTCCAACGTTGTCCACCAGAATCATGGTCGGGAAAAGATGGGAATTTCTTCTCGGATAGCACTATGGTGAGATTTTCTTCTCAAATCTCTCACTTATATGAATAAGTTTATTTCTCTTTATTTTTAAATAGAAAAATGAGTAAGTTACAAAAAAACCGGGCCAAAATCATAATATTTACACTCTTTACCTGGGTGTGACCCGATTTGACACGAGAGACGCGAGTTTGACCCGATTACACCCCAAAATATCAGTTTATTTGTTTTCAAAATTCCTAAATTTCATCTATTTCCCCCATTAATTCCCAAACCCGCAAAACTCGGGAAAACTGAGGAACTCTCCCCAAATCCCTTCCCCTCCCCGTATTCCCCTCCTTCACTCAGACATGGGTGGAAACCCGACGGTCCAAGAGAAGTTTGTGAAACCCTAATAGCGGCGCAAAGGAGGCGAAAGTGATGGAGAATCCGAAGAAGGATGAGAATCCGGCGAAAGCGAAGGTTAACGTGGGGAAGAAGAAGAATCCCGAAAAAAGGGCGGTGAAGAAGATGAAGATCGGCCCAAAAGAAGTAGGGGATTCGCATGCGGCGGAGATGGTGGTTCCGACGGCGGTGGAAGGTTCATCTTCGGTTCCGGAGACGGTGGTCGAAGCTTCTACTTCGAAAGTGAAGGTTTATGCGAAGAAGGAGAAGAATCTGGTGGTTCCTCCGGTGGTCGAATCTTGTACTCCGGTGGTTCCTTCGGTTCCTCCGGTGGTGAATGCTTCATCTTCGCTTCTTCTGGTGGCCGTTACGAGTGGTGGTACGAATAGGGATGAAGAAGAGAAGGAGTCTGAAGAAGAAGAAGAAGAAGAAGAAGAAGGGGAGAGCAGTGAAGAAGACGAAGAAGAAGTGATATGCTCAAATTAATACCCTAACAGTACTAAAGCATTAGTTGTAATATAGCTAGGGGTCGAACCACAAAGACTCACAGAGATGCACAATAGATTGTATAGTATCGAATTAAGCTAAGCCAAACAGATGTAATTGAAAGCAGTGCAGAAATTAAAAGAGATGTAATTCAATTGGAAAAATATAGGCTCAGGGTATTTCTCAGGAAATCAATGAATGCAGATAAACTAACTAGCGGGATTCAGATTTAGCGATGTTCTTGAACTCAAAACACTAAGATATAATTAACCAACTGTCGTTGCGAGAATTATCTAAATCTAAATCCTAGGAATTCCAAATCTCTTTGCGAATCATAAAGTCTAAATCAGCTTTAATATCATGTTTGATATGTTCACAAATCAATTAAACCAAATCTCTTTGCGAATAATCAATTTGCTCACATAAGGTTCTATCAAGTAATTAATCGCACTGTCGTGCCTAATCAATTATCCTAAGATCTAAGTTCCAGATTCGTCAACCTAGAATTAGCTTTGAACACAACCTAAGGCGA
Organism: Eutrema japonicum; assembly: GCA_030161315.1. Taxonomy (NCBI): domain Eukaryota; kingdom Viridiplantae; phylum Streptophyta; class Magnoliopsida; order Brassicales; family Brassicaceae; genus Eutrema; species Eutrema japonicum. The sequence continues at coordinate 36,100,550 of BSQW01000001.1, forward strand.
AGAACTAATTCAGATGGTATCCTAATAAACTAATCAACCTAGCATTCAGAGAAAACCCTTATGAGAAACCCCCAAACCTAAAGTGGATCTACTCAGACATGGTGAATGAAACAATCAACATAACTGAATAAATCATCAATAAAATAGAAAGAATAACAAGAGGTTTTGAGATCTGATCTCGGACGAAGGGAGATTCAGACTTTTCTCTCTCAAACCAAGGTAAAATCAAAGTATAGAAAATAAAGCTTAGCCTAAAAGTGGCTGTAAAAATCCCTATAAATAACCTAAAACACGAATTGAGACTTCTTGTAATTATTAAAGTCTTCTGGGCCAATTATGCAATTCTTCAACTCTTCAATAAGTCGCGATCCTTCTGTTTCCTCGACGGGTATCGATCGATACTCATGTGATTTCGACGTCTCAGCTACACGGATCTTCTGCTTCGCTCCAGAATGCTCCAATAATTCCAATTATGCTCCAAACGTGCTAAGACCTGTAAAAGACTCTAAAAGACTACAAAACACTAGAAAGACTCTATAAAAATGACTTATATCATGGCCTAAACAGGGTAAAAACATGATATATCAAGAAGGAGAGGCAGTAGCCAAAGACAAGGAGATAACCAATGACTCGAGTGGAGAATCAACTGAAGCAACCGAATCCGAATATGAATCGGAGAGTGAGGTAAGAAGCAATAGGGAAAACTAGTAGAAATAGAGAATAATGTATAGGGAAAACTAGTAATACTTGGAGCAATAGAACAACTAGAGAATACTTGGTAACTCTACTTGGTATATTCGTGATACTTGTGATCAATAGGATAACTGGGGAATACTTAGTAAAACTATAGTAGTATAACTTTGGAAAACTTGGTAATACTGTAGCTGTAGAACTTGGTAAAACTATAGTAGTACAACTAGAAAAACTTGGTAAAGCTGTATGGCATAGTTCTTGTATAACTGAGTGAAGTTGATTGTTATTTTGCAGATTGAGCAGATGTTCATGGCACTAAAACCAAAGAGTTTGTACCTCCCTACTAGCAGCTATCAGCATCCTGTGAAGGTAGGGACACGGTGCTATCTCAAAGACGTGTTCAAAACGCTTGACGGCCTGAACCCTCCCCTGACCGATGCTGAGAGAGAATGGTTTGTCTTGCATCATCAGTTCAAACACCTGTTCCACATGCCTAAGGACCATAACCACAAGGTTCAGGGCATGTGGATGCTCGTGTTCCGAACAGCCGAGATCCTGAAGAGGAAGGAAGTTTGGTTCGTTGTAAATGGCGTCATGTGCGTTATGGCCTCAGGGAACACGCGTTGATCTCGGGTTTGAACTGCCAAAAATATCCTCTTCGATATAAGGAAAGGGGTAATATGGATTTCATCACGCATCATTTCGGTATGGGAATGGTGAGGCAGGAAGATGTGAAAGCAAAGCTTGAAGAAATGGGAGCTGATAATGACAGATTGACGATGGTTGTGATGTTCTCCCTTTCGAGTATAGTTTGTGCACAAACGAAGACTGGAGATGGTGCACCCGACGTTTTGGAAGTGTTTAAAAGGGTTGTGGATGATCTTGACTATTGTAGGACATTTCCTTGGGGGAAATTTTCTTACGACTTCATGGTGAAGGAGATCATGCACACGGTGGAACATTTTCAAGCCAAAGGGGGGGGGGGGGGGGGGGGTGAAGGCAGGGACACAGTGGTCCATTCCTGGATTATGTATTCCTTTGGAGATAAGTACAATGATTATGAGAATGTTGATGTTTCTTTAATTCAAAGTAAGTCTTACAACTCATAATTGTTTTGTAGCTAGTAGCGTTTGAGGCAATTCCTTAATTGGAAAAGCGATTTAGGGAGAGTGTCCCAGAAGCAGACTTGATGTGTCCGAGGATGTGCAAGTCGAAGTTCAAAAAATGAGATATGAAAGGCTTTCCGATTGAGGCAATCAATGAAGAACTTGGTACTACTCTGGTAAGTTGTACATTGCATCTAAACATTTATTTAAGTTGGAAACATTTATTTGAGTTGGAAACATTTATTTTATTCCTTCACAGCAGGACATTGGTAGCCTCGTTTTAATCAGTCTGAGAGAGGAAAATAATCTATTGGCTCAAATCTTAGAGGAAGACGACGATCGTGATGAAAATGATCTCGTGGTTGATAGTTGGACCAAGCGCCTGGCCAAAGGTTACACTATCTTCTTTGAAGACCTGTTTGATCAAGACGTTGCTGCACGTGCCAAAAAGGATAAGGAGATTGAACGAGTAGAGGCTCCACCGGTGCAAACACCTCCAACCGAATTGGCCGAGATCTTGAAGAGCATAAAAGAGATTCAGGAGAAGGTGAATGGATTTGATGCAAGATTGGATGTGGTGGAAGCATCTATGGAAGAGTAGAGAGCAAGGAATGGATAGATGTTGGTTGTTTTTCTCTCTTTTGGTTGTTTGTTGAACTTATTTCTCGGTTATTTGTTGGGTTTGTTTGGACATAGAACTTGGTGTTGGTTTACACTTTTGTGGTGGTTTGTAGATCTTATGTTGATATTCGTAAAACTATGTTGGTTTAAACTTTTGTGGTGGTTTGTAGATCTTATGTTGATATTCGTAAAACTATGTTGGTAATACTTGGTAAAAATATGTTGGTATAACTACGTACAAACCCGTTGATAAGATAAGAAACATACAAGATTCTCATAAATAAAGCCATTGATAAGATTAGCTGAGCAAACATAATATGTCTTATACAAAATAGAAAGGAAGTTTTGGGATTACATAATATGTCTTATACAACATTTTAGATAATAGGTCTTAAACAACTACTTAAATCTCCTTTTGCATTTCTTCAATCTTCTCGCTCTGCTCTTCAACCTTCCAAATTAGCTTCGAAATCTCTTGCTCGACACCAAAAACCCACGGCTGGAGAAAGTGGAGTCCATCATCTTAACAATGAACATTCAAATAGTTTTACCTAGTTTTACTAGTTATCCATCGAAGAACATTCAAATAGTTTTACCTAGTTTAACTACTATTACCCAGAAAAAACCTATAAATGAAATTTTACCTTAAATTCGTTGCAGGTGAAGTACCTACTGCCCGGTAAAGTGTCGAAATCATTCCGAAACTTTGGCTGTGTGGAGACATCTTGCTTGATTTGTCCACCACATGGGCATTTGGTTGAAATCCCATATTGGGCGTCAGCGATGAAGCCAGCCATGTCGAAATGCTCCTTCATCCGCTTCATCTCCTTACTGCGCCTCCTCTCCTCCTCATATGGTTCAACGCAGAAGTTGTCCGTCGAGTGATAGCTACTTTTCTCCATTTCGATTTCAGATTCTCGTGAAGGAAGTAAGAGAAAAGGAGAGAGAGAGAAGAGAGAGAGAGTTGCGAGATTTGCTAAATGAGATAATTGGAAAAGGTTGTTTGGAGGGAGATAAAAGAAAGCTTTGCAAAGAAATTAGATTTTTTATTTTGAAATTTTCGAAATTTCAAATTTCCCTCTAAATATTTGGTCATAGTTGTCCAAAGTATACTAGTATTACGAGTTTGGGTCATAGATGGTCATAGTTGTACTTTGTTGGTTTTATGTTTATCTAGTATTACTTGCCCTTAAGATATATTTTACTAGTTTTACAGAATAGATAAGTGCTTAGACATATAGTTCTGATTGTTTTATGCAGTCATTTGCGTCAAATCAGTATTTAGGTTAGTAGGTCTTCCTAAACTGGCTATTACTATGTAAATGCTTTTAAAACTACAAGAACAAAGTTGTGTAATTGTTTTCATAACAACTCATAAAAAGATAAAAATTTAATATTTTCCCTTTTTAATGCTACTCTCTTGATGTTATAACATTTTATTCGACACCAAATATCATTTCAAATATTTTATGCATACAAAAATTACGTGCATCTTGTAGATAAAGCATAGTGATACCGAGTTATACCTAGTTGTTTCTAACATAACATAATCAATTTTGAGGACATAAGTAGTTTTAAATAATGAAATATCAGTTCTACTGAGTTGTTTTACAGAACAAAAGCTAACAAAGATCACAAGTTCTTATCTCCAAATAAAATACAGGGTAGTGTTCTTCGACGCCTTTTATTCGGTGTCCTTCGACGACGCCTTTCTCCTGCTGATGGAAACCTCGTCACTCTCTTCCTACCCTTTTTTATCTTGCGATCCGGAGGTAGGATTTGCTTCTTTTTGATGTAATCGGGGACAATCCATGCAGACATATCCGGGACAACATAAATGGACCTGTGATAAGTCAATGCCCACAACTCCGTCCAATAATATTTCGAACACAACTAATGGACTTCTATTTGGGTATCACGACAACTAACTCCACTACCATTTTTTCTGAATGAGATGTATGCTGCTAGTGCGTGGAGACAAGTATACTTATGAATATCGAAGAACCTACAAGAGCAACTCTTCCTTTCTGAGTTCACCAAATAAACCTTAGTATCAATATCAACGACTTCGTATTCGAGTTCGTAACTGTTTACCTTTCTCACGGTTAATTTCTTAGTAGTAGCCCAGTTATCAAGCAAGAAGTTCTCAACCAAAAGCACCAGTTTGTTATCAACATGTCCTGACACGGCCTCTTTCCTATGCTCGTTAAACCAATCAGAAAACTTTGCAATGATAATATCCAGCATGGGTATTAAGGAGTACTTCCTCGCGTTGTTAAAAGTGTTGTTCAGAGATTCCACAGAATTGCTCGTGTCTAGGTTGTATCGGGCACCGGGAAAAAAACATCTTGACCATTTTTTTCTTTACGGTGCTTTCCTCCACATACTTCGCCGCGGAAGGAAATCTCCTCTTAAACATGTTGTAACGATTGTAGAACTCATCCTCTGTGTGAGCCCAACGGCACTCCTGGAATCTGAAAGCCACTACGGATTTGTTTTCATTAGAAGCATTATCTTTCACGTTTTGGGCCAAATGCCATAAACAATACCCATGCCGAGCTTGTGGGAACACGTTTGCTATTGCGTTGATGAGGCTTGGATTTCTATCACTCACAAATACCAATTCAGAGGAGTCCCCTAGGTTACCTAAAACGCTTTTCAACATCTCGAAAAACCATGTCCAACTCGCATTGTTCTCACCGTCGAGTACACCGAACGCTATGAGATAAATGTGACGATTAGGATCTTGAGCAATGGCGAAAACTAGTACTCCACCATATCCGTTCTTCAAGAAAGTTGCATCCACAATTATCACTTTCCTCATGCATGCAAACCCTTCAATGCTAGCTCCCAAAGCTACGAATAGATACTTGAATTTTCCCGCCTCATCCAGTTCCACACTAGTTATCGTTCCAGGATTGACCTCCTCTAACACGTACAAATAACTATACAACATCTTGTACCCATCTTCCGGACTACCACGCATATCACAAACCGCTTGATTTTTCCCTCTCAACGCCATCGAGTATGCTATTTCTACACCATATTCTTGCCTAACTAGTTCCCTGATGACATTAGGCCTTGGAGTTTCGAGTTTCCCGGGATATATTTCACTCAAATAAGATGAAACTAGTTGTGATGAGCCTCTCCTCTTATCAACGCTCGCACTCTGATCAGCCCGGTTGCATGTGTGCATCTTCGTATACGTTCTAATCAAGAACATATCTGTGTTATCAATCCTTGCTGCTCGTAGACCCCAACTACATCTTTGTATAGACCATTTAACCACCCACCGCGTTCTATCAGAATATTTTATAACATAATCAAAAGAGTTAAGAAATGACAATTTATGGACCAACTCTATAACCGCCTTCTTATCTCGGAATCCTTGACGCACACTCACACCAAAACCGTCTTCCCATGGAGCTACAAACTGACTACCTTCAACAACGGGTGCTTCCTCATAATATTCATCACGCATACCCGATGTATCCATATTGTTATCCTCCAATACATCATCATCATCCTCTCTCACCTCCTCTTCTTCATTTGCTTGTCCGTTGTCTACGTACAACGTCAAGGCATTAGGTCCTATTTCATCATCACTTCGATGGTCATAGTTCATACCATACGAGCTTTTCCCTGCTATCAACTGTTGCGAGGGCAACTCCGGTCTAGTCATGACCTCCACATTCAAAACAGGTATACGGTTCTCTTTATCAACGGTCATTACATAACCAGCAAGATCTTCATCATCATCAATACTCAAATGTTCTTCACATCCAACCACCATAGGAAAGTAACTCAATTCCAATCTAACATTACTTTCATCTAACGCATGCTTCTTGTATAGCATACCTTCTACCTTCTCCAAAGTTATCTCCTCTTTCAACACTACACTATAAATGCGCCCCTGACATTTATAATAGATGCAGACGTTGTTGCTCATTCTATCCTGTGAAAACAACACCAAACAACTCAATATATACTTATAGTTGTACCCAGTTTTACGCTAGTTGTTCCAAAGTATAATTTAGTTGTCTACAGTTATACGTATTTGTCTTCAGTTATACCACCATTTTTAATTAATAAATTATTATTCATAGTGATACCTAGCTGTCCCTAGTTTTCCTCGCGCAGGAACACAAATTTATTCGATTTCGGGTTCCAATCTACATACAATCCACAACGACTCTACCTCTAAAATGCATTTCTACTCAATTTAAAGTCCCAATCGACACATAATCATTGGCTAAACAACAATGTGCAAACTCATCGATTGAATCTACCAATTCAATCCCTAAACCCAATGGAGCTCAATGGAGATCGACGGAGAAGTGCAAACCTCGCTGGAGATCGACGGACTCGCGACGGAGGCAATGACTGCTGGCCGGAGACGTGACGGCGCCAACGTCGGAACTGGATGGATTCCCCGCGTCGAGTTTTGGCCGTTTTCTTTTTTTTTTGTTATTTTTTCTTTTGCCCAATAGAAACGGACCTGGGCAGGCTGGGTTTGAGTATTTTTGGCTGGATTTGGATAGGAAAAATTTGTCATTTCACATACTCATTAAAAGAGAGAGTGGTATTGAGATTAACTTGGGGTAGTGATGGTTTTGTTTTCCTCATAATGGTTTAGGAGGTGAACCTCGAAAAGATGAGCTTCGGTGTTCTCTGTCGTGAAATAAAGGAGAAGAAGTTGACGTTGACTTTGTCAACATTCCTCTTGGGCTTGTTTTTTTTGGGTCAAATAATGGGCCGTATTCTAGGTCTGATTTTATTAAATCAGAAAATGGGCCATAGAAAGAAAATAATAATAATAATCAAGCCCACCGAAAATAAGATTTGTTTTTTTTTTGGAAGAGAACGTGAGCAGTGACGGTAACGACGTTAAAGCACGACGATGGCGAAGAAGAAGATGGCAGTGATTACTGGTTTAAGTCGCCGGAGTTGGAGGGTGGAAGATTCACGGTTATGCAACTTTCTAAATGAAATGACTTCATGGTTCTAAGACTGATGCAGAATTCACATGATCAAAGATGTTATTCTTAATATGTGAAGGATAAATCGACAGGAGTTGGTTTAAAGTGGAGGTTCTGCAGTAACAAGTCCGGTTCAGGTGCAAGCAAGTACAAGTCAAGGTTTTTTTTTTACTAAAGCCTATGAAGATAAAAATCGAAGCATCATTCAAAAGACTCAAATCTGTAAGAACATTGGTATGCTTTCCGTTGCAATATCACAAGGTAAATATGTGATGTTTTTTGTTGAAGTTTCTGGATATTCAAGGCTGCTTAAGGTTATGGAATCTAGATCTTGGAAGAACACAAGGATGTAGACAGTTTTCAAAAGGGGAAAATTCAAGGTTCATTGATGTGGATTCAGATTGTATCTTGGTTTGTTCTGATTGTTGAAAGTCTAGCTCAAATTGGTGTTCAAGTCTGGTTGAAAGAATAGCTTTTGGAATTTATTGATTCATGGTTATAGGGGACGCCTTAGGAATGATATATATGGTTAAAAAAAAAGCTGTTGAAACATCAAGTTAAGGTCTGGGATTCAAGTTAGAGGTTATAACATGTGAGTATGAAACTGGAGCAAGGAATCTGCTTGAGGCAAAGCAGGTTGATAACTCTTAAAGGTTTCAGGTATGATCAGATTTGAGGAGTCGTTGGGTGAAAGGTTAGTGAATCAGTTTCTCAGAAATCAAGTGAAAAGAACATGTTTCTGGTTCATATGGCTCGGGTCAGAGAGTCAATGAGAAGTTTATTGGCAGGTGGCGTATGGTAAAAAATGGGATATAGGATTGAGACATTCAATGCATATTCAATCTCAGAGCACAAATCAGATTGGGAGCTTCATTAGAAGCAAATGGTTCTTTGAGAGTTTTCTTGGAGACTGTTGGATATAGCTACAAGATGGTTCTACAGTCAAGTACACAAAGATAAAGTGTTAGAAGAAAACAAGGGTCCAAGAACAGGTGAAGATGTCTAAAGGTTCAAGCTAATCATGTTGCAACAAAGGTAAAAAGGTAAGCTTTCGAAGCTTTTTTTTATTGCTTGATGGTGGTGAAGACATCTGGATATCAGTTGCAAGTGTAGCAATTGAAGAGGGATCCAAGAAATGATCAGAATGCAGAGGATAAAAAGATGCATTGGGAAAAGAGAACAAATTTTGGTATACCTATTTGCATCTTAGAGAGGTCTGGTGGATGAATCTTTTGTAGAGTTCACTTGCAGGAGTTCAAGTGAGTTGGAGGCACACCTAAAGAAAGCTCATGAGTATATGGTGAAGATTCAGGTTGATCTCTAAGGGTTAAGATGCTAGTGCCAAAGATAGGTGGAGTTTGCATACAGGTGACTGTGATGCATGGTATATTTACATCAAGAGAGCGACTTCAAGGGTTCTATAGTGAAGTGCTAAGGGCTGTAAGTTGGTGTCTCAGGCATGTCACAAGGTTGTGGATGTGAGATAGGTTTCATGAATAAAACAGTTTGAGTCTGTTGGTGGTATGGTTCTGTTAATTCAGATTAGTTTGAGCAATGGTTGAGCAAAGATATTTGTTTCGAAAGTCTTCCTAACCAGGTGGAGTTAGGCGGCGGGTTCTGTTGGCAACAGCAGTGGTGCAAAGTGATATTCGATGTACAGTGTTCAAGCATGTTATAAGGCTTCAGAGTTATGAAGCATTGGTGACTTAGAGTTTTCTGCAGTTGATTCAAGAAGAATGTGTTTGCAAACATGTATGTTAAAACATAGTGTTTGGACCAAGGTTGTGTCGAAAGTCTGTCCAGCAATGTTGATAGTTGGATGACGTGTTCTGTTAGAAATAATGGCGGTACAAGATGTGTTCAAGGCTAGTATGTTTAAACAGAGAAAACCATGAATTGTTTCAGGTTTGAAGCATGTATGATTCAGAGTTTGCTGCACATAAAGTTCAAGGAGTTTGATTCAAGATTCAATACGCATGAATAGAATCAAAAGGCTAGTAAGGGAATCAAGTTGCAGAGAAACAAAGACAAAGAAAGCTATGAAGGAATCAGTGATGAGTTGAGCTTGACACAGGATGTGTAGCAGCTCGTGTTACAACTTAAGAAGACATATGTGAAAAATATCAAAGTGCCAAGAGTCAAAGGTTATAATAGGCAATTCACAAGAAGACTTCAAGCTGAGCTCAAGGTGGAGATCTCAGAAGAAGCAATCAGGAAGAAAAGCAAAGGAATCATGAGTTGCAGAGAAGTTGAGAGTTGTCTGAATCCAAAGGTAAAGATTGTGAGATATCGGACTTCAGTCAACATACGACTTGGGTCAGTAATTGGGCCTTAGAAAGTTTCTAAGGTTTATTGGTTATAAATACATGTGTACAACTCAAAGAATACCTAATCCTGAGTCTCGAGGATTCCGAGCGCCTTAGAAGCGCCTCGTAAATCGTGAGTGATCTTTTTGTAAACCACATCAGATATATTTTCCAATTCTTCATAATGGATGTTGTGGATCTCGGATCCACCCCAGACATAACGGTTAGAGGCCGTGAATTGGATGAACAATTTTTGTGTTCTTAAATTCGTAAATCAAAAATAAATTTGGAATATGATTAAAGTTTAAATCCTAACAATTGCCAACCCTGTTCTTTGTTTCATTCGCAAACTAAGAATCAAATATGAATGCTCTGTTGTGCATATCATAAATCTTAGTTAATCATAGTGAGTTTAAGTTACCAATTTCGTAGCAAATACACGTCTGATATCTCATAATAAAATTGACCGCAATGAATAACACTATAAAGATCACTACATATTGCACTAGTCTTCTTATGCATTTTTTTTTTGGGTTGAAACTTCTTATGCATTATATATGCTGTTTATACGTTTAAAAGAATGAAAAACCTACTTTTCACACATTTCGAAGCAAAGATGGATTAATATTTAATGTAACACCTAAATCAAAACCACCCCCAAATTTTTTTGGGATGATTGTCTCTATTCTTATGAACGTTTCTCATTTAAGTATCTCTCGGCCACGGCCGCGTGAACCGCTGCTCCAACCGGTAAACTATCTTCATCGATCATGAAATGCGGTGAATGACCGATGTGGACTGATCCGAGCTCTTCATTTCTTATGCCAATGAAGTAGAATGCAGCCGGGATGATCTCTGAGTAGAAGGCGAAATCTTCAGCTCCCATCACCTGTGGAGCTACCGCAAAGTGGTTATCACCCAGCAAATCAACGGTGACTTTCTTTAAGTGTTTGTACATAGCATCGTTGTTTGTGGTTGGCGGGTATATCGCGTTCTGCTTCTCAAAGAAGTTCACTGTCGCTGTGCAACCGAAAACCCCGACCTGTTCCACTAGTACCTGCCGTTACAAAAGATGCATGTTTTTAATATGGTTACACAATACTGGTCCATTCCAATTCGATCCAACATATTTAAAAACCCGTAAATTTACGAAACACAACAAATACTAAAACTCAGTATCCGTTACAACGGAGCAAATAAAAATGACTAAATTTGAACACATGAATATTTATTTTTATCTGGACATATGAATATGTATATAAATAAATTTACATATAAAAACTGCTTGTTTATCATACATCTATTCATCTAGAAGATTTTATTTATCAAATTAATTATAAAATTTTAAAAGTGAAGACCAAAAGTGTAAAAATGATTTTTAAACATTTTTTTTGTTGTTTAAGTTTCAAATTTTCAAACGTTAAAGCTTTCCAAAGCCAAATGTAAAAATAATTTTTTTTTGTTAAGTAATAAATTTCACATTCTAACAAAAAAAAAATCTTTGTAATTCTATTCGGTTTAAGTTTTAGCTGAAATAAGAAACTAAAAATCTATGTATATTGATAATTAAACTAATACAAGTTCGGTTCTATTTTGTTCAGATTTTTTGTTTTAAAATAACATAAATCAATTAGGTATACATATTTTTGTGGGATTGAGTTTGATATTTATATTCGGTTTGGGCTGGTCAGTTTTGTTTGCATGCCATTGTAAATTTGGTTGGGCCCTGTTTCTAAACTGGCCATGTTAGAATTATGTTGGAACTTATGAATCCTTGGTTTTGGAACGGATCCAATTTATGCAATTCAGAATGAAAGAAAAATTGTCAAAAAACCCAAAATCATAATTCAAGTGGTTATACGATACGCACCTCTCGAATACGTTTCATAAGGTAGTAGAAGCTTGAGTTAGAAAAAGCTCTAAATGTGCCGCCGAGAACCACCGTGTCTGGCGCCACATCGAGACTGCGACCGCCTTCAAATGAAGTTACCGACACAACCTATAATTCGAGAAAATTCAAATCAGAATTCAGTTTTGCATTATTTGAATATCTGGCGGTGAATTTTGAGAAGCACCTGAGCATCAAGAGGACTAGCTTCACGGGATACAATGCCTTGGAGGCTTATGACCGCGGAAGAAGCTGCCAGAATAAGATCAGCAGAGCCACCGCTCTCCTCCACAGTGATGACCGCCCGGAAAATTCCACATCCAGCAAGCAGAGGACCACTCCTAGATCCAATTACACCCGTTGGATGCTCGTGGGAAACATGGACGGCGAAGATAGCCTCTACATCATCCAAAGCTCGGTCTTCGATCATCTTTTTCGCGCCGTTTCCAGCTTCTTCTGCCGGTTGAAATAACAGAATCACGGTTCCCTGTAAAAATCGATACAAAACAATTACCACATTAGAAAAGAATATTACAGGGTTAGTTTTTCACCTATGTTTTTTTATCGATTAGATGATGCAACAAATGTATAATCATTAATTAAGTTGGTTACACTATAACAAATGAATTAATGGGTGCAGTATACTTGATATGGATATGGATGAATCACAATATTTACGAAAATGACAATATTTACGAAAATGACATACGCATTATTTGTCATCATACCAGAACAGGCACTGACCCACCAAGAAACAAAAATTTTAAAATCTTACCTAGATGTCGAAAAGACATAAACCACTCTTAAATAAGCAATTAAACCAAAAACATATAAATTGAGTTAGCAATTTTTATAAACATGAAACTAATGTTATAGAAAGAGTTTCATCAAGTACCTTGAGAAGATGTTCACGAGACTTAAGAATATGGGCAGCACCAAGAAGCATAGTGACATGTGCATCATGACCACAAGCATGCATTTTGCCTGCAACTTTGCTTTTGTGGTTCCATTCCACTGCTTCCTATTTTACATGACCACACACAATTAATATTATGTTAACTTTAATTTAGGAATAAAATAATTATTTGAAAGCTCTACGTATGCCTTATCTATAAGACTATAACCATTTCACATTAACCACACAATCTATCATTGTCATCATATCTGGTATATCATGTGAGTTGTTACACAATCTCTCTGTCAGCGTGTAACAATATAAAAAGTACACGACATTTCCTAAAATGGAATATTTCACATGGTCACACGGATCAAAAAATATTAGTTTGAGACATTTCTTACGCCAATATATTTGATTACATAAATAAATTGTTTCTCAGACTTTCGAAAACTATAGTTAAAAATCTAAAAGTCTTGACCGGAAAAAAGCATATACAAAGTCTTATTGTTTCACACACACAGACAAGAGTAACACCATGACCATGATTTTTTTTTTCTTAGTGAATCAAATGTCATTTTCGTAAATATTGTGCATCATTTTTCTTGACGTGATTTTTCAAAATAACATAGGTGATGATTGGTATACCAGTTGTTCATGTTTTCATGTTTTGAAAAGGTGATTTCGATATTTTTTACCATTCATAATATTCCTTAAATTTTTAAGTTTTCACGTATTTAAAAAGTGATTACGCTATATACAACTAGCGTGTTAAAAATATAACTAGAAAAAAAACAAAACGTCATTAATCTTCTAAACCTATATTTTCAACGAAAAATGATCCATTCAGCTAACAATTATTCTACTATTCACGTGACATACAAGGGTTCACGTGTGATGTTAAAATATCTCATGCTATTACACCGGATGATGATCCATTAATTTGAAAAATCACTTGCGTTGAAACATTCCACATACGAAATTACCACTGTCTACTACTCCGTATGTTTTGTAAATAGTTTTGTAAATAGTGTCATTTTTATACATTTCACGTAAATTAATAAACTTTTAAAATATACAAATATACCACTAAGTAATATAGTAATAATTAAATGAAAATGATTTAAATCCAAATATTATTATTTATTAAATAAAAGAAAAAACAGAAATTGAATGTAAAAATTACATTGGATACATAGAATAGAATGATATTATTTTTGAAACAAAAAATAAATTTAAAATGACATTGTTTATGAAACTAAAAAAGTATTAAATAATAACAAAATTAATTTTCTGAATTTGATACTGATTAATTATTTATTTTTTTAATTTTTTTATTTTTTTAGTTTAAAATGACATTGTTTATTTTTTTAAGACATTATCCCCCAATTTAGTTATATAGAAAATTCAGATATATACAATAGTAGTTGTATATCTACATAAATTCAATGTATCATAAAAGAGAAGTAAATAGTTGTGAAAAATAATAATTAAGCAACATATGGATCAATAATTAGGATGAATTTAAAATATTTAATAAAATTTATATTATTTTCAAAATTTCACTTGACCCACTAGACCCTCTAATTGTTCCCTTACCTTCGCCAGTAAAGAAACATCAACTTGTTTTGCTACAAGAGAATATGTTTTTTTTTTGTTTTTTTCTTTTCAATAGAATGTTTACCTGAATAGGAAGTGCGTCCATATCAGCCCGAACAGCAACAAAAGGCGGACAACCGGATCCGATCCAAGCCCGAATACCCGTTTTAGCTAACGGATACCTATATCGGATACCCAAACGGTCCAGCTCGGTCCGAACAAGCCTACTCGTCTCGTATTCCTCGAACGCAAGCTCCGGGTTTTCATGGATCGTCCTCCTCACGCGCTTGAGCCACGCAACGTTCTCTGGTTCGTAAGCCAACCGGAGAATCTCATCGGAACATGCTTGGGTCCAGACCCGGCACTCATCTGACACGACCCGACTTGGTAGATCAGATGACTGGTTCTTGGTTGGTGTCGACCGTAGTAGTATGTTGTTGTTGGGATAATTCACTTCTAGGAAGGGTAATTCGGTGGCGACGGTGAGAGAGAGGTTGATTATGGTTAGGGAGATTGAGAGAAGGTTGAGTTTATGGAGATTGTCCATAACTTTGAGAGAGAGAGAGAGAGAGATTTGGGCATGTGGGGATAAGAGAAAGAGAGATAAAGGATTTGAATGAAGAGCGAGATTTGGGCATGTGGGGATAAAAGGAGAGAGATTTGGACATGTGGGGAGAGCGAGAGAGATATTTGGGCATGTGGAGAAAAGAAGAGGTAAGAGAGAAATTGGGCACGTGGGTTAATTAGGCGTCGAATCGTAACAGATGGGGTGGGGGACCCATTAGTTTCACCGACTCTTTTATCTCATTTCATCCTTTTTTGTTTTAAGTAGTCGGTACGAATCAGATATTTTTGGGGTTTGATTGATTAACTCTATTTGGATTTATCATTTTAATTAAATTTAGGATCTGCTTGATACATATTTAATCTATTAAAACATATATTTTTTTTTTGTCTAATTGTATCCAACTAGAAAAAAAATATTCTAATATATTTATATTCTGGATAACTATTATTTTTTTCATTTTATTTATGTTGTCAAATAGATATTTTTAAGTAATTTAAAAAATTAATAATATTTAGTTCAATTAAATAGTAGTTTAATTAATTAATCCGATTATATATATATATATTAGTTTTAATTCTTAAATAAAAAAATTCATACTATACCAAAAATAAATTAAATAGTTAAAATTATAAATAAAGTCTATTATTATTATAAATTACATATTAAAAATAATTAAATTTTTTATTATTATTCTGTTACAAAAAATAATATTAGTTATTTTGAATTTAATATAAATTTTTTGAGATCTCATTAATAGTTACAAACAAAATAATCGGAATTAATAACAAAATATGTTTTTTCTAAATTTAAATCTTATTAATACACTCAGATGTATAATTAAATATTTTTTAAATTGAAAAAGGAATATATTATTAATTATATTTGCACAACCATAAATTCGATCATGCATATGGACAACATTCAGTTACTAATACCGATTCAATATTTTTTATTTACATATATAAAATGATTGATATTTTAGGAATCACAAAATTTTAAGAATTTTTAATTTATAATTATATTCAAAATGCAAATTTAATTCATCTTGGTCATATTATCTTTAAAAAAAACGATAATTTTTAGAAAGAAAATATTTAAATTCTCTATATTGTGGCACAAATTTACAGATTATGTTAATTCATATATCTTTAAATTCTTGCCACAATATAGGGAATTTAGAGAATATACCAAGAAAATCCTATCAATATCAGCCAATTAAATTGGTGTGCAGTTTTGAATAGCTTAATCTAACAAAAACTAAATTTAGGAATTTGTCTTTACATCAACATTTAATCATGTCACACTTATGTCAATAATTCTTCATCTTATGGTTGATTTGGAAAGGTATGCATATAACCAAAATTATGCATATTTCAGTTCAGTTTAATACAAATTTCTTAGGCATATTACTTATTGAATTCTCATAATTAATATCATTTTCTTGCATTATAAGAGAAATCATGTCTTTGATTTAGGGTGATAAATCGGGATTTTGGTCGTTTTATTTGCTTTTATAAAACTGTAACAAAGGAATAAAATGATGGTTACAATCTTTTTTTAAAGATCAGTTTATATTAAAAAATTTGGATATCTAAAAACAATTTACACTATTTACACCAAATTAAAACATATTTTGATTTTTGAAATATTTTTCTGTTTAAACATATTTTCCTTCTTTTTGTGTGTTTTGTATATACAAGAATTCTAAACTCACATTGCTTCAAATAGTATAAGTCAAAACGAAATAATATTTGAAGCATATACAAAAGAAGATGGTACTCAAGAAGCTAGGAGACCCGGGATCCTTTACCTTACCTTGTGCTCTTGGTCCTCTAGCTTTCAATCATTGTTTATGTGATTTTGGAGCAAGTGTAAACCTCATGCCATTTTCGGTAGCTAAGAGATTAGGCTTCACGCGCTACAAAGCATGCAACATCTCTCTAATATTGGCGGATAGGAGCGTGAGGGTTCCTATTGGTCTACTTGAGGATCTACCAATTGTGGTGAGGATTTCATCGTCCCCACGGACTTTGTGGTTCTTGAAATGGATGAGGAATCAAAAGACCCTCTTATCTTTGGTAGACCATTCCTAGCAACCGCGGGAGCGATAATCGACGTGAGGAAGGGCAAGATAGATCTCCATTTGGGTAAAGGAGAAGTGCTTGAGTTTGATATCAACAAAGTGATGAAGAAGCCCACTATAGACGGCCAATGTTTCTACATTGAGACCATGGACGAGCTAGCCGATGAATTACTTGAATAAATGAGAGTAGAAGACGGGTTAGAAGTGGTTTTGACGAAGGAGCACGGCGATCATGGGTTTTTGAGCAAGGAAAGTCAAGGTTATGAGCTTCTCATGGATTCTCACAAACCGGTCGACAAGGACACCACATTTATTGAGTTGTTCATCCGGGGTACCACGGTTCAAGAAGAGTTCGTTCTAGCCATCGAAGAGACTAGCAATGG
The DNA here is from genome assembly GCA_030161315.1 of Eutrema japonicum. Lineage (NCBI taxonomy): Eukaryota > Viridiplantae > Streptophyta > Magnoliopsida > Brassicales > Brassicaceae > Eutrema > Eutrema japonicum. The sequence continues at coordinate 36,117,671 of BSQW01000001.1, forward strand.
TAAGACTAGTTTTGAGGATGACGATTGGAGCGAGCTCAAAGCCCCAAAGGTGGACCTAAAGTAACTTCCCGCGGGATTAAGGTATGCGTTCTTAGGTTCAAACGAGTCATACCCGGTTATTTTGAACGAGAGTCTAGATGAAAACGAACTATCCTCCCTTCTTGTGGAACTTAGGAAGTATAGGAAAGCAATTGGCTATTCTTTAGATGATATCAAGGGTATTTTCCCAAGTTTGTGCACGCATAGAATCCATTTAGAGGATGAATCAAGGACCTCTATTGAACATCAAAGAAGGTTAAACCCTAATTTGAAAGATGTTGTAAAGAGAGAGATTCTTAAGCTCTTGGACGCGGGCATTATCTATCCAATATCGGATAGTACGTGGGTCTCCCCGATTCATTGTGTGCCTAAGAAATGGGGGATGACGGTTGTTAGAAATGACAAGAATGAAATGATTCCTACTAGGATAATAACCGGGCATAGGATGTGCATTGACTATAGGAAGTTAAACTCATCTACTCGAAAAGATCACTTTCCGTTACCTTTCATAGATCAAATGCTTGAACGTCTCGCTAATCATCCTTTTTATTGTTTCCTAGACGGTTATTCGGGTTTCTTTCAAATACCCATACACCTGAATGACCAAGAGAAAACAACTTTCACATGACCTTACGGTACCTTCGCATATCGAAGGATGCCGTTCGGGTTGTGTAATGCTCCCGCAACTTTCCAACGTTGTATGATGTCCATTTTTTCCGATCTTATTAAAGACATGGTAGAGGTCTTTATGGACGACTTCTCCGTGTATGGATCTTCTTTTGGTGTTTGCTTGTCTAATCTTTGTAGGGTCTTGCAACGATGCGAAGAAGCAAACTTGGTGCTCAATTGGGAGAAGTGCCATTTTATGGTACGTGAGGGGATCGTGCTAGGACACAAGATCTCCGAGAAGGGCATAGAGGTGTACAAAGCCAAGATTGAGGTGATGGTTAGTTTGGAGCCGCCTAAGTCGGTCAAAGACATCCGGTCTTTCTTGGGTCATGCGGGGTTCTACCGAAGGTTCATCAAGGACTTTTCAAAGATTACTAGACCCCTCTCACGGTTGCTTTGCAAAGAGGTCGAGTTTGTGTTTGATGAAGAGTGCATGGGAGCATTCTTAGAGATCAAGAAAGCGTTGATTAGCGCCCCTATAGTCCAAGCACCGGATTGGGACCTTCCGTTTGAAATCATGTGTGATGCTAGCGACTATGCGGTTGGAGCCGTTTTGGGTCAAAAGAAAGACAAGAAGACCAATGTGATCTACTATGCTAGTAGAACTCTAGACGATGCTCAAACTAGGTATGCAACCACAGAGAAGGAGTTGTTGGCCGTAGTCTTTGCCATGGAGAAGTATAGATCTTATGTTGTGGGTTCAAGGGTGATTGTCTACACCGATCACACGGCTTTAAGATACATTCATGCAAAACCGAGACTATTACGTTGGATCTTGCTACTCCAAGAATTCGATTTGGAGATAGTAGACAAGAATGGCATAGAGAACAGAGTAGCGGATAACTTGTCTAGGATGAGGATAGAAGACCTCGTCCCCATTGAAGACAAGCTTCCCGAAGAAAGTCTCATGGTTGTGAAGGTATTGAGAAGGGGGGTTGAAGCCGTGAATGGTATAGAGGATGCTAGGGGTCTACAAGATGAAAGCTCCCATGGTTTGCGGATCTAGTCAACTACCTAGTTTGTGGGAAGGAACCGCCTTTGGATGGGTATAAGAAGAAGAAGTTCTTCCACGACGTTACTAGATACTTTTGGGATGAGCCCTACTTGTACAAGTTGTGTTCGGATGGGTTGTATAGAAAGTGCGTAGCGGAAGAAGAATTGCAAGGGATCCTACTCCATTGTCACGGGTCAAGCTATGGCGGGCATCACGTATCCTATAAAACCGCTACAAAGGTCTTGCAATCCGGTTTTTGGTGGCCTTCATTATTCAAGGATGCACACAACTTTGTCTCCACGTGTGATGCATGCCAAAGGAAAGGGAATATTGGGAGAAGAGATGAGATACCCCAAAACCCAATCCTTGTGGTGGAGATGTTTGACGTGTGGGGCATCGACTTTATGGGACCTTTCCCGTCATCGTATGGTAACCAATACATATTGGTGGCGGTCGATTACGTCTCCAAATGGGTGGAAGCCATTGCAAGCCCGACCAACGATGCCAAAGTCGTTCTAAAACTGTTCAAGTCCGTAATCTTCCCAAGGTTCGGAATCCCAAGAGTGGTCATTAGTGATGGGGGCAGCCATTTCATCAACAAGGTGTTTGAAAGCTTACTAAAGAAGCACGGTGTGAAGCATAAGGTAGCAACGCCTTACCATCCTCAAACGAGTGGCCAAGTAGAAGTGTCAAACCGGCAAATCAAAGCCATACTTGAGAAGACGGTTGGGGGTTCAAGGAAGGATTGGGCCAACAAGTTGGATGATGCTTTATGGGCATACCGGACCGCCTTTAGAACACCTATAGAGACTACACCATTCAACTTGCTTTATGGGAAGTCATGCCATCTACCGGTTGAGTTGGAATACAAGGCCCTATGGGGGGTGAAGCTACTTAACTTTGACATCAAGACCGTACAAGAGAGGCGGTTGATCCAACTTCACGAGTTAGAGGAGACTAGGCTCGATGCCTATGAGAGCTCGAGAATCTGCAAGGAGAGGACCAAAGCATTCCACGACAAGAGGATTGTGCACAAGGACTTCAAGGTTGGGGACCTAGTGTTGGTATTCAATTCCCGGTTGAAGCTCTTTCCCGGGAAGCTCAAGTCAAGGTGGTCTGGTCCGTTTGAGGTTAAGGAAGTAAGGCCGTATGGGGCCGTTGTGCTTATTAACAAAGAAGACCAAGATTTCATTACAAACGACCAAAGACTCAAACCCTACCGGGCATATCAAACCCTACCGGGCATATCAAACCCTACCGGGCATATCAAACCCTACCGGGCATATCAAACCATTGAGAAGGGAGGATCGATCCCCCTCGATGATGTCCCTCTAGCTTGAGAACGGTAACAAACGTCGAACTTAGTGACGTTAAACAAAAGTGCTCTTGGGAGGCACCCCAAGCTTATCATTGTACATATTTTCTTTTTGTTTATCTTTCTTTTCTATCTTTGCTAGATCTTTTTGATGTTTTTGTTGAGTATGCATAGGATTTCAAAGCCAAAAAGGCGAATACCGAGCAGTGACACCGAGGAGTGACCTCGGTATGGACTTACCAAGAACAATACCGATGTCACAGGTCGGTATCACAGCTCGGTATGGAAACAGGAGGAAAACCTCCTTAACACCGACGAGCGATACCGAGGAGTGACCTCGGTATTGATTAATACCGAGGTGTGACACCGAGGAGTGACCTCGGTATTGACCAATACCAAGGTGTGACACCGAGGAGTGACATCGGTGTTCGCCGAAAATTTTGAAAAATTCGGACCCGATCCAGGTAAGATCCGTCCCGACCCAGGTAAGCCTCCTTCTTCTTCCTCTTCCACGCGACCAGACCCAATTTTTTTACCTTCTCTTTCGCGATTTCAAGAGAGAAAATTCTCAATCTCCCTCTTTTCTCAACCAAATTTGGTGATTCAAAGCCCTATAATCTCGATTTTCACTGCTCTTTTTGGATTTATCATCATTTCAAGCATCTAATCCAAATTCCCCAAGGTATTATTCAATTAAATTTTTGAAAACCATAATTTTGTTCTTGAAGAAACATTGCTTGAATATGGTTTGATATTGTTGTTCATTTATGCAAATACCTTGGGGATGGTTTATCTATACTTAAACTTGATGATTCATATGCAAGATTTTGAGAAATTGGGATTTTGAGAGTTAGGGATTGTGAATTGGGATAATTTGTTTGTTAGGTGCGAATTGTGACCTTCGTTCATTGCTCTAAGATCATCTTTTGGTGACCCCTTGTTGATTTGATAAGAAATTGTACCTATGCTCATGAATAGTCTCTAGCATATTTGTAGGTACAATGTCGGACAAGGGCGCTCTATCGACACGGGCACGGACCAAGGTTTCAACAGTTGGGAAAGGGAAAGGAATTGCCCAAGCTACGGCCGCGGAAAAAGGAAAAGGGATTGTCAAAACTAGTGCCAAGGCAAAAGCCAAAGCCACGACCACGGCAAAGTGAAAGGGGAAGAGAGTCGAAGAAGAGGTCGAGAGAGAGAACCCAAGTGGAGATGTCCCCATGCCGGGACGGACAAAGCCAAGTGAGCAAGAGTATTTCGACAAATTTTGCCTAATGAAATCCGAGCAAGGCAAATTTGTCGATACGGAGACAATGGAGAGAATGGGTATAAGCGACGAAGTGTGGGCTCTCTTTGAGAATATAGGGCTAAGGAAGTTCATGAGCATGAAACACGAAGCTACCAAGGCACTCACCGGCAAGTTCCTAGCCACCCTACGAGCTAAGTTCTACGACATGGAGAATGCAAACTTCGGATTTGGAGTTCTAAAGTTCGGACTCGAGGGAACAACCTACACCGTCAACTTTCACGAGCTTTGCGAGATATTCGGGTTTAAAGAAAAGGTACTTACGGCGGGCAATACTTTGACTACCCGGCAAACGAGCTCCGAAATCTTTGGCCAACAATTGCAAGCGGGGAGTTTAGAGCCGGTGACTCTAAGAGTGCGAGCATAAGGCACCCGGCAATCCGGTACGCACACAAGGCGTTGGTCCACAATTTCTACCATAAGGTAGAGATTGACACGGTTACTACGGAGGAGATGAAATTGTTGGGGCTGGTCTAAAGCCTATCCTACCAGTTCTCGCAAACGGTATGGCATTCGAGGGCCCGGAGAGAATTCCTTGTCTCGCAACGCTCTTGGTGAGACACTTGTTCCATTACCGGGATTGGGCTTGGAAGACAAAGTCGAAGAAAGCCGCGATTTGCCTCGGTTGGGTGATAACTCCAATTCTCATGGAAAAGGGGATCAAAATAGCACTTGCCCAATATGATTGGAAATCTTTGGATATGGCATACCTTTCCAAGGTTAAGTTCTTCAAAGGATACATCGAAGGAATAAATGGCTTATAACCTCCAACTCACCGAGAAATCCTTGGCACAAATCCCCTTACCCAATCCCGCAATCACCAATTTCAATGACCTAAGGAACGTCATGTTCATCCCTCCACAAGATTACCTCTACAACTCCACCGTCGACCCACCTATGCAAGCATTCCGCAAGAAAACACAACGGAGAACCGCTATCGAGGAACCAATTGACCTCGACGAGGGAGGACCTAATGAGTCATCACCCGAGACCGTCTACGGTAGTGAGCACTACCACTTTGACCCCTATGATGGGGCTATCACTAGCCAAGCCACAAGACACGCTCACCACCAAACTCGTCTCCTCCAACGAATATGCAAGTGGCAAAACAAAAACATGAAGAAGATGGTCAAAACGATCAAATCTTTGAAGAAGACGGTGAAAGCCATGGGTCGAACCATCAATGAGCTAAAAGACGGAGGTTGTGGAGCGAGATCATCAAGAGCCGGTGAAGGAGGATATGTCGTCACGGATGCTAACCTCGCGCCTCGAGGAGATGATTGGGAGCTAGCCATTGGCTCTAGCCGTCCCACGGCCCGACCGGAAAGGGCAACAAAGAGAAGAGCGATGCGGTCTCCGTCTCCCGTCTCAAGTAATCCATCCTACTCAATGGGGTCTACATCCCCATCTCCAAGCTTCTATGTACGAATCCAAAACTCTTGTATATATTTTCTTTTAAGTCGTGCATTGTATAGCTATCCCTTGTTTTTGGTCCATTCCTTAGGTTTATTTCACACCGATACGGTGTGATTTAAGTTTGGGGGAGGGACCGGTATCTAATAACATTTGTTTTTGTCTTATTTTATATTTTCATCTTGAGTCTCATGCATACATCTAAGGCATAGAAAAACCAAACAAATTTGAAAAATTTTGAAAATGAAAAGACAAAAAGAAGTCATTTAGGATGCATTTGCACTTCATATAGGATTGAGTCTATAATGCATAGCACGTAGATAATGCATTGCATACGCATTAGGAGCTAGAATGATTCCCCTTTGCGAAGTATTGCTTTAAGAGTTTAAGTCCTATGCTCTAGATCTCGTGTGCGAAATTAAGGTCGAACCATGTTTGGATTTCATGTCTCATTACTTAGTTCTTAGCCAAAGCAAGTTGATTTGAGTCCATTCCTACTTAAGTGATAACCATAATTCGATATTGTAATTATCATGTTTATGCATTGCATAGTGAATGCATGGTTACCACATACATATTTGGGCTATCTTATCCGCTTTGCCACTCTCTTGTTAGCCCGAATAGCCGATTCTCATCATTGGAACGGTTAACCACTCCTTTAACCCAACCTCTTTTCAAGCCAAATGCTACTTGTGAGTGATTGTGAGGCTTTTTTCGAATCAACTAGGCAAAAGGTGTTGAGTTTATAACGACAAGGAAAAACTTCCATGTAGAACTAGCTCGGCATAAATGAGTTAGACATAGGATAAGGCTAGATAGGTTGGGAACTTGGGACAAGGTAGAAAGAGGAGATTGCGGGAATGAGAAAAAGGGATGAAGAAGAATAGGGGATAAGCAAAAAGCTTGAAATGCTTGGCTATAGTCGTTTATGGAAAAGGCTCTAAGTGAAAAAGAAAAGAAATTAGTCTCTAGTCTTCAAAAGAAAGAAGGAAAGCCAAAAAGGCTAAAGCAAAGAAAAGAAACAAGAGAGACTAGAGAAAATAAAGAAGAGCTAAGTAAAGAAAAATGTTGAAAGCCAAACCGTTTGGTGAAGAAGGAAATCCCCTAAGTGTTTAAAGAGAGAAGTAAAGTGAGATGATATGAGTAGTGAAGGCAAAATGCCTTGCAAAAAAGGGTAGTTTAGGAGGATCTTCATTGGGGTTTAGAGATTAGGGATCAAGTTCGATATGGGGCATTTGGGTAGATGGAAGTCAACCTTGTATGCATCTATTGGGCTTTACTCTTAGCATTTTGCATTAGTTGATTCATTTTGAGAGAAACCCTCGCTCGGAAACCGTCACTTGTATCGAGATCACCTTTATCTCGAAACCTCTACCCTAGCCAAATGCATTCACTTGCTTTGCATAAGCATGATTCACTTGGAAAAAGTCTAATAAATGTTAAAGGATTGGATGATTTGAAGGCTTGTGTAGGTTGAGATTTGAGCTTGGTTCATGTAAAGATGAGCATGGCTAACCCCTTTTGAGTAGACATGTTTGATCATACTTTAGAGTTTGCACTTGGACTTGAACTCTTTTAGTGATGCTTTTGCTCGAGGACAAGCAAAGAAGTAAGTTTGGGGGAATTGATATAATCATATTTTGCATCATTCTAGCATCCGTTTCCTTTAGGTTTCGAGTCATTTACATGTAGTTCATGATATCTCTTTAGCATTTTAGTCATTTTAGGAGTCTAGTGTGTCCACATTTAGTCCTAGAGAGTCCTTGCATGTTTTGGATCGCATTTCAGGTGCTAAAGAGGAGACTCGAGAACCGAGGAAAGGAGACAGAAACCGTACCGATGTCACTGGTCGGTATTGGTGCTCGGTATCAAAAGCAGATGAGTTACACCGAGGTCACTGCTCGGTGTAACTGATCGGTATAGCCCGACGGAGGAAAACAGCCACAATACCGACGTATAACACCGAGGAGTGATGTCGGTATCGAAGCTTCAGGGGATTGTACCGATGTCACTGCTCGGTGCTGCCACAGGAAGAAACCCGGGGGAAAAGTCCTTAATACCGAGCAACGATACCGAGGAGTGACCTCGGTATCCACTGAAGATCACCAGCCAAACATCTCCTCAATACCGACGCCATTGCTCGGTGCTCCTCGTCGGTGCACTAACCCATGCTCAATACCGAGGTGTTACACTGAGCAGTGACCTCGGTATTGGCCAAACCAGAACTTTTTATCCATTTAAACCGGGTCGGTACCCGGTTTGTCCCGGGTCGACCCGGTTTGTCACTATTCACTATTTAAGCCCAAAAACCTAATTTGGAGGGGCTAAGTCTTTTCTTAAGCAAAAACCCTCTCTAAGAGTGATTTGTAAGAGATTGATCCTTTTGATTTTATGCAATTTGAGTATTTTTTCTTGATTGAATCCATCTATCTTCTACTTTCTAATCATCCAATCATCTTGATCATGAGTTTTAACACTTGTTTTCTTGGATTTGTTAAACCAATGATGATTAGTGAGTAGTCTTAAGGACCTTGGGATAGGGTAGATTAGGGTGATCTAGGGTTTGATTAGTGGTATTTAGGGTTAGATAATCTTATATTCCTTCTTGTCTAGAGTCCCCAATGCTAGATCTAGATTGAAAGAGTGGATCTAGATCACAAAGAATTTCATGAACACCAAGTGTTTGATGAAATGCCAAGACCAACTAGACAAAAGATTTATGTTCCTAGCCTAAGATATTAGTTGTTTAGGAAATATCTTTGGTTGATCTTGTTATGATCCTTAATGCTTGCTAGTTGTTAATCCACAAATGATGATTTGCTAATGGACTTGATAATTAACAAAGTGATTAGTTGCTTGAAAGAGAACTAATCTAGATTAGAGATCTATTGCCTAGGAATTAGCTTCTTGAGTAAATGAACACCACTAATTGGACTTGGATCACCTTATATCATTAACCTTATCTCTTGCTGCGCTTCTGTTATTTGGATCACAAATCGTTTAGTTATTACTTCGCTTAATTTGAACTTGAATACTTAATCACCAATTACCTTGTTTAGCTTAAATTACTTATGAACCTTGCATTCTTAGTGTTTAGAACAATCCTGATTATGGATTGATAAGCTCCTTACTACATCGTATTGGGGATACTGATACCTCCTAGAGACTAAAAAATCTTATATCAAACATCCACATTCCCCCACCCTCTCTCGCCGAAACGCCGATGACGTACTGAACATTATCATGTGTTGTAACGTACGATTCATTGAAATAGAATCTTTGAGTGATAGAATAATACTCTACAAATATGGAATAGACATCGATACTTTGTTGACACAAATTTACAAAGGTTTTCCAAGCGCATTAAGGCATTACATCATCAATATTTAACACAAGATAAAATATAGTAATAGTGCTGACGAATTTACCTTCAATCGTTTGTTATTTGTATTAACTTCACTACCACATCCTTCTTCATTCATGGTGTTTGTTAAATTTTAGGTTAGTCTGTTAATGGTAGAAGTAATACGAAACATCATTTAAACACATCATTTAAACACATCATCGATCGTTTCTATCCACACAAAACATATGAGGGATTTTTGAATTTCAAATTAATTAAATTGGTGTGGTAATGTTAGTGATGTGATGGTTTAGACTTGCTGAGACGTAAAGCCTACACCCCTACTTCAGCGTGTGTCAGAGCAATGCTCTCTCTCCATTTTTCCTGCTCAGCTCAATGATAGAGGTGGTAAATGTTCCAAGTTTTACCCCTAAAAACAAACTGTAAGTGCACAACAATCATTGCAGTGTATTAAGGGATCGAATCCACAAAAACTTGTGTATCTATGATTTATAAGAATTCTAATTTCGTCTAGACCTATCAATGTTCGGAAATGGGTGTCACGATTCATAGTAAAGAAATAAGTAAACGAATGCAACTAAATAAACGGTGTAAAGATCAGAATTAAAGGGGGTTGGGGGGGGGGGGGGGGGGCAGGGAATTCTTCGGGGTTCATGGATCAAATCAAGCAAGCTAGTAGTTAGGATTTAAAGCAACATAGTCGACTGGGTTCTAGAACTCAAACACGGAAGTGTAGTTAACCTATTTTTGCAGCTTTAAATACCTATGTCTAACAACTTAATTACTCAGCTTTCGTTGGTAACCACACAATATATTCAAGTTCATTAACATTCAAAAAGCTCTATAACTATGCTTTTGTATGGTAATTGCTCGCTACTCTAGTTCATGTTAATAAATTCAACACTTTCGTGGTTATATCTTCCTTAGATCAGTCGTTAGGTGATCAATCACACAACATGCATTAACGAACAAGAATATAACGAAGAACCCTAATAATTATCCTAAGTCTAACAACCTAGCATGAATGACCCATGATTAAACCCCTTCGAAAACCCTTAAACCCAAAAAATAAACTACTCAGACATAGATTCGTAAAACATCATTAGATTCATGAAGTATGCGAAATCAGTAAAAGAAATAAAAAGTTTTAAAAATCTTCTCTATGAAGTACAAAGTTAGAGATCTGCTTCCTAAAAAACAAAGAAGAAAAGTGGATGCTACTATGTGTATGTGTTTCGGTGATGATAATGTGTGTGTCTCGTTGGTGTCTCCCTAAGTAATGTATTTATATGGTCTTCAGCTCTCTTGAGGCGTCTTAGCGTTTTCCTTGTGCAAACAAGTAACGGTTTTAAAGTGGGCTTACAAATGGGCCTGGTGCGGGATGAGTTGAGTCTGGACGCATGAGGACTACTCCTGGCCGCGGGTGCGGCCTCTTCTGGCGTGGCCAGAGTGGCTTCTTCTCTTGCTTCATCCTTCGAGACAGTTTGACAGGACTTCAGTAAACTTTATGGTTCTTGAGATTGAACCGTCGGATTGTCTTCAAACCACTAGGATGTGAAAGATGGTTGAATGCTCTATCGTATTTGCAAAATTGAGATTGATCCGATGGCGGGAAGGTCTTTATCGGAAGTCGGAGTTTTGGTAGTCCAAATCTGTCCAAAAACGGATTTCTGGTCCACTTTATGTCTCTTTAGCCCAAATTGCATGAAAATACTTTTGAAACTCCAAAACATTGAAATCCCTTGAAAACCAATAGAAACCAAGTTAAAATACATGCAAAAGATCTTGAAATCATATCCAAAAATGTATAAAAATGGGTTATATCAACTCCCCCAGACTTAGATGTTTGTTTGTCCTCTAACAAAACATAAATCAAAGCTCGGAAAGAAGTTTGAAAATCACATGAAATCACAAACCTCATAGACCGTCCTTCTAAACCATAAATATTGAGTTGCATTGATCTAAGCCCAGTCTAGAAAATTCTCACCAAAATTCATGTGTCACTAGTCTACGGTTTCCGTCATGCCACTACAAGAAATTTGACTATTGATAACATAACCAGATAGCGTTTTTGATGTTTATGCTATGTTTGACTAAACCGTATATTTTAGATAGCGTTTAGTTATTTGTAAATGCTATCAATGTGTTAAGTGGGAAAAAAAAATCCACGCAAACAATTTTTAAGCGGGGACTATACATTAAAGCGCTATGAAATGGTTTAAGCAGGGACTAAAAATTTTAAGTCCCGCGTGACTGAGAAAAAAAAGAAAAGCGTTTAAGAACAAAATTTCTTTTGCTCGTCTTTTCTCATCTGTTCTTTCGTTCTCATTCTTTAGATTTAGGGTTCCAAACCGGTCACCTAACGCAGAGTCAGAAGATATAAGATTTCAATCTTCGCCGATGTCCATCGCGAATGTTTCGGTTTCTTCCTTCGGCGAGCCACCAGAGAGATTCTCCGATCCAGAAACTGAGAAAGCCACCGGAGAAATTCTCCGATCCAGAACCTGAGACGCTGATTCAAAACTGAAAACCCTAGCCGTTACATATCCGTTCGAGGTAGTAGTCTCTAGTGGCACTCTTGCGGTGGCTCTTCAAGTCTCTATCCGTTTCTTCTTCCTCTTGTAGGCCTTTATCTCTCTCTGCTCCGTATCTTCAGAGTTGCTTTGATTTATCAAAATTTAGTTGTATGTTCGTCTAGATATGAAGATGATATTGTTCGATCTGAGAAAAGTGAAGATGGAGGAGGAGACCAGGAAATTCACGAAGGTAATGAAACCAATTTGTTTTTTAGGTTTTCGAAATTTGGGGTTTTTGATTTACATTGATCCTCTGCTGCTTCGCTTTCGGTTTTCAGGGCTTCGGGCGAAAGTAAGTTATTGTGAATCCACATAGCAATTACTTACCCTCTGAACTCTTGGACAAGTAACTATCTCTGAATCCCAAAATTTAATAAGTAATTCCTCCTAAAATCGTTTTACTTGTGAGTTTTTGTGATTCCTGGAGATATTTCAGTTCTTTGTTTTGGTGGTATAATAGTACTCGAGTCATCTTACTTCTCTATGTTTCTTTTGGAACCTCACTAGGCAAACATGTAATATTTATGGATTCGGAGTTTGAAAATAGTCTTCGACCTGGAACTTGAAGAAGTATGAACCCGTGCTTGATTCGTCGTCTATTAGCCCGCATGTAAAATCCTTGAAACCTTCCAAGACTATGGTTATAACCGATCTTACCGCCACTCTTGTACGCTCATGCTTTCTAAAGTTTAACTACCCTTGCCTGATTTGATGGTAATTAAGCACAACAAAATTTTCTTCAAGATATGTTTTAACAAGTTATTGAACTAGGTTGTGCTTTGATTTACTTTCTGAATGTGATTTATATGCATATCGCAGATGAAGCATGTGAAATGTGGACCCGTTAAGTCGATTAAAGTCTAGAGGCAAGTTAAGTATATATATTTTGGTTTCTTTGGTTTTTTTGCTTGTTTCATTACTTAAGCTTTTTTCTCTGTATATATATTTATAGGAAGAAGCAAGTAACACAGTGACAATTGGTATCTCGGATGAGCATATAGGATTGGTCCTTGGCCGTGGAGGAAGAAACATCATGGAAATCACTCAGGTTTGTAATTCGTACCTCCCTTGTTCAAAATTCACAGTCTCGTATCCATGTGCATTGCAGGAACAAGCGGCCTCACAACATCTAAGAAACTCTTCACGTTTTGTCTATGTGCACTCCTTTTGGCGTCACTATCTCTCAGTCTATGTCGACTTCACATGTTCAATTTAAATAGTGTAATTTGTCTTCATTTTTATAAATACATTAATTTTTCTTTTTAAATTAAATGTAATTAAATTAAATTAATATTTCAGAAAGTTGAAGAGGCTCTTAAAAAGGATTCCGATGGAACAGAGAAAAGGAACTGTGCTAGAAGATGAAGTTGGCTTTATGTAGTTTGATAAATATTATGAATACAATTTTTGTTGCAAGTAATTTAAGTATATATATATATATTTTTTTGTAAAATATTATTACTATTATTGATTATTTTTCGTCCTTATGAATTAAAATTGAAGCTTTTGGAATTCAAAATTCAATTAATAAACAAACGAATTCTTTTTTTTAATATAAAAATAAAGCAAACATATTTGTTATATAAAAATAAAAAAATTAGAAAAAACGAATTCAAGGTTATATTTTAGGGTATATATAGAGTTTAGGGTTTGAAATGAAATATTATTTCTTTTTAATTTTCTAACTAAGAATTAAAAATATAAAAACTTATTATCTCATAATATTATAAATTTTGGCGATTTTTAATAAAATAATATAATAAAAAATTATAACTAAAATAAAATTTATAATCTTACAAACATTTGATTTAGTGTTTAGGGTATTGGATGGTTAGGGTTAGGGTTAGGGTTAGGGTATTGAAGGGTAAGGGTTTAGGATTCAACACTTGCAATATTTTTTTCTATTTACTATTGACATAGAGTTTGGGGCATATATACAGTTAAGGGTTAAGTGTATAGGGTTAAGAGTTTGGTTTAGTGTATAGAGTTTAGGGCATATAATATAATTTATTTGTAATTTTCTAATTTACAATGCAATTAATATACAATGATTTTGTCTAATACGTATAACATAATCTAAATAAGTAAATATATAATATTTTACAGATATAATTAAAATTAGAGTTTAGTCTTTATTTAGGGTTTGGAACATTGTATAGCTTTGGTTGTGTTGATTTAAGGTTTATGGTTTAACTTATGTTTCCAATTAAAAAATGAAAATGATTGGAAAAGAAAGTAAAATGATTGCAAATGTAATTTTTTTGTAATTACCCAATTAACAATGTAATATACAATAAATTTATCTTTTAATGTGTAAATAAAATTTCAAAATTATAAATAAAAGAAGAATCAAGTCATGAATATTTGATTTAGGGTTTAGGACATTGACATTTAGTGTTTAGATTATGTTGATTTAGGATTTTAGGTTATGTTGATTTATGGGTTTTGTTATATTGTCAATTAACAATTAAAATGATGGCCAATGATTAGAAATCATTACAAATGATTAGAAATCATTACAAATAATTGCAAAATCATTGTAAAAATGATTACAAACATATATACAAACCCTACAAACTAATGATAAGTTAGTAAATCTTTAATCTATAGTTTAGTGTAACAACATTTGCTATATAGTTTTTGCTCTAAATTGTTTTGTAAACTCCAAAGTATATATCATTATGAAAGTAAATAATTTATCATAACTTTATTGATATAAAATATTTTCTAAATTAAATATAAATAAAACAAATTAAAAATCGTTTTATTTAGAGTATTAAAAAAACAAACATTCAATAAATGAGAACTAATGGGGATATATCACTCGGATCAATTACATGGCACAATATAACACTGTTAGATCTTACTTATGCTTTTCTTTCTCTCATATCTTACATCGTTGGATCTTTCTTATTTTTTCATTTCTCTTTCTCGTCTCAATCCTTTCTTTTCCTCGTCTTCTCTTCCTCGTCTCACCTCTCTCCTCACGAGCCTCCTTTAACGACGAAGATAGCTAAGCAAAGTTTCACCGAAACACTCACGCCTCTCAGAACCATGTTTCGTTGATGGCGGCGATTTAGATCCAAGCATCGACGGGATCTAGGGTTTATAGTGTTTCAGATTTCATGAGATTTCTTAAATCCATCGTTTCTATGTGCGTGTTTGCGATTGGTGATGAGGGTAGTCGGTAATCTTGATCTTCAGGTGGATTTCCCGACTCCATTAGACAAACAGAAACCTGCAGGGAAGGTAAACCAGGAATATGCAAGTAGGTTATTGTTCAGCCTTCTATAGTTCTCACTAATGCAAAGGATCAATGACTTTATCTTCCCTGCAAAAAAGATTATCAGACACTTTTTTCCAAGTCCGCAGATAGATATTTATGCATTGTTAAAAACTAATACTGTATGTGCTCTAGATCTACTGAAAACTAAAAAGTGAATTCTGGAAGAGGCTAGTTGAATAAGAGGCTTTACCTGCATAGATCGAAGAATGAGTTATGGCAGACATCATCTCCTACAGAGACCGCGGACAATATAAGTTGCAGGTGTTTCAAGCGAGCCCTCTTTGCTCGAATACCAAGAGTCTAGGCGGGATATATCCATTGTAACACCTGCCTGGAACCGGGTAAGCTCACCTGCAGTCAAATTTTAATTTCTGCTTATTGATGTTGGTGATTTTATCTCGAATGAAACATCTCCAAATTTATATGGAGAGGTAAACCACAGTGAAGGAGAAATATGTTCCATAGACATCCCAACCTTTAAATCCAGCTGCCGCAATGTGGCTCGACAGATTCTGGTGATTTCTGATCTTGAAAAGCTGCTGTTACATATATTGGATCGGTAATTTTTCGTGTTATTTTTGTTTCGGCTGGCTATATGTGAATTCTATCCCAAGAACAACTTTGCATTTATTTTGATTAAGCTGTTGTAATTTTTTTATATTTGCAGATTAAGGCAGGTAATGTTGGGGTTTTGTCTGAAGTTTCGTTTCATCTTGTGGAAAAGGATTGGCCTTTAGAAGTTCGCGTGTATGCCTCTAAAATGCTACAGGTACGATTTACTTTCAGTTATTTATCTTACTGTTGTTAATGAACAAATACTTAGTTTGAGAAACTGAACAGAGAGCTGTCATTCCTTTGGCCTTTTGGCATTGAGATTAAGCTCCGACTTCATTTCTGATGGCAAGATATTGAAAATTCACCTAAATGACACTGTTTTATCTTCCCTGCAGTATTTGGTTAGACTGCGGTGGGATGAATTGAGTCCCTCCGAACACATGTATATTTGTGGTGCTTCTTTTAAACTGATGTCTGAAGTGGGTAATCCATGCGAAGAATGCGCAATGAAAAGTGAGACAGTCGCTCTTGTAGCTGAGGTTAGAGCTGGGTTTATTTGTTTATATAACTTGCAATCTCTATTTATGGTTGGCAACTTATACAGAATTTCCTTCCAGATATTGCTGGAACAAGAGAGTCCAAAGACTGTTGGATGATGGAGACGAGAAGAAAGGTCTAAAGTCACTCCCTCAGCCTTACACTTTCAAGCCTTCCCCTCCCGCTTAGATTCCTTCCTTTCCTTGTTCTTAACAAACACTCAAATATTTCTAAATTCTTACCCCACCTACCCTTATTTGACTTTAGTCTCGATTCTTTCACCTACCTTATAAGTGCACGATTCCTTTGTGTTCTCACCATTGTTTTAATGTAAATTAATATAAGAAACTTGTGTTAATTGCAGGTCAAAGAAGGTGGCTTAGTTGGTGTGGTGATGAGCACACCCCATTTTTTTAGCCCATTCCAAAGCAAAAGGCCCAACACCAAAAGCCCAGCATCCACTATGCAGATACGGTACTGTTCACGACATGCCGGTTACTGTTCCCGACCAGCTCCGCACTGTTCACGACGTGCCGGGTACTGTTCACGACATGCATGTCACTGTTCCCGACCTACTCCACACTGTTCACGACGTGCCGGGTACTGTTCACGACATGCCGGTTACTGTTCCCGACCTGCTCTGCACTGTTCACGACGTGCCGGGTACTGTTCACGACATGCAGGTCACTGTTCCCGACCTACTCCGCGCTGTTCACGACGTGCCGAGTACTGTTCACGACATGAATGTCACTGTTCCCAACCTGCTCGCACTGTTCACGACGTGCCGTACACTGTTCACAACGTGACGGGTACTGTTCACGACGTGCCGGGTACTGTTCACGAACCATCACGTCGTCCCCAAAAACCGGAGAGCTGTCTGCTCAACTCCCACTATAAATACCCCATTTGGTATTCATTACACACACACAGAACAAACTCTCATCCTCTCTCTCTAAACAACTTTCCCTCTCTAAAAGGAACTCTCTCCAAGCTCTCCGCAGCTCTCTGCAGCTCTCCCAGCTCGACAGCTTTCCCAGCGGCAGCTCTCCCAGCTCAGCAGCTCTCCCAGCTCGGCAGCTCTCCCTGCTCTCCCTGCTCTCCCAGCTCTCCGCTTTCTGCAGCTCTCCGCAACTCTCCGCAGCTCTCCCGATGACCTGACAGTCGACCGACGACCCGACCTGACGGTCGACCGACGACCCGACCTGACAGTAGACCGACGATCCGACCTGACGGTCGACCGGCGACGGACGACCCGACCTGGCAACCCGACCTGACGGCCGACCGACGACCCGACCTGGCGACCCGACCTGACGACCGACCGACGACCCGACCTGACGGCCGACCGACGACCCGACCTGACGGCCGACCGACGACCCGACCTCACGGCCGACAGACGACCCGACCTGACGGGAACATCGTCCTCATCTCCGAACAGCTGCATACAGATAAGTGCCAAGCTTATTTCATTTTTTACTCTTTTCTTTCTCCTCAAAAGCCGAGCTCTCGCCTCGCACCTCGGGTCAAACCCGAAAGCCGAGCTCCGGCTCGCAAAGGATAAGCCGAACTATCGCCTCGCACCTCGGGTCAAACCTGAAAGCCGAGCTCCGGCTCGCAAAGGATAAGCCGAGCTCTCGCCTCGCACCTCGGGTCAAACCCGAAAGCCGAGCTCCGGCTCGCAAAGGATAAGCCGAGCTCTCGCCTCGCACTTCGGGTCAAACCCGAAAGCCGAGCTCCGGCTCGCAAAGGATAAGCCGAGCTCTCGCCTCGCACCTCGGGTCAAACCCGAAAGCCGAGCTTCGGCTCGCAAAGGATAAGCCGAGCTCTCGCCTCGCACCTCGGGTCAACCCCGAAAGCCGAGCTCCGGCTCGCAAAGGATAAGCCGAGCTCTCGCCTCGCACCTCGGGTCAAACCCGAAAGCCGAGCTCCGGCTCGCAAAGGATAAGCCGAGCTCTCGCCTCGCACCTCGGGTCAAACCCGAAAGCCGAGCCCCGGCTCGCAAAGGATAAGCCGAGCTCTCGCCTCGCACCTCGAGTCAAACCCGAAAGCCGAGCTCCGGCTCGCAAAGGATAAGCCGAGCTCTCGCCTCGCACCTCGAGTCAAACCCGAAAGCCGAGCTCCGGCTCGCAAAGGATAAGCCGAGCTCTCGCCTCGCACCTCGGGTCAAACCCGAAAGCCGAGCTCCGGCTCGCAAAGGATAAGCCGAGCTCTCGCCTCGCACCTCGGGTCAAACCCGAAAGCCGAGCTCCGGCTCGCAAAGGATAAGCTGAGCTCTCGCCTCGCACCTCGGGTCAAACCCGAAAGCCGAGCTCCGGCTCTCAAAGGATAAGCCGAGCTCTCGCCTCGCACCTCGGGTCAAACCCGAAAGCCGAGCTCCGGCTCGCAAAGGATAAGCCGAGCTCTCGCCTCGCACCTCGGGTCAAACCCGAAAGCCGAGCTCCGGCTCGCAAAGGATAAGCCGAGCTCTCGCCTCGCACCTCGGGTCAAACCCGAAAGCCGAGCTCCGGCTCGCAAAGGATAAGCCGAGCTCTCGCCTCGAACCTCGGATCAAACCCGAAATCCGAGCTCCGGCTCGCAAAGGATAAGCCGAACTCTCGCCTCGCACCTCGGGTCAAACCCGAAAGCCGAGCTCCGGATCGCAAAGGATAAGCCGAGCTCTCGCCTCGCACCTCGGGTCAAACCCGAAAGCCGAGCTTCGGCTCGCAAAGGATAAGCCGAGCTCTCGCCTCGCACCTCGGGTCAACCCCGAAAGCCGAGCTCCGGCTCGCAAAGGATAAGCCGAGCTCTCGCCTCGCACCTCGGTTCAAACCCGAAAGCCGAGCTCCGGCTCGCAAAGGATAAGCCGAGCTCTCGCCTCGCACCTCTGGTCAAACCCGAAAGCCGAGCTCCGGCTCGCAAAGGATAGCCGAGCTCTCGCCTCGCACCTCGGGTCAAACCCGAAAGCCGAGCTCCGGCTCGCAAAGGATAAACCGAGATCTCGCCTCGCACCTCGGGTCAAACCCGAAAGCCGAGCTCCGGCTCGCAAAGGATAAGCCGTGCTCTCGCCTCGCACCTCGGGTCAAACCCGAAAGCCGAGCTCCGGCTCGCAAAGGATAAGCCGAGCTTTCGCCTCGCACCTCGGGTCAAACCCGAAAGCCGAGCTCCGGCTCTCAAAGGATAAGCCGAGCTCTCGCCTCACACCTCGGGTCAAACCCGAAAGCCGAGCTCCGGCTCGCAAAGGATAAGCCGAGCTCTCGCCTCGCACCTCGGGTCAAACCCAAAAGCCGAGCTCCGGTTCGCAAAGGATAAGCCGAGCTCTCTCCTCGCACCTCGGGTCAAACTCGAAAGCCGAGCTCCGGCTCGCAAAGGATAAGCCGAGCTCTCGCCTCGCACCTCGGGTCAAACCCGAAAGCCGAGCTCCGGCTCGCAAAGGATAAGCCGAACTCTCGCCTCGCACCTCGGGTCAAACCCGAAAGCCGAGCTCCGGCTCGCAAAGGATAAGCCGAGCTCTCGCCTCGCACCTCGGGTCAAACCCGAAAGCCGAGCTCCGGCTCGCAAAGGATAAGCCGAGCTCTCGCCTCGCACCTCGGGTCAAACCCAAAAGCCGAGCTCCGGCTCGCAAAGGATAAGCCGAGCTCTCGCCTCGCACCTCGGGTCGAACCCAAAAACCGAGCTCATCTCGCAGTAATCACGATCAACAAGTGCCGAGCCTAGTCTCGTTCATAAGATTTTAAACTCTAATCAACTTCACCCTTATTTGCAGGTTAACATATACCGAGCTAAGACTTGTTTCGTCCGCCGACTTCGACACTCACTCGCCGAACTTGGGGGAGGGCTATTGTGGGTGTCGTGATGAGCACACCCCATTTTTTTAGCCCATTCCAAAGCAAAAGGCCCAACACCAAAAGCCCAGCATCCACTATGCAGATACGGTACTGTTCACGACATGACGGTTACTGTTCCCGACCTGCTCCGCACTGTTCACGACATGCAGGTCACTGTTCACGACCTGCTCCGCACTGTTCACGACGTGTCGGGTACTGTTCACTACATGCCGGTTACTGTTCCCGACCTCCTCCGCACTGTTCACGACTTGCCGGGTACTGTTCACGACATGCAGGTCACTGTTCCCGACCTGCTCCGCACTGTTCACGACGTGCCGGGAACTGTACACGACATGCCGGTTACTGTTCCCGACCTGCTCCACCCTGTTCACGACGTGCCGGGTACTGTTCACGACATGCCGGTCACTGGTCCCGACCTGCTCGGCACTGTTCACGACGTGCCGTGCACTGTTCACGATGTGCCGGGTACTGTTCACGAACCATCACGTCGTCCCCAAAAACCGGAGAGCTGTCTGCTCAACTCCCACTATAAATACCCCCTTTGGTATTCATTACACACACACAGAACAAACTCTCATCCTCTCTCTCTAAACAACTTTCCCTCTCTAAACGGAGCTCTCTCCAAGCTCTCCGCAGCTCTCTGCAGCTCTCCCAGCTCGACAGCTTTCCCAGCGGCAGCTCTCCCAGCTCAGCAGCTCTCCCAGCTCGGCAGCTCTCCCTGCTCTCCCAGCTCTCCGCTTTCTACATCTCTCCGCAGCTCTCTGCAGCTCTGATGAGCTCCCAGCTCTCCCGATGACCTGACAGTCGACCGACGATCCGACCTGACGGTCGACCGACGACCCGACCTGGCGACCCGACCTGACGACCGACCTGACAGTCGACCGACGACCCAACCTGACCGTCGACCGACGATCCGACCTGACGGTCGACCGGCGACCGACAACCCGACCTGGCGACCCGACCTGACGGCCGACCGACGACCCGACCTGACGGCCGACCCGACAGTCGACCTGACAGTCGACCGACGACCCGACCTGACAGTCGACCAGCGACCGACGACCTAACAGTCGACCGACGACTGACGACCCGACCCGACGGTCGACCGTCGACCCGACCTGACAGTCGATCTGACTAGCTCTCAGCTCTCCAGTTCTCTCCTACCCGCCTCAGCAATGAACTACGAATGGCTTGATCCCCAATCCGGGGTACGTAGGCAGCCCTCCGGGCACAGCTATAAATCACCTCCTCCTCCTCATTTGCCGACCGGAACGCAACCGGCTCTATCTTAACAGAAAATCCCCGAACCTCCCCGATACAAATTGATTTGTAGGAGACGTGTTCATTCCCGTTCCAACATTAGTGAGTGAGACTGTTAACGTCCTTGCGAGTCTACTCATTGTATTGATTAGAAAAGTTTGTTAGAATTGCAGAAAGAATCTGAGTATGTACACGATACCTAAGAAGAAGCTTCTAAGATTTGAGATACAAGAGTGGCAAAAAGATTAATTTCAAAAGTTTAATTACCAATGTTGTATGAATTTTATTTTATTTATGTAGTTTTATTTTGTAATTTGTATTATGTATCATGTTGCATATAAAATATGGCTATTTCTTTTTAATATGTCTTTTTTTATTAAATTAATTTTTCTTTTAAAATTAAATGTATTCAGAACATTATTTATAATTATAAATAAAAAATTAGTGAAATGGACGATCAAAATAAATAACATAAAACGAATGCTATATTAAATATATATATATATATATATATATATATATATATATATATATATAACGATTCAAAAACGTTTATATATATAAAATAATAACAAAACAAAACTGCTATTGTAATAAAAATTATAGCATGCAAGAAAGTGCTATTTTATATAGAAAAACGATAGCATGCATAAAAAACGTTATCTAAAGTGTCCGACTTATTATCGCGGTCGATGATAGAGCGCTTTTTAAAACGCTATGTATTTGTCAGATAGCGTTTTCCAGGCGCTAATAATACGTGAATTTCTTATAGTGTGCAAAATCCAAGCTATCTAGATTCCAAATTTCAGTCAAGTAGCTTTCTACATTCATTAAAGTTTGCATGAGCTTCTCATATTAGAGGTGAGCCTTAGAGTTTTTCGGGTTACTGTTTTTGCCAGAGGATGTATGAAAAACCACAAGAGAGGATGAACATGTTGATAACCACAGTTTCCAACCACTTCTTCTTGCATAAAAATTGCTGCACATTCCTTCTTTTCTGGTACTTCTTGCCATTCTCCCAGACTTAGATTTTTCTGCGGGATTTGAAACAAATGGGGTCTAACTTCTCAAGAACGAACCATGGCTTGCTTTTTTGAACATTTTAGCCAAATAAAACTCTTTTAGGCTTTTGTTTACTTTCCTTTCAGTTTTCACGTTTTTGTTTCGAAAGGGAAAACGCTCTTTTGAGATAGAGTCTTAAAAGGCACGGAATTTTACCATTGTATTAAGATTTACAAGGCAAAACCAAACACCTTTTGTCGTTGATATCACCTTCACCACATCCGTCTAGTCTTCCGTCTTGAGTGATTAAAAACTACAACGTTCCTCCCTCGCCGGCGTTTTTTCACATATATGCACATAAGACAACAAGGGAGAATGTATGGGGTTTAAAAAATGGATAAGGTTTGGGTAGGCCATTCATGTACAACAAAGAGTGGTAAAATGGATAAGATACCCTAAATGCATGGTTCGTTTTCCAACCTAAAATTTTTGATGAGAAAATTAAGTCAGATTAGTCCAAATAAAATAGAGCTAGTATTATGTCCGATAGAATCTCTATAGTTTGAATTCCCTTAGGGATGTCGCATCACGAGAACTCTAGCTACCACCTAGTCTAGTACTGACTCTTGAAAGAGTTTTCACTTGGAGATAGCGTAGAAGCACACTGGTAGAACTTATCATAGATTTGTGTAATCATTCCCTAAAAACACGATTAAGTTCGAAATACATTATATTATAGCAAATAGTCGCTTTGAAAACAAAAAATAGGCTCGAAACAAAGAAAAAGACGTTAGTAATGGATAAACATCCTCCCCTATACTTAAATCACATTGTCCACAATGTGAAAAGTTGGTAAAAAGATGGAAATACTCGATAAAAGAAAATGAAAAATGAAAAATGAAAAAGAAAAGCAGAAAAAATAGAGAGTGGGATAATGGAACCGTGATAATGATGTGCATGTCTGAACGTGAACAATGGTGAGCAATGCTAAGTCTCACGAGGGCCATCTGATTCGGAGTCAGAGAAGGAACCATCGAATTGTACACTCTCACCAAGGTAGCGTATCACTCGGGCAAGCTTCATGTCTTGGCGTGCAAGGGACCTCTAGAGGGTTGCATAGGTGGAATCGCTCGCGTCAGAAGGTCCAGCGAGGGCATGAGGTGCACATGTAGAAGGGGAAATGCGGTAAGCTTGCTGGGCAACCGCGTCCCTTCTAGTCTTGGCGGGTATGAAATGGATGATGGTGCGTGGAAGACGCGAGATGAGGGGCTCAAAATCGACCTCTGAAGGAGCCCACTGTGCGGAACCGTAGAAAATGGAAGAATTACTAGACGCCAATCTCTCTTGTTGACGTATTACTTGTACCCAAACTGATCTGGATCGGTATTCGCTCCAATGAGTATCCTATCTTATGAAAGTTGAGATAGATCGAACAAGCCATCATCAACTTGTGTCTCTTCAGTCAAGTCAACTCCAGCAGCTTGAAGAATGTTCGTGATTATGCCACCATAAGTGGTAGAAGAGTCTTCACAGCTGGAAGTGACAATATTGTGCTTAACATTAACTAGCTTTTCAGCTAAAAGGCAAGCAAAGTAGACTAGTCTCGACTCTGGTACAAAAGGCATATGGAGTATAACAAGCTGATTGGGCATGTGAATGCATGTCTCAATAGTCCACAAAAACAATGCATTGACCATCATCTTATGAATAAATCGGATCGCGGGATGTGTCAGAAGAGATGACTTGGATCCCCCGTTATCATAGGCGTCTTTTCCCATCATCTCCCAAAGTGTCACAAAGATTCAATGTGAATCTCATTGTGATACTCCAAGCCAAGAGTCGTACAAAGTTACGGGATAGATAAAGCATAAGGATTCCCATGGATGGTAAAAGAGAGAATACCATCAAGCGCACGAGGGTGCTTGCATCGTGTGTAGGATAGTGTGACAGATGCAAGGAACTCTCTGGAGAGGCTCTCGTAGACTGGTCTATCAAGTTCCATGTAAGTACGAAGCTTGAGAGTGTCTAGATACCACAAGACAACGTCCGTTATGCCCAAAACATCAAGCGTGGTGTAGTCGAGGCAGAGTGTTGGCTTGATATCAACGGTCTCTTCAAGAGATTAATCCTCTATTCAATATTACATATTTTTTCTCCTTTCCAATTGAGGATTTTCTTGGAACCAAAGTAGTCTATCACGTTTTACGTGTCATAGACTTACTATTGATTAATCGTCTTTTAGGGACATATATTCTTATTGGAGCATTTTCAGCTAGAAATGAGATTGTAAATACATGTATGACAGTTAATTTACATATGAATTATCCTTTGAACTCCAGGTTCATATTCATTTATATGAGGATCTATAATTTTCAATGATAATTCATTTCGAAAAATCTCATCCATTAGTTGTTTATAAATGCTTCTTGCATTTGATTTGCAGCACATCCTGAATAGTGATCTTTTGAACTTCAAGTTCATACTCATTTGTTCAAGGATTCAAACTATTCAATGATTATCCCTATAATAATGATCTGCAAATCTTGTGATAAGCACATCTTCGATTGATGACTCAATATACTTTATGGGTTTCATTTTTATGCAGTGTGGTGAATGCATATATTGTATACCCATAAATTTCCAAGCAAGGAATAGTTAATCTTTGATTGAATCAATTAGATGAAATGAGAGAATTTCATCATAGTTGATCTTGTAATCTTTTGGATTTACTTTATAAATGAATTATCAGATCCATTTTAAGTGTGAACATAATCTTATGGATGTTCCACTTACTTTTGATATGGGATTCTTTAATTCTTCCCCTCGAGATAATGCCATTTCATGTTCATCCATCTCGAATTAAATCCCACTTTAGGATCAATAACATATCCAATTACCCATTTTGGGTCATGTATTATGCATCAAATCTTTTGATGTGGAAATTTTAGTACCCCTTCTCAAGATGATGGCTTTTCTTGCCTATACATCTTGAACATATTTTCGCTTTTTAAATCTGTTATATTCGGGGTATAATTTGGGGACTCTTAAAGAAATCAAATCACCATATCTAGGGGTGGGCAAATGGTTATTCGGTTCGGTTCGGTTCGGTTATTTCGGTTTTCGGTTACGTTCGGTTATGTCTTTTACTATCCATTCGGTTAGTAACAGTTTTCTGTTCGGTTTCGGTTCGGTTACCATTCGGTTCGGTTCGGTATGGTTATCAAAATTAATAACCGTTTGGTAACCGAAATATTTCGGTTATTTTCGGTTAACCGAATGGTTTCGGTTATTTTCGGTTATTTTCGGTTATTTTCGGTTATTTTCGGTTAAATTTCAAATATTTTCGGTTATTTTCGGTTAAATTTCAAAATATTTCGGTTATTTCGGTTAAATTTCGGAAATATTTCGGTTATTTCGGTTATTTCGGTTAGTTTCGGTTATTTCGGTTCGGTTATTTCGGTTATTTTGGTTAATTAGGGGAAATAAACATAATTTTTTTTTTTTGATATCCATGGATACCCATTGGTTATCGGTTAATAATCATTCGGTTATCATAACCAATGGATATCAAAAATAAAAACCATTCGGTTATTATGAAGTAACCATAACCTAACCAAACCATTAATTTCGGTTCAGTTCGGTTCGGTTTCATTCGGTTCGGTTATTATGCCCAGGCCTAACCATATCCAATGAATTTGGTCAACCAAAAATGGTGATTCATTTCACATGATGGTTTCATTTTTATTTTATTTTTGCTAAGACATGCTATGTGTGAAAAACATTTGGTTTTTCCACATAAGTTCTCAATAATATTGATATCATTATTACACCGAGATTGCTTAAACCGGTTATGTTATATATTGGTAAACTTCATGTTTAATTATCTTATACAATTTTGTCATCTTTATGCATGTCTCCATCATGTGCTTTTCTAAAACGTTCGCTCTACTGGAGCGTTTTATTCTTTTGGAGAGTTTTTGCTTTTCAAAAGTGTTTTGCTCTTCTAGGACGTTTCACTTTTCTGGAGCGTTTCGCTCAACAGGAGCGTTTCGCTCAACGGGAGCGTCTAACTCTTCTGGAGCTCCTCATTATCTATAATAATTTTTTTTGTATGTAGTTCTTCTGGAACTCACATACATAATTTTTATCAACAACATAAATTAAACAATTAAACATATCAATTCAGTAGGCATAATCTTCCACATAATTTACGATAATAAACATAAATTAAAAGAAACGATAATTTAAAACGTATGATATTCGTCTTCTGGACGAATCAGTTCTTCATGAACGCTTTCATATATGTCTTCTGGACATTTTTGTTTCAAATATGTCTTATGGTCATTATTTTTTTGTTATACGGTTATTATCTGTTTTCAATTACGTATAGACGATTGATAAACCAATAAAGAACATCATTGGAAGATCGGTGTTTCGGTATTGGCCACCGAGCAAAGTTTCAGACACAATACACCATGACCAAGTTATCCAAAAGGGAGCTGTCGCTGTTCCATGACCGGTACAGATGTGTGGATGGGTTCTTAGGATGAAGCAGGAAATTGAATAGATGAGGTGTGCCATCCATTTTGGCACTGAAACCAAGAGAGAAATTTTTTCGTTCTGTGTAGTTTCTTCTATGGAAGAAATGGAATGCAATGGGAAATCCCAAAAGAAAAAAGAAGGAAAAAAATTGAAACATTTTTGCTATGATTTTTATTGTTGTGTTGAAACCTAAAATGCAATCATTGTAATGGCAGTCGTTGTCGAACACAAGATTCAACCAATAGGTGAAAGAAACTTTCACAGCAAGTTGATAATACTATATTATGGATAATTATCTGTTTTCAACATTTGTTTACTATTTTGAAGAGATTTTGAATGAGCTTTTTTTGTTTTAATGAGAAAACAAAAAAGAAAGCAAAAACTTTTACCCTTACCTCTGCTAGAAAACACTAGAACAAGGCAAAAAAATAAAAACCTTTTGTTCTTGCCTCTGCTAGAAACCACTAGAACGAGAACTAGAACAAGGCATCACATTTATATCGTCTCCTTATCTTAAAACGATATTCTGGCAAACCCTTAACAAGATTACGAGATAAAGATATGTTCTTCTTCTTCGTTGGTGGGTTAGGGCAACAGGTGAGGCTGGTACTGAATTCCGGCGCCGGGAAATGCATAAGATGCGGCTCTGAAGCCGATTTGGTCGATTACGACAAAGTCTTGAAGCTGTTCTTCGTTCCTGTCTGGAAATAGCCCGGGAAAGATCATCTACTCCATTGTAGAGAGTGCGATCTGTTTTTCCCTCAGTCTCTATCACCACCAGTTTCTCTAGCTACGTGCCGTTTCTGTGATCGAGCTGTTGAGCCTGAGTTCCGTTTTTGCCCCTTTTGCGGCTCTTCTCTGTGAAAATCTTGGTCTGTCCAAAAAGTTGTACTTAAGTCTGCAAATTTGATCTTATCATCTCTTTGAAGATGTTTGTACTTAAATCTGCAAATTTGATCTATATCTCCAAACTCTAATCTAGTTTTCACTCTTGTCCTGATGTCTGATATTCGATTTCTCATTCACTGTACACAGGAAAAATGAATAACAAGTGATTTACAGTGGATGTTTTTTTGTTTTCCCCTTATCTACGCAAAAGTATTTGTTTCATCGTCTTCAAAAGATGAATCCACCAACTCCAGAATCGTTTACTTGGCCAAGCTTCTCCGCGGGCGGAGAGAACGAACCAGATAAACAACCTTAAAACATTTCTTGTAAGGTTGCTGGTGAATGTGAGCTACTAAAACTTCAAGACGTCGCTGAAACATTAGATGTTTTCTTTCAAATAACAGTTAGTTGGAGAAGGGTAATTTATCATCGCCACGATCTACCGCGTTCCTCCATAGTCTATACCGAACTCCGAGCTTATCATAAGCAACAGGTAAGTTCCATATGTTTGCACCATTCAACATCCGTTCTTGCTGTCCTAAAACCAGCCGCAGATCTTCGTTTAAGACCTGTAAACAGAGAAATGATAATTTAGATCACCCAAAAGACGAGAATGCGATGGTATCAAGATGATCGATATTCTTTTGTTCTTCAATTTACCTGTTCAGCGAAATGTCTCCAGAGATGTTCCATGAATGGAACATTCTTCAGTATAGGAGCGAAGTCTAGTGACATTCGGTATAGAAGTCTTGTTTTGTTTCTGGAAGACGGTAAACAGACATGGAGTTGATGAAGATGTGTTGCACACTGCTTAGTGCTCTTTCCTTCTAGTTTCCCTGGTTTGGAGATCCCGATTGTCGATAGCACGATACAAGGCGGTTTAAATTCCATATCGATTGGATACGGATCCCAGTATCCTTGAAGACCCGAGGATGGTGTTAAGAACTTCACTAGGCTGCAGGAGCAAAAGACGAAAAGCTTAAAACGAGTAGAGATAAACCGGTTCATCTCAACACTGAACAGAGTTATGAGAGTATAACAAACCTTGGGACACTCCAGCCTTTTGCAAAAGTAGATGTGTGAGTGAACGGGGCATGTGCAAGATCCAATAGATTATCTAGAAGCAACCCGTGTTCCACCGGGAGGTCCATTACAAGCTGAAATTTTGTCAGAAAACAGATAAGAAAATGCTGGATTCAAATAAGATGATTGAATTAAAGCTACTGCTTGAAATGTAACAATTACCTCGGCATGAATTACAAACCCTGATGGAGGTTGTAAAGCAGGAAGTGTAGGTGAAGGTGGATCATCGCCGGGCCAGACCCAGATCATACCGTCTTGTTCAAGACAAGGTATCGACTTTATCTTCACATTCAATAGCTTCGTAGATGGCATCTTCGTACATTTTCCATCGGTTGAGTATTCCCATCCTACAAGGTCACGTTTAATAAGATACAAGAATATGGTTTTAAACTTGTTATCAACAAATGCAGAGATCGAGTTACTAACCGTGGTAAGGACATTGGATACGCCCCTCGTTCACTGAGCCAAGATCAAGAGGACACGCTCTATGCGCACACGTGTTCCGTACACATCCTGGTTTCCCGTCTTCTCCTCTAAAGATAACCCATGGTTGCTCAAAGCAGTCAATTGGTACCTTAAGACATTAACAATAGCATTTCTCAGAAGCTTGTAAACGAAGGGAGACAGACAAAATCAAGGAAGAACCTTTATACATACCATCGTGTCATGTTTGAGATCTGCGGTGAAAGCAACGGGATACCAAAAATTCTTCAAGTGTGGACTATAAGGCTGAACCGGACCAGAAACATTCAAGCTTTTCGCACCAATGTTTGTCTTTTCCCTGTCTAAGTCATGGACAGAGGTTGAAGACGAAGGTTTATCTGATTCCGTTGCAACTTTAACGGGTAACAACCTATCATTAACCAATTCTTCCATGTGAGCTAACTTGTCTAAAGCAGTTGAAACCCTTGCTTCAGATATATGAACCTGTTTTATTTTTACTAAGAGTTAGACGAAGTTTTGATGATTAAAAAACTAATCATTTTCAGAGAATAGCATCTTTAAGAACCTGTTGGTGCGCTTTCGCTAGTTCTTCCTGCAGTCCAGCTAGTTCTTTTTTCACAGTACCGATCGACTTGTACTCACGAGCTAGAGGATTAAGTACATCGACGACCTGACATAACATTCATTCCAAACTTACAATCAAAACACAGCCAACACTAAACAAAAAACCATTAATGATTCACCGAAAAAACGCCAAATATCGAAAATAGTGCTACATAAACAAATATTTGAAGACATCTGAGTACTTAAAACTGATCATTCCAATACAATCAGTAAACTAAATAGCTCCTGAAGAACTCATAGCTATACGTCTACTCTATCTAGCCTATGACTGAATGTAGCAGATAAGTCTCTCTCGTTTCATAGCACTGTTCTTATCATAAACTCAAGAACGCAACTTTACGAACCAGGTAGAGTTAAACAATCTCAAAAGTGATCAATGTAGATGATACTCAAGTGAGAAACAAACCTTTTCGTGAAGGAGCATGATGGTAAGAAGATCTTGACGAGCACGCCAATCCAAGTATTGAATATCGAATCTCGCAACTTCAAGAGCTTGATTTACATCCAAGAACTTGCCTTTATAAGAAGGAGTTTTTGATCTCGGATCCTCAACATCAAACAAAGGTCCCCATTGACTCTTCTTCTCAAATAATCCACCTTCCCCAAACACAGCAAAAACCCTGAATTCTCCTTTCAATCCCTGAAACAACAACAATCACTCAAAAACCAGACCTTTATGGGCCACATACAAAACCCAAATCCCAAAAACGCAATTAGACACTGATTTCTCAGTTTTCAAGCAAAGATTCAAGCAAAGTTACCTTCTTTCTGGTGAGTTTAGATGATCTAGTTTTACAGAAGGAGATAGGAAGAGATAAAGCAGAAGAAGTAAACACGGCGGCGTTCATGGCGTCACCGTGAAGAAACCGGGAAGTAAAGAAGAAAGAAGACAATAGAAAACAAATTAGAGAAAGGGATTTTATCTGAGATTTTTTTGTTGATAAGAGAAGAGAGTTCTTCGCGATCTGAGCAAGCCTCCGGAAAGATGACACGTGTACAAACATCGGCAAGGAAGATACACACGTGGCAGTACTCTCATCCACATGATGATGAAGAGGGATTTGCCAGCTCGGATTCTCCAAGATATATCTTTGGCTATATATTGCTTTGTGAATTCTTGCAAGTTTTTGTCATTTTTCTCACTTTGGTTTTCCATCACTAGTTTCTTTTGGTCTCTTTTTTTTTCTTCCTCTTATGGTCGAAATAAACCTACATGTTTTTTTTTCTTTTTCTTTTTCTTTTTTTTTGGCTGGCTCCCAAAGTATACCTACATTTGTCTTTACAAAAATGTTTAAATAGATAATAGATTTGAGAGACTTCAGTAATTTGCTGGCTATGTTTTTTTTTGTTACTTCGGTTTTTTGGTTAAAATTCATAGAAACTCGGTTAATTCAATTCGTCTGTTCATAATATATAAGTGTAAAAAAAAAAAACTTAAGTCAGTCAGAACCTTGACGACATAAAACCCATCGATGATGTGCAATGTCACAATTGAATCTCCAACCTTATAGCTTTCCTTCTTCTTTGCGAATTCGATATATACCGTATAGCCACAAAATAGCCACGATCATTCCATGGTTAATCCAAAAAGCCATGAAAGAAAAAACCTAGTATGTGGCTTTTTCGTAGCTATTATGTGGCTAGCCGTCCAATAATTAAAAAACAAACCACTAAAAAAGCTAAGCCACATAATAACCGTGGCTAATTTGTGGCTGACCCACTGAAAAAATATCCCATCAGTAAGAATACAGAAAGTAGACAGAGAATATAATTTTAACCACGAAAAAATTGATTGATCCAAAAATGTCTCATTTTTTCAATCAAGAGAATGGATGGATCGACGTATTGATCTAGTAAGAAAGTGTGTATCATAAGAGTATAGAGAAGATTAATGCATTTCTATAGTTTTTTTGTAATTAACCGTCATATCAAGAACAAAACACAATATTGTGTCCTTGTGCGCGATATAAGAACGGGAAGCAGCGTGATTCAAAAATATAGAATAAATTGCTATGATGTTGGCAAATCCTCGAGGGCAAGTCCATGTGTGATGAGCATGCTACAAATATTCAAGTTTCGGTTGAAACTTACGAGTATGTTCTATATTGATATATCATGGTTTTTACCCTATTTAACCCATGATATAAGTTCATTTTATAGAGTCTTTATAGTATTTTGGAGTCTTTTAGAGTCTTTTACAGGTTATAGGACGTTTGGACCATAATTGGAGATATTGGAGCTTTCTGTAACATTCTGGAGCGAAGCAGAGATCCGTGTAGCTGAGACGTCAAAATCACATGTGTATCGATCGATACCCCTTGGTATCGATCGATACCCGTCGAGGAAACAGAAGGATCGCGACTTATTGAAGAGTTGAAAAATTGCAGAATTGGCCCAGAAGACTTTGATATTTACAAGATGGCCCAGAACGTGTTTTAGCTTATAAATTAGGTTTTCAGCCACCTGCTTAGGCCATGCATTATTTTACTTTGGTTTGAGAGAGAAAAGTCTGAATCTCCCTTCGTCCGAGATCAGATCTCAAAACCTCTTGTTATTCTTTATGTTTTATTTGATGATCTATTCAATCATGTTGCTTTCAATCTCCATGTCTGAGTAGATCCACTTTAGGTTTAGGGTTTTCTCATAGGGATTTCTTTGAATGCTAGGTTGATTTATTATTAGGATTCACCATCTGGATTAGTTCTTCACCTTAGGTTGTTCTCAAAACTAATTCTAGGTTGACGAATCTATAATTTAGATCTTAAGATAATTGATTAGGCACGAGAGTGCGATTATTTACCTGATAGAACCTAGGTGAGCAAATTTATTATTCGCAAAGAGATTTGGTTTAATTGATTTGTGAACATATCAAACATGATATTAAAGCTGATTTAGACTTTAGGATTCGCAAAGAGATTTGGAATTCCTAGGATTTAGATTTAGATAGTTTTCGCAACGAGAGTTGGTTAGCTATATTTTAGTGATTTGAGTTCTAGAACCGTGCGTAATCTGAATCCTGTTAGTTAATTTAGCTGCATTCATTGATTTCTTGAGAAAAACCCTGAGCCTATATTTTCCTCCATTGATTTACAACACTTTTAATTGCGTACTTGTTTTCGTTTACATCTTTTGATTTAGCGTATTTTGGATCTATATAATCTATTGTGTGTCTCTGTGAGTCCTTGTGTTCGACCCCTAGCTATACTACGACAATTGCTTTAGTATCTGAATAGGGTATTAATTTGAGCATATCAAATTTGGCGCCGTTTTCGGGGACTCAATTCGCCATTAGATTTTAGCAAAACAATTCGTCAAAATCGCCCTAGTATCGATAGATACCCTTAGGTATCGGTCGATACCCTACGTATATTTCAGTCACTTACATTCTTGGTTTTTGTTTTCAGGTGCATGCCTAATCGAGAAACCAGAAGCAACAAGAACACCCCGTTAGTTGATCTATCACTGGAATAGCTAGCACTTGTAGAACGCACAAACAAGAAAGCAAAGAAATCAGCTAAGATGAACAACAATCAGTTGGTTCGTGATGCAGCTGGTGCTTACAGAGACCAAGAGGGTCGGTTGTGCAATGAGCAAGGACAACGTCTGGATGGAGAGGGGATCGTCATGCCACATGCTCCTGTTGTCGTTGCGAATGTCGCTGGGAACGCGAGGAATGATGTGGTTAATCGTGGAAGGACGATTGGTGAGTACAATAGGCCTGACAAGTTTTTCGCCAATAGGTCAGCGATTCGTCCTCTTGCGTTTGAGAGGAATGACTTTGAGCTGAAGCCTGCTTACATTGCTCTTGTGGGACAACATCTCTTTTATGGTATTCCTCATGAACATCCGATGGACCATGTGGAGAAGTTCGAGGACTTGGTCACTAGCATCAAGAGCAATGGAGTGTCCTACGACTATCTCTTCTGCAAGCTCTTCCCCTACTCTTTAGGTGGAGATGCGACCTACTGGCTGAGTCAGCTACCTCTTGGTTCGCTAACTACTTGGGAGGACACTAAGAGAGCCTTCCTGATCAACTTCTACGATGATGCACGATCTGAGGATCTGAGGAATAAAATCTCCCAATTTTCTCAAAGACCTACTGAGGCGTTCAAGGCTGCTTGGACGAGATTCAGATCGTATCAGACAGATTGTCCACATCACGGATACTCTGATGTACAGCTGCTGGGTATCTTCTTTAGAGGAGTAGATTGGATGTATCAGATGGCTCTGGACGCTTCGAGCAATAGTAATTTCAACACCAGGTACCCTGAGGATGCTTATGTGTTGATTGAAAACTTTGCATCTAGCAGTAGCACCAAGAGCGCAGACTTCGAGCGCAAGAAGCTGGCTGGTAACATGGATGGGTCACAGATCGCTGAAGTTAAAGCTCAGCTGGATTCTATGCACAGTCTTCTGCTGGGAAAGACAACAAAGGCCGTCCACTTTGCTGCTGAGAATGAAGTGAAAGATGTTGACTACATTGGTGGTTCTGGTTTTCAGGATCAGAGATTTGGATACAACGCCAATCGAAACTTCACCAACAATGCTCAGCAAGGAGGGTACCAATCCCCACCACCCAAAGCTCCTGACGGTAAGATTGAGGATATGCTTGAACAGCTGGTTCAAGGGCAGGAGAAGATGACAGTAACCTTCAATGGGAAACTGGATGCCGTATACACCGAATTAAGGGGAAGGATCGAGGCTCTCGATACCAGTCACAGGATGCTGGAAACGCAAGTAGCTCAGACTGCAGCAAATGCCAAGGGAAAGACGGTTCATTCACACAATGCACACGTCAATGCGATCTCCTCAAGTGCAAAAAATTTCGATGAGGATCCTAAAATCGCCATAGCATCGATCGATACCCCAAGTGTCGATCGATGCCAGTTAAAATTCTGAAACGGGATACTTCCAAAACCCGTGTATCGATCGATACCCCATTGGTATCGGTCGATACTGAGGCGATTTCTGAGGAGACACCTGAGATTTCGACTGTGATGCCTAAAGTAGTTGCAGAGAGAGTCTATATACCGATGATACCTTACCCCATAGCTGCTGCAAAGGCTAAGAAGGAGGTAGAGGACGCCAGATGCAAGGCTATGCTGGATAAGCTGATTGTGGAATTTCCCCTTGATGATGATAAATCTGTCAAGGATGATTCAACAGCAAGAGTATCGATCGATACCCCTCGCAGAACGAGCCAGAACTTGTGGAAACACGTGAGTTGATCAAAGAAAGAGTTCGCAAGCCCAAGAAGCTGAATCCTGTTCCTAAACACCTCAGAGATCCCATCTCTCCAAAGCAGCTGCGTGGCTTTGAGAAGATGGTAAGAAGAATTTCCCCTGAATCGTCTTTTGAAGAAGCTCTAGAGTGCCGTCCTCTGCTAAGTCACTTCAAAGATTGCAGAGAAACTGAGGAAGAGATTAAGGCACTCTTTTAAGGCTAGAGGTACACCTCCACTGAGACAGTTGACCCAAAGGGAAGATCCAGAGAAATTCGTGGTTCCATACTCTATCTCTGGAGTTGATTTCAAAGAGTCTCTCGTTGACTCAGGGGCTAGTGTCAATGTCATCTCAAGGGCAATTGCAGAGCGGTTGGGGGCTGATATTCGATCACCAGAGGCATCTATCACATTCGCGAACGACTCCACCTCGCTTCCACATGGTACTATTCATGGTTTGGTGGTCAAAGTAGGAGACTGTCTGGTGCCTACTGATTTTAAGGTTGTGGAGATGAGTGCGATATCTCGTATGCCTTTGCTCCTGGAACGACCGTTTATGGCTACTGCTGGCGCAATCATAGACACGCCTAATAAGAGAATCTCTTTCTCTTACATTGACGGAGGGGTCTATTATGATGTCATTCCCCCTAGGAGTGCTCCCACACGTGTCTCTAGCATCGAGGTTGTTATAGAAATTTCGCTGGCAGTTGATCTTTTGGAAGAGCCTACTGACGAGCCTACTGCCGCAGACATTTCAGCTGAACCGCCCATCATTCCCAAGGAAGTTGTCAAGAAGGCTAAGGCAACAAAGAAGAAGAAGGCCAAGAGCAAAAAAGTCGAGAATCCCCATGTCACTTTAATCCCTCAGAAGAGTGATGGGAATTCGATTGAGTATAAGGTCAAGTGCAAAGGAGCTTCGAAGCCATTCTCTAAGGCTAGAGTTCTTCTTACTTCGGAGCTGAAAGAGAAGGGAAAAGAGTTCGTGGAAGGCATGTTGAGCAGAACTCTGAAGATACTAATGTCAAGTCGTGGAGCCTGTTTTGGTGCAAGCTCTCACTCTTATCTAGCCTGAAGGGCGTTATAGTCAAGCTATTGACGTTAAACGAGCGCTTGGTGGGAGGCAACCCACTGGTGAGTCTATATATATAAGTATTTTCTTTTTATTTTTCGTTTTGCGTCAGGATAAACAAGGAGCAAACTCGAAATCGCCTGAGTTTCGATCGATACCATACGCGATTTAGACAGGTTCATGTCGATTTAAGCCTGGTATCGATCGATACCAGACTGTGTGTCGATCGATACTCAATGTTCCAGCAAGGTAACTTCTCGTTTTTCCCAATTTTATTCTGTTTTTTTGTTTTCTTTCACTGACTCTAGGCTAGATAACACTGGGGACAGTGTTTTTCAAGTCTGGGGGAGGTGTCTGCTGACATTGTGTTTGTTTTTCTTAGAGTCATAAAAAAAAAATTTGTCGTTTTATTGAGTCAAAACTTGTTGGAGATGATGATCATGTGCTTGAATTGTTGTTTTGATTTTATTTTTGAGTGACTAGTGTTGCAGGATCAGCTCTAGATCGACTAATGAAAAATCCAAGGACTGACCAGTTGACTAGAAAGCATCCATGTCTCCAGCAGAGTTCTTCTGAAACATGAGCCAATTTTTGCACTTCATCGATGTGGTTAGTGTTTTTAGAGCTTGATTCATCATTCATATCTGATAAATGAACCCATGTTTTTAGAGTTATGGTATCTCTCTCCCCTGTTATAAGTTGATAAATAAGAGCATAAAAGATGAAATGATTTTCTTCTGAGTAGAGGGCTAGGAAAATTTCCAGCGATCCCATTATTCTACTTAAGAGGGAATGATCACACAAAGGTTGAAAGCGAGGTTAGGAAAATTTTGAGGGAAGAACCGAGAATTCGGTGGCTAACACCATCAATACTCGCGTCTCGAACCTTAATGTGTAAATGCAAGGAACACAATAAGAAATAAGTATGGGGGAGAGAAATAAAACCAAAAAAATATGAAAAAGGGTGGTTCCTTGTCATGATATTGTATGGTAAAGAATCTAGAAGGTTCTTGAACATTGGCTGCAGCGATGAAACTGGCGATGAGGGCTTTATTTGAACAATGCTGTGGGATTTTGTGTGGAGTCTGGGAAAGCTGCGAATGTCTACGGAGAAGTACATGGTGGTTAGATCAAAAACTGATTTGGTGACATTTGGATACTTGGGAAAAATGTCATTTCGATGGTTCGTGAGCAGGTGAGTCTCCGCGTTTTCAAACCTCTTTCTCTGGTCTAGTCTTCTATTTGCTTGAGGGCAAGGAAAGGCTAAGTCTGGGGGAGTTGATATATCATGGTTTTTACCCTATTTAAGCCATGATATAATTAAGTCCATTTTATAGAGTCTTTATAGTATTTTGGAGTCTTTTAGAGTCTTTTACAGGTTATAACACGTTTGGAGCATAATTGGAGATATTGGAGCTTTCTGGAACATTCTGGAGCGAAGCAGAGATCCGTGTAGCTGAGACGTCGAAATCACATGTGTATCGATCGATACCCCCTGATATCGATCGATACCCGTCGAGGAAACAGAAGGATCGCGACTTATTGAAGAGTTGAAGAATTGCAGAATTGGCCCAGAAGACTTTGATATTTACAAGATGGCCCAAAACGTGTTTTAGCTTATAAATTAGGTTTTCAGCCACCTGTTTAGGCCATGCATTATTTTACTTTGGTTTGAGAGAGACAAGTCTGAATCTCCCTTCGTCCGAGATCAGATCTCAAAACCTCTTGTTATTCTTTCTGTTTTATTTGATGATCTATTCAATCATGTTGCTTTCAATCTCCATGTCTGAGTAGATCCACTTTAGGTTTAGGGTTTTCTCATAGGGATTTCTTTGAATGCTAGGTTTATTTATTATTAGGATTCACCATCTGAATTAGTTCTTCACATTAGGTTGTTCTCAAAACTAATTCTAGTTTGACGAATCTATAATTTAGATCTTAGGATAAATGATTAGGCACGAGAGTGCGATTAATTACCTGATAGAACCTAGGTGAGCAAATTGATTAATCGCAAAGAGATTTGGTTTAATTGATTTGTGAACATAGCAAACCTGATATTAAAGCTGATTTAGACTTTAGGATTCGCAAAGAGATTTGGAATTCCTAGGATTTAGATTTAGATAGTTTTCGCAACGAGAGTTGGTTAGCTATATTTTAGTGATTAGCGTAATTTGAATCATGTTAGTTAATTTAGCTGCATTCATTGATTTCCTGAGAAAAACTCTGAGCCTATATTTTCCTCCATTGATTTACAACACTTTTAATTGCGTACTTGTTTTCGTTTACATCTTTCGATTTAGCGTATTTTGGATCTATATAATCTATTGTGTGTCTCTGTGAGTCATTGTGTTCGACCCCTAGCTATACTACGACAACTGCTTTAGTATCTGAATAGGGGTATTAATTTGAGCATATCACATATGCAAATGTAAACATGGGGCAAGACGTGGTGCCGCCCTTCGTATTGGAGAATATGATGGAAACAACCAAAAAGAGACATCATGGTAGCGTTTTCCAAGCTTTTCAAGAGCATAATCAACCCGTTTACAACACGTGTGATGAAAAAATTTCTCAATTGTATGTGGCTTCACATATGATGAATGCAAAGACCCATTACAATTTGGCAACAATATGCGTGGATGCGATATCACAGACGCTAAAAGATGTTTTGCCAAAGTTAAACAAAGCTACATCATTGTACAACGAGACAAAGAAGATTATAGGGCGCTTGGATTGCATGCACATAATATTGATGTTTGCAGGTTAATTTCATAAACTTTTGGAAGGGAGAATATCAGAGCTGTTACGTTGTCGGTTTTGTGACAAAGATAAATACCACTCGAACTATGGGAAGAGGACAAAACATACCTAAGAAAATAATGTTTTATATGCCGATTACAAATAAGTTAAAGCGGTTATACCAATCAGTGACGACAACATCCCATCACATGTTAGATGGAGCAGTATGGATGATTTTCAATGAGGTATATTTTGATTTCGCTCCTCAAAGTCTCAATATTTATCTAGGCTTATCAACAGGTGGTATTAATCCCATTGGTATAAACGGTGAGGTCCACTCGGTTTGGCCTTTGATCGTAGCTCCTTATAATTTGCCCCCTCAACAGTTTGGATGCTTATGATATATTGAGAAAACAAAAATTCATGATGCAAGCTGTGTTGATGTGATTAATCAGCGACTTTCTGGCATATGGCATGATGTCGGATTGGATGATGCATGACCGGTTAGCATGTCCATCCTGTCCATATAAAACAAAATCGTTTTGGTTACGAAATGGAAGGAAACATAGTTGGTTTGATTGCCATATAATATTGTTGCCTCAAGATCACCCTTACAGGTGAAATGTGCAAGCGTTTAAACGGAACAAAGCAATAATGGATCATCCACCATGGTTGACTAGAGAGGAAATACTTCATATAAGAATAACTAGCATTGCGGGATTGTCCAGAAAATTCATTTGTGGAGAAAATGGACACAAGAAGCTTCCATGAAATATATATGCCTACGGACTGGCCATAATTCGATGAAAAAAGTATAATATAAGAGTTTTGTACTGGAAAAACCTTCTTCTTCGACACAACGTTGATTGCATGCACATCAAGAATTTTATTTTGATAATCTCATCAATACGGTGTTGAATATTCAGTGAAAACAAAATATAACATTAAGTCGAAGATGGATCTCTCAACATTATATAGAAAATAGGATTTAGAGCTTATCCAAGATGGAGCGATGCCTATGCCAATAGTCAAGTTGTCGAACACATGAAAAAGATAATTTCTCCTTTGGTTGAAAAAATGATATTAAACTTCCAGATGGATATGCAACGAAGTTTAGTCAATGTATTGGCGCAAAAACAATTTGAAGCTATTGGGGCTGAAAATTCATAATTGTCACATCATCATGCAACGTCTTCTCCCATTTGCGTTTTTAGAACTCCTTCCAAAAAATGTTCACTTTGCAATTTTGGGTATTTATGGTTTTTTTATTTAAATATTATTTATACTTGTATTAATAAATGATAATAACTATTATTATATATGTGTGTAGAAATTGCACTCTTCTTTAGCCACTCTGTGTAGTAATTGAACAATCCTTGCAAAAAGACACTCTTTGGAAGAAAACGAAAATACTTATATTAATTTAATTGAAAGGTGTCTTACAAATGATGACTAAGCTGAGCTTATATATTGCTCTAATTCAAACGATCTAAAAATCAAAAAACAAAAAGAAATCGTAAGATGATCAAAAATTAGCTATTGGCTCTTAATGGCAAGTTTTGGCCAAATGAAGAAGGTATGATGTCCCCTTTGTATATGGACAGTTTGAGGGAATATGTGAGATTCCTTTGAACATTATGGTCGTCATAGAATTCTCCTAAAACGTGGTGGTCTTGGAAATGTAGACGTTGGAGATTTATGGCCCAAAGTGTGAACGCGGCCTTAAAAGAAAAGTAGACTAGCAAGGGGATCTGCCTGATCATGTGGTTGCTGGTGCATGGGAAGGTATTTGTATGATTCCTTAGTTGCCTTAGAATCTCTCGTGGTCACCAAAGTCGGTTTTGTGATGAATTAAATCTGTTGGAACTCGGACTTGCCATAAACGGAACCAAGTCAACCCCTATTGGGGGAAAAAGTATAACTTGTGGATCTGATGGGCATTTCTTCAGATCTTGGGCTTGTTGGATCCAGGAGAGACCCAATAATATTGTCCAGTTGGTTTTGGGCCGAGATCGTGGCTGAGTTGGGTTGTGTAGCACGATCTTTTACCTAGACGTGCAATTGGGTCTGAAACCGGTCCACCAACTTGTAAAGTGAATAACTTCCAAACCAAAACGGTATTGGCATGATTCCAATTCGATGTGTGTCTCTGGTGGATCAAAATTCTAGACCAAGTCGGTTTGTAGCTTATTTCCTCCTGGTTTGGTCGGAAACCTCCAATTAAGGCGCGTACGTCAAAATCGGGTAAGTTGGGAATCACCCGATTTGTATGTTGAATAACTCCTTCGTCTGAACTCTAATTGGACTGATTCCACTTCGAGGCGTGCTCTAGTTGAGCTAAGAATATATTACAAGTGGTCATTCGGCTGGACCAGTTGATCTTGGTTTTCATCTGGGCTGAACAAGGCTCGTGGGTTTTTTCGGCTTCGAATGGGCCGGATGGATCGTCTACGGGCATTGGGGCCATCTTGTGTTGGTTTGCTGGGTCGATGACCTCATCACTTGAAATCAACCTAAGGAGTACCGTTTCCATCCATCGAACTTTATCGTTTTACTTGTTTTTCTTAGTTTTTACTTCATCATAAAACCACAAACAAACTCCATTTGTCTTAGTTTTATTATATTCTCGCATTCTCGTTGTGTGATACTTGCTGGTGATGATGATTGGACTTTTATGCTGGAGCATTGGGCGACAAAACCGGCTCTTAAGAAGAACAAGACCGCTGCTGAATGTAGAGACTTCAAGCTCATATACACTCTAATCCAGAATAATACTTCAGCCCAAAATTAACAAAATTGGAAACACTTGCCCATCTTAACTTACATAGGAGACATTAAAACATTTAAGCCTGTTAATTTGGTTCATAACCCGTGGGTCTCACCCTGTTTAACCCGCCGTAGGGTAGGTGGAGGTCAAAAAAATTTTAATTACAAAAAAGCGGGTTTCGTGGAGGGGGGGGGGGGGGGGTAGGGGTGTCAAATTGGTTGATCCAAACCAAACCAATCCATTAACTCATTAACTAATTACTAAATGAGTTATGGTTTTATCCAACTCATTAAGCAAATAGTTTGGATCAAACAATTAACTCATTATGTTAATGAGTTAATGGTTTTAATGAGTTTACCCATTAAATATTGAATTCAACTTGAAAACCGGTTAGTATCATCTCCTCCATCCTCTCAATCTAGGTATTCTTGGCGGTCTCTCTCTCTTTCTCTTGATTTGATTTTGATTGTTTCTTGTGTTGATCGTTTTGTTTAAAGTCTGCGCCTTTGGAGTTTGTTTATTTCCGTGTTTATACATGATGTGGCCTTTCGTTTGATTTTGATTTTGATTTTGATTTTGATTCTGATTCGATCGTTCTTTTGTTGGTTTCCACTCGTGCCAAAATTGTGGATCCACTATGAAGGTTAATTTTCTCGTCTGTATTTTCAATTGATCACTCGTTTTGATTGATTTGGGATTCTGATGATACACTCGTTGAATTTCTATTCTCACTCATTGGACTCTCGATGAAATTCCTTTTTTGATCCTTCTATTTTCTCAATTGTACGCCTCTCCTTGTTATTGTGCTGGGTCTAATGCATTACATGTCCTGCTTCTCAGTTCATCACTTAATCTTCAAGTTTAGAGCGACAAAAGTGTATATGCCTCTATATACTCTACAATGGAAGATACTGGTGGTGCTCATTATGATGGTATGAAGAATACGATGAGGAAGAAACGTAGCCTGACTTGTCGTCGTCGACGGCGAGACGGCTCCGTTGCAGGATTTCTGTAGTTTGGTTGATGAGTGCTTGTTGGTTGATGAGGGTTTGAAGAAATTAAGATCTGGAAGAAAAAGAAAAAAAAGGCAGAAGGCAGAGAGAAAGGGAGATGTTATTGGTTTGGTTATGGGTAAACCATTAACCCATATTAACTCAACTCATTAAAACCAATAACCATTTAAACCAATAACCCATTAGAGCATCATTATTGAGAGAAACCATTAAGGGTTTTTAGAGAATTTTTTGTTAATAAACTTAAGTTAAGAACTTCTCTTTAGAAACTTAAGAAATAACTAGTTTATTGGTAGAACCCTTTATGGGGTTCTTAACAAAAAAAAAACACCATGTTTTTTTAAGTAAAGATCTTCCAAGTTCAAAATTTTATTGGTATTTTCGTTGGTAACTTCACCACCATGTTTCTTTAAGTAAAGATCTTCCAAGTTCAAAATTTTGTTATGCACTATCTCAAGTGTTACCGTTGGATTTAAAGTCAAATTTGATCATACTGCATTTTCCAAACACAAAAACTACTTTTGAGTTTTTCAGTCACTGGCAATGTAATTATTTACACAGATGAAACGGCGCAAACCTCTACGCTTAAAAAATTAACAGAGTTGCGCTCACTCCTCCAATTGCGTTTTCTTACTTTCTACAAATACACTCTTTATAATTCTTGTCCTTCACTCATTCTGATTCCATTAATGCACCAGATGCCTCGAGTTCTTCATCAATCGGGAGTGTACGTTTTGAGCCATCCAATGCAACAACAAGAACAATATTCTCCTCTAGCGACGAACTGGTACCCGACCCACCACCATCTCGAGCTTTCTGATCTCTGCTGCTCTTCTCGGTCCCTTGTCTTGCTTTTGGTTTCAGTGTCTGCTCTGTTGCACCTTCGCCATCAGAAACTTCATCCTTCTCGAGCTTTTTGGTTTTGTATTGATTTTATTTTGGGTACTGAATAAGAAGAAGGAGATCATGGAACCGAAACTATAACTGTCCCTGCAACTGCAATTGCCACTGATGATACTATCCTCTTCACGGTAAATACTGACTCGTCGCTCGGTATCTCCATTAGATCTTTCATCTGCAAATTCCATGAATTGGAGTAAACAAACAACCACAATCCAGAGACAAAATAAGCTCCTTAATTCAGAGACTGTTAACGACAAGTTTCAGAACTACAAACCGTTATAGGCTGCTTCCAATTCTTCTTGATTCCATTAATATGCCCTCTGCCGATAACTGCCACAACAGAACTGTGCTCACTCGCAACTCTCAGCAAAGAGGATGCCATGTACATGAGATTGAGAATTTCATGCATTTATTACCATTTATTAACACTAACAACCATAATCCAACAACAGAAACAATTAAATCAAAAGGAGACAATTTTTCAAAGAAAAGGCAGCAAAATCTCCTGGAAATTGAACTAGTCAATTGAAACCTGAGAAATCTAAAAACTAAACCCCAAAATTCAAATGCAGCCAAAGTATCTTACCAAAACATAAAAGACAATGAGAAACTCGGGAAAGTATGTATTAGAATCTTCGAACAAGAGATAGTAAAAAAAAATCCAATTGTGAATCCATACTTTTCAGGGCCAATTCTCGCGGTGAAAGTGGCAGACGACGCGTTCACTGGCCTTGACGGCAGAGAAGAAGTCTTTCTCGGAGGGGATCTCGGAGTATTCAAAAGAGAGATTCGGTTTTAGGAGACCAAGGAAATTGGATGTTGACGAACGGAAGAGAGAGATTGGATAGAGAGTTTTGCAATTTCGCAACGGTCAAAAGGAGAACATCATCGATGAAAAATTGTCTCCTTTTGAGAAGAGAGAAGAGAATCACAAATAGAAGAGGGGAGAGAATCACCTTTTAAGCCTGAAATCCGTAGGAGAAGATGAAGGAGGAAGATGAGGGACCTTTTGACACGGGCCCCTTAAGAACCGTTTTTTAAGGTTCTAAATTAAGAAACGGTTCTTAGATATTGTTTTAATTTTCATTTATTTTTTTGGCTAAAAACTCTTAAGAACCCCTTAAGATACCGCGATAATGATGCTCTTATGATCTAAATTTTCAACTCATTGAATTAATGGATTGGTTTGGTTTGGATCAACTCATTATATTTAAACCATTATGATACCCCTAAGGGGGAGGGGGGATTTTTAAAATGTGGGGCAGGTGCAGGTCAAAATTTGAATTTCCGCGGGTTATTCGTAATTTCTTTTAATTTAATAATTAAAATTCATTTCTTAACTACTATTAAATTAATTAATTATTTTATTTATTTTTTTCAAAAAATTGTGTATTTATGTTTTATCATATGAAATTTATTTTATTAAATATTTTTTT
Source organism: Eutrema japonicum (assembly GCA_030161315.1). Classification (NCBI taxonomy): domain Eukaryota; kingdom Viridiplantae; phylum Streptophyta; class Magnoliopsida; order Brassicales; family Brassicaceae; genus Eutrema; species Eutrema japonicum. Next base: position 36,162,531 of record BSQW01000001.1, read on the forward strand.
TTTGCTAAAAACAGTATAAGTTGTTTTTTATTATTATTCAAATATTTGCGGGTTATCCGCGGATACCCGCGATTTCAAACGGGACGGATGCGAATTTAGTGTTTTATGTTCACGGATTTAGCAAGGTGGGTCGAAGTTGGTAAAAAAACAAAATTTAACCCGTATGGAGCGGATCTAACGGGACGGTTTGATCCGCTTGATAGACATTGCCACATCCTACAGGTATTATCAAATTTCAGTCTGTACTTCGCCGTATTGAGAAATAAAAAAGCGGCCCATATCAAAAGTTTTTCAATTGCTAGCTAGGAAGTAAACCAAGGCCCATAGAAGAAATAAAGCCTAAGCCCGCTTATCTTATTATGACGTGAGATGTCATCACGTGAGATGTTCGTGTTCAGACTTTAGACTAACTTCAGACACATCTTACATGGAGACAAGTAATTAAAGGCCATTCACACCACTTGTTTTCCTTTTGAAATGTTGTGGAACGTGGCATGATAAATCTCCCCATTTCAATCAGGTTTTAACTTTTAATTATACTAGTTATATAGTTATAAAATAGATGAGATGCGCATAAAAAATACTCAACTTTGTTGGAGTTATCGGCGTCAAGTCATATCTACCGAATCATCCTACAATTTGACATCTAATGCTCATAAGTCATAAATAAGTACAACAAAAACTAATTACCAAATTCGGTTTATATATCTATATCAGTCAAATTCTTTGAAAATCCCTATATTTCACACAATTGAAAATTAGAATAAAGTTCTAAGGGTTCAAATCCCACGTTAGAAAATAATTTATACATAAATATATATTCATTTGACATTAATCTCATTCCATAAACATCTAACGTGTTTCCACGATGCTCTCTCTCTCTCTCTCTCACCAACACTGCAAAATAGAATCATATACCACATTTTGATCTGATATTCATTATATTTCACTCGTTTTATATTTTTTGAATTTCGATATCTCTTTTCTGATTTGAACATTAGAGAATTTTCGTAAGGACCTCAACCATTCATCCTCTCAATGGCTGGCTTGAAAATATTATCATTTTGGGATACCACAGTTCGACTATCATGACATGCATTATTGGATACCCATCAAAGACTCTGAGTTGTTTTCGAGTTTCTATAAACACATGCGAATATTCTTTTATTGAATGAATCTTTGTTTCCATTCTCGAACACTAATTACTAACCATAAAAATGATTTGTTTTATTTTTCTCTTATAACTCAATTAAAATCAACTAACATATCCCAGGAATTTGTCATAAAAATGATTAATTAGTAATTTTATTTTATTCAAATTATAAATGTTTTAAGAAATTGATTTAAAACTCTTATACATTTCATTTGGAATTAATCCTTAGTGATTGTTTGAAGTCACAACATTTGTTTGATTTTATTTAGAAAAAATCTAATCCATAATTTATAAACACTAAATTCTATAGTTTTTCTAAACTTTATAAATAAACTGATAAAATAAATTATTAAATTGAAATTTTTTTAGATTAATTCTATATAATCTATCTTTTATTAAGTAAATGTCTTTTCAAATTTTAGAGAAAACTATTGTATTAATGGATGGTAATTATTATGAGAGTTGAAGTATATTTACATCACTTGATATATATTTTGCATTTACAAAGCTTTTATTTTATTCTCCTCTTGTATTTACATTTTATTTTTTTTGTTAGTTAAAAATAATATAAAAAAACCCAACTATTTTAAAATTTCAAACTTAATTTATATTTTCTTGTAAATACTTTGAATTTGTTTCATAATTTTTTTTGCTCTTATTTTCTTTTTTCATAGTTATGTATAATTGCAATTATTATTTTCAGTATACCTTAATTTTATTTATTTGTCTCTTTATTAGATGTAAAACTTGCCAACTTATATTTTGCTTTATGAATTTTGTTACATATTAACTTCTTTTTTTAATTGTTAGGACTTGTTTAATATTTTAGTTTTTAATATAATATTTGCGATAAAACTTAACCTAATTAAATATTTATAAAAGTTAAAATATATTAGGATAACCAAGTTTATTAAACCTGTTATTATTTCAATGAACTTTTCATCCTCTCAATGGTTGGCTTGAAAATATTGTCATTTTGGGATACCACAGTTCAACTATCATGACATGCATTATTGCATACCCATCAAAGACTCTGAGTTGTCATTCGAGTTTCTGTAAACTCATGCGAGTATTCTTTTATTGAATGAATCTTTGTTTCAATTCTCGAACACTAATTACTAACCATAAAAATGATTTGTTTTATTTTTCTCCTATAATTCACTTAAAATAAACTAACAGATCCCGAAAATTTGTCATAAAAAATGATTAATTAGTAATCTTATTTTAATCAAATTATAAATATTTTAAGAAATTGATTTAAAATCTTATACGTTTCATTTGGAATTAATCTTTAGTGATTGTTTGAAGTCACAACATTCATTTGATTTTATTTAGAAAACATCTAATCCATAATTTATAAACACTAAATTATATAGTTTTTCTAAACTATATAAATAAACTGATAAAAATAAATTTTTAAATTGAAATTTCTTTTGACTAATTCTATATAATCTATATTTATTAAGTAAATGTCTTTTCAAATTTTAGAGAAAACTATTGTACTAATGGATGGTAATTATTATGAGAGTTGAAGTATATTTACATCACATGATATATATTTTGCATTTACAAAGGTTTTATTTTCTTCTCCTCTTGTAGTTACATTTTAATTTTTTTTTTGAAAATAATATCACAAAACACAACGATTTTAAATTTTCAAACTTAATTTATATTTTCGTGTAAATACTTTGAATATGTTTCTTAATTCTTTTTGCTCTTATTTTTTTTCATAGTTATGTGTAATTGCAATTATTGTTTTAAGTATACCTTAATTTTATTCATTTGTCTCTTTATTAGATGTAAGACTTGCCAACTTATATTTTTCTTTATGAATTTAGTTATAGATTAACTTATTTTTTTTTTTAATTGTTAGGACTTGTTTGATATTTTAGTTTTTTTAAATAATATTTGCGATACAACTTAACATAATTAAATATTTATAAAAGTTGAAATATATTAGGATAACCAAGTTTATTAAACTTGTTATTATTTCAATGAACTATTCATCCTCTCAATGGTTGGCTTGAAGATATTATCATTTTGGGATACCACAATTCGACTATCATTATATGCATTATTGCATACCTATCAAAGACTCTGAGTTGTCATTCGAGTCTCTGTAAACTCATGCGAGTAGTCTTTTATTGAATGAATCTTTGTTTTCATTCTCGAACACTAATTACTAACCATAAAATGATTTGTTTTATTTTTCTCCTATAACTCACTTAAAAGTAACTAACATATCCCAAAATTTTGTCATAAAAAACGATTAATTATTAATTTTATTTTATTTTATTCAAATTATAAATGTTTAAGAAATTGATTTAAAACTTTAATACATTTCATTTGGAATTAATCCTTAGTGATTGTCAACATTTGTTTGATTTTATTTAGAAAAAATCTAATCCATAATTTATAAACACTAAATTCTATAGTTTTTCTAAACTAAATAAATAAACTGATAAAAATATTTATTAAATTGAAATTTCAATAGATTAATTCTATATAATCTATCTTTTATTAAGTAAATGTCTTTTCAAATTCTAGGGAAAATTATTGTATTAATGGATGGTAATTATTATAAGGGTTGAAGTATATTTACATCACATGATATATATTTTGCATTTACAAAGCTTTTATTTTCTTCTTCTCTTTTATTTACATTTTAATTTTTTTATTAAAATAATATCACAAAACACAACGATCTTAAATTTTCAAACTTAATTTATATTTTCGTGTAAATACTTTGAATCTGTTTCTTAATTTTTTTTGCTCTTATTTTCTTTTTTTATAGTTATGTATAATTGCAATTGTTGTTTAAGTATACCTCAATTTTATTTATTTGTCTCTTTATTAGATGTAAAACTTACCAACTTATATTTTGCTTTATGAATTTAGTTACATATTAACTTTTTTTGTTTTTTAATTGTTAGGACTTGTTTGATATTTTAGTGTTTTTTTAATAATATTTGCGATACAATTTATCCTAATTAAATATTTATAAAAGTTGAAATATATTAGGATAACCAAGTTTATTAAACATGTTATTATTTCATTGAACTATATTCATATAAGTTTTTGGTTTAATTTAGAATATGCGTAATGCCTTTTTAAATTCTATTCATAATATTAAAACCAAATTTATAATTAGTATGTGTATTATTTTTTTTATCAAAAAATTTGTGTATTAAATTTGAAATTAAAAAAGATTAAATAAAAAATATGATGTGGTAATGATGTGGAAGATGAGGTGTTTTCATGATAAGAGAGAAAAACTAACTTTATATATATATAAGATACTTACTAGATGAATACCCGCACATATACGCATGTTTAATTTTATTTGTGGTATTTGTATTAACTTAAACAATAAAATGTATGAAATATGTTTGAAGAATCGCATGATTAATATCCTATAGACAAAGAAAAAAGGATTAGTGGATTACAAATAACCCAACAACAACAAAACCAAAATAGTGGTTTGCATCGCCATAAATATCATCGTTATGCACCATGTCCTCTTTTTTACCATCATCATACAGTAATATTAAATAGTTGATGAAAACTTTGTAGGAATGGAAAGATAAGTAGATAAAAAGACGAAATCTAAGAAAGGCAATCTTCTCTCTCTTGTAAAGAGCAAATCTGAGCGCATTTTCTTCTCTTCTCCGGCGTCGCCCTTGACGTCAGATCTCACCTCCGTTTTCTGATTCAGACCCGCCCTTTCTCATGGGGCAGAAAAAGCCATCCAAAAATCCAGTTTCACCCTCGAAATCCCCTCGGAAATCGCCCCATGCTCTCTTCCCCAAAAACTGAATCCCAAATTTCTTGTGGATCTAGAGGAGGAATTCCTGCGATCCCACCTGTAATTAATGCCTAGTAAATTTCACTCAGGTGATGGATTTGGCCATCGAAACAAATTGTGACATGAATGCCTCGAAAGAAGTTTCAGCTCAAGCTCAAAGTTCCGCTTATGTGGATGTTGTGAAAGCGACAATATCAGGATCGGAGAAAAAGACAGTCGACAATGTAGAATCAAACGTCGCAACTGAACAACCGAGTTTTCTTGCGAAGGTCGCGAAAGCAGCTAACCCAGATTCGTGGTGTGACTTAGTGAAAGGGCCGACGAGGCGCTTGGAGAAGAAAGACAAGGCATTTGCCCTACCTTATAGGGAGGCCTGTGTCAAGATTCCGAACAGCGTGATTGAAAGAAATAAGAAGTCCTGGGAGTGCTTTGTGCTAGGTCAGTTCTACTCAGACCCTCCTGCGCAAGGTTTGGTTCATAACATCGTCAATGAGATATGGAGCAAGCAGTACATAGATGTTTCAGTGTCTAGAATGGAGGGGAATGCATTTCTGTTTCAGATACCAAATGCGTTCACTCGAATCAGGGTAATAAACCAGCGTATATGGCATATTGAAGGGCAGACGATGTTTTTGGCCAAGTGGGAACCATGAGTCATTCCTGCCAAGCCCAAACTAACTTCTGCTCCAATTTGGTTGGAATTAAAAAATGTGTCGTTTCAATTTTTCAACGATGAAGCTTTGGAGCACATCACGGGTCTAATTGGTGAGCCAAAATTCCTCCATCTGTCAACTGCCAACAAGCCTAATTTGGAGGTTGCTAAGGTGTTCACTTTAATCGATCCGAGGAAACCATTAACAGAAGCGGTCAATGCTCAATTCGACTCAAGGAAAATGTGCAGAAGAAAGGTGTCGAATCCATGGATACCTCCTGTTTGCAAGCATTGCAAGGATATTGGGCATAACATAAGAGCATGATCAACGCAGACTTCTTAAGCAAGTGCTTAAGAATTTTTAACATTTAAATAAATAAAAATTGGTTTATTTAAAGAAGCATCGACGCTTATTTTAGCGTTTTAAGATGCGTTGCTTAATGCCACGTGGCATGGTCCGATTGGGCCGAATTAAAATAAAAAAATCATGAAAGAGAGAGAGCAAGTTGTCAGAACGAGAAAGACGTTCTGAAGCGGGCTTACGATATCTTCTACGCCAATCACCGGAAGAAATTCAACCTTGAGCATGCTTGGAGAGAGCTGCGTTATAACCAGAAATGGTGTGAGCTTTCTACAAGCAACACTGATGGAAGCTCTAAGAAAAGAAAGGTTAATGATGGTGCACAATCATCAACCTCTCTTGCCGATGATGAAGCAAGCAAACGTCCTCCTGGTGTTAAGGCGGCTAAAAGCAGAGGAAAGAAGAGTGTGAATGAAACCAAAGATATTTTGGAGTTTCGAACCATTTGGGAGATGAAGGAGAAGGACTTGACTATGAAAAATACATTGGCGAATAAGAGTATACTCGAGAATCTCCTGGCCAAAAAAGAACCATTATCTGAGAGTGAAAAAGCTCTAAAGGAGAAGCTTATTTCGGACATGTTGGCTAATTAGTGATCTGAAGACAAGTTTGTTTCAGATTCATCTTTAAGCTTTATGTTTAAGCTTGTTTAGGTTCTGTTTAATGTTTCCGTTTAATGTTGTTTAATATTTCGGACATGTTGTTTAATGTTTCTGTTTAAAATAAGTAATGTATGTTGAAGAAAATGAGACTTGTTTAAGAAAATTGATGTTTTTGTTCAAGGCAACAGGTTAGGTTCAAGATAACAGATGATACATGTTTAATGTTTCTGTTTTTGTCTTAATGCAACATGTTATTATGTGTGTCGGCTCAAAAAGTCACATGGAGTCACAAGGTTTTGGAAACTAGTTTTGGGGTTTTTGCAAGTGACAAACTACCACAAGAAGTCACAAGGCTTTGGAAACTAGTGTTGGCTCTCACGTGATATTGTGTGATGTATTTGTATATAGAACATCTTTCTCCTCTCTCTTTGTATTTAGACATTCCCATTCGAACACAAATTTAGACATTGCCGATAGAGTGTTCATTTCCGTTTATGATTTCTAAATATATGTTGAAAATGTTTTATTGTCAAGTATGTTTCAAATTTCATTTAATCCAATGTATTTTATGTTTTATTCATAAATAAAATTAAAACTTACAATAAAATAATTAAAATAATTTTTTTATTCTTAAGCACCCCTAAATAAAATTCTCCCATTGGAGTAGAGAAAACAAAAAACTCTTAACAAAAGTGTTTAAAACAACTTTAATAATTAAATATATGCTAAGCACCCCCATAAGCACTCTAGCATTGATCATGCTCTAAAAAGGTGAAAATCGGGTCCTATATTGTGTGTTAATTGTAAATTTACAGCTCACACACCATCAAATTGTCCCAGAAAAGGAAAAAGCACAAAAAAGAGCAAGAGTCGCTTTAAAGGGCATGTTGTGGGTCAACGTGAGGGAACATAGATTTGGATGGAGTCATCTCAGGTATAGAAGCAAAGAGTTAAGGAAAATCCAGGGATAGTCATTGGTTCTCCGTCTTCATGAAATGAGAAAGGGGGAACTAGTAATCTGGAAATTGATATCAGTGTGAGATCAAGAGAAAAATTGATCTCGAAAGAGAAAAAGTCTGAGGCATCTGATGTTGAAGAGGATTCTTCTGATGTTTCTTCTGCTGGTACAAATGATGAAGTTTATGAAGCACCTTAGGATAATTCTTTTGTGAAGGTGAAATCTAAGAAACAGAAAAAGAGGTTAGGGGCAAGGGCCCCAAACACCATTAGTATATATTGTACAAACCGTTTTGGGTGAAATGTCTTTGGTTTCAATATTTTCAATCACCGAAGCGGATTTAAGAAATGGTTTAAGAGCAGTAAACCTATATTTGGAGGTATTATAGAGAATCATGTTAAACAACGAAGATTATAAAGTTCATAAATGAACTTCTTCTAGGCTGGTCTTTTGTAGAAAACTACAGTTTTCCGGAGTTGGGCAAGATTTGGGGTTTTTGGCACCCGAGTGTTAAAGTAAATGTTATTTAAAAGTCTTTGCAGATGATAATTTGTGACGTTCTGTTGCCAGATTCTCAGAGATGGATCGTGATTTCTGTGGTATACGCTTCAAATGAGGAGGATATCAGGAAAGATCTATGGCAAGAATTAATTGATTTTCATAATCATCAGAGTGTTCAGGGTAAAGCTTGGCTAGTCATTGGGGGCTTTAACCAGGTGCTTCATCCTCAAAAGAACTTAAAGGCAGTAAGATCAAATGTGGATAGAAGAACAAGAGACTTCAGAGAGTATCTTCTGGAATCAGAGTTGGCAGATTTGACTTTCAAAGGAAACACTTACACATGGTGGAACAAGAGGAAGAGCAATCCAATTGCAAAAAAAACCTAGACATGGCATTCGTAAATGATCTTTGGTGCTCCCAACTTCCCTCATCTTATGATGTGTTTGGTGAGCCTGATTTTTCAGATCATGCTTCATGTGGTATTGTTTTAAACTCTATGGTGCAGAGGCAGAATAGACCATTCAAAATTTTCAACTTCGTGTTGCAGAACAGGGATTTCCTGCCTCTCGTTGAACGTCATTGGTACTCAGCTAATGTGGTAGGCTCGTCAATGTTTAGAGTATAAAAGAAACTCCAGGCCTTGAAGAAAATAACCAGAGAATTCAGCAAAGGTAATTACTCAGACCTTGAAAAGAGAGTGTCGGAAGCTCATGAAAAATTGTTGTCTTCTCAAAACCAGATGCTTGCTGACCCGTTTGAGCTCCATTTTTCCACTCCTTGCCTAAGAACAAAACTAGTGGACCTGATGGCTACTCTGCAGAGTTCTTCACATGGTGCTGGAGTGTAGTTGGAGCTGAGGTAACTGAGGCTATTGCAGAATTTTTCAAATCAGACTCGATTTTGAGGCAATGGAATGCTACCACCATAGTGCTAATTATGAAAATCCCGAACGCTTCAAAGACTTCAGAGTTTAGGCCTATCTCTTGTCTCAACACTGTCTCAAAGCTGATTTCAAAGTTGCTAACAACCAGATTACAGAAGATCCTATCTCTGGTAATATCTCACTCTCAATCTGCGTTTATGCCGGGTAGATTTTTAGCGGAAAATGTGTTGTTGGCAACTGAGATTGTTCATGGGTATAATTGGAGAAATATCGAGTCTAAAGTAATTTTGAAGGTAGATCTCAGGAAGGCGTTTGATTTTGTTAGATGAGATTTCATTCTTGCCACTCTAAGAGCTATCAACATTCATGATAAGTTCATCAGATGGATTGAACAATGTATCTCCATTTTAACTTTTTCAGTCTCAATAAATGGAGTCTCATGTGGTTTCTTTAAAAGCTCAACAGGTTTGAGACAGGGGGACCCACTCTCCCCTTATATGTTTGTGTTGGCGATGTAAGTTTTTCTGGTATGTTGAAATCTTGATTTGAGGCAGGATATATCTGTTATCATCCTCAGACTGCAGAGCTGAAAATCTCCCATCTCATGTTTGCAGACGATGTCATGATATTCTTTGATGGTGGTTGTTCTTCTCTTCATGGAATAAATGAAGCTTTGGATGATTTTGCATCATAGTCAGGCCTTAGGATGAACCGAGATAAAACTCAGCTCTATCATACGTGATTGAGTAAGATTGAATCCACTGCTATTGCTAGCTATGGATTCCCGGTTGACTCCCTTCCCATTCGTTATCTAGGATTACCTCTAATGCACTGCAAGCTGCGAATATCAGAATGTGCTCCGCTGATCGAAAAGATTGTAAGAAAATTCAGATCATGGGTTGTAAAGACACTGTCTTTTGCGGGCAGAGCTCAATTGATAGCTTCGTTATTTCAGGTACGATGACTTTCTAGATTTCAACTTTTATCTTACCGAAAGATTGCATCAAACATATTGAATCTCTTTATTTCCGTTTTCTGAGGAAGGAAGCCATGATTCTTGGACTTGGAGATCTTTGTTGCATCTTCAATCCCTTGCTGAGAGGATTTTAAAATCATATGTGGGAAGTGGTGTAATAACCAAATTTTGGTATGACTCATGGACTCCCATTGGTCCTTTAATCAAAGATGTTGGTGTTGCTGGGCCGATGAGTTTTAGAGTGTCGCTATCTGCTACGTTTGCTGCAGCGTGCAATGCCGAGGGATGGACTCTGCCGCCTCCTAGATCAGAAATCGCTTCAAATCTGCATATGTATCTAACCACAATTTATTTGCCAAGTAAGTAAATCTCTGTTGATAATGTTGGTTAGGTTGTGGAGGGTAAAAAAATAATGTTGATAATCAGGGATTCTCTGTTGATCTCTGTTGATAATCTCTGTTGATAATGTTGATAATCAGGGATTCTCAGCAAAAATGACTTGGAAGGTTATGAGGCCGAAGGCTCAGTTAAGACTTGGGCATATGTTGTTTGGTTTAAACAATCTAATCCAAAACATGCTATTACTTTATGGATTGCAAACATGGATAGATTGCCAACTAGAACTAGACTTGCATCATGGGGATTGCCGGTCTAAACGTCTTGCTGTTTGTGTTCATCAGCGGAGGAAACAAGAGATCACTTGCTCTTAGCTTGTGACTATAGTGCTCAGATTTGGGATCAGGTATTGAGAAGGCTTGCACCAACTCAACCACTTTTCAGCATTGGAAAAATATTCTTGAATGGGTAAGACAGAGTTCCGGAAGTGCACCTACAATTCTGAGGAAGTTAGTGGTCCAAGCAACGATATTCCACTTATAGAAGCAAAGAAACAACGTCTTGCACAATCAACACTCCATACCGCCATCAACTATCTTCAAGGGTCTAGACAGAGATATCCGTAACATCCTCTTGTCTAGGAGAAATCGAAATCACTGCGATAATCTCATACAGCTGTGGCTGGAATGAAGCTCACTAAATCTTGCTCACTTATTGCTACCTTGTTTTTTTTTTCCAAGCTATCAAATCCTTAGGCTATGCTATTTTGTAAATCCTAAATCTTCATTTTATATGATATTTACCATTTAGCAAAAAAAAAACTTTGTAGGAATTCCTTTTGATCGTTTCACTTTGTGACCCATTGTATTCTATTTAGACATGCATTATATAAATAATTATTGAGTGATTGATACTATTGTTATAACATTCACTCTATCTATCACTACCTACTTGCATAACTCAAACACGAAACTCTTGTCATTTTTATTGAAGCAACATTTCTTTCTTGATCCAATCTAAAAAAAAAGAGACTAAAATCAAAATACATATAAATGGTGGTTTTCAAAAACGTAGCACATCTTTTTTTTTTTTAACATCTAAACATAGTAAAGGTATCAACACAACTTGGGACAAAATGATAAACATAGTAAAGCGTAGGAGATATCCTACAAAATTTAGCAAGTTAATATGAAACTTTGTTTTGCTTTATTCTCACACACATTATCTTGGTGATTCTAGTTTTGCTTCTCTAGAAGTCAACCTCCATATATAGATTGTTAAATCCTTTATTTATCTCGCTATTATGGATTAGGTTCTCTAGGTTGTATAGTTATAAACAATCTGTTTAAAAAACAACCCGTTTAAATTCTGAGACACTTTGCATCTCCGAAATAAGAGGCATTGCTTCTATGTGCAAGGCGTGCTTGCTTTAATACGGAACATCCCAAAACAATATGATGTCCCATATAGTTTCGTCTAGCCCATCCTGCATCCAATAAAATGAGAGACAAATTATTTGGCTTTGAAGAATGAAGTTTTTTAAGGAGCTTGCGCTCTATATTCCAAGGTGAAGCTAATTTAAATCCATAAATGTCCACAAGAAAGATACCACACCTCTTGCATTTGTTATCTGATCTTTTCAGTGCTTGCCGAAAGATTAGTATTATGTATAAATCGCCAAGTTTTAGCCATACCTTGGATGCGGTAACCTACAAATTAAACCATGGAAACTCGAAATCTTTTTGAAGACAAATAGATATTGAGTTTCACCAAGATATCAAAAACTTAGAGTATGAACTTGTAAATATAACATAAAGCGGACGATAGTGAAACAACAAACCGGACTCCAAACCTTGCATTGGTCGAGTAGAGAATAAGGAAAAGTTTGGTTTAAGCCACCATGATCGTGTCGTATCTATTTTAGTGGCTAATGTACATTCAAAAACATGTAAGAGCTTTAAGAATGGAGACCACTAACCAAAACCATAGAGATCACTTGTTGGCCGAACTCCTACGTCTCTTCTCTGATTATGATCAGCCGGCAAAAAATCTGAAATCGCCGTGTAGCCTGAATAAGTAGCAATTCGCTTGGACTAAACAAATTAGTTCTCACCTATAACCAAAAAAAATTAAAAGGCATAATCTTTAAAAGGTTTATCCTAAAAAACAAAGCTAATTATTTAGTTAAAACCTATTTTGGACCATATGCCATCTGCACACTCAAGCAGATCACCTTCATAGCATTGACCATTCTCGAGCACCACACTGACCTAAACGAACAAACCCCAATACAACTATATTGGAATTTTTCATCAAATCAAATCATCTTTAAGTTAAATCATCAATCATCACATTATCCATATAATCTTCAAAATCAACAACGTTACTCTTGTTTCTAATAACTTCTTCTCCAATTGAGCGTGCTAAGATCAGCTACAGAGTCATTCTGCTAATTATCCGTGTTGTTGTTTAGTGTGATTTCCACATGAAACTTTCCACTTTCTTTTATTCGATTAAGGATTTAAGGTGGAACGACTACCTTTAAATTTTGCGTAGACCATAAAGATGAAAAAATGGATTAGTCGAAGAGGAGGCAACGTAGAGACATAAATACACAAGTATTGATTTTTTTCTCAATTATTTGATAATTAAATTAAATTATGAAATATAATTTATTTTTAAGGCTGATGTGTCAAAAGAAATGATGTTGAGTTGTCAAACCCTTGTGAAACACACTCACTCTTTATATATTTTACTAGGTGAGTATCCGCGCGGGTTTTTTTTATCTAAGATATTTTTTGGTGGTCGTATATATCATACTAAGGGAGATAGTGTGTGTGAGATCCCTGATTTCCTATTGTGTTTTCAGTTAAACAACATGCACTTCTCTTCTTAGTCATCAGTTATATGTATTTTTGTTTGTTGTTTGTTTTTTGAGTTATGTCTGATTTTTTTGGGTTTCCTACAACACTTTTATCTTTCATTCTTGTAAGTCTTCTAGTCGTGATAATAAAGCTTTCTGAGTTCTCATTAACTGGCCATTGTAGGATTGAACCACCATATACGGCATATTAGCCAGAACATGGTCAAACTGTTCTCTAATTTTATTTTTTCCATTTAACTTGAAACATTATTTTGGTAATTTCAATGCCATAACACAATAATCCCGTTAGATGATCTCTCTTTGTAGCTACATGATCTTAAGTGGTCATTTACTTGGAAATCAAAATAAATGACTTTTTAAATAACACCAAAACAATCTTTTTTTTTTTATTTTTACCCAAAAGATACAAAGAGAGCACCAAAATTCTACAGGTTTTTACTATTCATGTTACCTCGAAATCCATGACCAAGACAAAAAAAAGTCTGGAAAAGCTATAAACCTTTAATATAAAGTAAACAACTTTGAAGAAAAATATGTTTTATAGCCCACAACATTTTATCTAAAGAATCCAAGAACAAAATTTGGTATTTTCTTCCTGCCCAGAAAAAAAAAGTTTCAAAGATTTCTTATGAGTTTTTGTTTGAGATGGTGAATCCACCACTTCAATCTCCGACGAACCCACATTTCTTCCAGCCTCTTTTTCCGGGTTTCGACACTAACCACGTACCCTCTCTCTCTCTCTCTCTCTCTCTCTCTCTCTCTCTCTCTCTCTCTCTCTCTCTCTCTCTCTCTCTCTCTCTCTCTCTCTCTCTTTCTCTCTCTCTCTCTCTCTCTCTCTGTGTTTGTGTTCCGGTTCTGGCTTTTAAATATTTGTCTATTTTAGACAATAGTATTGATTTTTTGCTATAAATTTACAATTATCCCTTTTTATGTTATGTCAAGATTATCATTTTAATGAGTTTTGTAATTAATTTGATTTGATTATCATATATGTAAATTTTTGTTTGGCCACAAAGTTTTGTAACTTTATAAAAGAGACTCTACTCTCATTGTAATATTCAGAATTGAAGTTGAAAGTAATAGAAAAGCCATTTGGCTCCTGATTTAGGTGTTTTACTACATAGTCAATTAATACCTAAAGTGCACACTACTGCAATCATAACAGTATGTCAATGTAGTACTTTAGGATCGAATCCACAAAAACCAAGAATACGCTACGATTCTCACAAGATGAAATTAAGCTAAGATAATAATAAGGGTTGATTTGCAAAGTAATGAAAATAACTAAAAGTGGTGTAAATTCAATAAGAGAAAAACGTTAGGTCGAGGGTTTCTTCGCGGGAATCCAGAGATCATGAATCAGATAACTATTCAGGAAATGATTAAACACAAGTTTTAAACTCAAACATAAATATCTAACCAATCCACTTTCGTGGCATTGATTACTAAATCTAGCAACCTAAAATCCTAACTTCCGTTGAACCTAGAGTTCTATACCAGCATTAATGAATAGGTTCAATATGTTCACGAATCGCCTTAACATCAACTTTCGTTGGCGAAGGACAATTCGCTCGCTTATGTTATTTCTAGCAGCCTACGACACTTCTGTGGTATAGATTAAACCCTAGTTCAGAGGCAAAGCGCTCAACTTAGCCTAAGCAACAAACACAACAATAAGCGAAAACCACAAAAGATAAATCCCTATCTATGTCTAATTCAATGATTCATTGATCCCGTTGAAACTCTAAACCTAACTATGAAACTACTCAGACAAGAAAACAGAGAACAAGCAATGAGATAGAGAGAAACTCATAATAATAATGAAAGAGAGGAAATGGTTTAGAATTCTTATCAATAGATGCAGAGATTCTTCTCCAAGCTTACAATATCAATCGCCAAAAGTCTCAATAGAATAGAGAGCCGTAAAAAGAGAGATAGCCTAAAAAGTGGCTGAGAATAAAGTATATATGGTTCTGGGCGAATTATGTCAGAATAGATAGTTTCCGGGGCAAAACAGGAAAATTAGAAATTTCATTTTCCTTCTCGCTGACTTGCATCGATCGATTTTGGACTTTCTGAGCATGCTCCATCGATCGATGCACTCCCTGCATCGATCCATTCTGGCTCTTCGGAGGGTGATGCATCGATCGTCTTCAATTGTGCATCAATCGATTGTGGACTTTCTGAGCATGTTGCATCGATCGATGCACTCCTTGCATCGATCGATTTTGGTTCTTCTGATGGTGTTGCATCGATCGATGCACTCCTTGCATCGATCGATTCTACTCTTTTCCATACTGTTCCATGCGTTTTTGCCCACATAACTCCAATTTCTTCCTTAAACGCCTTTTTACCTGAGATAACTAAATAAATGACTAAAAGACTCTAAAAACGGACTTTAACTCGATAAAATACTCAAAAACACCAAAACGTATTAGAAAACGGTAAAAACCAAGCATATAAATTCCCCCAGACTTAGTCTATTGCTTGTCCTCAGGCAAACAGAAAACTAAGCACGAAGAAAGAGTTTGAAAAACAAGGAGACCCACATTTCCTTTAGAACTCGACAATGACCATTACCTTAGTAATCCACGTATTGTCATACTAGCTCTAGATCGAACTACCATGTACTTCTCTGTAAGCATTGCAGCCTCCCATATCCAACTCATTATTTCGCGGAATAATCAAAAGCTATCATCGCTGGGTATCATCAAAGATCATAGTGCCAAGAACCTTCTAGACTATTTGCCTTTCGATATCGTGACAAGACAACAACACATCCTTTGGTACTTTTTCCCTCCCCCATACATTTTCTTTTCTCATTTTCTTTCTGTAGGGTCAATGGCTGATGGAACTCGAGTATTGATGGTTTTTGCCACTGAATCCCCGATTCATTTTAGTGACACCCTTCATTTCTAAGGTGTAGGCGAATAGTGGTATCTCCGAAAATTTTCTTCAACCTCGCTTTCAACCTTCGAGTGATCATCTCTTTCGAAGTAAAATAATGGGATCGATGGAAATTTTGCTAGCCCTTTACCCGAAAGAAAATCATTTCATCATTTCTGCTTTTTATTTTAAATAAGGGAGAGATGTACCATACTTTCACACATGTCGTCTTGTCAGATACGAATGAAGAGTCAAGCTCTGAAGACACCAATCACGATGATGAGGTAAAAGGAAGAGCTCAGAAACTTGCTCAAGCTTTTTGAATTTTTCTGGAAACATGGATGCCTCTGATTAACTAGTCAGCCTTTCGATTTTCCATTAGTCTGATCTGAAGCTAACTCTGTAACAATGGTCACTTAGATGCAAATCACATAAAAATTCAAAGGTCGTGATCATAATCTCCAACAAGTTTTAACTCAATAAAAATAACTAAAAAGAAAGCATCAAAATGACTCAAAAGAGAAAACAAAAGAAAGAAATGATAAAGACCCTCCCCTAGACTTACTTCACATCGTCTCAGTGTGAAAATAAATCAAGAAGAAGGCAAAACAGATCAAAGAAAAATAAAATAAAACAAAAAGAAGGAAAATAAAACTAACGATAGAGAATGTTATTGGTGAATCAATGATCTTCCGAACTACCGCTCGCATCCTGTCCTAGCGTGCGCCTCCTCCTGGGAAGTCTCGCATCAGGTGGATGTGAACCACTGGATCCACCAACATCAGACCTGCGTCCAACAACGTCAGGTTCAGTCCCAAAGTCGTGCATCCCATCAGCTGGCTCATAATCACGATCATCTGCAGTGGCAGGTGCCCTGAAACAAGAAGGTATCCTGGGAGTCGGTATCTTAGCAAGTGCTCCCCAAATCTTCATCATCATGGCGTTGTTCTTCGGCAATCCCCCACTGACAAATTTCCACTTCTCTTCATCATCTGTCTCGAACGGGCAAGGCGTGAGACGGTACACACTGCAATATGGAGGAAGAAGGAATTCGATCTGATCAGTTGTGTCCATAGGGATGCCCTCAGGAAAGTCATCCTGTCTGTGAGAAGCAGATGCTCTGGGAGATGAGCGAGAAGCTCGAGCGGATGATCCTATGCGTCTGTGCTGAGAACCAGAAGGACCATGCACTAACTTGTGCTCCGGTGGCATCCAATCGATGTTCGCTTCATCATCCAGTGTGGCCAAGTCTTGATCCAGCAGCTGGAAATACAAGATATCTCTGTCTGAGTTCTGAAACTGGTAGACGAGCGTCGGTTTGAGGATATGACAGTTCTGGAAGTACTTCTCGTGCATGCAGGCTATTCCATCGCCGAAAGACTGTCTATGTATCTTGAAGTGGTCGAAGATGGGTGTAAGGAGGCTTCTGACGTACTCTTTCTTAATATTCCCGGAAAGGCCTCGGGTTTTCTTCCCTACTAAGACTTGAGCAAGAATGGCTCCAAGGTTGACACGGTGAGATCTAGGGAAGGAGTATGAGAGTTGATGAGCTATCTCGGGTGCAATCCCGTAGTAGAGCATGATGAGCTCATCAGTACGCATAGCTCCAGCTTCGTCTCTAGCAAAGAGCATGTGGCTAAGCATCTTCACAAACACCCTGAGTGCGGCATTGTTAATGCTCGACTGCTTGGAATAAGCACCATCGTATTCTCCACTGGCTATCTTCCTCCAAAATCTCTTGGCGTTAGGAAATTCAGCAAAAGAAGTCTCCTCGTGGCTCACCTCGAAACCATAGAGAATGCAGAGATCTGAGATCGAGATCTGGCGGAGGATGCCATAAGCAAAGAACACGAGTGTCCCTTCACTAGCGACGGGTTCCCGCGGGTTATCATATCGTAGCTCAACGGACGCCAAAAACTGGCGAGTGAGGTCAGCATCAAAATATTGGTCGAGAGTGGCCTACCCTCCCAAACCAACACGTGCAATCAATGTCTCAATGTCTTGCCGAATACACATCCGAACCAATGCACATGAACTCGAAAAATTCATGGGACACATCTCCACTGTCAGCAATCCATTGTAGAACATGCTCTCATACTTTCCCCATTTGTTGGACAGTGCTCGGTTTTTGTATACACAATCCGTCTGTATCTCCTTCTTTGACATCATTGGAACTGGAAAAGCCAATCCAGCAGGTCGATTCCAAGGTGTATTATGTTCAACTTTAGGTGCTTTTCCCTTGCCCTTGTCTTTGCTATGCTGGTTAATCCTTAACATTGTCCTGGAAAACGAACAAAAAAATTTGCAAAGTGAGTTCCAAGTTTAATAGTCAGCACGCAATCATATCCAGAAGTTGCGGTGCGATAGCAAATAACAACGTATCATAATTGATTAGTCGCAACTATTCATATCAATAAATCACTTCCGCGATGCGTGTGAAAATTACTAACCGATATATTCCCAAAAAATTACAAAATCAAGTGAAGTGGGAATTCATGCAGAAACACGGTTAAAGATAAGCTCAAACCCGATATAGACATGTCGAAATTTCACATGAGCGTGGGTAAAACCCGAAATTTTCCCAAATACAGACCCTAGATATTTGAAATTTTCTCAAAATCTCATCAATCAAAATAGTAAGGCGGTCGATATCATTCCCCAACAGCCTAACAAGGTCTAAGAACACAAGATATCGACTCATGGATTCACGAATCAAAACAACAAACCTTGGGCGATTTTATTCTTCAAAATCATGACTGTGAATAAGGATTTCGGGGCTCATACCTTTGCTAATCACAGAATCTGGGCTGGGAGTTTTGTAGAGCACGAAAAATCGATGGAGATAGACACCAAAATCGTTCAAATCCGTGAAGAATCGAAAGAGTTATGAAGGATTGAAGATTTTAGGGGTTTTGAAAACTTAAATGGGTCGGCTATCGATCGATGCAGGGTATGCATCGAACGATTTCTGCTTCTCGGAGCCCTTGGCAATGATTCACCTCGCATCGATCAATTTTCGGTCTTCAGACTCTTCTGCATCGATCGATGCGCCTTCTGCATCGATCGATGCGCCTTCTGTATCGATCGATTGCAACTATTTTTTTTTTTGGTTTAAAAAAAATATCAAAAAAAGGAACAACAATCTAAAACGAACAAAATTTATTAAGTCAGTGTCCTAAAAACCTAAAACAAATATATATAACTTACCGGTGGGTTGCCTCCCACCAAGCGTTTGTTTCAAGTCTTATAACTCTAGGTGGATGATAGATCTAAGGGGCTCGTTTCTCCCTTAGCACGCTTTGACTCCTTTCTGCCGTTCTCTGTATCTTCACCCTCGCCTAAACAATCGTCAGAAGTGTCTTTTTCTTCGCATCCTCCTCCGCCTCCGATCGTGTAACGAATATGTTTAGAGGTGAAACCGAGATGTGCTGCTAGGTAGAAGGTTTCTTTGTCAATGTTTGCCATACACATTCTCCTATTTGGCCAATCCATAATGGCTCCTTCTGTCGCTAAAAATGGTCTTCCAAGAAGTAAAGGTTCATTCTTCATACCACGTATTCTTGCTACTTGAAAATCGACCGGGACGATGCAATTTCCAAAATTTAGGGGGAGGTTTTCGATCATGCCAACCGTGGTGGTGGTTGAACCATCAGCAAGTCCGATTCTCATCCTTGAAGGTTTCATGATGTCGATTTTCAATCTCCTTGCATCTGATTCCGACATTAGGTTTATAGCGGCCCCCGAATCACATAGAGCATTGTTGATGTAGGAGCCGAAAATCTCGCAGGGTACGACGAATCAGCCTAGTTCTTCGAGTTTATGCAAGGTTCTGGGTCTAGGCAGTGTTTTCCTAGCTTCGTCAAACAAGTCTTTGATCTCATACTTATCTTCCTTGCTATACCAAAAGAGTCTCTTCATTTATGGGTATTTCTCCCAGGCTTGGGTATACGAGATATGAAGTGGAATTTTCTTCACAATGGAGTGGAAATCGTCTAGCAGCTCTCTGTTTATATAACGAGTTTCTCAATCTTCGTGTCCAAGAGACTGTTCTCGGCTGGCCAATGGGGTTCCTTCGCGTGGCCTTTTGCCTCTGATCCTCGTGGTCTGTCTTACCATCATGCATTAATGTTCCACCTTTGATTCAGATGTGTTATATGTATCTCTTGGCGCTATTGTAGAAATCTCTTCTTCGCTTAAAGATCTCAGAACCTGAACGGTGTCCACTGAATCTGATCCAAGGTGAAGGTTGATGGTGTCTTCGACATTGGATAAACGCTTTTGGAGCATCTTCAGTTCCTCAGAAATATCAGAAGAAATGTGTCCGAGTCCATGGTCTTGCAAGGATATCACTATACCTTCCATCCATGTCGAAACGAATCTTTTGGAGCGTTTCCCCTGCTTGCCTTTGCACGTCGCAAAGGATATGAACGATCGAATTAGTTTTTCTTCCTTGCATGCAGATCTCTTTCATCTCTCTCTCAACCTTGCGTGCTCTGTTTGCAGTGATACTGAGATTTGTGGCTGTAGTCGAGAGGCTCTCCCTCAAGTTTGTGAATTTCTCTTCAAAGTTGTTTTCCATGAGTTCTATGGATGTTTGACATGATCGATGATAATCTGGTTCTTCTCAATTTCGTGGGTTTGCTGCAGCTGCATCTCTTCTACCTGCTTCACCCTTTCTTCGAGTTTTTGTACTTGGGCATGAATATCATCAAATTTCCCACCGAGATCGTTTCTGATATGGTCCAACCTTACATCAAGCTCAAACGAGGACTCTTACTAATTTTTCAATAGTGCATGCATCATGGTCTCCAAAGACTCGTTGGGGACGTGATTGTAGGCCCGAAGTGGTGGTTGTGGGCGTGGCTAATAGTGATGGTGATAGTTTTCATGGCCAAAATCGCTCCAATTCTGATTTTGGTGCGAGTAAGCTTGAGTTGGTCGATATGTGTAGAAACTTGGCATTGGGATGTAATCACCAACAAGTCCATGGTTCATAGGCGATCGCCTCTGAGCCTCACGAGAGAGAGGGGATCGGTGGCCATTGAAGTTGCCATCGTTTCCTGAGTACTGATCCATCTTAGAAAGTCCTTGAAACATACGATAATACATGATATAATATGCTAGTGAATCTTAGAATAAATTTCAAATTCAAAATTGAAGGTAACGCTATTGGTCTCCGGCAACGGCGCCAAATTGATTTAGGTGTTTTACCACGTAGTCAATTAATAACTAAAATGCACACTACTGCAATCATAAAAGTATATCAATGTAGTACTTTAGGATCGAATCCACAGGGATCAAGGTTACACTACGATTCTCACAAGATGAAATTAAGCTAAGATAATAATAAGGGTTGATTTGCAAAGTAATGAAAATAACTAAAAGTGGTGTAAATTCAACAAGAGAAAAACGTTAGGTCGAGAGTTTCTTCGCGGGAATCCAGAGATCATGAATCAAACAACTATTCAGAGAACGATTAAACACAAGTTTCAAACTCAAACATAAATATCTAACCAATCCACTTCCGTGGCATTGATTACTAAATCTAGCAACCTAAAATCCTAACTTCCGTTGAATCTAGAGTTCTAGACCAGCATTAATGAATATGTTCAATATGTTCACGAATAGCCTTAACATCAACTTCCGTTTGCTAATGACAATTCGCTCGCTTATTTTCTTTGTAGCAACCTACAACACTTCTGTGGTATGTATTAAACCCTAGTTTAGAGGCAAAACGGTCAACTTAGCCTAAGCAATAAACGCAACAATAAGCGAAAACCACAAAAGATAAATCCTTATCTATGTATAATTCAATGATTCATTGATCCCGTTGAAACCCTAAACGTATCTATGAAACTACTCAGAAATGGCAACAGAGAACAATCAAGGAGATAGAGAGAAACTCATAATAATAATGAAAGAGAGGAAATAATTTAGAATTCTTCTCAATAGATGCAGAGATTATTCTCCAAGCTTACAATATCAATCGCCAAAAGTCTCAATAGAATAGAGAGCCATAAAAAGAGAGATAACCTAAAAAGTGGCTGAGAATAAAGTATATATAGGGTTCTGGGCAAATTAGTTCAGAATATGCAGTTTTCGGGGCAAAACAGGAAAATCAGAAATTTCCTTTTCCTTCTCGCCGACTTGCATCGATTGAATTTGGACTTTTTGGGCATGCATGTTTCACTCCCTGCATCGATCGATTCTGGATCTTCGGAGGGTGATGCATCGATCGGCTTCAATTGTGCATCGATCGATTGTGGACTTTCTGAGCATGTTGCATCAATCGATGCACTCCTTGCATCGATCGATGCACTCCTTGCATCAATCGATTCTGCTATTTTTCGTACTGTTCCATGCGTGTTTGCTCACGTAACTCCAATTTTTTCCTTAAACGCCTTTTTACCTGAGATAACTAAATAAATGATTAAAAGACTCTAAAAACGGACATTTGACTCGATAAAATACTCAAAAGAAACACTAAAACAAGTGTTAGAAAACGGTAAAAACCAAGCATATCAGCTCCCCGTTGAGAATTCTCTTGGATTAGAGATTATTTTTGTGTTTTTGTCATTTCAAGCTCTTGGTGAGATTTTATTGTCTTGTATAATTGTGTTTCTGGGTTATTTGTGAAATTCAAACAGATTGGTTCGTGTGTTGTTGTGGATTTAATGACAAAAAACCTTCATTTCTATCATTACCATCGTCCCACCATCCACTTCAAGCCGTAGACTTTAAAATCACTTGATCAATAAATTTGGTGTGATTTCAATCTTATATCACAATAATAAGCCATATAAATAAAAAGTTGAAAACAAAATAGAACTAACTAATCCGAAAATTCTGAACCTAGTCTGATTTAGTTAAAAAATAAGAATTATTCGAAAAAAATAAATGACTTTTAGAATATAAAAAAGATTCTAACCGTGGACATCTTGAAAAAAAAAGATTCTAGTGTTCTATTTTTTGCCAACGACAATTTATTGTGTATTCACACAAAAATTATTAAATAAAAATAATATAAAAAGAAATAAGTATTCATTTCTCTCCACAAAAACATTATCTCCACAGAGAGACTAAGGTAAGGACAAGTGAGCGACGTGGACGCACTGTAAGCCCGTCAACATATTTTCTTGATATCTCTTAATCTCTTTACTTCCACACCACAACACTTCACTGATAATTTTTCTCATCCTCAGACGCAGCAAGCAGCACAAACACAAATCACAAAATGGCTCAAACCATGCTGCTTACTTCCGGCGTCTATGCGAACCAATTCTTGAGGATCAAGAACCCTCTGGCTCAACCCAAAGTTCACCATCTCTTCCTCTCCGGCAACTCTCCGGTTGCTCTACCATCTCGAAGACCATCATTGGTTCCTCTCGCTATCTTCAAACCCAAAACCAAAGTTGTTCCCAAAAAGGTTTTCACAGACCGTTTACTTGTCCCGCAAGTAACATCTCTTGTGCTTGAATGATAATGTTAAGATTCTTTTATACATTCTAGGTTGAGAAGGTGAAGCAAAAGGTTGAGGATGGTATCTTCGGAACGTCAGGTGGGATAGGTTTCACAAAGGCTAACGAGCTCTTTGTGGGTCGTGTCGCTATGATCGGTTTCGCTGTAAGTCCCTTCTCACTCTTTCTCTCTCTTAGACACACAAATTTTTCTTCCAAGAAATAAGCTTTGATATGAATGTCGAGTTTCTGCATAGGCATCGTTGCTTGGTGAGGCGGTGACGGGGAAAGGTATATTATCACAGCTGAATCTAGAGACAGGGATACCGATTTACGAAGCAGAGCCGTTGCTTCTCTTCTTCATATTGTTTACTTTGTTGGGCGCCATTGGAGCTCTTGGAGACAGAGGAAAATTCGTCGACGATCCTCCAACCGGACTCGAGAAAGCCGTCATTCCTCCCGGCAAAAGCGTCCGTTCTGCCCTTGGTCTCAAAGAACAAGGTCTCTCTCAAGATTTTCCTTTCTGTCTTTCTTGCAAATGCCATTGGTCTGAACAAATAATGCGTAGAATATAAACTGATGGATTTCTCTAGTAGTAGGAGAGACGACTTAAGGCAATGCCAGAAATTCGATTAGGCCAAAGTCTAGATTACCTGGTCACTAGACCTATGATCTCGTGTTAGGGCCTTATAATAAGACCGCAACATGTGCATTCACACTAAAGCATAGAATTGAAATAGCTCAATTTAGTGTTTGAATCAAGTATAGTGTCCGAATCTACTCTATGTTGATTTATCTTTATCCTAAGATACAAATATGATATTACTGAGAGTCTGAAGTCTCTAATCCATAAAAGTTTGTTGTTTGGTTGTGTGAAGGTCCATTGTTTGGGTTCACCAAGGCAAACGAGTTATTCGTTGGAAGATTGGCACAGTTGGGGATAGCATTTTCATTGATAGGAGAGATTATAACCGGAAAAGGAGCCTTGGCTCAGCTCAACATTGAGACCGGTATACCAATTCAAGATATCGAACCACTCGTCCTTTTAAACGTTGCTTTCTTCTTCTTTGCTGCCATTAATCCTGGCAATGGAAAATTCATCACTGACGATGGTGAAGAATAAACTCTTTATGTACCTAAATTTAGTAGATTGTGAGACATACTTCATGCTGAGACCGAAGGAAATGGACTGCTTAAAATGTTGTAATACTTTTAATCCTTCTGTTTTAACTTGGGAATTTTCTGATTATATATAGTTTCTCCATAGTTTCATTACACCTAGGTGAATAGGCTACCGTGTTTGATATCATTTTAGCATCTTTAATAGACAAAACTGTGATATTCGAAAAGATTCGTCATGGACTATTGATGAATTACAAAACGTGACATAAAAAAGAGAAAGAATAAAGACTATAATTAATGTTCTAAAGCCAAATAAACAAACTAGACTTAGTTTTATTATTTGATCTTCTATGCAATTGTATATTAAGAAGAATTCATCGTCTTCTTAGGTAATCTCCAATTTATTTTTGCGTTTCCACTACGCTTCATCTTAAAACCAAATCCTTAATCTCAATCCAGCTACAAGCTCGTTCTTTCGAAAGCTTTGGTTTTGAGATGTAAGAAGTCGTTTTGGGAGTGAAGGCCAAACGAAGAAGTAATAAGCTTGATATTTTTTTACTGTAATTGCTCTTCATTTTACGAATGAGTAAAGGAAGAGGTTAAATAACTAAAAAATTATACAACATAATATCATTAAAACAGAAAATAGAAGTTAAAGAATGTAAAATACAAGAAACTGTGAACGAATAAAATAAAAATTCTTACCAAAGATTTCAGAAATGAGAGAAGGAATGAAGAAATGAGGAGTCATAGCTTTAAATTATTAGTTAATGGCCTACAATAATATTAGTATGTTGGAAGTCCCTTATTTGATTTATGATTTTGAATTTGTAACAACTTTGATTGTTTCAGATACTTGAAACTGAGCTAGAAGGTGAGTTTGATTGGAGTTAGAGGAAGGATGAAACGTAGGTTTATAATCCAAATAAAGGACAAGATTAGTATACTGCTCGCTCAGCTCCGCCTCGTTCGATCAGGTGAAGGGATCGATCGGTTGGTGCAAGGACCGATCAATATATATGCAGAAGGTCGCGCGGACCGATCTATTTAGACGCTCAAAAACACTAACTTTCTTTGAAGACTTGAATCGACCAATCAGTAAGGATGATCCATCGATCGCAGGGTAGATCGACTGGTCCCTCCCTAGATTAACCGGTCTATTTAGACTCGCAAAACTCCACATGTTTGCCCATTTGCAGCTACTTTTCGCCGTTTTTGCTCATAAAACTCCAATCTCCATCCTGAAACGTTAATTGATCTGAAATAATTCTAAAAAAAACCCAAAAGACACGAAAGCTTTGTGAAAATGTGGATTAAAATGCGTCAAAACGCAACAAATCAACTAGATATGTATAAACATGAATTGTTTTTGTTAACTATTGAAACACTCAGGTTTTACCCTATAGTTATACTGCAAGAGCACAACTAATCAAAGTAGTAATGTATGAAATGAATCCACAAGGACCAAGTGTAACTCTACGAGAATGCATAAAAAAGTAAATCTAAGACGAATAACTAATGCTTGTGGTTTTGTAACTTTTAAAACTAAGAATGACAACTAAAAACAGTGTAAATTCAAATGAGAAAAAGTGCTAGGCCCATGGTCAATTCGCATGAAACATGGATAACAGTTATCATATCTTAAACAAGGAATGCATTAAGAATCATTCTAGA
This sequence comes from Eutrema japonicum, assembly GCA_030161315.1. Classification (NCBI taxonomy): domain Eukaryota; kingdom Viridiplantae; phylum Streptophyta; class Magnoliopsida; order Brassicales; family Brassicaceae; genus Eutrema; species Eutrema japonicum. The sequence goes on from BSQW01000001.1 coordinate 36,188,781, forward strand.
ATTCAAACCAAAGATTAGATTAACCTTTTCTCAAAGTATTAATCCCTATGCTTAGATATATGAAGACTAACTCCCATTGAATTCAAAAGTAAGCATGCATTCTAGTCCGATTTGATAAGTTCACAAAACACCTTAACGTCAACTCCCGTTGGCTAAGGATGTTTTGCCCATCTAGGTTTTTTCAGACATTTAAACAAAAACTTTAAGTGCGTTAAACATCCTAAGATCTTGAACTAAGTGATCAATCTAATTCAAGCACTAAGAACAACATAGATAAAGAATCCAATATATAATTAATGTGGTAATGGTCCAAAATAGTACAAAATGACAAACAAATTATCAAAATAGTACAACGTTTGGGAAAATTGTCAAAATAGTATTTTTCAAAAAAAAAAAGGAACTGTTTAGGGTTTAGGGTTTAGGGTTTAGTTTTAAGGGTGTATGGTTTAGGCTGAAATACTATTTTTACAATTTTCTCAGACGTTGTACTATTTTGATAATTTGTTTGTCATTTTGTACTATTTTAACAAATGCCCCATACATAATTCCCTATTTAATCAACCCTAACTACCGATTAACGAAATCCCTTGAAACCCTAAACCTAACTAAACGACTATTCGCTCATGGATGGATAAAAACACAAATAGATGAAAAAAATTGCATAATAAGATTAGAAATCGAAAACAGGGTTCAGAAATCTTCTCAGAGTATGTGAAGTCAGAGATTCGTCTCCCCAAATCTTACAGAAAACAATTTCCAAAAGTCTCAATCGAAAAGAGAGCATAATGTAAAAAGTGACTAAAAATAAGTCTAAAATAGGTCTCCAGTCGTTTATAGTCGAAATTAGTCAAATTTGGGCCGAAACAGGAAAAGTTGAAATTTCCTTTTTGCCATCTTGAAGTGGATCGATCGATCCAAGGAGTGGATCTCCAGTTGTGTGAATGTTCACGAACATTTTCTATATTGACCAACCACAATCAGATCGATCGGTCCAGCCTGGATCGATCGATCTCCACATCCCGACCGGTTGATCCCAACTTAAAAAGACGGAGTGTCACGAAATGTGCTTTAAATCCCTATATATAGATCACCTCCCAAAACCTCTCATTGACATAATGGAAGAAGGAAATACCTGTTTATCATATCTTTGAGAGGTCAGACTTATCCGTAAGTTTTGACAAGAGGAATAACCGAGTCAATGGATTGAAGAAAAAAAGGAATCAACTGATGCCACAAAGATCGTTCCATTGATCGAGAACCAGATCATGAATGAACCCTCGATGACGTGACCTCTTGATTACGTTATGAGACAAACACAAAGGCCTGAAGAGAAGGACACTCGTGAGTTCATGGCTCAGAGACGTTCCTTGTATCGATCATAAATGGACTCTCGATGATGTGACCATCTGATCTTGTGTAAGTTGTATGCGTGAACACTCTATCACTGTCTGGATCAGATCATGCAGCGAATGTGTCCTCGGGTCAGGTAGAAAACCCTATTTGAACTAAGGTAGATCATTCGTTGGGTTCCTTCTATGTGTCTCTTGAAGTACAAATCTGAAATTCATGTCCCTCTAGACTCGTTTATCTCTGTCAGGAGAAGTACCTCTGAAGTTATGGCAATGCGTAGACTGCCTTCATCCAATGTGTCAATGGGTTGATCATTTTCTGTCACAAAAAATTCCACTTGCAGTGACATTGAGTTGTCTCCTTTGTGGTCGTAGTACCAAGTCAGAACATGCTAGTTGTTCAAAAATTTAATCTGATTTAATTAAATCAAAGTTGTGAATCTGAGGCAGTGTGTTTTCAATTTCATCTATGGGGTACTCACCAGCTCTCTGAGCAAACTATCTGAGCATTGTTTTATATGCTCGTGTCAATTCTAAATGTGATGTTTCATATTGACATGGATGGTATGGTTGTGTTACACAAGTAATCGTGTGTGTTACTGGTTTGCACTAACGGTGTGGTTCGAGCTGTTTTAGTTTGAACATGTTTAGGATTTGTTTCGGTGTGACTCTTCGTGCGTTACTACTTCCGCTGCTACCGAAATGGCATCCTGAATCAACGGAGACTGATGATCACATCAATGCGGAAACGTCTGCGTGGTAAATAAATTCTCCCTTGTGTGCATCTCTGTGTGGTTATTGGTTTTTGTCTAAGTATGTACTCAAGCAGGGGGAGAATCCAACACATCTTTCACACATTAATATAGTAGATATGGGGAGCAGTGAAAGTTTTTGCGTTTGCTTGATGTGTCTTGTAATGTCTTAGTTGAACTATGTTTTGAACTCCACAGTTTTATGATTATCTAAGCTCTTAAAGACCTGTTTTGGTTTGGTATCTGTGTGGTTGCTTGCATTGCATTTTTTGTGGAGTGTCCGGTTGTTGCAGATAGTTTGAATTAACACACTCAGACAGAAAGGAGGAGATTGTTGAGAATGTGTTTTGCACAACTGAATTACTGTGCAACACAAAACACTGGAATTAAAGACGCGATGTTAAAATAGAAGCATGACGTGGCAAAATATCATTGGGTCAAGAGATACAAGATATACAATGAAAAAGAGAATCTCAATATCGACAAAAAGTAAGATTTGGAGATATCATCAAGATTGGAAAATAATATATTCTCAACTAGATGAGTTGGAGAATATAAGGAAGCGGAGGTGCCGCTAGGTCAGTATCAAAATATAGAGACGTCGCAGGGAACGTGCTCAAGAGAGTTTTGGTGAGAACAGAGAGTTCTTGTGAGAATAGAGAGTGCTTGTATTGGGTGAATGAATAACGAGTGGGTACAACAGGTGATGTGCACCAGATTGGGTAGATTAGGAATTGGTCAGTGATGAGTCAAGATTGACTGCGTGTAAATTTGATTAAGAAGAGTGTTTAAGCGATTTCTAATAAAGCAAAAAGAGTTTTTGCAGAATCCCATCTTTTGCGCCTATCAATACGTGTTCCAGGTTTTACATATCTTTGTCTCGATCCATCTCGAGCACTTGAAAATCAGCGGGAACAATCTTGTTCTCAATGAATAGGTGAAGATCATGAATTACTCCTTCAAGCTTCTTTTGGGATGAGTCTCCAAATATTACACTCACGGTAGATGGTGTGAGTTTCTTTATACCGAGATTCTTGGCAAATGTCTTTAACATAATGTTGACGTTGGCTCCCGAATCGCATAGACAATCTACACAATTTATTCCGGAAATCGAGCAAGAGAAAGAAAAACATCCCAGATCATCGGCTTTTCTTAGCCTTTGAAACGGTATTCTTTTTGGTACCTAAAATGGTGTTTCTCGAACCATGTTGGATTCAGTATTGGCTCTTCCATAGAGTGGCAAGAATTTTGAAGCTTCTCCATGCTTCGTCTCATTGTTGACTTCTTTTTTGGGTACGGTGGAGATTACGTTGCAAAATCTCATCTGGTTATCTTCCACTCTTCCGGGTAAACCTCCGTTCGGTATCTTAGATGAGTCCGTGGTTTGAGAGACTTGCATATTCAACTTCTTGACATGGGTCGAAAGAGATTCGAATTTCTCATTAAAGTCGTTGTACATACAATCTACTTTGACGTTGAATTCTTTCGTTATTGCTTTGAGCGAGAAGTTGAATCGATTGCTCGAGCTTCGTTATTTGGACAGCAAGTTGATTGTTAAACATACCTTGTTGTTGCGTGTTTGAGTTGTTGTAAGAAGCAGCTTGAGCGTTGAAAGTTGGTCGTGATTGGTAGTTCCCATTTCTTCCATAGTTCCCGTTTTGGAACCGGTTTTGAAAAGGCTTGGATTGTTGAGGATAGAGCTTGTCTTGGGAGTTCTCCACGTTCGAGTTTCAATACGAGAGGTTATTGAAGTTGGCGTTGTGGATGTTTTTGTTAAATCCGTTGTTGAAACGGCTTTGGTAAGAATTTTGTGCGCCCACATAGTTAACTTCTTCTTCTTGAGAATACGAACCGTTGTTGTCGTGTTCGTAGTAAGCATCATCCTCTCCTCCAATAGTAGCTTCACAAGCATGCACTTGGCGATTTTGGTTCTTGAGAAGAGGATAAAGCTGGTTTTGGGAGTTCTCCACGTTCGAGTTTCAATACGAGAGGTTATTGAAGTTGGCATTGCGGAAGTTGTTGTTGAATCCGTTGTTGAAACGGCTTTGATAAGAATTTTGTGCTCCCACATAGTTAACTTATTCTTCTTGAGAATACGAACCGTTGTTGTCGGGTTTGTAGTAATCATCATCCTCGCCTCCAACAGTAGCTTCACAAGCATGCACTTGGCGATATTGGTTCTTGAGAAGTTGATTCATCATGTTCTTTAGCTCGACTATCTCATTGGATTCCGATGCATTTGATCTAGTCGATCTATCATAGTCGGGAGAATTGTTGCTATTAGCCATATCAAGATTTTCAATGAGAGCTCTTCTTTGGTTTATGGTCTTTGTCGAAAAGTCTTCACTGCTGGCCGTGTCGAGAGAAAGTTGATATTTCAGTAATAAGTCTCGGTAGAAAGTGTTGAGAAAATTCGGACCAAAAAAACCGTGATGAGGGCAATCTCTCTCGTAGTCCTTGAAGCGTTTCCACACTTCATGGAAAGACTACACCGATTATTGATGAAAACTTTGAATTTTATTTCTCAACGAGTTGGATCTCGACTTGGTGTAGATATTGTTTAGGAAGGCACCTTTGCACTCTTCCTAATTAGTGATAGATCCTGCGGGCAAAGATTTCAACCAACGGTGAGCTTTATTGGCTTAAGAAAAAGGAAAAAGCTTACACTTCACATAGTCGGCGGGAACTTGGTTTGTTTTCGTCGTGCTACAAATCTCTTCGAGCAAATCGATATGCTCCATCAGGTGCTCGGTAGTAACTCCATGAAATTGTTTTTTCTTTATCAAAGCTATGATTTGAGGTTTGATCTCAAAATCGTTCCTATGAGGTAAAGGAAGTTGAATTACGGCTCAGTTTTGGAAGTGCTGATATGGTGCATCAAAATCAGCAATGATTCGGTTACGCGCTTGTCTCCTCAAATGATTAGTGGGTAAGACATGACGGTTAGCGTTCTCGCCATTAGGAGTAATTAGTGCATTAGCTTGAGCATCGTTCCTCGGTACATCATGATCGACGGGAAGTTGTCGCCTCGGATTTTGATCATTTCGGTTTTTGGTTTTGGTTTTCTTCGGGATCGAGTTGTGGCTTGTCATTAGCACCATGGACAACCTCTCGGTCATCTTCGTGATCCGAATCATCACGATAATTCTTTTTATCAAGTTGATCACGGTTTAGTTGATCTTTCGGACGGTCATTTTCGGCCATCCTTAACGTTCTTTTGAGCCTTCGGAGTTCTCTCTCGTGTATGTCGATATGCACCTTAGAACAAAAGACAAAGATAAAGGAGAATGTCAAAAGAGCAACAAAGAGCATGAAAATCAAAAGTGTCTAGAGCAGAAATTAGAATGCGAAATTTAACACGCAAATTTATCTTCGGCAACGGAGCCAAAAATCTTGATGCACCGGGATCGCTCCCGCCACGTGGTTTTACCCTTTAGCTAGGCTGAAAATACACAGCAAACGCATTAGTATTTAAGGATCGAATCCACGGGGTGATGTTGTCAATTTCTATTAAGTTGTGTCTAAACGTAAACTATTTTTTTGGGGGTTTTGGTTGTCACGATTGTAGCTAGAAAAATAAATTAAGGCGATGAAATAAAACAGAAAGTAAGCAAGCAAATTATTAAAAAGAGGTTGTAAAAAAATTAATCAAAACGTTGGGCAATGGGTAATCTCTAGGGTTCATGGCCGATTTTCACTAAGACTTTGCTAGGATTTCTAAAGCGACATTTTTCTCGTCTTTGGATTCTCGAAATTGGAACACGGACACTATGTGTAGTCTATTTTCGAATACCCTACACACCTACAACTTTAATAATCGACCTGTGGTTTTTGTCTCCGCCCGCGTAAAAAGTTAGTGATTATACTCAAAAGTCGTTAATGCTCACAACCCCTCCACAAGTATACTTTCAAAATCTTTTAACGGTTTTGTTCGTCTACCCTAGGTCAAGCATATGGATCCAATACTTACATAGTTCTAAAAATACATAAGTTCAGTTGCAAGGTGATCAATCAAGCAAACATGCATTAAGAAAGATGATAAAACGAAGAACCCTAATCGGTATCCTAGTCTAAAAACCTAATGAGAAATCTAACCATGAGCGCCCCTTTGAAACCCTATACCCAACAAGAGAAATACTCAGCCATAGTTAAGGTAAACGTAATCAATATATTGAAAAGAAAACAGTAAGAAAAGGGATGAAGAAAAGCTTCTCTATCGAAGAACCCGAGTCGAGAATCTTCCCTTCAAACCGAAGAACAAGAGTAACAAGGTTGCAAGGGATTAGCCTCTGCCTTAAGCATGATAAAAATATGTGTGTATGTCGCTAAAAGACCTAAAACAAGTATTTATAAACTTCTCTTCGTTAGGCTTTGATGTGAAAAGACGGTTTTGGCATCGGGTGAAGAAATGAGCTGTTTTTGTCGCAACAGGGAGTGGCCGTAGGTCGGGCTCCTCCAGGAGTGGCTAACTGCTGCTTGGCCGCGGGTCAAGCTCCTCTAGGCGCGGCGAACTGATGTTTGGCTGCGGGTCAGGACTCTCTAGGCGCGGTGGACTTCTTTTCGAGGCAGCTTCATATGCCTTTAGTGCTTTCACTACAAGAAAACAGGTGTATTTCCGACGGCAATAATTCCGTCGGATATTTCCGACGACTTTCCGATGGATTTCCGACTAACTTCTCATCCGTCGGAAATCCGTCGGAATTCCGTCGGAAATATTAACCCGTCGGAAATTCCGACGGATTTCCGACGACAATAATCCGTCGGACACTTTTCGACAGATTTCCGACGACTTTTTGACGAATTCTGATGTTGCCGACATACTGCCGACGGATTTCTGACAGATGCCGACATGGTTGCCGACATGGTTGCCGACATCGATAATATCTACTTTATATCCGTCGGAAATCCGTCAGAAAATGCACAAAATTTTCCTTATAAAAACGTTTCCACGCTTCATTTATAATCACAACAAAAAAAAATCTCTGTTATCTAATTCCTTACGAAAATGTCTTCTTCAAATCCTTATAATTATTTTTGATCATGGATGGACAAGCCTCATCAAATTCCGGACACAGGCCTAGTTACGGAGGAATTCAAAAAAGGTATACAGGAATTCATGGCATTTGCGGGTATGCAGAAGAAAGCAAAAAAAAACCGGTAAAATCTATTGCCCTTGTACCAATTGTGGGAATCGTAGATTTATCGTGATAGATGAAGTATGGTCACACTTGTATTGTCATGGGTTTATGTCGGGTTACAAGATTTGGTATTATCATGGAGAAAATGATACAATGGTGGATAATTATGCTAGTACTAGTGAACATTATATTGGGGATAACACTAGATTAGAAGAACCCGCAATGGAAGAACAAAGTACTGTAGGTCATGTTCAGATGGTGAACGATGCATTTCGTGAAAGTATACCATCGGTTGCTGAGTATGGAGATAGGGGAGAAGAACCTAATTTAGAAGCTCGGAGATTCTTTGATATGTTAGACGCTGCTAAACATCCGTTATATGATGGGTGTAGAGGTGAACATTCCCCTTTATCAACTGCAACAAGGTTGATGGGTATAAAGACGGATTTCAATTTGAGTGAGGAGTGCGTGGATGCAATCGCTGATTTTGTGAAAGAAATTTTGCCAGAAGATAATCTTGCACCGGCATCATACTATGAGATACAGAAACTTGTTCAAGGTCTAGGATTGCCGTATCAGATGATAGATGTATGCATAGACAGATGTATGCTCTACTGGAGAGAGGACGCAGATCGTACGACATGTCGTTTTGTCGCAAACCTCAGTATAAGGAAACAGGTGGAAGAGTGCCAGTGCCATATAAACGGATGTGGTATTTACCGTTAATAGAGAGATTAAAGAGGTTATATCAGTCAGAGCGCACAGCAGGAGCAATGAGATGGCATGCAGAGCATACAACAGATGGACAAATCGCCCATCCGTCAGATGCAGGAGCATGGAAACATTTTCAATCCATTTATCCCAGCTTTGCGTTTGAGGCAAGGAACGTATACCTTGGATTATGTACCGATGGTTTCAGCCATTTTGGGAAGCACGGCAGAAAATATTCTTTGTGGCCAGTAATTGTAACACCTTACAATTTGCCGCCATCTTTGTGCATTCGAAGGGAGTTCTTGTTCCTTAGCATTCTCGTTCCTGGACCAGAGCATCCGAAGAGATCACTTGATGTGTTTTTGCAACCATTGATTTATGAGCTGCGAATGTTATGGGACCAATGTATTGAAGCGTTTGATGTTTCTTGTCACCAAAATTTCATCATGCGGTCGGTACTTTTGTGGAATATTAGTGATTTTCCAGCATATGGCATGTTATCAGGATGGACAACGCACGGAAGGTTATCGTGCCCGTACTGTCAAGATAACACTGATGCGTTCCAATTGAAGCACGGACGGAAAACGTCTTGGTTTGATTGTCATAGGCGATACCTACCTAGCGATCATCCTTATCGTCGGAGCACCACATTGTTTAGGAAGAACCGGAAAGTATTTGACGGTCCTCCTCCTGAGTTAGATGGTGAGTATTTGTTGACTCAGTTTAGAGATTTTGGTGCAGAGAGGACCGTTGATTGTGGTGGTAACGGACATCATCCTGTTGATGGTTGTGGCAACGTTCATAATTGGCACAAGAGGAGCATTTTCTGGGATTTGCCTTATTGGAAGAACCATCTTTTGAGGCATAATCTGGATGTCATGCACATTGAGAATAATTTTTTCGACAACATTATGAACACAGTTCTCAATGTCAAAGGGAAGACGAAGGACAATCTGAAGTCTAGATTGGACTTGCAGGACATTTGTTCTCGTAGAGCACTACATGTGACAGGGAACGGGAAGCCTCCGGTCCCGGCTTTTCGTTTCGATGAACCTTCAAAGGCCGAGTTTTTTGACTGGATTACCGAAAGTGTTAGATTCCCGGACGGATACGCATCTAACCTTCGGAACTGCGTTGATCATGGAGAAGGGAAGTTTACTGGGATGAAGAGTCATGATTGTCATGTGGTGATGCAGCGTCTCCTTCCATTTGCCTTTGCATGTCTTCTACCACGTAATGTCCACGAAGCAATTGCAGGTACAATCATGAAATTATTTTTTTACTACTTTATACAATATATACTTCATTATTTAATTATTCATTTGTTATCCATATATTGCAGGGATTGGTGCCTTTTTCCGAGATATATGTTCTCGCTCTCTTACATCAGACGGTATCCGCAATCTTGGGGCTAATATACCTGTAATCCTTTGCAATTTGGAGAAGATATTTCCTCCTTCATTCTTTGATGTTATGGAACATTTAACAATTCATCTCCCTCGAGAAGCAGAGCTTGGGGGCCCGGTTCAGTACCGTTGGATGTATCCTTTCGAACGGTATATGTTACATCTAAAGAAGAAGGTGAAAAATTTGAGTAGAGTGGAGGGTTCTATCGTCGCACAGACCATCAATGAAGAAACCTCACATTTTGCCGAGTCCTACTTTCCATCACAAGTCAAAACAAAGAGTCGTAGAGCAGCTCGACATGATGACGGAGGCGTCCTACCGTTCTATCCGGTCGATGTACCTCATATATTTTTACAGATTGGACGACTTAGTGGAAAAGGCAAGAAGAGGAGACTTTCACCACAAGAGCGAGAGCATTTGCATATGTATATTCTCACAAACTGCGACGGAGTTGATGAATATGAGAGGTATTATATATTGAACTTAATTTTTAATTACTTATTGGGTTTTTGATTATATATATATGTACTAACGTGATAATTGTTTCAATCTCACAGGATGTATATGGCTTATCAACGTTTTGCATTTCCTGACAAAACAGAGGACGAGCTAATCGAGCTCAAACAGGAAGAGTTCGGACGTTGGTTAAGAGATTATGTAAGTCTTTTAATTGCCTTGTTTTTAGCAATCATCATATGTAATGAAAGATTTAATTATTTGAAGTATTTTTATTTTAATTGTGCAGGTGACGACAGAGAAGGCTAACGGACAAACATTTCCCACGTGGTTAGAAGAAATTGTGAGATTTCCACTAGCAACCGTGCAGTCACATGTGATGTATAGCACACGGGGGTACGCTTTTAAGATTCTTCGGGATGATAGGAGTGTGACAACTTCAGATTACGGTGTATCAACTCAGTCAGGTGATCTTGTATACTATGGTGTCGTACGTGAGATTTTCGATGTTCAGTACCCGGGAATGCTCGGTCTAAGATGTGTTGCATTTTTATGCGACTGGAACGACCCATTAGTAGGAAGCGGTGTGCGACACGACCAATTTGGTTTTACATCATTACATAGCAGAAGAAAACTCCAGAGATACGAGCCATTTGTACTTGCATCACAAGCAGACCAGGTTTGTATATCTTTTACGTTAATTTTTACTTTTGTTTTGTTGCATTCCCGTGGTTAAATTTGTACATGGTGTAGGTATGCTACATTCCCTATCCGCGGGTGACAAACAAGCAAGACCCGTGGGTTACAGTCACATCGATAAACCCGAGAGGTAGAGTTCATGGGATGTCTGATCATGAACCCCTCCAACAAAGCTCCGTAGGTTTGGGTTCAATCAAGCATTCCCTTGAGGTCGACCTTGTCGTTGATTTCACCATACAGTCAGACGATCGAGTATTTGATGATTCAGAAGAAGAATTTGACGAATTTGGGGAACCTTCCGATTCAGGAGAATCAGATTACTCATCATCGGATTGACAGTAGTTTTAATTATAAAATTTGCACCGTAAAATATGTACATATATTTGAACTAGAATTCTAATGTGTAATATATCAGTTATGTCGAAGTTTTATAAAGTTAGACATTTGATTAAGTGTAACAAAATCGGAATTTTGCCACAAAAAAAATTTTGGTTACAAGGTTAACCTATATTATAACTTCTATATAAATTCTATATAACACATTTTCTTGATGTATATACAAGGTTAACCTATTTTATATACATCATACAAGTGTTTGTAAACTTTTGCCACAAAAAAACCTATACCCTATACCCTAAACAAGATTTTTGAATATCCGTCGGAAATCCGTCGGAAATTTCCGACGGATTTCCGACGGTTTGAGTTGAATCCGTCGGAAAATTCCGATGGATTTCCGACGGATTAAGCTGCCTCGGATAAAACCTGGGTTATATCCGAGGGATTGATTTTTTAGCCGAGGCAGCTGAATACCCTATACCCTAAACAAGATTTTTAAATATCCGTCGGAAAATTCCGACGGATTTCCGACGGATTCAGCTGCCTCGGCTAAAAAATCAATCCCTCGGATATAACCCAGATTCAACTCAAACCGTCGGAAATCCGTCGGAAAGTTCCGACGGATATTTAAAAATCTTGTTTAGGGTATAGGGTATAGGTTTTTTTTTTTGGCAAAAGTTTACAAACACTTGTATGATGTATATAAAATAGGTTAACCTTGTATATACATCAAGAAAATGTGTTATATATAATTTATAAATTTTGATGGAAGTGTTTGTATAAGTTATAGTATAAGATATAGTTGATTTATGTGATATGATATGTTTTGATGTTGTATAATTTTTAAACTAATGCAAAGCCATTAATATTGATGAACTTAATATATATATTGAATGAAACATGTAAATAACATGTCCCTAAATCATATAAAGAAACCCTAAACCCCAAATATACCCTAATTCCGTCGGAAATCCGTCGGAAATTTCCGACGGATTTCCGACGGATCTGAAAAATTAGACACGTGCTTGTTGACTGACCAATCGACAAACATGCAAGGAATATACCTTATCCGTCGGAAATTTCCGACGGATATGAAAAATTAGACACGTGCTTGTTGACTGACTAATCGACAAACATGCAAGGAATATACCTTATCTTCTCCAATCCGTCGGAAATCCGTCGGAAATTTCCGACGGATTTCCGACGGACTTTGATATTTTCGAGATCGCGGGAATATCAACCGCGTAACTGAAACTATTTTTCGAAATCCGACGGATTTCCGACGGACATCGAATTATATCGACGAAACGTAAGTTTTTTTCCTTATTTCTCTCTTCTTCCTCTCTCTCTTCCGTCGCTTCTTCTCCCTCTTCTCTCTTCTTCTTCCTTACCGAAAATCTCTTCTTCTCCCTCTTCTCTTCTTCTTCTTCACAATTTCAGTTTTAATCTTCAATTCATCAACTCCTCTTCTTCAATTCCTCAATTCTTCTCCAACAAAACCATGTAAGTTTAATCAATTCCTTTAAAATTTTTTTATATCATTTTAGTTTTAGGGAATATATTAGTTAGGCTGTTAGAATTCTATTTATGTGAATTGTTAAGTGGTTATAATAGAATTTTTTATTTAGAATAATATTAGTGTTAGGGTTTATGTGTTTAGATTGTTGATTTAGAATTGTTAGATCTAGAAAAAAAATGTTTGATCTTGTTTTATTTTCTAAAAATATTAAAATTGTTTTTAGATCTTGTTTTATTTTCTAAAAATATTTTAAAAACGTTTCTAGATATTGTTTGAATTTTTAAAAATATTTGTATATATTAAAATCGTTTTTAAAATATTGTTTAAGTAATAAAAACGTTTAGACAATATTTGTATATATTAAAAACGTTTTTAATATATTTGGTAAGTAATAAAAACGTTTTCATAATATTTGTATATATTAAAATTGTTTTTAAATTTTTTTATAGTAATAAAAACGTTTTTATAATATGTATATATATTAAAATCGTTTATAATATTTTTTAACTAATAAAAACGTTTTAAAAATATTTCTATATATTTAAGTTGATGTTAAAATATTTTTTTAATTATAAATACGTTTTTATAATATGTGTATATATTAAAATCGTTTATAATATTTTTTAACTAATAAAAAAGTTTTTAAAATATTTCTATATATTTAAGTTGATGTTAAAATATTTTTTTAATAATAAAAACCTTTTTCAAATATTATTTTAGAAATAAAATCGTTTTAAATATTTTTTATAGTAATAAAACGTTTTCTAAATATTTTTATATATTAAAACTGATTTTAAAATATTTTAGCAAATTTTGAAAATTTTTGAAATATTTGAATTTTTAGTAAACTTTGAATTTTTCCTAAAATATTTTCCGGAAATTTCAAAAAATTTTGTAACTTTTGATTTTTTTGTTAATTTACTAACAATTTTACCGTTTTCCGCAGGGATCACGACGAAGTTCTTCAGTTGGGAGGCGGCAACCAAGGACGCCGTTCTCGGGGTTCTCGGTGTACGCCTCCTCCGGGACCAACGAGCTCGGGAACTCACATCCCAGATTCCCAGCAATCCGCTGCTCGGAGCCACGTTGAGATCGAGGAGCTAGTCCGGCAGCCTAACCGGGGCCATTGCATTCGACTCGACCCGAAGTTTGAGGACGGCACTTGGTAAGAAATTTTTTGTACATTATTTCAATTTATTTAGATTTTTAAACTTAAAATATTTATATCTTTTCATAATGTTTTCAGGTTTAAGCTGTCGACTCAGATCACCAAGGCGATATTACGGATGCTCCACAACATGTTGGACAACCCGTACGAGAAGTATTCGGACATGCCTACCGAGGAGAAAGACGTGTGGCACCGGACTTTCGCGGTAAGTTATTTATTGATATATTATTTATTTTGAATTTCATTTTGTCAATTTTTCTTTTTGATATGTAACATATTTTTTTAAAAAATTTTAGCAAGAGTTCACGTGGGACTCTCATCATACGCGCAAAGTCATTGACACATTCGACAAGTATGCCGCAAACTCGTACTCGAAGCACATGTACGAGTGGAAGCAGAAGTGGAAGCACAACAAAGACAAGCCGAAGGACCTTGATGACGACGTCTGGAAGGGCTTATGTGAGTACTGGAGTAGGCCTGCGACGAAAAAGACCTCCGAGCAACAGTCGAAGAACCAAAATAGCCAACGAGGCGGGAAAGGGGTCTACATCCACAACGCGGGCGCAAAGACCATCGAACGGGAAGCGATGGAAATGGTAAGTTTAAATTAATTTTTTTATTGTTAATTCTGTTTTTTATATTTATTTAACTTAACAAATTTTCGCAGGCGAGAGAATCTGGTTCCGAACCCGATTATCTTCAACTCATCGAGAATAGACACACCAACAAGAAAACCGGTCAGATACAGGACTTGGGGATGCGGGATGTTGTCGAGAAGAGCAAGAAGACGAAGCTGGACCGTGAACTATCATCGCAGCTCACTATCGAAGGATCGACGTCCTTGAACTCTTTGTCCCGGGAAGAGATAAACCAGATTGTACTTGAGGTAAGTTTTAATTTCATTTCGTTTTTTTTTATTTTCGTTATTTATTTATTATCGGTTATAATTATTCGCAGCAAACCCGGCAAATGAAAGGTCGATTCGCTGGGTTAGGCACCCTTCCGACCCAGGAATCTTCTTCCTCGCTTCCTCGTTATCCTTCGGAGTACCGGGTAGAAATCGAGAGGCTCACCCAAACGGTGAAAGACCGTGACCAGCAGGTTGAAGAGCTACGGACGGAGCAACAGACTACCAACAAGAAGCTCTCCTGCTTGGAGAAGATGATGGAAAAATGCTTCCCGCATATGTTTCGGGATAATAATCCCGACGACGGAGATTCTCCAACCGTTTAAATATTTGCTTTTAATGCTTTTTTTTTGAACAATTTATTTTAATGTGTAATGAATTTTTTAATTTTGTTTAATGAATTTATATATTTATTATTTCTATTTTTAATTTATATTTCAAATTTATATAATTTTTATATATAAATTTCAAAAAAATAAATAATTAAATAAAATTCAAAATACCAATTCCGTCGGAAAACCGTCGGAATAAGTTACTATAACATCCCGATTTCTTGTATATGCGGAGAGGCTTATAAGAATTGATTTGGCTACCTATGTCACCAAAGTGCACTTACCTTTTCCGATCACTAGCCCGAAAGAACTCCAGAGTTAAGCGTGCTTGAGCTGGAGTAGTCTAAGGATGGGTGGCCTTCCGGGAAGTGATTCGCGGTATCGTGTGAGTGAGGACAAAACACGGGGAAAGGTCACGTGGTGATTGCAGGGCCAGTAAACAAGTATTACAAGCCTCCCGGACTAATGCACCGGCCGTCGGACAAGGGTGGGGCCCACGGGCCAAGAGAGGGCATGGGGCCCACAGGTAGGGGTGGTCGGGGCGTTATAAGTGGTATCAGAGCCGAACCCAAACACGTGTGTGGAGTCAGGTGGGCTCACACCGTCTAGGGTGACGATCCTGGTGCACAACGAGGACGTTGCGCTCTATGAGTGGGGGTGATTGTAACATCCCGATTTCTTGTATATGCGGAGAGGCTTATAAGAATTGATTTGGCTACCTATGTCACCAAAGTGCACTTATCTTTTCGGGAACTTGTCCAGAGAGAACTCCAGAGTTAAGGGTGCTTGAGCTGGAGCAATTTAAGGATGGGTGACCTACCGGGAAGTGATTCGCGGTCTCGTGTGAGTGAGGACAAAACACGGGGAAAGATCACGTGGTGATTGCAGGGTCAGTAAACAAGTATTACAAGCCTCCCGGACTAACGCACCGGCCGTCGGACAAGCATGGGGCCCACAGGTAGGGGTGGTCGGGGCGTTATAGTTACCGTCGTAAATCCGTCGGAACCTATTTCCGACGAAGAACCGACGGACTTCCGAGACAACTTCCGATCAAATTATCCGTCGTAACTCCGTCGAAAATAGTTACCGTCGGAAATCCGTCAGAAATATCTTCCGACGGATTTACGACGGACTTCCGACAAATTCATCCGATCACCATCCGTCGGAAATTCTGTCGGTAATATATCCGTCGGAAATCCGTCGGAATTTCCGACGGCATTTCCGACTGAATATCCGTCGGAATTTCCGACGGCATTTCCGACTGAATATCCGTCGAAACGTACGCGGTCGGAAATCCGTCGGAAATGTCTGACGGCTTTCCGACGGCACAAATCCGTCGGAAATTTCCGACGGATTCCGACGGAAACCATATTTCCGACGAACTGTAACCGACAGCTTAAATCCATCGGAAATCCGTCGGAAAAGACCCTTTCCGACGGACTTCCGACGGATTTGACCGTCGGAAATATCCCTGTTTTCTTGTAGTGTTTGGTGTATTTAAGGATCCATCCGTTGGATCATCTCCAATATAATTGCATTTGAAAGCTGGTTGTATCTATATTGTTGTGTCCAAATTTGGTGATTATCAGACGGTGAGAAGGTTTTCTTTGATTGCAAGATTTCTGACGGTACGAATTTATCCAAAAATGTACTTTTGTTCCGAAATGCACTTTTTATCCCAATTTACCTGAAATGTCTTTCAAAACACTAAAACATGGAAGTCACTTTAAAACCATTGAAAATAGAGTTAAAACACGTACAAAAAATATTAAAGTTATCAATAAAAATGGTCAAAAACCGGTGTTATCATCGTGTCCATTATAACTGTTAAACATGTATACCTTACAGTTGAATAATCAGAGCTTTAATCTCACACCACCGTCGCCTCCTCCAATTCTACGACCACCCAATCCAGTATGGTTTTTGCAGAGAGCTCCATTTGAAGCTGCAATGAAGGAAGAAGGGCTGGTTCTCATGCTCCTTACGACAACGCCATCTTCTCTCGTGCCACCTCACGTGCCAGTAGCTTTTATTGATCTTCTTGATAAGTTTGCAAATGTGTTTCTGATGGATCTACCTCCTGGATTGCCACCATTAAGTGATATCCAATATCGTATTGATTTGGTTCCGAATGCCTCTCGCTTCCTAATCGGCCACATTATCGAATGAGTCCCAGGGAGCATGAATAACTGCAAAAGCAAGTAGAGGAGCTGATTACTAAGGGGTTTTTGCGAGAGAGCATGAGTCTGTGCGTAGTACCAGACTTGCTAATTCCAAAGAAAGAGGGGTCTTGGAGGATGTGTGTAGATAGGCGTGCTATCAAAAAGATAACGGTACGCTGTCGATTTCTCATTTCTCGTCTTGATGATTTACTTGATCAGATAGGCTCCGCTACTATCTTCTCCAAGTTGGACTTAAAGAGTGGATATCATCAAATTCGTATTCGTCTTTGATAGTAGGATATCAATTCCTCTATGCTTGTCATTGTAGCATAAGAGGTGTCAATCCATATGGGTTAAGATTAATGCATTAGGAATGCATGAAACTTTGTAAGCTAGAGCAATTATTTTGGGTTTTTATGTTTTCATTTTAAATTAAGAAAGTAAAATGTAAGAAAGAAAACAAAACATAGAAGTGTTGGATCATAGATTAAACTATCAAATAAATGATTAACAATCAAACAATGATGATAGAGATTGAATTAAACAATATCCTAGAACATGGAATTCACAAATATGACAAATCCATTCTCATGGCACTAATCACTTCACTAATCACCTAATTGACATAAACTCTCGTTTGCAATTAGATAATCAATGAGCATTAATAAACAATTCTAATTAGTTCACTAATCACCCTAAACATCAACTCTTATTGGTTCGGATGTGAAAAGCTCACAATAAGTTTGGTTCAAGAATTTCATCGAACACCTTTCGGGCATGAAATGTTTACGTTCTAGATTTGATCTCTCAATTCAAAACTAGCCTTAAGATCAACTTATGTGAAAGATCTAACAAAATGCAATCCAAATCATCATCATTTATGATACTAATGCACACAAGCTATGCTATTCCTTAGGTCTAGATCACTTGGATAAGATTAATTCATTCTCATGACATTAATCTCTTTGTTAATCACTTAATCAACAGCAAACTCTCATTTGTGATTAAATGACTAACAAGCATTAATAACAAGTTCTATTAACCAAAATACACTGTAAACATCCACTCTCATGGGTTAAGATATGTAAATCTCTTATTTAGTTATTTGAATAATTTCATCGAACACCTTGTGTGCATGAAATTCCATATGATCTATATTAACTTTCTCAATCCTAATCTAGCATTAAAAACACTAAATAAGAAAAGAAAGCAAGGATCTAATACCTAGGCATCATAAATCAATCATAAGACCATAAAAATCAAGCAAACCATAATCCAAAAAAATCTCTAAAGTTTAAACATGAAGAACATAAGAGAAAATACATAAAAAATAATGAACAAGAATTAAATAAACATAATATAAAGATAGAGTGAAGAAATCTTCTCTAGAGTGGCATGAATGAAGAAGATCCATCCAAAATCATCATAAGAAGAGTTTGGGATAAAACCCAACTCTAGAAAGAATAAAACTTGCTAAAAAATAGGTCTAGAACACTTAAATAGTAAATGGGGTCGAACCGGGTTGATGTGATCATGGCAAGCATCAAGAAGGAGCAGCTTGAACCTGAGCTTGTAGCCGAGGAAGCTAAGCATGAACCAGCTGGATCCATTCATAAAGACTCTAAGAAGCTCAACAAAACCATAAGGAGAATAAGTATTTCAAACCATTCTGGTTATGAAACAAGTTTGAAGATGAAGAAATGGCTTAGTTTAACAACAACGTTAGATCCGGAAAATATCAAATGGATCAACAAATGGGTATGTGACCCATTTGCACTCTTTTTCCCTTGATTTGGTTTTGTCCCAATGGGTTTTCCAAAGTAAGGTTTTTAATGAGGCAAGAGGATCACATCCCCTTAGCCCATTTGTTGATCATAATCCAAGCCCAGCGATTCACGACTATGGTTTTTCAATCGAGTGTCGCTGTTAGCTCACAGTGCCCCATAAAATTTCGAATATATGGATCCAAAGCCCTGTGGATCTAGTTTCCGAAACTACCAAGATCTCTCCAATCGGCCCAGTGAATCAATCCGAAAAAGCCCAACAGTGAATGCGCGTCCAACTGATCAAG
This sequence comes from Eutrema japonicum, assembly GCA_030161315.1. NCBI lineage: Eukaryota > Viridiplantae > Streptophyta > Magnoliopsida > Brassicales > Brassicaceae > Eutrema > Eutrema japonicum. The sequence goes on from BSQW01000001.1 coordinate 36,207,788, forward strand.
TTTGTTTTTTCTTTGATTTTTGCCTTTTTTTTAATTTTTCCTTTCTTTGGTCGACTTATTGGCTTTATAAACTCTTGTAATGTCGATAGAAATATTAACCTACTTTTTAATAAAAGGCGCATCCTCTTTTCTTTCAAGGAATTCGAGTTCATCTCTTCTTCCTTTGCTGGTGCGTAACATCCAGCTTCTTGTTCTTCTTTAGTGTGTAATATCTAGAGAGAACAAAGGTGAATCAAAGGATCTCCACCTCCTTTTTGTGACCACTTCGACTCCACAGCCCTTGAAGCACTTGTGCTTGCAAGGTTTATCCCCTTCTTCCCAGCTCTAGAGTGTCGACCTTGGGAGGTTCGTATCACGGGTCAACCCGGAACAAACCGAGTATTGACCTGGTGGATTTGGGTCGCGCATAAACTGCATCGGGCAACCACTGCCCGATACCAGAGGGCGATATTTCAAACACCTCAGGTGAACTCTGCATTTGCCTTTGCTCCATAACTCCAATCATCCCCAAAATGTCTCCAAGTACCTAGAAAATACTCCAAATGATGCAAGACTCACTAGGACCTAATGAAAACTAGTTAGACTCTAATTTGGACCAAAACACTAAAGAAATCTACGAAAACACATGCATGAGACTCAAAACACTAAGTTAAATGCATGCTAAACGAGTAAAATATGAGAATATCAGTCTTATAGATGAATGGAAGACAACTCTTAAGACACGTGAAAGACTCTTGGAATGTCTTGTAATGCTTTTCGGGTTATCTAATGCGCCAAGTATATTTATGATGGTTATGAATCAAGCTCTTCGTCCATTTATTGGCAAATTTTTGGTGGTTTATTTCGACGATATTTTGATCTTCAGTTTGACTTAGAATGAGCATATGAAATATTTATATGACGTGCTTACAGTTCTTCGGTGTGACAAGTTATATGCAACTTTGAAAAAGTGTGAACTTGGATCTTCACAAGTTCATTTTTTTAGGATATATTGTTTCAGCCAAGAGATTAGCAGTGGATCATGGTAAAGTTTCAGCTATTGAGTCTTGTCCTTAGCCTAAAATGTTATTTGAAACACGTAGTTTTCATGGTTTAGCATCCTTTTACCGACGTTTTGTCCCACAATTCAGTAGTGTGATGGCCCCAATTTTTAGTTGTATACGTAAATGGTCTTTTGCGTGGACTACAGAAGCGTCCAACACGTTTGCTTTGATCAAAGAGAAACTCAGTTTTGCACCTATACTTGCTTTTCCCGATTTCACTCTGGTTTTTGAGCTACATTGCGACACGTTAAAGACTGGAATTGGTGTCGTCTTAAGTTGATATGATTCCGGACACGGAGGTTCAACCCGACGCATTGCTTGTACCGGAAGGAGCTATCACCCGCGCAAAGGCACGGAAATTGGAAGAAGCAGTTCGGGGCTTACTTGGCGAAATCCGGATCAAGTCGGATCAACTTACGCATCCAATCCTCAACTCCGTATCAACGAGTTCTTCTTGAGGTTCGTCCCGTTGAGTAAGTTGTGTTGTACTCTTTTTCCTGTTACGGTTTTATCCCATTGGGTTTTCCGTAAGAGGTTTTAACGAGGCAACCGGCTTACTCCGCTAACGGTTCGTTTCCAAAAGAAAACTCCGCGGACTTTTTCGGTGAATTTTCTCGGTGGAAATTCTCCGCGGAATTTCCCGGTGGAAATTCTCGGTGGGATTCTTGGTGGGAATTTTCGGCGGAATTCCAAGAGTCAGTCAACCTTATTAATTTCAGTCTTCTCTTGTAATTTGTTTTTACAATTTTCGAGCAAGGTTTAATGTGCCTTGACTCACCCCTTCCCCTTCTCTCGTTTTCTATATAAACTCCCCCCTTGTAATCGAAAACAATCAAGCAATTTTATCAATCATTTTTCTCTCTTCTTTGTCGAGAATTCTCTCTTCAAATTCGTTTCTTAGAAAGGATTTATTTCTTCGAAACAATCGATCAAACCGGCGAAGTGTTCCGCGACTTCCCGACGTGATCTTCGATCCGTTGAATGCGTTTGTTCTTCGCGAGGCTGGGGCATAAGGATCTTCGACGTTTCGTCACGCCTTATCATCCAATTTCCGGAACTCTCCCTTCGGCGTAGCCACCGCCTCGTTTCCTAGCATTCCCGATCGATTGGGCCTAAGGATTTTCGGCGTAAAAGCCACGCCTTAGCATCTCTCGACTCGAATCCTTCGAAGTCAAGGATTATCCGATCATCACCTTTAGATAAGCAAGCCGGTCCTTAATCGATTCGTAACAAGTGGTATCAGAGACACTTGCTTCACAAAATCGGTGATATCATTTCTATCTCTTCATCTTCTTATTTTTATTTTTTGCAATTTTCGTTTTTAATTCATAGTCAAAAAAAAAAAAAAAAAAATTATATATATATCTATATCCTGTTATTTATTTCCGCAATTTTAAAATTATAATTCAAAAAAAAAAAAAAAAAAAATATTAATCACCTTTGTTTGTCAAAATCGAAATTCAGATTTTTAAAAGATCAATTGTTGTTCATTGATTTTTATTGAATTTTGGCATTCACTTTTGTTTCTGTTTTTCTTACGAGGTACCATGGACGAGGAAATTGAATCCGCGACATCACGGTCGAGGAGAACACGGGAAGAAGCTATCAACCGAAAGGTCGACGGTATGGACCGAAAGGTCGAGGGAATGGATCATAAGGTCGACGGCATCGCCCAGCTACTCCGTGAAATGCGTGATCGTATGGCCGCGTTGGAAGTGCATACCCCCGCACAAAATCCCGGAAACCATGGCGGAGGAAATCGGTCCGATCGGAGCATTGGCCGAGAACCGGCGAGAAATCGACGCGATCGACCGCAACGTACCGATCTCGAGGAAAATCCGTACTACGATTGTAACGAGTCGTCCGATGAAAACCCGCGACAACGTCTACCGAACCGAAGGCAAAACGATGACTTAGGTGGAATGAAACTTCGGATCCCGGCGTTTCATGGAAAGAACGACCCGGACACCTTCCTAGAATGGGAAAAGAAAATCGAACTCGTTTTCGATTGTCAAAGTTTCTCCGAGAGAAAAAAGGTAAGTTTGGCCGCGACGGAGTTTCACGACTACGCCATAGATTGGTGGGACCAAATCGTGACCAACCGTCGGAGAAATAGAGAAAACCCGGTGGAAACGTGGAACGAAATGAAGCATTTGATGCATAGGCGATTCGTACCGAATCACTACTTCCGCGATCTTCATCAAAGGTTGAGACGATTGACACAAGGCAGTAGGAGCGTCGAAGATTATTTCCAAGAAATGGAACGGTTGATGCTAAAGGCCGATATTGAGGAGCAAAGAGATGCTACAATGGCAAGGTTCCTCGCCGGCATGAATCGCGACCTACAAGACCGTGTCGAGATGGAAAATTACGGAAACATCGAAGAGATGTTACACAAAGCAATCTTGTTCGAACAGCAGCTCAAACGCAAAGGCATCACACGCCCAGCATTCAACTCTAAACCGAGTTACCCGAGAGGAGAAAAACCGACGTATCCTCCCCGGATCGAATCAAAGCCAAAGGCCGATCTTAAACCGAGCTCATCCGGAAACGACTATCGAGGTAAGGTTGAATCCAATGTTGTTCGAAACCGTGACATTGAATGTTTTAAATGCAGAGGCAAAGGTCATTTTGCGAACAAGTGCCCAAATTCGCGAGCAATGATGATCCTAGCCAATGGCGACATCGTTACCGACGACGAGGAAGAAACCGAAACCGAAACCGCCTTGATTTATGATGAATACGAGGAGCATGCGGTTGATGGCGAGTTATTGGTAGCAAGGCGAGTCCTCCTTGCCCAAGAACCGGTCGTTGAGAACGAACAACGAGAGAACTTGTTTCATACCCGATGCAAAATTCAAAACAAGGTATGTTCTCTTATCATTGATGGTGGTAGTTGCACTAACGTGGCAAGTACTACCCTGGTAGAAAAGTTAGGTATGGAGACGAAGAAACATCCCCGACCATATCATCTTCGGTGGTTGAACAACCAACGCCAACTCAAAGTTACCCGGCAAGTTTCGGTTCCGTTGGCGATAGGAAGATACGAGGACGAGGTCGTGTGTGACGTCTTGCCTATGGAGGCAGGACATATTTTACTTGGACGTCCGTGGCAGTATGACCGCAAAGCCGTTCATGACGGATTTACCAACAAACACTCGTTCGAGCATCAAGGTCGAAAAATAGTTTTGGCACCTTTATCTCCCCGTGAGGTATTTCTCGACCAGCTCAAACTCGAACAAAATCATGGTAAAGGCATTGTAAGTGATTCCTCACCCACTTCTTCTCTTAAAATTAAAAGTGACGGATCCAAGAAATTTGATAAACCACTCGTGAATGAATCATTGCTAATTAAACCGAGTGAACTTAAACATGCTCTTATTTCTAGGCAACCGTTTGTTTTGCTAGTCTTTAGGGAAACTCTTTCGAGTATGACTAATCCCGAGCCGGAAATCCCGAGCAACATTTCATCTCTTTTGCAGGATTTTTCCGATGTTTTCCCGGAAGACGGTCCGATTGGATTGCCCCCGATTCGCGGAATCGAACACCAAATCGATTTCGTACCCGGCGCGACACTTCCAAACCGTCCGGCCTACCGAACCAATCCTGTTGAGACAAAGGAACTTCAGCGTCAAGTTGACGAGCTGATGGCCAAGGGACATATACGGGAAAGTATGAGCCCGTGTGCCGTACCCGTTTTACTCGTACCAAAGAAGGACGGAACATGGCGAATGTGCGTGGATTGCCGAGCAATCAATAACATTACGGTAAAGTACCGCCATCCGATCCCCAGGTTAGACGACATGTTAGACGAGCTTTATGGTTCAAGCGTGTTCACTAAAATAGATCTTAAAAGTGGTTACCACCAAATTCGCATGAATGAAGGTGATGAATGGAAAACTGCTTTTAAAACTAAACACGGCTTGTATGAATGGCTTGTAATGCCGTTTGGTCTAACTAATGCGCCTAGTACTTTTATGCGTTTAATGAACCATGTTCTTAGGTCGTATATAGGTCAGTTTGTGGTCGTCTACTTTGATGATATTTTAATTTATAGCAAGACCTTAGAAGAACATACCGAACATTTGCGGTTAGTGCTAGAAGTGCTTAGGAAAGAACGTTTATTTGGCAATCTTAAGAAATGCTCTTTTTGTTCAGATAACGTGGTCTTTTTAGGTTTTGTTGTGAGTTCTCAGGGCATACAGGTTGACGAGAACAAGATCAAGGCCATCCGCGATTGGCCGACTCCAAAAACCGTTGGCGATGTGCGAAGCTTTCACGGCTTAGCCGGATTTTATCGACGATTCGTCCGTGACTTCAGTACAATTGCCGCGCCTTTAACCGAGGTCATCAAGAAAGACGTGGGATTCCGTTGGGAGCAAGCTCAAGAGGACGCATTCCAACTTCTCAAAAATCGACTTACTCACGCCCCTTTACTTGTTTTACCCGATTTTACTAAGGCATTTGAAATTGAATGTGATGCATCCGGTGTTGGTGTAGGTGCTGTTCTAATGCAGGATAAGAAGCCCGTGGCATTCTTTAGCGAGAAACTTGGAGGTGCAACACTTAATTACCCGACTTACGACAAAGAGCTTTACGCCTTAGTCCGCGCACTCCAAACATGGCAGCATTACCTATGGCCGAAAGAATTCATCATTCACACCGATCATCAATCCCTCAAACATTTGAAGAGCCAGCAAAAGCTTAACAAAAGGCACGCACGTTGGGTTGAGTTTATTGAAACGTTTCCGTACGTTATTCAATATAAACAAGGTAAAGAGAACGTGGTCGCCGATGCCTTGTCCCGGAGATACACGCTAATCTCTACGCTCGACGCTAAGGTTCTCGGGTTTGAAATGATCAAAGACGCTTATGCAACCGACTTCGACTTTCAGGAAGTCTTTCTTTCCTCTTCTAAATTCGCTTGTGGAAAATATTTTCAAAGCGACGGTTTCTTGTTTTACGAGAACCGTCTTTGTATTCCTAATTCCTCTTTGCGAGATTTACTTGTTAGGGAAGCTCACGGCGGTGGACTCATGGGTCACTTCGGAATAGCTAAAACACTTCACATTGTACAAGATCACTTCTATTGGCCGCATATCAAACGTGATGTGGAACGCATTTGTAGCCGATGCACGACTTGTAAGTACGCTAAGTCCAAACGCCAAAACCAAGGTCTGTATACTCCATTACCCATTCCTAGTGCACCATGGACGGACATTTCTATGGATTTTGTTTTAGGATTGCCTAAGACTAGGAAAGGTAGTGATTCTATTTTCGTGGTTGTTGATATATTCTCGAAAATGGCACATTTCATACCATGTCATAAAACTGACGATGCATCGAACATAGCTGATTTGTTCTTTAGGGAAATAATTCGATTGCATGGCATGCCTAGAACCATTGTTTCGGATAGGGACACAAAGTTTTTAAGTTATTTCTGGAAGACCTTATGGTTGAAATTAGGCACTAAACTTTGTTTTTCCACAACTTGTCATCCTGAAACCGATGGGCAAACTGAAGTAGTCAATAGGACTTTAGGCACTCTCTTGCGAACTGTTGTTAAAAAGAATCTTAGAGCATGGGAAGAATGTTTGCCGCATTTAGAATTTGCATACAATCATGCGCAACATGCTACTACTTTGTTTTCGCCCTTTGAGATCGTTTATGGCTTTAATCCGCTTACTCCACTTGATTTAACTCCTCTTCCTTTGAGTGAATTTGTGAGTTTGGACGGAAAGAAACGAGCTGAAAAAGTTAAGCAGATGCACGAAAAGGCGAAGGCAAACATCGAACACAAGACGGAACAATACCGCAAACACGCCAACAAAGGACGAAAGAAAAAGACGTTCGAACCCGGCGATCTTGTGTGGATTTATCTTCGAAAGGAACGGTTCCCGAACGAAAGGGATTCCAAACTCAAGCCGCGAGTCGATGGACCGTTCACCGTTTTGGAAAAGATCAACGACAACTCCTACAAACTTGATCTCCAAGGTAAGTACACCGTTAGTTCAAGCTTCAATATTGCTGATATCATTCCTTATTTTGCAGATGAAATAGATTTGGGGTCAAATCCTTTTCAAGAGAGGGAGGATGATATGATTCCGGACACGGAGGTTCAACCCGACGCATTGCTTGTACCGGAAGGAGCTATCACCCGCGCAAAGGCACGGAAATTGGAAGAAGCAGTTCGGGGCTTACTTGGCGAAATCCGGATCAAGTCGGATCAACTTACGCATCCAATCCTCAACTCCGTATCAACGAGTTCTTCTTGAGGTTCGTCCCGTTGAGTAAGTTGTGTTGTACTCTTTTTCCTGTTACGGTTTTATCCCATTGGGTTTTCCGTAAGAGGTTTTAACGAGGCAACCGGCTTACTCCGCTAACGGTTCGTTTCCAAAAGAAAACTCCGCGGACTTTTTCGGTGAATTTTCTCGGTGGAAATTCTCCGCGGAATTTCCCGGTGGAAATTCTCGGTGGGATTCTTGGTGGGAATTTTCGGCGGAATTCCAAGAGTCAGTCAACCTTATTAATTTCAGTCTTCTCTTGTAATTTGTTTTTACAATTTTCGAGCAAGGTTTAATGTGCCTTGACTCACCCCTTCCCCTTCTCTCGTTTTCTATATAAACTCCCCCCTTGTAATCGAAAACAATCAAGCAATTTTATCAATCATTTTTCTCTCTTCTTTGTCGAGAATTCTCTCTTCAAATTCGTTTCTTAGAAAGGATTTATTTCTTCGAAACAATCGATCAAACCGGCGAAGTGTTCCGCGACTTCCCAACGTGATCTTCGATCCGTTGAATGCGTTTGTTCTTCGCGAGGCTGGGGCATAAGGATCTTCGACGTTTCGTCACGCCTTATCATCCAATTTCCGGAACTCTCCCTTCGGCGTAGCCACCGCCTCGTTTCCTAGCATTCCCGATCGATTGGGCCTAAGGATTTTCGGCGTAAAAGCCACGCCTTAGCATCTCTCGACTCGAATCCTTCGAAGTCAAGGATTATCCGATCATCACCTTTAGATAAGCAAGCCGGTCCTTAATCGATTCGTAACATAAGTCAACGAAACCGTTTGATTGCCATTTTCAGTGAGAAGATTGCTGGTTCAAGGTTTCGCTACAACACCTATGATACTGAGTTCTACGCCATTGTTCAAGTTGTTATAAACATTGGAGACACTATTTGTTTCACAAGGTGTTTGTCCTCTATACAGATCCTGATGCTTTGAAACATCTTAGTAGCCAAGATAAAGCATATTCACGTCATGCTTCGTGGATTGCTTATTTACAACTGTTTACCTTCGTCATCAAACATACGTCATGAGTTTCCAATCGTAATTCTTATGCCTTAAGCCGTAGACACTCCCTCCTTGTTGTCTTACACGCTTTTATTACGGGGTTCACTTCCTTTGCGGATCTCTATCCTATTGATCTTTTTTGCCGCATTTGGAGTGATGTTAACACAGGTTCATCTCGCCACTATACTTTGCATGATGGATTCCTCTTCTGTGGTATACATATGTGCATTCTCGACTGTAGTTTGCGTCTTAGCTTGTGTCAGAACTTCACAATGAAGGCTACATGGGTCGTGATCGTTCTCTTCACCTCGTATCTTCATTTTATTTTTGGCATTCTCTTCGACGTGATGTAGAGCATTTTGTGGAGCGCTGTGTGATATGTCAGAAAATCAAAAGGACACACATCTAATGCATGTTTTTATCTTCCATTGCCGATCCCTACTCATCCTTGGACATATATTACCATGGATTTTGTGATGGATCTTCCTCGTACCCAATGGGGATTTGATTTTATTTTTGTGGTTGTTGATCGGTTTTCAAAGATGGTCCATTTCATTCCTTGAAAACGAACCATAGATGGACTTCAAATCGCAACACTCTTCTTTCGCAAACTTTATCGTTTTCACGACTTGCCATCATATGTTGTCTCTGATCGTGATTCATAATTTGTTGGTCACTTTTGAAGATCTTTTTGGAGGATGTTGGATACAAGTCTAGACATGAGTTTCGCCTATCACCCTCAAACAGATGGTTAAAGTGAAGTTACACACATGTCATTGGGGAATTTGTTGAGGTGCTTAGTAGGCGATTCCATCAAGACTTTGGATTCTCGTCTACTGCAAGCTGAGTTCGATGATAACCATACTATTAATTGTAGTTTTGGTTTCAAACCTTTTCAGGAGATTTATGGGATGGTTCCTCACGGTCCAGTCGAGTTGACTACATTATCTGACCATACTCGTCTTCATGGTGATGCCTCCACCTTCATCAATGATATTTCGCGAGTTCGTGCCGAGATAAAAACCCATTTGGAAACTTCGACATTGAAGTACAAAGCTGCAACTTATTCACATTGTCGTCGTCTTGTGTTTGAAGTTGGAGATCACGTATGGGTAGTCCTTACTAAAGATCGTGTGCCTACAGATTCTTATAATAAGTTAAAACCTAAGAAGATTGGACCACTTGAAATTTTTAAACGCATCAATGAAAACACTTATCGTCTCTGCCTACCTCCTGATTGTAACAATTCAGATATGATTAATGTTTGATATCTATATCAGTTTTTTTCCCACATATCATGTTTCCGATTCGAGGATGAATCTTTCTAACCCGGGGAGTCTAGATGCAGCAATATCTTGAATATTGGTTAATAACTATTCTCGGTTTTATTTGGGTTTAGGACTTGGTTTTCTTAAATAGACTTTCACAATGTTCAAGTCTATTTCCTTTTCTCTGTTTTGCAATATTTCCTTTTTACTCTAGTTCTCCTAGTTCTTTAGGGATGTCGTATGTGACCGATCCTTAAAAGATTTCTATTTAAGTCTTTGTCTTCCTTGTTTAGAGACACAATTTTTGCATAATTAATAATAACGATCTTTTCGTTCTTCTGTGTCTTAAGATGCTTTTGAGTTTCAAACACAAGAAACGGTTCCCAAGTAATTTCTTGCATGAGTTACTCCTCGATTGAGCTAGGTTTCGCATCGGTACGCTGCGCCAATAACTTCCCACTTATTGCCACATAGGCCCATGTGTTTTCACAATAACCAAAGTGAAGAAAGAAGAGTCACATATCATGAGAGCATATTGTGAAGATGTGAACATAATGAGAAAACTTGCAAAAACTAACCCAGGTTAATGATGTTGGATTGAGTTAAGTCATGGGGACCACAAGAAGAAGACTTTGCATTAATTGGTCTTTTTGTCTTCTTGTGATTTATAAAGCTAGGTGAGTGGCATTAGGTTTGAGGTGTCTCCTCTTATATAAATTAGAGGCAGATGTGAGAGAGAGAGAGAGCTATGGTGAGCAATGTAGCCACACAAAGTAGATAGAAGGGTTTTCTATAAGCTTTAGATGGGTTTTCTTGTGTGTTACAGAAAGTGACACATAGTGAGTTCTTTAGTGTGAATCACTTGTAATGTGTTTCCCTTCTAGTGGATTCTGAGCAACAGTCTCGGGGAGATGTAGCGACCCTAGTTAATGGGCGTGAACTCCTTAAAGTGTGTGTGTGCTCCCTTCTCCCTTCTCTTTCTCTCTATAATCTGTTTTGTAGAACTTTCTGTATTAGTCTATGTAGTATGTCAACAACAGCTTCAGGTCTTGGTTTGTTGGGGTCTAAGCTCTGTAAAGGTGACACTTTTGAGCCTCTGGATTCTCAACAGAGTGGTATCAGAGTCTAGGTTATGTGTTTCGTGGTTCTCTCAAACCAAGAATCATTTTTTGACAAGAAGTGAAGTGGAAGAGGTTGTTTGTCATGGAGGCTGTATTTTGTGGAAGCAGGAACTCGTGGCTTAGGTGGAGATTCTAGGTATGAGTGAAGCTTTGAGGATGACTGAGATTTCAGCAAGGAAAGTCTCAGATCCAGAAGAAGCAAAAGCAGAAAGGGAGAAAGAAGATCCAGATCTGAAAGAGTAAAGGATCTAGAGAAAGAAGGAAAATGAAGTAAACGAGGAAAGGTTGGATATTGGGAAGGCTGGAGCAGTATGGCTCCTTTGCCTTAAGCATCCACGTTATTTTATTTGTAGAGATGGTTGTGGAGAGACAAGCAAGGTCTCAGGTGAAGCAACAAAGTAGTAGCTCTTGGGTAGATGGTGCAAAAGAGAGGAAGATCTTGTAAGGCTCTTTCTTGGTAGCATCATTGTGCTTTCTCAGGTTTTGAGAAAGTTTGTGGAGACTTGAGTGTCTCTGGCTGAAAGCCAAACTATATCTCTTGGTGAACATCACGAATTTGAGTAGAAGGAGTTGTAAGACTCATTTTGGTGAAGCATGAAGCATCTCATTCGAAACATTTCAAACATCAAGAAGAACTGAGCAGTTGCAGGTTTTCTGTTAAAGCTGCATGGTTTTTGGTGCAGTTTCTGGTGCAGCTACTGTTCTTCTGATGCAGTTGCAGGGTTACAGTTACAGCTAAAAGGTTTCCGGTTTGGTTGCATGGTCTTCTGGTTCAGTTGCTGGGTTTCTGGTGCAACTACATGTGTTCTGGTTCATCTACAGGTTTTCTGTCATAGTTGGAGGGTTACTGTTGTAGCTACAGGATCATCTGATGCAGTTGCAGGTTTACTGGTTCAGCTACATATTTTCTGTTCCAGTTACAAAGTTAGTAACAAGGAGCAACAGAAGAAGCAAAGGAGAAACTTTTGGTTATGGTGTGTACGTAACTGAGTGTGGAATTGAGATGTGATATTGTTGGTACTACAAGGAGTGATTCAGAACAGAAGTTTGAATCGATTGAGGTGATTTCAAGGTTATGAAATCAGGTTTCCTCTGAGTTCTCCAAAGGTACAAGATCTGCAACACAGTGAGAAGGCTTTCACATTACTCACAAGTGGAAGTGTTGCAAGCATAAGGGAAATTCAGAGATAGAAGCAAAAATCATATGATCGAAGATGGATGCTCTTGATCATTGCTGAAGAAGCCGGTTAAAGGTTTGTGTAAGCTGGATTTTGATTGTGTAACACACGAGTTCAAGTTGTGTAACTCAAAGTGTGTACATCAGAATCGAAACATCAACTTCAAGACTCAAGTTATGAGACTAATTAAGTTTGATTCCACTGCGATTACAAGGTATTTTATGATGCTTTGTATTGAAGTTTCAGGTTACTTTAGTTATGCATACTATTGGAATCAAAAGCTTGTTGGAACACATAAGGTTTTGTACTGGTTTTGCTATGTATTGTCCAAGATTCAGTGATGGATTTCATTCTGTTTGGGGGGGGGGGGGGGGGGGGGTTAATTCAGTGCGGCAAAGACAGGTTCAGGATGTGTTCAAACTTTGGTGTTTATGGCTGGTTGAGTATCAGTAAGGGTATTCTGGATTCAGTCTAAAAGGTATTGCAGGATGTTTTTGAAGCAAGTCAAGTTTTCTGTTTGGTAAAAGACATGAATGGTTCTGAAGACTTCAATGGCTTTTTGGTTGAGTTTTGAAAGGGTTTTCTGCTGCAAGTTCTGTCTCAGATTTTGTCTATGTGGGTGGCTATCAGTTAAGTGAATATGAGAGTCTACGGTTAGTGGATTTTTTCAAAGAACGTGAAGCTACAAGGTTGTTGTTTCAGAGGGAATGCAGTGAGGTTGTATTATTTTGTTGTAGTCTGAAATGTTCTGTTGACACATAAGGAGAAACACTCAGCTAGTGTGAGTTAGAGTGTAAGGCCGAGAGGTAGTTGAGTTGTTGTTTCATGGGTGTATTCTCTTGACAAAGTGACAGTACCACATATTCATGTTTGTGCAGATTTGTGTTGTGGCTAACACATGGAAAGTCTGTTGGAGTGAATCTGAGAGAACAAGGTGCTCTTGTCTCAGGTGGAGCAATGTTTTACAGGAAATTCTAAGAGAATATCTTGCATTTGGTTCAGATCTTCAAGCACTAAAGAATAATATGATGGTCTTAAAGCTAATGACATTAGAGACATCATGTGTCACTCAATGTTTGTTGTGCAACAGGATATACTATGATCAAGTATCGAAAGTCTTCCTAGCTAAGGGAGTTAGGCGGCGTGTTCTGTTTATTTCAGCGGTACAAGATCAGTATGTGTTGTGTTTTGGCGGCAAGAGAATGCATGGTTATGGTTTGTGGTTTATGTGATGGAAGCGTGGTTTGATGGTGTATCAGCATAAGTTGTTGCATTGTCATATCATGGTGAATGCTCTAAGTAAAGAAGAGACAGTGTTGCTGAAGATTAGTAAGGTTCTTTGGTGGGTGTTCGGGTACATGAATTAGTTTGTAGTGGCTGCAAGAAGAAAGGGTTGTGTCACAAGTTCTGACACACATTTTAAAGCAAGATACCATGGTAATTCATCTGATACATCAGAACGTGTGAGTGGATCAAAGAGACATTGAATAGTGCTTTGACTCGGATTGATGAAGATGAGCTTTCAAAGACAGAGTAACATCCAAATGATTATGGTTCCTGGTGGAGCGTTTTATTTTTTGGAGGTTGTTTCGGGTGTCTAGCTCAAATTGATCTGAGTATGTGATATGCTCAAATTAATACCCTAACAGTACTAAAGCAGTAGTTGTAATATAGTTAGGGGTCGAACCACAAAGACTCACGGAGATCACTCAATAGATTATATAGTGTCAAATCAAGCTAAGCAAATAGGGTGAAATTGAAAGCAGTGCAGAAATTAAAAGTGTTGTAATTCAATTGGAGAAAGATAGGCTCAAATATTTCTCAGGAAATCAATGAATGCATATAAACTAACTAACATGATTCAGATTTAGCGCAGTTCTTGAACTCAAATCACTAAGCTATAATTAACCAACTGTCGTTGCGAGAATTATCTAAATCTAAACCTCAGAATCCCAAATCTCTTTGCAAATTCCTAAGAATAAATCAGCTTTAAAGTTCAGGTTTGATATGTTCACAAATCAATTAAACCAAATCTCTTTGCGAATAATCAATTTGCTCACCTAAGGTTCTATCAGGTAATTAATCGCACTGTCGTGCCTAATCAATTATCCTAAGATCTAAGTTCCAGATTCGTCAACCTAGAATTAGCTTTGAACACAACCTAAGGCGAAGAACTAATTCAGATGGTGAGTCCTAAACAGATAATCAACCTAGCATTCAGAGAAAACCCTTATGAGAACCCTGAACCTAAAGTGGATCTACTCAGACATGGAGAATGAAACAATCAACATAACTGAATAAATCATCAAAGAAAATAGAAAGAGTAACAAGAGGTTTTGATATCTGATCTCGGACGAAGGGAGATTCAGACTTGTCTCTCTCAAACCAAAGTAAAATAAAGCGTAGCCATAAAAGTGGCTGTAAAACCTAATTATATAGCTAAAACACGTTCTGGGCCATCTTGTAAATATCAAAGTCTTCTGGGCCAATTCTGCAATTCTTCAATAAGGCGCGATCCTTCTGTTTCTTCGACGGGTATCGATCGATACCAGGGGGTATCGATCGATACTCATGTGATTTCGACGTCTCAGCTACACGGATCTCTGCTTCACTCCAGAATGTTCCAAAAAGCTCCAATATATCCAATTATGCTCCAAACGTGCTATAACCTGTAAACGACTCTAAAAGACTACAAAACACTAGAAAGGCTCTATAAAAAGGACTTATATCATGGCCTAAACAGGGTAAAAACCATGATATATCAGTATGGTTAGCTCAAAACAGGAGAGTTAACATGATGCACAACTCATTCTTTAACAGGATTAATGGAAGTTCAGTGTGCAAAGAAGACAAGGAAGCCGAGAACAGGTTATTATCAATGGGTATTCAGCTGAAGCAGGTTGTAATATGATGGTAAAAGGCAGTTTACATGTTCGATTTTGAAGCTGATTGTTGGTAAGGAGTCTCAGAAATGACTGCAGGTTTTATAACAGAGTTGCAGGTTTCTAGATTGAAGAAGTTGCAGGTTTCTGGAATAATTTCAGAGAAGGCACATGTGGGTTTGAGATAAAGACATTGAAGTGGTTCAGTGGGTTCTCTAAAGGAGAAACATAAAGAGGCAAGTGCAGGTGATGCAGGATCTGTCTCAAGGCTGTTGATTTCAAAAATGTGAAAGTGTTGTGTATCTAGCTTGATATACAACTCATCTCAAAGCTGGTGTTAGCAACGAAAAGGAGTCCTAGAGAGGATGCAAGTGCAAAGAAGCAAGCTGCATTTGGAAGACAACAAAGAAGAAGCTTAAGTTGTCTTGGTTGCATCATGAGGTGATTACATAAGTATCTACTCAGGGAAATTCTCGTACAGAGATTGTCATTGATGCAAGACCTAATTCGTTTGGGTGGAGTATGCATACAAGTAAAGGTGTTGCAGGGTTCAGTTACAGCATGAAATGCATCAGGCGAGATGCATCAGGAAGTGCATCACATGTTCATAGTTGATGTGCAGGTTGCTGACAGAAGTTGTTCCAGGCATAACACATGTTATGGGGGTTGATCTCAGCTTATACAGTGGTTCGTAAGAGGTTGTTAAGATTCTTACAAGGCTGAATCAGAAAAGTTTCAGGTTTTGAAACAAAGTTGGTTCAGTTTTTTTTCTGCATTTGATTCAAGAGTTTGGTTCTTATCTCAGTGCACATGAGTTTGAACTCAAAGGCTAGCAGAAGGAATCAGGTATTGCAGAAGGATAATTTTTTGTCCAGTCACTGCAACAGGTCTATGGTTTGGACATAAGCTGTAGAAGATACTGTGTGATTGAAGAAGTCATAAGTGGTGAAGTTTTTGGGGTTTTCTGTTGAGTTAATAGGTTGGAGGGGTTTCTGAACTTGTTAATGGAGTTTGCTTAGCGGTTTTATTAGGTATTCAAGTGTTGAATGTGTCAGGAAGTGTCACAGAAGAGTTGAGATAAATACAAGATTGTATTGAAGCTGGTTTTTACAACTCTAAGTGAGCTGAAGATGTGATGATGGCTCAGGTTCAACATTGTGAGTAGTCACATCTGAAGTGCATTGAACGAGATGTTAAATGCTACGAGGATCAAGCTGGTTTATAGAGTTTAAACGGCTAAGGATCAAGGCTGAGTAAGTATACTCAGGAACCGAGACTAGAATCCAAGGAACTAGAATAAGGTACTCTCTCTCTCAAGCATGTGCAGGTTGTTTGTGTGATCATCATGTTCACAGGTGGAGATTTGTGAAGATGTGAACATAATGAGAAAGCTTGCAAAAACTAACCCAAGTTAATGATGTTGGGTTGAGTTAAGTCATGGGGACCACAAGAAGAAGACTTTGCATTAATTGGTCTTTTGTCTTCTTGTGATTTATAAAGCTAGGTGTGGCATTAGGTTTGAGGTGTCTCCTCTTATATAACTTAGAGGCAGACGTGAGAGAGAGGTATGGTGAGCAATGTAGCCACACAAAGTAGATAGAAGGATGAGAGAAACCTTGTAAACTATAAGCTTTAGATGGGTTTTCTCGTATGTTACAGTGAGTGACACAGGAAGTGACACATAGTGAGTTCTTGAGTGTGGATCACTTGTAATGTGTTTCCCTTCAAGTGGATTCCGAGCAACAATCTCATTAAGATGTAGCGACCCTAGTTAATGGGCGTGAACTCATTAAAGTGTGTGTGCTCCCTTCTCTTTCTCTCTATACTCTGTTTTGTAGAACTTTCTGTATTAGTCTATGTAGTATGTCAACAACAGTTTCAGGTCTTGGTTTGTTAGGGTCTAAGCTCTGTAAAGATGACGCCTTTAAGCCTCTGGATTCTCAACACATATCTATCCATTTTAATAGACCAACAACAATTTCTTAGCAAGAATATTGAGGAAAAGGAGAAACTAAATGATAAGAGAGACATTGACCTCAGTCTGATTTATCGATGCAACAATATGGAAGACTGTGTTACTATTTTCATCATTCCAGTCCAAGATTTCCTCTCTGTTTACTCTCTTAACCCATCCCAAAAGAACCTTAAATGCCATAAAATGGTAGTTCTTCACGGCAATGTGCAAAGCAGTCTCACACTTAATCGTCAAATCGTTTAAAGAAGAAGGACAAGCAAACAAGAACTTACTGAACAATTCTGCATCACCTATGCATGCCACATGATGCAAAAGAGTAATTCTTCCTCTTCCCTTGATGCTGACTAAGCTATTGTCGATTTTCTTAAACCCTCTCACCATTCGAATGAATGTGGTTGTTCTGCAGGGCTACATGCATTGGGCTGAAACATGATATTATTGCTCAAATATCCTTAAAAGCCCTTAAAATGTTTTTACCTAGGGCTTTTTAATATATTGAGACGGAATTGGATGACCATGATTCACGTTCTCACTATGATTTAAATAATAGTTGGTCACTTGTGAAAGCTCTACGTGAAAAGAAATCTGAATTTCCATAGGCAGGAGGGATTGGTAAGGGAAAAAAAGCTCTATAATAAAATCGAATAACTAAAATATAAAATACAAATATTACTAGCTTTAAAATATTTTAAAACTATATTATCTTAATTTTATGATTATTTCGGGAAAAAGATTCAGCTCCGGATCTTAATTTTTGGAGATTTTATATGTCCATCAATTAAATAAACATTAAAGTCAAATACTAACATAAAACAATTACTAGAAACACCAACATAAAAGTAAAACAAAGTCCAATAAAAATGAAAAGATAGTGACGATGCGATGCATCAGATGAGCTGAAGCAGCTCGCCGGGAAGTCCACTCGGTGTTGGTGACGTTTATCAACAATGAATGCCATGGCATTGGTATATATTTGTTTATGTCTCATATTTTTATCTATGTGGGATTCTTTATTCTTGAATTATATATGCGTGAGGTGTGTTCGATTTTTGCAAGTCATGAAGCTGCTGCATAAAACCGTTAAAGTAAACACAGTGCTAAAGAAAGACTACTTTAGTGCTAAAGAAAGACTACTTTGTCGTTCCACAACAAAATCATGAACTTGGATGTATCAAATTAATCCCCACTTCACACTTGGAAGATTTGACACGTTGAATGCATAATGCATTCGGAAGATGAATGTATTGCACGTGATCTCCGACATTACACGCCGTGAAAGCTCCTTATAGATAGCATATCATAAGTTCGTCTTGATGAAAAATATAAAATAACAGTCAAGAGAGGAACATGCAAAAACTTTGACTGCAATCATATTGACTTAATTTTATCTTGGATTCAACTGGTGTACATTTGATATCAAAACTATGGTCATGCCCGGTCCAGAGGCTAGGCAGGTTAGGCCATGGCCTTGGACCACCTTTTTTATTAGTTTTTGATGGGCCACAAAATTGATGTTTCCATTTTTTATAAAACCATCAAATTTTTTTTTATACTTATCATTTTTTATATCAAGTTTTTTTTTCCAATATTTTTCAAATTAAATTGAAATTATACCTTGAAACATTTATTTTATACATTTTATAAAGGATCACTTTTTTTTTTGGTATTGGACCACCATTTTTATTCGGCCGGACCGGACTATAGTTAATAGTTTATTGATAGATAGTTAGCTGATTAGTCAAAGATTCGAAACAAGACACAAAAAATCTTAAATTATATATCACTCACAAACAACTAAGCCATATATGCTCCCACATAATGATTTAGCTAATAAACTAAGAAGTTTATCTTGTAACCATAAAAAAAGTTTCTGTGTTAATATATAATACGTATACATGTGTAAAAGGCGTCTCCACGAGGACCACGACAAATTACTATCTGGCAGTTCACATGAGACCCATTTGGATTCCATTATTCCAAGGCCGTTTTACGTATTGCGGATGTACAAAACTAACAAACTTATAACAAAAGGAGAGTACTGAACTATAAAAACATAGATAATTAAAAAAAAATGATAGATAATCCTAGCCGTTTATCTTTTTATAGTCCAGTCTATTTTTCTCTGTCAATCCACAGTCTATTAGAATTTGAAAAAATTCATTAAATCTGTATATACTAGCAAACAAAACCATCAATTATGGTATGCATTACTAAAGCGTAATCTATTACTTTCACATCTATTTAGATGAATAGTGTCTATTACATTTCACTTAAGCAAACGTGACACGTGGCCACGCCTCATACCGAAGACTCTTTCCATTTTCCTTGAGAGACAAATCCGCACATGGAACACTTGCAAAGATGTCTTTCTTGTGAAGTTATCCTCTTCTTTAAGAATGGCTCCCATTTGAGGAACGATGTCATAAGTTTCAAGCAAACTAAAGAATGAGCCACTCTTTGAGGCTTTGGAGAGATTAATTAAAAGGGTACATATTGGCTTGCCTCTCTAAAGAATATATTTTACCATAATTTAGGATGGCTCTTGCTTCTCAGCAGGGCAAGCAACAAGAATTTCATGAGAAATGATGTTGATGGAGGAGAATTGTTAGAGAATCTTTTCTAAAGTGATGGAAGTTATGCGACGGATTATGATAGGACGGTCCATGGTGATATAGATCTGTGTTTTTAAGAGCTTAACGCAATGTTAGACATGGTGTTTAAAGGGAAGCAAAGAGTGGTATATTATTTCCAAGAATATGATGGTCATGAAGGATACAAAGAGGATGGAGTTGAGGTGTATGAAGGCAACAAAATATTTGTTGATTTAATCGACAAATATTTTGTATTTACTCATATCTCCATATTTTTATTATTATAGATTTACTATTTATGATGAATTTTTTTTTTTCACAAAGTGAACATATATCTAAAAAATTAAATTCATCAGTGAGTCAATAAATGAATATCTAATAAGATATATTAACCAACATAATATTCGACCATATCCTTATTATAAAAGTAAACACAATCATAATGAATGATTGGTTCATCTTAGATTCATAAATAGGAAAAAGACAAAAACTATTGTAAGAGAGAAAAAAAAAAAAAAAGGAAGAAGAATAGTTGTAACAAAATGTTTATACAAAAGATTGTTGCAAATTTTGAGAAGTAATCAATTTTGGGTTTTCTTATTGGTAGGGAGCGAAGGCCTTAACCAACTTCTACTCAAGCCATCATCATCACCTTTAACCTTGGCGCTAGACCGGCTCCTGAAACTGATGACGTGTACGAGCCGGCTAATATGTTTCCTCCACGTCAGCAGAGGACGTGGCGTGGGCTGACGAATAATCTCCTTCTTCTTCTTCGTGTGGAGCATGGCATGTTGATGATCCCATGAAGCCTTGCAGTTTTCAAGATGAAAACTTTGTTTTCCTTTTTCCCATGAAGTTGCCACGTTGTCTTCGAATTTGATCGAAATGAATGAATCTATAAATACTCGTAGAAATTAATTGGGCATTCATATTGACATTTGATCCAAAATCTCTACGTATATATTCATATTGACATTTTAATTTCCTAACTGTTATATTTTTAAACTTATAAATAATAATTTAAAAAAAACATTACGATTTAAAGTATTCAACATACCGTATCTTAAAGAATAACTTATACTACCTGCGTTTTATTATAACTTATACTACCTACGTTAATTAATTTCTTCACACTAGGCGTAAACAAAAAAAACAAAACTCGTCACTAATAAATAAATTTATCTCTTTATTTAATAAGCTGAAATAATGTTGATAAAAGTGAAAAATAATAATTCAAAATCCACATTGAAAACTATATTTGGATGAAACAACAATAAAATTCTACAACAACACTTAGTATGAACAAAAAATGTAGAATAATGTCGTCTAATTTTCGTGTATAAAAAAATTAATAAAACATAAGTAAATTTATGTAAATAATATTTCTAGAGAAGCTATACTTTTGTAATTGTCGTTTTAAAACTCTTCACACATATGAAGACGTAAATTTATCTGTTTATTTAATAAGCTAGAATAATGTGGATAAAAATGAAAAATAAATAAATTAAAATCTACTTTGAAAATCCAAAACCACATTTGAATGAAAGACCAATAATTTTTTACGACACTTATTACGAAAAAAAATAAGTATAATATTATAGTCGAGTTTCAATATATAAAACAATATTTTTTTAAAAATAAGTAAATTTAATTTATGTAAAAATAAATAATAAGTTTA
This sequence comes from Eutrema japonicum, assembly GCA_030161315.1. Classification (NCBI taxonomy): domain Eukaryota; kingdom Viridiplantae; phylum Streptophyta; class Magnoliopsida; order Brassicales; family Brassicaceae; genus Eutrema; species Eutrema japonicum. The sequence continues at coordinate 36,228,815 of BSQW01000001.1, forward strand.
GAGAAGCCACACTTGAAGATAATTTTGCTCTATGCTTTTATAACGAGTATAGACCGGCCGTGAATAAATTGGAATAAATCAAATAAAAATGGTTTAGTATATATGGTACCTTCTGGACTGATGGTGGAGGTTGTTTGGCGATGAGACTTGTGGTGTCGCAGTTCGAAGAAGCCAAGGAAGGAGAAGAGTCTAATGTTTTTCTTCTTAGAAGATTCTTGCACGGTGTGGTAAGAAGGCGAAGAAGATGGAGGTCGTCTTCTCTGTAGAGAAGCTAATACTAAAAGCCTCTCGTTAAGACAGAGAGGACACACACCTTCAATAAACTCTATTGGATGGATATTACAAGAAGATGTTGAGCTTTGGTTCTGTCCTTTCATGGCTTTTGTGTGAAAGAGAGAGAGAGAAAGAGAAACAGTGGTGAAGAAGTAGACGACTGTGTTAGTTTAGAAACTTGATCCAGCATATCTACTTAAGATGGTGAGAAGCACAATTTGTGTGTGTATGTGGAAATGTATATATTTTTATGAGCTGTCACTGTTTATAAATGGAAACGATTTATTAGAAGATATTAGATAGTAATCTGATTTTTAAATTGATTGATTCGGAATATTATCATGATTGTTAATGATGAATATAGTTATTACTTATCAGGAAAAACACTTAAGAAAAACCTGTTAATGGTTGGTATGTGATCGTTTAATTATTCTTAAAGTATGTCTGGATTTCATGTATGACAAAACCATGACTCATATGGATTTCAATCATTGAAAAGTGTGAACTAAAGTGTATATGCAAACGGCGGATTTTGGCAGATTTTGCGAAATAATTAATTCATTTTTTGGTTGCAAGTACGGGTGGGCAAAAAAACCGTAACTGAAAAAACCAAACCGAACCAAACCGAAATAAATCATATGGTTTGGTTATGGTGTAACCTAAAAACTCATTTTGTTATTATTTTTGTTAAGAGCTCGGTTTCGGTTTGGTTTGGTTTAAAACCTCGGTTTCGGTTTGGTTTGGTTTAAAACCGTAAAACCGAATGGTTTTTTTAGTTTTTATATTTTAGATTAATTTTATATAGGTTTATAATTTTTTTGGTTTGGTTTAGATTTATCATTTATCCATTCTTGTTTTTTGGTTTAGTTTAGATTTATTAATTTTATATATCTTTCTTGTTTTTCTTTATTTGTTGTTAATTTTGTTGATCAGAGATTCATAAGCAACATGAGGAGACGAACAATCGTGGCTAATGATGATGATAAGAATGATGATAAGAATCTGAATTTTCTTCTTTTTATCTATTTTCTAGGTTTTTTTAGTCTTAATTTTTATTGATGATTTGGATTTACGAACAATTTGATTTGGATTCTAGTCTTTGAATTTTTTTTTGTTTTTGCACTTATTAGTATGCCTACTTATTATCTTAATATATTATTTATACATTCATTTCATTTTTGCTTATTGTATGAGCCTTATCAAAAGTTATGAACCAAACTAAAAACCGTAACCAAACCAAACCGAACCGAGCCAAAATTGCATATGGTTTTTAAATGGTTTCATTTTTTATAAATCCGATAAACCGAAAACCATTAAAAACCGAACCGTGCCAAACCGAAATATATATGGTTTGAATTTTTATAAAACCGAAAAACCGAAAAAACGAAAAAAACCGAACCAAAACCAAACCACAAACCGAAGTGTCCACCCCTAGTTGCAAGAGGTCTGGTGCACGGTTGAAAGTCTCGGACTACCGCCCCATTGTGCTGTCCAACGTATACTACAAAATTGTAGCAAAAATTATGATTAAATGGCTATATGGGATCCTCTCCAACCTCATTTTTGAGATGCAATCTGCATTTGTTTCGGGAAGAACTATCTCCGACAACGTATTGATCACTCATGAAACTCTCCACTACATGCGTCCAAAAAACAATGTTTCATGGTTGTTAAAACAGATATGAGCAAAGCATACGACATAATTGAATTAAGTTTTCTCCAAGCCGTGCTAGAGCGCTTGTGTTTCTACAGTATGTGGATTACATGGATAATGGAATGCATTACCACTATCACTTACTCTCTCCTTATAAACGGGGGTTCAAAAGGAAGAGTAATACCCTCACGAGGTTTACGTCAAGGTGATCCACTTTCCCCTTACCTCTTCATCTTCTGCATAGAAGTCCTCTCGGGCCTCTTGATATATCATGGTTTTTACCCCGTTTAAGCCATGATATAAGTCCGTTTTATAGAGTCTTTCAACTATTTTGCAGTGGTTTAGAGTCTTTTACAGGTTTTAGCACGATTGGAGATATTGAAGTTTTCTGGACCATTCTGGAGCAAAGCAACGTTCGTGTAGCTGAGTACCCAATTTGAAGTCTCAGTGTCTATCAATATTGGCTAGTATCGGTCGATACCCACTGCAGCAGACACGAGTCGCGACTTAAATGAAGAATTGAGGAATTGCAAAATTGCCCATAAGTCTTTAATTATTACAATAAGCCCCAAAACGTGTTTTAGCATTATAATTAGGTTTTTCAACCACTTTGATGGCTACGCTTTCATTACTCGTGATTCTACTTTGGTTTTTGGAGAGACAACTCTGAACTCCTGTTTTCTATTGTTTTCTTTGATGATCTATTCAATCATGTTGTTTTCATTCTCCATGTCTGAGTAGATCCACTTTAGGTTCATGGTTCTCATAAGGGTTTTCTTTGAATGCTAGATTGATTAGTTGATTAGGATTCACCATCTGAATTAGTTCATCGCCCTAGGTTGTGTTCAAAGCTAATTCTAGGTTGACGTATCTGGAACTTAGATCTTAGGATAATTGATTAGGCACGAGAGTGCGATTAATTACCTGATAGAACTTAGGGTGAGCAAAATAACTATTCGCAAAGAGATTTGGTTTAGTTGTTTTGTGAACAAATCAAACATGATTTAAAAGCTGATTTAGACTTTAGGATTCGCAAAGAGATTTGGAATTCCTAGGATTTAGATTTAGATAGTTTTCGCAACGAGAGTTGGTTAATTATATCTTAGTGATTTGAGTTCAAGAACCGCGCTAAATCTGAATCCTGACTAGTTAGTTTATCTGCATTCATTGATTTCCTGAGAAATACTTTGAACCTATCTTTCTCCCAATCGAATTACAACTTGTTTAATTTACGTATTGCTTTCTATTACATCTTTTGGTTTAGCTTAATACGAATCTATTTAATATATTGTGTGATCTCTGTGAGTCCTTGTGTTCGATCCCTACTTTACTGCAACTACTGCTTAGTACTTTTAGGGTATTAATTTGACCATATCAAATTTGGCGCCGTTGCCGGGGACTCAATTTCGCCATTAGATTTTAGCTTAGAATTTCGTCTAAATCGTTGAGTATCGATCGACACCCTTGTGGTATCGGTCGATACCCGTCGTGTATTTCAGTTACTTACGTTCTTGATTTTTGTGTTTCAGGTGCATGCCTCTTCGTGAAACAAGAAGGAACAAGAACACTCTGCTAGTTCATCTGTCAAACGAGCAGCTAGCAACTTTGGAACGTGCAAACAAGAAAGCAAAGAAACCAGCAGAGATGAACAATCCAATGATTTTGATTCAGGATGCTGCTGGAGCTTTGAGAGACCAAGATGGTCAATTGTGCAATGAGAGAGGGCAACGACTTGATGAAGCTGGAAATATCATTTTCCCTGCAATTGATGTGAATGTAGGGAACGCTGTGATTAATCACGGTAGGACGATTGGTGAGTGCAACATGCCTGATCAGGTTTACGTCCATCGATCATCGATTCGCCCTCCTGCTTTTCAGAGGAATGACTTTGAGCTGAAACATGCATACTTCACTCTTGTGGGTCAGCATCCTTTTCATGGTCTTTCCAATGAACATCCCATGGACTATATTGAGAGGTTTGAGGATTTGGTTACAAGCATCAATTGCAATGGAGTGTCCTATGATTACCTTTTCTGCAAGCTCTTCCCATACTCTCTTGGTGGAGATGCAACTTACTGGCTGAAGCAGCTACCTACTGGGTCGCTGAATACCTGGGAAGAGACGAAGAAAGCTTTCATGAACAACTTTTTCGATGATGCGAGATCCGAGGAGCTCAGGAACAAGATCTCTCAGTTTTCTCAAGGACCAATAGAAGCACTCAAGGCTGCTTGGATTCATTTCAAGTCATATCAGAGAGATTGTCCGCACCATGGGTTCACTCAGGTTCAGTTGATGGGTACTTTCTTCGGAGGGATTGATTGGAGGTATCAGATGGCTCTAGACGCTGCGAGCAATGGAAATTTCTACACGAGGTATCCTAACGATGCCTATGTGCTTATTGAGAACTTGGTTTCAAGCAATAGTACCAAGAATGCAGACATGAAGCGCAAGAAGCAAGCTGGTAACTTGGATTGCAGTCAGATTGCTGAGGTGAATGCTAAGTTAGATTCAATGCACAATTTGTTGATGGACCAGCAGCAGAAGGCTGTTCGTTTTACTGAAAAGGATGGAGTGGAATTTGTTAACCACATCGATGGAGTTGGATTTCAAGATCAAAGGTATAATTGCCCACCCACACCACCCATAACTTCTGAGAGCAATGTTAAGTCTATGCTTGAACAAATTCTTCAGGGACAACAGAAGATGACACTAAACCTCAATGGGAAGATGGACGCTATGTACACAGATCTGAATGGGAAAATTGAGTCTCTCAGTATTCATCAGAAGATGCTGGAAACTCAAATAGCAGAGATTTTTGTCAATCTTGCCAAGGATGACGATGAGATTTTGGACACCACCCCTGTGTCGACCGATAATCCCTTGTATCGATTGACACTCGTCCAAGAATCTGTCGAGGATATCTCGAAGGACAAAGCATCGATCGACACCCTCCCTTTATAAATCGATACCCACCCATATACTGCGAAGGAGCCGCGTATGAGTGTTGACAGACTTCGCAAGCCCAAGAAGCTGAATCCTATTCGTCAACACCTCCGAGCCCCCATCACTCCAAAGCAGCTGCGTGGCTTTGAGAAGATGGTACAAAGGATACCCCACTCGCTCACTTTTGAAGAAGTTCTAGAGGGCTGGCCTCTGCTAAGTCACTTCAAAGATTGCTGAGAAACTCTGGAAGAGATCGAAGTACTCTTTATCAAGGCAAGAAGCAAGCCACTACCGCTGAGGCAGTTGACCAAGAGGGAAGACCCCGAGATATTCTCAGTTCCATGCAATATCTCTGGGGTTGAATTCAAATAGTCACTCGTTGACTCATGGGCTAGCGTCAATGTCATGCTAAGGGCAATTGCAGAGAATTTGGGAGCTGATATTCGATCTCCCAAGTCATCTATCACATTCGCAAACAGTTCCACCTCACTTCCATATGGAACAATCCCTGATTTGTTGGTTAACGTAGGAGATTGCCTGGTTCATACTGATTTTCAGGTTGTGGAAATGGGCGCACAATCTCGTACGCATTTGATTCTTGGAAGACCGTTCATGGCTACGGTTGGTGCCATTATGGACACACCCAGCAAGCACATCTCGTTCTCATACATTGACAAGGAGGTGTACTACAAAACCATCCCTAGAGGAACTCCCACACATATCTCTTGCATCACCGTTGTTCTAGGAGAAACATTGGTAGTTGATCTTTTGGAAGAGCTTCCTGACGATCCAACTATCATAGACCTTCTAGATAGTCCTTCTGTCATCACCAAGAAAGACGTCAAAAAAGTTAAGGCAAAGAAGAAGGTGAAGAGAACATGAGTAAAAGGTGCTCTCTCTATGACCTTAATCCCTCGAGAGTGTGATGGGGATTCGATTGAATACAAAGTGAAGTGCAAAGGAACCTCAAAACCATTCTCTAAGGCTAAAGTTATTCTCACTTCGGAGCTGAAAGAGAAAGGACATGAGTTTGTGAAGAGCATGATGAGCAGAACTCTGAAGCTGGTGATGTCTAATTGTGGAGCTTGTTTTGGCGCAAGTTCTCATTTTTCGCCTGACTGATCGTCCGTAAAGTCAAGCTCGTGACGTAAAACAAGCGCTTAGTGGGAGGCAACCCACTGGTGAGTCTGTACATAAATCATTTATTTTTGTTTTTGTTTATATTTTTAGTTTTGTGTCTTGCGACTTAACGTGAAGCAGATTTAGAGGAGTATCGATCGACACCAGTCCGTGTCCATCGACACCACGCGGAGAAAGAGCAGGAATTGGCCAACAAGTGTCGACCGATACTATCCGGTGTCGATCGATACCGTGCGGGCATATGACATCTAGGCAAAAAAGAGCACGAACACCATCGCTTTCTCAATCGCATGGAACCTCGCAGACTCCAGTTGATCCTTCTCCCGTTGATGATCTTGATGTTGATGGTGATTCTGAGGCGACAGAGGATTAGTTTTCTTCTGTTTTCACGTTTGTTTTTTTTTCTTTTCTTTTTCTTTTCTTCTTTTTATTCTTCGTTTGTGTTAAACTTATGTCAGCTTTATATTTGCATTTGAACTTATGCATTTATGCTTGATTATCTCGTTGCTATTAACCTATTTTTGAGAGTTCCTAACAGTGCTAACTTCTAACACTTTGGATCACTTTCCCTGGGATAAGCAACTCGATACCATTGATTTGCAATAAGTGTGTCGACATACGACAAGTATCGATCGATACCAGTCTGTATCGATCGATACTCATCACCTTCACAGGTAAGATTTTTGATTTTGACAATCCATGTGGCTAATTTGTTTTCTTTTACCAACTCCAGGTTAGATAACACTGGGGATAGTGTTGTTCAAGTCTGGGGGAGGTAGTCACTGACATTGTTTTTGTTTTTTTTAGAGTCATTCGTTTTTGAGTCATTCGTTGTTTTATTGAGTCAAAACTTTGTTGGAGACTGTGATCTTTTTCTTGAATCCATTGATCTGACCTTGCTTCTAAGTGATCATTGTTACAGAATCAGTTCTAGATCGACTAATGAAAAATCCAAAGGTTGACCAGTTAACTAGAAGACACTCATGTTTCCAGCAAAGTTCTTTAAAGACTGAGCCAAATTTTTGCACTTCATCAATGTGGTTAGTATCCATAGAGCTTGATTCATCATTCGTATCTGACAAAGGAACCCACATGTTTAAAGTAATGGTATTTCTCTCCCTGTTACAAGTTAATTAATAAGATGCATTAAAAGATGAGATGATTTTCTTCTGAGTAGAGGGTTAGGAAAATTTCCAACGATCCCATTATTCTACTTCAGAGGAGATGATCACACAAAGGTGGAAACGAGGTTAGAAAAATTTCCTGTGATATCATTATTCGCCTACATGATATATCATGGTTTTTACCCTATTTAAGCCATGATATAAGTCCTTTTTATATAGTCTTTCTAGTGTTTTGTAGTCTTTTAGAGTCTTTCACAGGTCTTAGCATGTTTGGAGCGTAATTGGAATTATTGGAGCTTTCTGGAGCAGTTTGGAACAAGGCTGAAGTTCGTGTTGCTGAGTATCTGATTTCACGTCAAGCATCGATCGATACCCCCTGGTATCGATCGATACCCATCGCAGCATGACAAGACACGCGACTTAATGAAGAGTTGAAGAACTGCAGATTTGCCCCATAAGTCTTTAATAATTACAAGAAGCCCCAATTCGTGTTTTAGGTTATTTATAGGGATTTTACAGCCACTTTTATGGCTATGCTTTTTATACTTTGATTTTACTTTGGTTTTAGAGAGACAAGTCTGAATCTCCCTTCGTCCGAGATCAGATCTCAAAACCTCTTGTTACTCTTATTTTATATTGATGATTTATTCAGTTATGTTGATTGTTTCATTTTCCATGTCTGAGTAGATCCACTTTAGGTTCAGGGTTCTCATAAAGGATTTCTCTGAATGCTAGATTGATTATCTGTTTAGGATTCACCATCTGAATTAGTTCTTTGCCTTAGGTTGTGTTCAAAGCTAATTCTAGGTTGACGAATCTGGATCTTAGATTTTAGGATAATTGATTAGGCCCGACAGTGCGATTAATTACCTGATAGAACCTAGGTGAGCAAATTGATTATTCACAGAGAGATTTGGTTTAATTAATTTGGGAACATATCAAACCTGATATTAAAGTTGATTTAGACTTTAGGATTCGCAAAGAGATTTGGAATTCTTAGGATTTAGATTTAGATAATTCTCGCAACGACAGTTGGTTAATTATACCTTAGTGATTTGAGTTCAAGAACTGCGCTAAATCTGAATCCTGATTTGTTATTTTTATGTATTCATTGATTTCCTGAGAAATACCCTGAGCCTATATTTTCCCAATTGAGTTACAACTCTTTTAATTTCTGCACTGCTTTCAATTACATCTGTTTGGCTTAGCTTAATTCTCAACTACACAATCTATTGTGCATCTATGTGAGTCTTTGTGGTTCGACCCCTAGCTATATTACAACTACTGCTTTAGTACTGTTAGGGTATTAATTTGAGCATATCAAATTTGGCGCCGTTGCCGGGACTCAATTCGCCATTAGATTTTAGTTTGAGAATTTCGACTAAGTTCGTCGGTATCGATTGATACTCTGTAGTATCGGTCGATACTCGTCGTCTTCTTTTGTTGATATCGATCGACACCACTTGGTATCGATCGATACTCAACGTATTTTTTTTAGTTACTTACGTGCCTTGTCTAGTGTTTTGTTTTCAGATGTATGCATGTTCGTGAAACCAGAAGCAACAAGAGCACTCAGCTAGTTGAACTGTCGCTGGAACAGCTAGCACTTGTGGAACGCACAAACAGAAAGACCAAGCAAACATCAGGGATGAACAACATGGTGGTTTTAAGAGCTGATGAAGCTGGAATTCTGAGAGACCAAGAGGGTCATGTGTGCATTGAAGGAGGACAGCGACTTGATGAAGCTGGAAACGTCGTTATCCCTGCTGCTGTTATTGAGATTGTCGCGCCAGCTGGGCACGCCAACGTTGGGAATGCAGCAGGTGTTCGAGCTAGGACACTTGGCGAGCACAACAGACATGATCAGTTCTATGCCAATCGATCTGCGATTCGCATCCCAACTTTTCAGAGGAACGACTTCGAGCTGAAGCCTGCGTACTATGCTCTCGTGAGTCAGAGTCCTTTCCATGGCCTACCTCATGAGCATCCCATTGATCATATCGAAAGGTTCAAGGATTTGGTCACTGGTATGAAGTACAATGGAGTTCCCAATGAGTTCCTTTTCTGTAAACTCTTCCCGTACTCTCTTAGTGGGGATGCTGCTTATTGGCTGAAGCAGTTAGCTCCTGGTTCGCTATCTACATGGGATGAGACGAAGAATGCATTCTTGTGCAATTTATATGATGATGCGATATCCGAAGAGCTCAGGAACAAAATTTCCCAGTTTTCTCAAGGTCCAATAGAGGGACTCAAGGCTGCTTGGATTCGCTTCAAATCTTATCAGAGAGATTGTCCGTACCATGGGTTCAATCAAGTTCAGCTGCTGGGCACATTCTACAGAGGGATCGATTGGAGGTACCAGATGGCTCTGGATACTGCGAGTAATGGAAATTTCAACACCAGGTATCCAGATGATGCAGTCGTGCTGATTGAGAACTTGGCGTCTAGCAATAGCACCAAGAATGCTGATTTCGAGAGGAAGAAGCAAGCTGCAGGAATTGATGGGTCTCAGATTGCTGAAGTTCAAGCGAAGCTGGATATTTTGCTTGGGAAGTCGAAGAAGACTGTGCACTTTGCTGACGGAGTCAATAATATCGGTGGAGATGAAATGGAAGATTGTCACTACGTTGGTGGTTCTGGATTTTAGGGTCAACAATTTGGGTACAACAACAACCGAAACTTCAACAACAACACTCGCAATTACGGAAATTATTCGTACCAGCCCATCTCTCCAAAGTCCACAGACAATAAGATGGAACTCATGATGGAACAGGTTATTCAGGGACAGCAGAAGTTGCAAGTGGATTTCAATGGGAAGTTTGACTCGCTGTACATGGATCTAAATGGGAAAATCGAAGCCATCAGTCTCTCCCAGAGGAAGCTGAAAACTCAGATCGCTCAGACCGCATCAGCTGTGCAGAGGCACGAAGGTTTTCTTCCAGGGAGAACTGAAAATCCAAGAGCACACGTCAATGCGATCTCCTCAAGTGCAGAAAATTTCGATGAGGATCCTGAAATCGCCAGGGCATCGATCGATACCCCCAAGTGTCGATCGATGCCGGTTACAATTCTGAAACGGGATACTTCTAAATCCCGTGTATCGATCGATACCCCATTAGTATCGGTCGATACTGAGGCGATTTCTGAGGAGACACCTGAGATTTCGACTGTGGTGCATAAAGTAGTTGCAGAACGAGTGTATAAACCCAAGATGCCTTATCCTATAATTCATAAGCTGACAAGGAAGGAATGGGAGGAAGCTAGATGCAAGTATTTGCTGAATAAGCAGAATGTGGAGCTTCTTTCTGATGATGATGTATCTGCCAGGGATGATTCAACTGCACTAGTATCGATCGATACCCTACCTGGTGTCGATCGATACCTCTCGCAGAATAAACCAGAAACTGTGAAAACGCCTGAGTTGATCGAAGAAAGAGTTCGCAAGCCCAAGAAGCTGAATCCTATTCATCGACACCTCAGAGATCCTATCACTCCAAAGCAGCTGCGTGGCTTTGAGAAGAGGGTACGAAGGATACCTCATTCGTTCACTTTTGAAGAAGCTCTAGAGGACTGGCCTCTGCTTAGTCACTTCAAGGATTGCAGAGAAACTGAGGAAGAGATCAAGGCACTCTTCATTAAGGCTAGAGGCGCACCACCTCCACTGAGACAGCTGACCCAAAGAGAAGATCCAGCGAAATTCGCAGTTCCATGCTCTATCTCTGGAGTTAAGTTCAAAGAGTCTCTCGTTGACTCAGGGGCTAATGTCAATGTCATCTCAAGGGAAATTGCAGAACGGTTGGGCGCTGATATTCGATCTTCAAAGGTATCTATCACATTCGCGAACGACTCCACCTCACTTCCATACGGTACAATCTCTGCTTTGTTGGTCAAAGTAGGAGATTGTCTGGTGCCGACTGATTTTCAGGTTGTGGAGATGAGTGTGATATCTCGTATGCCTATACTCCTGGGATGACCATTTATGGCTACTGCTGGTTCAATCATAGACACGCCTAATAAGAGAATCTCTTTTTCTTACATTGATGAAGGGGTCTATTATGATGTCATTCCCCCTAGGAGTGCTCCCACACGTGCCTCTAGCATCTAGGTTGTTACAGAAAAGTCGCTGGCAGTTGATCTTTTGGAAGAGCCTCCTGATAAGCCTAATGTCGCAGACATTTCAGCTGAACCGCCCAGCGTTCCCAAGGAAGTTGTCAAGAAGGCTAAGGCGACAAAGAAGAAGGTGAAGAGCAAAAGAGTCGAGGATCCCCATATCACATTGATACCTCAGAAGTACGATGGAAATTCGATTGAGTATAAGGTCAAGTGCAAAGGAGCTTCGAAGCCATTCTCTAAGGCTAGAATTCTTCTTACTTCGGAGCTGAAAGAGAAAGGAAAGGAGTTTGTGGACATCATGTTGAGCAGAACTCTGACGCTAGCGATGTCAAGTTGTGGAGCCTGTTTTGATGCAAGCTCGCATTCCTATCCTGCCTGAAGGGCGTTACAGTCAAGCTATTGACGTTAAACAAGCGCTTGATGGGAGGCAACCCACTGGTGAGTCTATATATATAAGTATTTTTCTGCTATTTTTCATTTTGTGTCAGGATAAACAAAGAGCAAACTCGAAATCGCCTGAGTGTCGATCGATACCCTTCAGTATCGATCGATACCCTACGCGATTGAGACAGGTTCATGTCGATTTAAGCCTGGTATCGATCGATACGAGGCTGTGTGTCGATCGATACTCGATGTTCCAGCAAGGTTACTTCTTGTTTTTCCCAATTTTATTATGTTCTTTTGTTTTATTTCACTGACTCTAGGCTAGAGAACACTGGGGACAATGTTGTTCAAGTCTGGGAGAGGTGTCTGCTGACATTGTGTTTGTTTTTCTTAGACTCAGTCGTTTTACCGAGTAAAAATTATTTTATTGAGTCAAAACTTGTTGGAGATAATGATCATGTACTTGAACCTATTGATTTGATTTTGTTTTTGAGTGCACAGTGTTACAGGATCAATTCTAGATCGACTAATGAAAAATCCAAAGACTGACCAGTTGACTAGAAAACATCCATGTTTCCAGCAGAGTTCTTCTGAAGCCTGAGCCAAATTTTTGCACTTCATCAATGTGGTTAGTGTCTTTAGAGCTTGATTCATCATTCATATCTGATAAAGGAACCCATGTGTTTAGAGTTATGGTATCTCTCTCCCCTGTTATAAGTTGATAAATAAGGGCATAAAAGATTGAAATGATTTTCTTATGAGTAGAGGGTTAGAAAAATTTCCAGTGATCACATTATTCTACTTAAGAGGGAATGATCACACAAAGGATTGGAAGCGAGGCTAGGATTTTCCTATGATGCCATTATTCGCCTACATCCTTTGATACATTGAGAGGGAAGAACCGGGGATTTGGTGGCAAACACCATCAATACTCGCGTCTCATACATTGATGTGTATATGCAAAGCTGAAAATAAAAGAATGAACATAATAAGAAATAAGTCTGGGGGAGAGAAATTGATACAAAAAGTGTGAAAATGGTGGTTCCTTGTCATGATATTGTATGGTAAAGAATCTAGAAGGTTCTTGAACATTGGCCGCATCGATGAAACTGGCGATGAGGATTTTACTTGAACAATATTGTGGGATAATGTGTGGAGTCTGGGAAAGCTGCGAATATCTACGAAGAAGTAGGTGGTGGTTAGATCAAAAGCTGATTTGGTGACATTTGGATACTTGGAAAAAAGGTCATTTCAATGGTTCGTGAACAAGTGAGTCTCTACGTTTTCAAACCTCTTTCTCTGGTTTAGTCTTCTATTTGCTTGAGGGCAAGCAAAGGCTAAGTCTGGGGGAGTTGATATATCATGGTTTTTACCCTATTTAAGCCATGATATAAGTCCTTTTTATAGAGTCTTTCTAGTGTTTTGTAGTCTTTTAGAGTTTTTCACATGTCTTAGCATGTTTGGAGCGTAATTGGAAGTATTGGAGCTTTCTGGAGCAGTTTGGAACAAGGCTGAAGTTCGTGTTGCTGAGTATCTGATTTCACGTCAAGAATCGATCGATACCCCCTGGTATCGATTGATACCCATCGCAGCATGACAAGACACGCGACTTAATGAAGAGTTGAAGAACTGTAGATTTGCCCCAAAAGTCTTTAATAATTACAACAAGCCCCAATTCGTGTTTTAGGTTATTTATAGGGATTTTACAGCCACTTTTATGGCTATGCTTTTTATACTTTGATTTTACTTTGGTTTTAGAGAGACAAGTCTGAATCTTCCTTCGTCCGAGATCAGATCTCAAAACCTCTTGTTACTCTTATTTTCTATTGATGATTTATTCAGTTATGTTGATTGTTTCATTCTCCATGTCTGAGTAGATCCACTTTAGGTTCATGGTTCTCATAAGGGTTTTTCCTGAATGCTAGATTGATTAGTTGATTAGGATTCACCATCTGAATTAGTTCTTCGCCTTAGGTTGTGTTCAAAGCTAATTTTAGGTTGACGAATCTAGAACTTAGATATTAGGATAATTGATTAGGCACGAGAGAGCGATTAATTACCTGATAGAACTTAGGGTGAGCAAAATAACTATTCACAAAGAGATTTGGTTTAGTTGTTTTGTGAACAAATCAAACCTGATTTAAAAGCTGATTTAGACTTTAGGATTCGCAAAGAGATTTGGAATTCCAAGGATTTAGATTTAGATAGTTTTCGCAACGAGAGTTGGTTAATTATATCTTAGTGATTTGAGTTCAAGAGCCGCGCTAAATCTGAATCCTTACTAGTTAGTTTATATGCGTTCATTGATTTCCTGAGAAATACCCTGAGCCTATATTTTCCCAATTGAATTACAACTCTTTTAATTTCTGCACTGCTTTCAATTACATCTGTTTGGCTTAGCTTAATTCTCAACTACACAATCTATTGTGCATCTCTGTGAGTCTTTGTGGTTCGACCCCTATCTATATTACAACTACTGCTTTAGTACTGTTAGGGTATTAATTTGAGTATATCACTACACCTTTGATTACTTTTGAGGGAAGAACCGGGGATTCGATGGCAAACACCATCAATACTCGCGTCTCATACCATGATGTGTATATGCATATCTAAAAAAAGAGAAGAGAACATAATAAGAAATAAGTCTGGGGGAGAGAAATAATACCAGAAAGTGTGAAAAAGGGTGGTTCCTTGTCGTGATATTGTATGGAAAAGAATCTAGAAGGTTCGTGGTATTAATCACAGCGATGAAACTGGCGAGGATGGCTTGATTGAACGATGCTGTGAAATAATGTGTGTAGTCTGGAAAGTTGCGAATGTCTACGGAGAAGTACATGGTGGTTAGATCAAAAGCTGGTTAGGTGACATTTGGGTACTTGGGAAAAGGGTCATTGCAACGTTTCAAGAACAGGTGAGTCTCTATGTTTTCAAACATCTTTCTCTGGTTTACTCTTCTATTTACTTGAGGGCAAGCAAAGGCTAAGTCTGGGGGAGTTGATATATCATGGTTTTTACCCCGTTTAAGCTATGGTATAAGTCCGTTTTATAGAGTCTTTCAACTATTTTGTAGTGGCTTAGAGTCTTTTACAGGTTTTAGCACGATTGGAGATATTGGAGTTTTCTGGAGCATTCTGGAGCAAAACAACGTTCGTGTAGCTGAGTACACAATTTGAAGTCTCAGTGTCGATCGATACTGGCTAGTATCGGTCGATACTCACTGCAGCAGACACGAGTCGCGACTTAAATGAAGAATTGAGGAATTGAAAAATTGCTCAGAAGTCTTTAATTATTTCAATAAGCTCCAGAACGTGTTTTAGCATTATAATTAGGTTTTTCAGCCACTTTGATGGCTACGCTTTCATTACTCTTGATTCTACTTTGGTTTTTGGAGAGACAACTCTGAACTCATGTTTTATATTGTTTTCTTTGATGATCTATTCAATCATGTTGTTTTCATTCTCCATGTCTGAGTAGATCCACTTTAGGTTCATGGTTCTCATAAGGGTTTTCCTGAATGCTAGATTGATTAGTTTATTAGGATTCACCATCTGAATTAGTTCTTCGCCTTAGGTTGTGTTCAAAGCTAATTTTAGGTTGGCGAATCTAGAACTTAGATATTAGGATAATTGATTAGGCACGAGAGGGCGATTAATTACCTGATAGAACTTAGGGTGAGCAAAATAACTATTCACAAAGAGATTTGGTTTAGTTGTTTTGTGAACAAATCAAACCTGATTTAAAAGCTGATTTAGATTTTAAGATTCGCAAAGAGATTTGGAATTCCAAGGATTTAGATTTATATAGTTTTCGCAACGAGAGTTGGTTAATTATATCTTAGTGATTTGAGTTCAAGAGCCGCGCTAAATCTGAATCCTTACTAGTTAGTTTATCTGCATTCATTGATTTCCTGAGAAATACCCTAAACCTATCTTTCTCCCAATCGAATTACAACTTGTTTAATTTACGTATTACTTTCAATTACATCTTTTGGTTTAGCTTAATTCGAAGCTATTTAATCTATTGTGTGATCTCTGTGAGTCCTTGTGTTCGACCCCTACTTTACTGCAACTACTGGTTAGTACTTTTAGGGTATTAATTTGAGCATATTACCTCTGCCTAAAAGCCCAAGATAAAGGAACGCTGATGGGAATAAAAGTCTCGCGTAATAGTCCGCCAGTGAATCATTTTCTCTTCGCCGATGATACCATGTTCTTCTGTAAATCAGATTTGTCTACCTGTTCGATTCTTGCATCGATCTTACGACAATATGAAGACCCCTCAGGCCAGAGCATCAACCTCAACAAATCAGCTATCACTTTCTCGGCAAAGACCCCCCTTGCTCGAAGAATCGAGGCAAAAAGCACGCTAAAAATCACAAAAGAAGGTGGGGTGGGTAAATACTTGGGGCTTCCAGAGAACTTTGGAAGGAAAAACGTGATATTTTCTCAGGATTGATATATAGACCGTATTCGGCAAAAATCTCATAGATGGGCCTCTCGTTTCCTTTCTGCTGCGGGTAAACATGTCCTACTTAAGTCGGTTCTATCGTCAATGCCCTCCTACTCCATGTCTTGCTTCAAACTTCCCAAATAACTGTGTAAGCAAATTCAGTCGACACTAACGCGATTTTGGTGGGATGATAAACCCGATCATCGGAAAATGAGCTGGGTTGCGTGGGATATACTTACAGTCCCAAAAAATGCTGGTGGACTGGGATTTAGAGATATCAAAACTTTATGCATTCACCGGTTTGAATGAGTATTTGGTCTCGTTAGGATTGACTAACAGTTATGCATTTAATCTCCTTTGACCATGAATTTTTACTCTGGTAGGCCTTTCAGCTCGGCCCGCAATCTCAATTACTCTTTTGATCCCATCTGATTTCTTTGACTTTACCAAACCTTTTTATCATAAGTTTATTGGGCCTAATTTACTGGACCGGAATTTTAACGTCCATAATAAATTTATAGCTCAAAGTTGTATTTTCGATCCAAATATCTTAAGGTTTTTGAGTTGATTTAGTCAGCAAAGAAATCCAAAATATATGATTTTTGAATTCGAATATTGACTTCAAAATTGTGTAAAAGACGAAATTAAATTATGTGCCTTAATTCCACGGCCATCAATACTCTTGAGTTATGGCTGAGGGGTTTTTGACTTGGGCGAAAAATCTGGCGGGTCTATATAAACAAGCATCTCCACATCCATTTGAAATACACATCCATACCGAAAACATCTTTACAACTTCTTCTTCTTTAAAGTTTATCCAGTCTGAAAATGCAACACATAATCTGAGGTATATATTTAAAACATGTATGCATATATAATGTGATATTGGAAAACATGTGAATGGTGGTGGGTTGAATGCTAATATGCATGGAAGGCATCTCTATAATATTATTTAAGAAGATATTTTTAAAACTAAACTTTGTTTTGTAAATTATTACATGAAATGCTATTATAAATAACAAAGAATAATTGAAATAGGAAATGATATAATAGCCATTTAAAATTATTGATTAGAATATGAAAAATATATATTTTGCATTAAAAAGGTTATTTATTATTTCATTTCTTAATTATTTTTAATACAAAAAAAATATTCAAAAGCTTGCTATATTTTTCACTATAATTTATTATATTTTATTTGAATATATATCAAAACAAAAGTTGAAAAATATTTTACTAATCTTATAAAAAGTTAGACACACAAAAACTATTTTTTTAAGAGTTCGTTGACTAACCACAAAAACTAGAGTTATTTAACGGTGCATATTAGAGTTATGTTTTTAAGATTATAAGTTTTTGCGGGTTAGCCCGAATAATATTTTAGTTCACTGTAAAACGAGTTAAATAGATAAATTATTACAAATTGACACATTTATCTATAATCATTAGTTAGCTATATTGTAAAATTCAAATAAAATCAATTTTTAAAAATTTCAAAATAATTTCTTTAAAAAAAATTACTCCGCGTTATAATTAGCACGAGTTAAATCCTAGTAATCCTTGCATTTGAGAAAACTAAATGCAATTATCACGCTGTTATAGGGTCCACACTTTTGGCTATCAACAATCATTGTTACTTCTTATATCTTTTGTATACAAAGTCACAAAAGCGCATTTGAGTTTTGGAAGGTTGTGCTGTGTTTTGTTTTGTAATTCAGACTTGGATCTATCTTCTTTTTCGTTAGTTTTGAGGGGGGTGTATTGAAGTGTGGATTTTAAAAGATTTTTAGATTTTCAGATTTTCTTAAAATTTCTTGTTATTCAATTAAGTATTTTAAAATATCTTCCCAAATCCAGTGTTATTGAACATGAGATTTATGTAAAGTCACTCAAAATCATCTACAATCCTCTGTTATTCAAACACGAATTTGTTAAAATCATATCAAATCCACTGTTATTGAAAATGTTTTAAGTATTGAGATTTTAATGACTGCATGAGATTTTAGATGATTTTAGGAGACTTTTTTAGTTAAAAATACAAAGATCCAAATCTCATGGTTTTAGGTAGGATTGTAGGGGCTTTTAATACAAAATCATAATAACTTCTTTAAAATCAGCCAAAACCATCAAAATCATCTAAAATATTATTAAAACTCAAATCACTCTAAATAGTCAGTTCAATACACCCCATGAGTCTTTTGACCAACGCCCCATGAGTCTTTTGACCAACGCCAAAGCACATCTTCTTTTTCTAATCTTAATAATCCTTTAGGTTAACCAACGAAATAATTTTTTATTTATTTAATCTCTTGGAAAAGTTGATTGATTAGTAGTATACTTTGTAATAAGTATCTATACTATTAAAACATAAACATTTTTTTGTGTCCAAACAATAAAAATATACATTTAAAGTTATAATTTATATAGATAACTATAACTGTTACCAAACATGTCTTAAAAAAAAATCTACATCATATCTTTATTGTTAGATATGAATATTCTAATTAATTATAATAATTATAAATAACATTTAATCTCTATTTAATTAATTAAATTATTTAAAATATAATAACATTAATCCATGATTGTAGAGATTAAATGTAAATTTGATATTTAATCCGAATTTGAAAATTTAAGTGATGTCCAAATTAAAAAATTTATGTTTGGTTTAATCTGATTATTTAATTGAACCATAATTATACCAAATGATATAAATCATATTATTAAAAACATTTTAATTTGATAAATTTTTAAATATTCAAAATTAGTAAGTATTTATATTATATGGTAATATGGTGCGGTGGGTTAGCATTATGTTTTTATAATTATGGTACTTTGTGGGTTGGTTTGTCAAAAAATACAATATAATATGCTAATTCGGTGCATATTAAAAGGACGGATGAACCCATTTTACTGAAATAGACTGTAACGTACCGTTTGGTTTGCCCAATTTTGGGGCTTGATCATTGTTAGTGATTGTTTGTAGTGTTTTGTGTGTTTAAAATTTGTTTTGACAGTGGTTAACCAGAAATGAAATCTGAATGGGTTGTTATCATCCAAAGTTGTAGGCCCACCCGGTTAAGGGGTAATAGTAACGTATGTAACTAGCAAAAGCCATAATTCACCGAAACTCTAGGGCTTTTTCGACATTAGTTTCCCGGCAATTTGGGGAATTTCAAAAGATCTCATTCAAAAAGCAAAAGAGAAGTAGCCAGAGCCCAGAGGAGGAAGATGATACAGAAGAAATTCGAAAACAGAGGCTACAGCCTCAAGTTCGATGTGGAGCTGTCAATCGGGTCCAATCCGTTTTGCGCGGATTATATGTTTTTTCTGACCCGTATCTACCCGCCCTTCTGGACTCATTAACAAAAATTGCTCGGCCCGCACCTGCCCCGCTTGAACCCGCGGATAACCCGCAAATATTTAAAAAAATATATATTAGTAAAAAAATATATTCAATAAAATAAATTTCACATGAAAAAACATAAATACACAGTTTTCTGAAAAATAAACAAAATAATTAATTAATGTATATATATTACAAAACAAATCAGTTAACAGAAAATATATATATATATATATATATATTACAAAATATTTCAACATTTTAATAGTATTTAGTAATTTTTTTTTTAATTGCGGGTAACCCGCGAGACCCGCGAGAAAAAAATACCGACCCACACCCGCCCTGCTTTTTGGCATTTTGATAATTCTCGATCCGTACCGACTCCGCGGCGGATCAAAACCCGCAAGATCCGCATATAAACACTCAAATTGACAGCCCTATTTTGATGCCTATATATATATATTGTTAGAGAATATAAGAACAAATATTACAATGAGGTTTGTACGTACTAATCCTCTCACACATCATATTTCTCATATTTGTTATTCGTTTCACATCATATCTGATTTACCTAGCTCTTAAAGCATCTCCAACCAAGAACCTTATTTTAAGGGTTACAAATCCTTAAAATAAGGGTTTGAGGGTACTTTGCTCCAATGCTAAATCCTCAAATCCATTTTTAAATTTTTTTACACCTTGGTCCTCAATATTAACAATTATTAATTATGATGATAAATAAATATAACAATTTTTAAATTTTCACAATTATTAATTATGATCATAAAACATTATACACACTATTGAATAAATAAAGATTTACATGATAATATAAAATTTCGTATAAATAATGATAAAACACACACACACAAACCAAATCATAAAATTACATATAAAATATCAAATTATTCAATAAAAATATTTCCGTAATACTCTAATATATGATCAATCAATGCATTTCAAAATGATAAATGAGTTTCTTTATTTTTTTCTATGTAGGTTACGAGCTAAAAATTGTTGAAATCGGATATTTTTGTTTATTGCAATTTTAACTATTGTATGTGGCACTGATCTTGCATCTCTAATCGGTGCGTTATAAAAATGTTAAATAATATTTCTTTTATATTTGTAATTTTGATTTTAAATTTAGTGTATTTATTTGATTTTTAAATGAGATAATTGAATTTATAAAGATATATTTGCATTTTAAAGATATCTAATTATATGGACTAAATTTAAAAACAAAAACAAAAAGTATTTTATTGATAAGAAATATAATTGTAGGGATTAAAAAGTAAAGCAAATAGTATTTTAAGGGTGTGAATACTGGAACCTCAAATTTGAAGTTTCATTATTCAAAACCTCAAAATTTGAGGGTTTGAGGATTGGATTGGAGAACAAAAAACCTCAAATTTAAAGGTTTAAGGGTTGGGTTGGAAATGCTCTTAGGTAATACACTTTATTAAATGCATGTTGGTGTTTAGAAACAAACAAAAATGATGGAGTTGTTTATAGACAAACAAAAATGATGGAGACTCACAAAAGTAAATCACACTCAATATCAGTTTCCCAACCAAGCATTTTTATATATTTTTGAGTCTCATGAAACCAATAGCTACACCAATCTTATATAATGAAAAACGTTCCGTTTTTGGTAGGTAATCATATTCACATTTTATCAGCAACAAAAAATATCAGCATTACCAAACTCATCAGGGTTACAACCTACTCTCACAAACGTAAGGAAGCTCAGATGTTTGTAATTGGTGGCAATGAGCATGAATATAAGTCCTACATCCGCATTATATTAGAATGATATTAACCGTCGGAAATGTGAAAATGTGGCCGATTCTTTGATTTCTTAGTTAAAAATTCATGAGATATTATGTTTCCAAATCACTGGTTGTTATTTGATTTCAGGAATTTAGAGAGGTATAGAAGCTTTTAAGCCAAGGGAAAGAAAAGAAGGAATCTGTAACTACGGCGGCTAGACATTGTGTTTAACATAATGTTATAATCAGTGTAACTAGAACATAACATTGATACAATCTGCAGTGAACTTTTGGGAACGAAGTCGAATAACTTTTTCTCTGTCTGACGTGCATCATATGCTTGCGGTACATAGTTGCAAATTATAGGGTTACAGTTAGATGGTTAGGATTACTGGCTTGTGGCACGTCAGTGATTAAAGCCATGAATTGCGGCTGATACAAAGGAGAAATGAACAAAAACTTATCTCAGGTTATGAGATGGAAGAGATAGCGAGAGAGCCATTGAGAGGCTGACAAGCTATTGGCCTGGCCCTTTTTATTTTTGTTTATTGTACGGAGTTATAGAAATATTTTTCTAAAATTGGTATGAGGCAAAGACAAGAAAAATGATTAATTTATACTTTTATAGTTTTTAGTGGTTCCAATTAAGATCTGAGATTAACAGTTTTGCTTACTCACTAATATATGAGATAAAAAATATATATATATTAGAAAAGTAAACCTGCTTGTACACGCGGATATTCATCTAGTACTTTATAAACTTTCTATCAATCCATAATTTGGATGGCTCTATTGATTGGCAAAAAAAAGGCTTGGGGTTCAAGGCTTACGTTTAGGTGTTAGGAGTATCATTTAACAGAAGGAAAAAAATACTTCTTTAGTTTCAGTTTATAAATCGTTTAAGATTGTTTCAGAAAAATTAAGAAAACATATTAAAATTTATATTAAACCTCTTATTAATACACTACATTATTTTTTCTCTCTTATTTAATACATTACAATAAAAGTTTAAAACTGGAATTTTGTCTAAAATTCTGGATTAAATAGAAAACGACACTTAATTTGAAACAAAATAAATTCAATCCTAAAATAACTTATAAAGTGAAACGGAGAGCGTAACAATAACAAATGTTGTCAATTTTTTTTTTTAGTATCACGGTCTATGTTGAAAAAACTTATCATGGGGTGGGGGGGGGGGGGGGGGGTGTATACATTTTTTTTTCTTTGGTTTTTTTGGGCAGTAATAGCCGGTGAGATCTGATAAATAATTGATTAATCTGAGTGAAAAAAAAATTGATATCAATAATTAACAAAAATCAAGTTTCTTAATGGGAACACCCCACGCGCAAACCGGCACCTAGACTTATTTCACACATAATGTAGGTTTAAAACTATAGAAGAATAAATAGTCAATTGGTCGAAAAACCATAAAATAGACCAAAATTAAGTGGATGAAAAAGTGATATTATCACTATTTGTGTAATAACGAAAATACCCTTGCTATATCATTGTCCATCATCACTTTCTCTCTCCTTCTCCATCATTTTTTCTCTCTCCATTTTCATCGTTTCTCTTCTTTCTTTTCTCTTGCGACGAACCCAGGAAAACAAAAAACCAAAGATTTAATTCCTCATCCTTCTGGCGAAGATTCAATAAAGATTCGACGAAGGCGAAGATCCGATGAAGATTCGACGAAGTCCATGGTTACGATGATGGCGGTGGGGGGGGGGTGTATACAATTTTTTTTGGTTTTTTGGGCAGTGATAGTGTTGAGATCTGATAAATAATTGATTAATCTGAGTGAAACAAAAAAAAAACTGATATCAATAATCACTAAAAATAAAGTTGGCTTAATGGGAACACCCCGTGCGCAAACCGACACCTAGACTTATTTTAGGTTTAAAACTATAGAAAAATAAAGAGTCAATTGGTTGGAAAACTATAAAAGAGACCAAAATTAGGTGGATGACAAAAGTGATATTATTACTATTTGTGTTGTCTGTGTAGTTACGAAAATACCCTTGCTCTATTATTCTCCATCATTTTTTCTCTCTCCATTTCCATGGTTTCTATTCTTTCTTTTCTCTTGCGATGAACCAAGGAAAACAAAAAATCAAAGATTCAATTCCTCATCCTTCTGACGAATATTCAAGAAAGATTCGACGAAGGCGAAGATCCGGTGAAAATTCGGCGAAGTCCATGGTTACGATAATGACGGTGAAGATCCGGCAAAATCTATGGTCACGATGAGTCAGAAAAAGTTTTGTAATCCAAAGCACTTTTGGATTCCGCTTTTCCACCTTATTAGGACGATCCTCAAAAATCCAGTAAAAGAATAGGCAAAACAATTATGTTAAATTCCAGTGAGGATCGGCAAAATTCCGTTAAGCTATGGAGACCACGATTTTGAGCATATACATTATGGTAACAAGTTACATGTTCTTGTAGCATGTTAACAGTTATTGTATCAAGTAAAAATCTAGGTTTACCTATTATTTTTTGCTTAACGCGGTAATATAGTTGTAATTTGTTAACTTTCATGTTTTTTTTCGTCGGAACATCAACCATTTTCTAGATGTCTGTAACACGTTAAATTATCTATTGTACCTCAAACATTTTTTAACACAGTAACTTAATTATTGTACGTTTGATCTACATGTTGTTCTTAGTAGGAACATAAACCTTCTTCTAAAATGTAGTGATTTCATAACGAGTTTCATGTTATTGTAACTTGTTAGATTATTTATTGTACCATACAAACACGTAGATTTATCTAACTTTTTGTTTAGTGTGGTAACTCAGTTATTGTGCAATATAAACATGTAAGTGTACGTCTAACTTTTTGTTTGATGGGATAATTCAATCACTGACTGCTAATTTAATTTTCATGTTAAGGTATCTGAGAGTGTAAGAGGAAAACATATATCATCTTCACCATTCAGATCCACCAGATAATCTCTCGTTTTTCTTCACCGAGATCAAGATTTTGCGCCAAAGTTCAAAGAAGAAATCAAGCCAAAACCGATAGTTTTTACTGGAGGCGTTGTGGTTTGTTAGTATTTTTGTAATTTGTATTAAATAAAAATAATGATAAATGTAAATAGACATATATTAAATAAATATTAAATATGATTTAATATTAAAATTTGTGGTTTTGCTGATGTGGACATCATAGATGGAGAGAGAACTTTGCTATTATATATAGGATTTGGGCAAATTTTAACCGGTTCGTATGTGGACAATTTTACGAAATGAAAGGAAAAATGGGAAAAATATATTTTTATTGATCAACGAATTTCTGTTATTACAATAAATTGATATAAAAAAGCGTTCAAAGATGACTTCATAGGTCGTAGATTGTTGTTCGTAGATCGTTGGTCGTTTATGCCGGTCGCTTATCGTTAGTCGGGTTGTTGTGTCGTCTTTATGAAATTGTAGAATATAATTTCTCAAATTTACAGGTTGTTATGTCAATGGTTGGCGGTATATCTAGCTTTTGGATAGATCCAGCCGCTTGTAAGTAGTTGCTAGTCTCATAGTCGTGAGCTTCTTTGATAGATTCTTTTGGTAGGTTCCTTTGTGTGTTCCTTTAATAGGTTCATTCGATAGTTCCTTTGATAGTCTCCTTTGGTATGTTCCTTTGTAGGTTCTTTCAAGGTTCAAAATAAAAACGATTTTTGAGTCAAGGCCGAAACTATGTATCGAATCAATATCTCAAATGATTATTTAGTAAGTTGGATAGAATGAAGAGTAAAATGAAATTTCCCTTGACCAGAGAAAATACTCGGTTAACAAAAACATAGATATTTCACCAGAGAATAGTGTGAAATTTTTTTTGCAAAATATTTTTGTTATATTGATATTTCACCAGTAGGAGTATATAACAACATTTGGGATATTATGGATTTTTCCATTGGTTCCATGGCTGAAGATATGATCCAAAATTTAGTGGACTCATGGTCATTCAAGTTTGCTTTTGCCAGCAATTATCATATGACCAAATTAATAAATGTTATCAACCTCACAGAAATTGCCTAAGTGGTTTAATACTATCTTGGCATCTCACAGAGAAATCTAAACCGGTCTTAGGAGTCATTGTTTTAGAAATTACAAATGCATGGGAAACGAGTTTTATTACTTAAATGTTATATTCTACCTTCCCAAGTGTAAGAAAATACAGTAAATGATAAACATTAGAGATAGGTTTATTACCACAAATGATTGACATTTTCCATGAAAGAAAAAAGAAACAATTAGCTCAAAGGCTTTACACGCCTATCGACATCGAATTGAACTTCAGATAGACCTGTGATCCCTGCAGTTATCTTCTGACCTATCTTTACAGGTCCACAACCTTCTGGTGTTCCTAAAATTTGAAGGCATTGGTCTCATAAAGTTTACTTTTGTTCTGAATGTTTTGGTCTGAGAAAAAAACAGAACTTAATAAGTAAATACCTGTCAAGATGACATCTCCTTCGTAAAGAGTCATTATAGAACTTATGTAGCTGATAAGGTATGGAACCTTGAAGATCATATCTTTTGTCAAACCCTTCTGTCTTGTTTCACCATCAACCTGTCACAATTCAATTTGGTTTTAGCAGATTCTTAAGGAGGGTAATAACTTTTTAAGTGACAACAGGACAAGGGAGTGGGGGGAACAAACCTTCAGCCAAAGTTCTAGATTATCGGGATCATGCACCATCGCCTTTGGCAGCTGAAACACGGCAAGAGAAACAAAATTGAAACTGGGAGATTAAAAAGAGTTTTGATTCTCAGCAAGATAAGATACTAAACGTCCTGCAGTGAGACTTTTCTAGTCTCAACTACATATTAACCACCACAACAGGCGTGATCAAACAAATTGTGGTCAGGCCTTAACCGCATAGTGCAATCAGATCAGACAAAGGGAATAAATGCGTTCATTAAAGAAAACAGAACGCAGCATTTTTCATATAATCTGTGAATGGCATGTTGAAGCTAATTTTCTAGGTTTCAGAACAATACTTACAACAGAGCTGATTGGAGTGAAAGTATCTTGTCCTTTAGCAAGCGTCCACGGGAGACCAGATGCCTGAAAACGAGAATTATAAACCCCCACAAGATCCATTGATATGAGCTCAAATCAGTTTTCTACCTTAGCAGAAGCTTGGAGTTCCCTAGCAGTCATATCAAGAGCAACCGCATATCCTTACAAAAACAAGAAAATTACGAAAAACGCAATAAGAAATGAGATTATACATATTCAGAAGAAGCAGATAATAAACTTAAATACCTCCAATGTAATCCATGGCTACTGATTCGGGTACATCTCTAGCCTTGTGTCCGATGACTAGAGCGAGTTCCACTTCATGGTGAAGTGAATCCAGAGGATGTGGGATCTCAATTGTTCCTCCATTCTCCAAGTACGATGATGTCGGCTTTAAGAATATAACTGGTTCCTGTTTCACAATCAACGATCAGAGTTATGCAATTCAATGATCTCGTATTAACGACAGTGAATGACAAAAACATCGTAGCAATTGAAGAACCTTGGGAACGGCGATGCCTAGTTCTTTGGTGTGAGCAGGGTAGTTACGGCTGACGCAGACGATCTTCGTCGTGCCTTGCTTAAACATCGACGTCGTCATTTTCCGATTGATACAAATAAGTATTTCGAAGAGTTTTTTTAAAAAGGGGAAGCTCTTATTATAGCAAAAGAGGAAAACTTTTATTATAACACTCCAAGTCTCTCAAACTCTTCTTACTCATTTAGCTTGGTTTATGCTTCACCCAAACCTCTTTATTTATAGTACAACCACTAAAGAATATCTTATCGAATATTCCATAAGATATTTTACTTCTTCTCAGACTCATTATTCCTCTTCTTCTGATTATTCTTTCTCTTCTCCAAAATCTTCATGTTCTTTTTCAATGTTTTTCGTACCCTAAATACTAAACACTACATCTCCTTATTCTTATTATAGTTGTTATTTTTCTTTTACTTCGTTTTTTTCCTCATATTTTTTTTTCGAATTATTCTTCATCGGCTTTGTCTTCTCTGAACTTTTTTTTTATCTTTTTGTTTTTTTTATCTTCTTCGTCTTTTCATTCTTCTTCTTCGTCTTCTACTTGTTCTTCTTTATCGTCTTTGTCTTCTCCAACTTCTTATACTTCTGATTTTTTTTCAGTATCTTTCCTCATCTTCACCTTCTTCATCTTCCGGTTTTCTTCTTCTTATTCTTTATCCGTTTCTTTTTCTTCCATGACATTTCCTTCTTCCACTTCGTCTTCTATGTTCCGGTTTTCTTCTCCGAATTCTTCTTTGTCTTCTTCCGATTATTTATCTTCTTCTCCAAATGCATTATCTCCTTCTCCAAATGCATTATCTCATTCTTGATTTTTCAACGTCTTCGTCTTAAAATGAGAACTTATAACATAAAAAACCTAAAAATAGGAAATGTCACATCATGACGAACTAAATTCCTTCTTTCTTTTAACATTAGACACAAAATTCTTTTCTTTATTCCAAAATTCAATTCACTACCCGCAAGTTTCAGACACCAAACAGAAAATTTTGGTAATTTACTAGGTGTTTTATGTTTAATTGTCTCTCTTCCCATAGGGAGGTAAAAATCATCACATTACCTTCACCACCTCCTTTGAGTTAGATGTAGAACGCTTCCCATTGTGAAGTTCCTAAAACTGTCGGATCTCCAGAATTTGCAAATTCTACAGCCACCATTAGTTTCTCTGGTGTACAGTTCATCACAGTATTTAGCATCATATTGTTGCTTCTCGAATGTATATTTGGCCCTTTTCTCTTCCACGATTTCACCAATACCGAATAATCCTCTTATACAAAACTATGAACCATGTCAATTCACCAACACGAAATCAATAGCCTCAAATTTCACATTTATTTGTTCCTCGATAATCATCTACATGTTTTTCTTTTTCTTCTTCAAAAAAGATCTTCGTATATGGTACACGTATAATTTAAATTACACCAAAGATAGGTTTAATATTGGTTTCTTGTCTTGGAAGTCAATGTTCTAAAAAAACAACTTCTTCTTGAAAGTCAATGTTCGACTTTAACTCACCAATTAGATCTATATAGATTCAAATCCAAAGTATTATCCAAGATAACCATAAAACATAAACAAAAGAAAAGCAAACGTTGTGATTTTTTTTCCGTTTTTACTCTTTTTTCTTCTTCCTCCTCTTCTTCGTCTTTTTACTCTTTTCATTCTTCCTCATCTTCTTCAAATACAAACTATTATCTAAGATAGTCGTTAAACCAAAATAAAATAAAAGTAGACGTTCTAATTTCTTTTCTCCTTCCCATTCTTTTCTTTTTTTTTCATCATCTTTGTCTGCTCCGGCTTATCCATATTCTCTTCCAAATCATATCCCACCATGTGTAGTGTTACTTTTGATAAAGGTCGTAAATTATTGTTTGAAAGTAATTTAGTTCAAAATAGGTAAAACTTTAATTCTATTTTTTACTTTTGACTATTCAAAATAAAATAATGAAGGAAATCTTCAACATCAACTTAATATCGTCCAAGACTTGGCGACTATAAAAGTACACAATACCACCAGTCCAAACCATCTTTCTTTATCGATGAAATTTGCTATGTGAAAATACTCCGTTGCGACTAAATCCAAACCACGCAGCCAACTTTTGTGGTTGTAATTTGCAAGACGACTTGTGGCCAAAGTTGCTATATTTTATTAATTTTTTTTCTCTTCTTTGGTTTCTTCTTCTTTTGGCTCTTGGAATAGTTTAGTAATTCCAAACATATTTATAATAATAATTTTTTTTTGATGTGGTTTAGCTCTGATTCTATTTTGGTTTGAATTTAATTATACATTTTAAACCAGACAAAAAAAATTATTGGTTTTTGGATCAGTTATTTGGTTTAACTTCGGTTAGATAGAAATTATGAGCCATTTAAGTTGTCTTCTTCTTCCTCTTTTATATCTTTCTATTTTCTTATTCCTCATCCTTTTCTTTCTTCTTCATCATTGTCTTACTTCTTCTCCCTCTTATGTTGTGTCTTCTTCTTCTTCCGCATGTGCTTGTCTTATTCTTCTTCTTCTTCTTTAACTTTTGTTTTTTTTACTTGTATTTTTCAACTTCTTTTTCATCGCTTTTGACTTCTTCTTCATCACCTTTGTATTCTCTTTGTTGTTGTTCTTCTTCTTTTTCAGTTTTTATTAGCCTTCTTCATACTCTTCTTCTTGGTATTCTTTGTCTTATCCAAATTCTTCATCTTCTAGTTTTTCTTCGTCTCTTTCTCATCTTCACCTTCTTCAACTTTGTCTTCTTCATCTTCCGGTTTTATTCTTCTTTTACTTTGTTTTTTTCATCGTCCGGTTTTTTTCCTTTTTTCTTCTTCTTCTACCAGTTTATGTCTTCAACTCCAACATCCTCATCTTCTTATCCTTGTTCTTCTTAACTATTTCGTCCTACCCATCTTCTTCCTCGTCTTTTTTACTTCTTTCTCATCAGCTTCGTCTTCTTCTTTATCTTTCAATTTATATTTTTCTCTTCTTTTTTTCTCTTCTTCTTCTTTTTCTTCCACTTTTTTTAATTGAGTTTTCTTCCACTTCTTCATCGTCTTCAGCTCCTCCGACTTCTTCTATTTATATTTTCTTTTAGTTTTTCTTCATCTTCTTCTTCCCGCTCATTCTTCATCTTCTTCGTCTCTTAAGAATTCTTATTTTTTGGGTTTTTCTTTCTCTCTCCCTTTGGTCACGTAATCTTTCCTCTTAAGACTGTGCCAAATATACATGATTGAAGCAGATTGTCAACAAATGAATTATTAAAGCAGGTATTAACCACAACTACATACTAAGAAATAAGATCAATTTTCTAAGGATCCCAAACATAGCTGAAATGCAAATACCTTAAGGGTAGCCTCTAGCTAGATATACCTCAATGACACCATCCTCACCATCGGAAACCCTTCTCATAACATTCCTTTTGGCCTCTCTAACAATCACCACCTGAATAATTGTTTAATCAGAAAGATTAAAACCTACGATGAGAGAAGTGATCAAAATGATTCAAGATATTAAAGAGAGTGTGGTAATGACTGAAGAGAATGTTAAATTCCAGTACTTGTAGTGTTTTTGATCGATGATGTGTTTTTGAGGGGTTAAATTTGGAGAAGAATGGAATATTTGTCTACTTGAAAAGTGTAAAATTTCTTAAGATGGGAAGGGGGATTATATGATGTTTGTTTTTGAAAACCTCGTCTATTGGTTGACGTATAAGATATATTTTGGGTGGTGGAGATAACGTGCACCACAGACATGTGTGATTGGTTTTCTAAGAAGAATATTCCGTTATTGTCGTGCAAGTTGAAATTTGTTTTCTATTCGGCCCCAAAACTAACGACTTCTATAGGTAGTTGATAACTTTATATTTGTACATTAAAATTTGTTGTACGCAAAAATAGTTCTTTTTGGATTTTGGATCCACCACACTATTTTTACGGAATAATAGTTTCAAACAAGTTGTTAGTTTGCTTTAATATTTTGAACTTCGGATCCACCACACTATTTTTATGGAATATAATAAAACGCGTCGCAAAGATTCAAAACTAATCAAATAGCAACGGACTATAACAAAAAAACACATAAACAACATCAAATATTTGTTGAATCTCATAACCGAATCCGTAAAACCCAAAAAAAGTTAGGATATACCTCGACAATGGAGATCCGGCGTTAAAATCTGACAAAGATCCAAAAGAGAAAACAACCCTCATGAGCAAAACCAAAAAAAAAAACATTAGATCAATTAGAAAAAATAAATTGGGGTACACAATCATAATCGACTGAAAAGCAAGTTCAAAGAAAACCATCAATAAACAGAACCCACAAAAACGGAAAACATGATCTTGATAACCTTAAACACGTACAAACCAAGTAAAACTCGAGTTTTGAAATGCCCTAAATGCGGCCTAAATGTGTTGTATTTATAGCCCACATGTCTATATATAATTTCGATAACATAATAAGACACACAATATCAATTCACAAAGAGCACATCACAAACAAAATAAAACCCAACAAAGACACACAATATCAATTCACAAAGAGCACATCACAAATAAACTCACTCCATAAGACAAAAACGAAAATAGCAACACGAAGGAAATCACGAAAATGAAAAGTAATAAAAA
Organism: Eutrema japonicum; assembly: GCA_030161315.1. Lineage (NCBI taxonomy): Eukaryota > Viridiplantae > Streptophyta > Magnoliopsida > Brassicales > Brassicaceae > Eutrema > Eutrema japonicum. Next base: position 36,260,185 of record BSQW01000001.1, read on the forward strand.
TGCTTCACCTTCTCAACAACCAAGACCATCTCGATGCCTCCACCATCAACCAAAGACTTTCTCTACAATGGCAAAATCTTAACATCAATCACCAAACACGTAAACCCAGGCCTCAAATCCGCATCCGCTAGCGAATCTCTTGGAAGTCGTTGCTCCATCTTCAACAAAGCGAAAGAAAAAAAAAACAAAGCAAAAAAGACCAAACCTAACAAAAGCGGACGTTTGATTTAAGCGAGGTCTATCCCGAAACTAAATAGACTAAACCGGCAAAAGTAACCAAATTTGGTTGAATAACCGGTTTTGATAATGGAGTGCTTACCCGACAGAAACCATAAATTCGCTTTACAAAAGATGTAGAAATGGAATATCGTCTCTATTAACTGCAAGCAGGTTGATGACTATAAAGACGTATTTCAACTTAGTTGAGGATTGTGTTGATGCAATAGTTGATTTTGTGAGCGATATCTTACCTAAAGATACTATTTCACCGGCTTCATACTACGAGATTAAGAAGCTTGTAGCTGGTCTTGGATTACCGTATCAGATGTTAGATGTCTGCATCGACAACTGTATGATCTACTGGAGAAAAGACGAAAACCGGTTGAAGTGTCGCTTTTGTCACAAACCTCGGTATCAGGATACAGGTGGCAGAGTACCTGTTCCACATAAATGGATGTGGTATTTGCTCCTAGCTGATAGGTTGAAGAGGTTATATCAATCTGAGCGCACGGCAGGGCCTATGAGATGGCATGCATAACATAACTCAGATGGAGAGATTGTGCATCCCTCAGATGCAGAAGCATGGAAACATTTTCAAGAGCTTTATCCCAGTTTTACGTGTGAGCCAAGGAACGTATACATCAGGTTATCTACGGATGGATTCAACCCTTTTGGAAAGCATGATAGGTAATATTCGTTGTGGCCAGTAATCGTCACACCTTACAATTTGCCGCCAACTTTGTGCATGAAACGAGAATTTTTGTTTCTCACGGTCCTCATCTCCGGTCCACAGCATCCTAAGAGATCCCTTGATATTTTCTTGCAGCCATTAATTTATGAGTTGAGAATGTTGTGGAAAAATGGTGTTGAAGCATTCGATGTTTTCCTGCAACAGAATTTTATGATGTGTGCGATACTTAGGACCATAACTGATTTCCCAGCATACAGTATGCTATATGGATGGTCGACGCATGGAAGGCTGGCATGTTCGTATTGTCAAGATAACACTGATGCGTTCCAATTGAAGAACGGACGTAAGACCTTTTCGTTCGATTGTCATCGACGATTTCTACTGCATGATCAATCATATCGTCGAAGTACAACATTGTTTAGAAAGAACAAAAAAGTTTTTGATGGTCCACCTCATGAGTTAGACTGGAATTATATTATGACTCAGTTGAGAGATTTGGTGCTGATAGGACAGTTTCATGCGGGGATAATATAATGCAGCGCCTCCTTCCATTTGCATTTGGAGGTCTTTTTCCTATGAATGTCCATGGAGCTATTGCAGGTACATACATTTATAATATTATGTATGTAAGCATATTTTTATTTGTGATCATTATACGTAAGTTATTTAATTTTGTATGTCTACTATATATGCAGGGATTGGTGCTTTATTTCGAGATCTATGCACGAGATCACTTACATCAGTAGGAATTCCGAAATATGGGGGAAAACATACTGGTTCTCCTTTGAAACCTCAAGAAAATATTTCTTCCTGTCTTTTTTTATGTTATGGAACATCTTCATATTCATCTCCCACGAGAAGCAGCACTTGGTGGGCCGGTTCAATACCGATGTATGTACCCTTTTGAGCGGTATATGTTCCACCTAAAGAAGAAGGTGAAAAATCTTGCTAAAGTCAAGGGTTCTATTGTCGCACAAAGTATTAATGAAGAAACTTCCAACTTTGCCGGCTACTACTTTCCAGTGCAAGTCCAAACAAAAAGTATACGCCCCGCACGACATGATGATGGAGGGAACAGAGCTAGTTACCATGTCTATGTCCCCAATATATTTACTCAGATTGGACGATTAAGTGGAAAAAGCAAGGATCGTCGATTATTAGAGGAGGACTAAACGAACTTGCATATGTATCCGGGAATGATCGACTTGAGGTGCATTATGTTCTACTGCGATTGGTATAATCCAGTTGAAGGTCTATGTCAGGACGCATTTGGTGTTACATCAGTCCACTCTCGAAGGCGGCTTCAGAAATACGATCCTTTCATTCTTGCTTCACAAGCGGATCAGGTTTCCTACATTTGATACCCCCGGGTTAGAAACAAGCAAGACCATTGGATTACTGTTACGTCGATACACCCAAGGAGAGGAGTTTATGGTGTTTCCGAGCACGACCCTTTGCAGGAAAACGTAATTGGTAACTTAGGTTCGATCGACCATTCTCTTGAAGTTGACCTCATGGTTGATTTCACTATAGACGGGGATTACGAGGTATTTGAGAATTATGAGGAAGAGATCGGCGAATTTGACGAGGATTCCGATTCAGCTACGTCAGATTATTCGTCGGACTCGGAGTAATTAATTATGTAATAAATTTTATTTTTCTATGTATTTTTATATATTTCGATTGAGATTTTATTTTGGCGATTAAACGCCTTGTAGTTTTTCTTTTCACAAGACATGTTGTTTCGAGTCTTTTATTTGATTGAGTCTAAGCTGATAGAACCATCATATAAGGTCCCTTTGCAGCCGTGTAATGTTTTTCACCTTATGATGAAAAAAAAACATAGTTTTCACCTTTTGATGAAATAAAAACCTAGTTTTCACCTTTTGATGAATAAAAATCTAGTTTTTTCCGGCTAGAATGGAAATCCGGGGAAATATATCTAAATCCGTCGAAAATTTCCGAGGGATTTCCGACGGATTAAGAATTTTTGGCTAAAACTGAAACCCTCGGCTAAAACTATATAATTACTGATATTCCCCCGGCTAAACTTAATCCCTTAGAAATCCCTCGGAAATTATATAGTTTAGCCGAGGGAATGTCAAGAATTATATAGTTTTAGCCGGGGGTTTCAGTTTTAGCCGAGGATTCTTAATCCGTCGGAAATTTCCGAGGGATTTCCGACAGATTAAGAATCTCTGGCTAAGACTATATAATTACTGACATTCCCTCGACTAAACTTAATCCCTCGGAAATTAAATAGTTTACCTGAGGGAATGTCAGTAATTAAATAGTTTTAGCCGGGGATTCTTAATCCGTCAGAAAATTCTGAGGGATTTTCAACGGTTTAGGGTAATAATCCTCAAATATGCTGGATTTTGAACATGTTTGGTCTTGATAAATGTAGAAGTAACAAATTAAAACTACTTTCTGTGAAATATTTTTAAGAATCAAACATTTTGAACTTTTTAATTGAAACCCTAATCAAACACATAAGTGTTCTTATATGTTCTATGTGTTTTTATGAAAGCTTGAACTGGTTGTTATATCGATTGTTACAAAATCCGGAATAACGTGTTTTGTTTGGTTTTAAAAGGTTTTCCTTATTACTAAGTGACAATAATCGCTATTAAACACTAAATTTTATGAAATCTTGATCTAAACCCTATAAACTAAAACCGTCGGAAATTCCTCAGAAATTACTGAGAGATTTCCGACGAACTTTGAGATTTTATTGGTTTAGACTCGAAAAATGCTATGTGTAAAACATCAAAATATCAAGATAATTTCCGAGGGATTTCCGACGGATACAAATAATTTTCAAGATAAGAACCTGTTGACAAGCCAATGAGAAAGCTTGCAATTTCAAGGTCCGTCGGAAATCCCTCGGAACTTTCTGAGGGATTTCCGATGGATCATGGAATTTACCCGCGAGTTTAAACCGCCAAACAAAAATTGCTTAAAATCGAGCCGGTTAATTAAATTTGATTTCTGACGGATTCCCGAGGGAAAGAGTCTGTCGTAAACCTTTATAAATATCGAATCGATCTCTTTTTTCTCCGATCTTCTCTCTCATTTTTTTCTCTGATCTTCTCTCTCATTTTCTTCTCCGATCTTCTCTCTTCTTTTCTTCTTCTCCGATCTTCTCTCTCAACTCTCTTCTTTTCTTCTTCTCTCTTCTTCTTTTCTTCCCATCGGAGCTCGTCCACCGCCGCCGCCGCCGATCGTAGCCCACCAAGGCCGCCCACGGCCCACAAATGTAATTTACACAAAAAATTGTTGTTAGATTAGGTTGTGGGATTTGTGGATTTTGTTGAATTAGATTAGATTAGCTTGTTAGATTATGTTGATTTTTGTGGATTTGTTGATTTTCTGTGTGGATTATGTTGAATTTGTGATTAGATTTTAGATTAGATTTTGTTGAAATTTTTAGAATTATTAGATTTAATTAGGTTGTTATATTTTGTTGAATTTTTGATTATATTTATTTATAAATATAATTTATAAAAAACCTTTTTGATAATATATTTATAAATATTATTTTATAAATCATTTTGTAAATTTTTTTATAAATATATTTTTAATAAATGTTTTTTATAAATTTATTTTGTAAAACGTTTTTACAAATATATATTTTTTAAAAGTTTTTATAAATAAATTTATAAAAAAGCGTTTTTAAAAATGCTATTTTTAAAATATATATTTTTAAATGTATTTTTTAACTTTTTATAAATGTATTTTTTCAAAAACAATTATTGATTTTTTAGGAAACTATTTATATTTTTTAGATGTTCTTTTAAATGATTCGGTTTTTCTGTTTTTATTTTTGTAGGTCTTACGTCAATTCGATCAAGACCGTCCTTGCGGTTCGAGGCAATCGGGGCGGAGGAGCACTTCTGTATCTCTGAACCCGAGTAATTTTCCGCGATCATGCGCCTCCTATTCCGGACAGTCACAGTGAAACTCCTTCTCCAATCATGACCGTTGAGGAGCTAGTCCAACAGTCGGGACGAGAATTACTCACATTTCTCGATCCGTACCTCCGCATTCCGAGATCTACTTGGTAATATTTATTTTTTTCTTAAATAATATTTATTTTTGTTTAATTACCGATTCTTAATTATTATTTTTTATATGTTTGGAATATCCAGGAATGGCATTAGCAAGTCGATTTTGAAGATGTTGCACTCCTTCCTCAACAAACCGCACAAGAAATTTTCAGACGTTTTGTGAGACGAAAAAACCTTTTCTTTCGAACGTTTGCGGTAAGTTATAATTTATTTAATTTTTGTTATATATTTTGAGATTTTATAACATCTTTAATTCTATTTCTTTTGTAGCAAAAAAAATCAATTGGAGGTCTACCATCACGAAAACGGTGGAGACTGAATTTTTCAGGGAGGCCTCCTCGCAATTCTCGCCCAACATGTACGAGTGGAAGCAGGTTTGGAGAAAGTGTGAAGATAAACCAAAAGGCTTGAACACTGAGGTGTGGAAGGACTATATCCCGTACTGGGAAGAGCCCGAGACCGAAGCTCTCTCTCATACTAACTCCAAGAACCGGAAGAATCCCCGAAAAGGGAAGAGATCCGTTGTCCACAACAATAGGGCGAAGAGCTTAAAAAAAACCAAAATTGAAATGGTAAGCATTTTGGTGTTTTTAGTTATTTTCAAATATCGTTTTTAATAAACTTATTAGTAACTAACGGTTTTACTTATTTTGTAGACGGAGGAAGACAGCGAAGCTCCCGATCACCTGAAAGTGATGGTGAGGACACACACCAACAAGAAGACCGGCAAAATTCAAGATCATGCCGTCAGGGAGATCGTCGAAAAGGTGACGAAGACGCAAGAGGAGATCTTGACCTAGAGATCGCACGGAGGCATCACCGATTCCAACGGCCTCACTCGGGTCGAGATCAACGACCTAGTGCTCAGGGTAGATTAAAACTATAGATTATCATTTCAATTTACATAATTATTTGTTAATAAAAGATCTAATGTTTTTGTATTGTTTTGTAGGAGTTACCCGTTAAAAAAGGTCGTCGACCAGGATTGGGCAAGATTGCGACCCAACGAGCATCTTCTTCGGCCGGTTTCTCGATGGATGAAGACATTATCCGGCAAAACGAAGAGCTCAAGGAGAAGATCACAGATTTGGAGGACGAGCATTCGACTCAGAAAACGAAGAGCAGGAAAATAGCGGATTACTTTAAATCGAAGTTCGATGATTTTCTGCCTGATTTATTTTGATTTAGTTTTTTTTTTGTAATTTTTCAACAATTTCTAAAACTTTTAATAATATTTTATAATTTTATAAGATTTTAAATATTAATTAATTTTATTTTCGTTTTTTATAAATTATTTAAAAAATGAATAGTTCAATAATTATTTTAAAAAAAATTGATTTTTTTTACATCCGGTAGAAATCCCACGGTCCGACGGATAAAGATTAGCCGGGAGAATGTCAGTAATTATAGTTTTAGCCGAGGGATTTTCGACGGATAAAGATTAGCCGGGGGAATGTCAGTAATTATATAGTTTTATCGGAGGAATTTTCGATAGATTTCCGATGGATAAAGATTAGCCGGGGTTTCAGTTTTAGCCGGGGAAACTTAATCCGTTGGTATGTTGACCCTTAGAAATCCGTCGGAATTATCCAGACGGACAGGTCCTCGAAAATATCCGGACGGACTAGTCCTCGGAAATCCCTCAGAATTATCCCGGGCGGAATGGTCCTCGGGAATCCCTCGGAATTATCTCGGACGGGCTGGTCTTCGGAAATGCGTCGGGTAATTTTGTCCTCAGAAATCCGTCGGAAAATTCCGAGAAATTTCCGACAAATTTTGATTTCCAAGGAGATAGATATGGCGGTTCAAATATGTCGGAAAGCCATCGAGAATGGCTGTTTCCGACGGGATACCGACGGATTTGACCGTCCGGAATGGGCAGTTTTCTGGTAGTGAAACCAACACGATCATAACCAAACCGGAAGACCAAAACAAAACATAACATTTGCAACACTGAGCTGAACGATCCTCCAAACCCAAGGGGATCGAAAGCTAAAACTAAAACAAAATCAAAAACAGTAGAGAATACGAACTAAAGATCTCAGTTGCTTCCACCATCAAGAGGAATCAAACCAAATGCATGACACGCAGCCCGAAAAGTAGGGTAGATAACACCGCAAACTGTCCTGATATCCTCAAAAGAACACGAACCCCTAACCACATCTAGCAAAAGTATCAAATAATAAGTCTCTCCAGCGTACTCCGAACAAGAATCCACAACATAAACCGATAGGGTGTCCACGAGACGCGACTTCCATGTCATATCCTTACGATCCCAAACAAACTTAGAAGGCAACTCCGAATAAAGGAGGACTCGAGCATCGTTACACACACGATTACATTCCAATCCAAGCCAAAAATGTACTCCACCGATTGAGGGCACCCAAATCCACATCATCTGGATACAAAATCCTCGGTCAGGAAGATGAAACGGCAATACGTGATGACCTTGACAGTAAAATTAAAAAAAAAATAGCAAACAACGAACCAACAAATTTAGACAGAAGAAACAACACAACTAGTATTAAACCTGCAGTATTAAGCAAACGATGGAAGGAAATCGAAAGCGCAATACACAAGTTAATAGGAGCACAAAAAACATTACCTCTCAAAACCATCTCAAAACTCAGAAGCAAGCCACTGAAGATAAGACAACAAACACTGCTAGAAATTGCAAGAGGTAAAGATAAGAGACGATGTGATATAGAAGAAAAAAAACAACAAAACAAATGCAAAGATATTAAATCAAAAAGACGCTAAATTAAAAACAACTAAACGCATGAACGTGATACACACGAAACACATACCTACACAAAGCAGCACCGATGTTCAAACCTGGTGAATGTCCAAAAGAGATAACACAAATCTCTTATCAATTAGCAAGCAAAAAAAAAAAAAAAAAAACAGCCACAAAGAGACTGACACAAATGAAAGTTAAACAACCATGACAAACAAAACAATAAGATCATCCAATCAATTAGCCATGCATAACAGCGGACAACACATAAAATTCAAAAACAAAACTTAGATAAAACACCAACCGAAACACAAAATCTAAAAAAATAGAGATATTCAAACGAAAAACAACACCGTACAGCAAGTTAGAATACAAATATTAAGAAGAAAAAAACTCACTAAAATCGGAACACGTTACCTAGCTAATAAACCTTAAACACATAGAAATCTAAGAACACTCGACCTTGGAATACCTTTAGTCACTACAAGAAAACATGCGTTTTCCGAAGGCAGTTTCCGTCGAAAATCCGTCGGAAAAGAATTTCCGACGGATTTGAGCCGTCGGTTCCAGCTCGTCGGAAATTACCGACGGATTTCCGACAGATGTATTTCCCAAGGATTTTCTGCGGATTTCCGACGGATTTAATTCCCACGGATTTCCGACGGATGCATTTCTGACGGATGTATTTTTGACGGATGTCCGACGGACGATTTCCGACGGATTTCCGACAGAACAAAATAATTTTGTTATTTAAAATTTTATTAATTATTAATTATTTAAAATTTTAAATATATTCAATAATAATCTAATTAATCAATGAAAATCAATTATAAATATAAAAATTTCTTAATGAATAAATTCATTAAACAAAAAATGTGATAAAAAAAACCATAAAAAAATAGTTTGGAAAGAGATGTGAAGGCGTTTTTCATGATCTTCATATCCGTGATCTCTTCCCGGGTTGAGTTGTGTGCGTACTCCAACTCCTCGACCTTCGCGTCATGGCGTTTCGATTTCGTCCTTGTCCTACAATGCATATCGTTACGAGGCATACCCCGAGAACGATTGCGTCAATTGGAGTCCAAACGGAGAGAGTTCTCATTATTCCTAAGAGAAAAACATAATAGCGTTACTATATTGAATTGTAAAATTCCCAAAATTTCAAAAAAAAATTGATTTTTTTTTTAAACTTCGGAAAATTCAAAAATTCCCAAAAATCAAAAAATTTCCCAAAAATCAAAATATTCATTAAATTTTTTTAAATTTTCAAATGTTACAAAATATTCAAAATTTTCATTAAAATTCTAAAATTTTCAAAAAAGTTTTTAAAATTCTAAAACTTTCATAATTTTTAAAATTATTAAAATGATTTTAATAGCTAGATAATTTTTTAAAAAACGTTTCTAATCTTTAAAAAAATGAGAAAACGTTTTGAATTGGTAGATAATTCCCAAAATAACGTTTCTAAATTTCAAATATTTTGTTAAACGTTTTTAGAAGTTCAAAAATTACAAAAACGTTTTTTTAAATCGAAAAAATTGTTAACCCGTTTTTCATCCCACAAAAACATATTTAACAAACGTAACTATAACCAATCTCATTCCAATCCTATTTTCTAACCACCTAAAACCTAAATTTACAATATATATCATCATATACTCAATAAACAGCAATACATAACAATGAAATTTAATATACAAAAGGGATTTGAGAGACTTACATGTTTGGATACATTAGAAATGAAGATTTGGGTTTAGATTTATGATTATTAGAGATAGATGAGAAGGAGTTGAGAAGAAATCGGAAGTAGATGGAGAGAGAGTTGAGAGAATCGATCGGAAGAGAGAGAGAGAGAGAGAGAGAGAGAGAGAGAGAGAGAGAGAGAGAGAGAGAGAGAGAGAGAGAGAGAGATATGAGAGAAATGAAAAGAACCACCTCGGATTTAGGATATATATCAATTTTCGACAGATGGATCCGTCGGATTCCCAAAAAATTTCATTTAGGCGGTCAATCTTCCCGTGGTCTCGAAAAAACTAAAATCCGTGGGAAATCTCCGACGGATATGGGAATACACCCTGCATGTGTTTCTATTGGGCCGTCAATCGACACGTATCGAATGAACCAGATCCGTGGGAAATTTCTGACGGATTTCCGACTGATTTAGGGTATATTTGGGGTTATATAATTTAACTATCCCTACTCTACATGTTTCATTCAAAAAAATTGTTAGTTCATCAATGTTAAAGACTTTTTATGAGTTAATTATTTTTACAACATAAAACTTAAACATTTCACATAACATCTTCTATACCTTATACTCCAACTTATACTAACACTTCTATCAAATTTTATAAAATCTATAACACATATTTATTTTGAAATTTGACAAGTGGAAGCTATTGTATATACATCATACAATTGTTTCACTACAATTTTTTATATAAAAAAACAAAACCATATACCCTAAACCACATTTCTGGTCATCTGTCGGAAATCCGTCGGAAAATTTCCCACGGATTTCCAACGGATGTTACTTAATAATTTTTTTTTTGGTTTTTCGAAAGGGTGATAACATCCGTCGGAAATTTCCCACGGATTTCCCACGGATTTGCGAAATTACACTAATCCGTGGGAAATCCATGAGAAATTTCCGACGGATTTCCAACGGATATTACTTAACAAATATTTTTTATGGTTTTTCGAAAGGGTGATAACATCCATCGGAAATTTCCCACGGATTTCCCACAGATTTGCGAAATTACACTAATCCTATGGGAAATCTCCACGGATTTCCGACGGATGTTACTTAACAAATATTTTTTTTGTTTTTCGAAAGGGTGATAACATCCGTCGGAAATTTCCCACAAATTTGCAAAATTACACTAATCCGTTGGAAATCCGTGAGAAATTTCCGACGGATTTCCAAAAGGTACTATTTTCCGACGAATTTCTGACGGATTTCCGACGCATGTTAATTTCGCTTGAATTTCGTCGGAAATCCTTCGGAAATTACCGACGGAATTACCTCCGTCGTAAAACACTATGTTGTCTTGTAGTGAGTGTAGCAAAAAAAACCTTATATTTATAGCTCATATGTCAACCTTGGGCTTTCCTTTTTCTTTTTTTGTAGATAATCTCCAACAATAGAACGCAATCTGCCGAACTTATCCAAATAACATTTTATTTACAGATAATAGTGAAAATAAAAATAACAACTTATTCAAAAAAATTGTTAGTTCATCAATGTTAAAGACTTTTTATGAGTTAATTATTTTTACAACATAAAACTTAAACATTTCACATAACATCTTCTATACCTTATACTCCAACTTATACTAACACTTCTATCAAATTTTATAAAATCTATAACACATATTTATTTTGAAATTTGACAAGTGGAAGCTATTGTATATACATCATACAATTGTTTCACTACAATTTTTTATATAAAAAAACAAAACCATATACCCTAAACCACATTTCTGGTCATCTGTCGGAAATCCGTCGGAAAATTTCCCACGGATTTCCAACGGATGTTACTTAATAATTTTTTTTTTGGTTTTTCGAAAGGGTGATAACATCCGTCGGAAATTTCCCACGGATTTCCCACGGATTTGCGAAATTACACTAATCCGTGGGAAATCCATGAGAAATTTCCGACGGATTTCCAACGGATATTACTTAACAAATATTTTTTTATGGTTTTTCGAAAGGGTGATAACATCCATCGGAAATTTCCCACGGATTTCCCACAGATTTGCGAAATTACACTAATCCTATGGGAAATCTCCACGGATTTCCGACGGATGTTACTTAACAAATATTTTTTTTGTTTTTCGAAAGGGTGATAACATCCGTCGGAAATTTCCCACAAATTTGCAAAATTACACTAATCCGTTGGAAATCCGTGAGAAATTTCCGACGGATTTCCAACAGGTACTATTTTCCGACGAATTTCTGACGGATTTCCGACGCATGTTAATTTCGCTTGAATTTCGTCGGAAATCCTTCGGAAATTACCGACGGAATTACCTCCGTCGGAAAACACTATGTTGTCTTGTAGTGAGTGTAGCAAAAAAAACCTTATATTTATAGCTCATATGTCAACCTTCGGCTTTCCTTTTTCTTTTTTTGTAGATAATCTCCAACAATAGAACGCAATCTGCCGAACTTATCCAAATAACATTTTATTTACAGATAATAGTGAAAATAAAAATAACAACTTATTCAAAAAAATTGTTAGTTCATCATTGTTAAAGACTTTTTATGAGTTAATTATTTTTACAACATAAAACTTAAACATTTCACATAACATCTTCTATACCTTATACTCCAACTTATACTAACACTTCTATCAAATTTTATAAAATCTATAACACATATTTATTTTGAAATTTGACAAGTGGAAGCTATTGTATATACATCATACAATTGTTTCACTACAATTTTTTATATAAAAAAACAAAACCATATACCCTAAACCACATTTCTGGTCATCTGTCGGAAATCCGTCGGAAAATTTCCCACGGATTTCCAACGGATGTTACTTAATAATTTTTTTTTTGGTTTTTCGAAAGGGTGATAACATCCGTCGGAAATTTCCCACGGATTTCCCACGGATTTGCGAAATTACACTAATCCGTGGGAAATCCGTGAGAAATTTCCGACGGATTTCCAACGGATATTACTTAACAAATATTTTTTATGGTTTTTCGAAAGGGTGATAACATCCATCGGAAATTTCCCACAGATTTCCCACAGATTTGCGAAATTACACTAATCCTATGGGAAATCTCCACGGATTTCCGACGGATGTTACTTAACAAATATTTTTTTTTTTTTCGAAAGGGTGATAACATCCGTCGGAAATTTCCCACAAATTTGCAAAATTACACTAATCCGTTGGAAATCCGTGAGAAATTTCCGACGGATTTCCAACAGGTACTATTTTCCGACGAATTTCTGACGGATTTCCGACGCATGTTAATTTCGCTTGAATTTCGTCGGAAATCCTTCGGAAATTACCGACGGAATTACCTCCGTCGGAAAACACTATGTTGTCTTGTAGTGAGTGTAGCAAAAAAAACCTTATATTTATAGCTCATATGTCAACCTTGGGCTTTCCTTTTTCTTTTTTTGTAGATAATCTCCAACAATAGAACGCAATCTGCCGAACTTATCCAAATAACATTTTATTTACAGATAATAGTGAAAATAAAAATAACAACTTATTCGGATTTATCAACGTTTTTTATATATGATAATTTTGAAAACTTAATATTAAAAATGCAAACCCCAGTAAATTTGAAACCCACTATTACGAAACACCATAAAATTAAACCCAAAATAGTTTTTTTATATGATAATTTCAAATTAAAAACCTAAAAATTATATTTTGTTTTTTATATGATAATCTCAAAAACTTAATTTTAAAAATTCAAACTCATATATGATTTGAAACCCACTATTACGAAACACCACAAATTAAAATCCCAAAAATCGATAATCGGTACGGCAAATTATGAATTTACAACAAAACTTAATTAAAACCGATTTAAAGGGTACTAACCGAGTTAACCATCTGAAAGTGAATGAGAGAGTTCCATTCCAAAAAATTACTTCGCTTTGACTATATATGATTCGATAAAATAATGAGATAATAATTTTTTTAAGAAACTCAATTATATCATAAACTAATAATTATATAAACTTAAGCATATATACCTACCTCACACTAGGGATGAGACAGATCGGATATCCAAGAAATTTTGGAATATATGGATCTAGTATTTGAGGCTTCCGGATATCCGTCTAAATATTAAGATATCTCGCAGAAATCTGGATCCGAACCCGGATCTGTAAAAATAAAAAATATTAAAAATAATGATAAAATTAAACTTTTATATAATATTTTGAAAAAAAATCTGTTATTATAAAAACATATTTAAATTTTATTTAAATTATATATATATATATATATATATATAAATCTCAATAAAATATAAATTTTCTTGTTTTTTAAGGTTCCGGATTTCCGGACCTTATATTTTAAATATCCGGATCCGACCCCCTCGGATATCCGGTTTTTCGGAGCAGTTCAGAGCAGATTTCAGATCACGGATAATTGTTCCACCCCTACCTAAGACAATGTCCTAAAATATGAATCTAGTGTTGTTTATTTTTTTCTTAAAATGTATCTCTAATTTTCTTCATTACATAAAAAACTCAGTCTTATTTTTCTTATATGCATCCATTTTTTTGAAGAGTCCTAGACGTAATAATTGGTTTCTTATGCGTAAGTACTTTCAAAAATATCATAGTGTTGTATTCAATCCAATTTCATCATCAATATTAGGCATGGGCATTCGGGTACCCGTTCGGGTTCGGTCGGTTTTTTTGGGTTTTGGGTACTCAAATTTTAGAAGTCTAGGAGGATATCAGGTTCAGTTTGGTTTGGCCCGGGTTTGGTTCGGTTCGGCCCGGGTTCGGGTTGGTTTCGGATACCCTTTATCACAATTCTCGAAATAACTAAAAATAAAATTGTTTAATCTACCTTATAAAGAGAGAAGGGGGCTTTCCAGCCTCGACATTCCCCCCCACCCCCCCCCCCCCCCCCCCCCCCCCTTATTGGTCAACTTTTTTTTTCTCAAAAATTCAAGATTAAAAAACCTTAATAACTTTTAAAACCTTGCAACTTCTATTCAACCACATATCACCTTCTATCTAATTTAAAAATATATAAAAACTTTTTCAACTTACTTACAATAATTTTTTGTTAAAGAACTTACTTACAATAATTACGACTTTAAATAACTAAAACAAATTTATGCTATTTTATTGTATTTCAAAGTAAAAACAAATAACTAAAACAAGTATACATTCATGCTATTCATATATCTAAAATGTATCTACGAAAAACGAAATGACAAAATTAACTTAAAACATTTAATATATATAAAGAAAATAAATATAAATACTCACTCAATGGTTGCTATTTTATTCATATAACAAATTCTATTTAAATTCAAAGGTATGTTAAACTGTTCTTAACTTAAAACATTTAATATATATAAAGAAAACAAATATAAATACCCACTCAATGGTTGTTATTATATTCATACTAGGGTGTGATATGCGATACGCGCGGACTTTATAAACAATTTTTCTAAACAGTTTTTATTGTCTAATGTTATTTTATTTTTTGAATCTGGTAGTTAATTGGATTGTCTCTATCAGTTTAAAATATGTGTATTTTTATTTTTTGGTTTATTTTCTTAATTTCTTAAATTTATGATCTTATATGTATTTGTTTAGTGGATATTACACATTTTTACTTTTTTTTTCTTTGTTGGTTAATTTCATGCAATTATTTGGTTTCTTTAAAGGGAAGATCTTAACAATTTAAAGTTTTCTTTGCATAATTTTTGTTTTGTTTTGTTTTTTTTCATCTACAACATATTTGTTGAAGTCCTTGTAGAATACATTTCCCTTTAATACTATTAAGGAATTTGGGCTACTTTTTAAAAAAGTAGTTTTAAAAAAAAAAAAATTTTAAATATGTTGAATTTATAGATAATGTGCGCGGATGTGGTCGACATTTTTATTTTATTTTGTTTTGATTGTGTAATATTATTTTATTTTATTGGTTTTGGAGTAATGGAACTGTTTCTAACAGTTTAATATTGGGTGGTTTCTTATTTTATTTTGTTTTCCATTTTTATATTATTTTTAATCATGTTTTTCTAACATCATTCTTTTTAATCGTGTTTCATGTTAGATTATAATCATCTTTATTGCGTGAAATATGTTGCGTGTTTCTTAACTATATTATTTAAAAAAATTTGCAACACCGATTTCCATATTTATCAGGCAATATGCTTTTCTTATGGGCCTAGCCCATTACATCAATCATTAACAATCCATTAAATTGAGTAAACTATACCTAAGGAAATTGGCACTATTTAACCTCTCCCCCCCCCCATTAATTGAGAAGTTCGTTTTTCTCGCTGTCATCATCGTAAGGTTATATTGACGGTAGTCGGAGAAATTCTCTATTGATTGTCCAACTAATCACATACCATTGACATCATTTGTTGATTGTTAGGAACGTGGCCTGCATGAATGAGATGATAGAAGAGGCGGGTGTGACCCTAGAACTTAAAATTGAAATAATAAGACATGGTTTGCACTCTCTCCTCTACAACGATTGATCTTTCTTTGGGTATATCGTCACGGTCGCCCTTGTGAAGCGATTCTCTATCGGTGAGTCCGACATATGTGTTTTTGGGTAAACAATGGTTGACATATTGGAGCTCATTAAGGTCAAATAATGGCCCATGTTAGGCCATTTAAGATTTAGTTTGTGTTGTTATCCGAACTTTGCTTTCAGAGATTTATAATAAAATCTAGAGATTAATGGTGATGTCCTTGTTTTGGGTACATGTGGTATTTTTTTTAAATGATATTCAATCGAAAGTGAGAGGTCTAGAAATAATATATAATCCAAATTGTCAAGCTATGTCAATTCCTTTTTTTGTATAATTAATATTATAATGGGCCTATTTTGTATATTTTGGAATTTTTGTTTTATGTTTGGGATTTTTTTAGATTTTTTATTTTATGTGTGTGTGTTTTGTTTTTGTTTTAATGTTTGTTGCTTAGGTGGAAGGTGAGGTGGCATCATGAGAAGAGAGCAAAGTTAACTTTATATATATATATATATAATAAATTCTATCTAAATTCAAAGGTATGTTAAATTACTCTTAGCTTAAAACATTTAATATATATAAAGAAAACAACTATAAATACCCACTCAATGGTTGCTATTCTATTCATATAACAAATTCTATCTAAATTCAAAGGTATGTTAAATTATTTTTTTAAATACAAACCTAACATATGTATTATGTATATTATTGCAAGTGTTGATTCTTTTAACTATATTATTTACAGAATTCATCTTATGGATGCACAAGAAGGAAATTTGGCTAATTTTTGGCATGCAAACCGTCTAACATATGACGAGTTTCCTACAATATTTGTTTAGGATAAAAAAACACGACAAAGAGAAGAGCACCGATAAGACATTTAACATTCATTCATCAGCATGTGAGCTATATTATCTATGAATGATGATAAATCACAAAAAAATTTATATGAGCTATGAAGTTATTTGAATCGTTAGAAGCGTTACACATAAAACTTTTACGCTGACTTAAATAAAAAAATATCTTAGAAGAATAAATCCATGAACTGTGGTCGTCTCCTTCGTGTTTGAAAACAATGATGTCCCCCATTCGAAGGTCATGTGCTGTGGCGAAGTCTTTCCAGCCTCTGGTGAATCTCCGGCCATCTATTTTCACTTCCTAATTTTCATATGAAGCGTCAGATATCACTTCCGCAGTCTTCAAATCGTGTTTTCCTTCTATGTGCTTTGAAAAGAAGGCAGCAGTTATTGTCTGCAACCAACAAGAGGCAAATATTAAAAAACCATAACGTACTCTGAAAGAAGAACATAAACACAGAGAGAGAGAGAGAGGGAGAGGGAGAGAGAGAGACAGAGAGACAGAGAGAGACAGAGAGAGACAGAGAGAGAGAGGGTACGAGGTTAGTGTCGAAACCCGGAAGAAAAGGCTGAAAGAAATGTGGGTTGGTCGGAGATTGAAGTGGTGGATTCACCATCTCAAACAAAAACTCAGAAGAAATCTTTGAAACTTCTTTTTCTGGGCAGGAAGAAAAGACCAAACTTTGTTCTTGGATTCTTAGATAAAATGTTGTGGGCTATAAACACATATTTTGCTTCAAAGTTGTTTACTTTATATTAAAGGTTTATAGCTTTTCCAGACTTTATTTTTTCTTCGTCATGGATTTCGAGGTAACGTGAAAACCTGTAGAATTTTGGTGCTTTCTTTATATCTTTTGGGTAAAGATAAAAAAAAAGATTGTTTTGGTATTATTTCAAAAGTCATCTATTTTGATTTCCAAGTAAATGACCACTTAAGATCATGCGGCTACAAAGAGAGATCATCTAACGGGATTATTGTGTTCTGGCATTGAAATTACCAAAAGAATGTTTCAAGTTAAATGGAAAAAAATAAAAAATTAGAGAACAGTTTAACCATGTTCTGGCTAAGCTGCCGTATATGGTGGTTCAATCCTACAATGCCCAATTAATGAGAACTCATAAAGCTTTATTATCACGACTAGAAGACTTACAAGAATGAAAGATAAGAGTGTTGTAGGAAACCCAACAAAATCAGACACAACTCAAGAAACAAACAACAAACGAAAATACATATAACTGATGAATAAGAAGAGAAGTGCGTTTTGTTTTAACTAAAAACACAACAGGAAATCAGGGATCTCACACACTATCTCCCTTAGTATGATATATACGACTACCAAAACATATCTTAGATATAAAAAACTTGCGCGTAGCACGGGCACTCACCTAGTTTAAATAAAGTTTGGTTAAATTTTGTAAAATTTATTTTTTTCGACAAAATATGATTTTATTAATTATAAATAAGATAGTCTGAATACAAGGTATTGGTTAACTAATAAGGGGAATAAATACAATTTGAAAAATAAATATTATTCAGAGGTCCTCTTTTTGCCAACAAATGTCCTGCCTCATTCAATTGCCTCTTAACATGAGCTAGGGAGTGACTTTTGAATCTGGACTGCCAAACTTGAATATCATCAATTAAGTTCATAATCGAAATATCCTCTTGATAACCATGTAAAATGCCGACCAAGGTTTTACAATCCCCTTCAAAACACATTGATTCAAATCCAAGGCTCCAAACACATTGTAAGGTATGTATAAGCGATTTACCTTCCGCTTAAAGACTTGAACCTGCTTGTCGTAAGTTAGCGGATCCCCAAAATTTAGCAAATCCAAGGTGATCCCGTAGAATCCACCCTCCTATAACACGTCTTGTCCCCGGGTCAAATGCTGCATCGTAATTACATTTTAAAGAGCCCACAGTTGGCCGTCTCCAAGAAGAGGTGACCGGTTGAATACGAACAGAGGAAGCTTTTTGAATGTTAGTTTCACCATCTTTTTTCAAATTGATGATCCATTCAGCCACATCAACTACAACATATGAATCATCCCTTCTTGGTTTAATGCATTATTTTTGGAAAATTAAGTTGTTTCGTAATTTTCAAATTCGCCACATTAACCAAAAAGGCAAAAGTTTATGATGCTCTGTTAATCGCGTTTCATTTTGAATATCCAATATATATTTGATATTTTCCTCTAAATCATTTGATGGAGAGGATAAGAAAGATAATGGCAAATTTGAATCACGCCATGTTGAAACCGACACTAGGCACGTAAACAACACATGATTAATGGTTTCAGGTTGAGAACAACATCTTTGACATGTGCTATCTATACAAACCCCACGATAAATTAGCCGCGAAGCTGTGCCCAAAGCCCCAGATAGGGCTCTTCAGAGAAAGTGTTTTTGTTTAGGCATGATTCGGAGGTTTCATATTTTTGTTTTCAAAACCGGGTCTCCATTGGGAATTGGTGGTAAAGCATTCACGAATTGTTGATTGTGTTGTGAAAACCAGTATCCTGATTTAACTGTATATATCCCCGATTTCGTGTAATTCCCTTTTATTTTATCCTCTTTTTGTCGTTGGCCCAGGTAAATCGAGCGTACTATCTCTTGATCAACATCATTCAGAGAGTTAGAAAGTATGTCTTCATTCCAAGATCGTGCATTTCCATTCTTTATAATTAGTTCCGATACCAGTAATTCCGAGTTACTATTATCAGAAATTGCAGGCCGTGGAGGGTGAGTCGGGAGTCAATTATCTTGATAAATATGTGTTGTATGTCCATCACCAATTATCGAACGAGATCCATGTTTCAACAGCTTGATACCTTCGAGAAGAGAAACCCAACCATATTAATGTTAAGGACGAAGTTTTGCATCAAATAAATGAGCATACTTGAAATATTGTGCTTTGTATAACCGGGAGAACAAACATTGTGAATTAGTTAAAAGTCTCCAAACTTGTTTTGCCAACAAAGCATCATTGAATTTAGCCAAATCTCGGAAACCTAAACCACCATCTTTTTTAGAATATTGTAATCTCTTCCAAGCTACCCATGAAATACCGCGTTCTTGCAAACTTTTTTCCCACCAGAAACGCCTTAAAATACCCTCAATTACAGTGATAACTTGTTGGGGTAATTTAAAGCAAGACATAGAGTATACCGGCATTGAGATTGCAACTGATTTCAATAAGACTTCTTTACCCGTCGGTGATAAGAAGCGTGCCTTCCAAGCTGATGTTCGCTCTTTTACTCGATTGATCACATTGTTGAACATTTTCTTTTTCTTTCTTCCAAACTGTTCAGGTAAGCCCAAGTATTTTTCACCACCTCCATGATTGTTGATTCCAAGGACACATTTTAATCTTTCTTGTTTGTCTCCCGGAATACGTGATCCAAAAGTAATCATTGATTTATCTTGGTTTATTTTCTGTCTAGAACATTGTTTATAAACACGAAATACTTCTTTTATTGCAGCACAGTTTTTCTAGTTAGCTATACAAAAAAATAGTGAATCATCGGCAAACAGGAGGTGTGTGATTGACGGAACACCATTCTCCACCTTAATCTCATTTATCTGTTTTCTCCGCACCTTAACATATAGAAGATGACTCATCACATCCGCACACAAGATAAAAAGGTAGGGTGATAACGGATCTCCTTGTCGAATACCACGTTCAGGAGTAATAAAACCTTGAGGATTTCTATTTATCAAACCCGAGTAATTGACAGACCGAACCATTGCTATTATCCAACTGATCCATAAATCAGAAAATCCAAAAGCATGCACAGTCTCTTCTAGAAAACGCCATTCAACTCCATCATATGATTTGCTCATATCTGGTTTGATGGCCATGTATGTTTGCGAGAGTCGTTTACGTGACTTCAGAGAATGCATTAATTCATGAGAAATTAATACATTATCTGAAATCATACGGCATGGAATAAAAGCGGCTTGAGACTCAGACACTATCTGATTTAGGGATGATTTTAATCTCTTGACCAAATTTTTGATATAATTTTGTAGAGTACATTGCACAAAGCAATAGGTCTATAGTCTGAGAATGTAACCGGTTTACTAATTTTAGGGATCATGCATATATTTGTGTGATTAATAACAGGCTGTAAAGTTGACGTTTGAAAGAAACGAGTAACTTCGTGTATAACATCATCCCCAACAATGTCTCAACATTATTGATAAAATATTGTGGTTAGGCCATCTTGGCCTTGAGCTTTGTCCGCTCCAATAATGCAAACATCATCATAAATTTCCTCCGCTGCAAACTTTGAAAATATTGAAGGCAGAAAAGTGTTCTTGTCGCTTTTGTAAATATTTTGGAAAACGATTTGGGCATGCTTCCCAACTCGAATATCACCACGATAAGTTTCTCCAGCGCTATCTTTAATAGAGTGGATATGATTTCTAGATAAACGATCTTTGGGACAGGCATGGTAAAATTTTGTGTTTCTATCCCCTTCAGTCAACCAAGAGTTTCTACTTTTAAGTTTTCAGTAGGTTTCTTCATCTCTGTATGCTTGGGCTAGATCCTTTCGTAAGCGAGGAATCGATTGACGTGAAGAGCCTGAAGACAGTAGTACTATTTTGAGTTTGACTTGAAGATCATCAATATGTTTAGCAGAATTTAGTCTTGAAGATTACCGACATTGCGCTAATGATTTACGACATTCTCTGATTCTATTGAGAATCGTATAGTTGTCACGAAGATGAGGTGAGTTCCAACCTTGGATAACGTAATCCTTGAACTCTTTAATTTGTAATCATCTTTTATCAAATCGAAACTGTTTTCTCAGATTTTCATCAACAAATGCGACAGTGGTTATAACGGGCCGATGATCCGATCCACATAACCGCATAAATTCAGTTTTCGATGCCGGAAATTTAGCCAACCACTCGGAATTAGTCACCACTCGGTCTAAACAACATTTGACGAGTTGTTTTCCTCTTTGACCAACCCAGGAAAAACGATCACCTTTATTTCGTAGATCCGCAAAATCGCATGAACTATACATATTTTGGAAGTCTTGAAAGCTTCGTTCATCACGCATTGGGCCGCCTTCTTTTTCTCATTTTAGAAGATTTCATTGAAATCTCCAATGACTAACCATGGATCTTGTCGTGTTTGATGCAATCTTTCAATCATTTCCCATAATTCTTGTCTACTAGATTGATTTGGATCACCATAAACACACGACAAATAGAAATATATTCCATTGTATTCAACATAGACATCAATCATTCTTACAGATTGGAAAAACTTATTAATACATACTGGTTTTTCCATAATAAAGCTAGTCATCCACTTCTGCCACAAGGAGGAACTGAAATAACAAAATCAAATCCTAAAGATACACATACATCCCTTACAATATCACACTTATTTAGAGTTTTCACTAAAAATAATAAGTTTGGAGAAACATTTTTACAGAGTTCCTGCAGTCTTTCATTGGTGAGTGGAGATTGGAGACCCTGCCAATTCCAGAAGCAAATCTTCATATTTATATCAATCTCCACATATAGACTCCTTGAGGCCTCATGATTATTTCCAGAAGACGATCCAGCAATTGTCTGCTTTTTATCAACATTTGCAATATTTGCAGGAACAAAGTCGCCATGTATTTCCTACTGATTATCATCGGCATTACCACCATCTCCATTTTCATCATTTGCATCTTCAAATCGCAAGGGACAGTCCTTCGCTTCATGAGAAAGTAGACCACACTTCACATAGAAATTTCTCAGCATCTCATATCGAAAGCTGATAATCGTGTTTTCATCTAGAGAGAATTGGAAGTTTTGTTTGAAACATAGTGGCTTATCGATATTCCAATTCACTTTGACTCTCACACAATCTACCAGATTCGCTGCTTCGTCAAAGTCAGAAACGACCACCGGACCAATGGTATTGCCGATAAAGTTAACCATTTCCCGATTTAAGAACTGAGAAGGGATACCATAAATCTGAATCCAAAACGGGATAGTCTTCATCTCTTCTTCCGATATGGTTGGATGCCAGCGGTGAGTGACTAACATCCACTCATTGAACGACCACATGCCTCGCCGAAGGACCAAATTGAGAGCCTCTTCTGACTGAAACACAAGCCGGAAGCGTGTCGGAGTAACAATTCTTCCGACAACATCAGTGTTGATTCCCCACAACCGAGGCATCTATTTGATCAACGCCCGCATATTTTTCTTCTTGTGATTGAGAAGGACTCCCACAATTGCAAGATGATTCGCTTGTGCCGCTTGGGCGCACACAGTCTACGGGAGAGCAAATGGGGAATCGTTCATACCCAGCGTGATATCATGCATCTTCCTTCTTATATTATTACTCATAGTTGCATAAATTTTGTGAAAAAACCAGAATAGAGAACGTTGACAATAGAATTTATATACAGGTGAATCCATGGCGGTTTTGGATTTGGGATGAAACCGAAAGGAGATAACTCCCACAACTGCCAGAGAAACATCTCAACGGACAGAAACCGGCAAGAAAACAGAAAGAAACTGCTGGACAGAGATTCTCAAGAGAAGAGAAGAAACCATTTTCCATATCGCCTGGAGAGAGAGACGACATTTTTCTGCAAAAAAATATATTTAATTTTGACAAATATAACTAAAGATTCTCGAATATTTCGAGTATTTTGGTTATTTCTGAAACTCTAACTGTGACTATTAATATTGATTAGGCATTTTAACCAAACCCTAACCCGACCCGAAAAACCCGATCCCGAACCCGATCCAAAGTAGAAAAATACTTGAACGGGTCTTAGTGTCTAAGTACTTCGGGTTTCATGTAATACCCGAACCGAACCGAAAACCGAACTACAAACCCAAAACCAATTAACCCATGTGTTATACCGAACAAATCCGAAATCGAAAATATGCTTAGTAAAGTAGACATTTTTTTATTTATATACTCATCAAAAAACTTGTTTGTTAATTTTTTTTGGTTATTTCTGATATGATTTTTCGTTTTATATCACATGAACTTTGGAATGCTTTTGTTTTATTTTACTTTATCTCTTTAAGACTTTAACAATATGCTTTGGAATTTATTGATTTTATTTCTATGTTTCTTGTTTGTGTGTTTGCAATTTGGGGCTTGTAAACGTTTGTTGAATTATGGGGACTTGTTTGAACTATTTCGGGTTTTCTTCATAGTATGGGTAAAAATACCCGAGCATACCCGATCTTACCCGAACTAACTCGAACTTACCCAAATTTACCCGAAACCATAGTTAGTTATGTTATAACTGAACCCGAACCGAACCCGATTAATACCGAACCGAACCCGATTAGTACCGAACTGAACCCGACCAGATGGTGTAAAATACCCGAATGGGTACCCGAACGCCTATGCCTAGGGTTTTAAATGAAAACTCGGACGACGACAAAAAGAAACAAAAAAATTGTAATGAGAATAAATGAATGATGATGTGTCAAAAATATAGAGTAGGAAAATATGATGTTGCAATCTAAGAAGAGAAGATATTCTCTTTTATATAGAATAGGGGTTATCCCGTGCTACGCGCATGATGTGTCCATAAAGAAATTTGTTATATATATATATATTTTTTTTTTTTTTTTTTCATAACGTTGTTTGAGAGAGTTTATAATATTTTCTCGTTTACGAAATTTTTTTTTATTGTAAGATTCTGACGTTTGTGAAATGTTATATTATTACACCCTTTTGTTTGAGATAATTATTTTTTATGATTATTTCTTAGATGGTATATCTGTTTTTTAAATTGTTATTTGTAAGACTTGCGGCGTGCAAATTTTTTTTATAATCTTGTAGTAAGTATTTTGAACATTAAAATTTGTAAAAAATATTTAGAAAATAGTTATTAAATTGATATGAAAAGCTTTAGATTTTATACTCTTAAAAATACTGCCGATATCCAAATCCAAATCCAAATCCAAATCAACGAAAAACCCAAATCTGATATCCAAATCAACGAAAACCCAAAAAAAGAAGAAGAGAAAACACAATTCCAAATCCAAATTGATTACACGATCTTGTGATTCTCGATTCGAAGAGATTTACCAGTGGAGGAAATTCGACTTCTTCGAAGAGAAATACGGATGCAAGATACCTGAGGATGTCACGAGAGAGATACAATGATGTTTTAGTATTGACAGCTAAAGTCGTCATCAGCTCCAATGACGGATCCGTCAGCTTCCTCGATCGCAGTATCAATTTCGATTCCGGTTTGCTCTGTGTGTGGCATTTTGATAATTAGATGGATTGCACTGGTTGTGTATGTATTAGAAAGGCGTGTTTCATAGGAGAAAGAGTATGTTAGATGTTGTGGGTCTCCAATGCTCTATTGTAGAGTGTTTACTTTTGGTTTGTATTGTTGCAGAGCTTTGTTGTATTTATACCCTCTATTTTTTTGCCTCTGCCTTTTGGGTTTTTTTTTTTTTTTGTATTCGTACTGTTTGTTCATGATTTATTGGTTTTATATTTGTGTTTATTTGTTAATTAAAGGTGTTCAATGAATATTTCTCTTTAATGTTTTTATTTCAGTTTTGCAGTGATTAGTATTCTTAACTTCGCAATGAATATTTGGTTTTATTGTTTCTCTATATTTTGTATAGCCAGTAATTATGATCTGCCAATCTGATAGTGGAATAGTGAAGTAAGTTTTCAAAGTAGATCTAAGAACAAAAATGAAGATACGTAGTTATTAAATGTCTAATACAATATTTAAGAATACAAAAATTTAACTTCACATTGCCTTCCTTTTAGCCATGATACTTGTTGTTTGGCAATTCCATTATGCAACAATTGAATATTACTATGAGATTGTCATTGCCAATGTAAGTCGGATTGTACCATATATTATAAAAGAAGTTCTTTGTAAATATCTATTTTTAGGTTGAAATCGTGTTCGGAATATTTGTGTAATATATATATTACTTACTACTAGGATTTAACTCGCGCTAATTATAGCGTGCATTAATTTTTTTTAAAGAAATTGTTTTGAAATTTAAGAAAATTGTTTTTATCTGAATTTTAAAATATAACTAACTAATGATTATAGAATTATCTAACTTTTGTTTTGATATATATATATATATATATATATATATATATATATATTCAAATAAAATACAATAAATAGTGAAGAATATAGCATGATTTTAAATAGATTTTTGTTTTTAGAATATATATGAATTGATTATTATTTTAAAATATATAGTATTAAAATAATTAAATAATTAAATAATAAATAACTTTTTTAATACAAATATATACTTTCCATATTCTATTCAATGATTTTAAAAGACTATTATATATTTTCCTATTTTAATTATTCTTTGATATTTGTAATAGCATTTCATGTAATAACTTACAAATCAAAATTAATTTTTTTAAAATGTCTTCTTAAATAATATTATAGAGATTTGATAAAATCCCTCCCACGCTTGTTATGTCTCTTGGAAAAGTGACATGTATATTAGAAGAGGATTGTTAGTTTATTATATTAATTACTAGGATGCTATTCGCGCTATGCACGGGCGTAGTAAACAATTTTCTAAACGGGCGTAGTAAATAATTTTTGTAACTGTTTTTATTATTTAATGTTATTTTATTTTTCTCGTAGTTTATTGAATTGTCTTTGTCAGCTTAAGGTATATGTATTTTTTTGAGTCCAATTTTTTTTTTTTTTAGTTTTTTTAAATTTATGATCATCTATGTATTTGTTTAGTGAATGATACATATTTTTACCTATTTTTTTCATTCGATTGTTAATTTTATGCAATTAGTTGGGTTTTTAAAGTGAAGATATTAACACTTTAAAGTTTTTGTGGCATAATTTTTGTTTTTTCTTTTGTTTTATGTAAAGCCTAATTGTTGAAACCCATATAAAATATGTTTATAATTTATTTGATATTAAAAAATTTAAGAATTTGAGCTATTTTTCAAAAAAAATTATAATTGAATTTTAAGATAATTCCATGTTGTTTTTAAAAAAATATGTTGGAAGTCTAGATGGACGCTGATGTGGCGGAATGTGAAGTGAGGAAATATATTGTAACCCGGTTATTTATATTTACCTTCCCGGTTATAATTGCCCAGATTATGAAACATATGATGCATAGTGGACATGTTCCTGTTGAAACACTTATCTTCCTACTACCATAATCTCCATTTGAAATATATTCAAAAATTAAAATTAGAACTACAATGGGTTAAGACACAAATCATATGTCTCGTATTTTGTGTGTAATTAAAAGATGATGATTAAAGTGTGGAAAGATGATAAATGTTTTCTTTAATTTACAAAACAAAATATTAAATTTTTAAAAAATAAGAATTTTTAGCTAAAGCATTTAAAAAATTTCTTAAAATAATTTAAATCGAAATAATAAGTCACTAAGTTACCTGCTACGGCATTTCAGTTTCTGGTAACTAAGTACTTCCTTAGATAAATTAGGCAACCATAAAATTATCTGCCTTGGCATCAAACATAAAAGGCTTGCACCCGACCCACTGAGGAATACAAAATCGAATTTTATGTTGATGTCGCGGTAGAATTGGCGGTTGGTATGACTGTAGAGAGTGTCCTAGTAGTCGTCGAATGAGTATTGATAGTAGACGTAGTGATCAGATTGTGATCGAAACGCTCCAGTTTGGTGCTTCGCTGGTTCGACAGTGTTTATGATTCCGATGTTTTTTATTATGAAGTATTTGTCTTGAATTGCTGCATGTAGATATAATTTGATTTTTTTTTTTATAAATAGAAATTTTGATTTTTTTTTTTAAAAAATGACGTTTATATATTTTTAATTATTAAGTATAAAATTAACCACAAAACATATTAACTTTCACTTTATAGTATATACTTTACCACATATATCAATGAAAATTAACTTTTCATAAATTAAAAAAATAATATGGTGGATATCAATGGGTTTTAGTTTTTGTTAAAACTAAATTCTGTAATTATTATCTATGATCTTTGTTTTATACATGTATAGATAAATTCATTAACTATATTGTTATGTAAATAAAACCAATTAAAATATGTTATATAGAGGCTGAGGTGGCTGAATGAGAAGTGAGGAAAGCTAACTTTATATATATATATATTAAAAGAATTTCACTGATATCTTCTAAACTTGCTATTTTGTAGCTCGTTATAAATTTCTTTGTACACTATATTTTTCACTCCATCTTCTTGTTCATCTGCGCCTTGCAGGATTTGTAGGCCTTGAGGAGATGTGACTCTTGATAGAGCGACGTATAGCTGTCCATGACTAAAAACCGGTTTAGGTAGATACAGTACAACCGATTTTAGACTTTGTCCCTGGCTTTTATTAATTGTCATGGCATAGCAAACTCGTATCGAAAATTGTCGTCTTCATAGTGTAAACGGTGCTCTGATTGTGTTGGTGATAGAATAATCCTTGGGAGTAGAACCTTTTTAGCAGCATGTGTGCATGTGAGTATTTGTCCCTCTACCACTCGTTGACCCAATTGAGTGACAATTAGTCTTGTACCGTTACATAAACCTTCTTTTTGATTTATATTTCTGAGAAGCATAATCGGGACTCCTATCTTTAGGCCTAGCTTATGTTTTGGCAACCCTGGAAACTCTAAGGAGTTCAAATACTCAACAGGGTAAAGTGCTTCATAATTTGTCCCTTTCGTATTTGCTTTTCCTATGCTGTCCGAGCTGAGATATTCTTTAACATGTCCTCGTACTTGAGATAACATGTATGCATTAATCTCATCCATTGTTACTTGAGATAACATGTATGCTCTTTATGTTAAGTAGTTAAAGTCGGTTTGGGACTCATTATTTAGCGTATAAGTAGACTCTGCAATCTGCTGTAATGGATTTCCTTTTGGCTCCATAAAGAGGCGGTTATCAACAACCACGACTTGACCATCATCTTCATTAATTGCATTTATCGTTTCCCATGTATTTGCAGTTAAGTTCCCAACGCTTAGTAACCATGCAGCGAACTTGGCTTCTGATTGTTGGAGCCTTATGTTTTTTTCTAAGACAAACAGATCGCATGAATCCCACAGCAATGACTTGCTTATAGATGCTTGTACTATGTCAGCTCTTGTTCCATATGGTATAACGGTAGTATATGTCTAAAATCTCCTCCTAGAAGCACAGTTTTTCCTCCAAAAGGTTTCTCCGTAGTGGATGAGTCTGTTTCTGAGAGCAAGTCTTTTAGGATTTTGTCTAGCGCCTCGAAAGTGTGTCGATGTGCCATTGGTGCTTCATCCCAGATGATTAGATCGGTTTTGATTAGTAGCTCTGATAGCATTGTCCCTCGCTTAATGTCACAAATAGACTCTTCAGTGACATGTATTGGTATTTTGAACCTTAAATGTGTTGTTCTCCCACCAGGCAGAAGCAAGGCTGCTATAACAGATGAAGCTACAGGTAGTACAACTCTTTCAGTTGATTGTAACTTGGAGATGATTGTCTTGTAAACAAAAGTTTTTTCTGTTCCACCAGGCCTGTAAAGAAAGAATAGTTTACCCATTTTGTTGTTGATTGATTCCAAAACTGCATCGTAAACTTTCTTTTGCTCAGTATTAAGAGTACTAAACATCTTCTCATGATCTTTCTTCTCTTGTTTAACATTGTACTGTAGTTCTTGTTTCCATAAATTGTTCTTTACTTCTTTAAGAATGTTTAAATCAGGCTTAGGCATATCGTTGAACTCTGTTAGTGACCTTTCATGTTGATGCAAATTGTTTCAACCTCAAGTAGAGTATACTGCTTTAAGTCGTCCTCATCCAAATTGAATTGTGGGAACCCAAACTCTCTCCGTTTCTGGGCAAGGATTCCTTCTGATAATGATTTCCAGCAGTGTTCTCCTAGACGAAATGGGTTAGCCACCTCACAATATATGAGCAAGAGGACAAACAAATGTCGTAAGATATGGGGTTGCTCATTGACTTGCTTCATCCATTGCATAATGCCACTCTTTATCATTGTCTAACAAACCTCTAACATAACATGCTGCTTTGAAATTTTCTTTTTTTTCTCTCCGTCGACTGTAAGTATATCATCGTAGCTTTCCGGACCTGGTACCACGTTTAGTAGTATCCTAAGATAGTAAAACTCGCCAACGGCTGGGTGGATGTTTACTACACTACCAATCGAGCGGCTCCGTTCTCTTTTATGCCACACTTTTCTGTCTTTGTCCCACACAATTGGTAGAGGACACGTGTAAGATTGTCCCAAATCTAGAGAGGACACGTCCAAGATTGTCAAGAGAGATGGGAGGGACATCGATTATAATCCCAACAACGGAAGGAAGAAGATGAAACGGAAGGATGAAGATGACTATCAATATTCTCAAATCTTTAGGAAACCCTTTTTGTCAGGGAATGCTAAAGTGAGTAATACGCTTTATAAATTAATAGAATCCAAATATAGTCTTCATGTTGTTATAGGTTCGATAAACCTTATTTGGGCAATGTAAATTAGGGTTTCTACTGAATCGATGATTATATTTTTTATGTGGCCTATTTTTTTTGGCTTTCGACATGCGTAAATTTTCTTTCAATTTATATGTGATGACATATGGCATGTTCTCCTTAATTTTTAAAAGCATGAGGTTGATAGTATAAGACTAGATACAATGGCTAGTTGAATTTTTTTAATTCAACTGTTGATTCAATTCAATGATGTGTTGAAAAAAAAAAAGCTGAGCTGGATTCATTTCTGTTGAATTGTTTCAACATGTTGAATTTCGATGGTAGAAGAAAGAGAATAACATGTGGCACTCAGTGATTGCACGATCAATTATTTGTAGGACAAGAAAGAAATTGTTTTAGTTAATAGATAGATAAAGATACGTGTTATGTTATTATTGGCTGCTCAGATTTCTGATATCTTTTTCTCATCCAGAACATTTGAAATCAATTATTTCATAAAATATAATATAATATTTTAATATTTTTATACCAAAATTCATCATTTTTCATACTCTATAAATAGAGACTTCTATCATTTAATTTGAACACAAAAAAAAACTCATCTTTTCCCTTATATATTTTCTATTAGTCTCCAATAAATCATTGTTTTTTTTTCTTTATGCGTTTTTTAGTGAAATGGATCCCAATAATAACCCTTTTAGCTCTCAAAATTCTTCTAATTATCCTTTTAACTACCCAAATCCTAATAATCATAATTTTCAAAATCAATCTTCCAACCAACCCCAAAATATACCAAATTATGGTTATCCACCAATTTCTTCATGCCATCAGCTGTTCCAAACTATCTTCTATATTATGGATCGATGATGCCATATCCATCTCAAACACCCTCTTATTCTTCTACTCCAACAGGTAACGAAATTATTCCGAATGTTGGAGCAGCTGAATTTCCCAAATTTTCTACACAACTATGTCTAGGTGGTATGAGCGGTGTTCATGAAGCCACTCCAGATGCAGAGGATCCGACTCCTGCTCGTCGGAAAAACTCCAATTGGACCACTCAACAAAATTTGGTGCTACTGAGTGGGTGGATTAAATATGGAACAGACAGTGTTGTTGGCAGAACCCAAAAAGGTGAAAAATATTGGGGTGAAATTGCTGAGTACTGTAATGATCATTGCTCATTTCATCCTCCGCGTGATGGAGCTTCGTGCAGAAATCGTTACAATTACATGAACAGAATATTGGACAAATGGATTGGTGCTTACGATAGCGCTAAGCGTATGCAACAAAGCGGGTGGTCGGAGCATGATGTATTGGCTAAAGCGCAAGAACTATATTCAAGTCCTGATGATAAAACTTTCAAGTTAACGGAAGAATGGCTCGCTGTCTGTGATCAACCACGTTATTGTAGTCAAGTAGGAGGAAATACTGGCTCTGGAAGCATTGGATCTAAGAGATCCCACGAAATTGATGCTAGTGACTCCAACTCTGTAGGATCCAGTGTTCGTCCAATGGGAAGAGATGCAGCAAAGAAAAAGGCTAAAAGAAAGGTAAGGGCGCAGCCTTGGAAGTGGTCAACGAAGAGTGGAATGAATTCAAGCAATATAAGAAGCAAAAGTTGGAACGATTGGACAAAATAGCCATGAATCAAGAGGAAGCAAACAAATTGATGAAAGAAAAGACTTATGCTAAGAAGATGAAGATGTTTCTGAAGTTAAGTGAAAAGGAGCATCTCGATGACCGGAGCAAAAAGTTGTTAGAGAAGTTGAGCCACGATCTATTTGAAGATTAATTATCGACAAGTGTGTGTTTATGACACTTTCTGCTTTAATAATGCGCGCTTGTCATTTTCTGATCTTAATAATGTTTGTTTGTCACTTTCTACTTTAATAATGCGTGTTTGTCAATTTCTTCTCTTACTAATGTATGTTTGTCATTTTTTGTTCTTAATAATGTTTGTTTGTCACTTTCTACTTTAATAATGCGTGTTTGTCAATTTCTTCTCTTAATAATGTTTGTTTGTCACATTCTACGTTGATATTGTTTGTTTTTTATTTTTCGGTTTCAAACACTCAATTTCAGTCCAACCGTATTTAATCCGTGACTTTTGGCTATTAGTGGAAGAATATAATCTTTATCCAATCCTCTCGATCTCAAACACTCAATTTAAATCCAATCCTTCAATTCTGTAATTCTCGGCTTTTAGTGAAAGAATATCATCCTTATCCAATTCTCTCGATCTCAACCACTCGATTTCAATTTGATCCTTATCCAATCCTGATTTTTGGCTTTTAATGGGAGTTATCTTATCCTTATCTAATTCTTTCGGTTTCAACCACTCATTTTCAATCCAAGCCTCCAACCACTTAATCCATTGGTTTTAATATCTTATAAATGGGGACTTATTCTACCATTGATGTACCAATATCTCAAATATCATCTTCCTAAAAAATCTCAATGGATCCATCAGGATTTCCTTTTGATATCGAAGCTTACAAAAGACAGTCTAAAATTGAAGAGAAGTATATCGTCAATCGGTTTAGGGAGCGTCGCAATAAAATCAAGGAAGATTATCCACCCCGTAGCAAGAAAAAATACTTCAAGAGAGATCATGTAGCGGCAAACCAAAGGCTGATTGACGACTACTTTGCCAATCAACCTACATAAGACGATGCAATGTTTCGTCGGCGATTCCGGATGCAGAAACATGTTTTCCTTCGAATCATTGGGGACCCATCAAGGAATGACAACTATTTCACTCAAGGAGTTGACGCTGCCAATAAAGAAGGTATATCTCCATTGGCAAAATGTACTACGGGCATGCGAATGTTAGCATATGGTGTGGCAGCCGACGCGGTTGATGAATACATCAAAATAGGAGGGACTACAGCATTGGAGTGCTTGCGTAGATTCTGTAAAGGAATCATACAATTGTATGAGAAAGTGTATCTCAGAGCACCAACTCAAGACGACCCGCAAAGAATTTTGCATGTTAGTGAGATGCGAGGGTTCCTAGGGATGATTGGTATAGCATTGATTGCATGCATTGGGAATGGAAAAACTGTCCTACAGCTTGGGAAGGTCAATTTACTCGAGGAGATAGGGAACCATCACTGTTATCCTTGAAGAAGTTGCATCGCATGATCTATGGATCTGGCATGCCTTTTTTGGATGCACAGGCACCTTGAACAATATAAATGTTCTAGATCGTTCACCAGTGTTCGATGATGTTGAACAAGGAAACACTCCAAGAGTGAACTTTTTATGAACCAACGTCTGTATAATATGGCATAATATCTAGCTGATGGTATCTATCATTCTTATCCGACGTTCGTCAAATCCATCAGACTTCCTCAGAGTGAACCAGACAAGTTATTTGCACAACGTCAGGAGGGTTGTCGGAAAGACATCGAACGTGCATTTGGAGTGTTGCATGCTCGATTCAAAATTATTCGCGAACCAGCTCGCAAGTGGGACATAGCCGATTTGGCTATCATCATGAGGTCATGTATCATATTGCATAATATGATTGTTGAGGATGAACGAGATACGTATGTTCAAAATTGGACTGATTACGATCAGTCTGAGGCAAGTGGACCTAGTACACCGCAACCATTCTCGACCGAGATACTACCTGCATTCGCAAATCATGTGCGTGCAAGATCTGACTTGCGTGATTCAAATGTACATCACGAATTACAAGCAGATCTAGTCAAACACATATGGGCAAGATTCGGAAAGTTCAATGATTAAAGAGAAGTTAAAGTCTTTGCGTGTGATTTAAAAACTTGATTGTTTATGAGTTAAGTGTATTGTACTAATTAAATTATGTATGTTTTATTTAGTTTTGTCATGTTTTTATGCTTCTATTGTATTGTATTTTAAGCTTTTCATAACGTTATTTGTTTTAATAATAAATTTTTCTATTTCTCATTTTTGTTACTTAAAAAAACGTAGTTAAAAATGTAAAATATGAAAGAAAAAATATTCTTAGAAAAAATAATTTGTAAGTATTTTAATTTGAAATGAGAATTATTATTAGTTTTAATAAAAAAAACAAAAACATAAAAGAAAATAAAAATATAAAATAAAATGTAGTAGGGTAGAGTGTTGAATTTGTTTTTAAACAAAACTATTGCTGGGAGTTAAAATTGAATGAGTTTTGAATTATTAAGTGGAAGAAAGAGAAGATGATGTGGAGTGTTAAAAGAGAAAAAGGATGGTGTTTAAAACAAAACCAATGTGTGAGAGCAGAATCTCACAACCTCAATCCTTGGCTTTTCAGGTTATATGTTTTCGAGAGTGACTTGGAATTGCTTAGAGAAAAATGAGAGAAATGTGTACATTATTGCCAAGATTTCGATATCTCTTACAATGAAGTTCCCCTTCGAACTTATACAAGTTTAAAAATACAAACGTCTCAATCTCATTCAAAACGTGGAATTGAATTTGTGATCTTCGATTAAATGCTCAGCTTGATTTTGGGGAGAACACATTTAATGTATTTGACCTGCTTGCTGCGAGCTCCCTTTCCCAACGATCTCCCCCTTTCCTGCGTACTCGACTCTTTCCCAGCTCGCGGGCCTGCTCTATGAGGCTTTTCAGTGAACTGGGCTTGATTCTTAGCCTACTTAATCAAGCTGGACTTTGAGAGTGGAATTTGGGCCCAACAGTTGCCCCCACTATCTTTAATGATTTATCATTGAGGTTGCGGAACTGTGATCTTGGGATTTAATTGATCCTCCAGCTGGAACGATCTCGCAGTCTCGGGCTTCTAATTGATTTCCAGCTTGCTTGCGGGGCGAGTTTGTAGGGATCTTGTGGCGTCTGCGCGACTTTTAAGGGATATGACAGGACGAGTGGGAGAGTGGGTATAAATGAGCGGTTCTCGTTGCTTCAACTTCCCACGCCGCCTCAGCTCCCACTTACTGAGGTAATGATGTCTTTTCACCTTTTCCCTTCTCTTTTTTTTTATTATTATTTTTACTCCATTAATTGACTTGTCTTCATCTTATTCTTACTTTTACCCTAGATATTCTTCTCTGTGAAAGTTCAGCATCCATCGTTTCCGGTCGAATTTCCTTCTTTTTCAAACTCGATTTTCTTTGCTTTTTTCCTGCAATGGCTTCTACTTCTCAGCTAGATGCTCCTCCTCCCCTTGCCGAGCGATTTGATTCTCATTCGAAGAGCACGATTTCGGCTGCTGAGCTCGCGAATATCTCCTCCTTGTGCGGACTAGATACCGGCGATCTGCTCATCCCGCCGGCTGATAGCTCCCCGGAGAGTCCTCCGAAGGGTTATGCATGCGGTTATGCCGCGTTCTTCCTGAGATGTCGCCTTACTTTTCGCATCCCAGCAGCTATCTCTAACATCATCAGTGACCTCGGACTTGCCCTCCCGCAGCTTATGCCCAGCGCGATGAGGTCCCTTGTCGCACTATGGGTACGTTCTAGGGAGTCTGGGATTGTTTTTGATACTGAGGTCTTTCCCCAGCTCTTCAATGTCAAGGGAAATTCTCACCTTCGCGGGACCTACTATTTTCCGGCGAATGTCAATCGGTCCGTTTTTAGATTCAATGTGAGGGATGACAAATGGTGGGAGCAATGGTTCTATTTCAGAATTTCCAGCAGATCCGTTGAGGGCGAGTCAGTGCTTAGACATTCCTAGGCTCAGATTACTGGTCAGCGCGATCCCTCGGATGCTGATCCGAGCATCCTTTATGGGGATTTCTTAATTGCTGTTTTTCTTCTGTTCTAATATGGTGACCTTTTTTTGTGCAGAATCGATTGATTCTTCAAAGACAGTGACAGCTGAGGTTCAACGGCTTGTCGACCTTGTCAAGGGTGAGAGTTCCGACTGGAAGGGTTTCTCCCTTGATAGAATTCAGCAAGCTCGTGAACGCCGATCTCCCGGGCTATCCGTTGCAGCTGCTTGCCGATTTATAGGTTTGGGGGGATTTATATTTTTATCTTTTTTGGATTAAGAATCGTTTCTTTATTTAGATCCCCTTTCCTTGATTCTGCAGATTCTCCGCCTCCGTTTCCTCTACTTCAAATTCAAGCTCTGGTTCCCGCTTCATCCATTATCCCGAGACTCGAGGTTGTTGCTAAAGATCTAGCCCGTGTTGAGGTTGATCCCCCGGCATGCTCCCAGGTGCCAGATACTGCCCCTGCTACGTCCCAGGTTGATCTTACTCGTAGCGAGAGCTCCACCGAATCCAGCAAAATGGTTCCTCCTAAGAAACCGCAGCGCCTTTCTTACAGGGAGAGGATGCGATTACGCCCTACCCCGACGCCAGCCGGTGCTCTTGATAAGAGGGTCAAAGAGGCTCTTGGTAAGTCCGTCCGTGCTGAGGGCCCGCAACGAGAAGAGGTTGAAAAAGATGGTCATTGCGAGCCTGAAGCTGATCAAGGTGGTGGTGGCATTCTGCCAACGGGTGATTAAGCCGAGGTTACCCAACATGATGTTCGAGCTAGGGGTCCTCAAAGGTCAGCTTCCAGGATGTCATCTAAAGAGCCGAGTCATTATGCCGAGTATCGGTCTCTCACCAAACGATCTCGTGGCGATGGGTTTGATGGCGAGGAGACATCAAGGAGGCATGTGGCACCTCGTTCTCAGGGTGGTGGAGGTATTTCTCCGAATGCCTTTAGGTTCGATTTTGACGGACCTGAGGCAATCGTTGAGAACAACTCCGAGATTGCGAACCTCTTTAGGCGTGTTAGGCCTTCGTCCTGCTTCTTTCCATCTCTTAGGAACATGAAGAAGCCTGAGGGCTATATTCAGTCCGCAAGTGCGATGGGCCAGGTAGTTTTAATTGTCTTTAGTTTCCATTACTTTGGTCTTTCTGCTGAATAAAGTTAATTCTTTTCTCAGGTTGTTTCTGCCGCCAACGAGCTGGTTACCTCTTTTGAGCAAGATCTCCGTTCTGCTACCCAACCCGAGGAGGTGGAGAGGGCAGCTATGATCATTGCCGACCTTGTCTCTGAAAGGGACGAGCTGCTGAGGAGAATTACTCAGAGCGAGAAGAAGGTGGATGCGGTTACTCTTTTGGAAGGCCAGGTTAAAGACCAAGTTGTTTTGGCCAAGAGATGGGAGGATTCCGCTCGGGAGGCTCAAGTCCGGGTTTCTGTGTTGGAGAAATTAAGTGAGGATTTGAAGGTGGATCTCCGTATTGCCGAGGGGCGAGCTGGAACTGCCTAGGTTGGTTTGCGTTCAGCCAGTTAAAATATAGTGGATTTGAGGGACCATATTGAGAAGGTTACTGAGTACTCAAAGAAACTTGCCAAGAGGTAAAAAGAGATGGTGAAGAAGGCTGAGAAGGTCGCGAGGAGGGAGATATTTGATATGCTCAAATTAATACCCTAACAGTACTAAAGCAACAGTTGTAATATAGTTAGGGATCGAAAACAAGGACTCACAGAAATCACACAATAGATTGTATAGTGTTAAATCAAGCTAAGCAAATAGAATGTAATTGAAAGCAGTGCGTAAATTAAAAGTGTTGTAATTCAATTGGGAGAAATATAGGCTCAGGGTATTTCTCAGAAAATCAATGAATGCAGATAAACTAACTAACATGATTCAGATTTAGCGCGGTTCTTGAACTCAAATCACTAAAGTATAATTAACCAACTGTCGTTGCGAAAACTATCTAAATCTAAATCCTAGGAATTCCAAATCTCTTTGCGAATCCTAAAGTCTAAATCAGCTTTAAAGTTCAGGTTTGATATTTTCACAAATCAATTAAACCAAATCTCTTTGCGAATAATCAATTTGCTCACCTAAGGTTCTATCAGGTAATCAATCGCACTATCGTGCCTAATCAATTATCCTAAGATCTAAGTTCCAGATTCGTCAACCTAGAATTAGCTTTGAACACAACCTAAGGCGAAGAGCTAATTCATATGGTGAATCCTAATTAACCAATCAACCTAGCATTCAGAGAAACCCCTTATGAGAACCCTGAACCTAAAGTGGATCTACTCAGACATGGAGAATGAAACAATCAAAATAACTGAATAAATCATCAAATAAATAATCAGAAAGAGTAAAACAAGGGTTCGAAATTTTCTCTCGGATCAACAGAGTTTCAGACTTGTCTCCCTCTCAATCTCTCTCAAATCTAGAATAAAAATAAGCATTGCCTAAACAGGTGGCTGAAAACCTAATTTATAAGCTAAAACACGTTATGAGCCTTTTCTGTAATTAATAAAGTCTTCTGGACCAAGTTACAGGGTCTTTAAACTTGTAAAATTACGTTTTTCCCTGTCTGCAGTTGGTGTCGGTCGATACTGGACTGGTGTCGGTCGACACCGTACAATGTCGATCGACAGACTGGATTATCTTCACGAAAACTGGCATAACGTTCGATCGCAACGTTGGAATGGCCTCAAACTACTTCCAAATGAAAGCTAATCCATTGATATGTCTTGTGTACAAATTTGAGCTCAATCCATTGGTGGAAAGTTCTTCAACGAATGCCAAAGGTCTGACGTCTCTGCATGACTCTGCTCCTTTTCTCTCAAAATGCTCCAGAATCCTCCAAAAACTCCAATTAAGCTCCAAACGTGTTAAAACCTGTAAAAGACTCAAAAACATCTATAATATAATAAAGACTCGATAAAACAGACTTATATCATGGCTTAAACGTGGTAAAAACCATGATATATCAACTCCCCCAGACTTAGCCTTTGCTTGCCCTCAAGCAAATAGAAGACTAAACCAGAGAAAGAGGTTTGAAAACACGGAGACTCACATGTTCAGGAACCATCGCAAATATCATTTTCCCAAGCACCCAAATGTCACCTAACCAGCTTTCGATCTAACCACCATGTACTTCTCCGTAGACATTCGCAGCTTTTCCAGACTCCACACATTATCTCGCAACATAGTTCAAATAAAGCCCTCATCACCAGTTCCATCGCTGCAGCCAATGTTCAAGAACCTTCTAGATTCTTTACCATACAATATCATGACAAGGAACCACCCTTTTTCTCACTTTTTGTATCACTTTCTCTCCCCCAGACTTATTTCTTATTATGTTCTCTTTTTTTATATTTTCAGCCTTGCATATACATATCAAGGTATGAGACGCGAGTATTGATGGTGTTTGCCACCGAATCCCCGGTTCTTCCCTATCTATGTATCAAAGGTTTAGGCGAATAGTGGTATCACGGGAAATTTTCGTAACCTCGCTGTCAACCTTTGTGTGATCATTCCCTCTTAAGTAGAAGAATGGGATCGCTGGAAATTTTCCTAACCCTCTACTCAGAAGAAAATCATCTCATCTTTTATGCTCTTATTTATCAACTTATAACAGGGGAGAGATATACAATAACTCTAAACACATGGTTTCCTTTATCAGATATGAATGATAAATCAACCTCTTTAAACACTAACCACATTGATGAAGTGCAAAAATTTGGCTCATGCTTCAGAAGAACTCTGCTGGAGACATGGATGTTTTCTAGTCAACTGGTCAGTCCTTGGATTTTTCATTAGTCGATCTAGAGCTGTGATAACCGTGTATTTTACCACTTTAAATCTCATGTTTTCTTTCGTTTTCCTTGTGTTTCGTATAGTTTCTAATATGTATTTGTCGCATTTAGGTCCAAATCGAGTCACATTGCATTTAGGACGTCCTAGGTCGTTTTGTGTTCTTTTTGGTTTGTTAAAGCCTTTCTCAGGTGTTCGGGACTGATTTGGATGAGCGCGGACGGAATGAAACCGCAAAGATTGAAGAAGGAACGTGAGGCCCAGAATTTACACAACCGATCGGTTATAACCGATCGCGGAAAGCGATTCCACGACAAAAGCATGCTCGATCGGTTACTAACCGATCGATGAAACCGATCAACATTTCCACAGGCGATCGGTCATAACCGATCGCCATAACCGATCAACATTGCCTCCGGATTTTCAGCTTGATTTTGGGAACCAACCACTTTTGTAATATAATTTTCAACACTTCTTCTCTTTCTTATGAAATCTAGGCACAAAATAGGAGGATTATCTGCTTCTTTTTACTGTTCTAAGTCAACTTCTTCTCTCTTCTCTCCTCTTTGTTCATGAAGGATTCAAGATCCAAACCATTTTAGTGAAGATTTTCTTACTTTTCTTCCATCAATCTTCTTATTTTTGCTATGTCTTGCTTTTGTTCGGTTTTGTTTTGTGTTTTGACTATGTGTGAGTAGTGTTATTATGGATTGTGGGAATGGTTGATTTAGAGGAGTATGTGATGATCTTTTGATGTTTAGAGCAAGATTATAGAAGTTCTCATGTTTAGAAGTGGTCTTAAAGCTAGGATTGAACTAGCTACTCAATTTCTAGAACCTGTACAGATTACACTTGAGAGAGGTTTGGTAACTGTCTAGAAATTTTCTATTCATGTTTTTGATGCTTAGCAAGACGAGAGTCGTGACAAAGAATCATTAATTGGCTTAAAAGGACTTACGTTTTATGCTTATTGATTCTTCGGTAGCAATTGAGAGATTAGCTAATTTGAATTATCAATGAAGGGTTTAGCATCATGAGAGTGAGTTAAGCCATATTTGTGTGTTCCTTGCCATAGAATAAGCTCAATGAGTGATTAGAAACATCATAAGAAAATCATCGAATACTCGAAATCGCATACCATATCCTACGATCCATATCTAGTCTTCTTGAGTAAATCGAGTTTAGTGTCTTGTCGTCTTTGAATTTGTGTCTTTAAAACTACTTTTGATCATTTCAAGTATCCTGTATTTTTTTTATTCTCTGTTTCTCTTCTTTACTTTTAGTTTGATCGTAATTAGTTCTTTAGACAAAAACCAAAAAACGTTTAGCTTAGCTTGGTTAGTTTCTTGTATTCTTATTGTGTTGTTCTTATTTCCCTGTGGATTAGATCCCAAAGTGCTGCAATGACATGCCATTAGATTGAGGCATTGTGCACAGTGGGTAATTGTGCGGACCGTTAAAATTCTAGTTATCAATTTGGCACCGTTGCCGGGGAAATTAGCAATAGCCATTAGGATTTGGATTCTATCTAAGTCTAAGTATTTTTTTTTATTTTGTTACTAAGTCACTCTGTTTTGTATGCTCTGTTTTTGAAGGTATATGCACACAAGGAGTCAAGGACGAGAGGACTTGCAACCATTTGTGCTAGATATTCGAAGACTCGAAAGAGACAACACAAGAGCAACAAGAGAACGTGCTGAGCACGTTAGGCGTTTAGGCATGGACGCTCAACAAAATGATCCTCCTCCCCAAGGAGAGAACCAACAGCCTCCACCACAAGACGAAGTCCAAGGAGTGGGCGTAAACCCGAGGCAGCCAATCCATCCTCCTAGACAGCCACAAAGGATTGGTGCCTTCGATGAACCTACTACACAAGGAGTTCTAACCGGGATAAGGCCACCGCCGTTTGTCAACAACAACTTCGAAATCAAGTCGAGCCTTATCAACATGGTTCAAAATGCTAAGTTCCATGGCCTGCCGATGGAGAATCCGATTGATCACATCGATCAATTTGACCGCTTATGTGGGACTGTCAAAATGAACGAAATTCCGGAGGACGTTGTTAAGCTGACTCTCTTCCCATTCTCTTTGGGAGATAAGTCTGCTCAATGGGAGAAAGGTGTGATCACTGCCACCATACCAACTTGGGAGGAATGCAAGAAGCAATTCTTGGCGAAGTTTTTCTTGAGGCAAAAGACAGCAAAGCTGAGAAACGACATCACAAGCTTCAAACAAGGAAGCAATGAATCGTTCTATGAAGCATGGGAGAGATTAAAGGGGTACACAAGGGCCTGTCCTCACCATGGAGTCTCCAAAGAAGCACTTCTCGGAATCCTACACCGAGGGGTTCTAGAGAAATACCAATTAGCTTTGAACACGGCAAGCAATGGGAGCTTTGCTAGCCAAGACATCGTTAATGGAGAGATACTAGTTGAGAATCTAGCTCAAAGTGATCAAGGCTATGGAGGTGACTATGATCGAACAGTGAGAGACCCCAATGCAGGAGATTATCGATTCAAGGAGCTCGAGGACAAGTTAGACAAGGTGTTGCTAGCAAATGCAAGATCTGTGCATTATGTGGGAGAATATGACAACAACCAAAGAAGTCAATGTGTGCTGTTAGAAGGTTGCAATGAGATTCAAAAGGAGGTGAACTATATAGGAGGACAAGGAGGCTTTAACCAAAGTCATTATCTTCAAAGGCCT
Organism: Eutrema japonicum; assembly: GCA_030161315.1. NCBI lineage: Eukaryota > Viridiplantae > Streptophyta > Magnoliopsida > Brassicales > Brassicaceae > Eutrema > Eutrema japonicum. The sequence continues at coordinate 36,302,624 of BSQW01000001.1, forward strand.
CAAGGACAAGGTTTTCAACAAGCATTTCAACTGAGGCCAAACAACAACATCCCACCTCAAGGGAACTCTTCGAACCAAGGTGCACAAAATGATGTGCAAAGTATGCTCCAACAAATTTTGGAAGGTCAAGCTAGAGGGCAAATTGAAATCACCAAAAAGATGGTAGATGTCAACAACAAAATTGATGGAGTATACAATGAACTTAACACCAAAATTGAGCACTTGTCAACTCATGTGAAAGGTTTGGAAAACCAGATTTCTCAAGTAGCTTCTACATCCAAGGGACCAAATGGAGTTCTACCGGGTAAGCATGAGACTAACCCCAAGGCTTACTGCGGTATTATCGAGACGGATGAGAATGAGCAGGCAATAGAAGAATTCATCTCTAACCTTCAAGCGGATTTTAATGAAGAACAAGTAGAGAAAAGTGATGTAGTACTTGAGGAAAGCCCTAAGGAAGAGCAAAACGTTTTGAAGAAGATAGAAAAGGTAGAACCTCCCAAGATGGAACCTCCTCCCTATGATCCCAAGATACCATTCCCTCCTCGAGTCTACACAAAAGCGCAAAAGAAAGTTCTATCCAAGTTCAAGAGGATATAAGTCAAATTGGGATCGAAATTCCAATCAATGGGGATATATCTCAAGTTGTTACCAACATGAAGTTCATCAAGGCCATTCTTGCCAACAAGAAGAAAGTAGAGGAGGTGCTGAGATTTTATGAGCCACTAAGTGCACCCACACTAGGGCCTAAATCGATTTCCAAGCCAAGAAAATCGGGTAAATTTACTATACCTTGCTCTTTTGGAGATTCAGATGTTGAAGAAGCCTTGTGTGATTCCGGAGCCAACGTTAATGTGATCTCCCATGAGATGGTGAAAGCTTTGGGGATCAAGGGAATGAAGAAGAACTTGACCACTCTTATGTTTGGGGATTCATCTTCAACATGTACACTAGGCTTCATTGAAGACTACCCTCTAAAGGTTGGAGATTGTTTAATACCAACCGACCTTATGGTTGCGGAAATGGTGCAAAGCTGCAAGGTGCCTCTCGTCTTGGGAAGTCCCTTCCTCCAAACCGCGGGAGCCATCATTGACTTCCCCAATGAGAAGGTGATTCTGAAGAATGTAAATGACAAGGTATCATACCCTATCAAGCATTCCACAACCACTATTTGTGGAACAATCACCCAAGAAGACATCTTAGATGATCATGGTAGTTTTGAAGATGTGTTGGAAGGAGATTGCCTAAATCTCCTATTCGAGGAAGCAAATGTGGGAGATCCAAAGATGAAGTCACCAAAGGTGATTAAGAAAAAGCCTAAAGAAAGCAAGCATCTACATTGCGAGAAGAACTCATCTCCAACTCTCACTTTGAAGCCAATGAGATATGCAAATGGAGAGATTGAGTACAAGGTTAAGTGCAAGGGTATGCCTAAGCCCTTTGTCATGGTGAAAGCGATTCTCACACCATAAATGAAAGAGAAAAGACAAGATGCACTAGAGGAGATGTTGACGAGAGTTCTCATACTTGAGATGCATGAACCATCAAGGACTCCGATTACCAAAAATCTCAAGATCAAACCACCTGATAGAGAAACATGCCATGGAGATGGACCTTTCTCCAAACCGCACTAAAGGACTCAAGAGAATGTCAAGCTTGGAGACATAAAACAAACGCACTTGGGAGGCAATCCCATGTTATCCTTTGTCAATATGTTTATATGTGTGATTTAAGTTTGAATTTTATCTTTGTTTTTGTGTGTTTTCAATTTTACAAGACGTCGGGAGCCGCAGGAGAACGTCCGGAATCAAAGTAGAAAAAATCGCAAAACCGGACAAGCTGGATCGATCACTACGATCGGTTATAACCGATCAGAATGTGAAGTGATCGGTTATGCCGATCGATCATCAAAATGCGACCTGTTACGAAGAAAAATTTGTCCCAGCAATCGGTTACCACGATCGGTTATAACCGATCAAAATCTGTCTCGATCGGTTTCGTCGATCGGTTATAACCGATCGCGAGCTCAGTCAAAGGAATGCTAAAGCTCTTCATTTCCAACTTCAAGGTACCTAACTTAACACCTTGTACATACTTTTTATTTGCATTTTTACTCTTTCTTCAGATTCATTTCACACCGAGACGGTGTGAATTAAGTCCGGGTGAGAGGTCTTTGTCATTTAACGTCATTTTCTCTGTCTTATTTTATATTTTTGAGTCTTGCATTGTACATATTCTATTGCATAGAAAAACCAAAAAAATTCGAAAATTTTCAAAAATACAAAAATATAATGTAGTTTGCATAGTCTCATCTTCATTTTAGGATTGAGTCTAGAAGCATTTAGGACACATTCATATGCATAGGGGACAATGATTAAACACTTGAACTTTGAAAACATTGCCCTTGATAAACATGTTATAATGCTCGAACCACTTTGAAAATTTGGAAAATCCATGCTTTGATCTCTTGGCTTGAATGTCTTTGATTAGGATGAAGCTCGTTGTGATTTGATTCCAACTCTATTTATTTGAACCTAATTTGAACATTAATTGTCTCGCCTAGGGGTTCGAAATGCATTCTCATGGTCTTAATCTATATACTCGAATTTTCTTATCCATTTTACAACTCTTATGCTAATTCGAGTAGCTATCTTCATCTTTAGGATAGTTCCCCACCTCATCACCTAAGCCAATTGTTTCAAACCCATGTTATTTGTGAGTGAGGCCTTTTTCTTGAAAATGCATACAATTGAAAAATCTTGTAAGAAAAAGGAACGACAAGGCTTATCTTCCTTAGATAAATGACTTGGGAATTGGTAGATAGAATGGTTAAGATAAGTTGGAATGAATGGTGAGTGAAAAAAGGGAAATGGTGAGAGAAAATCGGGTGTAGGCTAAAGAAAGAGCCTAAGGTGCGAAAAGAAAAGAGAAAAGAAAGCGATAAACTCTAGGAAAGAAACGTGTATTCAAATTCGTCTAAACTCTATATATATATATAAAAAAGGGAAAAAGAGAATAGAGTTTAGACTAAGAAGAGAAATTCCCCTAGAGTGTTAACAAAAGAAAAGAAATGAGATTGTGAACAATGTGTATATCTAGCCAAAAAGGCTATGGGTTTTATTTACGGGATAAGAGATTTTGAGGCAATGAGCTTGAAACGAGAGATTAGAAAGCTAGGATAGGATGGAAGATAATCTTTGATACATCATTGTTCTATTCCTTCCTTGCTTTTTCTAATTGCCATGCATTACGTTTTTGTGAGAGAAAGTCACCCGGAAAATTTGAACCTCCTCGTACATCGCTTTCTAGCCTTTCTCACCAAAACCGATTGAGAATGTATTAGATTCCCTTATGTGAGACCGCACTTGAAAATATTTAATTGAATTTTAAAGAGTTGGTTGATATGAATGCTTGTGGATTGTAAAGTCTTAGGCACTAAAGCAAAAAATTCAAGTTGCGATAAGTATGGAGAAGTTCGTGAGAGTAGAAGCGATTTTGGCATTATGGCATTTTTACCTAAGGACATTGAGTTGAAAGTTTCATGTGTTTCCTTTTGGATATGAGTCCCCACCTTCAAACCTCTCTTCTTGGCTTACTTTGCTTTATTCGCCTGAGGACAAGCAAAAGGCAAGTCCGGGGGAGTTGATAACCGTGTATTTTACCACTTTAAATCTCATGTTTTCTTTCGTTTTCCTTGTGTTTCGTATAGTTTCTAATATGTATTTGTCGCATTTAGGTCCAAATCGAGTCACATTGCATTTAGGACGTCCTAGGTCGTTTTTTTGTTCTTTTTGGTTTGTTAAAGCCTTTCTCAGGTGTTCGGGACTGATTTGGATGAGCGCGGACGGAAGGAAACAGCAAAGATTGAAGAAGGAACGTGAGGACTGGAATTTACACAACCGATCGGTTATAACCGATCGGTTATAACCGATCGCTGAAAGCGATCCCACGACAAAAGCATGCTCTATCGGTTACTAACCGATCGGTGAAACCGATCAACATTGCCACAGGCGATCGGTCATAACCGATCGCCATAACCGATCAACATTGCCTCCGGATTTTCAGCTTGATCTTGGGAACCAACCACTTTTGTAATATAATTTTCAACACTTCTTCTCTTTCTTATGAACTCTAGGCACGAAAATAGGAGGATTATCTGCTTCTTTTTACTGTTCTAAGTCAACTTCTTCTCTCTTCTCTTCTCTTTGTTCATGAAGGATTCAAGATCCAAACCATTTTAGTGAAGATTTTCTTACTTTTCTTCCATCAATCTTCTTATTTTTGCTATGTCTTGCTTTTGTTCGGTTTTGTTTTGTGTTTTGACTATGTGTGAGTAGTGTTATTATGGATTGTGGGAATGGTTGATTTAGAGGAATAGGTGATGATCTTTTGATGTTTAGAGCAAGATTATAGAAGTTCTCATGTTTAGAAGTGGTCTTAAAGCTAGGATTGAACTAGCTACTCAATTTCTAGAACATGGACAGATTACACTTGAGAGAGGTTTGGTAACTGTCTAGAAGATTTCTATTCATGTTTTTGATGCTTAGCAATACGAGAGTCGTGACTAAGAATCATTAATTGGCTTAAAAGGACTTACGTTTTATGCTTATTGATTCTTCGGTAGCAATTGAGAGATTAGCTAATTTGAATTATCAATGAAGGGTTTAGCATCATGAGAGTGAGTTAAGCCATATGTGTGTGTTCCTTGCCATAGAATAAGCTCAATGAGTGATTAGAAACATCATAAGAAAATCATCGAATACTCGAAATCGCATACCATATCCTACGATCCATATCTAGTCTTCTTGAGTAAATCGAGTTTAGTGTCTTGTCGTCTTTGAATTTGTGTCTTTAAAACTACTTTTGATCATTTCAAGTGTCTTGTATTTTTCTTATTCTCTGTTTCTCTTCTTTACTTTTAGTTTGATCGTAATTAGTTCTTTAGACGAAAACCAAAAAACGTTTAGCTTAGCTTGATTAGTTTCTTGTATTCTTATTGTGTTGTTCTTATTTCCCTGTGGATTCGATCCCAAAGTGCTGCAATGACATGCCATTAGATTGAGGCATTGTGCACAGTGGGTAATTGTGCGGACCGTTAAAAGTCTAGTTATCAAGCTGATCCTGCAACACTGGTCACTCAAGAACAAAATCAAAACAACAATTCAAGCACAGGATCATCATCTCCAACAAGTTTTGACTCAATAAATCGATTTTGACTCGATAAAACAACTGACTCTAAGAAAAACAAACACAATGTCAGCAGACACCTCCCCCAGACTTGAACAACACTATCTCCAGTGTTATCTAGCCTAGAGTAGGTAAAAGAAACAAAAGAAAAGGGTAAAATTGGGAAAAACAAGAAGTTACCTTCCTGGAACATCGAGTATCGATCGACACACAGCCTGGTATCGATCGATACCAGGCTTAAATCGACAGGATGAACTTTTCATTCACGATTGGTGTCGACCGATACCAATGGGGTATCGATCGACACTAGGCGATTTCGAGTTTTGCTCCTTGTTTATCCTGACACAAAATGAAAAATGAAAAGAAAAGACTTATATATATAGACTCACCAGTGGGTTGCCTCCCACCAAGCGCTCGTTTAACGTCAGTAGCTTGACTGTACTGTCGTTCAGGGAGGATAAGAATGAGAGCTTGCACCAAAACAGGCTCCACAACTTGACATTGATATCTTCAGAGTTTTGCTCAACAAACCCTCCACAAACTCTGGCCCTTTTTCCTTCAGCTCCGAAGTAAGAAGTACTCTAGCCTTATAAAATGGTTTCGAGGTTCCTTTGCACTTCACCTTGTACTCAATCGAATCTCCATCGCAGTTCTGAGGGGTTAAAGTGACATGAGGATTCTCGACTCTTTTGCTCTTCACCTTCTTCTTTGTTTCCTTAGCCTTCTTGACAACTTCCTTGGGGATTATGGGCGGTTCAATTGAGATGTCTGTGCCAGTTGGCACGTCAGGAGGCTCTTCCAAAAGATCAACTGCTAGCGACATTTCTGTAACAACCTCGATGCTAGAGACACGTGTGGGAGCACCTCCAGGGGGAATGACATCATAATAGACTCCTCTGTCAATGTAAGAGAAAGAGATTCTCTTATTAGGCGTGTCTATGATTGCGCCAGCAGTAGCCATAAACGGTCGTCCCAGGAGTAAAGGCATACGAGACATTGTACTCATCTCCACAACCTGAAAATCAGTAGGCACCAGACAATCTCCTACTTTGACAAACAAACCATGGACAGTACAGTATGGAAGCGAGGTAGAATCGTTTGCGAATGTGATAGATGTCTTTGAAGATCGAATATCAGCGCCCAACCGTTTTGCAATTGAGCTTGAGATGACATTGACACTAGCCCCTGAGTCAACGAGAAACTCTTTGAACTCAACTCCAGAGATAGAGCATGGGACCACGAATTTCCATGGATCTTCCCTTTGGGTCAACTTTCTCAGTGGAGGTGGTGCACCTCTAGCCTTAATGAAGATTGCCTTAATCTCTTCCTTAGTTTCTCTGCAATCCTTGAAGTGACTTAGCAGAGGACGGGACTCTAGAGCTTCTTCAAAGGACGATTCCTGGGAGATCCTTCGTACCATCTTCTCAAAGCCACGCAGCTGTTTTGGAGAAATGGGGTCTCTGAGGTGTTGAGGAATAGGATTCAGCTCCTTGGGCTTGCGAACTCTTTCTTCGATCAACTCAAGTGTTTTCACAATTTCCGGCTTGATCTGCGAGGGGTATCGATCGACACCAGGTGGGGTATCGATCGATGATATCGCTGTTAAATCGTCCTTGGCAGATACATCATCATCAAAAGGAGGCTCCACAATCAGCTTATCCAGCATAGACTGGCATCTGGCGTCCTCTACCTCCTTCTTAGATCTTCCCAGCAGCTCTGGGATAAGGTATCCTCGGTGTATAGACTCTCTCTGCAACTACTTTAGGCACCACAGTCGAAATCTCAGGTGTCTCCTCAGAAATCGCCTCAGTATCGACCGATACCAATGGGGTATCGATCGATACACAAGTTTTGGAAGTATCCCGTTTCAAAATTGTAACTGGCATCGATCGATACTTGGGGGTATCGATCGATGCTTTGGCGATTTCAGAATCCCAGACGTCATCTTCAACAGCATCATCGAAAATTCCTGCATCAATTCCCTTTTCTACCTCTGCAGTGGCTTCTTTAGCAACTCCTAAGGTGATTGCATTGACGTGTGCTTTTGGATTCTCAGTTTTCCCTGGAAGAAAACCTTCATGCCTCTTCACAGCTGCGGCGGTCTGAGCAACCTGAGTTTCCAACTTCTTATGAGAAAGATTGACAGTTTCAATTTTCCCATTCAGATAGTCAATCTTCCCGTTCAGATCAGTGTACAGATGGTCAATCTTCCCATCGAAATCCACTTGCAGATTTTGTTGTCCCTGGAGAATCTGCTCAAGCATGGATTCCATCTTATTATCCGTAGACTTTGGAGAGATGAGCTGGTACGAAGAATTCCCGTAATTGTGAGTGTTGTTGTTGAAGTTTCGGTTGTTGTTGTACCCAAATTGCTGACCCTGAAATCCACAACCACCAACATAGTTACAATCCTCCACTTCAGCTCCACCGATATTATCGACTCCGTCAGCAAAGTGCACAGTCTTCTTCGACTTCCCACGCAAAATATCCAGCTTCGCTTGAACTTCAGCAATCTGAGACCCATTAATTCTTGCAGCTTGCTTCTTCCTCTCGAAATCAGCATTCTTGGTGCTATTGATAGACGCCAAGTTCTCAATTAGCACAATCGCATCATCTGGATATCTGGTGTTGAAGTTCTCATTACTCGCAGTATCCAAAGCCATCTGGTACCTCCAATCGATCCCTCTGTAGAAAGTACCCATCAGCTGAACCTGATTGAACCCATGGTGCGGACAATCCCTCTGATATGACTTGAAACGAATCCAAGCTGCTTTGAGTGCCTCGATTGGACCTTGAGAAAACTGGGAAATTTTATTCGTGAGCTCTTCAGATCTCGCATCATCATAGAAATTGCACAGGAATGCATTCTTCGTCTCATCCCATGTAGTTAACGAACCAGGAGCCAAATGCTTCAGCCAATAAGCAGCATCCCCACTAAGAGAATATGGGAAAAGTTTGCAGAAAAGGAACTCATTGGGCACTCCATTGTACTTCATACCAGTGACCAAATCCTCGAACTTTCGATATGATCCATGGGATGCTCATAAGGTAGACCATGGAAAGGACTCTGACTCACGAGAGCATAGTACGCAGGCTTCAGCTCGAAGTCATTCCTCTGAAAAGTTGGGATGCGAATCGCAGATCGACTTGCAAATAACTTATTAGGTATGTTATGCTCGCCAAGTGTCCTACCTCGATCACCTGCAGCATTCCCAACGTTGGCGCGCCCACCTGGCGCGACAATCTCAATAACAGCAGCATGGACAACGACGTTTCCAGCTTCATCAAGTCGTTGCCATCTCTCATTGCACACTTGACCCTCTTGGTCTCTCAAGACTCCAGCTTCATCAGCTCTTAATACCACTGGGTTGTTCATCCCTGATGTTTGCTTTGTTTTTCTGTTTGTGCGTACCACAAGTGCTAGCTGTTCCAGTGACAGCTCAACTAGCTGAGTGCTCTTGTTGCTTCTGGTTTCACGAACAGGCATACACCTGAAAACAAAACACTAGACAAGGCACATAAGTAACCAAAAAATACGTTGAGTATCGATCGATACCGGATGGTGTCGATCGATATCAACAAAGGAATCGCCTGAGTATCGACCGATACTAGTGACTATCGATCGATACCGGCGGACTTAGTCGAAACTCGACAGCTAAAATCTAAAGGCGAAATTGAGTCCCCGGCAACGGCGCCAAATTTGATATGCTCAAATTAATACCCTAACAGTACTAAAGCAGCAGTTGTAATATAGATAGGGGTCGAACACAATGACTCACAGAAATCACATAATAGATTGTATAGTGTCAAATCAAGCTAAGAAAATAGGATGTAATTGAAAGTAGTGCGTAAATTAAAAGTGTTGTAATTCAATTGGGAGAAATATAGGCTCAGGGTATTTCTCAGAAAATCAATGAATGCAGATAAACTAACTAACAGGATTCAGATTTAGGGCGGTTCTTGAACTAAAATCACTAAAGTATAATAAACCAATTGTCGTTGCGAAAACTATCTAAATCTAAATCCTAGGAATTCCAATTCTCTTTGCGAATCCTAAAGTTTAAATCAGCTTTAAAGTTCAGGTTTGATATGTTCACAAATCAATTAAACCAAATCTCTTTGCGAATAATCAATTTGCTCACCTAAGGTTCTATCAGGTAATCGATCGCACTGTCGTGCCTAATCAATTATCCTAAGATCTAAGTTCCAGATTCGTCAACCTAGAATTAGTTTTGAACACAACCTAAGGCGAAGAACTAATTCAGATGGTGAATCCTAATTAACCAATCAACCTAGCATTCAGAGAAAACCCTTATGAGAACCCTGAACCTAAAGTGGATCTACTCAGACATGGAGAATGAAACAATCAACATAACTGAATAAATCATCAAATAAATAATCAGAAAGAGTAAAACAAGGGTTCAAAATCTTCTCTCGGATCAACAGAGTTTCAGACTTGTCTCCCTCTCAATCTCTCTCAAATCCAGAATAAAAATAAGCATAGCCTAAACAGGTGGCTGAAAACCTAATTTATAAGCTAAAACACGTTCTGGGCATGTTCTGTAATTAATAAAGTCTTCTGGACCAAGTTGCAGGGTTTTAAACTTGTAAAATCACGTGTTTCCCCGTCTGCAGTTGGTGTCGGTCGATACTGTACTGGTGTCGGTCGGCACCGTAAAGTGTCGATCGACAGACTGGACTGTCTTCACAAAAACTGGCATAACTTTCGATCGCACCGTTGGAATGGCCTCAAACCACTTCCAGATGAAATCTAATCCATTGATATGTCTTGTGTCCAAATTTGAGCTTAATCCATCGGTAGAAAGTTCTTCAACGAATGCTAAACTTCTGACGTCTCTGCATGACTCTGCTCCTTTTCTCCCAAAATGCTCCAGAATCCTCCAAAAACTCCAATTAAGCTCTAAACGTGTTAAAACCTGTAAAAGACTCTAAAAGACTCTATAATAGAATAAAGACTTGATAAAACAGACTTATATCATGGCTTAAACGGGGTAAAAACTATGATATATCAATATCCAAGCAGTATCGCGCAATTCTTTTGGGGATAAAGGATAAATGGGAGAAGAAGAAGATCGAGGTCGATACCGAGACTCGGATTATGGAGTGTAAATCCAATATCCTTCTTCTTGATGACATTATCAACCAGACCATCAATGATTTTGATGCTGAAAAGAAAAGCATCCATGTTGAAAAGCTGAGGTTGGACGCGGAGCTTGCTATCGTCCAAGTATCAGATTTTTCCCTGGGTAAAATTGATATTCCTCAGGTATCCGATGACTTGGTTACGCTGCCTCCTGGGCCAAGCGCACAATTGAATGATCAGATGGACCTTGGTTCTCAGGAGCTTAGGAAGGAGTTCCCGCTGCCCTTGAATCAACCTGCCCGGAGGATAAACCAGCTGAGCCTGCTTGCTAGAGATACCTTTAATATTTTCGCCTTCTGTTGTTCTTTTGAACTTGGTGCCTGGGAAGGCCTTTAAACCTTTTTCTGGTTTGTTTGTTGAACTCGTTTATGCCCTAATGGGCTTTTTGGTTTGAACTCGTGCTCCTTTAAAGAGGCTTTATTTACTTTGATGATTTAAAAATCTTTTATTCATAATTTTTGCCATTTAGAGGTTGTCTTTTTTAGATCAAAGGCGGGTTTTCAGCCAAAGACTCAGGTCATTTAGAGACCTTTCTCCCAGGTCGTTTAGAGACCTTGATCCCAGGTCGTTTAGAGACCTCGGGAGCTGACCAGTCGATTTAAAGACGCAAGGTCGAAGCCGTTTAGAGGCATGCGTGTAACCTAAACAGTTTAGACGTAGAGGTTGTTGTCATATAGAGACTAGAAAGGTTGTGACTCTGCAATTTAGACGCAAAGTCGAGTCGTGCTAGCTAGTAGCACGCTTTAACTCGTAAAGTTGTTCATTTATAGAGTGAAGCTTTTAGCTTGTAAATAGTAGCTGAAAGGTCTCAGGCTGCTTTTAACAGGCTCAAAATAAGAAGATTTTTTATTTTAATAGCTGCACCCTTATGAGGTTGCCTACGTACCCTGAGGAGGGATCAAGCCTTTTTGTAGTTCGATTTTTACAAGTGTCTTTTTAATGATAGCACTTCTTTAAATTCATGGCATTCCATGAGTTCCTTTCTGGTGTATTGTCGTGCATCCTGGCGAGCTTGTATACGCCGCCTTTTACTACCTCGGAGATCCGGTATGGACCTTCCCAGTTGGTGCCTAGTTTTTCAGCGTTCCTTTCCCTTGTGTTTTCGTAGGTTTTTCGTAGGACGAGCTCGCCACTCGAAATCTTCGCTGTTTGACCTTTGAATTATAGTAGCGTGCTGCCGCGTGTTGATAATTTTGAAGAATAACGAGTGCTCGATCTCGGCGTTCATCGATAACATCGAGTTGGTCGAGAAGCATTTCGTTGTTCAGTTCCCCGTTTACGGGACATATGTCTATCCTCAGGCTGGGGACTGCGACCTCAGCGGGAACCACGGCCTCGATTCCATAAGCCAAGGAAAATGGTGTTTCTGAGGTTGCTTTGCGAGGTGAGGTCCGGCAGGCCCACAAGACTCCAGGGAGCTCGTCGGACCATCTTTGCTTTTTAACATCCAGTCGCTTTTTGAGATTGCTCAGTATTAGCTTATTTGATGCCTCGGCCTACCCGTTGCCTTGAGGATAACGTGGGGTCGAGTTTGTTAACCGGATTCCGTAATCTCCGCAGAACTCGAGGAACTGATTTGAGATGAACTGTGAACCGTTGTCGATTACGATCTCGTATGGGACTCCGTGCCGGCAGGCTATGTTTTGCCATACGAATTCATGTACGTGGTTTGCTTTAATTTGCTGGAAAGCTCCTACCTCCACCTATTTGGTGAAGTAGTCAGTGAGGACGAGTAAGAAGCGACACCTTCTTTTTCCCGAGGTTACCATAGGCCCCACTATATCCATTGACCACCTCATAAAGGGGTATGGAGATGAAATGGAAGATAAGTTTTCAGTAGGTTGATGCAACGTGGGAGCATGCCGTTGACATTTGTCGCATGCTTTGGAATGTTCTTCGCAGTCAGCGACCAAGGTGGGCCAAAAGTATCCTTGCCTTTTGATCCTAATGCCTAATGCCCTTCCTCCTGAGCGGCTGCCACACGAGCCTCCGTGTATTTCTGATAATATCGTAAAAGCTTCGAGCCCGTGGACTCATACTAGGTAGGAACCGTTTACACTTCGCTTATAAATGCGGGGGTTGATTATACAATATCTTGAAGCTGTGGTTTTGAGCTTGCGAGCTTCCCACTTGCTAGGGGGAGCCTCTCCCCCCCCCCCTCAATGTATTGTATAATCGCTATTCGCCAGTCAGTTCTCGCAATCATTTTTTCGCAGAGGGTAACATTCCTGGCATCAAGCTGGTCTGGCTCCGGGTCTGCGGCTTCTCCTTCTTCGGGAGGGAGGTCGCCCGTTATTGGAGCTACTATTATATCCAGCTCCATATCGTCATTGTTTATTTCCATTGAATCCTCGATATCCTTATCCATTTTATATGCTTGGTTTTTCAATTCCTTCCACTGGAATTACTCTTTTTACAAGCGGACTCGAGGTTGACGCCAGAGCTGCCAGTGCGTCTGCAATCGTGTTCTCACCTCGCGGTATTCGCGTTAGACTGAAGGCTTCAAATTGTTTGACTAGCTCATGAACTATGGCTAGATAGGATTCATTCCAGCTATCTCTGGCTTCATATTCTCCATGAAACTGACTTGTAATAAGCTGGGAGTCGCTGAACGCATTCAGTTTGCGTATTCCTATTCCAGCTGCGAGTCGGAGACCCGCTATTAAGGCCTCGTACTCGGCTTCGTTGTTCGATGCTGAGAATCCGAGTCTGAAGGACTGTTGCACGACTTCGTTAGTCGGGGATACGAGGTGGATTCCCACACATGCCCCTTGTTTCGAGGAGGCTCAATCGACATAAAGCTGCCAGTTCTCGGCACTCGTTCCGGTCACCTGGCTGTTAGCTATGAGCTCGATAATCAAATCAGCTAGTACTTGTGCTTTGGCGCTTGTCAGAGGTCGATATTCGATATCGTATTCGCTCAACTCGATGGCCCATTTGGCTAGCCTACCAGACTGGCTGGGGCTGTACAATACTGTGCGTAATGGCTGTGTTGTCATTACTATGATAGGGTGTGACTGAAAATACGGCATGAGCTTGCGAGATAAGATTAATACTGCCAGAGCCAGTTTTTCCATTCGTGGGTACCTGGTTTCGGAGTCTACTAAGGATTTGCTCACGTAGTAGATCGGTTTTTGCTCAGCTCGTTCTTCTCTTATGAGGACGCCACTCACTGCGGCCTCGGAGATTGCTACGTATAGGTAAAGTGGCTCACCCTCAATTGGTTTTGACAAAATGGGGGGCTCGGAGAGGTACGCCTTTAGTTGCTTAAAGGCCTCCCCGCACTTGTAATCCCATATGAACTTTTTGTTTCCCTTTAGTAATTGGTAAAAAGGGAGACATTTATCAGTCGACCTGGAAATAAATCGATTTAGCGCAGCAATGAGCCTGTCAGCCTTTGCACCTCTTTTACCGAGCTCGGAGGTTGCATTTCCAAGAACGCACTGATTTGTTTGGGGTTTGCTTCTATTCCTCGTTTAGTTACTATGTGACCTAGGAATTCGCCTGAAGCGACCCCGAAGGTGCATTTTGAAGGATTGAGTTTCATCTCATACTTGTTTAGTAAGGTGAAACATTCCCCCATCTGACTTATGTGATCTTCCTCTTTCATAGATTTGACCAGCATGTCGTCAATGTAGACTTCCATTGACTTAGACTTCCATTGACTTACCCAGGAGGCTGGCAAACATCTTGTTCATAAGTCTTTGGTAGGTTGTTCTCGCGTTTTTAAGGCCAAATGGCATCACCTTATAGCAATACGTTCCTCGTTCCGTTATGAAAGATGTTTTATCTTTTCCCTCAGGGTTCATTTGTATTTGATTATATCCTGAGAATGCATCCATAAAGCTTAGGAGCTGGTGCCCTGCGGTAGCTTCCACCAGCTGCTCGATCTGAGGTAGTGGGAAGCTATCCTTAGGACATGCTTTGTTTAGATCCGTAAAATCAACGCATACTCGCCAGGTGTCGTTTTTCTTCTTTACTACGACCGGATTTGCTAGCCAGTCATGATATTTTACCTCTTTGATGAATCCAACGTTTAGCAACCTGGTGACCTCACTGTTAACAGCCTCGGTCTTGTCAGGTCCTAATTTTCTACGCTTTTGACGTACTGGTTTGTGGTTTGGATCCAAATTGAGCTCATGTGAAATGATGTTTAGATCGATTCCGGGCATATCAGCTATTGTTCATGCGAATGCGCTGGAATTTTCTTTGAGGAATGTTATCAACTGTTCCTTCTGAGATTTGCAGAGTTCGGACCCAATTCCTACTTTTTGGTTAGGATGAGACTCGTTGACCACGATTTTTTCGATAAAGTCTTTACGAGGTCCGATGAAGCCGGGACCACTTTGATGTTCGTGTGTTTTTATACCCGCACCAATTAACCTAATGCGCACACTACCGCAATCATAACGGTATATCGATGTAGCACTTTAGTATCGATCTCACAGAGAATAAAGATTACACATCAAAGATACGAGAAACAAACTAAGCTAAAGCTAGAGCAAAAAAAGTTTTTATACAAAAAGATAGAAGAGAATAAAGAAATCAAAATGTAAGAAAGAAAATAAACGAAAGAAAATAAAAGAAAGAAAATAAAAGAAAGAAAATAAAACACAAAGAGAAAACGTTGGATCAATGCTTAAACAATTAAAGAAACGATTAACAATTAAACAATGAATAATTCAGAAGCATTAAACGCTATCTTAGAACATGGAACACAAACATAAGACTAATCCACTCTCGTGGTATGAATCTCTTCATCGATTACCCGATTAAGCTAAACTCTCGTTTGCAATCAATGATAATCGATGAGCATTAATCACAAGTCCATTTAGTTCACTAAACACATCAAACTACAATTGCCAATTGTGAATGATACGTAAAGCTTGCAAAAGATTTGGTTCAAGCAATTCATCTAACTCCTCTCGGGTGTGAAATGCCTAGGTTCAAGACTCGAATGAATAAACCTAATCTAGCACTAACACCGTTTACTCGAATCTCTTCCCTAAAGCATGGGACGAGACCAAAAATCCTAGGGTGTAACTCTAGTTCGGTTTGTCATGCCAAACTAGAACTACCTAATCTAGGTGCAGTTCTAAACTTCGGTTTACCAAGTCAAGTCTAGCATTAAGAATCAACCTAAGAACCTAAGTGAAAGAATTAACAAAGATCATCCAAAATCACCATCATCAAACCATCAAAACAAATTACTAGTGATGCATAAACATTCAATGCAAATTCATTCTTTAGCAAGGAACACAAGAATAGCTTAACTCACTCTCGTGATGCTAAACCCTTTGTCGATAATTCAAATTAGCTAATCTCTCAATTGCAACCAAATTATCAACAAGCATAAAACGTAAGTTCTTTTTAAGCCAACAATTCACCTTAATCACGATGGCTAACAGTTAAGAATGAAATGCACGTTTAGAAATCTTCTAGACGATCTACCGAACCTCTCTCGAGTGTAAATCGACCATGATCTAGAAATTGAGTGATCAAGTCAACTCTAGCATTAAGATCACTTCTAAACATGTGAACAAATGAGTATCTAAGCCTAAACATCAACAAGCAACCATCAAACCATCCAAATCAAGTCTAATCATGATCCAACAAAAAGCTATTCACAAGAACACCAAGAACATACTAAGAACATGAAGAACATGAAGAACACAAACCCAGAAAATAAAAGTCAACTCACAAAAACAACAAAAATCACAAATCTAAACCAATTAAAAGATAAAAAGAAGAATCAAATAAAGATAATATGAAACAAGAGTGAAGAAATCTTCAAAAGTGTGGATTATACATGAAGATCAACCCAAGAAACTCTAGAGAGAGTTCTTGGGTCGCACACACAAAAATAATGAAGAAGACTTATGTTTTTAATGAGTAAAAGTGACTTAAATACAAAAATGGGCACTAAAAGTGACGGCATCGGTTACGGGTATCGGTTATAACCGATCCCGCTTGTTAAAATTGTGCCATCGGTCTTGTCGATCGGTTAGACGATTTCTGCTTGATAGGTCTTCACTATATTGGCCATAACTCTTGAACCACAGCCCTGAATGACACAAATCCAACGCTCACGCGAAGCTAACTCAATTTTCTATCTTGTTTCCAAATTTGAGATTAAACTGGGTAAGGAAAGGCTTACATCCGACATGATCTTTCAGGTGCTTCGGATTGCCGCTGCATTTTCCGGTAATGACATGTCTTCCGTAAATCAAATGCATCTCGCGAACCGCTGATGAGAATGACATGAAACCACTTCCATTAGAAATCTAACGCAATTTCGAATAACTTTCGTGAAGAGCTCCCAGTCTAACGCAAAGGGCAAGGTGTTCTTCTGGTTGGATATTTCAGGCACATGTCTTGATCAGGAAATCTTGATCGGTTATCGGGATCGGTTATAAACCGATCCGATGTGTATTTTGCTCCTCTTTCGATCTTCCTTCGAACTCCAAGTGTCTCCTTTGATCCAAGCTGCTCCAAGCACTCCTAAACACCTGAAAAAGGCTCCAGCAAGCCAAAAACGACATAAAACTATCTAGGATTTCTAAAATGCAAGTTAAAACTAAATGAGACTCAAATGCATGAAAAGATCCCAAAACTATACAAAGTGGGATTAAAACCTATGAAAACAAAGTTCTAAAAACAAGTAAAATATGGTGTTATCAACTCCACCGGACTTGCCTTTTGCTTGTCCGCAAGCAAACAAGAAAAGACAAACCGAAAGAGAGGTTTTTGAAGAGTGGGAATTCAAAACCAAAAGACATGTCAAAGCAATCAAAGTGGAGAGTCTATGCCCAAGATAATACCAAGACATTGCAAAAACGTATCTCAATTATGACTCTAACTTCTTTAGACTTATCGCAACTCCTAATATTTTCTCTTAACAACAATGCCTCATGCCTACAAGTTCTCTTCTCAACCAACCCTCACATTCATTTGATCTTTCTAAAGGTGCGGTCTCACAAATGGGCAAGTGATCAAGTCCAATCGGTTTGGAAGAAAAGGCATTTGGCACTAGTAAATGTGAGTGCAAGGAGGTTCATTCTCTTTTTGGGTGACTTACTCTCAAGAAAAAGGAATGCTATATGTTATGCAAAAGCAAGGAAGACTAGAAACAATTTATGCATACAAAGTTAAGCTCACATTGGTCTACCCTCCTAGCAAAGCATTCTACCCAAATGGTGATTCCATTTCCTATTCTTATCTTATTTCCTTGAAGCTCATTAAACCCCCAAAGCCCTTTTGGCTAAATCAAAACTCCCTTTTAACTCCCTTTTCTTTTCCAAACACCAAACTCTTAGAGACAATTTTTTATTCGACCCATTTCTTTTCTTTTCACTCTCCCTAAACTTGTTATTCTTTCTCTTTTTTCAAACATGGAGAGTGTATTTTTTTTCTTTTCCTAGGGTCTTTCTTTTAAGCTCTTCTCTAGAGTTTGCTTTTTCAACCATTTCTCATCTCATATTTCGTAAGTTCATGTTCCCCAATCTCAATACCATTCAATCCATTGATCCCCATCTTAATGCTAGCCTCTTCTCTTTGAACAACAATGACTAGCTAAAAATGAAAGCTAACCTTTGTCGTTTCCGATACTTACAAGATTTTACACACAATAGCATATCAAGAAAAGGCCTCACTCAATCAAACAACGAGGGGTGGAAAGAAAACGGTTAAGGTGAAAGGTAGGGAACCATTCTAAAAATGAAAATGGCCACTCGGGTTATTATAGAGAGTGGTAAAAGTAGATAAGATAACCCGAATGTTTTCTTTGAACCATGGTTATGTATCACAAGCCCATAAGCAAGAATATTATATTCATTTAAGTCCAATTATCAAGGGGTTGATTTCAAATTAAACAAGTATTTACAAGACAAAAAGTTAAGAGTAGAGAGATCAAAGTACGAAGTTTTCAAGTCGTTTGAAATCGTTTAAGCAATATAAAACCATTATCGAGAGCATCACAATGAAAGCTTATCATACATGTTTTATGAACTCCCATGCACATGAATGCAACTTATGTCATCTAGATATGAGTAGCTAATTCAATTCTAGAATGAACAATGGTGCAATGCAAACTACATGATATTTTTTTGGATTTTTGAATTTTTTTTGGATTTTTTGTGTTTTTCTATGCAATAGAATATGTACAATGCAATGACTCAAAGAAATCAAAACAAAACAACTAAAAGAGAATTAGTAACAGTTTCCTCCCCCGGACTTACTTATCACTGTCTCGGTGAGAAAGTAAAACCGAGAAATAAAACATAATACGAGAAATAAAACAAAAAAAATGAAATGTATATACAAAAAGAATGTTAGAGGTACCTTGGAGTGGAGTGTGTGGATTCAAAATGAGGAGGTTTGGCTCGTTAAGCTCACCGGTTTTTGGCCGTTTCGATCCGTTCCATATTTCCCCCTATTTATTCCTAGAAAACTTGAAAATAAAATTTATCAAACAATAAAAACCATAAAACAAGAAGTAAATGATAACATTGCTTGTTTTATGTCTCTAGCATTGACAAGGGATAGGATTGGGGGAGTCCCCAATGGCGCATTTAACGTCTCTAGCTTGACGGTTTTTTTTTTTTTACTTACCTGGGCACGGGATCTGTTATAACCGATCTGAGTAACCGATCGATGAAGATCTTGATCGGTTATAACAGATCGGAGTAACCGATTGCTGAAGCCATTTTTTCATCGTAACCGATCGCATTTTCGTGACCGATCGGCGTAACCGATCACATCAAATTCTGATCTGTTATAACCGATCGGAGTGATCGATCCAGCTTGTTTTTTTTTTTTTGATTCCGGACTATCTCATGCGAATACCGATGCCCTGTAACATCAAAACACACTAAAACATAGATTAAATCAAGCTTAAAACAAACATATAAACATATATACAAAGGATAGAATTGGGGGAGTCCCCAATAGCGCGTTTAACGTCGCTAGCTTGACGGTTGCGTCCTCTTATTCACTCTCTCCTTGAATGTTTCCTTTACTCCTAGTTTCGAACCTAAGAGATCAAGATCACAAGAAAAGGGAAAAGATTAGCAACAAAAGAAAATAAAAGGCTCTAGACTTAAAATGAATCCTAACTCTAATGGCAATCATTCATTCCCCGGCAACGGCGCCAAATTGATGTTCGTGTGTTTTTATACCCGCACCAATTAACCTAATGCGCACACTACCGCAATCATAACGGTATGTCGATGTAGCACTTTAGGATCGATCCCACAGAGAATAAAGATTGCACATCAAAGATACGAGAAACACTAAGCTAGAGCAAAAACGTTTTTATACAAAAAGATAGAAGAGAAGAAAGAAATCAAAATGTAAGAAAGAAAATAAACTAAAGAAAATAAAAGAAAGAAAATAAAACACAAAGAGAAAACGTTTGATCAATGCTTAAACAATCAAAGAGACGATTAACAATTAAACAATGAATAATTTGGAAGCATTAAACGCTATCTTAGAACATGGAACACAAACATAAGACTAATCCACTCTCGTGGTATCAATCTCTTCATTGAATACCCGATTAAGCTAAACTCTCGTTTGCAATCAATGATAATTGATGTTCGTGTGTTTTTATACCCGCACCAATTAACCTAATGCGCACACTACCGCAATCATAACGGTATGTCGATGTAGCACTTTAGGATCGATCCCACAGAGAATAAAGATTACACATTAAAGATACGAGAAACAAACTAAGCTAGAGCAAAAACGTTTTTATACAAAAAGATAGAAGAGAAGAAAGAAATCAAAATGTAAGAAAGAAAATAAACGAAAGAAAATAAAAGAAAGAAAATAAAACACAAAGAGAAAACGTTTGATCAATGCTTAAACAATTAAAGAGACGATTAACTATTAAACAATGAATAATTCGGAAGCATTAAACGCTATCTTAGAACATGGAACACAAACATAAGACTAATCCACTCTCGTGATATCAATCTCTTCATCGATTACCCAATTAAGCTAAACTCTCGTTTTCAATCAATGATAATCGATGAGCATTAATCACAAGTCCATTTAGTTCACTAAACACATCAAACTACAATTGCCAATTGTGAATGATACGTAAAGCTCGCAAAAGATTCGGTTCAAGCAATTCATCTAACTCCTCTCGGGTGTGAAATGCCTAGGTTCAAGACTCGAATGAATAAACCTAATCTAGCACTAACACCGTTTACTCGAATCTCTTCCCTAAAGCATGGGACGAGACCAAAAATCCTAGGGTGTAACTCTAGTTCGGTTTGTCATGCCAAACTAGAACTACCTAATCTAGGTGCAGTTCTAAACTTCGGTTTACCAAGTCAAGTCTAGCATTAAGAATCAACCTAAGAACCTAAGTGAAAGAATTAACAAAGATCATCCAAAATCACCATCATCAAACCATCAAGACAAATTACTAGTGATGCATAAACATTCAATGCAAATTCATTCTTTAGCAAGGAACACAAGAATAGCTTAACTCACTCTCGTGATGCTAAACCCTTTGTTGATAATTCAAATTAGCTAATCTCTCAATTGCAACCAAATTATCAACAAGCATAAAACGTAAGTACATTTTAAGCCAACAATTCACCTTAATCACGATGGCTAACGGTTAAGAATGAAAAGCACGTTTAGAAATCTTCTAGACGATCTACCGAACCTCTCTCGAGTGTAAATCGACCATGATCTAGAAATTGAGTGATCAAGTCAACTCTAGCATTAAGATCACTTCTAAACATGTGAACAAATGAGTATCTAAGCCTAAACATCAACAAGCAACCATCAGACCATCTAAATCAAGTCTAATCATGATCCAACAAAAAGCTATTCACAAGAACACCAAGAACATACTAAGAACATGAAGAACATGAAGAACACAAACCCAGAAAATAAAAGTCAACTCACAAAAACAACAAAAATCACAAATCTAAACCGATTAAAAGATAAAAGAAGAATCAAATAAAGATAATATGAAACAAGAGTGAAGAAATCTTCAAAAGTGTGGATTATACATGAAGATCAACACAAGAAACTCTAGAGAGAGTTCTTGGGTCGCACACACAAAAATAATGAAGAAGACTTATGTTTTTAATGAGTAAAAGTGACTTAAATACAAAAATGGGCACTAAAAGTGACGGCATCGGTTACGGGGATCGGTTATAACCGATCCCGCTTGTTAAAATTGTGCCATCGGTCTTGTCGATCGGTTAGACGATTTCTGCTTGACAGGTCTTCACTATATTGGCCATAACTCTTGAACCACAGCCCTGAATGACACGAATCCAACGCTCACGCGAAGCTAACTCAATTTTCTATCTTGTGTCCAAATTTGAGATTAAACTGGAAATGGAAAGGCTTCCATCCGACATGATCTTTCAGCTACTTCGGATTGCCGCTGCATTTTCCGGTAATGACATGTCTTCCGTAAATCAAACGCATCTCGCGAACCGCTGATGATAATGACATGAAACCACTTCCATTAGAAAGCTAACTCAATTTCGAATAACTTACGTGAAGAGCTCACAGTATAATGCAAAGGGCAAGGTGTTCTTCTGGTTGGATCTTTCAGGCACATGTCTTGATCAGGAAATCTTGATCGGTTATCGGGATCGGTTATAAACCGATCCGATGTGTATTTTGCTTCTTTTGCTCCTCTTTCGATCTTCCTTCGATCTTCCTTCGAACTCCAAGTGTCTCCTTTGATCCAAGCTGCTCCAAGCACTCCTAAACACCTGAAAAAAGCTCCAGCAAGCCAAAAACGACACAAAACTATCTAGGACTTCTAAAATGCAAGTTAAAACTAAATGAGACTCAAATGCATGAAAATATCCCAAAACTATACAAAGTGGGATTAAAACCTATGAAAAAAAAATCCTAAAAACAAGTAAAATATGGTGTTATCACACTTTTCTTTTTAACTAGGTGGTATGCAAGCTCATCTTTTCGTTGTAGTTGGTATATAGTACTTTCCTTAGCGATCTGGAAACCTGCCAAGTAGCACATTATGGATTCCTTTTGACTCCCCTTTATTGTTGCGATCCCAATCTGGTATATCCATTTCCCTAAGGACGCTTAGGAGGATGAGTTCTACAGAGCTCCCCGTGTCTACGAGCATTTTAGTGAGCTCATATTCACCTACTTCTAGCATGATGAGGAGAGCATCATCATGTGGAGAATCTAGCTCAACGGCCTCGCTTTCCTAGAACGAAATTTGTGTGTCAGGCCCCTTGAATGGGGTCCTGTCACGTGTGTCGGTGTTTACCCTTCGTTGATGTTTCTTAGTTGAGTTTACGGAGTTGCGACATAGCTGGGATCCTCCATGAATAAAGTTAATTATTTTCTTTGTGTGGGGGGAGGCAGATCTGTTTCCCTGCCTTTGGGGGGATCTCGCCTCGTCGGGTCCTCGGCTGAACGTTCCCGCTTACGATTATCCTCGGATGGGCGATCCCGCCTTTCATCGTCTCGAGCTGGGTAATAATTCTTCCTCGGAGGAGGCTTTTCCAGCTCGATTTTACCCAGCTCTCCTGCTGCGAATTTGGCGGTGAGCTGCTTCTTCACCTCATGGCACTCCTCGGTCGTGTGGCCCTTGATTTTGTGGAAAGCGCACCACTTGTTGGGATCGTAAGGTTTGAATATATTACGATGTGAGCTTCCCACTGAGTACGAGTGTATCCCCTGACTTTGTCTCTGATCTTGGGAATCCTTTTTCTCGGATTTTTTAGGTCCTTGGGAGTTGGTTATCTGAGCTTGCTTAGTCGAGGTTGCGGATGCATGCTGCTTTGGTTGAGCTGCACTCGCTTCTTCGAGGATAATCCAGCTCGAAGCGCGATGTAATGCATCATCTAGTGATACGGGCTCCCGAACTGTGAGCTCCTCAAAGAATTTTGAAGTTTTTAGCAATCCATTTTGGAGAGATTTCAGGGCCGTTGGATTATGCAGATCAGCAATTTTTGCTTTGACAGCTTTAACGCTGTCAATATACGCTCGCAATGAGTCGCCTGGTTTTTGAGTGAGTACCCACATATCGGCCTCCGAGATCTCGATCTGGATAAATACTGAATATTGCTTCAAGAATGCCGCTTGAAGTTGGGTGAAGTTTTCAATCGGATTTGGTTTCAGGGAGGTGAACCACTCTAAGGTCGAATCCGTTAGATTTTCGGCCAAGAAGCGGTAGCGCGCTGACTCGAGGTCGCCCCCGAGTAGTCGTACCCTCGAAAAGACGAATTTGAAATTTCTCACGAATGCCTTGGGATCGGTTTCTCCGTTATACCTAGGAAATCGGATATTCCTGACATCGCCGAGCTGAGGGCTCGCGATTCGCGAGGTGAATGGGGTCTGATTGACTTCATCAATCACTATGTCTATATCAGGTGCTGAGCTTAGAGCATCGTGGACCTGCGATCTCATCCGCTGTAGTTCGGCGTTCGTTTCTTTGCAATATTTCTTGATTGATTCGAACCCATGTGAGCTGTCGGATCCCAAGTTATTTTCGTTATTGCTCGGGAAGCGGAGCAAGGATTCTCCGGCAGGCTGGGAATGGTTGCTGCCACCGGGATTATCCCGAGGTTCGACCTCATTTACGTTCTCAGAGCGATCCTGACCGATTAGTAGATTTGAGGTCAGGTATACTCCTGGTAAGGTCGCAATTGGCGTAATTTCTCCTTCCGCGATCTGGGTCGTGGAAGGAGTGAATATGGGGTCCGATATCATCGAGTGGAACCGTGAGGCGGCGGCTGAGCCGACCATCCTGCTGGTCGAAGCATTGATATCAGAAAAGTTTAGTCTTGTCACCGGTGGAGGTGGGAATGGCAATCGTCCCTGTCCAGGGGCAAAAAGGGATTGTGTCCCAGGTGGGAGGGCAAACCGCACGATGGTGCCTGCCCGAGCCGCTCTTTCGAGGTCATCCTGGCGTGCTGCCATTGAGCGATTCTGCTCTATGAGGCACGATATCAGGTTCCGGATCTCAGCTATTTGATCTGGAACCGATTGATTCAAGGCTGCAGGTCCCGAAAGTTTAGCAGTATTGTCGGTCCCAGTCGAGACATTCGCTCCCGAGGTGGTAATGGGAACGTTTGTTGTTCCATCCAGGTCTGTCGGAGCGATGTCGTCAGAATGGGTTAGCGGGATGGAGGTGTTTATAAATCCGGATGAAGTAGTGACTACTGCACTTGTTGTGTCCGCCATTATCTTCTTTCGAGTGATTAGTTTTGTAGGTTACACGGAGGAAGTTGTTTTGCTCTTCCCCACATACGGCGCCAAATTGTGAGAACAGAATCTCACAACCTCAATCCTTGGTTTTTCAGGTTGTATGTTTTCGAGAGTGACTTGGAATTGCTTAGAAAAAAATGAGAGAAATGTGTATATTATTGCCAAGAATTCGATATCTCTTACAGTGAAGTTCCCCTTCGAACTTATACAAGTTTAAAAATACAAACTTCTCAATCTCATTCAAAACGTCGAGTTGAATTTGTGATCTTCGATTAAATGCTCAGCTTGATTCTGGGGAGAACACATTTAATGTATTTGACCTGCTTGCTGCGAGCTCCTTTTCCCAACGATTTCCCCCTTTCCTGCGTACTCGACTCTTTCCCAGCTCGCAGACCTGCTCTACGAGGCTTTTCAGTAAAATAGACTTGATTCTTAGCCTACTTAATCAAGCTGGACTTTGAGTGTGGAATTTGGATCCAACATATTGTACATAATGTATGGAGTTTCAAATAGTTGGTTTCGTATAGTACTAGGCAGAACTTCTGCCGCAGAAGACGCCAGTATGTTGTGTTGAATCATTTGAGATTATTAGTGTTTTTCTTTTGTTCTCTCGAAAATAATAAACCTACTCGTGACTCACTGCTTCTTCTTTTTTAAATCCATTAACTGGTGAATTCTCCGAGGTGATAAAAACAAAATTATTTAACTTTCTTGTCTCTTCGACAAACACGTGGCACTTTATGCTCGCCGATAACACTGATATTTACACGTGTGTAACGTGTGTTGTGTCCGAAAGAAAAATCTGGTGCCCTCCTCAATTCCTTTAATTTTTATTCTATTTATATTTATATAGAGTCATTAATGTCAGTCACATCATTCACACATTCTAACATTCTCTCCCAAGTACAAGCGCGAGAGAGAGAATACCAGAAACCATGCCGATTAGCGGGAGAGTTTTGATGCCGGTCACCGCCGCTCCGATTATCTTAGCCATCGTTTGCTTTTTCTTCTGGTCATGGATCATCGAACCAGACCATTTAAAGGGCACGAAACACGTCCTCCAAGTGGCTAAGACCATTCCTCTCCCCGGCGATGGACCAGAGAGCTTAGAATTTGATTCACAAGGTGAGGGACCTTACGTAGGTGTCACCGACGGTCGCATCCTCAAATGGCGCGGCGAAGAACACGGTTCGGTCGATTTCGCATACACTTCTCCTCACAGGTTTTAGTTTTAAACCAAAAACTACAAAACAGAGGAAGCACC
This sequence comes from Eutrema japonicum, assembly GCA_030161315.1. Classification (NCBI taxonomy): domain Eukaryota; kingdom Viridiplantae; phylum Streptophyta; class Magnoliopsida; order Brassicales; family Brassicaceae; genus Eutrema; species Eutrema japonicum. The sequence goes on from BSQW01000001.1 coordinate 36,328,465, forward strand.
AAGAATGATGATTTTGAGCGGAAGAAGCTAGCTGTAGCATGGATGGTTCACAGATTGATGATGTTCAAGCTAAGTTGGATTCTATGCACAATCTTCTTATTGACAAGCAAACGAAGGCTGTTCACTTTGCTGAAGATGTCGAGGTGTTCAACGATGATGAAGTGGAGGATGTTAACTACATTGGTGGTTCTGGTTTTCAAGGTCAGAGGAATCAATTCAACAACAACCGAAACTTCAACAACAACTCTCAACAAGGAGGTTCGAATCAGTTTGGTCAGAGATCATCTCAGAACAGTGGGTATACGAGGACATATGGAAACTCATCTTATCAGCCCATACCTGCTAAGCTTCCAGATAGCAAGATCGAGTCTATGTTTGAACAACTGATTCAAGGACAGCAGAAGCTCACAGTGAATCTCAACGGAAAGATAGATGATGTGTACAAAGATCTGAGTGGAAGGATCGATGCTCTCGATACTCATTAGAAGATGCTGGAAACGCAGGTAGCTCAGACTGCAGCAGCTGTCAAGGGAAAGACGACTCAGGCACAGAACGCATACGTCAATGCAATCACCTTGAGAGGTGCAGGAAATCTCGAAAACCTTGTCAAAGGTGATTCCGAACCTGACTTGTCAGTATCAATCGATACCACTGCTGATATCGAACGATACCAACCTGAAGAACTGACGCATGAGCCTTGTGTCGATCGACACCAACCTTGTATTGATCGACACCCCTCGGAGGCTGAACCAGAGATCGTGAAAAAACCAGAGATGAACAAGGAACGTGTCTACAAGCCTAAGGTACCATACCCTCGATTACCCAGACACCTTAGAGACCCCATTTCTCCAAAGCAGCTGTTTGACTTTGAGAAGATGGTACGAAGAATTCCACACACACTGACTTTTGAAGAAGCTCTAGAGTACCGCCCTCTTTATAGTCACTTCCGAGATTGCAGAGACACTGAGGACGAGATTAAGGCACTTTTCATCAAGGTCAGAAGTACACCGCTTCCACTGAAGCAGTTGACTAAGAGGGAAGACCCAGAGAAATTTTCAGTTCCATGCTCTATCTCCGGAGTTGAATTCAAAGAATCTCTGGTTGATTCAGGGTCTAGCGTCAATGTCATGTCAAAGGCACTTGCAGAGAAGCTGAAAATCGATGACATAAGATCTACTAATATGGCTCTTACATTCGCGAACTCTTCCACATCGGTCCCATATGGTACAATCCCTGATCTGATGGTTAAGGTAGGAGACTGTCTAGTTCCTACTGATTTTCAGGTTGTGGAGATGCATGCAAGGTCTAGCACACCTCTGATTCTTGGAAGACCGTTCATGGCTACGGCTGGTGCAGTTATGGACACGCCCATTAAGAGAATCTCGTTCTCGTACATTGACGAATAGGTCTCCTACGAAGTCATCCCCTCTAGAAGAGCTCCCACACATATATCTTGCATCCTCGTTGGTGCAGGAGAAACATTGATGGTTGATCTTTTGGAAGAGCCTCATGATGAGCCAACTGTCATAGAAGTTCTGGATCGTCCTCCTATCATCACCAAGAAGGTCATCAAAAAGACTAAGGCAAAGGAGGTAAAGAACAAAAGAATCGAGAGTACTACACATGTAACCTTAATCCCTCATAAATGCGATGGAGATTCGATCGAATATAAGGTGAAATGCAAAGGAACCTCAAGGCCATTTTCTAAGGCTAGAATTCTTCTTACTCCGGAGCTGAAAGAGAAAGGACAAGAGGTTGTGGAGAACATGTTGCGCAACACTCTGAACCTGGAGATGTCAAGTTGTGGAGCCTGTTTTGCTGCAAGCTCTCATCTTATTCCGGACTGATTGTCCGTACAGTCAAGCTCGTGACGTAAAACAAGGGCTGAGTGGGAGGCAACCCACTTGTAAGTCTGTACATATGAATCTTTTATTTTTCTAGTTTTTGTTTTGTGTTTCGTTGTGACACGTGAATCAGATTCGGAGGTCCCGTATCGATCGATACCACTTGGTATCGGTCGATACCCGTCGTTAAACATACACATTCTGGACCGACCTCCGTGTGGCGACTAAGTCATTCCACACCCTCAGTATCGATCGACACCACATTGGTATCGATCAATACTCCTTGCGCAGGTAAGTTTCCGTATAAACCCTACGGTTTTTCCTTTCTTCTCCCACCGCCTCCATCGCTTGATATATATACCGCAACTCTCTCTCTCAAAATCACAAATCTTCGTTTCTCAATGGATTTGAGTGATTTTTGTGTCTATCCTGCTCGGATTTTCGTGTCTCATTCTCTCACTCAATCTCGCGATCTACAAGGTATGAAACACAAATTTTCATCTTTTCAATCCGTGAACCAAGGTTGGATTTTTGATTTTTGGACTCTTAGAACTTGTTTTGCTTGATGATTATCACTTGATTAGTGTGTTCTAGGCCTAGTCGAATCTTGCATTATACTTATTTACCCTTGGTTTGCACTCTTGGAATTTTCGGATTTGTGTTTTTCGTCGTGATGCTCGATGTCTATTTGAGTATCGATCGATACCACATTGGTATCGGTCGATACTGACTATTCACTTGGCCGCGATTGCAATACTTGAGAGAGATGTTGGATTTATGTTGTGTTTTGTTTCTTAATGATGCAGATGGGACCTTGGAAGAAAGCACGCACTGATACCGCATCCAGCTCTAACCCACCAGAGAAAGAGTACCAGTTGGGTGCTCGAGTCGAGTTCTTCCATGACGGGGTTTGGACACCAGGATCGGTTATCACTTGTCTTACCAAGAACCGCTACAAGGTTCAGACCGCCAATTCTACCTACTTTATATTGGTTTTCAGCACCAACTTACGCTACGCACCATCCGAGGCTCCTACACCTTCATCACATGTGCCTTCTCATGCAACAGTTCGATTTCCATGGCCTAAGATCAGTGAAAATTCTAGGATACGTTTGAGGGATGATTACGAGGGGTCAGATAAGGAGATTACGGAAAGCACAGCTTGCACTCACAGGCCTATTTCCGAGGAATGGGACGATTTCGACTCAATCTTCTACAACGCATGGCAGGAGGTTGATGTGCGTCCCACTCGTTTTCTTGATACGCATACTATGAGGAACTTGGGCTTTGACAGGGAGCTTGGTGAACTAATCCGCAAGATCGGATTGGGAACAATACATATGCGGTAGTATGACCTGTACCCAGACTTGGTTCGCCAGTTCCTTGCTTCCGTCCGCGTCTACTACACTGGTGCATCTCCTGTGACTACACAGCAGGGTGTTCTTACTTTTCTGATTTGCGGTGTGCGGTATAGGATATCTTTTCAGGAGCTCTGCGATATCTATGGGTTTCCCTGGGACTTCTCTATAGGTGCGAGTTTCATCGCAAGTTCATGGATGTTGAGGCGTCCTGGTCTCACTTTGGGCATGGAGTCTATGACAGCAAGACCACTACACAGATGGATGTGCGTCATCCTGTCCTACGCTACCTTGTGAGGATCCTGAGAAATACTCTGTTGTGTAAGATGGAACCAAACAATATGAGAGTTGTTGAACTGATTGTTCTGTCTATTGGGATTGGAGATCTCATTTCTGATGAGGCATATGAGTGGCCTGAGTTGGACCTCGCGGTCAACTTAGGTGCCGTATTCGCACACCACTTGGAGTCGCTGAAGGTGAAGCCTTTCACAGGACGCATCAAGACTTCTAGGACTGCAGGTCGTCCGAAGATTGAAACGGTGGGCAGCCTTCTCACTCCCATTTTTCTGCACCTAGGAATCAGCACCACTAGTTGCTCGATCGTGACTTCCTGCGAGCTCATGGACGAGGCGCACTTGGAGCACCTGCGTTGGCTGAAGCCTCACAGGCGTTGGGTTTTCAGCACTTCTGTTGGGGACTATCTGGTTCAGCTCCCCAACACCGATCTGACAGACATAGGCGGTGACCCTGCTCAGCTACTTTTCGCACCTGCTTCAGCTGACATGGAGCCTGCACCGGTGACTCGACGTCGAGGCTCAGCTACTAGAGCACAGCCACCTGCATCTGCCCTTCTGGGGGTCAACCGCAACACGAGCCATCTCCCATTGTTGCTGCGTTTTCTCTTCCTCCACCACCTGAGATGGAGATGGACCCTTTTCAGAGATACGTAGTCACGAGTCTGCAGACGATCTGGACTGCTATTTCTCGCTGCCGCTGCATGACTGACATGGACGCTGGTCCTTCACCACGTTCACCGCGCACGCCCACTGACGTTGGACCATCTGGCACTGCTGGCGATGACTCTGACGCCACTGAGGAGGATTAGTCCTCTTTCTATCTGATTATCACGTTTGTTTTTCTTTTCTTTTTCTTTTCTTCTTTTTATTTTCATTTGAACTATTGTGTCTTTTATGTTTTTGGACATGTGATTTATGCTTCTATGATATTTTGTTGCACCTAACTTGTGTTTGAGTGGTCTAACAGTGCTTACATTTAACACATGGATCGTTTGACACATTTTTGGAGCTCCATCTGACCTTAGACACTGAAAATGAATTACATGTGTCGACCAATACTTGGTGTTGATCGATACCCTATTGGTATCGTTCGACACCCTAAGCGAGTGAGAAAAGTTCATCATGTCGACTTAAGCCTGGTATCGCTCGATACTAGGCCGTGTGTCGGTCGATACTTGATGTTCCAGCACGGTAACTTCTTGTTTTTCATAGTTCCATTTCGTTCTTTTGTTTTCTTTCACCAACTCTAGGCTATATAACACTGGGGACAGTGTTGTTCAAGTCTGGGGGAGGTAGTCGCTGTCTTTGTTTTTGTTTTTCTTAGAGTCAGTCGTTTTTGAGTCATTCGTTGTTTTATTGAGTCAAGATTTTGTTGGAGACTGTGATCTTTTTCTTGAATCTATTGATTTGACCTTGCTTCTAAGTGACCATTGTTACAGAATCAGTTCTAGATCGACTAATAAAAAATCCAAAGGCTGACCAGTTAACTAGAAGACACTCATGTTTCCAGCAAAGTTCTTTAAAGCCTGAGCCAAATGTTTGCACTTCTTCGATGTGGTTAGTATCCATAGAACTTGATTCATCATTCGTATCTGACAAAGGAACCCACGTGTTTAAAGTAATGGTACTTCTCCCCCTGTTACAAGTTAATTAATAAGATGCATTAAAAGATGAAATGATTTTCTTCTGAGTAGAGGGTTAGGAAAATTTCCAACGATCACATTATTCTACTTCAGAGGAGATGATCACACAAAGGTGAAAGCGAGGTTAGGAAAATTTCATGTGATGCCATTATTCGCCTACACCTTTGATTACTTTTGAGGGAATAACAGGGGATTTGATGGCAAACACCATCAATACTCGCGTCTCAAACCTTAATATGTATATGCAAGAAACATAATAAGAAATAAGTCTGGGGGAGAGAAAATAATACCAGAAAGTGTGAAAAAAGGGTGGTTCCTTGTCATGATATTGTATGGAAAAAAATCTAGAAGGTTCTTGGTATTAATCACATCGATGAAACTGGCGAGGATGGCTTGATTGAACAATGCTGTGAAATAATGTGTGTAGTCTGGGAAACTGCGAATGTCTACGGAGAAGTACATGGTGGTTAGATTTGGAGCTGGTTAGGTGATATGTGGAGCACTAAGGAAACTGGTCATTGCAATGTTTCATGAACAGGTGAGTCTTTACGTTTTCAAACCTCTTTCTCTGGTTTAGTCTTCTATTTGCTTGAGGGCACGCAAAGGCTAAGTCTGGGGGAGTTGATATATCATAGTTTGTACCCCGTTTAAGCCATGATATAAGTCCGTTTTATAGAGTCTTTCTACTATTTTGTAGTCTTTTAGAGTCTTTTACAGGTTTTAGCACGTTTGGAGCATAATTGGAGATATTGGAGTTTTCTGGAGCATTTTGGAGCAAAGCAACGTTCGTGTAGCTGAGTACCCGATTTGAAGCCTCAGTATCGATCGATACTGACTAGTATCGGTCGATACTCATCGAAGCAGACACGACCCGTGATTTTAATGAAGAGTTGAAGAATTGCAAAATGGCCCAGAAGACTTTATTATTTACAAGAAGCCTCAAAACGTGATTTAGGTTATTTAATAGGATTTACAGCCACTTTCAAGGTGGGGAATTCTAAGTTTTATTTTACTTTGGTTTTGTGAGAGAGTTTTTGAATGGAGACAAGTCTGAAACTATGTTCGTCCGAGAGAAGATTTCGAACCCTCTTGTTACTCTATATATTTTATCTAGATGATTTATTCAAACATGTTTATTGCTTCAATTTACATGTCTGAGTAGATCTCTTGTTAGGTTTAGGGTTCTCATAAGGGTTTTCTTTGAATGCTAGATTGATTATTTATTAGGATTCACCATCTGAATTAATTCTTCGCCATAGGTTGTTTGCAAAGATAATTCTGGATTGATCACCTAGAACATAGATCTTAGGATAATTGATTAGGCACAAAAGTGCGATTAATTACCTGATAGAACCTAAGGTGAGCAAAATAATTATTCGCAAAGAGATTTGGTATAGTTGTTTTGTGAACAAATCAAACCTGATTTAAAAGCTGATTTAGACTTTAGGATTCGCAAAGAGATTTGGAATTCCTAGGACTTTAGTGATTTGAGTTCAAGAACCGCGCAAAATCTGAATCCTGACTAGTTAGTTTATCTGCATTCATTGATTTCCTGAGAAATACCCTGAACCTATCTTTCTCCAATCGAATTTACAACCATTTTAATTTACGTTCTGTTTTCAATATCATTGATCGTTTAGCTTTATTCTCATCTATATAATATATTGTGTGTCTCTGTGAGTCCTTGTGTTCGACCCCTACTTTACTGCAACTACTGCTTAGTACTTTTAGGGTATTAATTTGAGCATATCAAAGGGCAAAGACAAGGAATCCTTGTCTAATGAAGAGCTAGAAGAAGATCTACAAGAAGAGTTAAAGAAGTGGGAGGAAGATCAACAAGTCGTGCTTAGTCTCCTTCAATCTTCTCTAGACAAGTCTATCTTGGAAGCTTACTCCTATTGTGAGACCCCAAAGGATCTATGGGAGACTCTCAAGGGGGTGTATGGAAATACATCAAATCTAAGCCGAATCTTTGCGATTAAGAAATCTATCAATGACCTTCATCAAGATGGCAAGGAGTTCACCGACCACCTTGGGAAGTTCCAAACTCTATGGTCCGAGCTAGAGATGCTTAGACCATTAACTCCGGATGTGAAGATCCTCAATGAGAGGCGTGATCAAGACAAGGTATTTGGCCTTCTCCTCACCTTGGACCCGATCTATAATGATCTCATCAAGCATATCCTTAGAGATGACAAGTTGCCAAACCTTGAAAAGGTGTGTAACCGATTGGTCTCTTTGGAGGCAAAACCGAGCTTGTGACAGCCAACAAAGGAGTCTACAAGCATGATAGGCATGACAAGAGTAGTGCAAAGTCTTGTGAGCATTTGATATATCATGGTTTTTACCCCTTTTAAGCCATTATATAAGTCCGTTTTATAGAGTCTTTCTAGTATTTTGTAGTCCTTTAGAGTCTTTTACAGGTTTTAGCACGTTTGGAGCATAATTGGAAATATTGGATCTTTCTGGAGCAGTTTGGAGCAAAGCTGAAGTTCGTGTTGCTGAGTACCCGATTTCACGTCGAGCATCGATCGATACCCCCTTGGTATCGATCGATACCCATCACAGCAAGACACGACCCGCGACTTTAATGAAGAGTTGAAGAATTGCAACTTGGTCCAGAAGTCTTTAATAATTACAAGAAGCCCCAAAACGTGATTTAGGTTATTTATAGGATTTTTACAACCACTTTGTTGGCTATGCTTTATTTTTGCTACTTTTGATTCTGCTTTGGTTTTTGGAGAGACAACATTGAACTCCTGTGTTTTATTGATTTCTTTGATGATCTATTCAATCATGTTGCTTTTATTCTCCATGTCTGAGTAGATCCACTTTAGGTTCAGGATTCTCATAAGGGTTTTCTCTGAATGCTAGGTTGATTAGTTTATTAGGATTCACCATCTGAATTAGTTCTTCGCTTAGGTTGTGTTCAAAGCTTGTTCTAGAGTAGCTACCTAGAATATAGATCTTAGGATAATTGATTAGGCACGACAGTGCGAATAATTACCTGATAGAACCTAAGGTGATCAAATTGATTATTCGCAAAGAGATTTGGTTTATTTGATTTGTGAACATATCAAACATGAAATTAAAGCTGACTTATTCTTAGGAATTTGCAAAGAAATTTGGGATTCTGAAGTTTAGATTTAGATAGTTTTCGCAACGACAGTTGGTTAATTATACTTTAGTGATTTGAGTTCAAAAACCGTGCTAAATCTGAATCATGTTAATTAGTTTATCTGCATTCATTGATTTCCTGAGAAATACCATGGGCCTATATTTTCCTCCATCGAATTTACAATCCTTTTACTGTTTACTGCCTTTTGTTTCATCTGATTTGCTTAGCTTGATTCGATACTATATAATCTATTGTGCGTTTTCTCTGAGTCTTTGTGGTTCGACCCCTAGCTATACTGCAGCAACTGCTTTAGTACTTTTTAGGATATTAATTTGAGCATATCAAATTTGGCGCCGTTGCCGGGGTCTCAATTTCACCTTTAGATTTTAGCTATCGAGTTTCGACTAAGTTCGTCGGTATCGATCGATACTCACTAGTATCGGTCGATACTCAGGCGATTCCTTTATTGATATCGATCGACACCATCCGGTATCGATAGATACTCAACGTATTTTTTTTTGGTTACTTACGTGCCTTGTCTAGTGTTTTGTTTTCAGGTGTATGCATGTTCGTGAAACCAGAAGCAACAAGAGCACTCAGCTAGTTGAACTGTCACTGGAATAGCTAGCGCTTGTGGAACGCAAAAACAGAAAGACAAAGCAAACATCAGGGATGAACAACCCAGTGGTATTAAGAGCTGATGAAGCTGGAGTCTTGAGAGACCAAGAGGGTCATGTGTGCAATGAAGGAGGGAAGCGACTTGATGAATCTAGAAACGTCGTTGTCCCTGCTGCTGTTATTGAGATTGTCGTGCCAGTTGGGCGCGCCAACGTTGGGAATGCTGCAGGTGATCGAGTTAGGACACTTGGCGAGAACAACAGACCTGATCTGTTCTATGCCAATCGATCTGTGATTCGCATCCCAACTTTTCAGAGGAATGACTTTGAGCTGAAGCTTGCGTACTACGCTCTTGTGAGTCAGAATCCTTTCCATGGCCTATCTCATGAACATCCCAAGGATCATATCGAGAGGTTCGAAGATTTGGTCACTGGTATGAAGTAAAATGGAGTGCCCAATGAGTTCCTCTTCTGCAAACTTTTCCCATATTCTCTTAGTGGGGATGCTGCTTATTGGCTGAAGCAGTTGGCTCCTGGTTCGCTAACTACATGGGATGAGACGAAGAATGCATTCCTGTGCAATTTCTATGATGATGCGAGATCCGAAGAGCTCAGAAACAAAATTTCTCAATTTTCTCAAGGTCTAACAGAGGTACTCAAGGCTGCTTGGATTCGCTTCAAATCATATCAGAGAGATTGTCCGCACCATGGGTTCAATCAGGTTCAGCTGCTGGGCACTTTCTACAGAGGGATCGATTGGAGGTACCATATGGCTCTGGATACTGCGAGTAATGGGAACTTCAACACCAGATATCCAGATGATGCGGTCATGCTGATTGAGAACTTGGCGTCTAGCAATAGCACCAAGAATGCTGATTTCGAGCGGAAGAAGCAAGCTGGAGGAATTGATGGATAGCAGATTGTTGCAGTTCAAGCCAAGCTGGATATTTTGATTGGGAAGTCGAAGAATGATGTACACTTTGCTGATGGAGTCAATAATATCGGTGGAGATGAACTAGTAGATTGTAATTACGTTGGTGGTTCTGGATTTCAGGGTCAGCAATTTGGGTACAACAACAACCGGAACTTCAGCAACAACACTCGCAATTACGGGAATTTTTCGTACCAACCCATCTCTCCAAAGTCTACGGATAATAAGATGGAATCCATGCTTGAGCAGATTCTTCAGGGACAGCAAAAACTGCAAGTGGATTTCAATGGGAAGATTGACCATCTGTACACTGATCTAAACGGGAAGATTGACTATCTGAATGGGAAAATTGAAACTGTCAACCTTTCTCAGAGGAAGCTGGAAACTCAGGTTACTCAGACCGCCGCAGCTGTGAAGAGGCAGGAAGGTTTTCTTCCAGGGAGAACTGAAAATCCAAGAGCACACGTCAATGCGATCTCCTCAAGTGCAGAAAATTCCTATGAGGATCCTGAAATCGCCAAAGCATCGATCGATACCCCCAAGTGTCGATCGATGCCATTTACAATTTTGAAACGAGATACTTCCAAAACCCGTGTATCGATCGATACCCCATTGGTATCGGTCGATACTGAGGCGATTTCTGAGGAGACACCTGAGATTTCGAATGTGGTGCCTAAAGTAGTTGCAGAGAGAGTCTATATACCGAGGATACCTTATCCCAGAGCTGCTGGGAAGACTAAGAAGGAGGTAGAGGACGCCAAATGCCAGGCTATGCTGGATAAGCTGATTGTAGAGCTTCCTCTTGATGATGATATATCTGCCAAGGACGATTCAACAGCAATAGCATCGATCGATACCCCACCTGGTGCCGATCGATACCCCTCGCAGATCAAGCCGGAAATTGTGATAACACCTGAGTTGATCGAAGAAAGAGTTCGCAAGCCCAAGAAGCAGAATCCTATTCTTCAACACCTCAGAAATCCCATTTCTCCAAAGCAGCTGTGTGGCTTTGAAAAGATGGTACGAAGAATCTCCAATGAATTGTCCTTTGAAGAAGCTCTAGAGTCCCGTCCTCTTCTAAGTCACTTCAAAGATTGCAGAGAAACTAAGGAAGAGATTAAGGCACTCTTCATTAAGGCTAGAGGTGCACCACCTCCACTGAGATAGTTGACCCAAAGGGAAGACCCAGGGAAATTCGCGGTACCATGCTCTATCTCTGGAGTTGAGTTAAAAGAGTCTCTCGTTGACTCAGGGGCTAGTGTCAATGTCATGTCAAGGGCAATTGCAGAGCGGTTGGAGGCTGATATCCGATCTCCCAAGACATCTATCACATTCGCGAACGATTCCACCTCACTTCCATAGGGTACAATCTCTGATTTGATGGTCAAAGTAGGAGATTGTCTAGTGCCCACTAATTTTCAGGTTGTGGAGATGAGCGAACGATCTGAGGTGCCTTTGCTCCTGGGACGACCGTTTATGGCTACTGCTGGCGCAATCATAGACACGCCTAATAAGAGAATCTTTTTCTCTTACATTGACGGAGGGGTCTATTATGATGTCATTCCCCCTGGAGGTGTTCCAACACGTGTCTCTAGCATAGAGGTTGTTACAGAAAAGTCGCTAGCAGTTGATCTTTTAGAAGAGACTCCTGACGTGCCTACTGGCACAGACGTCTAGATTGAACCGCCCATCATCCCCAAGGAAGCTGTCAAGAAGGCTAAGGCAACAAAGAAGAAGGTGAAAAGCAAAAGAGTCGAGAATCCCCATGTCACTTTGACCCCTCAGAACTATGATGGAAATTCGATTGAGTACAAGGTGAAGTGCAAAGGAGCCTTGAAACCATTTTTTAAGGCTAGAGAACTTCTTACTTCGGAGCTAAAGGAAAAATGGCAAGAGTTTGTGGAAGGCATGTTGAGCAGAACTCTGAAGCTAGCAATGTCAAGTTGTGGAGCCTGTTTTGGTACAAGCTCTCATTCTTATCCTGCCTGAACGGCAGTACAGTCAAGCTACTGACATTAAACGAGCGCTTAGTGGGAGGCAACCCACTGGTGAGTATGTTTTTTAGTCTTTTTCTTTTTCAATTTTTGTTTTGTATTTGTGTCAGAATGAACGAGGAGCAAAACTCAAAATCACCTCAGTGTCGATCGATACCCTGTTGGTATCGATCGATACCCTACGCGAATGGAAAAGTTCATCAAGTCGATTTAAGCCTGGTATCGATCGATACCAAGCTGTGTGTCGATCGATACTCGATGTTCCAGCAAGGTAACTTCTTGTTTTTCCCAATTTTGTTATGTTCTTTTGTTTTCTTTCACTGACTCTAGGTTAGATAACACTGGGGACAGTGTTGTTCAAGTCTGGGGGAGGTGTCTGCTGACATTGTGTTTGTTTTTCTTAGAGTCGGTCGTTTTATCGAGTCAAAATCGATTTATTGAGTCAAAACTTGTTGGAGATGATGATCATGTACTTGAACCTATTGATGTGATTTTGTTTTTGAGTGCACAGTGTTACAGGATCAGTTCTAGGTCGACTAATGGAAAATCCAAAGACTAACCAGTTGACTAAAAAATATCCATGTCTCCAGCAGAGTTCTTCTGAAGCCTGAGCCAAATTTTTGCACTTCATCAATGTGGTTAGTGTTTAAAGAGCTTGATTCATCATTCATATCTGATAAAGGAACCCATGTTTTTAGAGTTATGGTATCTCTCTCCCCTGTTATAAGTTGATAAATAAGAGCATAAAATATGAGATGATTTTCTTCTGAGTAGAGGGCTAGGAAAATTTCCAACGATCCCATTATTATACTTAAGAGGGAATGATCACACAAAGGTTGAAAGCGAGGTTAGAAAAATTTCCTGTGATACCACTATTCGCCTAAACCTTTGATACATAGATAGGGAAGAACCGGGGATTCGGTGGCAAATACCATCAATACTCGCGTCTCATACCTTGATTTGTATATGCAAAGCTGAAAATAAAAGAAAGAGCATAATAAAAAATAAGTCTGGGGGAGAGAAAGTGATACAAAAAGTGTGAAATTGGATGATTCCTTGTCATGATATTGCATGGTTAAGAATCTAGAAGGTTCTTGAACATTGGCTGCAGCGATGAAACTGGCGATGAGGGTTTTATTTGAAATATGTTGCGAGATAATGTGTGGAGTATGGAAAAACTGCGAATGTCTACGGAGAAGTACATGGTGGTTAGATCGAAAGCTGGTTAGGTGACATTTGGGTACTTGTGAAAAGGATCTCTGCGATGGTTCATGAACAGGTGAGTCTCCGTGTTTTCAAACCTCTTTCTCTGGTTTAGTCTTCTATTTGCTTGAGGGCAAGCAAAGGCTAAGTCTGGGGGAGTTGATATATCATGGTTTTTACCCTTTTTAAGCCATGATATAAGTCCGTTTTATAGAGTCTTTCTAGTATTTTGTAGTCCTTTAGAGTCTTTTACAGGTTTTAGCACGTTTGGAGCATAATTGAAAATATTGGAGCTTTCTGGAGCAGTTTGGAGCAAATCTAAAGTTCGTGTTGCTGAGTACCCGATTTCACGTCGAGCATTGATCGATACCCCCTTGGTATCGATCGACACCCATCGCAGCAAGACACGACCCGCGACTTTAATGAAGAGTTGAAGAATTGCAACTTGGTCCAGAAGTCTTTAATCATTACAAGAAGCCCCAAAACGTGATTTAGGTTATTTATAGGATTTTTACAGCCACTTTGTTGGCTATGCTTTATTTTTGCTACTTTTGATTCTGCTTTGGTTTTTGGAGAGACAACTCTGAACTCCTGTGTTTTATTGATTTCTTTGTTGATCTATTCAATCATGTTGCTTTTATTCTCCATGTCTGAGTAGATCCACTTTAGGTTCAGGATTCTCATAAGGGTTTTCTCTGAATGCTAGGTTGATTAGTTTATTAGGATTCACCATCTGAATTAGTTCTTCGCTTAGGTTGTGTTCAAAGCTTGTTCTAGAGTAGCTACCTAGAATATAGATCTTAGGATAATTGATTAGGCACGACAGTGCGATTAATTACCTGATAGAACCTAAGGTGAGCAAATTGATTATTCGCAAAGAGATTTAGTTTATTTGATTTGTGAACATATCAAACCTGAAATTAAAGCTGATTTATTCTTAGGAATTTGCAAAGAAATTTGGGATTCTGAAGTTTAGATTTAGATAGTTTTCGCAACGACAGTTGGTTAATTATACTTTAGTGATTTAAGTTCAAGAACCGTGCTAAATCTGAATCCTGTTAATTAGTTTATCTGCATTCATTGATTTCCTAAGAAATACCTTGGGCCTATATTTTCCTCCATCGAATTTACAATCCTTTTACTGTTTACTGCCTTTTGTTTCATCTGATTTGCTTAGCTTGATTCGATACTATATAATCTATTGTGCGTTTTCTCTGAGTCTTTGTGGTTCGACCCCTAGCTATACTGCAGCAACTGCTTTAGTACTTTTTAGGGTATTAATTTGAGCATATCAGCATTGCAAGCTCCCCGGCCACTCTAAGGATAAGTGTTGGACTCTTCATCCTCACTTAAAGCCAGAAGGATACAAAAGACCACCAAGAGCAAACGTTTCTCAAGGTGATGAAGTTAAGCAAGCAAGTACATCCACACCTCAAGGAGGAGCAGCCATGATAGCCTCCGTGGACTATGTGAGGAAGAGTGACTTTGAAGCTTTCATCAAAGCATTCCAAACCCACAACTCCGGTATCACTCTCTATTCTCATAAACCCAGTAGTAAACTTGTTGTAGATTCGGGTGCTTCTCATCATATGATTAGTAACTCTAAGATTTTAGATAAGATTGAACCAGCTATGGGTAGGGTAGAGATTGTTAATGGTGATGGAATCCTTATAGAAGGAAAATGAAACTTAAAACTATTTAACAAGAAAAGTGAAACATTGTATGTTCCTAGGTTTAAATCCAACTTAATATCAGTTAAGAGAACTACTAAAGACCTTAATTTCTATGTTATTTTTGGTCCTAATGATGTTCATTTTCAGGATATTGAAAGTGGCAAGTTACTTGGGAAAGGTGGATCCAAAGATGAACTTTATATTCTCGAAGAGCCACCACAAAATTCGGATGCTTTATCTTTTAATTCTTGTTATGTAGCTAATGTAGATGCAATTTGGCATGCTAGACTAGGCCATCCTCATGGAAGAGCACTTGAATTAATGTGGCCTAATATATCGTTTGATCACACTAGTTGTGAGGCATGTATTCTTGGCAAACATTGCAAAGTTGTGTTTCCTAAATCTTCTACTATCTATGAGCATTGTTTTGATTTGGTACATTCGGATGTGTGGACCTCTCCTTGCATGTCTAGGGATAGAAACAAGTACTTTGTGACCTTTATAGATGAGAAATCAAAGTATACTTGGATCACATTACTACCATCTAAGGATAGAGTGTTTGAGTCATTCATCAACTTTCAAACCTATGTGACTAACCAATACAATGCCAAGATAAAAGTGTTTAGGTCCGACAAAGGAGGAGAATACACAAGCGCTAGATTCAAAGAGCACCTAGCTAAGCATGGCATTCTACACTAAACAAGTTGCCCTCACACACCACAACAAAATGGAGTGGCGGAGAGGAAGAATAGGCACCTTATGGAAGTGGCTAGATCAATGATGTTCCACACAAATGTGCCAAAGAGTTATTGGGGAGATGCGGTTCTAGCTTCAGGCTACCTTATCAACCGAACTCTGACAAAAGTCCTAAAGGACATATCACCATTTGAGGTACTTGACAACTCTAAACCATATGTTGAACACTTACGCGTCTTTGGTTGTGTGTGCTTTGTTTATGTACCAGGTGAACAAAGAAACAAATTAGAGGCCAAGAGCACCAAATGCATCTTCCTTGGATATTCAGCCACTCAAAAGGGTTACAAGTGCTTTGATCCGATCAACAATTGACTCCTTGTGTCTAGAGATGTCAAGTTCATTGAAGGACAAGGATATTATGATAAGAATGATTGGGAAGGTCTAAAGGATCTCTCAAGGTCACTGTCGGACCTAGCTACAAGTTTGAGGTTCTTACTTGATCATTTGGGAAATGATGAACCACCAAGGCAAGAAAATGCAAATGAGAATGAATCTAACATTAACTCAAATGAAGAAAAATCAATCCCAACTATACCACAAGATCATTAGTATGATCAAGAGTGGGAGACGTCCCAAGATCAAGCTCAAGAGCAAGGGGAGTTGGGTATGGAAGAAAATGTGCTTACACCACAAGAAGAAGTGGAAGAGGTGATCGAGGAAGTGGCTCAACCACTGAGAAGAAGCACTAGGCCCACGTTTCCCTCCAAATGGGTGGATAATCAGGTATATTACAACAATGAAGTCGTGGCTCACCCAATTCAAGCAACTTGTTCTATTGCCCTTTTGCCAACCGACCATCAAGCATTCCTTGGGAAGATTGAGCAAAATCGAGTTCCCAAGACGTATGAAGAGGCTAAAGATGAGAAGGTTTGGGTTGATGCAATTGGAGATGAAAGGGGAGCTATGGAAAGGAATCACACTTGGGATGTAGAAGACCTTCCAAAAAGAAAGAAGGCGGTTAGCTCCAAGTGTGTATTCACCATCAAGTACAAGAGTAATGGTGATATAGAGAGGTACAAGGCACGCTTGGTGGCTAGAGGTTTCACCCAAACATATGGAGAAGACTACACAGACACATTTGCTCTGGTGGCTAAGTTACACACCGTGGGGGTAGTTTTATCCTTGGCAACCAATCTGTCTTGGGATCTTTGGCAAATGGATGTTAAAAATACATTTCTTCAAGGAGAACTTGAAGAAGAAGTCTACATGACACCTCCACCCGGTCTTGAAGACCTATGTGCACCCCACCCGGCCAAGTCTTGAGATTAAGGAAGGCTATATATGGGTTGAAGCAATCTCCAAGAGCATGGTACCACAAGCTTAGCTCTACACTCACCAATCATGGCTTTAGGAAATCCCATTCGGATCACACCTTGTTCACTCTAAGAAGTGATAAAGGCCTTGTTGTGGTTCTTGTGTATGTGGATGACCTTATCATAACCGGTGATGATAAATGGGGTATCCAATCCACCAAGGCCCTCCTCAACACCACATTTGATATCAAGGGTCTTGGAGAGTTGAAGTATTTCCTTGGGCTTGAAGTGTGTAGATCACCGAATGGCTTGTTCATTTCTCAAAGGAAATACACACTTGATCTCTTGAGTGAAACTGGAAAACATGGCTCAAAACCAGCCAAGACTCCACTTGAAGATGGCTACAAGGTCAATAGAAAGGGGGAGAAATCGGATGAGAAGTTTAAGGATGTCTCTCAATATAGAAGATTTGTGGGAAAATTGATATATCTCACCCTTACGAGGCCGGATATATGTTTTGCAGTCAACCAAGTGAGTCAACATATGCAAGAACTCACGGTTTATCATTGGTCTATGGTGGAAATGATACTTAGATATCTCAAAGGAAGCCCTGGCCAAGGTATATGGATGGGAAGGAGTGGTAACACCGAGATTGTTGGATATTGTGATGCGGATTGGGCTGGTGATAGAATAGATCAAAAGTCTACAACCGGTTATTGTACCTTTATCGGAGGAAACTTGGTGACTTGGAAGACAAAGAAGCAAAAGGTTGTATCTTGCTCAAGTGCGGAAGCGGAATATAGAGCTATGAGGAATCTAACTAGTGAATTAACTTGGCTCAAATCTCTTCTTAAAGACTTTGGTATTGAGCAAGAAGGACCGATCACCATGCATTGTGATAACCAAGCCGCGATCCACATTGCCACTAACTCAGTGTTCCATGAAATAACCAAGCATATTGAGATTGATTATCACAAGGTTCGTGAGAAGATTGAAGAATGAGTTATCATGCCATGTTACACAAAGAGTGAAGACCAATTGGCGGATATCTTCACAAAAGCCGCAAGTCTAAAGTTTTGCAACAACATCAATGGCAAACTAGGACTGGTGGACCTTACACACCCTTGATCTCATGTTCCCTAATCCATGGACTTCACACTCTTTTTTCCTTAACATGGTTTTGTCCCAAGTGGTTTTCTATGTTAAGGTTTTTAATGAGGTGATGTTCTTGGGTTTTCAAGCTTAGCCTTTTATTGTCTCTACGGCTAAGCTTGAGGGGGAGTATTGACCAAGGAAAAGTGAAGCAAGCCACTGTGTCGACGACACAGTCGTCAACACCGAATCTTCAAGAACTTGAGTAAGTGAAACTGTGTCGAAGACACAGCCGTCAACACAGAATCTTCAGGAACTTGAGTAAGTGACAGTTTTGTCGACACACTCGTCAACACAGGACAAAAGCTCATGTGATTAATTCTCCCCAACCACTTTCTCACCAACGACTCTTTCTCTTCCTCCAACGGATCTTTTATTCAAGATTCAGATTTGATGTACTCTCTTTGTAACTCTATAAAGAGAAACAATATGACAAAATAGAATATACTTTTGAGACTTATTCTCTCCACATTCTCTCTAATCTCTCTCTAATTCCCTTAATACTCAGTCTAATACATGATATATCATGGTTTTTACCCCGTTTAAGCCATGATATAAGTTCGTTTTATCGAGTCTTTCTACTATTTTGTAGTGTTTTAGAGTCTTTTACAGGTTTTAGCACGTTTGGAGCATAATTGGAGATATTGGAGCTTTCTGGAGCATTTTGGAGCAAAGCAACGTTCGTGTAGCTGAGTACCCGTTTTGAAGTCTCAGTGTCGATCGATACTGGCTAGTATCGGTCGATACTCATCGAAGCAGATACGACCCGCGACTTTAATGAAGAGTTGAAGAATTGCAAAATTGCCCTGAAGACTTTATTATTTACAAGAAGTCCCAAAACGTTATTTAGGTTATTTAATAGGATTTTACAGCCACTTTCAGGCAAGATGCTTTGTTCTAAGCATTAATTTACTTTGGTTTTGTGAGAGAGCTTTTGAAGGGAGACGAGTCTGAAACTCTGTTCGTCCGAGAGAAGATTTCGAACCCTCTTGTTACTATTTCTATTTTATTTGATGATTTATTCAAACATGTTTATTGTTTCAATTTTTATGTCTGAGTAAATCTCTTGTTAGGTTTAGGGTTCTCATAAGGGTTATCTCTGAATGTTAGATTGATTAGTTATTAGGATTCACTATCTGATTTAGTTCTTCACCATAGATTGTTTGCAAAGCTAATTCTAGATTGATCACCTAGAACTTAGATCTTATGATAATTGATTAGGCGCGAGAGTGCGATTAATTATCTGATAGAACCTAAGGTGAGCAAAATAACTATTCTCAAAGAGATTTGGTTTAGTTGTTTTGTGAACAAATCAAACATGATTTAAAAGCTGATTTAGACTTTAGGATTCGCAAAGAGATTTGGAATTCCTAAGATTTAGATTTAGATAGTTTTCGCAACGAGAGTTGGTTAATTATATCTTAGTGATTTGAGTTCAAGAACCGCGCTAAATCTGAATCTTGACTAGTTAGTTTATCTGCATTCATTGATTTCCTGAGAAGTACCATGAACCTATCTTTCTCCAATCGAATTTACAACCGTTTTAATTTACGTTTTGCTTTCAATATCATTGATCGTTTAGCTTAATTCTCACCTATATAATATATTGTGTGTCTCTGTGAGTCCTTGTGTTCGACCCCTACTTTACTGCAACTACTGCTTAGTACTTTTAGGGTATTAATTTGAGCATATCAATACACTTAAATTCTAACAGTAAATAGTAAGACTTGATAGTCGAAGCTCTATGATGGCAAATAATCAGAGTCATAAACAAACGTCATCAATAATGAGTGGTACAATATATCCTTTGGAACTCGAAGGCACATAAGAAGTAAGGTAAGAGGATTTTTAATCGTCAGGTAGAAGAAGTAAGGTAAGAGGATTTTTAATCGTCACAAAGAAGTGAGAAAATAGCATAGATTGGTTTTACGCAAAATCCTCACAAAGAAGTGAGAAAATAGCATAGATTGGTTTTACGCTGACGTGGATACCTTAAAGAGTCTCAAATAGTTGCTTTCATTTAGTATTAGGGGTTATTCCGCGTTACGCGCGGATTGGTTTATAAACATGTTGTAACTTAAGTAATATGTTTGACTCTCGACTATTTTCTACCCACTAAACAATATTTGTATCTAATGTCTTCATAAACACTTTAGGCATCTATAAAAAAGAAATGGGAAGTTAATATATTTTATTTATGTGGAATTCTCTAAAATTTGAAAAACATTTAGTTTTTTCTAATTAATTGTGTAATAAAGTTTGCATTTTTTGTTTTATTGCAAGATTTTTTCATGAGAAGTAATAAAATGGTGTAATATTTTGCCCATGTGATTGTTAATAGCGGTGCTCATATTTCTCCTAATTTTTAAAACATGTATATTTCAAATATAACTGAATAAAAACTCATTTGTATAAAAATGGTTGAGATATTAAAAAAAGAAAAGAAATGAGGTATCAAAAGATTTAAAACATACACAACCCAAATGTGAGCGAGTTGGATAAATTTTCAAAATTAAAATATTTCTGATATTTTGGTTAATTGTTTGTGTAAAGTTTTATGGATAATTTCCGAGCTAGTTTGGCTATTCATTGTAAAATGGTTAAATCGGTTATGGATAATTCGTATATTTCTCTAAAACAATCTTGGGTAGTCCAAAACTTTTTGAATAGATATGGATTGCCTATAACCAAAATTAATTGGTGATTTGGGTTGGACCGAGATGTAGACCCATAATGAAAGGTGCACTGATACTCTAATTAGAATTTAGAACCTTCATTATCCGTGATTTTCAGAATTGGAAATTCAGTTTAATACTTTAATTGTTGAAGTACACCTTTGAAAAGTCGATTTCGTTCATCAGACAGATCGAACCAAAATTCAGCTGTGTTTAGCAAAAAACCAGAAAACGAATGTCCCAGAAAAACCATTTAAGAACCGGAAAATCCGGTTTATAGTTTCAGTCACTTGTCTTTTAAAGACCATCTAAACCGAACCGAACTAAAAAGTCCTAACCCGATTTACCACCGCGCGTAGTATATATATATATATATATATATATATATATATATATGTTTTTTTTTTTGAACATCTATATATATATATGTGTTTATACATTAAACATACTACTTCAGCAATGATCAGATAAGATATATAAAAAATTAACAGATGAAGGCGAGGCGAGTTTTCTCTCTGGGTTAGGCTTGGCCAAAATACCCAAAACCGAAAAATTAAACCTGAATCGTACCGAATTAGAAGGTATCGAACCGAACCGAATAATTACAAATACTAGAATGGTTGTTCTTATAAAATATTTCGGGTACCCGAATGGATACCTGAAATATATAAAATGCAATTATATATTTAAAAATATTATGTATCTTTAGTTTTGAAATAGCCAAAATACTAAAAAAAATTACAATTATAAACCGAATATATTAGATATGTTTAGAACGAAATAACCATAATACTCAAAATATTTGAAAATCTTTAGTTATATTTGTCAAAATTAAATAATTTTTGCAAAATTTAACCAAATTTTTGTTAAGTTAAACAATTTTTTTTAGTTTTTTCGAGAATTGGGATAAATTTCGGATATCCAAAACCTGACCCGAACCCATACGAAACCGAACCGAACCCGATCCGAAAAATGAAATACTCGAATGGTCCATTTCTAGAATTTGGGTACCCATAACCCGAAAAAACCGAACCGAACCCAAATGCTGATGCCTACTGTGGGTTTTGGATTCTGGGCATCATGTTGCCATCTCCATAATTGGTTTCAAAGCGTTTCCTTCAACGATATTACCTGAACGAAGGTTAGTGTCTTATTGGCATCGTCGGCTTCTTACAAAATATGCGTCCGATTACTTCTTTTTTTATATAGATAATAATATGCGTCTGATTGCAAAATAAGATACCAATCATGATAGTGATTAATCTAATTTGTGAAAATTTACGAGCCTTCGATTTGTTTTATTTTTCTAATTATAAAATTTGTTGTGAAGATTTTCAGAGTTCTATTCAATGTTTCACAGTGAGGAAGAAATTATGTTGAGGAAGAAAGACCATAAGTTTCAGAATTCAGGTATTTTAAACACGTAGCCCTATGTTATTGTTTTTTCTTAATTAGATTATTGTTTTGATATGAATCTCTTAACATATTAATCTCCCATGTTTGTCTTTCTAGATATGTTTATATATCAACCCGATCAGTTACAAGTACTTTAACTGGAGAACACGAGCTGGTAATATCTTGATCCAATAGATCCACTCCACCGGTCTCGAGCCAAGATTCCCATGCATGTAGTGTTATATGTAGTAGGCTTTTGTTCACCATAAACTCATTAATTAGTAGCTTCTCCTCTCCATCAATGCAGCATCCCAAGAGTCGAACCAAGTTTCTGTGTTGTAGTTTTGAGATGAGTTTTATTCATTCATGAACTCTTCTGTACCCTGTCCAGAGCTGCTAGAAAGCCGTTTAACTGCTATTTCCTTCCTGTCTGACATATTTTCCTAGAAGCAAATTTACAGACAGTCATCCACAGAACAATATATAGCATAGACATGAGAAGAGCAAAGAGAGGAATTCTCTCTTACCTTATAAACTGGACCAAATCCACCTTGCCCGAGTTTGTTTGAGACATTGAAGTTATTGGTAGCAGCTCGTATGGTTATCATCTCAAAGAATGTTAAACCTGAGATTTCTAGTGTATCCAAACCGTCTTTCCATGAATCTTTTGAATTGTCGAATTGGCCCAACAAATCACAAAAGTCTGAATTAGTATATAATTTGAAGAAGTGTAGCAAGCTTAAGCTCAATAGACAAGCTTCAAGTAAATGTATATATGGAATACATTACCTTCTATAAGCTAAAAGCAATGTATGAGATAGAGAAGTCATTTACCCCCTTTTTTGCTTCGGTTGGTTACATAACTAAAGAGAAAAACAAAGCACAATAAAAGAAAGACAGCTACTATGTTTTCCGATGTCTCACCATTTTGTTTTGCTCTGTACCTCCAGTACTTATATAAAGCAAAAGTCAAAAGCACCAAAATGGTAAGGCTGGTAGTACCAGCAATAATCTTGGTTCTCCTGCTTCCAACTGAGAGATTTACCACAAAACAAAACTGTCAAAAGTAAAAACCACACTGCAATGGAAATGAACACTAGAAACGAAGCTAAAGAGTAAAATGCCATAGCAAATGATGGGTCTTTATGGAAAAATGTCCTTCAGCCCTACCCAGTTCTGAACTTGCAAGACGGATTGAAAGAAACTATCCTCCAACGGAATATCTAACTGTAATATACGCAAAAGCAGTGCAAGAGCAATTGCTGAGAAAACCCTGGTGGTATTGATCTACATCCAAAAACCTTGCATATTTGTAGAGATCCGAAGGCTTTACATTGGCCAGACGATAGTAGACGTCTGCGCCTTTTCCTTGTGTCTTTGTAGATAAGTTTGCCTGACAAGATAATTTTGTACGTCTCACACATCCAGAAGTCATGTTTCCGCGCTTCCACTCCTTGTATTTTGGTACAAACCTGTGGGATTGGACGTGACACACAACCCAAAAGGTCCACAAGCACAATACATATCACATGAATTCGCTGCGGTCACAAAGTTCAGAACCCAGCCGGTCCCATTGTACAGAAAAGTCTTTAGATATCCCTCTGATGTTATGATAACTCGCGTAAATTCGGAATTTCTTTGTAGATAAGAGAAGGACCTTGTTCCATTTCCTACATCTTGGGAAAGGCTAAAAGGACTTGCGTCTGTTTCATCCATTTGTGGTACGCCAGTGAACCTGGTCTTAGCCCATGGACCGCTTCTCTTATAAAGTGTTGTGCCTTTCATAGTAACGATCTGTGCTGGCACTTGTGGCGTCATCTGAACTACAAAATCACCAGGAGATGGATCAGTGTGGCTTTTCCAAGAACTCAATACTCGCTTCTCCCCAGTGGCAAGGTTGTATGTCAGCAATGAGAGAGGTAGCATAGTATCACCAAGACTCTCGAAACTTTGCCACAAAAAACTTCCTGAAACATCATTCACGATGACAAGATTGCCGGTATCTAAGCGCTTTGCATGACACTTGTTAGATGTGGAAGGCTTTCTGGTTGACCAAACAACATTTTTTCTGCTGTCAAGCAAGATAAGGTTCCCATTTCCTCTGATAGTGAGGTTTGCCACAGGGTTTGTGATAGGATTTTCTTTGTTAGCCACCCACACAACCACCCGTGGTGTAACTTTCTTGAACCAGATCCCGACATACTGATTCTGAGAGTTGTTAGGAGTGAAGAATCCTAACTCATAAGATCCAGCAGGGGAACTCAGAGTTTGTCCTAATGACAAAGGACTTTCTCTAGATATAGCTGCATAGCCACAACTTAAGACTATACTTAACCAGAGAAAGCAAGGAGAGAGAACAATACCAATCGCTCTCAAGTGTATCCCCATGTGTCCTAAAGAGTTCTCCTTCTGAATGTATAAACAAAATCTTATTTTGATAAACTGAAAGCACTGAAAACATCGACTCATCGTATAATGTTATACTCATATTATATAGCATTTTTTATATATTTTGACGCCTCGTTTCTTTGAATAGGCATTATAATAAACAGAATTGTTGACTCATGTTTCAACTTGCATCAGCCCTATCCATGTTCAACACATGCCTTTGTCAGATAGTATATAACAGATATTAATGATTGAGTTTTGTTACTTCTGTACTCTCTGTATAAGCTAACAGAAAGAAATCATTATTTCACAACAAACACTTTTCAGCTTTCACACGAAAGACATGAAAGGAAAAACAGAGCTGCAAAAATGAATAAATTACCTCTCTATGAAGGCTTTCTCAGATTTACAGCGAGGATATCAGTATTCACGATCACCTCTCTATGAGGCTTCTACTTCAGACTAGCTCTTGTTCTTCCAGATTGGGTTCCTCTCCTAGGTAAATACAGCTCATCATTGTTTTGCGTGGGGGATCATCTCACCAGTAATCTCCGCACGAACAGGCACCGTACTTGAAATGGTGAAACCTTTGCATGTCCCGTACAATAATCTCCCTTCCGGTCACAAGGGATATGTACTTTGTAGCACTGTGACAGTCAGCACAGACCCGCAAGTTCTTTCTAACATGAATAGTTGTACCAGCTGTTGTATTCAAGAGTCCAAACGAAATAGCCAGCTTCTCGCTGTGGCTATTCAGCAACTGCTCCTTAACATCATCTTCCACACCGAGGATTACATTCTTGTCAGGAACATAACCAGCTTCCTTGATTGTGCACATCAGCTTCTCAAGAAAAGCATAAATCTTCTTGGAATCGGGATGGGCTGTGCTTCCGGAGAAGAAGTTATGCACCACGTTCTTTACCTCTACCATACTGCAGCCAGGAGTTTTGCGCAGACCCTGTCTCAACATTGAAACTCTCACTTGTCCCACTTTTTCCCACATTGAAGCTGTGCGATATATGTTTGCAAGAAGCACATGATACCCACCATCCTCCGGGCTCAACTCAAACAATCTCTCTGCTGCTTTCTCAGCGAATTCCACGTTTTTATGAATCTGGCAAGCTCCCAACATGGCACCATATACATTGACAGCTGGCTTAACGGACATCTTAATAATAAAGTCCCAAGCTTCATTCAACTGTCCAGCTCGACCCAGAAGGTCGACCATGGCTCCATAATGGTCCATTGACGGTTCTATGCAGTAGTATTCCTTCATCATATGGAAGCACTTGAGTCCTTCCTCCACCAAACCCGAGTGGCTGCAAGCAGAGATAACAGAAAGAAATGTGACACCATTTGGTTTGATGGTGCCTTCTCGCATTACTTCAAACAATTCCAGAGCAGATTTCCCAATTCCATGTGTCCCGTATCCATCTATCATCGCGTTCCATGTAGTCACATGACGCTCACTCATCATGTCAAAAATCTTTCTTGCGGTCATAATTGCTCCACATTTAGCATACATGTCGACTAGAGCCGTCGTGACGAAAACGTTTTTGTCCAGACAATTTCGCATGACAACTCCATGTATCCACTTCGCCTGATGCGTAAGTGACAACTCCGCAAGAGCAGTTATCACACTCACATAAGTAAATGTATCTGGTTTCACGGTCCAAGCCCGTATCTGGCTGAAATAATTCAATGCTTCGATAGGACGTCCATTCTGTGCAAATCCTAATATCATTGCGTTCCAAGACACAAGGGTTCTGCTCTGCAATTTCCCAAATATAGAAGCTGCAGTATCAACTTCCTTGCACTTGCAATACATGGAGATCAAAGTGTTCGCTACCGAAACATTTCTATCAAGATCCAACTCAATCGATAACTTATGGATGAATCTTCCCCTATCAAGGTCCCCCAGGTCAGCACAAGCATGCAAAGCACCCATGATGGATACATCAGTTGGTTTCACTCCTTCATCCAACATCTTCAGAAAAATTACCATTGCCTCTTTAGGATTCTCATGCTGCACATACGCATCAATCATTGAATTCCATGAAACAACATTCCTTTCAAACATCCCATCAAAGAGCCGCCGAGCAGTTTTCAGAGATCCACATTTCGCGTACATGTCAACCAAAGCCGTGGAGATATTGATAAGAGAATCAAATCCAGCCCGCATGGCAAACCCATGAATCTCCTTGCCAATACTAATCGACCCCAAAGCAGAAACAGCAGGCAAAACAGAAACAATGGTTATGAAACTAGGCTTCATATTCTCCTCACACATTCGAGTAACCATGTCTAACGCAATCCTCGCCAATCCATTCTGTGAATACCCAGAAACCATTGTATTCCATGAAACCAAGTCTCTCTCAGGCATTCTATCGAACACCTTGCGGGCCTCGTGTACCTGCCTACACTTGGCATACATATTCTCAAGACCAGTCATGGCAAATAAATCCAACGAGAACCCACTCTTCACCAACAATCCATGAATCTCCTTACCCATTCTAAGATCTGCCTCGTCTCCACAAACTTTCAGGAGATAAGTGAAGTTATACACAACAGGCTCTACATCGTCATATCTCATTCGAACAAAAAAACTCACAGCTTTATCCAAATCCGAAACTTTAGCGTACCCTTTGAGCATAGTGTGATAAAGAACATCGAGCTTATCATCAATCGGGTCGAAAACACGAGCAGCCTCGACGACACTGCCATAGCGACAAAACAAGCTGACAAGCTTCGTCTGGAAAAGATGCTCGTGATAAAGACCGTTCTTGAAGACGAGAGGCAGGATGTGACGAAGATCTTTCAGAGAAGAGCATCTCTCGAGGAGAAGAGCCGCCGGGTGCTCGTAGACATTAGCCGGAATGTATGTTCTCTGGGAAAGAAAATGACGATGGTGAGACGAAGATAGCGTATCAGGGATTTGAAGAACGGTGGAGACAGAACTCATGGTTTTGTTCTGCAAAATCAATCCTCAATTGACAAATTTCTTCTCTTACAGGTCCCAAAATCTTCTCTTGGTTCTAATTTTGCCCTTTTCTATGGGATCAGATACCACTTTTCTGATGTTTTAATCTCAAATCTACTCATTATAAATGTAATGAGTAAGTTACCAAAAAACCAGATCAAAATAACGATATTTACAGGTTTTACCTGGTGTGATCTGATTCTCCACCCGATTACAGCCGACCGGATAACACACGCGGGTTTGACCCGATTTCACACGATTCGGTTTATTTTTTCTTTAAAATTCATAAATTCAAGTTTCTGCAAATTTCATAAATCGATTACCCACCGCATAACTCGGAAAAACTCAGGAATTCTCTCCAAATCCCTTCCCCTCCCCGCATTCACCTCCTTCACTCAGACAATGGTGGAAACCCGACGGTCGAAGAGAAGTTTGCAAAACCCTAATAGCGGTGCAAAGGAGGCGAAAGTGCCGGAGAATCCGAAGAATGATGAGAATCCGGCGAAAGCGAAGGTTTATGTGGGGAAGACGAAGAATCCTGAAAAGAGGGCGGCGAAGAAGATGAAGATCGGCCCAAACGAGGATTTGCATGCGGCGGAGACGGTGGTTCCGACGGCGGAGGAAGGTTCATCTTCGGTTCCAGAGACGGTGGTCGAAACTTCTACTTCGAAAGTGAAGGTTTATGCGAAGAAGAAGAAAAATCCGGTGGTTCCTCCTGTGGTTCCTCCGGTGGTCGAAACTTCTACTCCGGTGGTCGAAGCTTCTACTCCGGTGGTTGCTTCGGTTCCTCCGGTGGTGAATGCTTCATCTTCGCTTTCTCTGGTGGCCGTTACGAGTGGTGGCTGTACGAATCAGGATGAAGAAGAAGAGAAGGAGTCTGAAGAAGAAGACGAAGAAGAAGAAAAAGAAGAAG
This sequence comes from Eutrema japonicum, assembly GCA_030161315.1. Lineage (NCBI taxonomy): Eukaryota > Viridiplantae > Streptophyta > Magnoliopsida > Brassicales > Brassicaceae > Eutrema > Eutrema japonicum. Next base: position 36,356,654 of record BSQW01000001.1, read on the forward strand.
AGAGCGGTGAAGAAGACGAAGAAGAAGGATAAGGAGAGGCAGCAGCCAAGGGCAAGGAGATAGCCAATGACTCGAGTGGAGAATCAACTAAAGCAACCGAATCTGAATATGAATCGGAGAGTGAGGTAAGAAGCAATAGGGAAAATTATTAGAAATAGGGAATAATGTGTAGGGAAAACTAGTAATACTTTGAGCAATAGGACAACTACGGAATACTTGGTAACTCTATTTGGTATATTCGTGATACTTGTGATAAATAGGATAACTGGGGACTACTTAGTAAAACTATATTAGTATAACTTTGGAAAACTTGGTAAAAATGTAGGTGTAGAACTTGGTAAAACTATAGTAGTAACTCTAGGAAAACTTGGTACTGTATGGCATAATTTTTGTATAACTGAGTGAAGTTGATTGTTATTTTGCAGATTGAGCAGAGGTTGATGGCACTAAAACCAAATAGTTTGTACCTCCCTACTAGCAGCTACCAGCATCCTGTGAAGGTAGGGACACGGTGCTATCTCAAAGACGTGTTCAAAATGCTTGACGACCTGAACCCGCCCCTGACCAAAAGAGAGAGGGAATGGTTTGTCTCGCATCCTCAGTTCAAACACTTATTCCACATGCCTAAGGACCATAACCACTAGGTTCAGGGTATGTGGATGCTTGTGTTGCGAACAGCCGAGATCCTGAAGACGAAGGAAGTTTGGTTCGTTGTAAATGGAGTTCATGTGCGTTATGGCCTCAGGGAACACGCGTTGATCTCGGGTTTGAACTGCCGAAACTATCCTCTTAGATATAAGGAAAGGGGTAATATGAATTTCATCACGCGTCATTTCGGTACGGGAACGGTGAGGCAGGAAGACGTGAAAGCAAACCTTGAAGAAATGGGAGCTGGTAATGACAGATTGAAGATGGCTGTGTTGTTCTTCCTTTCGAGTATAGTTTGTGCACAAACGAAGACTGGAGATGGTGCCCCCGACGTTTTGGAAGTGTTTAAAAGGGCTGTGGATGATCTTGACTATTGTAGGACATTTTCTTGGGGAGATTTTCTTACGACTTCATGGTGAAGGAGATCATGCACACGGTGGGACATTTTCAAGCCAAAGGGGGGGTGAAGGCAGGGACACAGTGGCCCATTCCTGGATTCTGTATTCCTTTGGAGGTAAGTACAATGATTATGATAATGTTGATGTTTCTTTAATTCAAAGTAAGTCTTACAACTCATAATTGTTTTGTAGCTACTAGCGTTTGAGGCGATTCCTCAATTGGGAAAACGATTTATGGAGAGTGTCCCAGAAGCAGACTAGATGTGTCCGAGGATGTGTAAGTCGAAGTTCAAGAAAGGAGATATGAAAGGCTTTCCGATTGAGGCAATCAATTAAGAATTTGGTACTACTAAGGTAAGTTGTACCTTGCATCTAAACATTTATTTAAGTTGGAAATATTTATTTGAGTTGGAAACATTTATTTGATTCCTTCACAGCAGGACATTGACAGCCTCGTTTCAATCAGTTTGAGAGAGGAAAATAATCTATTGGATCAAATTTTAGAGGAAGACAAGGATCGTGATGAAGATGATCTCGTGGTTGATAGTTGGATCACTCGCCTGGCCGGAGGTTACACTATCTTCTTTGAAGACCTGTTTGATCAAGACATTGCTGCGCGTGCCAAAAAGATAAGGAGATAGAACGAGTAGAGGTCCCACCGGTGCAAACACCTCCAACCGAATTGGCCGAGATCTTGAAGAGCATAAAAGAGATTCAGGAGAAGGTGAATGTATTTGATGCAAGATTGGCTGTCGTGGAAGCATCTATGGAAGAGTAGAGAGCGAGGAGTGGATAGATGTTGGTTGTTTCTCTCATTTTTAGTTGTTTGTAGAACTTATTTCTCGGTTATTTGTTGGACATAGAACTTGGTGTTGGTTTAAACTTTTGTGGTGGTTTGTAGACAGATCTTATGTTGATATTCGTAAAACTATGTTGGTTTAAACTTTTGTGGTGGTTTGTAGATCTTATGTTGATATTGGTAATCTCTTGTTGGTAATGCTTGGTAATACTATGTTGGTAATTCTTGGTAATACTATGTTGGTAATACTTCGTAATATTTGGTAAAACAAGATTCTCATAAACAAAGCCATTGAGCAAACATAATATGTCTTATACAAAATAGAAAGGAAGTTTTGGGAAAAAATAATATGTCTTATACAACATTTTAGATAATAGGTCTTAAACAATGGAACAACAACTACTTAAATCTCATTTTGCATTTCTTCAATCTTCTTTGGCATTTCTTTAATCTTCTCGCTCTGCTCTTCAACCTTCCGAATTAGCTTCGAAATCTCTTGCTCGACACCAAAAACCCATAGCTGGCGAAAGTGGAGTCCATCATCCTAGCAATGAACATTCAAATAGTTTTACCTAGTTTTACTAGTTATCCGTCGAAGAACATTCAAATAGTTTTACCTAGTTTAACTAGTATTCCCCAGAAAAAACCTAGAAATGAAATTTTACCTTAAATTCGTTGCAGGTGAAGTACCTACTGCCCGGTAAAGTGTCGAAATCATTCCGAAACTTTGGCTGTGTGGAGACATCTTGCTTGATTTGTCCACCACAGGGGCATTTCGTTGGAATCCCATATTGGGCGTCGGCGATGAAGCCAAGCATGTCGAAATTCTCCTTAATCCGCTTAATCTCCTTATTGCGCCTCCTCTCCTCCTCGTATGGTTCAACGCAGAAGTTGTCCGTGTGGTGATAGCTACTTCCCATTTCGATTTTAGATTTCGTGAAGGAAGGAAGAGAAAAGGAGAGAGAGAGAAGAGAGAGAGAGAGAGAGAGAGAGAAGAGAGAGAGAGAGAGAGAGAGAGAGAGAGAGAGAGAGAGAGAGAGAGAGGGAGAGAGAGAGTTGCGATTTCAATTTTTGGAAACAAAAGAAACATTGGCAAAAATATTGGTCAAAGTTGAAACCTTGGCAAAAAAATTGAAAAATTAAAATTTTTTTTTGAAATTTTCGAAATTTCAAATTTCGAATTTCCCTCAAAATATTTGGTCATAGTTGTCCAGAGGATACTAGTATTACGAGTTTGGGTCATAGTTGTACTTTTGCTGGTTTTATGTTTATCTAGTATTACTTGCCCTTAAGATATGTTTTACTAGTTTTACAGAATAGATAAGTGCTTAGACATATAGTTCTGATTGTTTTATGCAGTCATTTGCGTCAAATCAGTATTTAGGTTAGTAGGTCTTCCGAAACTGACTATGACTATGTAAATGCTTTTAAAACTACAAGGACATTGTTGTGTAACTGTTTCCACAAAAACTCATAAAAAGATTGGAATTTAATATTTTCCTTTTTAATGCTACTCTCTTGATGTTATAACATTTTATTCGACACCAAATATCATTTCAAGTATTTTATGTCGGTTGAATCTCTGAAGATAAAGTATAATGATACCGAGTTATACCTAGTTGTTTCTACCAGAACATAATCTCTGAAGATAAAGTATAGTGATACCGAGTTATACCTAGTTGTTTCTACCAGAACATAATCTCTGAAGATAAAGTATAGTGATACCGAGTTATACCTAGGTTTTTCGATGACATAAGTAGTTTTACATAATGAAATACCAGTTGTACTGAGTTGTTTTACAGAACAAAAGCTATCAAAGATCACAAGTTCTTATCTCCAAATAAAATCCAGGATAGTGTTTTTCGAAGCCTTTTATTCGGTGTCCTTCGATAACGCCTTTCTCTTGCTGATGGAAACCTCGTCACTCTCCTCCTACCATTATTTATCTTGCGATCCGGAGGTAGGATTTGCTTATCTTTGATGTAATCGGGGACAATACATGCAGACATATCTGGGACAACATAAATGGACCTGTGATAAGCCAATTCCCACAACTCCGTCCAATAATATTTCGAACACAACTCATGGACTTCTATTTGGGTATCACGACAACTAACTCCACCACCATTTTTCCTGAATGAGATGTATGCTGCTAGTGCGTGGAGACAAGTATACTTATGAATATCGAAGAACCTACAAGAGCAACTTTTCTTTTCCAAGTTCACCAAATAAACCTTAGTATCAATATCAACGACTTCGTATTCGAGCTCGTAACTGTTTACCTCCCTCACGGTTAATTTCTTAGCAGTAGCCCAGTTATCATGCAAGAAGTTCTCAACCAAAGGCACCAGTTTGTTATCAACATGTCCTGACACGGCCTCTTTCCTATGCTCGTTAAACCAATCAGAAAACTTTGCAATGATAGTATCCAGCATGGCTATTAAGGAGTACTTCCTCGCGTTGTTAAAAGTGTTGTTCAGAGATTTCGCAGAATTGCTCGTGTCTAGATTGTATCGGGCACCGGGAAAAAAACATCTTGACCATTTTTCCTTCACGGTGCTTTCCTCCACATACTTCGCCGCGGAAGGAAATCTCCTCTTAAACATGTTGTAACGACTGTAGAACTCAGCCTCTGTGTGAGCCCAACCACACTCTTGGAATCTGAAAGCCACTACGGATTTGTTTGCATTAGAAACATTACCTTTCACGTTTTGGACCAAATGCCATAAACAATACCCATGCCGAGTTTGTGGGAACACGTTTGCTATTGCGTTGATGAGTCTTGGATTTCTATCACTCACAAATACCAATTCAGAGGACTCCCCTAGGTTGCCTAAAACGCTTTTCAACATCTCGAAAAACCATGTCCAACTCGCATTGTTCTCACCGTCGAGTACACCGAACGCTATGGGATAAATGTGACGATTAGGATCTTGAGCAACGGCGAAAACTAGTACTCCACCATATCCGTTCTTCAAGAAAGTTGCATCCACAATTACCACTTTCCTCATGCATGCAAACCCTTCAATGCAAGCTCCCAAAACTACGAATAGATACTTGAATTTTCCCGCCTCATCCAGTTCCACACTAGTTATCGTTCCAGGATTGACCTCCTCTAAGACGTACAAATAATGATACAACATCTTGTACCCATCTTCAGGACTACCACGCATATCACAAACCGCTTGATTTTTCCCTCTCAACGCCGTCGAGTATGATATTTCTACACCATATTCTTGCCTAACTAGTTCCCTGATGACATTAGGCCTTGGAGTTTCGAGTTTTCCGGGATATTTCTCACTCAAATAAGATGAAACTAGATGTGCTGAGCCTCTCCTCTTATCAACGCTTGCACTCTGATCAGCCCGGTTGCATGTGTGCATCTTCGTATACTTTCTAATCGAGAACATATCCGTGTTATCAATCCTTGCTGCTCGTAGACCCCAACTACATCTTTGTATAGAACATTTAACCATCCACCGCGTTCTATCAGAATATTTAATAACATAATCAAAAGAGTTAAGAAATGACAATTTCTGGACCAACTCTATAACGCCTTCTTATCTCGGAATTCTTGACGTACACTCACACCAAAACCGTCTTCCCATGGAGCTACAAACTGACTACCTTCAACAACGGATGCTTCCTCATAATATTCATCACGCATACCCGATGTATTCATACTGTTATCCTCCAATACATCATCATCATCCTCTCTCACCTCCTCTTCTTCATTTGCTTGTCTGTTGTCTACGTACAACGTCAAGGCATTAGGTCCTATTTCATCATCACTTCGGTTGTCATAGTTCATACCATACGAGCTTTTCCCCGCTATCGACTGTTCCGAGGGCAACTCCGGTCTAGTCATGACCTCCACATTCAAAACAGGTCTACAGTTCTCTTTATCAACGGTCATTACATAGCCATCAATATCTTCATCATCATCAATACTCAAATGTTCTTCACATTCAACCACCATAGGAAAGTAACTCAATTCCAATCTAACCTTACTTTCATCTAACGCATGCTTCTTGTATAGCCTACCTTCTACCTTCTCCAAAGTTATCTCCTCTTTCAACACTACACTATAAATGCGCCCCTGCCATTTATAATAGATGCAGATGCTGTTGCTCATTCTATCCTGTTTTACTAGTTGCCAACACCAAACAACTCAATATATACTTATAGTTGTATCCAGTTTTACACTAGTTGTCCACATTATTACGAAGTTGTCCTCTGTTATACCACCATTTTAATTAATATATGATTATTCACAGTGATACCTAGTTATCCCTAGTTTTCCTCGCGCAGGAACACAAATTTATTCGATTTCGGGTTCCAATCTGCATACAATCCACAACGACTCTACCTCTAAAATGCATTTCTACTCAACTTAAAGTCTCAATCGACCCATAATCATTGCTAAACAACAATGTGCAAACTCATCAATTAAATCTCAAATCTCCAATGCAATGGAGCTCAATGAGAGTTCAATGGAGCTCAATGGAGATCGAGAGAGAAGCACAAACCTCGCTAGAGATCGACGGACTCGCGACGGAGGCAATGACTGTTGGCTGGAGACGCGACGGCGCTGATGTCGGATCTGGATTCCTCCCGCGTCGAGTTTTCCGTTTTTTTTTTTCTTTTGATCAAACCGAATTTTGCTGGGTTTGGATCAAATTTGGGTAGGGTATTTGGCTGGGTTTGGATAGGGCAAATTTGTAATTTTACTTACTCATTAAAAGAGGAAAATGGTATTGAGATTAAGTGATGGTAGTGTTAGTTTTTTTTTTCTAATAATGGTATGGGAGGTGATGTTCCCTTTTCTATAGCAGACATCTGTTCTAACAACAGAGAAAGACATTATCGTCAATGTCTGGATTTCATTGATTGACGGTGACGTGAGTTGGTTCCGTAGAAGAAGATGAAGTGTGAATAAGACATAACCGGCCAAGCAAGCATCAAGTTCTCTCCGGTTTAGAAATGATGGGCTTATAACAAGTCTGTAGAATTAGGAAGAATATGTTGTTGCCTTTATCGAATGTACAAAGAACAAGTTTGTAGAATTAGGAACAACATATTCTTCTTAATTCTACAGACTTGTTATAAGCCCATCATTCCTAAATATATGTGTCAATTTAATTAAAAAAAATAAAAAAAAATTAAGTAAGGAAAATTTATAATAAAGGAAAGCGACAAAAAGAAACTTAAAAGTTTATAATCTATAATCATGACCAACCTTAAAAAATGAAAATTTTAAATATACTTTAAACTTAAAAAGAAAATTATTAATATACGACCAAACTTAAAAATTTATAATCATTTTCATTATGACAAAAAAAACTTAAAAAGGAAAATTATTAATATATAACCACAACCAAACATTATATAATAATCTATACCTTTTTAAGTTTTAAAAAAGGAATAAAAGCCAAAAATAAAAAAATTTAAAAAGAAAAAACATATTTCAGTTTAGAATTAGTAAATATTTTATTATATAAAATTGAATATTTCAAAGTTGCTAATTCATATTCTCGAAAAAATGCAAATTTTTATAAAAATGCAAATTCTGGGCGAGAAATTCCCTAAGTTCTAAATCAACCAAATCAAGGCTAATCTAGCATTAATCACACTTAATAAGAAATGATATTATCTAAATTAAGCTCTAACATCATGGAAATATATATTGTTTTTAGTCATAATCTTTGAAAATTTTTATTCAAATGATGCTACACTAAAGAATTTAGATGAATTTCATTATTAAAATGATATGCATGAACTTGAGATTATAATTAAAAATATCGGATATCGCAATAGAATGTATGTTATTAGCCTATTGGAATATCAATATAAAAATAATACATGTTAAACCTACAATATTTTGGAAGAAATTGTGGCTACTAATATTGATGATGAAGTTGAAGACAAAATTACAATATTTTGGAAAGTACTTTATTCAATATCCAAAGTGCTTACAAATCAAAAAACAATTATCGCTTTTAAAAATCTTCAAAATCTTTGGATGCATATAAAAAAAACATTATGAGTTTTTGATCTAATAAAAAAATTAGATAAATTTTATAAAAAAACACATAACACTAGATTCATACTTTAGTAAATTATCTCAGACATATATGCATAAGTTTATATAATCATTAATTTGTGATCTGATTGGGGCCATATATTTACATAGAGATTTTTTAAAAAAATATTACCTTATTATTTTATCAAATTTTGCTAATTTTTACATTGCCCCGACTCAAGACCGAGAAAATTTAGTAATTTATAGTGTTTATTAATTTATTGAGTATTAATTTATAGATGTTTTACTGTATACTGTAAACACCAGCTTACCAAAATTCATCAAACTCGAATTAAATTTAAAATATGAATTTTAAAATTAAGGTTAAAATTAATTTTATAACTTTGTATTATTTGAATTTTGTGTATGTTAACTATATGTTTATTTTATTTTTTAATGTTTGTTCAAACTTTTAGTTACCATAATATATTTGACATTTTGTTCCGTTCCTCCTGTACATTATTTTCTCTCCAATTAAGAACTGTGTAACTTTATGTTTTTTTTACCGTCTAAATTTTTTTATTAAAAATTAAGAGAACAATTACATGAACAATTTTTCAACTGACAATTTATTTGTTTTACAAAAATCTACATATATTAGGACCATGGCGAACGATTTTCTTTGTACCACGATGAAGATTTCATTTTTAAGTTTATCTCTTTTAATTTGCAGAAATCGCATTTTCTGGAAATTGTAATTTTTTGTTTACTTTAATTGACGGAAAAAAAAATCATATATTGTTAAATTATTTTACTCTAATGGTCTAAACCAAAGGTAATTGGGGTTTTCCGGTTCTGTTTCTAAGGCGAAAACATAACCGGCCAAGCAAGCATCAAGTTCTCTCCGGTTTAAAAATGATTGGCTAATAACAAGTCAAAAACTCGAAAAGTGTTAAAAATTTGCGTCGAATCTCCCTATTAATAGCTGCCGCTTCTTCTCCCTTCTTCTCACCAACTAAGCAAACGCTCGTTTGGAGAGTTCACGGATCTTGGTGAACGACATAGAAATCTCTGTTTGGATTAATAAACCCTTTTCGTCAATCTCTCTGTATCGTCGTTTCTTGCAGACGAATAATATGTCAGGTAATAACCCTTTCTCCTTCTTCCTCTTTTTATTCTGTGTGTGATCATATCATCTATTTCCACAGTCTCTAATCATTTTTAGGTTTTTTCGACATACCCAGATTGTGGAATATTTGTGTTTTGTGTCGGATTATGATTTAGGGTTCTTGTTCCACGAAAAAAAAGTTGAAATTTTGATGTTATGCGGTTTATATTGAAGCTTTAGGTAGGGTTTAAGCTATTTTTTTGTAATTTCCACATTCCCTAATCATTTTTTGGGTCGGATTATGCTTTAGGGTTCTTGCTCCACTAAAAAGTTGAGATTTTGAAGTTGAAATAAGATATATGATTTGGTGATTATTTGTGATGTGTCGGATTATGCTCTAGGGATTATGTTCCATGCGAAAGTTGAAATTTTGAAGTTATGGGTTTATGTTGAAGGTTTAGATAGGGTTTTAAAGCTGAATTTATGTTGTTTCCATGGGGAGTTTTAAGCGGATTATACCTATAATTTTCGTGTTAAATTATTGGTTTTTACAGATAATCAAGAACCAATCTTGGTGAAGGAGGAGAGTGTGGTAGGTATTCCATCTCCACTCTTGAAGCTCAAAAGCTGGCAATGGTGGGTTCTTGTGTCCATCAACATCTTCTTCCTCATTGGTGGTCAAGCTGCTTCAGTCCTTCTCGGTAGGTTTTACTACGGTGGAGGTGGAAACAGCACATGGATGGCTACTCTTGTTCAAACCGCTGCTTTTCCCATCCTCTATATCCCGCTTTTGCTCCTTCCTTCTTCTTCGACTGAAGCGGACTCTTCAGAGCCTTCTTGTTCTCTTAAAACCATTGTCTTGATCTATGTTCTGCTCGGTGTTATCATCGCTGGAGACAACATGTTATACTCTGTTGGACTTCTCTACCTCTCTGCATCGACTTATTCGCTCATTTGCGCTACCCAATTAGCCTTCAACGCGGTCTTCTCTTATTTCATCAATGCTCAGAAGTTCACTGCTTTGATTCTCAACTCTGTTGTTCTGCTCTCTTTCTCTGCTGCTTTGATTGGCCTAAATGACGATGCAGACGCTCCTTCTGGTGTCTCCAGGTCAAAATACATTGTCGGGTTTGTGTGTACTCTTGCTGCATCTGCTCTCTATTCTCTATTGCTCTCTCTTATGCAGTTCTCATTCGAGAAGATTCTGAAGAGAGAGACGTTTTCCGTGGTTCTCGAAATGCAAATTTACACTTCTTTAGTGGCGAGTTGTGTCTCGGTTATTGGGCTTTTTGCTAGCGGGGAATGGAGAACGCTGCACGGGGAAATGGAAGGGTATCATAAAGGGCAAGCCTCTTATGTACTGACTTTGGTCGGTACAGCGGTCACATGGCAAGTGTGTTCTGTAGGAGTGGTGGGTTTGATATTTCTGGTGTCGTCGCTCTTCTCAAACGTCATTAGTACGCTTTCTCTAGCTGTGACTCCACTAGCAGCTTTGGTTGTGTTCCGTGATAAGATGAGTGGCGTTAAGATTATGTCGATGCTGATCGCTATTTGGGGTTTCGCTTCTTATGTTTACCAGAATTATCTCGATGACTTGAAAGTACGACGAGCGCGAAAACTAGCTCAACCCCGGGCGGACTGATCCGCTCTGCTGATTCTACGGTGATTCATTCAGGCAAAGAGGTATTGATTTTGGGTTACTATAACATACGTTATGGTTTAGATTAAGCAACAATAATTGCCACTCATAGGACAAGCTACTGGTCTTGGCATATTGTTTTTCGAAATCAAATTTGTCCGTACGATCAAATTCTAATGAATGTAAATGGAAATCCGAGACAAAATTTTAATAGTATAGCTTCAGAAATGAAAATTTTAATCTCATTTTATATCGGTTACATAAAATTCGGGAATGAAAAATATCATAGCTTAACAAGTACACATGTTAGTGATAATAAAATTATATTATTATAGATAAAATTTTACCAGATAATCATATACTAAAAGCATACATAAACTTATGAACTTTTTTCAAATGTTCAAAAAACAAAATCAAATGGTGAAATTAGACATGTCCATTTTCAAAACAGGTTATCCGACCCGTACCTGTTCCAAATAACCCAAAACTAGCCCAGGGTGTTCGGATATCCGATCGGGTTCGGTTTGGGTTATTCGGATTTTCGGGTTTAGGATTTAGGATCTATTCGGGTATTTTAGAATTTCGGTTTGGGTTCGGTTCAGTTTCATTCGGGCCTGGTTCGGTTTCGGATACCCGAAAAATCATAAAAATAAAATAAAAATTGATACTCGAAAAATCATAAAAATAAAATAAAAATTGGTTAAATTTGAATAAAATTGGTTAAATTTAAATAAAATTTGGTCAAAACTTTACAAATATAACTAAAAATTTCGTATATTTTGGGTCTTTCAATCATTTCGATATAAAAATAACTCATATTTTCGGATTTATAATTGTAATTTTGGGTTATCAAGTCTAAATATAATTAATATTTTGGGTATATAATTGTATTTCGGATATCCATTCGGTTCTCGGTTCGGTTCGGGTTTGGTTTCGATTCTTTGCATAAAGGAATCTAGGATCTGTTCGAGTATTTTATCGGTTTCGGTTCAGATTCGGTTCCTCTTTTTCAGTTTGGATTCGGTTTGGTTCTTCATATTCAGATATTTTGCCCAGGGCTACCCAAAACTACATAAATCTTCCAAATTTGACTCGTTACTCAAATTTTCCATCCAATATCGTTATTACTCGTTTCCAACTCTTATCCACGGTTTTTTGTTTTAATTGAATGTTAAACTAATTAAAAAAAAACGTTTTTCTACATCAAGTACATCTTTTATTGAGATTAGAAATTGAAACTAAAAATAATCTATACGACTCTAGCTCCTAGTTGTGAACTAAACTTGAAGACATTTGTGAAAATGATCAGGGAAGAGAGAAAATAGATCTAAGAATTTATGTGTATTGATAAGTGGAGTTCTTACAAGTTTTATACTAACAGAAACGAATCTACTTACAACTCATACAATATATCATAAAGACAAATCACAATTATAGGAGAGACTTATTCGTGACGCTCAATCACGGAGGATACGATCATGATTCCCAATCACTACATTTACTCCATTTATTTCTCTAACACTCTCCCTCAAGCTAGAGCATGGAGATCGGTAATGCCCAGTTTGATTCGAAATGACTCAAATGCTTGTCGACCAAGGGGTTTTGTAAATATGTCTGCGAGCTGGGATTTACTGTCAACATGGATTGTTTCAATGACTCCGTCTTGTATCTCGTCGCGGACAAAGTGACAATCGTTTTCTATGTGTTTTGTCCTCTCGTGAAATACCGGATTCGTGGCAATATAGATAGCAGACTTACTATCACAAAGAACCTGCATCGGTAGATCATGATTGATTCCCAAATCTCGAAGAACTTTATGTAACCATATAAGCTCTTTAGTGAGGAACGCCATTGTCCGGTATTCTGCCTCGGCATAAGACATGCTTACAGTGTCTTGCTTTTTGGTTTTCCAAGATATGGGAGAGTCACCGATTTGTACGAAGTAACCTGTGACGGAACGCCGAGTAATTGGACAACCGGCCCAATCGCACCAGCCTGAAATACGAAAACTAGTACTTGCGTGTAGAATAATACCTTGTCCGGGACTGCTTTTGAGATATCGGACTGTTCGTAGGGCAGCATCCCAATGATCTTGACGTGGTGTTTGCATAAATTGTGCAAGCACATGAACACAATAAGCCAAGTCGGGTCTGGTGACGGCAAGATAAATTAATCGGCCAACGAGACGTCGATAAGCTTCAGCATCGTGAAGAAGTGGCGAATTAGAGAGAGCCAACTTATTATTTTGCTCTAGAGGAAACGTAGCAGGCTTGGACCCGATCATTCCTGCCTCAGATATTATATCTAGAGCATATTTCCTTTGGCTAAGATAAAAACCCGTGGAGTTACATGATACCTCAAACCTCAAAAAATACTTTAACGTTCTGAGATCCTTCATCTTGAAGCATGTAGACAAATATTCCTTGAACGTCGTAATTACCTCAATCGTACTCCCAGTTATTATCATATCGTCAACATAAACTAGAACATTAAGTTGAATGCCTCGCTTCTTATATGTGAATAATGAGTAATCAGACCGCGATTGTACAAATCCATACTCACGCAGCGCAGAATGAAGCTTTCCAAACCAACATCTAGGAGCTTGTTTTAGTTCATAAAGCGATTTTCTCAAACGACATACCTTCGATTCATCCGCAGAATTGAAACCAGGAGGGAGTTTCATGTAAACTTCGTCCGTGCGATCGCCATGTAAGAAGGCATTGTACACATCCATTTGATGTACCAGCCAATTCTTACCAGCTGCGGTTCTTAGAAATATTCGAATCGTTCCCATCTTAGCTACCGGCGCAAACGTATCTCCGTAATCAACCCCTTCAATCTGCTTGTTTCCTAATGCGACAAGCCTCGCTTTATATCGTTCAATCGTCCCATCAGACCGGTATTTGATCGTATAGACCCATTTGCTACCAATCACCTTTTTCCCTAGTGGCAAATTTTCGAGATCCCATGTGTGATTAGCTTTTAGTGCTTCTATTTCACTGCCCATTGCATCTCTCCATACTTTGTGACCCACCGCTTGCTGGAAGGTTTTTGGTTCATAACCTTCTGTAATAGCTGCAAAGAAGGCTTGATGATTTGCCGAGAATCGATCACAGTTCACAAAATCTTCAATCGGGTAAGTGGATTTCATGGTTGTTGAACTTCCCGATATTTGTGCTACGAGCCGTATTAACAACAAAATTCTTCAAAGTCACTGGTTGGGTTCGCTTCCGGTGACCCCTACCAAGTAATTCAGCCGGCGGTGGTGATTCAATGACCGTGTCTGGTGACGAAGACTCAACACCAATTCCAAGTATTGGAGATTCATTACGAACAACTTCCGGTGGTGTCGACGGCTCAACGGAAACGGTTGCCGATGGTGTCGATGGCTCAGTGACAGTTGTCACATGCGGTGTCGGTGTCTCAATTACAACATCCGCCAAAAGCGTTGTTTGGTTCGTTGCAAGAGACATGGGAATCGAAGAAGAATTGGACGTCTCTCCAATTTCAAATTGGGTTGGAATTGTATCATGGCCCAATTCATTACTTGGACTTAAATTTAGAGACCCTTGTAGCATTGGGCCTGTTACGTGAGTATTTGGGCCTTGTAAATCAAGTCCTTCAAGTATAGGATTTGATAAAAAAAATTTGATAAAATTTGAGTCGATAAAGCTTCATCGTCTTCAAGCTCGTTCTCAGGCTGTTGTTGAATATTACTCATATAAGGAAACTCTTCAAAAAAAAAATCACATCCCGTGAGACAAAGAAGTCGTGTGTCTCAAGATCAAACAACCTCCACCCTTTTTTCGCATAAGGATAACCAACAAATATGCATCGACGACTTCGCGATGCAAATTTGTCCCCATTAATATCATTAATATCCTGATTTTTCGCATAACAGAGACTTCCAAATACTTTGAGATTATCATACGGAGGCGGCTTGTTATACAATTTCTCATATCGCGTCTTCCCTTCTAAGATTTGGCTTGGAGTTCGATTAATCAAATACCCAGCTTTCAAGATGCATTCTCCCCAAAAAGAGATGAGTATATGTGCTTGAAACCGTAACGCTCTCGCCACATTGAGAATATGTCGATGTTTTCTTTCTACCCTTCCGTTTTGCTGTGGTGTCTTTACACATGAGGTTTCATGAATAATTCCGTGTTGGAGAAAATAGTCACTTAAACATAGAAACTCCGTCCCATTGTCGCTTCGTATAGTTTTAATTCTCGCTCAAAATTGTCGATCAACCATAGGAACAAAATTCTTCAAGAACTTTGATGTTTTTGTTTTATTTTTCAGAAGGTAGATCCATACACTTCTTGAAAAATCGTCCACAATCGTCAGGAAGTAACGTGCACCAGAATACGATTACGGTCCCCAAACATCGCAATGAATTAACTCAAATATAGCCGAAGTTTTCTTGTTGCTAGATGAAAAAGAAGATCGCGTCTGCTTAGCACGAAGACATATATCACACGCTTTCTCCATAGATTTTTTACATCTACTAAAATCAAAATCTGACAACTGCTCAACGACTTTGCATGACGGGTGTCCTAGTCTTGCGTGCCACAAGTCCAAAGAGTCTGCATCCTTAGTCACCACCGCTGCTATTGTTTCTATGCTACGAAAAAGATATGTCCCTCCTTCTCGCTTTCCCGCTCCAATCACCGTTCTCGTAAGACGATCCTGAACGACAAGATAATGATCCGCCAATTGTACCACACAACTATTTTCATCCATCATCTGTCTCGTAGAAATTAAATCTGAATTGAACTCCTTAACATAGAAAACTGAGCGCAGGCACAGTTTCGAACTCAACCACACGGTTCCTTCCGTTGTAGTGACTCGTTATGTTCCATCAGCTAATATAATCAAAACTGGTGGAATTTCCCTTATATCCGTCAACAAATCATATCGGCTTGTTATATGATGTGTCGCACCTGTGTCAAGAATCCAAGATGGTTCGGGTAACATACCATAAGGATGCTCTCTTGTAGCGCTATTTCCCGCATTCAGCAACACCACCACTGCTCTCCACTGGTCATCGTTCAGACCG
This sequence comes from Eutrema japonicum, assembly GCA_030161315.1. Lineage (NCBI taxonomy): Eukaryota > Viridiplantae > Streptophyta > Magnoliopsida > Brassicales > Brassicaceae > Eutrema > Eutrema japonicum. Next base: position 36,372,327 of record BSQW01000001.1, read on the forward strand.
CTTACTCCATTGCGATCATGGTCCGTAATTACACGGTTCACATTCTCTGTTCTCGATCCACCACCAATGCTAACATGATTGGCGTGAACAACATTTTCTCGCAGTACAATCGTTTGTATATGCACTTCAGTCGAATTCGAGTTCGGGTTCGGGTTGATATGCTTCACCTCCATTGTTGTAAGATTCGTTGCAGTCGGGTTCATGTTCATCTCAATCGGGGGTCGGAGTTGTGTTTGTTTCAATCATGATTGGATTCATGTCGAAGTAATTTAAGAAACTGATTTTTTTTTTTTTTCGATTCAAAATTTGTTGGTTCTGATACCATGTGAAAATGATTAGGGAAGAGAAAAAATAGATCGAAGAAATTCTGTGTATTGATAAGTGGAGTTCTTACAAGTTTTATACTAACAGAGACGAATCTACTTACAACTCATACAATATATTTATCATAAAGACAAATCACAATTATAGGAAAGACTTATTCGTGACGCTCAATCACGGAGGATACAATCATGATTCCCAATCACTACATTTACTCCATTTATTTCTCTAACAACATTACTCGTATTGCTTATCTCTAATTACCCGGACCGATGATAGCTGATTTCTGACTTATTTGTCGATCAATTTGACAAGTCGAGTTGGAGAATTCCGATCTTCACCATGTCTCCTCGAGGAAACTCTTATCCACTATTTCCTTTCCCGTCTAAATGTACTATTATTTCGTTTCCAAAATGGATTTGAAAGATGGTCCAAAATTGAAAATGAGCACTCCTAGTTTAGCACTCCTAATTATGTTAAACATGAATGTAAATACGGTGGAATCGATCGAGTGGGACACAAATATTTAACCTTAATTTCTTACAAGACAAAGTTATGTTAAACATGGGACAAGAAAAGAGATACATAGTTTTATTAGACTAAACATTAAACACAAATTTAAAGATCAAGTCTATGGCTGCTAGTGCTAGATTAGAATTGTGATTAGGCTAAAAGCCAGAAATTCTTCTGCCATCGTGTGTTAATCAAGTAGCCACTCACACCATTGCTTTGTTTCCTCACACCAATTGTCAAGCAATCTGCACCGTTGATGCACCGATTCACGAGCTCCTCTGATCTATTAGGTCCACATAAGCTATACGTACAAAACGACAAAAGAAAGATTATTGAAACGAGAGAATCATGATAGGGAAAAGAGATCTGACGGTTGAGATTTACGCACCAGGAGATGAATGGTGCAGAATTTTTCTGACCCAATACAAGAACAGAGACTTCAAGTTTCTTCACTTGGCTTAACACAGTTGCTAACTTTGGTCCTTGAATCACCAACCCCTCCACATCCACCTTTTTCAAGATTACATAAATACTAATTATCTTCTCATAATTTATCTTCAAATCATTGAATCTTTTTAAATCAATTATTTACATGCATTTCTTGATGCCAAAAAAGGAGATTAGTATTTTTACATTTCTTTAACTTCTCCAAAGTAATTTAAAAAACTCTTTCAAGTGATTAATTACAATTAAAAAAATGGAGAATTATACTATTCGAAAAATGTCTCGACATTTGACTTAGAAATCTTAAAAACTTGCGAAAAACTATACTTGATTACATGTTAGTTGTTTTTCAAATAACTTTCCTATTGAAATGCTAAATAAAAAATTCTTAAATGGGTAAGTGACAAATATTCATGTTACCAATACCAACTAATACTTAAATTAAGATCTAAATAGCCAGTTTTAAAACATTAGATCTAAACTAGGAAAAAGTTGGATCTTTAACTGAAAAAGCTTACAATCAGAATGATGAAAATACTTTTTCATCCAATTTTTTATATTACAAATTAAAAAAGAAAAAAAAGTGAGGAGCCAGTGGAATCAATTAGTCACTATGACCATCACAGAGACAGGTTCTCTGTTTTTTTTTTCTTTCCTATCTCCAACACTCAGGCATGCAAATATCACTACTCAAGTAGCTCAAGACTTCTTACCATTAACTAAAGACAAAATTAAAACCCAATTGCTGATTATTACTTCTCTAACTAAATCCTTAAATGGTTGTAGGACCAGTAGTTTTTAAATAAGTTTTTTGGTTTTTGTTATTAAAAACTTATTAATCATCCAATCAAGATTTAAGAACTTAGTTTTCCTTAATGCTACCTTAGTTTCATATATTCGAAAAACTAAAATATGAAACCAAAATCTAAAATTATACTTACCTTTAAATTTCTCCATAATAAAAATAAAAATTCTACATCCATTTAAAGCCTATTAGTTTTCAAAATCCAACATAAAATAAAAATAAAACATACATTAGAGTAAAATTAATTAATACCTCGGGTTTACAAGCTTTGCAAAGAGAACCAAGTGATTGAACCAAAGAAGGAGAAGCTTCATCATGAGGAGACACAACATGAAGAAGAGTCATCAAATCTCCTTTATTAGTCAAATGAGTCAAAGCCCACATCATAGCATGTTTCGACCTCGAAGTCTCATCCACCACAACCATCACTCTCTTGCTTCTTGCCGCCGTATCATCGCCGGAGTAAATCCCATAGAGACCCTCCATTGAAGAGTAACCGCCACCACCACCGCCTGTTTCGTCCGTGAAAGCCGTTGAGCTATCTCCGGATGTCCACCGTCTAGAAGCCGACCTCCAACCTTCTTTTCTGCTTAGTTGCCTAAGGATTGAGTTTCTTGAGAATTGCATTTTTTTTGGGGTTATTGGTGATGGGAACTAGATGCTTTTGTAGTGTGAATCAAGAGAGAGAGAAAGAGTAGGTAGTAGGAGACTGTTATAGTAGAGGAAGAAAGTGAAGAGGCTTTGCTAAGCAGTGAAGAGAGAGAGAGAGAGAGAGAGAGAGTAATTGGTTTTGCTAATAAAGAGTGAGCGACAGGGCATTAAGGGTGAATCACATGCTTTCAATAAAGTGTGTTATTTAATTTCTAAACTTTAAGCAACCAACAATAATATTTTTTGGTTTTTGTTAAGAAAATTTTAGTTTGGTTTGGGTTTAGACTTTAGTTATGTTGCCATAACGTAAATATAGATAACCCGAGTTTAAAACTTTTGAAGATTTTGGATTCGTTTGGTTTATTTGGGCTAAAAGCTAGTACTACTAGTTAGAAACTGAAGAATAGTCCTGTCTTCAAAATTGTTTTTAAGTTTGTCATTTGTCATTTTTATTCGCTATTTCAACAAAAAAATTTCACTCTTTTATGGTCGACAAACTATTAAATAGTGGATCAAAGCTATTATTATTTGCTCAGCTTTGTAATAAATGTAATTTTTTTTAGATGACCGTGATGATTAGTGATATTATACAACAGTTAGGCCATGATCAACGCAGACCTTGTCGGGTTTTAAGAAATATTTTAAAGATCTTAAAATAATTAAAACAAGATTAAAAGGGTCTTAAGTTTATAAAAGTGTCTTAAATAAGATCTTTTTCAGTCATAAGAACGGACAGGTGGCGATTTATGAGTGGTTGCGGAAAAATAAATATGGGAAAAGGAAAAAAAAATTGGTGTACGCGTGTTTGAGTCGGTCTCTCTTCCTTTCTCTCTTTCTTCGGTTTCTCCGGAGGTGATTTTACGATTTCAAAGCCAATCGGAGTCAATCTTCCGATTTGAGGGAAGAAATCAATCGGAAATTGCGTGATAAATGATGTATCAGAGTTCGAACACGGAGAAGGATATTCACATGTGGATTTGACGTTTTCTACAGATATGCCGACAAATGTCTCCCAAATGCTGGGCATTCGAACTCGACTTCGTGATAGAAACAAGCATCAACAATTGAAAGATGATTTGGTTGAACATGTATGGCAATGGCGACAGCGTCAACATTAAAACTCACCGTTCTTTTTCCGTTTATGATTTGGAACATTATGTTTTCAATTTTTTTCTTCTCATGTATATTTAAATTTTTATTTAAATGCTTTTATAAATTAAAATGAATGAATTTTTTTTTTTAAGACACTCAAATTAAGTGTCTCCATTGGAAGTCTTCTTAACCAAAAGTGTCTTAAACAAAATAAATTAATTAAATTTAATTCACAAATAACTTAAGACACCCATTATGGTGTCTCCATTGGTGATGCCCTTATGACATCTACAATCTTTTGTACTATTGTCATAAATTGGAATACATCATTTATAACTATTTTCGGAATACATTTTTGGAATCCATTGTTCGTCGTGTGAGAACGCCATCGCTGTTAGATTGTTGGTGAGAGTAAGATAGGTGTTTTCAACTAATAAAAAACAAACATAAGAACATTTTTTCCATGACTTTTCGATGCTCAAATCAAAAAAAATACGTCTAGTTAAAAAAAAAACTTGCTAGAAGATGTTAATATAGACTCATTTAATCGACTCTTAAAAAGGTTGTAATTGTGGTTCATCTACCTAAAATACTTCAAAATCAATTCAATAATATAGCATAATCAAAAAAATTGTATGTTGTGATTAAAGTCTACTGTTCCTCTGGTCAACATTTCTAACCTTTAAAGTTGCCAAAAATAATTCGGGAATCGTCGATCCTTGATCAACAAGACAAAAGAGTCATCGACACCACCAACATTGTGCTTAAAGTTTGATCGAGTTCTCTATAGATAGAACCTAGCCTCTAAATTTTTCAAAGAGCAACACACACAACCATGTAAGTTTTTAGATAGAGAAATTGTTCTATCCTTTGTTTGGAGTTTTGAAATTGGTTCTTAGAAAACCCTCTATAGATCTACATTTTAGAATCACCTTGTTTCCTCTCGATTGTTTTCTTAATTCCTTCTCAAACCTCAATGTATCGTTCAATGTATTTTGTGACTTATGTGTGATATAATTTCTTATATGTCTTAGTTTGTTTACGTTTTATTCATTTTGTGGTTGAAAAATACTTCAATTAAAAAGAACACACTAGTATCACACGAACTCGTTATAGGATCGTATTTTGCCAATCAAAAAGTGAATCAACACGAGCTTATTCATGCAAATCTTAGTTATAGATATGGACGTTTGATCACATATCAAATCATACATGAATACCAATAGACGTAATTCATATCTTTAGTATAGGGTGGTCCATAAAATGAGAAAAAGGGATCTTATTTATCTTTTTTCCCCAACCAAATTTATGGGTTTCATATGTGTCAGATGACCTCATTCACATTTTTCTTTCATATCTTCCCATGTCCTCTTCTTCCCTATCTTCTTCACACACTTGTCTTTTTCCTTTGGACTTTTTTGCTTTTTGTTTTATCCTCACATTTCCGGTGTTTAAACAATCTAATCGTATGTAATTTTAATTTGGGTTAATTTTTCGCATGTTTCTATATCCTCGGTTCTCTTCCGTTTGCGGATGTAGATCCTCTCAGCAGCGACTTGTAAATTATGTATTTCCACATCTATTGTTCTCTTCTGACTTACTTAGTGGTTTCAAGAGCTTTACTTTACCATCTTTTGTTTCCCGTGTATCAGACTTAGTTTTTAGAAGAAAAAAAATTTTGACGGCTTTGTGTATCAAAACCATATTCCACTTTTGTATTACGCTTTCGTATTATATAACGGAAAATATTCAGACGTAAAAAAACAAGCTAATCGTACACACACAATCAAATAACATTAGAGCTGAACAAAATATCATTTATTATTTTGATTCAATCTCAAAAATCTGGATAAGCGTAACTCTACGGAGCAAGGTAAATATAAAAATTTAGTATCCGTTAAAATCAAAACAAATCTCAAATACTAAAAATTTAAAAACTGGATATCTGCTCCATTTTGATAGATATAGGAATATATATATATATATACATAGATAATTACATAAATATAGTATAATGATTATATCTACATATAATTTTAATGAATTTGTATTCATCAAATTAGTTAAGAAGAAAATAAAAATTTAATGAAATATTGCTAATTTTTAGGTTACATTTTGAATTTTTCATATATTTAAGATTTTTTAATTATTTTAAAATTATTACGAAGCTGATTGGATTTTTGGTAGAATATCCGAATTTTAACAGATATTCGATGTCTGAATATCCAGTTAATTGCGAAACAGATACGAATTACAAAATTGTTGATCCGGACGGAACGAAACATATCATAAATAGCATAAAAATTCATAATATTTGCTCCGCGTCCAGCCCTAAATAAAATACAAAGGCTTCAAGATTACATTTTATAACCACAATTTGATGTAAGCGAACCAGGGGCAGTGCACCAATGCACTATGTTGTATAAATATGAGCACTATGAATTTGTGATATTAATGTCGTTTGACAAAACTTTTATTTTTAAGTTTAGATACAAGAGGTGGAGAAAAGGGTTTAAATACAAGAAAAAAGCATCACATCATGTTTCAAACAAGTTGCATTTTCCTATGATCTTAACAAGCCATGAAAATACATATCTTTTTATTGAACCACTATTAAGAGAGTTGCTTATTTTTATACTTAAAGTAGGACAACATTAAGGTATTCGAATAATGTAATATTTCAAACATGCTGACCAATGAGATGGTCAAATAATAAATCCAATGGAAACACGCAAACTTCTATGAAATTCCTTTTACCCATGTGTTTTCTTCTATATTACTTCAAGAAAACGTATGCTCAGTCTCTTCATTAAACATTAAACAAGACTAATATTGTACTGTAACACTGATTTGGAACCCAAAAAAAAGGAACATGTTGAAGGGTAAAATGGATTTTGTGTGTATAAATTACAGAGTTGTTTGCTTCTGCATCTTCCTTCATTCACTTGTCAGACTCAATACCAGTAAAGAATCATTTATCCTGACACAACTTCCCACCTCACAAAAATTTCCTCTTAGATTTTATAACATTTTGAAAATGTTAAAGAAAACACGTACTGTTCATATACATAATTGCATTCTATAAATGTAAAATTGCAATGCAAAATGCATGTGTTTACTAAGAAACCAAGAATTATTAATGTATTTAAACCTTTTTAATATGTTAATTTGTTTCTTTATTCTCTATAATTATGTTATTTAAATATTTAAAGTGAAAAGATACATTTGCGATAAAATGATCGATTTTTTTTTTATAACTCGGATAATCCGGATCAACGTAATACTATGAGCACCGAGTTAGGTCGCGGAGACTTTTCTCCCTAGCTGATTCTCGGGTCAACGGGCTATGAGCGCCGACTAATCTCGGGGCCACAGGGAACCATGTGAAAACCCATGACACCCGCGAGTTTGTGTTGTAGTTGTCAGGATTCGAACTCATGTGGATAAGCATTTTAATCTCTTTCGGCCTTCTTTCTTACCACCAGCCCACGCCCGCGGGGACAAAATGAAATTATCCATTTTATATTTTTAGGTGTTAAAAATGACAGATTTTTTAAAATATGTAAATCATTTTCAGAAATTTTATAGATATCTTAAGAGCTTAATTTTTTCTCAGATTTTTTTAAAATAGTACTAGTAAGTATCATTTGTTAAAAATATCGGTTTATTTAATGGCAGGCTAAATAATGTTAATTCCACATTCATTTCTGAAGTTAAACTGTTTGTTTTACGAATAACTATCATATTATTATTTTTGTTTCATATTATTTGAAAGCATATGAGAGCAAGTTAATTAGCACAAATGCATTAAAGGAGACTACATTTTGATTAAACAGAAATACTTGTTGGAACTAATTTTTTTACCAAAGTTTGAGGGCTTAATAAAATTGTGTTAGTGTGAAAAAAATGAGTTAATCTCATTCAAATGAAACGTTTTCATTGGCTATCATTATTTGTGGGAAGAACAAAAATCACACAATGCTAGTTGAGAAATATTTTCTCTTGTATATAGTTTGGAATAGTTGTGTCATTGATTTAAATGACTAACAACAAGAGAGAAAAAAGACCACACGCGCGTAGCTCGCGTCTTGGGCCTTGTTGGGCTCGTGTACTTTTGTAGGTATCGATCGATACTCGACGGGCCGACTTAAAAAATCGCAGCCCCTAAAATATTCCATATCTGTCTGGGAAAAACCCTAGCCTCTCTCCTATATATACTGGCCGATTTTCACCTTAAAAATCATTATCTGAAACACTAAAAAACACATCCTAAAAGTTCTAGCAAAAGTTCCTTCAATTCCCTATTGCTTAGAGTAAGCCTTTATTCGAGAGTATCGTAGTTATAATGTTCGACAGATCTGTTATCGAGTGTTTGCGATAACAGATACCTTTGGTTGTATCCTGGGACTCATGGATCTATTATAAACCGTCGCACTACGGAAGATTCTTTGAGTTAAGGAAAGAGATTCATCTCGCCTCCTCAGATTTATTTATGCTTTATCGTTTTATGAATATGCTGTTTCATTACTGTTTATTTATGTATTCGTGATTAAATCCAATTCTGTCTATAGTGCAAATTTTTGGTCCTACAATCTTAACTCAAAGAAGATCCGATTTTGTTTTATTACTTCAATCGGATCTTTAATCACGAGTAAATAAACGTTTTCAAACGGTTTATAAAACGATTCTTCTACTACTGATGATAATCAAACGTTATCAAAAAGCTTTTTAGCAACTTGAAACGTGTAGTAGAAGCAATTTATGTTTATTTTTAAGAAGATGTTCAACTGCTAGTGATACTCAAATGTTATCAAAAAGCTGTTTATAACGTGTAGTAAAAGCAGTATTGCTTTAAACATCTTCTACAACCGTCATCAATTGCGATTAATGAACGGTGTAATCAACGAACGCATGTTACACCCTTGTCCGAAGGATCTCTCAAAGAAGGCGGTAAGGCTGGATAATCCTTGAATCGAAATTCAAGGCGGTGATGAACGCAACACCGGGAACGTGGAGCAGGCTCGAAGGCGTGGGAATCCACCCGAAAATCCTTCCAACACTCAGCTCGCTATGGACGCTCTCGACACAACGAACGGTAGAACGGCTGCCCACAAAGAGAGATGGTGATCTCTTTGATAAACCAGTTTCGAAAATCACTTAGAAATCCACTAAGCAAAAATCGGAAGTTTGAGAGAAAATAAGTTTGCTTTTGATTGATAAATTCTCTAATGGTCACAATGACCTTACACGAAATGATAAAGGAAAAGAGGGGAGTCAAAGAGACTAAACCACCTCGAAAATACAAAGCATTACTCGAAAATGAGAGTTGAAAATGTTTGGGAAAATGTGTAATAAATGCAGAAATTGACTAAGGAAAAATCGCAAGTCCCTTGGTCTTCTTGAGGGATTTTTCCGCGGAATTTGTTGCGGGATTTTTGCTGCGGGATTTTGGGCTTGCGGGAAGAAGTGTTCCAAGGCCTCGTTAAAAACCTTGTCACGTAAAACCCGTTGGGTAAAACTGTGACTAAGGAAAAGAGCCATCTTGGACTTGTATCGAAACCAATGCGGTTCGAGGCACTTCTTCCCTCAAACCCACGGCTTCGTGAACATGTCGAACGAGTCCTCCAAGTGCATCCTTAAGCTTATGCGCCTTAGCTCTCGTCATTGCTCCTTCCGGGATATGCAACGCTTCCTCGGGATCAATTTCCTTCTCGCCAAATGTTTCCCCGGGAAGTTGATTAACCTCCGTTGAGCCGTCTAGGATCATATCATGCCCCTCCTCTTCAAAAGGATTTGTCCTCAAATCTGGACTATCTGCAACAAAAAGAATTAAGTCAGAAACATTGAAACTTGAGCTGATAGAATACTTACCTTGCAAATCGATGACGTAGGCGTTGTTGTTGATCCGTTTGATTACACGGAATGGACCATCCGTCCTTGGCATAAGCTTAGATTTCCGTTCGTCCGGAAAACGTTCCTTCCGTAAATGAACCCAAACAAGATCACCCGGTTCGAAAATTTGCTCACGCCGGCCTTTGTTAGCTTGCCTTCGGTATTGTTCGGTTCTCTTTTCGATGTTCAACCGTGCTTGTTCATGCAATTGTTTCACGAGCTCAGCTTTCATTTGTCCATCAAAACTCAAACGCTCATTGGAAGGTAACTCGGTTAGATCCAAAGGAGTAATAGGATTAAAGCCATAAACTAATTGAAACGGTGAAAATTTAGTGGCGGAATGAACAGCATGGTTATAAGCGAATTCAACATGCGGTAAACAATCTTCCCATGTCCTAATATTCTTTTTAATAACAGCACGCAAGAGAGTGGACAAGGTTCTATTAACTACTTCCGTTTGCCCGTCAGTTTGCGGGTGACAAGTTGTTGAAAACAAAAGTTTAGTGCCTAACTTAGACAACAACGTTTTCCAAAAATAGCTTAAAAATTTAGTGTCGCGGTCGGAAACTATTGTCCTAGGCATGCCATGCAAACGTATTACTTCCCTAAAGAACAATTCTGCAACTAAGGATGCATCATCTGTTTTATGACAAGGGATAAAGTGAGCCATTTTCGAAAATCTATCAACTACCACAAAAATGGAATCTCGACCTTTCCTAGTTCTAGGCAATCCAAGAACGAAATCCATAGACACATCAACCCACGGAACAGTAGGGATAGGTAAAGGAGAGTACAAACCTTGCGAACTTACCTTGGATTTGGCTTGCTTGCAAGTGACACAACGTCCGCAAATTCGTTCTACGTCCTTTCGCATATGCGGCCAATAGAAATGTGCTTGCAACGTACTCAACGTTTTGGCGACTCCAAAATGTCCCATAAGTCCTCCTGCATGTGATTCCCTAACAAAAAAATTCTCGCAAAGAACAGTGAGGTACGCAAAGTCGATTTTTAAAGAAAAGAAAGCCATTGTGCCGAAAATTTTTTTCAAAGGCATTTTTCTCGGTTGCGTGATAAACTTCTTTAAAATCGGGATCATTAGAATATAAATCCTTAATTTGTTCAAATCCCAGCAATTTAGTCTCAAGAGTAGAGATGAGAACATACCTCCTTGACAATGCATCGGCAACTACATTGTCCTTACCTTGTTTATACCGGATGACGTATGGAAATGTTTCGATGAATTCGACCCACCGTGCATGACGTTTATTCAGCTTTTGTTGACCCTTGAGATGTTTGAGAGACTCATGGTCTGTGTGGATCACGAACTCTTTAGGCCATAGGTAATGTTGCCACGTTTGCAACGCTCGTACCAAAGCGTAGAGCTCCTTATCGTACGTCGGGTAATTCAAGGTGGCTCCTACAAGCTTCTCGCTAAAGTAAGCGATTGGTTTCCTTTCCTGCATAAGAACAGCACCGATACCTATACCAGAGGCATCACATTCAATTTCAAAAGTCTTAGAAAAATTAGGCAAATAGAGAAGTGGGGCGTTGGTAAGCTTGTCTTTCAACGCTTGGAATGCGGTTTCTTGTGCTTCTTCCCACTTGAATCCAACGTCCTTCTTGATAACTTCGGTTAGGGGTGCAGCCAATGTGCTAAAGTCCTTCAAAAAGCGTTGGTAAAAGCCTGCAAGTCCATGGAAACTCCTTACTTCGCCCACGGATTTTGGACTAGGCCAATCGCGGATAGCCTTCACCTTTTCTTCATCGACCTTTATTCCCTGTGCACTTACAACAAAGCCTAGGAAAACCAAGTTATCCGTACAAAAAGTACACTTCTTCAAATTTGCATAAAGCCTTTCCTTCCGAAGAATATCCAAAACAGCCCTAACATGCGTAACATGCTCGTCTATGTCCTTACTATACACTAGGATATCATCAAAGTATACAACGACAAAGATCCCTATAAATGATCGCAAGATATGGTTCATTAGCCTCATGAATGTACTAGGTGCATTAGTTAACCCGAAAGGCATCACTAACCATTCATACAACCCATGCTTAGTCTTAAATGTTGTTTTCCACTCATCCCCCTCTTTCATCCTAATTTGATGATATCCACTTTTAAGATCAATTTTAGAAAATATGCAAGACCCATAGAGTTCATCTAACATATCATCTAAACGAGGAATAGGATGGCGATACTTTACAGTGATATTATTGATGGCGCGACAATCGACGCACATACGCCATGTTCCGTCCTTCTTCTGAACAAGCAAAACCGGCACCGCACAAGGACTCATGCTTTCACGGATATGTCCTTTTTCCATAAGCTCTGTGACCTGCCTTTGGAGTTCCTTAGTCTCCACGGGATTAGTCCTATAAGCTGGACGGTTTGGAAGAGCAGCCCCGGGTACAAAATCGATTTGATGTTCTATTCCCCGGATCGGCGGTAATCCGTGCGGATTGTCATCGGGGAAGACGTCTTCGAAATCCTGTAAAACAGAAATTATCTTGCTCGGGAGCTCCGGCTCAAGGTCAGTATAACTCATAAGAGTTTCTTTAAACATAAGAACAATAATAGATTTCTTTGTAAACAAAGCCTGTTTTACCTCACTCGATTTCGCGAAAAGGGTTGAGTTCTTTACGGGTTTCGTTTCGGTGGTTGCCTTTGGAGTTGTGATCGAAATCATACATGTGTTGGCTTGGGATTGGTAGGTCTGAATGTCACCTTTAGCCTCAGCCTCTTTCTTCTTATCACGTAGTTTCCGGTCTTGGTAAATTTCAAGAGGAGTCATAGGAACTAATACCAGTTTTCTTCCCTTATGCGTGAAAGAGTGCTTATTGGTGATACCGTCGTGAATCACCTTGCGGTCAAATTGCCAAGGTCGACCCAGCAAAATATGCCCAGCCTCCATAGGTAGCACGTCGCAAAGGACTTCATCCACGTAACTCCCTATAGACAAAGGAACCGAAATTTGTGTCGTTACCTTTAAGTGTCCCTCGTTGTTTAACCATTGAAGGTAATACGGTCGGGGATGCTTCGTCACTTCTAGACCCAGCTTCTCCACAAGTGTAGTGCTTGCCACATTCGTACAGCTTCCACCATCGATGATAAGGCTACACACTTTCCCTTTTATTCGGCATCTAGTGTGAAATAAGTTTTCCCGTTGTTCTTCCTCCTTGGGACGATCTTGTATAAGTAACGTTCTTCTTGCCACTAGTAGCTCTCCATAATAAGCTTCCTCCGCGGTCTCTTCGAAAGCTTGTGAGACCTCACAATCTTCTTCCGCTTCCGATTCTATCTCCCCGTCTCCTCGGAGAATCATAGTTCTTTTATTCGGACATTCTTTGGCCATATGCCCACGGCCTTGGCACTTGAAGCATCGAAGATCGGTACTCTTGGCTTGAGAAGTCTCAGCCTTCTCATTAGGATTCCGAACATATATTGGAGTGAAAGGTTTCGAATCCGCCCCTGCCCTTGTATCTATTCTCGGCCGAAAACCGGGCTTTTCTTGGATCGGATTAGGTCGAATGCTAGAACCGTAGGAGGGTCTTGTTGTATTCCTCCTCTTGAGTTGTCTTTCAATGATGTTTGCCTTTTGCAGCATCTCCTCAAGATCCCCATAGTGCTGTAGTTCCAGCAAGTCTTGAATCTCACGGTTAAGGCCTCCCAAAAACCGCGACATAGTGACTTCATTATCTTCCAAAAGGCGAGCACGTGTCATGAGCATTTCCAGCTCTTGGTAATATTCCTCGACACTCCGTGCTCCTTGAACAAGTCGTCGTAACCTGTTGTGAAGGTCACGTTGGTGATGACTAGGAATGAATCGTTTGCGCATAATAAGTTGCAATTGCCCCCAAGTCACGATCGCATCCTCGCCATTACGCCTCCGCGAAGTTACCAATTGTTCCCACCAACTTAGTGCGTAATCATAGAACTCCGTCACGACAGCACGCACTTTTTGAATTTCCGTAGCTTCACTGCCATCGAACACCAAATCAACTTTGATTTCCCACGCCAAATATGCATCCGGATCATTCTTCCCGTGGAAAGGAGGAATTTTTGCCAAAACACCTCTCGTGTTTACTCGTCTCGGCCTCCTTGGGTAATTACCGGAGGAATGATCGTCGGAACCATGCTGTCTAATTCGCCGTGGTCGGCCATGATTCTCGTGATCGGAAAAATCCTCATAGTACTCATTCCCATTCAACGGTCGATCAGCGGGATTGTTTTGAGGACCATTTGCCGGGTTGTTTCGCGGGATCGCGGGATTTGTTGGTGCTGGGACTGTCTCGGCAACTCTCAATAGTTCTCTCTGCATAAGGTCCATGCGGGTTGTCATCTCACCAAGCAGCCTAGTGATCTCGTTAGTAGCTGTTTCATGGACCGGTTTGCCATCGGGCAAAAGTTTAGCGCCTAAATCGGTGATTAAACGAGTCACTTCTTCCATGACGGCCTGATTATTTGGTGAACTCAATTCGGAAGTGTCCTCCGACATATTGGTACCTGAAATCAAGACACAAACACGTGAGTAATCGGAAAAATTGTAAACGCAAAACTTAACAAACCAAAAAAAAAAAAATTTGATTGTGATCGAGAGATTGTGGAGATGGTTGAGGGGAATCGGCGATGGTCGAGGGAAAACGACGATGGTTGATTACGGTCAGACTCCTCGGATAATCCCTCGGATTTATGCTTGTCACGGCCTGATCTTTCCCATAAATTTTCCCGGTCTCGGATTTTCCCGGAAAACTCCTCGGTCTTGTGATTTTCCCGAAACCAAAACTTCCTCGGACTCGCGATTGATGCCAAAAAAATTCCGAAAATGCTGATCCTTAATTCCTTGCAAAAAACAATTAAACCCAAACAAACACAGCTTAGGTCGATTCCAGTAATTAAACACAATCAACACAGATTTTTTTTTTTTTTTTTTTGAATTTAGAAGATGAACGATTTTCGAAAAATTAAAAAAAAAAATTATGAACGAATTTTTTTTTTTTTTTGATTTATGATGATTCTAAACAACCTAACAATGATTTAGATGCAACAATTTAAATTAAAAACAAACTAGAATGAACCCAGAAAATTTGATGAACTCGCGATGAACAACAAAAGAAGATGAACGGGTTTGCAGAAATTAAAAAAAAAAATATATATGAACGATTTTTTTTTTTTTTTTGATTTATGATGCAACTAAACAACCTAACAATGATCTAGATGCAACAATTTAAATTAAAATAAACTAGATTGAACCCAGAAAAATGATGAACATGCGATGAACAACAAAAGAAGATGAACGGTTAAAATGAAAAATCTGCAACGAAATTGCAGCAAAACAAAAACGAAATGATGGATGATAAATGGAACGATAGTACCGGATTCCTTGAGTTCTCTGATACCACTTGTTACACCCTTGTCCGAAGGATCTCTCAAAGAAGGCGGTAAGGCTGGATAATCCTTGAATCGAAATTCAAGGCGGTGATGAACGCAACACCGGGAACGTGGAGCAGGCTCGAAGGCGTGGGAATCCACCCGAAAATCCTTCCAACACTCAGCTCGCTATGGACGCTCTCGACACAACGAACGGTAGAACGGCTGCCCACAAAGAGAGATGGTGATCTCTTTGATAAACCAGTTTCGAAAATCACTTAGAAATCCACTAAGCAAAAATCGGAAGTTTGAGAGAAAATAAGTTTGCTTTTGATTGATAAATTCTCTAATGGTCACAATGACCTTACACGAAATGATAAAGGAAAAGAGGGGAGTCAAAGAGACTAAACCACCTCGAAAATACAAAGCATTACTCGAAAATGAGAGTTGAAAATGTTTGGGAAAATGTGTAATAAATGCAGAAATTGATTAAGGAAAAATCGCAAGTCCCTTGGTCTTCTTGAGGGATTTTTCCGCGGAATTTGTTGCGGGATTTTTGCTGCGGGATTTTGGGCTTGCGGGAAGAAGTGTTCCAAGGCCTCGTTAAAAACCTTGTCACGTAAAACCCGTTGGGTAAAACCGTGACTAAGGAAAAGAGCACACTTGGACTTGTATCGAAACCAATGCGGTTCGAGGCACTTCTTCCCTCAAACCCACGGCTTCGTGAACATGTCGAACGAGTCCTCCAAGTGCATCCTTAAGCTTCCGCGCCTTAGCTCTCGTCATTGCTCCTTCCGGGATATGCAACGCTTCCTCGGGATCAATTTCCTTCTCGCCAAATGTTTCCCCGGGAAGTTGATTAACCTCCGTTGAGCCGTCTAGGATCATATCAACGCACCATGTGGTTCTTGATAGGTTTGATTGCGATCGAAACCTTGTGAGTATCGATCGACACCCTGTGGTATCGAACGATACGATGAAAAAATCTGTATCAGTCGACACTGAGGTGCATCGATCGATACTGTGCATCGACCATGTTGGGTCTATGTCGATCAATACTGTGTAAAATTCACATGTGACGATCGACACAATGGTGCATCGATCGATCCTGTGAAAGATTCACTTGCATCGATCGACACCTAGGGTGCATCGATCGACACTGTGGTGCATCGATCGATCCTGTGCAAATATTTACTTGCATCGATCGACACCTAGGGTGTACCGATCGACACCGAGGGTGTGCATCGATCGATATCAATGAGTATCGATCGACACCAATGATGTTTGGTTTGATATTAGTATTAGAATTGCGATTCTTAACTATATATATCGGTACTAATGAAAGTTGTGTTTCTTTTGTCTTCACAGAATGACAACAGACGTTGAAAACAACTCTCAAGTGGTGGAAGAGACGACTGCGAGTCTGATCGAGACGGTCAAAGTTCCATCTGGGATTAATATCGCTCCTCCAAGCAATTCTGATGGGACATCATTTAAGATGTGGAAGAAGAAGATGTTCTTCTATCTAACCACCCTGAATCTGCAGAAATACACCAGCGAGGTGAAACCTGTTCTCCCAGAAGATAACACTGATCCGCGTACGCTTGCGAGTGTCCACGCTTGGGAACATGCTGACTTCTTGTGCAAGGGCTATATTCATAATAGTCTTTCGGACTCTCTGCTTGGGGTTTACGAAAACGCTGAAACTTCTAAGGATCTTTGGGATTCCTTAGACAAGAAGTATCGCATTGAAGATTCTGGTAATCAGAAATTCACTGTGGCAAAATTCATGCAGTACCAGATGGTGGATTCAAGACCACTGATGGATCAAGTCGATGAGGTGCAGAGGCTCCTTCACGACATTCATGCTGAGGGAATGCGGCTGTGTGAAACCTATCAAGGTTGCTGCATCATTGAGTAGCTTCCTCCTGGTTGGACGGACTTCAAAAACTACCTCAGGCTGAAGAAAATGAAGATGAGCCTTGAAGATTTGGTTGTTAAGCTCCGCGTAGAGTCTACGAATCGGGAACAAAAAATTGGCGTAGGTGTAAAGATTCGCGAACACAATGCGAATATGGTTGAACACCAAAACATTAATCACGGCAAGTGGCAGAATAAAGGACGCCAAAACAAAAGCAAAGGGAAGATGCCACCAAATAACTTCCAGAAGTTCAAGAACAAGAGTGGTCATAATGGTCAGACTTCTCAAAGGTTCTTGGGATCATGTAACTTCTGTGGAAAGCAAGGACACAAATCCTTCGAGTGTCGCAACAAGAAAGCTCAAACAAACTTGACAGAAGCTGACATGTGTGTTGTGGTCACTGAGGCTAATGTTGCTGAGAGCCATCCGAAGACTTGGTGGTTCGATACTGGTGCAACCAGACACATCTGTATGGATCGAGAGATGTTCTCCACATACACAAAGAACAAGAGTGGTGACAAGATCTTGATGGGTAACTCCGCTTCGTCGACAATTGATGGTCAGATAAAGGTTGTTATGAAGCTCACCTCTGGACAGGAACTGGTTCTCACGAACTTCGTCCATGTACTAGACATGCGCAAGAATCTGATCTCTGGATCGCTCATTAGTAAGCATGGATTCACTGTGAAGCTGGAAGGTGATAAGCTAATCCTAACGAAGAATGGGATGTATTTGGGAAAGGGTTTTGTTTGTGAAAACTTGTTTAAGATGTCTGTTGAGGCAGTAATCCATAAGGATAATGTAATCGAGGCATCCACCTCGAAGAACCCTAAGATGAATGATAAGAAACCATTTGCTTATCTCGCTGAGTCTTTTAATATTTGGCATGAACGCTTAGGACATGTTAATTTCAAGTCTATGAGTAGATTGATGAACATGAATATGATTCCTAAATGCAAAATAAGCAAAGACAAATGTGAAGTTTGTGTCCAAGCCAAACTCACTAAAACGCCATCTCCCAGCGTTCAAAAAACAACCGAACCTCTAGGTTTAATTCACACAGATTTATGTGATTTAAAATACATTCAAATTAGAGGTGGTAAGAAATATTTCGTGACCTTCATAGGCGATTGCACGAGAATTTCTACATCTATCTACAACGGAGTAAAGATGAAGCCTTGGACAAATTTAAAGAGCACAAGCTGGAAGTTGAAAACCAACTTGGTAAGACCATAAATATGTTTAGAAGTGATAGAGGAGGTGAATATAATGAACAATTCGATGCATTCTGTAGAGCACATGGCATTATTCATCAAACGACTGCTCCCTACTCACCAGAATCCAATGGAGTTGCTGAAAGAAAGAACAGAACTCTCAAGGAAATGATGAATGCAATGTTGCAGGAATCTGGGTTAGCCCAAAACATGTGGGGGGAAGCTCTGCTTACCTCAAATTATATCCTGAACGAAATCCCACACAATGTCACAGGAAAAACTCCTTATGAACTTTGGAAAGATAATGTACCTTCGTATAAATACCTAGAAGTGTGGGGGTGCCTGGCAAAAGTTATAGTACCACTTCCAAAAAAGGTCACCATAGGACTTAAAACGGTAGATTGCATTTTCATCGGATATGCGCACAACAGTAGTGCCTATCGCTTTCTGGTACACAAATCAGATATACCAGACATTCATGTAAACACAGTAATGGAGTCAAGGAATGCGTCCTTCTTCGAAAATGTGTTTCCATGTAAGGATAGAGGAAATCCTAAACGAACTCGTGATGAACGAGATGCTAGCAATGAGGCAAGCACTTCAGGCACTTCTACAAACATAGAAGCAGAAGAAGAAGTTGAACCTAGACGAAGCAAGAGAGCTCGTAAGGAAAAGAAATTTGGCTCTGAGTTCATAATGGCATTCCTCGCGGAAAGTGGTCCAAGAACTTTCATGGAAGCAATGTCTACACCCGATGCAACTTTCTGGAAGGAAGCATCTAACTGTGAAATCAACTCAATTATGCAAAATCATACTTATGAGTTGGTAGATCTACCTCAAGGTTGCAAACCTCTTGGGTGTAAATGGGTCTTCACCACAAAGCTAAAAATCGATGGCTCTATAGACAAGTATAAGGCCAGACTTGTGGTACAAGGTTTTCGTCAAAAGTAAGGAGTGGATTTCTTTGACACTTATTCTCCAGTGACAAGAATAACTTTGATTCATATGTTGATTGGAATCGCAGCATTAAGAGACCTTGAAATACATCAGATGGGTGTCAATACTGCTTTCCTAAACGGAGATTTAGAGGAAGAGATATATGAATCAACCTGAGGGTTATGTTGCTCCCGGACAAGAGAAGAAAGTCTGTAGACTTGTGAAATCGCTATACGGACTCAAGCAAGCTCTGAAGCAATGGCATGAAAAGTTTGACAGTGTAATGATGTCAAATGGCTTTCACATCAATGAATGTGATAAGTGCATCTATATCAAAAGTACTTCACAAGGATATGTGTTGTTGTGTTTGTATGTAGATGACATGCTCATCATGGGAAGCAACAAAAACATAATCATACAAACGAAGAACATGCTAAGTGGAAAGTTTGATATGAAAGACATGGGATTAGCGGATGTAATTCTAGGAATTAGGATTATTCGAAATTCAAAAGGAATAATCTTATCTCAAGATCATTACGCTACAAAAATCTTAGAGAGGTTTAAGACCTACTGAAATGGGACTGCAAAAACTCCGCTTGACTTCATTTGACAAAGAATTCAAGTGAAGCCGTGTCACAAGTGGAGTATGCAAGAGTCATCGGAAGTCTTATGTACTTGAAGAATTTTACTAGACCCGATTTTGCGCACTCAGTAAACGTACTAAGTCGTTATACGAGTAATCCAGGACATATTCTTTGGAGGGCCATAACTAGGGTATTAAATTATCTACGATATACCAAAAGTTATGGGCTGCACTTCGGTAAAGAACCAGCAATGCTGGAAGGGTATAGTGATGCCAATTGGATTTCAGATTCAAGAAACTCCAAATCCACGAGTGGATATGTCTTTACTCTTGCTGGTGCAGCAATATCCTGGAAATCTTCCAAACAAACACTCCTGGCTAGATCAACCATGGAGTCAGAGTTTATAGCTTTAGACAAAGCTGCTGAGGAAGCAGAATGGCTTCGAAACTTTCTGGAAGATATCCCGATGTGGGAAAAACCAGTGCCAGCATTACGTGTACACTGTGATAGTCAGTCGGCTATCTCTCGGGCACTGAGTAATCTATATAATTGCAAATCTCGTCACATAAGAAGGCGACATAAGACCATTAGACAATTGATCTAAATTGGTGTACTTACGATAGATTACATCAAGTCGGCTGATAACCTAGCGGATCCGTTCACCAAAGGTTTGCAGCGAGATCAAATTGTAAAATCATCAAAAGGAATGGGTTTAAAGCCTATAGACAAAGATGACGTTTGACGGACACCCCACCTATGTGACTGGAGATCCCAAGATCTAGGTTCAAAGGGAAAACAAAGTTGAACTGATTCGAAATTGAGCACTGTGAGACCATGTCTCTGCCCAGTTCCTAGGATGATAAACAGTGCTACCTGTGAATAGTAAAGATAAGCGTTGGCTTTTAATGATTGCATAGCTGTGTAATAGTGGAGTGTGACAGGACACTTCTGAAAACAAGCTAATAAAATATCACCTAGTGAAGTGTGAAATGAGGGCCGTTTCTAGGAGAATGAAAGTGAAGGCTATATTCTCCAAGTTCACTCACGAAAACCAGGAATGTTCAAGGCCAAAATGAATACAATAGAGAACAAAGTTCTACGAGAAAATGTCGTTGTGCGATACATGTTGTCTAGGTTTACATCAAAATCTGGGTGGTTCAAGACATCATGTTCACCTCCTAGCCGAGTAAATCCGACAGATATTAAATATGATTGGTTCAAAGCTGAAAAACGCTACCTCTCAGATACAGTTACATTTTCGTATACTCTCGAAAGTCTGTCTACGTCTAGATGAGTCTAGTCAAGTATGTCTAGTGAAATCTAGTCTGTTCATTTTTCATATGTTTAGAGTCATTTCTATTCATGTGGGGGATTGTTGGAAATAATTTTTTATCAAAGCTTGAGGGCTTGATAAAATTGTGTTAGTGTGAAAAAAATGAGTTAAGCTCATTCAAATGAAACGTTTTCATTGGCTATAACTATTTGTGGGAAGAACAAAAATTCCACAGTGCTAGTTGATAATAGTTGAGAAATGTTTTCTCTTGTATATAGTTTGGAATAGGTGTGTCATTGATTTAAATGACTAACAACAAGAGAGAAGAAAAGTCCACACGCGCGCAGCTCGCGTCTTGGGCCTTGTTGGGCTCGTGGACTTTTGTAGGTATCGATCGATACTCGACGGACCGACTTAAAAAATCGCAGCCCCTAGAATATTCTGAGGAATATTGCATATCTGTCTGGGAAAAACCCTAGCCTCTCTCCTATATATACTGGCCGATTTTCACCTTAAAAATCATCATCTGAAACACTAAAAAACACATCCTAAAAGTTCTAGCAAAAGTTCCTTCAAATTCCTACTGTTTAGTGTAAGTCTTTATTCGAGAGTATCGTAGTTATAATGTTCGACAGATCTGTTATCGAGTGTTTGCGATAACTGATACCTTTGGTTATATCCTGAGACTCGTGGATCTATTATAAACCGTCGCACTATGGAAGATTCTTTGAGTTAAGGAAAGAGATTCATCTCGCCTCCTCATATTTATTTATGCTTTATCGTTTTATGAATCTGCTGTTTCCTTACTGTTTATTTATGTATTCGTGATTAAATCCAATCCTGTATATAGTGCAAATTTTTGATCCTACAATACTTTGCCATGGCAGATGCAACATGTTAACTAAAGACTTTTATGTATACCGACCAAAGTTTTAGAATTTGAATTTCTAGGTCTTTTTAAAAGAAATAAATTGTAGATTAAGATGATAAAATGTTAAAGATATGAGTAAACTTCTCGAAAATAAAAGAAAAAATAAAATAATTGGCACTGCTTGCCTCATTTTAGGTGTGCTTAGAGAAGTAAACAAATCATAGATTAAAATGTTTTAGAGTTTGTCGAGAACTTCTATTATAGATATTAAGGTTTCGAATGGTGACAGCGGTTTGAGCGGTGCGGAACAAGCGGTTTAGAAGGTGTGGTGTGGTTTTAGTGCGGTGCGGTTGGAAGAAACGCATCATGCAGAACAAGTGCGGTTACTGCGGAACAAGCGGTACGGGACAATATATGAATGGTAAAAATTTAAAAAGCGATACGAGATATTTATTTTAGAAAATAATTTATAAATAAAATGGATTAATGATATTAATATAATTATAAATTAAAATTATTAATTTGTTAATGATCAAGTCTTTTTAATAAATTAATTACGAACCATAATTAAATAATTATTAAAATTTAATAAATTTGTTTGGTATTTTACAATAATATATTTATTGCTTAAAAAAATACATCCACAAAAACCAAGTAAAATCATATAATATTATCGAGTACGTTGATTTTCCATAACATATATATAATATTGTCCATTATTTGGGACATATATTTTAGATAAATATTTTAAAAATTAAAATGAATTAATGAAAAAAATTGTACACTTGACATTTTACATTATTAATAAATTATTCCTACCAACGATAATCGAACTCATGTTCCTTTAGATGTTTACATTTTTTACTTATATGGGTTCAAACACTAGTCCAACCTCATGTTGGTAATGATATTTTTTTATTTTTTTTTTCAAATAGAATTTTGTTATTTGATAAAGTTAACATATATGATTTATTTCAAAATTTTCTGAGCTTTAAAACATATATATATATATATATATATATATATATATATATATATATATGTAAAATTATAAAACTAAAAGATTATTAGCGTGTATCGTAAAACTAATAACATCAGCTAGACAAAGACAATAATTATTCTCAAAGTTATAATCCAAATATTCTTAATTTTTTTGAATTAAAATACTATATAAAATGAAATATTATATGATACATATATACATAAGTCAACTGTAAACCACACCTAATCGTTGATAGAAAAAAAAAAAACCGCACCTAACCACAGTTAACCACACCTATTTTGATTTTTTTGCAACAGCACGTGCGTTTTATGTTTTCTTTTTGTTTCTGAAACGCACTCAGCTTTTTTTCTGAAACGCAACCACACCTAACCAACCTAATCACACCTGCGTTTGAACTGTGAATGGTGACATATTTTATAAAACACACGATGTTTAGAAAAAACGTACCAAACATTCAAGGCCTAAGTAGATATAAATGAAGTACTTGAGTAACGTACCAAAGGCCACGAATTTGGTTATCGTCAACGTCCATAATTATTTGTGCAAGAAGGAAATGCAAGAAGGAAAATGTAAATCATTACGAATTTGGTTATCATTATGCAAGAAGGAAAACCGCGAATTTGGTTTTCGTGATATTAACTATTAACTATATATAATAATTGATGATGTAACTTGCGAGGTCCTCGTGAATTGAGCTCCATATAACCTACTCTTTCCTTACGCTATATATACTTTTCATATATAAATATATATGGACAAATTTATACTTTTTCATAAATCCATATAATTAGATTGATGAAAGCTACGGGGCTAGAAGAAGTTGTATCACGCCCATGTCTTACTGAATGTATCGGAAGTGCCAAAGATATTTAGGGTGGACCGAGGCGAAAAATCAGGATTTAAAAACTCAAATTGAAAGGGTTCAGATCTATTAAAATATTCGAATGGATCCTAAATTCCTATAAAACAGAACCGATTTCGAACTAAAAACCGAATGGGTGCCTAAAATACCCAAAATATAAGTATACACCAAAAATATTAATTATATTTAGATTTAATATAACCTAAATGCCTAAAATTACAATTATAATCCTGAATATATTAGTTATATTCCATGTATTTTTTTGATATTACAGATATATCGAATACACATGTTTTATTTTCTCGGATTTTCGGATATTTTGGATATTTTCAGATAAGAACCGAACATGATCTAAATTTTTTTTGGATCTTCAAAAAAAACCTGAACCGATCCGAACCCGATCCAAATTTTTTAAAAACCCTATCGGTACCTAAACCTTTTGATTCGAAATACCCAAAACCCGAAATACCCGACCGAACCCGATCTGAATATTCAAATGCCCACCCCTAGCCAAAATGTAATTGTTGTAGTTGGAAATATAACAGTCAAAGTTTGTAAATAGGAATAAACAAAGGACTTTGATTTATCTTTAAGAATAGAAGAATTGAGGGGCTATCGAGCAATAAACATAAAGTTTGTTGCTCAACGAGATCAAACAGGATTCAGAAGTAATTTGGACAAGGTCTTGTTGATCCCAAAGATCACACAAGGGGTTAAACAGTAAATTCAATGGATCGAATCTCGTTTTATTAGACCAAACTCGGCAATGTACAAAACGGATTAAATCGAGAGACTTTAATCGGTAAAAAAGAACTAGAATAATAAAAGCTATGAAGTCAGAGCTTTTGGTCTCTTAGGTCTCGTTCGTGGGTTATGGGATCCTTCTTGGATGAAGTCGAGGCCTCCTTATTTATAAGGTTCCAAGTCGGCTAAAATAGGATAATTTCTCTTTCCTAGTTCTATCAGGAAAATGAAGTTACTCACGAACGAGACCTAAGAGACCAAGAGCTCCATCAGGAAAATGAAGATTTCCTAAAATCCCTCCAAGATCGGGAAATATTCTACAAATCTCGGAGGTCAGCGACGCTGGTTACGAGCTTGGGCCTTGATGGGCCTCGAAGTCGGCGGTTGTGGTCACGGGCCCTCTCCCGAGCTCGAACCGTCGTAAACCGGAATTGATTAATCTGATTTCAGTTTGAACCGGGTTAAACCGGAGAATGCTAAACTCACCTCCAACATGTCGTGCGGAGTAAACTGGGTTTAGTATTTCGATTCTCAAGAGTGATTTTACAAGAATAAGAACAAAGAAAAGACCAAGTGCTGAAGTGTAGAGTTAATTGTGTGTGTATGGAAAGTTCGAAGTCCCTTTGCTCTTTTCCCTCATCCTTGTTTTATACTCCGAGATCGTGCATAACGTTACCGTTTACCCCGCCGGATTCGTCATGAATGGTCTTTAATTCGAAGGCTCCAGTCGTTACGTTCAGGCGCCTTAATTCACCGGTTTGAATGAGTCTTTGGTCTCGTCGGGGTTGACTAACGGATCTGAATTTAATCTCTTTTGACGGTAAACTTTCACTCCGTTGGGTCTTTCAGCTCGGCTCGTCACCTCGTCTGCTTTTTTGACCCCGTTTGGTCTCTTTGACTCTGTCAGGCCTTTTTACTATTTGTTTATTGGGTCTAATTTACTAGGCCCGAATTTTCACCAACAGTAATCAAACATGCCTGACTTAAAGATATGTTTTGCTCTGTTCCTAATTTTTCTAAAAAAAAAAACATTATATGTATCATGTATTTGAAAAATTGGACTCCTATTTTACAGTCTTTAAATATATAAAGAATAATCGACAAAAAAGAATGGGAAAATTCCATAAAAATATCCTAACTTTATTCTGATAAGCTTTTTAATACTCGAATTAGTTTTGTACCCAATAAAATATCCAAATTATTCTTTTTGCTCATTTTAAATCTCCAAATGTGAACCGTGTGTTCATTTTATAATATCTCCGTTAACAGATATATACAGACCTATACACGGTTTGAAATATAATTATATTTAATAATAAATAAAAAATACATTAAACTTTCAAAAAAATAAAAAAAAATCAAAACAAATTCCAAACAAATCGAAAAAAATTCATAAAAAATCTAAAGTTAAGAAAAAATAATTTTAAATAAAAATAAAAATATATTATATTTTAGCTTTTGAATTTTTGAACTGAAATTTTCTAAAAACTCAAAAAATAGAAAAATTCAATCAAATTTTCAAAAAATTATAAAAATTTAAAAATCCATGAATGGAGAGTCTAACTTTTTCTTTTATATATATACTAGAAAATAATCATATTAGTTAGATTATTAAATTTGTTTATCGATAATAATCTGAACACAAATATAACAACAATGTAAAACATATGATCAACCAAAAATAATAATAACCAATAATATTTATTTGTAGAAACTAACGAAGACCAATAATATTTATTAAGGTTTTTTTTAAATGTGATGTGTATTCATGGATTTTTGAATTTTTATAAATTTTTGAGAATTTGTTTGGATTTTTGTATTTTTGAGTTTTTAGAAATGTTTAGTTCAAACATTCAAAAGCTAAAATATAATATATTTTATTTAAAATTTAAAATTATTGTTTCTTAACATTAGTTTTTTTTTGGAATTTGTTTCGATTTTTTTGGAATTTGTTTCGATTTTTTGATTTTTTTTGAAAATGTAATGTAAATTTTTAATTTATTTTTAAATATTTTATTATTAATATAATTATATTTCAAATTGTGTAACGGAGATATTGTAAAATAAAAACATGATTCACATTTGAAAATTTAAAATAGGCAAAATAAATAATTTAAATATTTTATTGGGTACAAAAATATTTCTAGTATTAAAAAACTTACCGATATAAAGTTGGAGTATTCTTATCGAATTTTCCCAAAAATGATCTATATACAAATGCACACTTGGCACATGCTTTAAGTTGGGTTTGTAATCAAAGACGACTGTATTCATTTAGTTGTCGCCACGAAATTGACTTTTCGTTAAATTTGTTTGGGATTTTGAAAAACATCGAATACTTTCCACTCTGCAATAGTTTTTTTTAGAGTTTTTTTCTTATGAATTCTTTCGTTGTGTTGTTTGTCGATGTATTTCTATGATATATCTCATCTCTGTCAATAAAAGTTATATGAAAAACAAGTTAGGACTCTCTAACATGGACTAGAGCTGGATATTCGGGTCTGGATATTTTGGGTAGAGAGGTTTATGATCTATATAGGTACCGAAATGATTTAGGTTCGGCTCCGGGTATTTCGGGTAGAAAGGTTTAGGAATCCAAAAATACCCGAACCTTTCGGATCTTAATCGGTAATGGTTCGGTTCTGGGTATTTTTTACCCGAAATTCCTAAAATATATCCGAAAATATACCCAAAAACAAAAAAACTAAAGAAAATATACCCATAATACCAAAAATATACTTAAAAATACGATATATATTTAATATTTTGGATATATAATTATATTTCGGGTGATTCGGATACCCGAAATATTTTCGGTTCGGTTCCGGTATTACCCGATACCCATAGATATCAATGAGTAGGATCCAATGAATATTTTGGCAATTTCGGATTGGTTTCGGTTTGTATATTTCAATTCGGTTCCAGTTCAAATATTTTGATTCCGGTTTTTATGCCCTGACCTAACATAGACTATCATTTAGTCTAGTATTAGTTTACGATAGTTGATAGTTATAGTAGTAGAAATATAAAAATACAACTTAGTCGTATAATCTTATAAGACAAAAAAAAAAAAAATAATAACGTCACGGATCATATTAATGTACATATACGAGATACGTATAATATATATTAGGTTTGGCGGAAAGTGTGAGAATAGAAACGAATTAAGGGTCAGGTAATGGTGTTGTTACTCTTATGTGTCAGCCTTTTCTGCAACCCGTGATGCTCGGAATCTAACTCATCATTGTCACTCATGCCTTGTTTATTTATTTTTATTTTATTTCTATATATTTTTCATGCCTCTTTTGAACATAATTTATATAAGCTTTTTCTTTGTAAATGTGAAAAACTTAATGCAACACAAATTTGTTTTAATTTTATTTCTATATATTTTTCATGCCTCTTTTGAACATAATTTGTGTAAGCTTTTTCTTTGTAAATGTGAAAAACTTAACGCAACACAAATTTCTTTTTATTTTATTTCTATATATTTTGCATGCCTCTTTTGAACATAATTTGTGTAAGCTTTTTTTGTAAATGTGAAAAACTTTATGCAACACAAATCTTTAAGTTTGGAAAGCGACAATTTAACTTGCCAAACTGAAC
Organism: Eutrema japonicum; assembly: GCA_030161315.1. Taxonomy (NCBI): domain Eukaryota; kingdom Viridiplantae; phylum Streptophyta; class Magnoliopsida; order Brassicales; family Brassicaceae; genus Eutrema; species Eutrema japonicum. Next base: position 36,400,430 of record BSQW01000001.1, read on the forward strand.
ACATTTTCATTGAATAAAATATGATAGGTTAATCATTCACATATTACAAGCTATTTGGAATTACACAATTCTATTAGATAGATTGTCCCTAACTCAATTCTTAGTTTTACTCAACACTAATATTTTAGTCTTTCTCCCTTTTTCCTTTGAGAGCTTCAAGGTTAAGAACAACAATTTACGGCTCAAAATTGTTAATCTAAGTTTTGAGTCGTAACCCTGATTTTATATTAGACTGCCCGAAATCTTAAGAGCATATCTTCAAGTATCTTCAAGCAATATATATGGGCTTGTAAATCTCCTATTTCATTCAGAGAATATTTCCTTGAAACTCCTTTGAGCGGTTTTGATTGTGCGGGAATCGATTTAACAAGTTTTACCCTTAAGAAAAACTGCAAGTGCACAACAAACACAATAGTATTTAAGGGATCAAATACATAGAAATTTGAGTGCTTTCGACTTCTATCAATTTCTAAGTTGTGTATAGACCTAATCACTTTTTAGGGGGTTTTGTTATCACGATTTTTGTAGCTAGGAATTAAAGTAAATTAAGCGAGAAAAGTAAGCAAGCAAGTAAACAAATGAGAAAAGCAGTGTAAAACAAGAGATTAAAAACGTTGGACAATCGGGAACTCTTTAGGGATCATGGTCGAATTATCAACAAGCAATTAATTAGGATTTCAAAGCGACTTAAGTCGTCTATTGGTTCTAGAACTCGAACACGAAATTATAATTAACCTACTGTCATAGAGCAAACTACATATTCTCTAACAATTTGACTACTCAGATTTCGTTGGTAGCCACTCAGAAGATAACACGATAAAGGCAAGTTTAATAACGTTCACAATACTATACAAGTATGGTTTCGTGTCTTGTAGCGAAATTGCTCGCCTACCCTAGTTCAAGCACTTAGATTTAGCACTTTCATGGTTCTAATTTACTTAGATTCAGTTGCAAGGTGATCAATCAAACAAACATGCATTAACAATAAGAATAGAACGAAGACCCTAATTCGATATCGTAATCTAACAACCTAATGATAATCGATCCATGAGAGCATCTTGAGATCCATAAACCCAACAAGGAAACTACTCAGACATAGCTGAGCTAAACATCATGATAAATAAATGAAAACAGTAAAGAGAAAGAGATGAAGAATATCTTATCTATTGAAGAACACAAGTCGAGAGATCTTCTCTACAAATCGATGAAAGAATAAAAGCGGCTAGAGTTGGTCTCTCTGTAAAAGAACGAAAGAGATACATATAAAAGACCTATAGACATGTATTTATAGTATTCATTTCTTTGGGGACGTCTAGGGTTTAGAGAATAATTGACGGGATAAGGCTCGAGATTGAAACAGGCTGAGTTGGGCCGAATTGAGGTTGGCCGCGTGTGCAACTCCTCTGGCCGTGACCGGGTGACTCCGAGCCGCGGCCAAGGCTTGTTTTTGCTTGGCTCATCTCTGCTTCAAGGCAGCATCATCTCTCTTCAGTGCATCAGGAATATTTGGAGATCTAACCGTTGGAATATCTCCAAACCATTTGCATTTGAAAGTTGGTTGTCTCCTATTTGTTGTGTCCAAGTTTGGGGATGATCAGACGGTGAGAAGTTCTTCTTTGATTGCAAGATTTCTGACGGCCTAACTTTATCCAAAAACGGACTTTTGCTCCAAAATGCACTCCTTTATCCCAAGTTACCTGAAATGTCTTTTAAAACTCTAAAACATAGAAATCACTTCAAAATCATTAAAAACGGAGTTAAAACACCAGCAAAAGATATTAAAATGGTCCATAAAAATAGTCAAAAACCGGTGTTATCAACTCTCCCAGACTTAGATCTTTGTTTGTCCTCAAACAAAACAAAAATCTAACATCGGAAAGAAGTTTTCAAAACGCATAAACTAACAAAATCTCAATGACCGTCCTTCTAAACCATAACCAACTTAATGCCTCAATCGGGACTTAGTCTAGAACATTATCACTGAAGTACTGCAACGCTAGTTCACAGTATCCGTCATACGAAAATCTAACCACTTAAACCCTAACTTCCAGTTAACTAGCTTTTAACATTCATTAAAGATTCCGTAATTCTCATCAAAAATTACTAACCAAGACAATCGAGGCTAGGCATTTAAGGCTTTTAGGGGTGAGGTTAAAAGTATTTCGGATTACCGTATTTTCACTGGATGCTAGATATTATGCAAAATAGCAAGAGAGGAGGGAGTTGTTGAAATCCACAGTTTCCAGTCACTTCCTACTCGCATAAGTGTTTTCGCGAATTCCTCCTTCTCTGGAACTTTTTCTGTCTTTGACGGAACTTTTCTGCCATTCCCCATACTTAGATTTTTTTCCGGGTTATGTATCGAATGGCGTCTTACTCCTCACAAACGAACCATGGATGCCTTGGTACAGAAATGTCGACCACCTAATACTCTTTAGGCTTTTGTTTTCTTTCCTTCCGAATTTTTTTTTTTTTTTGAAAGGAGAAACGCTTTTAGAACGGAAGTCTTAAGGAGGACGCAAATTACTAATAATAAGATATTTCCAAGGAAAATTTTGAACTTGAATTGTTGTTGATACTTTAGATGGTACCCTAAAAACATAAGACAACGAAAATAATGGCTAAGGTTCGGGGTAGGGTACCATCTAAAGATAAAATGGTCATCCATGAACACCAAAGAATGGTAAAAGGAAAAGATGTCATGGATGTCTGATTCGTTGCCTCACCTAAAACATTTGAAAATTAAATTCTGGTTAAGTTCAAATAAAGTGAGCTAGTATATCATGTCATAAAGAATCTCTATGGGTCGAAATCCTCTGAGGATGTCGCGTTGCAAGTATCCTAGATACCGTCTAGTCTAGTACTAAACCACAAAAGAGCTGGCACGAGGAGATATTGTAGAACCACATATGTCGAAATCATCATAGTTTTGTTTCAACGTTCCTAAAATTTTTTTAAAAAAATAATAAAAAAATACAATATTTTTTTATAAATATGGCTAAAAATAGACTCAAAACAAAAAACAATTGACCGTTAACGGATAAACATCCTCCCCCAGACTTAAATCACACTGTCCCTAGTGTGAAAAAGTTGGTGAAAGGATGGAACATACACAATAAAATAAAAATCGAAAATAGAGATAAAAAATTAAGGAGAATAAGTTGATAGAACTGTAGTGGTGCTGCGTAAAGCTGGTCGTGAATGATGATACACGAGGCTAAACATCACGTGAGCCATCTGATTCGGAGTCATACATGTCGCCATCGATCTGGTGGTTCTCTTGAAGGAAGCTGATCACACGATGGTATCGTCACTCCTGTCGTTCGAGCTTCTTCTCCATTGCTGCGTAAGCGGGACCATGTGTGTGTGATGAGTTCCCTGGAGGAGATGGTGCGCGGGCTGGTTCTGGTGGAATGCTCTGCAGTTGTGTCTCTCTTGGCTTTATCCACTAAGAACTGGCATATGGTGTACGGTAGACGAGGAACACAAGGTAGAAATTATGTCGCGTCGGGTCGCCACAGTGGAGTTTTTTCGCCTCAAAGTCGTGAAACTAAATCATAAGGTAGAAAGACACGATATGGCTCACCAGGGTTTGAACATTACTTGTAGCCAAATCGATCCGGATCGAGTGTCGTGCGAGAAATCGTACACTCTCGGGAAAACTGAATGAGATCGAACCAAGTCTCGGGAAGTGGAGGCTTGGTTGAGAAATCGAATCTAACGGCTTGTAGAATTGCTGTGATGATGCTACCGAAAGCGGTGGAAAAATCGTTGCACTCCGAAGTGAGCGCCTCGTGCTTCACTTTCACCAAATTCCTTGCAATAATGCAAGCAAATCAAGTGTAGCGCGGATACTCGACAAATGGTAAGTGAAGCGTAACAAGCTCGGATATGAGGAAATTTATTATATTTTCCCTCGAGAAAATAGTATGTGCCAAGAGGTTGTGCATAGCGGATAGCTGGGTGCATAAGTAGGGGAGCCTGGTCCCATCGTGCGCCATAAGCCTTCATTGGCGATTTCCTCGGGATGAATCTCGTCAAGATATTGAAGTTTCAAAGCTTAACAAAGTTCTGGAATGGTAAGTGAGTATGAATATCCACGGATAAAGAAAGTAAGTGTACCATCCTTTGCTCTTGGGTTGGCACGCCTCTTATAACACATGGTGACGGAGGCTAGAAATTCACGGGGTGATATTATCATATGTTGGAAAGTTGAGCTCCATAAAAGGTCGAAGATGAAACGCATCAAGATACCAAATCACATCATCTCAAATCCTGAGTGTCTTGAGAGATGAGTAGTCGATGCGAGGAGTTGACACTCATCTTTGAGATAGTCGATATTCAGATCTAGAGGTTGTCCGACATATCAAACTTTGGGTCGTGGCTCCGGCGATGGTGTTGGGCCGCGTGGAGGAGATTGTGGTGCGCAAGCTCAAGCTCGAGATAGTCTTCGTTTGGTTATGTATTCGGTGGAAGTAGCATCATCGTTCTAAAATAATTGCTTCCGGTGCACCTCGGCTCTCTTTTTGACACGTAGGGGGCGATGTACATGATGATTCTCCTACGAATCCGCTCTTCTTAGAGCGAGTTGTGCAAAATATCGAGTGGTCCATGTTCCTACAAAACAAAGAAAAATCTCGACAAGAATATGAATAAGGTTGCAATCAAAATGTTTCAATGAGTATCACGAGACACATTCAACTACAAACTAGTAATATCAAACGAGTATCTAGCAAATTGTAATATCAAGATACTTAAATGAGTATCACGAGACACACTCAACTACAAACGAGTAATATCAAGCGTAAATCTAGCAAATCGAGATGCTCATGATCAATTTCGGATTTGTGGATGTTCTACATAAAAAAAAATCGAAAATTCGATTCGGAATACCAAAAACCTTATACACATTTAAAAAAGCTCTCTAGAAATTTTACAAATAACTCTGCAATTAAAAAATCACCAACTCTTAAAATCAACCAACTCTATCTAAATCCAACACCAAATAACCACTCCTTAACAAAACTAGTTTTATGGTTTAATCGCTTCATCATCTTCCATGGTGAGCGTTTCAAGTCGAGATGCGAGAATATCCATTCGAGTTCTCCTAACGCTACTTGTTCCTTTGTACTTGATAAATAATTTTTTGTATTAAGTTCATATCAATTACTCAAACCTACTCATATCATTGTAGTAATTGAGGATCGAACCAAAGAGGTTAAAATCAATGCACTAAGAATACATGAAACTTCCTAAGCTAGAGAAAATGATTTGGTTTTTATGTTTTTAAACTAAAGAAAACAAATGCACGAAGGAAAACAAAAGATATAAGTGTTGGATCATGAAATAAACTATCAAATGAATGATTAACAATCAAATAATGATGACAAATATTGAATTAAACACTATCCTAGAACATGGAATTCATAATTATGACTAATCCATTCTCATGGCACTAATCACTTTGTTAATCACCAAATCAAGATCAAACTCTCGTTTGTGATAAGATAATTAACAAGCTTTAATCTCCAATTCCACTTAGTTCACTAATCACCCTAGACATCAACTCTCATTGGCTAGACATGAAAAGCTCACAAAAGGTTTGGTTCAAACATTTCATCGAACACCTCTCGGGCGTGAAATGCTTAAGCTCTAGTTTTTGATCTCTCAATCCAAAACTAGCTTTAAGATCAACCTAAGTGAATGATCTAATAAGATGCAATCTAAATCATCAATCATCTAACCATCAAGACAATTGACTAACGATGCCTAAACATTCAATGCACATTTATTCTTATGACATGGAACATTTTCAAGTAGATTAGCACACTCTCGTGACACTAATCATTGTACGAATCATCTAAAGTTAGCATCCACCGATCACTTATATAATCCATAATTTACCACAAGTCCATTTTAGTCAACAATTCATCCTAAAGTCAGCATCTACTGATCACTTAGAATGAAAAGCATGCTTAAAAATTTTCTAGACATTTAATCGAACACCTTGTGTGCATGAAATGTCTAAGTTCTAGAAATGAGTTTTTAATTCAACTCTAGCATTAATATCCTTCCTAACATGAGAACAAATGTTCATCTAGTCCTAAGAATCAACAATCAACCATCAAACCATCCAAATCAAGCAAAATCCAAAATCCAACAAAAAGTCAACTCATGAAAACATGAAGAACAAAAGAGAGAAAGACATAAAGATAAAGAAATTGCATAAATAAAAGATAGAGTTGAATAAATCTTCTCTAGAGTGACATTTGTGATGAAGATCCATCCAAAATCATAAGAAGAGTTTGGGATAAAACCCAACTCTAGAAAGAAGAAAGCTTAGTCATAAAAATTAGATTTTGACTATTTATAAAAAAATCTTGGGCGGACCGGGTCAACCCGGGACAAACCGGGTATTGATCCGGTTGAAGGTGGGTCGAGGTGAGAAGAGCACCGGTTGGTAAAACTGCGGTATATCCGGTAATACATATCCGAATGGTCTCAAACCACCTCCTGCGGACAGCTAACTCACTGGGCTACAACATTTGTGAAGACTACCGAGGCTAATTCGGATTGTAGACCCTTCGTCCAACCCGGTTGAAAGTGGGTCGAGGTGAGAAGAGCACCGGTTGGTAAAACCGCGATATCTCCTGGAATACATGTCCGAATGGTCTCAAATCACCTCATGTGGACAGCTAACTCACTGGGCTGCAATTTTTGTGAAGACCACCAAGGCTAATTCGGATTGGAGACCCTTCAATACCGATGTCACAAATTGGTATTGCACATCGGTACTAAGGGAGTTTTCCTCTGTTTCCACACCGATTTGTTGCACCGACTTGTAACATCGGTATTGAAGAAATCTTCTCGGCCAGGCGGATATCGTCTCGGCCAGGCGGATATCCTCTCGGTAAAATGGCCATATCTCACGAACCTGACATCCGAATGACTTGATTCCAGCTCCTCTGAACAGCTAATTCACTCCTTTACAACGTCCATGAAGACCGTTGAAGCTGATTCAAATCGGAAGGCCTTCGTTCAGCCACATATTTTCGGCATATCGGATGGACTTTGCATTCTACTTTGGCCCATTTCTCCAAATATCATCAATTGTCTCTAAATCACCTAAAAACACTCCATATGCATGCTAGACTCACTAAAATCTAGTGCAAATACATATTACTCTAAATTAGATCAAAGTGTCACTAAAACTATGCAAGACACATGCATGAGACACAAAACAATAACAAGAATGCATGCTAAGAGATGAAAAATATGGGAATATCAGTACTGTGTTTGCAGCGATTCCCAAGCCTTCATGGCAGTAGTACATCATCGTACCCTTTTGATTTGATCTGGTGAGAGTGGGGTCCATATGACCGTGAGAGCTCTAAAGTTATATTTGGAGAAAATCTTTTCCTCAGCTCACCACTCTTTCTTTGGCTTAGGAACTTCTTCACCTTTTTCATCCTTCACCGTTGGCTCTGTCCAGCCTTCTTCCACCATAATTCATGCCTCCTCATCAATACAATTTATAAGCGTATTGATCTGAACTTTCCACCAACCAAAATTCTCCTTGTCAAGAACCACACCTGATTATAAGAACAAACACCTTTGAGCAGATGCTTGCTCTGATACCAGTTGAAAGTGTGAAAAACCAATGCACCACATATTTTTTAAGACTTGGAAAGCGCCAAGCCGAATGCGTTTATTCACTAGAAATTGATATGCTAATCGTTTCACGGATTACAACTTATTTGGAATTACACACCTCTACAAAGTAGATTGTCCCTAACTCGATTCCTAGTTCTACCAAACACTAACCTTTTATCATCTGTTTTCGTTTGAGGGCTTCAAGGTTTACACAGAACAATGACTTGCAGCTCAAAGTGTTAGCTCTACACTTGAATCGTAAGTTCCCTTTTATACTAACTACCCAAAATTATAAACCTAGAATCTCCTAGTATCCTCAAACGTATCTTCCACGCTTGTGTATCCATGATATATTCCATATAATATCTTTGAGTGTCTCCTTGAAACCCTTTTTGGCAAGTTTCTGACACGTCATCATTCCGCGTCGTTGTCAAGTCTCTGCCTCCTGATTGTGTCTTCTGATGACTCAGTTGGTTCTTCACAGAATATGCATCTTCAAGACTTTTATATTTGACCATCACACAACCTGGCATCACATTTTTTATTAATATTCATTTACATGTTGTTTATCGTATTCTTAAATACATCAAGAACTGTCCAGATCAATGTCTTTTCTATGCAACTGATTTTGAAATATGCTTGAATAGTTTTGTTGGAGCATATTAGGATTCATGTCCTGACTCGAATATTTATCTTAAGTTTTTATGTCTACCTTAGGAAGTTAAGTAGAAGTAATATTGATGCTAAATATAGTAGCATGTAAACTTCTAGTTGCATCAAATTATGTGATCTTCACATTCAAGTGATTGTTCCAACAAAGCTATTTTGTGACAACAAGTGACAACAAGTATGCATTATACAACAAATTCGAATAATGTCGTTTATGAGCGCATAAATCATATTAAAATTGACTATCATACCACATAGTGATTTGCTCAAGACATGTTTGGCAACACGATTCATGTGAAGATAAAATCAATATGTAGATTTGTTAACTAAAGCTTTGCAACCTACATAATTTAATTTCCTCTTGCCTCGAATGTCAATTGCAAGCCGTTATCGACATGCGAATGCTAAATGCTTAAAGGAGTGTATCAACAATTGAACAAGTTTCAGTTTTGCTCAACTGGATTATGATTAACATTAGTTCAATGTGCAGTTAGTTTGTGATAAGTTTTTTTTTTTTTTGAATTGAATGTAAAATTAATTCAACCAAAAAAATATTTTTTTCATCTAGGTGCTTCTTATTTCGACTTACAAAACATAGTTATTCTACCTATTTTTGAGATTGAATAGAAAATCATCTTAAAGCAAACCACACTTGCATCCCGCCTTCATATCTTGTATGTCCCATTTGTCATATAGAGATTAATCGGTTTCTTATCTGCTTGTGAATTCTTTTTGCTAATTGCGATGCTTGCGTTGAAGGTTCTCCATGTTTCATGTTGTTCCGTTCCCTCCATATGGAGTGAAGAGAAATTTATAATACATATCGTAGAAGAAATATAAGATTTTTTTTTCCGAGAGTTATCCACCAGCAAATCAATGATTCGATACCAAACGGTTATGTAGTTTGTCAACATGATGTTTCGAACCAAGCTGGACCATATTTCCTCTGAGTACCTGCATGTAAAGTAGATGTGATTTTGTGTTTCATATGCGCTTTGGCATAGAACACAAGCACCATTCACACCACTATCACACCACTATTCTATTGAATCATACGGTCATCCGTTGATAATCTGTTGTGAATTACTAGCCACAAATGGAATACGTATTTCGGCGTAGCATATGAAAACCAGATTCCCCTCCACCATTATTTGGTAGGCGAAGCTTCTCTTATCAAGTGACAACTATTTTTCGAGCTTAAATTCGATCGAAACATGTCTCCTTTCTTTCTCCAGAAAACCATATCCTCACCATCGAGCTCACCTTTTCTCCGTTGCTCCGAGTTTGTGATAAGTTTATTAGTTGGTTAACATAATCTAGCTTAGCTCAAATATTTTTTGTACACACTTTACTTCACACAATCTGAGTTTCTTTCCCCTTTTTACTGTTTTTCACAAGTTCCAGCTTAAGGTTTGATATTTTTAATTAGGCATGTTTTTTTCGGACAAGTTTCCCGTTCCACCCCATACCATCCCGAATTTTACGTCACATACCCATTATGAATATTCTGTTCCATACCCATTTACGTTCAAATAATGACCCGTTTGAAAATGTTAAATTTAGTCCAACGGGTGAGATAACGTTCGATTTATCCATTTAGGAATTTGACCTTTTTTAAAGTAAATGAAAATTACTAAATATTTGTTGATTTCTCCTAATTTTTCCTTAAATTTCCCAAAAATTACCGAAAAACTGAATTATCCATCCCGAAGTCGACCCTTATCCGTCATGAAATCAACCCTTACCCAAATTAGTGAGAGTTTCGATAGTGATTTTATCTTTTCGAATTTCCCGAACTCAACCCATTACATGAAATTTTCGCTCGTATTTTGTCGAAAATACTTCAGGTAATTTTATTTTCAATACCCGAATCACCAATTCCCAATCCTTACCCGCTATTTTCTGTTCCGATTATCGAAATGGACATGCCTATTTTCACTACAAACACATGATTATTATATCTTCAACTCCTCAGGCTTAACCTATGCATTTGTTTATAACAGCTGCCATATTTGTACGCATCTTATATAACCGGCGTCGTACATCATAAACCTTAACAGTTGAATGGGCTGTTTCAATTAGGGATGTTGTCAAGAGTTTAAAACCCCAGGGCTAACCCGACTCTGTGTATAATGACCATGTATTTTACAGTTTAAAATAATTGATCCATGGCCCTGGCACTGTATGTTTTACACGAGTTTAATTATTAGATATGGCACGAGCTCCACAAGGTAAAAAAATGAAAATGCTTAACCTCTGATTGTTGGAAAGAGTTTACATCGGTAAGAGTAGAAGAAGATGGAAAAGAAAAGTCTAGATGTCACCATTGTGATATTATGTTGGTAATTGATACTAAGTCATATGGAACATCGGCATTGAATCTCCATCTACTTATTTGCCCAGAAAAGCCTGATGTTGAGGATATACATGTTTATACATGTTTATCATCATAACATTGATCGAGAGATGACTTATGAGATAATAATCTATCATGATTTACCTTTTCGATATGTGGAATATGAAAAGGTTAGGGATATAGATAGATTTTTGAATCGAGATTGTCAGCAAATTTGTAGACAAATTGTTGCAAGTGATGTCTATAAGAGATATGAGGAAGAAAAGATGAAGTTGAAAGAGGTTTTTGCAAAACATCAAGGTTGAGTATGTTTAAGTGCATATTTGTGGTCAGCCCGTACTACTATGATGGGATATATATGTTTAACGGCTCACTATATTGATGATAGTTGGAATTTGAAGTACCACATTCTATCATTTTTGTGATTTCAAACCTCCACACAATGGTGAAGAAATCGCTAAGAAAGTTTATGACTGCTTGAAGGAGTGGGGTTTAGAGAAAAAATATTTTCCATCACTTTGGATAATGCTTATGCTAATGATAGTATGCAAAAAATCCTCAAACATCGTTTTCATAGTGGTAATAGATTGTTGTGTGATTGAAAGTTCTTGCATGTGAGATGCTGCGCACATATTCTTAATCTGATAGTGAAGCAAGGATTAGGACTAGCTAATAGTCTATTGGATAATATTCGAGACAATTTTAAGTTTGTGAAAGCATTAAAATCAAGAATATAGTCATTTGCAGTTTGTGTTGAGAGTGTTGGGATTAAGAGTGGAACTGTTTTGTCTTTAGATGTGTCAACTCGATCACTACAAGAAGTCTATTGCCACATATAATTTTATGGCAAACACCTAAAATCCGTGGCAATATAGACATTCGCAACGAATTGCCACGAAATTAATGTGTTGCTACAGGGTCGTTACAAACAGAATTTTGTAGCAATTTCTGACATTTTTACCACATAATACCATGATGAGATTCTTTGGTAAATTAGCCACGAGTTATCCAGAAAACAATCCTGTAAAATTTGCCACAAATTAATACAAAATAATTGTTGCAAATTGCAAAGAATTATCACAACACCGTTTCTGGCAAATTTGACAAAAACCGCCACACAAAAATTTGTGGCTAATCCATGGTTTTTCAAAAAAAAATATTAAAAAAAAAATATGAACAAAAATATTATTATTAATTTCGTCCCAAACCGGGAATTGGAGTCGGTTTACAAAAAAGATAACCGAAGCAAAATTGGAGTTGGTTTACAGAATTTTTGTTTTTGTTTTTTGACGCATAGCAATGGTGTAGCAGCCGCGGCCGCCACCGCCGCTTCTTCTCCGACCAACGGCGGTTACAAGGAGTGGCTTTGCAGCAAAAGAGTGTATGGATCTCACCTTTCGCCATCTAGATCCGCTCAGTCGCGTAGATCGAAGCCGACCACCGCTTACTCTCCTTCAACTCGCGGTGCCACCCACCGAACCGCCGCACCGATTTCCGCCACGACGCCGCAGCTTCTTCTCCGACCACCGACTAACCTTCTCCTAGTTCTCGCCGCCGTCCTCCAGAAGCATCGGAGCACCGGAAAAGACATAAACCGCCACGCCAATTCCACCACGCCTCAGCACCGCCTCGCTGCCGCGATTCCACCACGCCTCAGCAACGCCTCGCCGCCGCGATTCCACCATGCCTCAGCACCGCCAGAGAGAAAACCGAAGAGACGAAGAGGGGGAGAAGAAGACGAGGAAGGTCGACGGTGGGATTAAGAGAGAGAGAAAAAAGAGAAGAATTTTGCGTCCGTTGGATTTAATATTATCAAAGGTGGAGGATGAAATAAAGTGAGATCCTTGTCTCTAGGGATTAACCAATGAGAAGCCAGTTTTTTTTTTTTTTTTCAATGTCGATAAAAACTTATAACCTTGTTGTTTAAAAACTTATAACAACAAAATATGAACAAAACTTATACTCTTGTTGTTATAAGTTTTTTTTTTCATTTTGATGTCGATCAGTTAGATTGCTAATACTGTTTATAGTTGTTGGATCTTTTGAAAATTTTTGAATATTTTTCTCTTTGTGACGTTAGAACCAAAGAAAATCAATCTAAATTTTTTTATATGTATCAGTTAAATCTATCAATTTTCATATACAATGTTATTTGTATATTATTTGTAAGTGTTGGATTTTTTGTATATTATTTGATGTTTATGTGTAAGATCTAGTTTACAATTTAAGATTTAGAGTTTATGATTAAGGGTTAGAGGGTTAGGATTTAGGGTTAAGGGTTTGTGTGTTGGGGTTTAGAATTTAGGATCTATAAAATGATTATATTTAAAAAAATTGTATGTGTTGATTTTTTGTATTTTATTTGATATTTATGTGTAAGATCTAGTTTACAATTAAAGATTTAGAGTTTATGATTAAGGATTTGAGGTTTATAAGGGTTTAGGATTAATTGTTTGTTGTTTAGAATTTAGGATTTATAAAAGGACTTTATTTGAAATTTTTGTATATTATTTGATGTTTATGGGTAAGATCTAGTTTATAATTTCAGATTTAGAGTTTATGATTAAGGGTTAGAGGGTTAGGGTTTGTGTTTGGGGTTTAGAGTTTAGGGTTTACATTTTGTGTCAAACCCATAATTTTGTGGCAAATTTAGAGGTTTAGGGTTTAGGGTTAAGGGTTTGTGTTTGGGGTTTAGAATTTATGATTTATAAAATGATTATATTTAAAAAAATGGTAAGTGTTGAATTTTTTGTATATTATTTGATATTTATGTGTAAGATTTAGTTTACAATTTAAGATTTAATTTATGATTAAGGGCTAGAGGTTTAGAGTTTATGGTTAAGGGTTTGTGGTTGGCGTTTAGAATTTATGATTTATAAAATGACTATATTTAATAATTTTGTAAGTGTAGATTTTTTGTATATTATTTGATGTTTATGTGTAATATCTAGTTTACAATTTAAGATTTAAAGTTTATGATTAAGGATAGATGGTTAGTGTTTATTTGTGTTTGGGGTTTAGAGTTTAGGGTTTATATTTTTGTATAGCCACGATAAATTTGTGGCAAATCCGTGGTTATCTCTTTAAATTTGTGGCAAATCCATGGTTATCTCGTAAAAAATTGTTACGAATTATGAATGTCATAATTTTGTGGCAAATTTACCATAAATTCCCACGTTTATTGTGTCCTGGAAAATTTGACAGGAAAAAAGTTCTAATAATTTGTGGCAAATATTGATACGAAGCTTTTGTGGCAACATTTGACACATAATGCCACGATAATTGTCAATTTGGCAAATTTGACACGAATTTGCCACAAAATGCAACAAAAATTTAAAAATCAGTTTTCGTGGTAAATTTGTTAAAAAATCGTGGTTAAAAATAATTGCCACGAAAAGATTGTGGCACAATTCTGGCAATGGAAAATTTTTGTTGTAGTGGATGGAACTCGACATACGAAATGCTTGCAATGGCTTTGAAATTTTGTAAAGCGTTTGATATTCTGAAATTATATGAAAGAAGTTACCCATCATTGCCTTCAGAAACTGAGTGGAATATTGGAGAGAAAATTTGTGATTTTCTGAAGCCTTTTAATGTTATCACCAAGTATTTTTCAGGCGTGAAATATCCCACATCCAATGCTTATTTCAATCAAGTCTTGAAGATCGAGGGTCTGTTGATGAAATATGCCAACTGTGATGATGATAAAGATGTAAAACTAATGGCTCAGACTATGCAAAAAGAGTTTACAAAGTATTGGGATGAATACAATGTTGTTCTAGCTATGGGAACTGTTTTGGATCCGAGGTTCAAGTTGCAGGTACTTAAGGTAGCTTATGACATAGTGGATCCTACTACTTCTCAGAAAAAGATTGATCTTGTGAAGGAGAATTTATATTTGCTTTATAAAGAGTATAACACTAAGGTTGTGAAAAGTTCTTCTTACAAGTGTTCTTCAACACTAATTCCACATGAGCTTCTTAGTGAATCAACACTTGAAGATGATTTGAATGATGTAAGTATCTATTCCATTATTACATTAGAGGTTCAAAATTATGATCATCAAATGTATCTAATCTAGTGGTATTTTCTATATTACAAGATCTCTTTGAGTTGGAAAAGAGCTTCCACGGTGATTTTGACAGCACAAATACGAGTTTGGATATTTATTTGGAGGATCCTAGGCTGGAGATGAGGTCATTTGCAGATGATAGGGAGGTTTTAAGTTATTGGAAAGAGAACCAACAACGCTATGGTGATTTGTCTACTCTTGCTTGTGATGTGCTAAGCATCCCGATCACTACAATTGCATCTGAATCGGCTTTTAGTGTTGGGGGCAGGGTGTTGAATCCTTATTGAAGCCGTCTCCTTTCTAAAAATGTTCAAGCATTAATTTGCACCCGTAATTGCGTGGTTTTGCAGAGTTTGAAGGTAAAATTTAAAATTTAATTCATGTGTTTTGTATTATTTGGACTAATTTATATCTACAAATTTCAAGAGATATTGAAGATTACTTTGATGATGAAGACAATGATGCTACAAAGATGGCTAGTAGCTCAGGAGTTGGAGAGTCGAACATATGAAGAAGTTAGTGATATAATGAGTTACTTATTTATTTATACATATATGATACTTTTAGATGAAAATCATTTTTATGTGTACTTATAAATTTGTTCAGGATTATTATGTTCCGGGTATGATGAGATTCATGTCGATGGAAGTGATGATAAAGACTTTTGTGATGGATATTGCTTGTATGGTGAGATTTTTAATTTTTATGTTACGAGTATGATGAGATTTTTGTGATGAATATTGGCATATTATAACGTTTTGTTGTTGTTGAGTATGTTAGAACATTTGATTTTATTTTTTATGAGTATGATTGAGATTCTATGTTATTCAAATCGAGAGTAGTTTATCGACTTCTAATATTATTATTTCATATTGCACAAAATCAAGTTTTTTTCCTAAAAACAATCATACTTGTATAAATCAAATTTATTTCATTAAAACAATGAAAAACAAATATCTTGTTTTACTTTTTAAAATAATATCTTGAATGATGCAAATATAAAATGACATTAAAAACAAATGTAATTTTTGTTTTAATTATAAAGAAAAATACTAATACAGTTTACATGACTATTGCAGAGTTCATGGCTTATTCTTTTTGTCTACAGTTTACATGATTAGCGCATGGCCGGGTTAGCACAGAACCGGGTTAGCGCAGAGTCGGGTTTGCGCAGCACCGGACTAACGCATGCCTCAAACCCTCTTGACAACATCCCTAGTTTCAATATCTAACGGTATGCTCTCAGCTCAAGTTCAAACACAAAACCTACACGTTCATTGTGCATGTTTATGTGAGTCTTTACATTAGCACACTCAATTGGTACTTACGGCTAACTCTCGTTTGGTTTGTTTTGCACAAAAAGACCATATTTGCAACTGATTTGCACTCCCGAAGTTTCGTAAGACTTCCTAAATCCGTAAGCGTCGATTTCCGTGAGGCGTGAATCATAAGTGATTAAATCATGAACCTAAGAATTATGGTCTTCACATACAAAACTTGAAGGTGTTTTTGCGGAGAATATACAGATTGTTGATCCAGACATAGCGGAGCGGATCACAAATATCATAAAGTTTCACAATATCCGCTACATGCCCAGCCCTATTACAAGGATACTATCGACCTAGGCTACATATACTTTTGTAATTTGCAGGTCTGTTTTTGGTCGGTGTATACTTGATGATGCTTCACGGTCTCTGATACCTAAAATCAATTTTTGTGCTAGAGAAACTGCAAACTTTGTTCAATATTCACACATTGTCCACGGGTTTATATACGATAATCAAAGAACAAATGTAGAATTGAAATAAATTAAAATACAATTTTGATCAAACGCTTTTTACACTATTTACACAAGCAATGATAGTAATTAAGAAGAAAAAGAGTCATTCCCTCACACAGAAACACAAACCCTATGATAGTGGAGAATCATCTCTGCTTTCATCGCAATAGACCGCTTATAACTTTCACAGAGCCCTAAGAACAACCTTACTGGTCGCATGAACACCCTTAGCAGCTATCTTCAGCGCACCACGAGCTTGGTATAACCTGAAGAATAAGAAAAACCGCCAAAATCAATCGAAATATTTGTGTTTCAACATCTCAGATCATTACCAGAAAATCAAACATACCCTCCAAAAGCGAGTCCCCAGGTGGAAAATGTGTAGAACATTTTCCCAGCATGCCATATATCCACTATCTTACCTACCTTGCTCAGAGCACTAACTTCTTGGACCAAAACTGCAAAATCAAGCAAATCCGAGAAGATTACGAATTAGAAATTATATATCACACTCTAAGAGATATCAGCTGAATTGTGTAAACATTACCCTTTTGAAGCTCTTCAGGTTTGAGAATCTGCAATTTGAAAGAAAGTAGACAAAGTGAGTACGAGACTTGAAGTAGTGAAATCCGAAACACAAGCTCAAAGAGAGAAACAAGGATACAATATGTACCCTAGCTTTGGGATTTGACATGATGCATTTTGCTAAAAAGTGTGCAACAGCATCCACCACATGTTCCTCATTCACAACAATGTAATGGTCATTATCGATCGCGCTTTTTTCCTCGACATTGCTAGGTATCATGTCGTCTGTGACCAAAACCCACCAACTTGGCTCTTGATGATCAATCTCTATAAGAACTTCAACAGTCTGCACATCATCTTCTGGACAAATAAACCAAGAATGTTGGAGTTTTACTCAGTGTTGATAAATCCCAATGAGAAATCTTAAAACGAATAATTCAACTAGTATATGTAGAAATCATTCAGTGAAAGAAAGCAAAATCAATGATCCAAGAACACATGATTTGCTAGGATTGTTTCAAATCGATTAAACCATAAATCTCAATCTCAAAGCAAACTAGCAGAAATCAGAATATACCTGTGGGCTCTTTGAAGGGAAATTGGTTTCGAGTTCCATTAGATAAAGCTTGCCTTAGACTTTCTAATCGAGCCAAGAAATCTCTCGAAGTAACCATCGATACTATCCTTGCACAAAGCTGGTTTCGTAATTTCAACGAATTGATTAGAAAATCCACCAAAATTTTGAAAAAAAAAAAGAAAGTAGAAATCGATTTCGTTATGCTTACGTCGCTAGGGCAATCGTGTGATAACGCAGCAGATTCAGCGAGGGTTTCAAAGAGCTTAAGATTCGCTTCAAGCAAAGTCCTGAGACGGCGATTCTCTCCTCGGAGAGCTTCTAATTCTCGATCTCGTGGATCGGTAATCGAATCGGTTGACTCGTGATTCTCGCCTTCGTCGCTGTGATGGTGGTGGTGGTGGTAGGCTTCCACGGCGGTCCACGCCACGTCCGCTACTTCAAGCACCGTCTTCGTCACCTCGATCGCGTTGTGACCCGTCATGTTTTGATGATTCCCTTCGTCGTCTGCTTCGTTCTCCTTGTCGAAATCTGGATATGATAAAAATTCCGAGTTTTGGATTTCTAAGGGAAACTACTTGTCGTTTACGTGTTTAGAAACGACAAGCGACAGATAAATACTTTCGGTAAACAACATATTCCCCCCAGAAAAATATTACCTAATAACATATTCACTTTTCCCATAATTTAAAAGTTTAAAACATATTTCTCCCAATCCAAAAGTTCTAAACATATTTACATGTAAAATAAAAGATCGAAACTAATAATTAGAACGACCAACAGCCTTTGAGAGGCGATATATTTCACTCCCAAAACCCTAGCCGCCACCTTCTTGCTGAGCCGATATCGCCCTCTCCGGTGGCCTGCGCTTCTCACTGTCACCGGGAGAGGCCTCTTTTCTTTTCTTTACTTGCTTTATAGCCCTCGCCGTGGAAGGAAAGTCCTCTCCGTGAGGGTTCTTCTTCGGATTCTCTTTGGTGGCGAGGCCAGTCTTCTCCGACGGAGTAGTGAGGAGGTGATTGGTTCAGGTGGTGACTCCAACTCCGGCTCTGGATGGTCGTAAATCGGCATTGGTGTTCTCCGCCTGGTTCTCTCTCACTGTGGCAAGGTGGGCTTTTGGGGAATTTCCGGATCTGATTTAATGGTGAGTCTCGATGGTGGTTGAGTTTGCGGATGAGTCTCTCACCGGTTTGTTTGTTTTCCTCCCGTGAATTGCTTCTGCTTGGGGACAGCGAAGCTTTGCTTTCGGCGGAGACTTCCCGGTGTCTGTCCTCCTCTCCAAAAAGCTCTCTCCCACCCTCCGGCATGCTCTTCGTGTAAGAGGTGAGGATGATGCTCCCTTTCGCTTTCTTTGCTGCCTTGCGGTCTCTGGCGTATGGTCTCTGGTGGGGCGGTGGTGGTTCTGTTCCACCGTCCGTGGCGCTGGCTCCTGGTCTTTCCGGCCTAAGTTTTCAAACCGGTTTTTTCTCTTTTATTTTTGGCGGTCCGCGGTAGTGGTTTTCGTGAGGTTGTAGATATGAAGATCGTCGGATCGAACCGTCTGTTGTAAATGTGAAGTCAGAGGACGGCGGATCTATGAAACGGAGGTTTCTTTTAGCGGCGTTCCTTCGTATTCAACGGCCTCTTCTCACTATCCGTTGTGGGACTTTGTAGCGGGACAAAATTCCGGCTCCGGCGGAGTTAACCGGTCCGACGGAGCTCCTTCCTACAAGCCCGATTAGGTGTTTGTTGTTTATTTTCATGTTCTTAAGATGGCTCGGGACGGCGTCATTGCCTCGGGGTCCTCGTATCAGCGAAAACATTTCGGGAAGGAGTATGGTGACCATCCGTCCTTTGCTGCTATCCCATCAGAGTGGAGATTCGAATCCACCCTTCCTTGTGTTGGGCTTCTCCCTTCGCGATAGGCCCCTCAAGATGGTATTTCACCTCGGTAATGTATTTTTCTTATGTAAGGGATTGGCTACTGGGTCGGCCTTTGTGGCACAGTTACCATATAAGTCAGACCCAGTCGGTGATGTATTTTCTTACCTCATCGGCTATACTTGATTTAATGAAATGAAAAGTTGAAAAAAAAAAAAAAAAAAAGATTGAAACTAATAAACACCCAGACCACGATTTAAGTTGGTTTAATGTGTACTGATGGAAACTTAACTGTTAGAGGGGGGATTAGCACCCCCTGGTTTAACTCGGTTCGAACCGAGATCGGTTCAATCAAGACCGGTCTACGATGGTTCGGATCAAAGACAAGTCGGCCCGAAAACGTTGGGCCGAGCTCGGAATCTCGCTGAAAGCCCATCTCGGCTACAATCTAGGCCCAGCGCGAGCCCAATCCGTTACAACAGATAAAATCGGAATATTTCCTCTTTCCCGCCGATCTCGGAAATGGAAATATTCCTTGCGAACAGACCGCCGAAGAATAAGGAATATATCCTTATCTCGGAGGGGAATCCGGAATATTTCCATTCCCTAATCGAGCAAGGAAAATGGAATATTCACATTAGAGCCGCCTCAAGACAATATAAATAGAGGAGAAGGTTCATTCATCAAGATATACACAACTTCCGCAGAGACAGAGAATACAAGATAGAGCTCATTACCGATCTCAAGTCTTTTGTCTTTGCTTTCTTACTTAAACTCTGTTGTAACCGCCGACTTAGATCAATAAACGAGATTCCGATTAAAAGTACTGTTTTACCCTTTTTGTGTGATTTACGGATCAACATTAACCATTTAAAATCAGAAATAAACCGGATTATGATCCGATTAAAAAAAACCCATATTTGTCCAGTTTATAAACCCGATTTGACCTATTCGATTTTTTAGTTTCATAATTTTTATTCCGATCAAGCTTTATCGTCTCCAATTTTTTTTTCTCTCAGAGCTTCAACATCTTTCAATGGAGAATCCCAAATCTCACCTCTTCTCTCTCTCCTTCTTCTTCACTTCCCCACCGTCTCCTTCGCTCAGACTCTCACGGAGCTAACCTCGCCGCGTCTGGGATTTTGACTCCATCGGAGGCCTCCGCAAGTACGATGGCGGTCTCAATGTCACCGAATTCAATAGAGTTTCGACTGGAGGCGGCGGGACGGTGGTTCGAACATTAAAATACAAAATCCAATCATCTCGATCCATTGAAACCACGAAGACCCAGAAACTGAAATCGAAAATCCGCCGGAAGAACCACCGTCGGGAGTGCCTCTTCTTCTCCGGGAACTGAATGTTCCAACGGTGGTTACGGTGAAGAGTTCGTTGAGGTTACGATCGATCTTCAGGACTTGAAGGTGAAGGAGATGAAGAGCGGAAGATTGGCTATGTTCTCTATGTTTGGACTCTTTGTTCAAGCCATCGTCACCGGTAATGGACCGTTGGAGAATCTTGCTGAACATTTGGCGGATCCAATCAACAACAACGCTTGGGCCTTCGCCACCAACTTCGTTCCCGGAAAGTGAGCGACTTTTATTCGTATTTTGCTTTCAGTATTTGTTTCGTGTGAGTGAAAGAGGAAAAAGAGAGGTTGTTTAGATGTAAATTTTGCAAGTCTAACACGCGTTTTGAATCTCAAAAGCGATATTTGCGGAGCAAAAAATAAGGCGATTTTTGCTGCGACTAGGGCTTCCAAGTAGCGTATTGACGATGGCAGTGCGCCGCCGCCGCTTATCTCTCTGATGGAGGGACAGGCTTCGCCGGTGGTAACGGAGAACACTTCTACGGAAGTAAAGCAAGCAGATTCGTGAGCTAAGATTGTGAAAAAGAATCAAGGATTGAAGAAGTATGATGTTCAGATCACGGTGGAAGATGGAGTAGGTTCAACGGAGGTTGCAGAAGAGGTTTTCACTGAATCGTCGCCTCTCTGGAAAGATTTTTTTATTGGGAAATTCCTTGCGACAGCTCCCCATATCGCAAAAATTCACTCAATTATCAACAAGATATGGGCATTAGGTGATAAATCACAGATGATTGACATCCATGTCATTGACTCAACCACAATGAAATTCAGAATCCGCAATTCGGATACTCGAGCTAGAATCCTGAGAAGGGGAATGTGGAATTTAGCGGAGATCCCTGTGATAATATCAAAGTGGACACCGTTTACTGAGGACAAGTCACCGGAAATCAAATCAATCCCTCTATGGGTGCATCTGAAGAAGGTACATATGAACATGTTTTCGGAAAAAGGTTTGAGCTTCATTACGAGTGATGTAGGAGTTCCAGATCGGCTTCATCCTGAGACAGCCCAGTGTGTGGACTTCAAAATTGCAAAAGTCTTTGTTAAAGCTGATCTTACGAAGGAGCTACCAAGAGTAATGAAATTCAATTCAAACTGTAGAAGTAGTGAGGTTGAATTCACTTATACGTGGCTGCCACCTCGCTGTTCAAAGTGTTCGAAATGGGGACATATACACACAATATGTCTAGCTGGAACAGGGATACACATGGGGGGAAAGAATTCAATTCCTGAAAACTCGAAACCAACTGAAGTAAACTCGGAGAATCGTCTAGCTATTGTTGTATCCGAAAAGGACAATGAGGTTTCAAAAGCAATAGTGGTTGCAGAAGAAACAGATTCGACAAATATGGAACAAGAGGAAGGTGAATGGTCAAAAGTTTCACCAAAAAAAGCAGGTAGAAGCCCAAGTAAGATTGATAAGGAATTGGAATATGGTCAGGTATCGATTCTATCCTCACGATATGCAGCTCTAAGTGATAGTGAGGCTGATGATTCAGTCAAAGAACGACAAATAGAGTTATATCAGGAAAACATAGTAGAAGAAGCCGAAAAATCAGAGGGCAATGACGAGCTGAAAAGTGGGAAATCGACAGAGGCTACGTCTGATAATCAGCTGGTTACTATTCCTAATAGAAACACAAAAGATAGGCTACCTATAGATGCTACTCTTAACACTCAACCACGATGATCCACTCGAAAAAATCCTTAATGTCTGGATTTTTCTGGAACATACGCGGATTCAACCAAGACACCAAACACAATGTTGTCCATACATGGATAAAAAAACACTCTTTTCAATTTGGTTGCCTGTTTGAAACTAGAGTCAAGGAGAGGAAGGCTGACAGGATAGTCTCATCAGTATTCAAAAATTGGTCATTCATGTCAAATTACGATTCTCATAGGCGTGGAAGGATTTGGGTTGTATGGAGTCCAAAGGTGAGAATTACTCCATGTTTTACAAGCGGGCAAATGATAACTGTTTCGATAATGTTGGAAGACGCAGAGGAAGAATTTTTTTGCTCCTTTATATATGCTCTAAACACGGTGGAGGAGAGAAAAGTGCTATGGGAGGATATTACAAACCACCAGAACTCTCCCATGTTTAGAAATAAGCCATGGGTGCTCATGGGTGATTTTAATGAAGTGTTAAGAGGAGAAGAACACTTCAACTTCGAAATATCCCCTGTTATATCGGCGGGTATGAGAGATTTTCAGGAAATTGCTCGATATTGCTCTCTAATGGACATGACAGCACATGGACCATTATACACCTGGTGCAATAAGAGATAGGAGGATATAATTTGTAAAAAACTGGATCGCGCCTTAGTTTCAGATATTTGGTATACTAAGTTCCCTCAATCATATTGTGTATTCGCACCAGGAGGATGCTCAGATCACCTAAGAGGCCGAATACAGATTGGAACCGATGCTCCAAGAATAAGACGTCCTTTTAAGTTCACGAATGCTCTTACTAACTTATATGGATTCTTGCCACTCGTCGAATCTTATTGGGCAGGCACTGAAGATCTCTTCAATTCGACATCTGCTTTATATCGGTTCTCAAAAAAGCTAAAGGCCCTAAAGCAACAGATCCGAGAGCTTAGTAAAGAACACTTGGGAGACCTATCGAAACGGACAAAAAAAGCTTATGAGGACCTGTGTTCGTGTCAGGAGAGAACACTGTCCAATTCATCAACGAAAAACATGGAGGAGGAAGGTCGTGCTTACTAGAAATGGCTGTTATTGGCAGATCTTGAGGAGAGGTTTCTGAAACAGAAATCGAAGCTACATTGGCTTGAGGTTGGGGATAGAAATAATAGTTACTTTCATCGAGCAGCAAAGGCTAGAGAAGTGAGAAACTCTATTCGAGAAATCCAAAAATCAGATGGGACAATTGCAAACACTCAAGTGGAGATAAAATCAGAAGCTGAACTGTACTTCAAAACCTTCATATCCGTTGAACAAGAGAATCCGACTGCTGCAAATCAGGATGAGCTACGAGAGCTCTTGGGATTTCAATGCGAAGTAGCAGACAAGGCTATGCTAAGCGGTCTGGTTACAGAGGAAGAAGTGAGAAAGGTGCTATTTGCTATGGCAAATAATAAATCACCAGGACCAGATGGTTACACCTGCGAATTCTTCAAAGCAGCGTGGTCAGTGGTGGGAAACGATTTTGTGGTAGCTATCCGATCCTTTTTTGATAAAGGTTTCTTACCTAAGGGTATAAACACAACCATCCTCGCTCTCATACCCAAGAAAGAAGAGGCCAAGATGATGAAAGATTATAGGCCGATTTCTTGTTGCAATGTGCTATGCAAAGTGATCTCGAAGATTCTAGCAAACAGACTGAAAATGATACTTCCGAAATTCATCTCCCCAAACCAATCAGCTTTTGTCAAGAATCGACTATTGATGGAAAATGTTCTTCTTGCATCAGAAATTGGTGAAGGATTATCATTTAAGCACATTTTCTGCTATATGCGCGATTAAAATAGATATTGCTAAGGCTTTTGATTCGGTTCAGTGGCCTTTCTTGATGACAGTTCTGCAGGCTTTGAACATTCCTGAAAAGTTTACTCATTGGATTAGGCTTTGCGTAACTACAACTTCTTTCTCGGTTCAGGTTAATGGCGAACTTGCTTGATTTTTCAGAAGTGCTAGGGGATTAAGACAAGGTTGTGCGTTATCCCCGTATCTATTTGTGATATGCATGAACGTCCTCTCGAAGATGTTGGACAGAGCAGTGGTGGAACGCCAGTTTGGCTATCACCCAAAATGCAAAAACGTAAAACTCACTCATTTATGTTTTGCTGATGATCTACTGGTTATTTTGGATGGAAGAAAGCGGTCTATTGAGGGTATACTTGAGGTGTTTACCAAATTTGCAGAGGTCTCTGGATTGGGTATAAGCATGGAGAAATCTACGTTATATATGGCATGGGTTACGGAGGACATGAAGGAGGAGATACTTGCACATTTTCCCTTCGCTACGGGGTCTCTCCCAGTACGGTATCTGGGTCTTCCGCTTCTCACAAAGAGGATGACAATCAACGATTACACACCACTACTAGAGAAGATTAGATCCCAAATTAGTAGTTGGACAGCGAGATATTTATCCTTTGCAGGACGACTCCAACTAATTGCTTCGGTATTACACAGTTTGACGAACTTCTGGATGTCTGCATTTCGATTACCAAAAGCATGTATTGGAGTGATTGATAGACTTTGCTCAGCTTTTTTATGGTCGGGCCCTGATCTGAATGCACGGAAAGCAAAGATTTCTTGGCGGGATGTATGCATACCAAAGGAAGAAGGAGGTCCAGGACTAAGATCGCTCACGACGGTAAACAAAGTAAGCTGTCTTAAACTAATATGGCGAATTCTATCGTCACCTTCATCTCTGTGGGTTGATTGGATCAAGCAGCATTTGATCCGAAAAGGCTCTCTATGGTCGGTAAATGAAAAGTCATCTCTAGGATCCTGGATATGGAGAAAACTACTGAAGTATCGAGAGCTTGCAGGTTCCCTCACAAAAGTTGAAGTACTTAGTGGAAGATCAACATCATTCTGGTACGATGGCTGGTCAATAAAAGGACGGCTTATTTATCTCACGGGACTAAGAGGTTGCATCGACCTGGGAATTCCAATTGATGCTTCTGTGGAAAGAGTTCTCAGCACTCATAGACGACGACATCGAGTGGAAGTTCTAAATGAAATAGAAGATATCATCCATACTACAGGCCAGTATGGTAACTCGGAGGATGATGATATAATACTTTGGAGACAAAAAGGAGATACGTTCAAATCCAGATTTAGCACTCATCACACTTGGGATCAAGTACGTGTTGCTCACTCGATTTGCGACTGGTATAAGGGAATATGGTTTTCTTATGCCACTCCCTAATACTCGTTTATAGCTTGGCTTGCAATGCATAATCGATTGTCTACTGGAAACAGAGCTTTAGCCTGGAACATTGGGGTATCTGGTTCCTGTATCTTCTGTCACAACTTGAAAACCAGGAACCATTTGTTTTTCGATTGCATCTACTCGGAGGAAATTTGGCGAGGACTTACTCAAAAACTCCTTGAAGGAAAATACACAGCAAATTGGCAACAACTCACCGGTCTACTTGTGGAAACAGAGCTCGCCCCGATCAAGCTCTTCTTAATCAGATATGCTTTTCAAGCTGCCATTCACTCGATCTGGAGAGAGAGGAACGGAAGACGTCATGGAGAATCACCTTCTCTCGCAAAGCACCTCATACTTTACCTCGACAAGCAAATTCGTAACCGGCTAACTTCAATTCGAAGATTAGGCGATGCTAGATATGAAGAAGGGATTCAAATTTGGTTTGGATCTAGATAAGATGTTTAAGTTGTATTAAATTTAATCTATCCTCAGAAACTCAAAACACGAAGCAGTTATTGTAACAACAGTTTTTGGTTGAATAAATTTTACATTCAATTCAAAAAAAAAAAAAAAAAAAAATTGCAAGTCTTTGTATGATTTATCAGAAATCAATAAATCTTTTTTCTCTCAACTCGTATCTTTGAAGTAAATGGAATTGGATTTATGTTCTTCGGTTCACTCAATTGCAGAGGTTATTTCCACAAACTGAGCAATTTGATTGAACATGTCACAAATCAAGTTAATGGTCTTCAAGTATCAAAAAACCATTGGTTTTATCCATACCAATCATACAGCAATGTTTAAGACAATCACTTCGACCAAAAATAGAGAACGTTTCACACAAAGAAAAATATATTTTTTCTGGGTAATTTCGATTTCGATTGATGATTACGGGGAAGAAGAAGAAGAAAAAATAAAAACTGGTCGGGTCGGGTCGGATTTCAAAATTCGGTCTGGTAACGGTATATGTGGTTTAGCTCGCAAACCATTTAAACCGACAAATATGGGTAAATATGTTTCGAACTTTCGGATTAGGGAAGAAATATATTTTTAATTTTCAAATTATGGGGGAAATAATACGAGGGTGAAACTTCATGTGGATATGTTACGAAGTAATACTTTTCGGAGAGAAATAGCTCGTTTACCTTTTTTGTTTTATTGCTATATACGACTCCTTATCTATTACGTATTTCAGATTTCTACCAATTTATAAACTTCTTGCCGTTTTGTTTATTTTTTTGGCCCAACATCCACTTATATTTAACCAACAATTGAATCCATTACCTAAGTCTCTCATTCCGCCTCTCTTTTCTCCTCCAATGGGTCCGCGACTTCGCAAACGCGGTCGGACGACGACTAAGGATTCTGAATCTGAGAAAGATTCTAAATCTACGCAGAAAAAGTCCAAAGGTAAGAGCGTGTTGAAACCTTGTTCAGAGAGCAAAGAAAATCCGAAGAAGCAGAAAAAAAAAGGGAAGTCTGAGTGGCAGGAAATCAAAGAACTGTCAAAATCTATCAAAGAACTGATTGAAGCTATAAAAAAACTACCGGAAATTCTACTCACCAAAGCCGATCAAGAAACCCCAGAGAAAAAGGCGGAATGCTGTTTGGGAAACAATTATCACACCATTTTCGTCAAGGGATTTGAATATTTGCGTCCTAGGGAAGAACTCAAGAAACTGTGGAGTAACTTTTTCAGTTCATGTGGAAAGGTCACAAGGGTTTTTGTTCCCATAGAATGTCGAACCCGTTGTCCCTTGGGGTTAGCTTTCATTTATTTTGAAATTGGCCAAGGCAATGAGAAGGCGTTGGAATTCAATGGAGCTCTCTTGCAAGGAAGTCAGCTTGAGGTGACGATTGCTAGAAAAAGAGACGAATACTATGGCTATACAAACTTTAGTGGGTGAAGTACCTCGTTGGAAAGAAGACGACCATGTGTTCCGTCGTTTTATCAAATCAAAAAAGGCTACGTGATCCCAGTTGCTACCATCTACCGACCAAGTACACTCGCTAATACCATTGCTGCTCTCGCCCAGTTGCATCAAAACTTTTTTTATTTTTTTTTTCTTATTTATATCTTAATATTTTATGTGTTAAAAAACAAAAAAAAGTCTCTCATTCTCAACAATTGAATCCATTCGAGTACACTATAATAGAATACAACTTAGGGACGTGATTCAAATAAGAAAAAATATCCTTTGCTATTCTATCAGCCACTTCATTACCTTGTCTCGGGATATAATATACTCGGCAATCCTCAAAGTTAGACAAGATCTTGAAGCATCAGTTTGAGGCTGGTCCATTTTTCTTCATCATCGGTCACCATTTGAACTAACACCTTAGCATCAGACTCGAAAATCACATAGTTATAACCAAGGCTATGAATGTTTTGCACCGCCCACCTCAAAGCTTCTACTTCTGTCTCCATGATTGATCCTAACTTTGGCAGAGCTTTTGAACCCATCCACCTTGCCTTCCCCGTGAAATCTCTTAGTACTCAAACCCACTCCACATTGCTTGCACAGTTGCACTCCTGCCTCCAAGCTCCATCTACATTACATTTCATCCAACCAAGTTGAGCTGTTGCGGTGTTAACAGCGTTTGTTGGAGCTGGGGCGGTGGGAGACGTGTGTTGGGGTCCGCCAAGTTGGGGTTTTCGAGCTCATTGTTGTCGTTGGGGTTGGTATCGTCACCGTTTACCAAGCCGGTTGGTGATCCTGCCATCGCCGAGCTTACCTACCGAGATCAAAAAGTTTTGTTTTGAATAGTCCTCACATACTGAAGAATTCAGAGACAACAATGGTGAAAGGTTTTCTGTCTCTCTTGAAATGATGAGGCTTACAGCTTTATATTACAATGCTCTCATATCTACTTACCAAACTAGTACAATCCTATAATAATGGTAACGTAAAGGCTGATTCCCAATCACCCTAATCAAGGGATTAACATAAATCTACTCTAATAATTACGGAATCTCTAATACATACGGCGCCAATTGTACAATTTGGATATCACACAAATGGATAAAACAATCAATTAAATCACAATCTCATTTTATTAGATTTAGCTCGGCGAAATACAAGATAGGTTAGGTCGTCGGAGGTCAACAGACTTAACCGAAGGATAAGAACTAGACGATTACAAGCTGGAAAGGTCGGAGCTCTCAATCTCTTAGGTCTTGTGAGTTGATTTCAGAATGGTCTTGAATGAAGGGACAACTCTCCTATTTATAAGTATTTGAGTCGGCAAAAGTAAGCGATTTCCTTTTCCCGATTGAACTCGGATAAGGAAGATTTCCCTTTTTCTCATAAAAGATAAGAAAATCTTCCGTTTATCTCAGAGGTTCATCGGGTCATAAATGTGCCAGCAGAGCATCTAGAGGGAGTTGACACAACCGAATTAACTCTCTAGTTTATTTGGAGACTTTGGAAGAATAGAAATGAATTCATGTTTGAAGGAATTGATTATAATGCTCAAGAAACAGCGAATAAGGAATTGGAAGATGCATAATGGTGGAGAAGACAAGCTGAAGATAAGGTAGATGAAGTGTCAATCGGGGATCCATTGTAAAGACAAAAGTAGAGAAGTGGAAACCTCCTCCAGCTCGGTTGTTAAAGTGTAACACTGATGGAGCATAGAACAATGAAGGAGCAAGATGTAACATGGATTGGATCCTAAGGGATGAGAAAGGATATGTGAAATGGATTGAAGTGAGAGCTATACCGAGAACAAGATCAGTTTTGAAGACGAAAGCATAAGCGTTAAGGTGGCTTTACTTTCTGTTCACGATCTAGGCAACCAACGTGTAATATTCAAATCAGATGCAAATGAGGTAGTGACAATAGTAACATCTAACATGTGAAGTACAAAAGCTTATCCTTCAGTCTTTAAGTCAAGACATCCGAGAAATTTTTGTCATGCAACAATGAATCTTATGTTACCTTCCATAAGATACCTTCCATTCACTGAGATGGGAATAAGGTGGTCGATATAATTGCTAAAGAGTCTCTTTCATTCTTAAATTATGTTCTTAAGCTTTATACTGTTGTACCAAGTTGGGTGAAATAATTATTAGAGGTTAATTAATCATTTTTGGGGTGAAATTGAGGAGAAAAATAAACAAGGACATAAATGCTTCTTTTATTTTTAAAAGAGTCCAAATTTAAATTTATTATTTGCAAAGGCTATATATGACAAAATTCAAAATTGTAAATAATTTAGCTAATATATCACGTGTATATATTTGTTTTAGAGAAATACCCTAAAATTGCAGATTTTTTTTTGTTTTTTATTCCGAAACTAGCACCCTAAATTTAAAATTCTAAAACTACCACAAATAATTATATAAAAAAAATACTTGTTTAACCAAAATAAATTTAAAATTAAATTAAACATTATATTTGAATTCACTATTTCCAATTTAGGGTTTAGTTTTTCCCCATTAGAAAATGATTTTAGGTCATTTTAATATTAAACTTATGTTATTATTGTCAAAATTTGTGGTATTATTATCATTTTCAATTTCTGAAATTTGGAACAAAATTTTTAAAGTATGCTATTTTAGTCAATTGTCGTTTTTTATTACAGGTTTACCACAACTTATTTTTTTTCCAGATTTTAGCCAAAGTTTTTGCTATATATTAAACAAGCCCTTATTTTTATTGCTAAATATGACTCTTGTCTATTACGTATTTCAGATTTCTATCTAGGCATGTCAATCGGGCTGGCTCGGCCCGGCCCGAAACCCGTAAAACCCACATATATTTGAGTCCGGTCTGGTCCGGCCCGAAAAAAAAAATCAGGCCTATATTCTAAGGCTTGGTCCGATCCGAACAGGGCTCTAGGATTTTTCGGGGTTTTCTTTACAAACACACAAATTCACAATTCTCAAATGAAAAATAATTAAAACAAAATATTTATCAAAATAAATCTAAATTGAAATGTATTCTATCAAATCCAATTAAATTTAAAAGCAAAAATTTGACAAAAAACAAAAAAAAATTCAAATAAATTATATTACCAAATAAAACATAAAATCAAAACACTTCAAATCTAGGTAGTAGAGTCTAAGATTAGAATCTCCTTCATCGTCTTCTAACTCCTCATCATCATCAAGAGCTACAGATAAAAAAAAGTAAAATAATATTAAGCTTAAACATGTATAAATTATATAGAAATGTCATTGAAAGTCTATAGATAGAGATTTAAAAAATATGAAGTAAATATGGAAGAGTTATAATGGTACCTCGATCACGAAATGTAAACTCATCCAACCAAATGCGTGTACAAATCAGTGCTTCAACGTTTCTTGATAGAAGCCGATTTCTATATATATTCAAGATATGCGCACCAATACTAAATGTAGATTCTGATGCCACTGTAGTTATCAGAATGCTTAGAACATCACATGCAATACGCTTTGAAAGCGCACCAATACGCTTTGGTTTAGACATGCGCACCAATACTAAACCATAACGTTGTGACTGACACTTTCACCATTCTAAAACATCAAAGTCTTCATAAAAAGTCAGTTCCAACTTATCGTCTTCTAAGTATAAAGTCAATTTAGACTTTCCTTCTTCCATAATGGTGTGTTTTTCATACGCTTTGAAAGCCTATGATACGCGAACCCAAATTTAATGGACGTGCGGCTCAATATTGAAAACAGTTTTGTTTTGAGATTTATTGTAAAGCACACAATTAACAAATTAGGGTTTTGATCAACGAAAAATATATAGAAAATATGCCAAATTATTATTTTTAAAAAGATATATTTTTAAATAAAATCTCTAACTAATTAAAATGTAAAGTTCTGTGTTTTTTGGGTTAATTCGAACCCAATCGAGGTAAGCCATAAAAACACATTAGTCTAAATAGACTTAGCCCGAAAGACTCAATATTTTTTAGACTTATATTTCTAGGTCTCAGCTCAATAATTTTTAGGGCTGGGCTTCGGGCCTTTAGCCCAAATTGACATCGCTATTCCTACCATTCTATAAAATCTTGCCGTTTTTTTTTTTCACTCGCAGAGGTTTTAAGCTTCTTTTTTTTTTTACATCAACGAGAAGATTTCTGATTTCTACACTTCGCAGCGAGAAATGTCCGGCGACTCGGCGGTTACGGTCATGGAGACGACGGAGACGGAGGAGATGAATCATAATTCCGGTAAGATTAACTCGAAGGACGCCGAGGCAACAAATATGGAGCTCCAGATTCTTGCAGCTATGCGATCCCGCGTAACCTACCTCACAAATAAAGCAGAGTTAGAAATCTTCTTCTCTCAACCTCTTATTTTTAACCATGTCTCGTAAATTTTCAGTGTGAGATTGAGTGTCCGTTTCATTGTTTTCACGGCATTGGCAATATAAATTTCTGGGTTTGATTGAAATTAGGGTTCTTGTGGTTTCACTTTTATTTTGCGGTGTTGGTTCGTGGAATTTTGAATTGCTATTCATGTATATATATTTGAAAGCAGACTTATTCGATATCGAAAATGACTATTAAATAGTGAGAACTTCCATTTCTTCAAAAGATTGTTGAATTTGCAGTTTTGATTTTGCAGCTCATTCACTTTCGAGAGTGTGCGGAGGTTGCTGGAGGAAGATATGGGATTAGAGAAATACGCTTTGGATGTGCATAAAAGCTTTGTCAAGGAGCATTTGGTTCAGGTATCTTTCTCTTTTATGGTTGATACCAATTTGTTTTAGCATGAAACGAGAAGATCATTGAACATCGTTCTCCGTTATGTAAACTATTTGACTTCTGAGAGCACATATGTTTCCTTCTTGATGACAGTGCTTGGAAGAGGCAGGTAATGATGGCGCTTCAGAAAATTCTCATGAAACTGAGGATAAAGACGACAAGACTCCACTCAAAGAAGTAGCAAATGCATCTGAAGAGCACGAGGCAATGAACGATGTAAGGGAAGAAACTGGTCATGATGAGAAAACTGTAGCTGGAGATACGAAAGATAAGGGGAATAGAGAAGCCCTGATGAGTGATATAAGGGGAGCACTTCGAAAAAGAGCTTCTTATATTAATGCTAATTCAGAGTATGTCAATGATTGCAATTTAGGAATTCAGTTAAAAGTTTCCTCTTTCATGGCTTAATAAAGTGAACGTTTTCTGTTTTGTGATCTCTTGCTTTTGTTTCAGGAATATTACAATGGCTTCACTTCGTCGACTTTTGGAGGAAGATCTTAAACTAAAGAAGGATTCTCTTGATCCCTTCAAGAAGTTCATTAACGAAGAATTAGATGAAGTGAGTACATTAAATTGATTATGTATCTCTTGAGTATAACTGGGTTGCAGTCTTTTGATAATTTTTATTGGGTAAATAGGTACTACAAATTCCCGATGAACCAAAATCATCGACTAAACCTATTGGGAAAGATCTGAAGAAAAAGGTCAAGAGCACACCATCTAAGAAGCTAGGCGGTGAAGAAAATTCTGATTCAGATGCTGAGGATGATATGGACGACGAGGAAGTGGCTGTGAAGAAGACTGTGATGCAGAAAAGAAAACTATCAAAATCAGAGATGACGGGAAAACGGAAATTTGAAAATGGCAAACCGGTATCTGGGAAAAAGAAAGCAAAACATACAGAAACAGATTCAGAGGATGACAGTGATGCAGGAGATAGTGAAATGAGGGCGGAAAAACCTTTAAAGGTATAATATCTTGGTTGCGATACTTATCTTGAATCCCATTAAAACCACGTACGATTAACCCATATGGTTTCTGCTTTTATATTATTAATTCAACAGCAGGCGAAGGAGACTGCAACTACTGTGTATGGAAAGCGTGTCGAGCATCTCAAATCAGTTATCAAGTCTTGTGGGATGAGGTTTTAATCAAACTTGGTAGATCTTTAAAAAGCTCTTTGTTAGTTCATGCTTCAGGCTCTTTATTATTGGTTTCTTGGCAGTGTTCCTCCTGTCATTTACAGGAAAGTCAAGCAGGCTCCTGAAGAGAAACGCGAGGCGACTTTAATAGAAGAACTTGAGCAGATACTTGCCAAAGAAGGGCTCTCTTCAGATCCTTCAGAGAAAGGTAGTATTATGCTGAGAATGATTTCGTTTGATTGGAGCAAAACTTATATCTCAATTTCGAGTTCAACTCGCAAAGATCATAACGTTAATAAGCATGCTGATGTTCGGAAACTTGGATGAAATGGTAAATGTGTAAACATATTATGAACAAACTATCTGGCTTAACTCTTGACAGATATGAAAGAAGTAAAGAAAAGGAAGGATATATCAAAAGAGCTTGAGGGTATTGATACAAGCAACATTGTATCGAGTTCAAGGAGAAGATCCACCACAAGTTTCACACCTCCTCCAAAGCCAAAAATAACAAGCGAGAGCGAGAGTGACGAACCAGAAGAGTCTGAGAATGGAGAGGATAACGAAGAAGGGGAGGAGGAAGGTAATGAAGAAGTTGAGGAAGGAAGCCAAAGCGAAGAAGAATCAGACAACGGTGAGAATCTATATCTCTCCTCTTTTGAGCCATCATGTTTTAAAATTAATGATCGTTGGCTTTGTTTGCAGAGGATGATGGTGGAGAGGAAAGCGAATGATTTGTATGTTTCCTCTATGCTCGTCAGTGTCCTAACGTAAGAATTCTATCATCGATTCTAGCTTAGTTCTGTATTAGCTGTACGAGAGTAGTGACATTTTGTTCCTTTTTTCCTTTACTTTTAACTATAACTAGATAAATACCCGTGCATACGCACGGGATTGTCCTCATGTTGATTAGAGTTGGGCAAAATTCCCAAACCGAAGCAAAATTTCCAAATCTGAAACAAAATTTTCGATTTGCCTTTCTTATATCCTTCAGAATATGGAGTCAACTGATGTCATGTTAACGGTGCCACTCTTTAAAATGTCATAACAATAGCCTTCTTTCCCAATAGCTATTGTTCCCACATATCTTGCATTTAAACTCCTACAAACGAAACAAATATCAAAGTCAACATAAAACTTTTTTTCCTTAACATAACTTATATATGTTCATTTGTATTCCAGTATATATGTAAGGAATGAATTGTACAATTATAATTACATTAGCTCTCTCATTTTGCATTAAGTAATGATACATATATGTACATGATTTTGAGTTTTTCCAATGCATAACCAAACTCTCGTCTTTGTTGAATTCACCTCCACCGATCGCGTATAGTCTCCATCTTTAGTGACTAGAAACTGTGTCGCTCTTCCATCTCCAGTGTTTTTGCACATATTTTCACATAAGACACAAAGAGAGATTCATGAAATCTGAACAATGGTTAAGTTTTGAGTGGGGTACCAACTAAAGATAAGATGACCATTCAGGTACAACATGTACATTAACTCCCTCATTAGCTCTTCCCATCCCAACCATCGTTTGCATGAAAGCATTAATAAGAGCAAAAAAAAATCTGCTCCTTGAGGATCTATGAATGACACAAGCAAGCACAAATCCCATAGTGAATAAGACTGAGAGAATTTCATAAGTGATCGAAGGGATTTAATATCATGATCATGATCTCAAAGAAACAAATAAATAATATTTTGTGATCATCAATTAC
This sequence comes from Eutrema japonicum, assembly GCA_030161315.1. Classification (NCBI taxonomy): domain Eukaryota; kingdom Viridiplantae; phylum Streptophyta; class Magnoliopsida; order Brassicales; family Brassicaceae; genus Eutrema; species Eutrema japonicum. The sequence continues at coordinate 36,435,765 of BSQW01000001.1, forward strand.
CTTTTAATATTCTAATAAGCCTAAATATCTAATTTAAGTAACAAAACTTCGAGATGTATGGTTTCTATGTGTTGATCCAGTCTGACACGAACTTCCTTGAATCGACACTCTAAAGGCTGGGTATATAACTGGATAAGCCTTTGCAAACAATCAGATTGTTTCAAAGGGGGTGTGGATCGATTGGTCTCACAAAGGATGCGAAAGACCTTTGATATTCCTCTTTGATTCTTAAGAATATTACTCACCAAAAGCATTAAAAGATTTTGTTGGATATGACTCACCAACAAGATGATCTAGAAATTCAGAAAGGTTTTTGATTAAAAGAATAGATGATTTTCGTCCATAGGGTTACAAAGAATATAAAGAAAACACAAAGACCTGCATGAAGGAGAGAGAGAACAATAACTCTCCTCGAAAATGACATAACATTAAAACTTAGTTTGAAATTTGAAATATGACTCTTGCTCTTCCTCTTGTTTATTCTTCTTGGAGCCACCAATTTGAACTCCTTATTGGGCTTAGAAATATATCATGGATGCCACACATAAGTCTGTAAACTCCTAAACGAATTGAGCCTTGAACTATTCATGTATAGCACCAGGTCGACCCATTTAGGCATATGGGCAATAACTTTGTGTTCTGATGTCCATATCTTCAGATATTGAGCTTGTTGGAACCCTAAGAGATCCATTAAGATTCTACAATTGGGTTCGTGTCGAGATCGTACCTGAGTTGGGCTCTAAAACACGATATTTGGCTCAGTCGCGCAATTGGGCCTGAAGCAGATCCATCGGTCTGCAAAATTCATATCTTTCTTCTATGAACCGTTTTTGAGATGAATCCAATTTTCCCTGATTCTGTGATGGATCAAAATTCCAGAACAATTTGTTTCATATCTTAAGTCCTTCTGGTTCGATTGGAAACCTCCATTGAAAGTGCACATGTCCAAATCGAGTAAGTTCGGATTCGCCTGAGTTGAGAATTAAATAACTTCTTTACCTAAACTCGGATTGGACTGAATCCACTTTGACGCGTGCTCTAGATGAGGTGAGAATGTAGTCCAAGTAGTCGTTGGCCTGGACCAGTTGATCGTCGTCTTCATTTGTGCTGAAAAAGGCACATGGGTCTTCTCGGATGGTTTGATGATCACATCATTCCCCTCCACTTGAAAAATTTATCCTCGAAATTGTACATTCTTGGGTTGGGAAGTGTTGTAGTGAGTCTAGATTACTCTCTTTGATCAACATCGAATATCTGACTCCATGATTTTCCCCAATTGATTTAGTGCACAGTTTCTTCGGGATAGCTTCTACATGGCATTGTTCGGCTTCGGATGGGCCGCTTAGGACTTCTACGGGCATTGGGATCGCCTTGGGCTGGTTAGCAGGGTTGATGACAGCATCATTCTTCATATTCAAATCTATAGACGGAGTAGTAAACTTGGGATTCATCATAAGATTGTTCATCCTTTGGGAAAATCCTTCATTCTTCGATTAGACTCAACTGTTGCTTGACTTGGTTGAACTTCTTCTCTCCTTGGAAATATCTTTTCAAATCGGTCATTCCTTTGTTGAGACTCTCTTAGCCTCTTAGCCAGCAAAGATTCCATTTTGTTTTTTTTTTGTAAGAAGATGTAAAGATAGAAAGGGTAGAAGATGAAGGATGAAAGATGAGAAAATGGAATAGATAGAACGAAAATACCCAAATTTCAGAGTGTTGCTCTGATACCACTTGACACGAACGCCCTTGAATCGACACTCTAAAGGCTGGGTATAGAACTGGATAAGCCTTTGCAAACAATCAGATTGTTTCAAAGGGGGTGTGGATCGATTGGTCACACAAAGGATGCTAAAGGCCTTTGATATTCCTCTTTGATTCTTAAGAATATTACTCACCAAAAGCATCAAAAGATTTTGTTGGATATGACTCACCAACAAGATGATCTAGAAATTTAGAAAGGTTTTTGATTAAAAGACTAGATGATTTTCATCCATAGGGTTACAAAGAATATAAAGAAAACACAAAGACTTGCATGAAGGAGTGAGAGAACAATAACTCTCCTCGAAAATGACATAACATTAAAACTTAGTTTGAAATTTGAAATATGACTCTTGCTCTTGCTCTTGTTTATTCTTCTTGGGGCCACGAATTTGAACTCCTTACTTGGCTTAGAAATATATCATGGATGCCACACATAAGTCTGTAAACTCCTAAACGAATTGGGCTTTGAACTATTCATGTATAGCACCAGGTCGACCCATTTAGGCATATGGGCAATAACTTTGTATTCCGATGTCTATATCTTCATATATTGAGCTTGTTGGAACCCTAAGAGATCCATTATGATTTTCCGATTGGTTTCGTGTCGAGATCTTACCTGAGTTGGGCTGTAAAACACGATCTTTGGCTCATTCACGCAATTGGGCCTGAAGCAGATCCATCGGTTTGAAAAATTCATATCTTTCTTGTCTGAACCGGTTTTGAGATGAATCCAATTTTCCCTGATTCTGTGATAGATCAAAATTCCAGAACAATTTGTTTCATATCTTAAGTTATTCTGGTTCGATTGGAAACCTCCATTGAACGTGCGCATGTCCAAATCGAGTAAGCTCGGATTCGCCTGAGTTGAGAATTGAATAACTTCTTTACCTGAACTCGGATTGGACGGAATCCACTTCGACGCGTGCTCTAGATGAGGTGAGAATGTAGTCCAAGTGGTCGTTGGGCTGGACCAGTTGATCGTCGTCTTCATTTGTGCTGAAAAAGGCACATGGGTCTTCTCGGATGGTTTGATGATCACATCACAGTCGTTGAAAGTATTACACCATTCTCTAAACCCCATTTGAAGATCAATGATTGCTTTTGAACCATTATGTAAGATTGTGTTTGACCTTAGAGATCAATGCATTAAAACTTTATTGCATACATAAACCTTGAACATACTTTTGAAAATAGATATTGTTTGTGCATTTTACAAAAGATCGGGAACAATATTGCAGTCAATTCCAACTATAGCTTTGAATAAACCAAGTGGTGGTAGTGGGGTGGTTTCCTTATGTGATGAAAGTAGGCCATGTTGGTCAAGGCCAGGGATCGACTCCCCACAGGAGCGGAATTGCAACATTTTATCCATTTGGCTACCAGGACTTTCACATGGTCTCTCCGGGCCCCATGATTAGTCGGTGTTAGGGGGATAATGCGCGGACCCTCGGTGCAACAGGACTTGCCACACTGCATCGGTCGGAGTCGGCGGTCCCTTAGTTCAGCCGGATCACCTGAGTTATCAAAAAAAAAAACTATAGCTTTGAATAGTTACATGGTGCAAGATCTTAGGTGTAGTCGAGGAAACTGAATTTTACATCAAAACTTCGGATCCTTTTTTAAGATATGCATCAAGTCTCTAATGCATCTTCTGCATATACTCATAACGAAAAAATGTTATCTTAGTACATGATTTATCTTAGTACCCCTCGGAACTATGATATAATATCATTTTTACACAAAGTTTGACCCTTGTACTAGATCCCCACCGTCTGAAAGTTTATGACTTATTTCCCCACCGTCTGAAAGCAAAGAATGGAGCAATAAGAATGAGAACAAAGACACTTACATTTTTTTTTTCAACTTCCTTCTTCTACTAGAGAAAGAAGGAGATGTACTTTTCTACTATTCATCTTTTTCTTTTGGGTTTAAAGGTCGGGTATACAGGTCGGGTTTTAAATCCAGTCAAGTTTTTAATTGCATTTATTAATGGTTATGTGGTTTGGTTTCAGGTTTAGGTCATAAACCGATAAAACCAAAATCCGTGTGGAAACTGGTTTCAAACTTTTAGACGGTTGAGAAATAAGTCTTATATTTTCAAACCGTGAAAATCTGGTACGAGGGTCAAACTTTGTGTAGAAGTGGTGCTATATCAAGTTCCGAGGAAGAAATAGATCGTTCACCCAATAAATTAAAATTCAGATCAGGATTGAAGCGAGATATAAATAGTGGAATGAAAACCCTATGAGAATATTAAAATGCGGAAGACTCATCAGCATGGTTAAGCAAATTTGTCAGATTCTATGAAGCAAGTTGGCGGGTATGGACATAGCAACTCTTCTCAAACTCTCATCAGACTCACGATCCAATCAAAACTCATAGTATTTTCTATCGACATGGTTCCGTTTCATTCAAAGGTAGAAGAATTTCATCATCGATTCACCTTTAATTCTTCCTTTCTCTCCAATCACATTACTTGCTTGACACATGTTTTAGTAACTCACAATGTTGTATGTAATGTTTTGTAAAACTGCTTAAATTGATGTGCTTGTAAAAGATCCATGTAAGTGAGAAAGATTGGATAGATAAAATATGGAAGTTGAAAGAAAGAAAAAATGCGGACCAGAATTTTCAGAAGTGCAAGTGTCGTTTAAAAAAAAAATCATGATATTAGTATAATTTTATCAAAGCTAATGTGGCATAAGAAGAATTGTTTAGATGTCACACCCTTATGATACTCAGTCACTTTTTATATATTAGAATCTAATAATTAGATTATGATTCTAGGGAATGGAATTTGAAACCCAAGTTGGTTAGAAAAGACAACTAAAAGATTAGGATATGAATATTTAAGCATATCAACCAGCTAATAATATGACAAGGTTTTTTAATTACAGTGATTAGTGGGATAGCCAGATTCTACCACACATCTAGAGGAATCGTATTCTGAATCACTGAATAACCTTTATTTATTACCCATCCCACGATATGAGAAAGAATAAGAGTTGATTGATAGTGATAACACCTTGAATTGGGATGCAAATGCAGCATCTCTTATCAATTGGATTTGTTCTTTTTGGGTTAATCGAAAAGAAACTGCGAATCTAGACATCATTGGTGGCATCCTGGGTCTCTGAAAGAATGAGCCTAACTTGCGTAGCAAGATCTGTGACATGTTTATCTTTAAACCCTGATTGATAGCAAGAACACAAGTAACTTTAGAATCCGAAACCAAAATGATTTCTGCGTAAATCGGAAAAGTATCCTTTTTTTTGTTTACCGAGTTGAACGAGAGCCTCTTCAAGGTGGAATAGATAGTCTCTGTTTGGCCCTGAAGGTCCTTCCGCTTTAACTATCTGTCTGCGCAAAATGCAAGAAAAACGAAGATCAAAATCCAATCTTGCAATATGCTTAATAGCAAGAACCTAAAAACAAAAACCACATACTTGGCAATGTCTTCAAGAGGAGCTGGTCCTAAGTAATTGTTGTTGCTCTTCTTGTCAGGAGAAGCTATGTATCTGTAAAAACAACGAAGAAACTTATCGACATTGTTACTTGGTTATCGACATATACCTATGCGTATTTTACTTACACCATTACTCCTGATACAGCCGGTTTTGAATCATTAATGTCCTGAAACAAGTAAGCATTGTCACCAACAATAAACCTTTGAAGTTAGAAGAAACACATAACACAACAAATGGACTCACTGTGAAGAAATCAAGATACTCTTTCTGATCATATTGCTTCTCCCTAACTTCCAAATGCTGAACAAGATTACACAAAATTGGGAATATGAATTTGTAATGATTGTAAAAAAAAAAAAAAAAAATAATCAACTTACTGTTAAAGCATGTCTTTTGTCTTCCTCATTGGTTATCTTGTAAGCAACTCCCCACTGTGTGTTTTTTCATTTTGTAAGCAACTTAAACAATAAGAGAATTTGATTTTGATGTTTAGATTAAGGCTTACACAGATTTCTCCATGTGCAGGCTCTAATGTCACTGTTCGTCCCGGAAATTCCGGAGTTCCTCTATGATCAGTACTACCTAAAATTCCAAATCATCAATTAAGATCGTCTAGAGAGAGAAAGAGAGAAAGAGAGAGAGAGACCTTGGTGAAAAACACGGCGATAGTTTTTGATGAAACCAGGAAGACGATCGTCAAAACGAAAACCCGTTTTCCAAATTAGAGATCCGTACCCGAAAACCCACATCGCCATTTTTTCTGGCGAGAGAGAGAGAGAGAAAGTGAGATCCGATTGGAGAAGACGAAGTGACCCAACTAATTACATTATTTTAGCAAGTTACAAAACAAACCCCTGTATTTAGTATCATATCCAAATTTCGACCATAAACTCTTGGATTTATAGGATTATCTTCCCCTTTTGTTTTGTCTGTTAATATCGGAAAATTCCATAAAAATATCTTAATTAAATTATGATAAGTTTTTGAAAATCCTAATTATTTATCTATTTAGAATAATACTCCAATTATTTTATTTGTCCATTTTAAAATTTCAAGTGTGAATGGTGTGTTTATTTTACAACATCTCGTTAACAGATATATACGGAACTATACACGGTTTAAAACTGTGTTTATATTTAATAATAAAATATTAATAAATAAATAAAAAATTATATAAAATTTCAAAAAAATTAAAAAATCTGAAAATATCGAAAAAATCACAAATGAAATAGTAGGAGTATTATTCTGAGTACATAAATAGTTGGGGTATTAAAAAACTTATCGTAATTTAGTTGAGGTATTTTTATGGAATTTTCTCTTTTGATATCTATAAACTCTTCTATTTTAATAGTATAGATTCATTTTTTTTTTTAATATCTATAAACTCTTATGTTTTAATAGTATAGATTCATGCTTCTTATTTTAACAAAGTTACAAAACAAACCCCCTTATTTTGTCTAATATCCAAATTTCGACTCTAAAGATTCTTGGATTTTATAGTATTTGACTTTTTTTGTTTGTTTGTTTTCGGCTCAAACTACACATGTTTTTTAAGTTACAAAACAAACTCCTTTATTTAGTATAATATCAAAATTTAGACCCTACATTTTTGGATTTTATAGGATTTGACATTTTGTTTTTGGTAGGTGCATATTTTACCAAAGGATTCATTCATCACTCGATTTGGAATTTCAAAATACATGAAAGTAGAAAACATAGTTATGTAAACATACTATAGTTAAGAGTACAGCGATTTTGAAAATGTAAAAACAAAAAAAAACAAGAAAGATATCAAAAATTTCAACCCCAAAGGAGATGCCATCTTTGCTCTTTGTATCTTTCTTTATCTCTTAGGGGATGCATTCAGGTACCGGTAAGCACACCGTTATACGGTGCTCCCGAGAGATCACGACCGTTCTTTGGTGCTCCGGAGACATCATTACCGTTAGTTTGTTTGACTACGTTAGTGATCGGAAGTTCTTGAACTACAATAATTTTCTCATCCAGAGGATTCACTTCGTCTTTACTCTTTCCCCATACAACGCTATATAGTCCAATGACGATGAAAACCGCCCCGATTATACTGCATATTTACAACAATACCCCTCCAAAACGTTAATCACTTGTTAATCACCATTTTAAATTTTACTAACAAAGAAATTTTAATCACCTTCCGAGGTGGATTTTCTCAGCCAAAACAAGGGCACCGAGGAATGAAGTAATGACCATACACATAGGACTAAACGACGTCGTAAACACAGGACCACGTTGCTTAATCACAATGCTTTGTATGTAATACGCTATGCCCGAACAAACCACTCCCTGAAACAATAATAAGGCTTTGAATTCATAAAAATCAATCAATGTTGGTAATTTTTTGAAGATGATTTAACTTACGGAGTAAACCGCGGCGAGTGTCCCAGAATCCATGCCGACTTTCCAAGCGCTTAAATCGCGAACAAATATCATTGAAGCGGCAAAGTTTAGAATTGACCCAATCCCACATATCAACGTCACAAGAGATAGCTCAGCCGGGTAAAGTTTCAATGTGAACGACTACAAAAATAAAAATAACGTTTTATAAGAATTTATAAACTTGTATAATGTATAACCAAAAAAAAAAGAGTTTAATTTAGTTACTTGTAAGATGAAGAAAGCAGCCCAAGTGGAGATACTGCCCATGATGGCTAGTGTTCCGGTGACCCAGTGCTGACCTGTGGCCGTGTTGGAGCCACCGTGGAAGGAAGAATGTGCGGCTTTTACGATCTCGATGGCCGGACCTTTGTACAAAGTCATCACCATTGCTCCTCCTAATGTTATTACCGTTCCTACCACTTTTGCAATACTGTGTATCTTTTTTAAGTTCACTGTCTCAAGCCTGATTAAAATGTTGAAAATTGGTGTTAATTATAACAATGATTAAATGGTTTTTGACGCCCAAAAGCTATGAATAATGATTTTGGCCAACTAAACATTTTAGACGGATATTTAAATAATGTTTCTTGTAACTAATTTGGAGAAGATTAATTGGCAATTAACACTTAGATTAAGATTAATTGTAACTAATTAGGACACAAAATTATTGAGTACCTGAAAATGAGGGCGAGAATGAAGGTTACGGCGGGAAGTGCATTGGTAAAGGCAGAAGTGTACGATGCTGACGTGGATTTCAATCCTATGTAGTAGAAGTTCTGGTCCATAAGAGGCCTGAATCATATAAATAAAACATTTTATTATATAGCCTTTTTCACATCATCTTTTTGTTTGCATAATTAAGTAGATTGCTTTTTCCAAAGATCAAAAGGAAAACGTTTACGTAGGATAGCACAAATCAGTTTTCACATTAAAGATGTTTGCTGTGGATGATGATCTCATTTTCACCAATATTCAAGATGTAACAATTTCATATCTAAACTAGAGTTTTCTTTCTAAAAATTAGAAAATGATTTATTTATGTGTATGTAATTTATCCAAAATAATACTCCATAATAGGTATTCATTCTAAATAAAATGATACTTTACTTTTTTGTAACTTAAAATGATACTTTACTTGCTAATCATTTTTTTAAACGATAAAAGATCTATGTGAGTATTTTTTTCATGTCTCTATGTAACGTACCCGAACTCACGGCTAAAAAAAAACAGAAAAGAAAGTAACGTACCCAAACTCATGAATTTGCATCACAACTATAAATCTATTAATTAGTAACTTTTTGAATTTCTGAACCGTATTTATAATTAACTATTTATAACATTTATTTAGTTACTCGTACACATAAAAAAAAATATTTTCTTTAGAAACAAAACCTTACTAAATCGAAACCATATTCATCGTGAGTGTGTATATTATTTGATAAAATGTGAATCATCCACTAAATGCTTATGTATATGTACATATCTATCACTTATGTTAAATATCACAATCCCTATAAGAAATTAAAGTTGTATGAACCAAACTTTATAATTGTAAAGAAAAAGATGGCTTCTTAATGAAAGAGACTTACTCTAGTATTCCAAGAGCAAGAAGCCTATAGAATATTGGTAGAGTAATCTTAGGCCTAATTTTCCTGCGAACACACAATCATTAAAAGAATTATTCATCTATTTTGCATATATTCGATATATATATATATATATATATATGTATATATGTGTGTGTACTGGTATATACCTCTCGAAAACTAGAGCAAAAGGAGCCATAACAATCGTGGCAACGATATGACGGTATGTGGCAAGGACCCAATGGTCCATGCCATGCTTGAAAGAGACCATGGTGATGATGTACATGCCTGCATACCCAAACTGTAGTGATATAATCGCTAATATCGGCTTCAATCTCTCCATGTTCCCACATTTGCTCCCTCCACCTTTCATCTTTATATGTTAATTACTCTTTTACTACTCAATATATGGAGAATATATCTCTAGCTATATAACACTACTAACTATATCTATGTTTATATATAGAGGATCTCTTCTCCTCTCTCTTTATATTGATGAGAGTTGTTTGGTGAGTGATGAGATAAGCTCTATTTGCTTGAGGCAGGCAAAACCTAATGGGGAATGACTCCCTTTTTATAGTCGAGCAAAAGTTAGATTAAAAGATACACTCATTATTTTGTTCACTCAATAATACGTCTACGTATCTTTTGGAATATTTTAATCCACTATTGTTTAAGTAACAGAAAAATCAAAAATATATGTTTTACTGTTACATATAGGCATGTCAGCATATCGTTTATAAGAATTCATTTTGGAATTTCTTTCTAACTTTTTGTTTTTCTTTAAACGACTTCGGAGTTAAGAAATATAAACCAAAATTAAATTTTTTAAAAAGTATATACATGCATGAAGTGATTTCTTTTATTCTTTTGAATGCGTAACACGTGTTTGCATTATATTAAAGTTGATATATCACATAGTTTTCTCCATGTATAATATCAAGTAGTAGGTGGTAGGATGATTGTGTGTGCATACACATATATTACTTTTTATAGTATAGCACATATATTTGTAATTCTCTCGACATTTTTATCTATTGATTTCTGATTCTTTCAAGAGCAACTTGACTTCTCATTCTTTCAATTCATTACGGAATCAGGATATTTCTAACACTAGAGTTGTAACTTAAATAATATCAAATAAAAAACAATGGTTATAAGCAAAAATTGAAGAGTATTATAGGATATTTTGAAGAGTTTTATTAAACAATGATTTCTGACAAAGAGAAAATAACCAATGATTTTTTAAATAATAACCGGTAATTGTGAAAAGTTGCAAAGCGTTTAGGTCGGAATTATCTCCTATATCTTTTCTTTTGAATGATAGGTACAATAACTATAAGTGTATGTAATTAAATGATAAGATGCATAAGTGAAGTTCAAAAGCAACTAGGAGTTGTGAAAAAGACATATAATTTAATGGTTTGTGCTAATATCGTTGATGTATTACCATTTGGATTTAAATCTACATAATGTATGTTGTTGAAATTAAAAACAATAACTAGTGATTGCATATAAACTAAGATTAGGCGTCATAATCCTAATACTCATGTTAACGGTATCGAATAACAAAGTTTTGATTGATTTTGTACTATGATATTTTGTAAATTTGCAAGCAATTATGTCACAAATATCTCTTATATCTCTTCGAGGTTAATAGGCATAAGTATGCATATACACACAAGAGCAAGATCGTAAGTCAGGTGCTAAGCAATTCAGAGTTTGTTGTGTACTAGTATTAAGTACTTGTCCTATTCCTAATAGGTAACGCTGCAAGTGCTTATATTTTATTTGAAGTTATAAATTTATAGGTACAACAGTAAAAAAATACCTCTACCAAAAGCAATTAGGATTTTGATATGTAGTATAATTAGGATTTAATCCGCGCTAATTATAGCGTAGAATAATTTTTTAAAAATACATTGTTTTGAAATTTAAGAAAACTGATTTTATTTGAATTTTATAATATGTATAACTCATGATTATAGATAGAGTTGTCAAACAGAATCATTTTCCTATTTAATCCGTTTTGCGGTGGATTAAAATATTATTTGGACTAACCGGCAAAACCTATAATCTTGAAAACATAACTCTAATATGCACCGTTTAATGACTCTAGTTTAATGGTTAGTTACAAATTCTAAAAAAATCTAACTTTTTATAAAATTAGTAAAATATTTTTCAAATTTTATTTTGATATATATTCAAATAAAATATAATAAATTATAGTGAAAAATATATCAAAATTTTGAATAGTTTTTTTTTTGGAATATATATGGATTGATTATTATTTAAAAGTATATAATATTAAAAATAATTAAGAAACTAAATAGTAAATAATATTTTTAATAAAAAATAAATACTTTTCATATTCTCATCAATAATTTTAAAAAATAAATATATCATTTTCTATTTTAATTATCTTTTTTTATTTATAATGGCATAATATGTAATAACTTACAAAAAAAAATTATTTTTAAAAATATTTTCTTAAATAATATCATAGAGATTGGTTGTCCTAATCCTAATAGATTGGATATCAAATCTTTAGACGCAAAATGCGTATTATTGTGTGTCTAGCCGCATGTCCAATTCGTACATTTAATATTTTCCAAAATAAAATAGACAAAAAAGAGATTCCCTTATGAGAACACTTCCCTTATCCATTAAAGACAAAAAATACCAACCCTTATATATGATTTGTTTGTTAAATATAAGTATACGACCATATATCTGTCTCTTGCGAACTAGAATCCTCAATTTAATGCTGAAATTGAATGGTATAAAAGAAAAAGGTTATTATTTGTAATTTTATATAAGTAACCATGGATTTAAGTCTGTCCGAATTGTTACTTAATTTTTCATATTTGAATAGAGTGAAAAAATATCATATGTATACTCATTTTAAGAATTAGCTACACTCTTCTTCTATAATCACATGGTTACAATTACAAAGAAGAAATATAATCAAAATATATTTATAAAGAGGGAGAAAGAAGAGAGAGAGGGGAAGTGTAAAGTTCAAGTGGATCTCTCGCTAAACAATGAGATATTTACACTCTATAACATTTTTTCACATTGTATTTACAATTTACAAGATTTAACATTTTTTTATACTCTATCACATTACCCACTTATTTTGATGTGAAAAGACAGAGTTGTCCCCACTTATCATAATAAACCATTTCTCCATTTCTCTTTTTCTTCGCGTGTACACAATAATGGTGGATCCAATATGAGAGGAAAAAATTATTTTTCCCACCTGTTTTGTTTTGTATTTTTCTATATTGTGAATGATATAAAATAATTTATTTGGTTAGAATGAATTATAATTATATTTTGTCATTATTAAGATTTATTTTGTTATAGTTTAGGTGTCAAACAAGAATTTTTGTAAAACAATATATAAAAAAAATCAGTAATCTAATTATAAATCCATTTGAATGATGAGATGTGGACAATGTAATATGGACGTGGACATAATTGCGTGGACAATATTTTATTTGACATATCAACATTGATAAATATTTTACACAAATATCAATTAAATTGGTACACGGAAACATGTCTAACATACTGATTATCTGTGTTATTGTTCTCGAAATTCGCTCAAAAGAGAATTGACAGTTTTTCATGGACAAATAATAAATCAATAGTATCGTGGACATGTTAGCATTTATCATGGACAAAACATATGTGTCCATTTAATATTGAACATTAGTATTAAATAAATTTTTAATGTAATATAGACATATGGACGTGGACATGATCGCGTGGACAATGTTCCATTGACATAAGGGGGCAAAGTGTTAGCGTGTCTTTTTTATATAACTTTCTGTCAATGAAACACTGTCCACGCGATTATGTCCACGTCCATATGTCCATATTATATTAAACATTTATTTAATACTAATGTTTAATACTAAATGAATACACATGTTTTGTCCATGATAAATGCTAACATGTCCACAATACTATTGATTCATTATTTGTCTATGAACGTTTAAGCAATTTTTGAGAACAATAACACAAATAATCAGTACAATGGACATGTTTCTGTGTACCAATTTTAATTGATATTTGTGTAAAATGTTTATCCACGTTGATATGTCAATGAAACACTGTCCACACGACCATGTCCCCGCGATCATGTCCACGTCCATATGGACATGTTTTTATTACCGCATTTTTTGGCCATATGGATATGTTTGTATGGACACATTATTATGGACGAGGTATATAAACGAATTTGAATTGAGTTTCCGATTAATTTTTGGTGATATTTCGTTTTCGTTTTATAGATCTCTAAAATCTATCCACGTTATTATATCTAAGTCAATGTGTTCATACTACATCATACATAACTCATCATCCAACGAGATCTATTTCTCTTCCGCACGACTAGAACTTTTGTTTTACGAACGGTTATGTAGGATAACATGTTTTTATTACCGCAATTTTGGCAAAATGAACACATTATTATGGACAAAGTATAAAAACGGACTCCATGTATTTTCATGAATCAAGATGCATATGATCGTTGTGTTTTAAGATTATTGAAATTTTCCTTCTATTTATCAACACCAAAATGCATATGAACATTTGTTTCAAGATGCATATGAACATGTGTTCACTGCTGAATGGATATGCATATCTCTCTTAGTTATCTTGACTAGTATAGGATTTGAATTGAGTTTTCGATTAATCTTTGGTGATATTTCATTTTTGTTTTATAGATCTCTAAAATCTATCCACATTATTATGTCTAAGTCGATGTGTCCATACTACATCGTACATAACTCATCATCCAGCGGGATCTATTTTTCTTCCGCACGACTAGAACTTTTGTTTTTAATTTTTTTTTTTTAGATTTTTTGTTTGACACCTAAATTATAGAAAAATGGGTCTTAAAATGCAGGAAAAATAGAATTATCACTCATTTTAACCAAATAAAATATTTTTCATGAATCAAGATGCATATGATCGTTGTGTTTTCATGAATCAAGATGCATATGATCGTTGTGTTTTAAGATTATTGAAATTTTCCTTCTATTTATCAACACCAAAATGCATATGAACATTTGTTTCAAGATGCATATGAACATGTGTTCACTGCTGAATGGATATACATATCTCTCTTAGTTATCTTGACTAGTATAGGATTTGAATTGAGTTTTCGATTAATCTTTGGTGATATTTCATTTTTGTTTTATAGATCTCTAAAATCTATCCACATTATTATGTCTAAGTCGATGTGTCCATACTACATCGTACATAACTCATCATCCAGCGGGATCTATTTTTCTTCCGCACGACTAGAACTTTTGTTTTTAATTTTTTTTTTTTTAGATTTTTTGTTTGACACCTAAATTATAGAAAAATAGGTCTTAAAATGCAGGAAAAATAGAATTATCACTCATTTTAACCAAATAAAATATTTTTAATATTTAACAATATAGAAAATTACAAAACAAATTGGTGGAGAATAATTATTATTTTACACAGATATATCTATAGATAAACTGGCGTGGACACTTTTATGTTGGAGCAAAGTTATTATGGTTCATAAATCATCAAAACAGTATAAATATGTGGTCAACTTGTTAGAATATCAAATTGTGTTATATTGTGTAAATACAAATTCATAATGAGCTATAGAGTGTAACACATTCCTAAACAATCATGCTTATATATATATATATAATTTTTAATTGATTGTATTTTGTTGTTATTTTCCTATTTTAATTGTGTTTAATAAGAGGTGGGTTTTTGACACATTGACCAATGACCACCAAATGCTTTCTGGTCTTAGTAGTGCTCCTCCGTGACGCAATTAATTTCCTTTTCATTCTCAAAATAATTTTGGTTTATTATTCCAACTTTTATTTTCCTAAAATCTCTTTCAAACTATTTATAGAAAGGATATGATTTCACAAAACAAACACTAATCTAAATTTACCCTTTTTTATATTTGAGGGAAAACGTGTATATACGATTCAAAGTTTCAAACTGTCTCTAGAAAGTAGAAGTCTAACAACAAAATAATTTAATTTTCTTAAATATTTTCTGAAAAATATTTTTGATTTGGCAACTATTTTTTTTCTTTTTATTTTACACATTAAGCAAAAGAGAAATAGAAGAGATCGCTTGGTGGTGCGAGGAGTGGATTCCATACTGTCTATGATAAAGGGGTTAATCATTGTTTGGTTGAACGAATTTTTAATTAATTATTGATAGATATTATATATGAATACGACAATCAAAATTCACTAGATTTGCAGATATGCTCGTTTTTGATTTCATAACCTTTTTTCTTTTTGAATTCTAGCAGAAATGGATCAAAAATTTCAAATCATTCTATAGATTTAATATCACTGGTGAGTGGTGCCAAAAAAAAAATGAATGGATAGTTAATTAATTTATACACCTATAATAACATATATATTCGTTCAAAGTATATAAATATTTATAAATTCAGAAATTCAAAATGTCACTTTTTTTTATCAACATTCTAAATACCTAAAACATGTTCAGAAATCTAAACCGATGGTACCAAATTTACATAAATTACATCATGAGGATAGACATGAGCATTTCGTGCTAGCTTGTCTATCTTTGTGTTGTTTGCGCGTGGAATGTATGAGATAGAGAAAAAGTAAACACCTCATTACTCTTCACAAATCCCTCCAAATGCAGTGCAAAAGCAAGCCACTCTTCGGGTGTCAACACCATCTTCACCAACTCAGAACAGTCTGTTGCGAAAGTCATCGCCGTCTCTGGTTTGCAATCATACAATGCATAGCCCATATAAGTGCTTCTAATTCTGCATGTAAAGGAGAAAAACTTATTCGTAAGTTTTTTGCTCTCATTATAGTTTCTTTGGCTCCTTCTTGAACGTAGTATCATCCTAGTCCGAAAAGGTTATCTGTCTTCTTCCAGGATCCATCAACATAACACATCCTTCCTTCATAACCTGAAAACACCGGAGTATGGGCAATATTTTGGGATAGTATGTCTTAATTTTTAAGTTGTGCCGCTTCCCAACTTATTGCCTCATTTTCCGTAATCTTAAAGATTTTTTGGGGATCTCTATCCACATTTGAGAAAACCTTATCATTCCTCGTTTTCTATATATTCCAAATAATCCAAGGAAATTTTTTAGCCAGATTATCTTTTGGAAATCTCCAAAAAAGGTAATCCAAAATTAGAAAAAACCGATGACATTAAAAATGTCACTTACATTATATAAACTCTTTGTCGTTCATATTTGCGGATATATATATATATATATGTTCATAAAATAATATATATATATATATATATATATATATATATATATATATTACTATATGAATGATAAGGGTTTATGTAAAAATTCATTAAAATGATATAAACTTTTATATATTTTATTTTTGTCAACAACATGCATTATACGAGTTTGAATTTAGATGATAATATAGCAAAGATACTAGTAGTACAAACTAATTGTAAGATACTGATTTCACCTATCTTATAGATAGTCAAAAATCAATTTGGGTTTAGGAGAATTTTTTATTAATGAAGCGGGAGCTCAACGATTACGGGAACAAATCAGCTCGTCGGGTTGACAAGCTAGCTTGAGAAGACTACACTTCATATTTTATTGATTTTATAGTTATGGCTTGTGAAAGGCTGCCTACGTACCCTTATAATAGTGATCAAGCCATTCGTAGTTCATATTACATAGTGAGAGGATTATCGAGATGCCTAGCTGTGAGTAAGGACTTAGAGATTAGTTGTTGGGTAGCGTGTAATGATAATCTCGGTGCTCTCAAGGGAATTTATGATCGATCTTTGGGAGAGCTCGATTCTAGGTGAGCTTGTCTAGAGAACCCGTATGGAGAGTTCGTCCGGGAGAACTCGTATGGAGAGTTCGTCCGGGAGAACTCGTATGGAGAATTTGTCTGGGAGAACTCGTCTGGGAGAACTCATATGGAGAGTTCGTCTGGGAGAACTCGTATGGAGAGTTCGTATGAGAGAACTGGTATGGAGAGTTCGTCTGGGAGAACTCGTATGGAGAGTTCGTTTGGGAGAACTCATATGGAGAACTCGTATGGAGAGTTCGTCTTAGAGAAGTTTGCCTTGGAGACCTCGTTTGGAGAATTCGTCTGGGAGCGTATGGAGAGTTCGTCTGGTAGAACTCGTATGGAGAACTCGTATGGAGAACTCGTATGGAGATTTTCTGGGAGAACTCGTATGGAGAGTTCGTCTGGGAGAACTCGTATGGAAAAGTTGTATGGAGAACTCGTATGGAGAACTCGTATGGAGAGTTCATCTGGGAGAACTCGTATGGAGAGTTCGCCTGGGAGAACTCGTCTCTCAGGTCTCTCCAATGTCTCTCATGAATTTGGATCGCTCTTCTCAATGAGGAGATTCTCTATTTATTGGAGTTTAGTCGGTGGACAATTTCTTTTTCCTGAATGGATTAATATGAATAATTTCATTTTTCCTCGGAGAATTTCATTTATTTTGGAAGATCTTCCTTTTATCTCGGAACTCGGTGCCGATACAATTTGGTTGAGCTTCATGGGCTTCTAAATTGGTAAATAGGCCGATCTTAATTCGGGTCGGGTTAAAGAGGAAGTGCGGAACCCACCTCCAACAATATAGCAAAGATACTAGTAGTCCAAACTACTAAACTATTTATCCTTGTTGTTTCTAAGGTTATGTAAATATGGGAGTACGTTGCGGGGTACAGGGAGGCAAAGTCTCCCCGTGCCCGACTTGAGCGAGCATAAGAAGATAGAGTCACGGCCAGACGTGGATCTGTTTGGGAGGGATGTGGGGAGCGGGTAGAGAGGAGACTTTGTTTCTCCACGTGGTTCGATTTTCTTTTAGAATTAGGAATATTTCGTTATTACTAGTCGGTTTAGGAAGTCATATTTTTTGGCTATAAATACAGGTCTAAGGGTTATTTGTAAATAACGATTCACACATAAAAAGAAATCCTAAGAGGGTGTTTGCGTCAATTTCTTTTGTCTCTTGGTTTTTGATTTTCTTCTAGTTAGATTCGACACTAATTCATAACAATCTTGATCAAAACTTTCTTTCGTTTTTGTACGTTCGAATGTATATGTTCAGTTGCTCATATTATAATAGTAGAGGGTGATCCGCGCTACGCACGAACATGATAAAAAATTATTTAAATTGTGTTTACTGTCTATTATCATTTTATTTTCCTTGATCTCTTATTTAATTAATTTTCTCTTTCAACTTACGATCTATATGTTTTTTTTGGGGTTAAAAGTGTTTGATAGATCTATGTGTATGTAACTTTTCTCTTCTTTTCTCCATATTTTGTATTTAATCCAGAAATCAAAACCTCTTTCTAAGATTAACAAAAAAGGCTTCATCAATTGTTAAATATATTACTTTTGTACTGGGCTTGGTCCTTAACAATAGTCTTATGTTTGTTATATTTTCATCTTTCTCTATAGGTAAATATGGAAATTGATTAAAAAATATAAAAATAAATAGACTTAATAAACACATACATATTCCACACGATAATTAGGATGTGAGGGTTTCGCTGTAAGCGGCGAGAGTTGTAAAATGAAGGTTAGCTTTCCTGATCCCGGTTGTGGGGATGATCGTCCTGAGAGTTCATTGGTTGACTTGGAGCGGCCAATATCCATTGAAGAAGAAGAATCATTTTTCCGCTACGCATCGTCGAAGCGAGCTCAGCCTCCCCTATAAACTCATACCATCCCTCAAACTCATTGAACGCACATGCCTTATCTATCTCTACCGCAACTCTTCACACAGCTCACTCCCCAGCCCTAGATCTCTTCGTTGTTCCCAATTACATGGAGATCTTGCCCTTGGAATGGCCGAGCTTTCGACACTAACCGAAGACTGGGAAGAGCTCGTCTGCATTGGTGTGTTTTCTGCATTACACTAACCTTCTATTATTTTACGTCATCAGTTTTTTGTTTGTTTCCTCACTGCTTATATAATGGTCTCTTGTTTCAGTGTTTATAGCTATACCCCGCGATGAAAGCCTATGAATACGGGTTTCGCGTTTTCGGGCTTACATATTGCTATATTCTGATTTCCGGATTCAGAACGGGGTAGTTTATAGAACTGGCTATCTCATAGTTCATAGAAATTGGAAATGATATAAATGTCTTTTAAAACTATTGAAGAGAACTAGTGGCTGATCCGTGCTTCGCGCGAATTTTGTATTTTGTTTACTAACATGGCTAGAAGAAAACTCGGCGATATCAAAACTTTTTATTAAATATTGTATTTCAAAAAATGAAAATCAAATCAAATTTTAATATTTATAGTTTTTAATGGTTTATATATACTTGATGTAATTATATATATATATATATAATTATTAAAAACAATTACAAAATATATTAATCAAAACTTTAAAATCAAATTTAGTTTATAAATATATCTTAATATTTAGTTTAGGAGTGGGCATTCGGTTAATTGGTTCGGGTTTTTCAGTTTTTCGGGTTTTTGGTTTTAAAGTATTAGGTCCCATTCGTGATTAAATTTTATTTCGGTTCGGTTTTTGGTTTTTTTGGGTTTTACAAATAATAACCGAATTAGAATCACTTTTGTGCGATTTCGATTATTTCGGATAATACGGTTTATTTTAAATAAGATAAAGAGTTTGACGATTGTGAAAAAATATTTAACTACAAAAATGAACAAAGAAAGAAGAAGAAACATTCTCTTGATTATTATAGTTATTAAAATCGTCTCCAAAATCATAGCTTTGCTTTTGTCTTTCACTTCCAACCCGACAAAAAAAAAGTCAATGACTTAGTGACTCAACTCACGTTCGAAGACATAATAATCTATGGACACATGGCACTAAGGTACTTTTCCCAAATATAAAAATTCATACGATAAACTATTCTAGTTTGGCTAAACAATTAATTTCTATATGAATTTGATTCCAAGTGATAATTATGCATTTCTTAACAATGGAGAATCAAAAATTATCTTTTTTATATTTTCCAAAGAATGCATCATGGTTTAATAGGTTTAACTTACATATCCACCCCCAAAAAAACCAATATAAAATAACTTGGTTTCGTAATTGCAAATTATATGGTATGTAGACAGACATACCTTATATAGGTTGGATCTTAATTCGGTTACCCAATCGGTTAATTTGGTATTCGGTTAATAAATTGAACCGAACCGAAAATCGAATAAATTTAATAATGTGTCCGTTTGGGTTATTCGGGTTATCCGAACTAAATAATATGATTCGGTTTGGTTTGGTTTGGTTTGGTTCGGAAAATATGCCCAACCCTAATTGAGTTTATAATTTTTCAATATCCATGATCACATATCCAATTCAGATAATTACATCGGCATCAAATCATTTTCACGTAAAGAACCATGTGCACGCACGCACGCACTCACACACGCACACACACACACGCACACACACGCACACACGCACACACACACACGCACACACACACAATTCATATTTTTATTCTATAAAAAACACTATATACTATATTCATTTAACGTTCTAATAAACTGAAGAAATTTACCAAAAAAATTTCACTTAATTCAAAATAAAAACATTTTGCTCAGCGCGGATTGAATCGTATAGTCTCTATATAAATGATGAGCATTTATGTGTATATCTAATAGAAAGCAGTAGTATTTCGTTAAAAACAAAATCTACCTTATAAAGAGAGTAGGGGTGCTCTCCAGGGTTGACACCTCAGCATCTCCCTATTGGTCAATTTTCTATTTTTATTTTTATTTAAATTAATTACATATTAAAAATTATTTACATATTAAAAATTAATTGACAATTAATAAATTGATACATGCCTCTTATATATTATTTAACGTTATGCGATATTATTCTTAACATGCATTTTCAATATGTTGGCTCGTCTTATTATTGAATCATCAATTTCAAGTTGGATCGACAAAATCAATGATAATGCAGAGCATTATGAAACCGAAGGAAATCATGAGATTCCTATCAACTACATCCATAATGAAAAGATATGGAATCGAAATAAAATTCCATAGCAACGTTCCGTTAGTCACGGCGTGGTTAACGGAGCAGCCGATGAAAACGCCGTCGATCAATTTCGTGACTTGAACGGCGAGGATTGGTCGCGGACGTGGTCGGATTTTGCGTCGGCGATAAAACAATTCACGCCGACATCATTGCAGAGCCGGCGAGAGGAGGGAAGTAAGAGAGGGTGAGAGAGAGAGAGTGTATGAGGTGAGAGAGAAGCGCGTGTGTGGGGAGGTGACCAAGACGCGTGAAGAGGCATCATTTCTAGATTTTTTCCAGTTTTTTTTAATTTTTATTTCAAGTCAAAGAGAGAGAGGCAATCATGTCGGATCCGAGAGAGACGCGAGTTCAGGCTCGTTGGACCCGACCGGAGAAATTTCAAGATTTAACTCCGCCGGCGTGCATTTCTCGGCGCCGCTCGGTAGCGTATACTCGAAGAAGAGTCAGAAAAGAAAGAACCGCCTTTCCTTGCACCCGATTTCCAAGGAGAGTAAGCAACGGCCTTGGGTTCTTTCGGTGTCGAATTTCGTCGTGGTTCTAAGAGGGAAAACACTGTGAGACTCGACGACGGCAGCGGCGTTATCGTCGAAGCTGCGTTCGCGGCTACCGGAGTGAATGCAAGTGGCGGAAACGAGAATAATTTACAGTGGGCATTGAGAGAAAGCATGAGAGGACATAGTGCAATTAGCGGTTTAAGAGAATCAAGGATGGCTTCTCGCTGGAATGTACAACGTTTTCAATGAATCTGACGCTCTAAAACTTCTAATGGCTAATCTTTACCGTGATGTTTATATTGAATTAAAAAAAAATTCGCGCATAGCGCGCTTGATTTCCTAGTAATAATAAAAGTTGATTATTGAAAGAAAAAGCACCATGATTCTCTTCGATTCATAATCTGTCTCGATTCGATCCGAAAAATCCGAATTTTTAGTAACTCTACAGAGCAAAACAAATACTAAAATTCAATATCCGCTAAAATTGAAGCAAATCACAAATACTAAATATTTGTATATGTATATAGATAATATTATATTTAAATTGTATAATAATTATATTTATATATACCTTTTGTGAATTGTTTTAATCAAAGTGATTATTATAAATACCAAAGTTTAACAAGTTAAGAAGAAAGTTTTGTTTTATAAAATATTACCATTTTTGGTTAAATTTTGTATTTTCTATATATTTTTGAATATTTATAATTATTTAAATATTTTTACGGAGTGGATTGGATATCCATCTAAATATCTAGATTTTGGCGGATTAGTTGCTGAACGGATACAAATCGAAAAACTGATGATCTTGACCATGGCCGGCTCAATATTATTATGGGCCCTAAAGCAAAAGAAAGTTTTGGATCCTTAATTTTTTTTTAAAAAAAGGTTATACTAATTTTTTTAAAAAAACCTTTTTGTGTAATGTTTTTGTAGAATTGTTTTATGAAAAATACATATAAAATAATTTTATGGGTTCTTTTCAATCTAAATTTTATTATTTTATTTTAGTTTAATGAAAAAAATATTCGGGATCTTTAATTATTAGGACACAGGGTTGGGCCTTAGGGCGGTTACACCCCTTATCCCCCTCTTAAGCCGGCACTGATCTCAGGCCCGGCCCAGTACAATTAAAAGCCCTAGGGCAAAACAAATTTTTGGACCCCTCATTAAATTCATATTAATTTATTTAAATTTTTTTGGACTCTTATTTCAACTATAATTTAATTTTTGGGCTCTTATTCTAACTTCTTTCATAAATTTGGGCTTTTACTTACACTACAATTAAAAGTTTAGACCCCTATTCTAATTTTTCTCATAAAAAATAGGCCTTTTTGTTTAAGATTATTTAAAAAATGCAGATGGGCCCTTGGACCGTCGCACCTCTGTCCATAAAATTTTAGACCCCTATTCTAATTTTTCTCATAAAAAATGAGCCATTTTGTTTAAGATTATTTAAAAAATGCAGATGGGCCCTTGGGCCGTCGCACCTCTGTCCAACCTTCTTAGGCCGGACCTGACTGATCTGGACAGAGCGGGCGGTGCAGAACACGTATACTACCAATATCCATGATATTCGTTCCGTGTCCATCCCTAATTTAAACCGAAAATACCGTATATAATTCATAAATCGAGTGTTATTCATATTCATTTGCTTCTCGATTAGTTGAAACTTTGGCAAGTGGTTAAAAAAAAATATATGAGGTAAAAACTCACCAATAAAGATCAAGAATATTTATAAAATTTATCATTTTAGAAGTGTGACAAATATATACACTAAGGGAACACGATCTCTAGACAAAGATTGTGTTCCCTATGTCTAATTTCTGATACATGTGACTTGAGGATATATACGATACGATGGCTCCTATATGTAAGATGTGATATTTCATAAATTGTTTGTCAGCAATGATTCTTATTCCTTTTTTTATTATTATTTTTATAATATTTTGCTATGAGTAAGATGTGATTGATTTTTTTATTTTTTTTATTTTTTTTATTTTGTCCTTGTTCCTTTAATGTCAACTAAAATTCCTTCTGAATAGAGAAACAACATTCATAAATATACGGATTAACAAAATGCGATTAGAGTGGAAATCTTGTTGTAGGTTTTTTAATTTCACATTAAACGACACAAAAGGTAATACCATATACATTTACTTTTAGTTTTAGGTGTGAATAGGATAAGACAATCTATAATTACATACAATGACATGTATGATCTCTATAATATTATTTAAGAAGACATTATTAAAAATAAAATTTGTTTTGTAAATTATTACATGAAATGCCATTACAAATAACAAATAATAATTGAAATAGGAAATGATATAATAGTCTTTTCAAATTATTGATTAGAATATGGAAAGTATATATTTTAAATTAAAGATATTATTTATTATTTAATTTCTTAATTATTTTTAATACTATATATTTTAAAATAATAATCAATTCATATATATTCAAAGAAAAAAATCTATTTAAAATCTTGCTATATTTTTCACTATAATTTATTATATTTTATTTGAATATATAGCAAAACAAAAGTTTAAAAATATTTTACTAATTTTATAAAAAAGTAGACACGAGAAAACTATATTTTTTAACAGTTCGTAGACTAACCACAAAAACTAGAGTTATTTAACGGTGCATATTAGAGTTATGTTTTCAAGATTATTAGTTTTTGCGGGTTAACCCGAATAATATTTTAGTTCACTGCAAAACGGTTTAAATAGACAAATTATTACAAATTGACAGTTTTATCTATAATCATTAGTTAGTTATATTGTAAAATTCTGATAAAAATAATTTTCTTAAATTTTAAAATAATTTTTTTAAAAAATTATTCTGCACTATAATTAGCGCGGTTTAAATCCTAATATCTCTTATTTAAATCACGTGGAAATTTCATATAGCTGGTGAATAAATATGGTTCGTTAAATAAATTTGCGTTTGTAGAATTAAATTTTTTAGATTCAGACTGATTCCATGACTTAAAATATGCTGGAAAAGAAAACTCAAACTTCATCAAATACATACAATGCAATACTGAGGGAAGCCCTTTAAAAGTTTTGGGGAAGGATATGTAAAAATGGAAAAATAGATGGGCAAATGAGAATTCTGTAGAAGTTAGAGAAGGTGGTGCTCTCGAATTAGGATTCCAACAGAGGTAAGTGGGATGCCCAAATCTGGGAACCATTTTGTTTGCTTCTTTATTTTATACTTTTTCATAAAAAAATATTCTCTGTTTATCTTTTTTTAATTACGTCAGTGAAACTTTATTGTTTCTCAGTTGATTTTTATCAGTCACACGATGTCGGCTTATTCAATATATGTGTGAATGAAGTGTGATGATTCTTGAGGAATTAATCATCTTCTCGAAGATTTGGTATCTTTTTCTAATGTGCTTTGCTTACACTTGCAGAGTAATGTCAAATCTCTATAACTACTTATATAATGGGTAAAACCGTACGTGACAAAACATTTCAGTTTTATCTGATTAATAAAACCATGTCATATTATTTCTTATATTTTATGATGAGTTAGATGTATATGAAAGCTAGTATATTAGGTTTTTATGAATGTATAATTTTATATTAGTTACTAGTCGGTTAGCGCGGCCATTTATATAGATGGTTATTGATGTAGTTAGAAAATAATTAGATAATAGGAAAACTTTTAATAAAATTTAGTATTTAACCAAAAAAATTAATAATAATATAATATATCGTAGATAAACAAATATGACTAACCAAACAACGAATATCAGTAATTGCATGATTACTGTTTTGTTGCTCTACGCATACAATATTCTATATATGAGACGTGCTATAAAAGTTATTCAACCTCGTTAGTTAAGTCAATTCACCAAAACATCATACAATTAGACACCTAATGCTCATAGGTAAACACGACTCAAACCAGCAATTGAATTCAATCTGCATATATGGATCAGTTAACTCCTATAAGAACCTTTACATTTCAAAAATGGAGAAGGAAAATAAAGCTCTAAGGATTCAAAACCCACATTAAAGAATAATAGATACATATCTGTCACTCTTCTCAGATGTCCATTCAGCTGACATTAATCTCATTCCAGAAGCGTCTAATTAACATGTTTCCAATATGCACTCATTATCTTTTTTTTCTCTCTCTCTCTCTCTCTCTCTCTCTCTCTCTCTCTCTCTCTCTCTCTCTCTCTCTCTCTCTCTCTCTCTCTCTCTCTCTCTCTCTCTCTCTCTCATGAACGCAACACACTGAACCACATACCATATTTTGACCCGATTTAAATCTAACATTTACTTTCTTCCTCTCATTTCCTCTTTTTCTGGCTAGTTTTGGTGTCTCTTTCTGGTTTGAGCGATGAAATTTTTTCGGGAGAACTTAATCTATTTGTCCTCTCAATAATTAGTTTCAAAATGTTATTATTTTATGATACCACACATTGCCTCTCATAGCATGCATTTTTACATACTCTTCAAAAGTTTGGAGTTGCCATTCGAGATTCTAGAAACTCATGCGATTTATCTTTAGTATTTAATAAATCCAGATCTGAATCATGTTATCATATTCATACTTATCTAATATCATATATACTTTTAATCATACATTACTTGTATCAATTAAATATTATATATCTATTATAATATAGATTCATAATTAACTCTTGATATTTATATGGATCAAAAACATTAACACTAATTTCAATAGTAATAAAAAGCTAAATTTATATATTAGTGTAATTATATTAATATTTGATATGTTTAGTTATAGGTGAATGTTTTCCTTTTATATAGATAAAATCATAAAACTAATATGAATAAATTATAATTTCTTTAGATCATTATTTTAGGATACCACACTTTGCCTCTTATAGTATGCATTCTTACATACATTTCAAAAGTTTGGAGTTGTCATTCGAGTTTCTAGAAACTCATGCGGTTTATTTTTAATATTTAATAAATCCAGATCTGGATCATGTTATCAAATAACAATTAAAAACAGTTGCATTCTGTATTTATGAAGACGAGGGTAATGTAAGCAACACCAAAAACAATTCTCTCTGCTTTTTTATTGCTCAAAAAGTTGTTTTGCGGCTGTATTAATTTCAGTTCCGTCGGTATTTGGAGAGTGAAGTTACACAACCCCTACTTCTAGAAGACGAGAATAGGGGTAAGTTACTCTGTCAACATATCGCTAAGTTCGTTACCTTGATGATTCTTTCATAGTTGTGTTTACTCTGCTCTATTTATTAGTTGTATATATAAACTATTATGGTCGTTTTCATAGTTATTTCTATAAGATTATCAACTAAAATCAAATCTCCACTGCATAAACACCATCGATGTCTTTGATAGTTCGTGTTATGTGTGGCGAGTGGAAGAAACATAGTGATGGGAGTTGGGATCACAAGCTGGACTTAAACATACCAATGGCCACATTGGTGGTAGCTTTATTCTTAGCCATTAGGACAGACCTACACGGGGTATTTTTGACGGTTAGGGTTCGAGATACTACACACGAAAAGAACGTTAACTCATTTTGAAATGTACTGGACTTAAACGATAACAACATAAATAATGGAGTAACTGAGTTATCAGTTATTCCATTTGGACCACTACTACCGATAACAATAAACCCTAACATGTATCAACGAACGGTGCTAACTACTGGCGATTCTTCGAGTGGTCGACATAAAGGTAATAAATTTATCTAGGTTTAAAGCATATCTCATTTTTTGCTTTGTCATGCATAGTAAAACACTAACGTTGTTAGCGTTTGATCCGGCATGAATCATAACAAATGAATCAAGTTGTTTGCGACCAGTGGTAACTGTTGGCGAAATTTCTAGTAGTCGAGGTAAAGGTAATAAAGTTAGGACGTTTAACATGTAAATCAAGTATTGTTTTGTGCTGTATACTAAAACACTAACCTTTTTGGTCCTGTAAACTGAAAGACTAAGCTTGTTGACGTCTGTCTCCGCAGGAGAAGCCAGCTGGTTGATCTCCCTTGTGATATTTCAGAGCTTTGGCGATTCTTCCACACACCACCTGTCCCATTTGGTAGAGCAGCCAAAGACGTGGTCGAAAATTTTGTCTCCCACATGATGGCTGCGGTCGACCGTATGGATGTTGACGGAATACTGGATGCAGAAGGGTCCCTTCTGCCTGTCGAGATGTGCGGTTGCAGCTAACGTTAGCCGGTGCGTACATGGAAACAGATGATGAGGTGAACGTTTTACCAACACAGCCAAGTGTATTGTCCGTGAACTCATCCTCTTCATCGACATCAATCCCTCGTTCTTCAAGTAGTTACTATTTCTCGCAAGAAGAACTCATGAAGTTGACTTGCGTATATCTCTCATAGGTAAGGAACAAAAAAGAAGTGATGTGATCATAACTAATCTACATCTTGTTATCATACATAACTATTAACTATTGTACAAGTGAGGACTTGATAGAACGCTTGCATGTGAACCCCATTCAAGACCCTGCGGTCCATGCGGCGTTTCAAGAGATAACAACAAACGGTGAGCGTACCCGCGTTGTTGGCCCGTTGGACAAGTGAAAGGGAGTTGTGATAGAAACATGTGTTCAAACACGTGAAATTGGGTTATTTTCAAGGAACATGCCTCTTTCATTATCCGGTAATCGCGGGGCAATAAATTATTCACCACTTTCATTATCCGATAATCTGGTGATATTACCGGATAGGTGAAGGTATACATCGTCGTTGTACATGTCATTGAAAAAAAGTTTAACGGTTCATCTTGATTTCCTCGTTACTTATGTTAAAGTTCTTTATTGTCAACATATGCGTTGACGCGAGGGATCCTTGATGTTCATTACGAAGGGGATGAAATATATGTCAGCTAAATATTTAATACACATGATGACTGCAAGATGAAGCTGGCTATACATTGCAATTAACCGCAAGTTTAATTTCCGTTACGTTCAGTCATGTCCCAAAAATATCATTGTGGTGTGCGTCGGGTCAACGTGTCCATGGAGGGTCAACGCCATGAAAATGGAGGAAAATGAAAGTTACGAAATAAGGTATATCACCCATAAACACACATGAATTGTGGACGCACATGGTGATTTTCACTGCCAAGCCTCTACGGCAGTTATTGGGAATATGGTGATCAGGTTATTATGGTCTTGGGGGGAGGGGACCGAGAGCATGTGATCTTCGCCGACTGCTCCGTCAAGAATACAACCTCCACGTTAGTTACTGGAAGGCGTGGAAAGCAAGAGAAATAGCTATGGACAACGCTATGGGTAGCACCGCATGTAGTTTCGCGTTGGTAACACTGTATTTTGAGATAATTTTGTCCACAAATCCAAATTCAATGGTGGCCTTAGAGACCGAGACTAGTCCAACTGGTTTTGTGCATTTCAAATACATATTCTTCTCGCTAGCCGCTTGCTCTCGTGGTTATCGTTACAGGAGAAAAGTTATTGTCATCGATGGTACACATTTAAGTGGCCATTTTAGAGGTTGTCTAATCACAGCGAGTGCGCATGACAGAATTTTCCAAGTGTTTTCATTAGAATTTGCAATAGTTAACAGTCAGAATGATCACTTGTTGGGAGTGGTTCATACGGAAACTAAACACCATTGTACTGGACGAGCATGATATGGCCTTCGTCTCTGATCGTCACGCTTCAATATACGTTAGCATTCGAAAGATATGCGTATGGTAACTTCATCTACAAACTTAATTGTCGAGGCTGCTTTTTAACTTTAATTGTTTAGGATGAAAAATTATTTAACGGAGGGTTGATATATAAGATGCAAAATTAGTTAACTGTTAGACATGTTCGTTATTAATTTTATCGTGCTAATGTAGTTAGATATCATAAAATTCTAACAATATTGTCAAATTATAAACAGATCTACTCGATGTCGTCCCACGGGGCATGCATGGCTCATCTGCAGAGGAATGTCGTAAACCTGTTCAAGTCCCAGCATTTAAGCTACATGTTCTCGCAGGCGGCGCATGCATACTGTCTTAGTGAGTTCGATAGGGCTTTTGCCGAGATAAAAGAAATCGATAGTAAGTGCGCCGATTATCTTCAAGGGATTGGTTTTGAGCATTGGATAAAGTCTCACTTTGTTGGAGAGCGATACAACGTCATGACGAGCAATATTTCAAAGACTTTAAACAAAGTTATGAAAATGCTTTATTGACTATTTCTTCTACTCCTCACGACTCGATCGGCACCTCGGCCCTTGATATGCTCAAATTAATACCCCAAAAACTCAGAGAAATCACATAATAGACCGAATAGTATCGAATCAAATTAAGCAATTCAGATGAAACAAAAACAATAAACAGTAAAAGAGTTGTAAAATCGATGGAGAGAATATAGGCCTAGGGTATTTCTCAGAAAATCAATGAATGCAGATAATAAATCAGTAAGGATTCAGATTTAGCGCGGTTCTTGAACTCAAATAACTAAAATATAATTAACCAACTGTCGTTGCGAGAATTATCTAAATCTAAACTTCAGAATCACAAATCTCTTTGCAAATTCCTAAGAGTAAATCAGCTTTAAAGTTCAGGTTTGATATGTTCACAAATCAATTAAACCAAATCTCTTTGCGAATAATCAATTTGCTCACCCTAGGTGATATATCATGGTTTTACCCCTTTTAGGCCATGATATAAGTCCGTTTTATAGAATCTTTCTAGTATTTTGGAGTCTTTTAGAGTCTTTTACATGTTTTAGCACGTTTGGAGCATAATTGGAGATATTGGAGCATTCTGGAGCAAAACAAAAGTTCGTGTTGCTGAGTACCCGATTTGAAGCATCAATATCGATCGATACTGCCTAGTATCGATCGATACCCATCGCAGCAGACACGACCTGCGACTTTTCCAAGAGTTGAAGAATTGCAGAATTACCCCAGAAGACTTTATTATTTACAGAAAGCCCCAAAACATGTTTTAGTATTATAATTAGGTTTTTCAGCCACTTTTATGGATATGCTTTATTCTACTTTGATTCTACTTTGGTTTTTGGAGAGACAACTCTGAACTCCTGTTTTCTATTGTTTTCTTTGATGATCTATTCAATCATGTTGCTTTCATTCTCCATGTCTGAGTAGATCCACTTTAGGTTCAGGTTTCTCATAAGGGTTTTCTCTGAATGCTAGGTTGATTAGTTTATTAGGATTCACCATCTGAATTAGTTCTTCGCTTTAGGTTGTATTCAAAGCTTGCTCTAGATTAGCTACCTAGAATATATATCTTAGGATAATTGATTAGGCACGACAGTGCGATTAATTACCTGATATAACCTAAGGTGAGCAAATTGATTATTCGCAAAGAGATTTGGTTTAATTGATTTGTGAACATATCAAACCTGAAATTAAAGTTGATTTATTCTTAGAAATTTGCAAAGAGATTTGGGATTCTGAAGTTTAGATTTAGATAATTCTCGCAACGACAGTTGGTTAATTATACTTTAGTGATTTGAGTTCAGGAACCGCGCTAAATCCGAATCCTGTTAATTAGTTTATCTGAATTCATTGATTTTCTGAGAAATATAAATCTGAATCTATATTTCTTCCATCGAATTTACAACTCTTTTACTGTTTATTGTTTTTGTTTCATCAGATTTGCTTAGCTTGATTCAATACTATACAATCTATTGTGTGATTTCTGTGAGTCCTTGTGTTCGACCCCTACACTTACTACAACTACTGCTTTAGTACTTTTAGGGTATTAATTTGAGCATATCACTAGGTTATGTCAGATTACTCAATTGCACTGTCGTGCCTAATCGATTAACCTAAGATCTAAGTTCTAGGTGATCAATCTAGAATTAGCTTTGAGAACAACTTATGGTGAAGAACTACTTCAGATGGTGAATCCTAACTAATCAATTACCAGCAATTAGAGAAATCCTTTTGAGAAAAACCTAACAGGAGATCTACTCAGACATGGAAATTGAAGCATTAAACATGACTGAATAAATACTCAAATAAAATAATAAGAAAGAGTAACAGGAGGGTTTGAAATCTTTTCTCGGACAAACAGAGTTTCAGACTTGTCTCCCTTCAAAATCTCTCTCACAAAACCAAAGTAAAATAAAGCATAGCCATCAAAGTGGCTATAAAATCCTAATAAATAACCTAAGTCACGTTTTGGGGCTTCTTGTAAATAATAGAGTCTTCTGGGCAATTTTGCAATTCTTCAATTCTTGGAAAAGTCGCGGGTCGTGTCTGCTGCAGTGAGTATCGACCGACACTAGTCAGTGTTGATCGATACCGAGGTTTCAAATCGGGTACTCAGCTACACGAACTTCTGTTTTGCTCCAAAATGCTCCAGAAAACTCCAATATCTTCAATTATGCTCCAAACGTGCTAAAACCTGTAAAAGACTCTAAAAGACTCCAAAATACTAGAAATACTCTATAAAACGGACTTATACCATGGCTTAAAAGGGGTAAAAACCATGATATATCAGCCCTGGGCGATGCAAATTTCCCTCTCGTTTCCTCAGACGAGTGGGATAGTATTGCTCTAACCTTCCCCGAGACAATGAATCTACCGCCATCGTGATGAGTCAGTTTAGTACCGCGGACTCGGGGCCTCTGGATTCGATGAACTTCTCAGAAGAAGGGTTTGAGCGGTATCTCGCTACTGCATGATGCTTCAATGAGGTTACTCTCCATGACTAATTATTCGTTGCTATTTGTGTTGGTTGGTCTTCTTACTTGTCTCTTCACAAGTTTGCTTGAGCGCTTCAAAGTTTTTATGTGAATTTGAGGCCGAGTTCAATAGCTGGAGCGAGGACTTCGTCCCACGTTCTGAGCATGATGAGCTCATCAAATGACTTCGCAAGGAGAAGGCGACTGCTGATAGGAAAGTTAAAACCGCTTAATCAAAACTCAAAAGGCTCCAAGATTCCCTTTTGGCTGCTTCAGTGAAGATTGACTCACTCCTGTCTCTGCATCGATCAAGTTTACGACGATCTCAAGCTAGGATCTCCAAGGAGACTGAACTGCTTAATCGAGCTTTGAGAAGTCTCTAAAAAGAGAAAAAATTAATCTAGAATGATCTGGATACTTTGGACCTAAGCAATCCATCGACTTAAGACGACAATATCTGCTATTTGGAATTGAACACACGGAGTGAAAGCTTCAAGTCAGAGAAATCCATTTTCAGGAATGTTTCCTTCTTCATGAAAGTTTTTGGTCTTATGTATTTTGTTGTCAATGTACGTGTTTTTAATGGTAGATTCGTTTGTTGCAAGACACCCAATGTTTTTCCCTTTCAACTCGTGGTTCCGGTCTAGGATTTGAATTCATGCTGGTCATTTTACCATAGTGTAGGATGGGGTGTTATTTTCTTGACCTTCCCCTTTTTTAAGGTTCTTTAACCGAGGTTCTTGGTTTTACAGAATCTCCATGTTATCACGTAGCCACTTCGCATTTTCGGGGGGATATGATTTCTTAAATATGGAGATTTAGTTTCCTTAAACACGAAATATTGCCTTACTGATTTGAGAGGATCCCGTAAATGTGGCTGGGTTATTTTCTCAAAGATCTTGCTAAGCTTCCTCTCGTCTTCTTTCAACTTTCTTCACATCCATTCTCCATCCGACACAGTAAATGGATCATTCTAGTATTTCAGACTCAAACAATGTTCATATCGTTCCTCCCTCGGTGAATCGACAACCGGATGTTGATAGAGGTAGACATCGATCCGGTGAGAGATTTGTTCGTTCTGGTTTGAGGTTTCCCTCTCTGTCTCTCCTAATACATCTGAATCCTTCAAACTTCGCATAAGCTCTTGACTTATGCGAGAAGGTTAGTATTGTCATATTTCAGTCTATGTAAAATATTACCTCCGTATCCTTGTAATACGAACGGTGTTTCTTGTCAGCATATCTTTGAATACGGAGAGTCAATCCGGCTTCATAACATGACCTCAGCCGTACTTCATGTATCAATTAAGATTCGAGAAACTTCGCAGTTAGCTCCAATATCAAGACTTATAGGCAGGATGTTGTTTTTGGGAGCCTCTTTATTGAAACGGTTCTTCTCGAAGAAGGATATTTCCACCTCGGGAAATAGCCCCACACCATTTGCTTTTTCGGTATCGGCTCACAGTTAATGTTTTTTGATTGATCTGGTCGTATCTCCGTAAAGTTTTGACCCTCCTTTGATTACATTGATCATTTTCTTCTTTTGGCTATGCTCGTGCTCAACTGATTTGGACTTGTCTAGATCTTCCTCATTCGGTTTCGCAAATCCGGGGTTGCCAATTTTGACTTCGCCAAGCTTTCCTTATGCATACATGTCTACAAGTACATCTTTCAACCTATAACATTTTGCTGTTGAATGTCCATACCGTTGGTGATAGTCGCAGTATTTTCCCTTATCCTTGTCCAACGTATCGTCGGAACTCGGAGTTAGATCATCATTATTTTTCCTCGATTCTTTCTCAACCTCAAAGGTGTGCAATCCACGGGCTGACTTTTGTCATTGTGATCCCTTCTTTCACTTTAGGAGTAGTTTGATTCCCGATAGGTTGAGGCTTTGAGTTATTGTAACGCTCTGCGAGTGCGAGTTGCTCTTCTTCGGATGTTGCGAAGCCCGCACCTCGGTGATATGTTCAAATTAATACCCTAAAAGTACTAAGCAGTAGTTGCAGTAAAGTAGAGGTTGAACACAAGGACTCACAGAGACACACAATAGATTATATAGGGGAGAATTAAGCTAAACGATCAATGATATTGAAACCAAAATGTAAATTAAAACGGTTGTAAATTCGATTGGGAGAAAGATAGGTTCATGGTATTTCTCAGAAAATCAATGAATGCAGATAAACTAACTAGCAGGATTCAGATTTAGATATAGCTAAGATATAGCTAACCAACTAACTAGCAGGATTCAGGTTCTTGAACTCAAATCACTAAGATATAGCTAACCAACTCTCGTTGCGAAAATTATCTAAGTCTAAATCATAGAATTTCAAATCTCTTTGCGAATCCTAAAGTCTAAACCAGCTTTTAGATCAGGTTTGATTTGTTCACAAAACAACTAAACCAAATCTCTTTGCGAATAGTTATTTTGCTCACCTTAGGTTGTATCAGGTAATTAATCGCACTCTCGTGCCTAATCAATTATCCTAAGATCTAAGTTCTAGGTGATCAATCTAGAATTAGCTTTGCAAACAACCTATGGTGAAGAACTAATTCAGATGGTGAATCCTAATAACTAATCAATCTAGCATTCAGAGAAAACCCTTATGAGAACCTTGAACCTAAAGTGGATATACTCAGACATGGAGAATGAAAACAACATGATTGAATAGATCATCAAAGAAATCAATAAGAAACAGGAGTTCAGAGTTGTGTCTCAAAAAACCAAAGTAGAATAATCTCTGTCTCAAGTTATGAAAAGCGTAGCCACCAAAAGTGGCTGAAAAACCTAATTATAATGCTAAAACACGTTCTGGGCTTTCTGGTAATTATTAAAGTCTTCTGGACCAAATTGCAAACTTCAAACTTGTAAAAAGTCAAGTTTCCTTCTCCCTGAAGTCGGTATCGGTCGATACTAGGTAGTATCGGTCGATACTCATCCTCTGTGCCGACTCATATGCTCGCCTGACTGGTCTGTCTTCACGAAAACTGGCATAACTTTCGATCGCACCGTTGGAATGGCCTCAAACCACTTCCAAATGAAAGCTAATCCATTGATCTGTCTTGTGATCAAATTTAAACTCAATCCATAGGTGGAAAGTTCTTAAAATAATGCCAAACTTCTGACGTCTCTGCATGACTCTGCATCTCCATATGTTCCAAAATGCTCTAGAATGCTTCAATATCTCCAATTAAGCTCCAAACGTACCTACACCTTTAAAAGACCCGAAAAGATTACAAAATAGTAGAAAGACTATATAAAACAGACTTATATCATGGCTTAAACGGGGTAAAAACCATGATATATCAACTCCCCAGACTTAGCCTTTGCTTGCCCTCAAGCAAATAGAAGACTAAACCAGAGAAAGAGGTTTGAAAACATAGAGACTCACTTGTTCTTGAAACGTTGCAATGACCCTTTTCCCAAGCACCCAAATGTCACCTAACTAGATTTTGATCTAGCCACCATGTACTTCTCTGTAGACATTCTCAGCTTCCCAGACCACACACATTATTTCGCAACATCGTTCAATCAAGCCATCCTCGCCAGTTTCATCGCTGTGATTAATACCAAGAACCTTCTAGATTCTTTCCCATACAATATCATGACAAGGAACCACCCTTTTTCACACTTTTTGGTATTATTTCTCTCCCCCATACTTATTTCTTATTATGTTCTTTTTTTTTTTAGATCTGCATATACACATCAAGGTATGAGACGCGAGTATTGATGGTGTTTGCCATCGAATCCCCGGTTCTTCCCTCAAAAGTAATCAAAGGTGTAGGCGAATAATGGTATCACAGGAAATTTTCCTAACCTCACTTCCACCTTTGTGTGATCATCTCCTCTGAAGTAGAATAATGGGATCGTTGGAAATTTTCCTAACCCTCTACATAGAAGAAAATCATCTCATCTTTTAATGCATCTTATTAATTAACTTGTTACAGGGAGAGAAATACCATTACTTTAAACACGTGGGTTCCTTTGTTAGATACGAATGATGAATCAAGCTCTATGGATACTAACCACATTGATGAAGTGCAAAAATTTGGCTCAGGATTTAAAGAACTTTGTTGGAAATATGAGTGTCTTCTAGTTAACTGGTCAGCCTTTGGATTTTTCATTAGTCGATCTAGAACTGATTCTGTAACAATGGTCACTTAGAAGCAAGGTCAAATCAATAGATTCAAGAAAAAGATCACAGTCTCAAACAAAGTTTTGACTCAATATAACAACGAATGACTCATAAACGACTGACTCTTAAGAAAAACAAAACCAATGTCAGCAACTACCTCCCCCAGACTTAAACAACACTGTCCCCAGTGTTATCTAACCTAGAGTTGGTGAAAGAAAGCAAAAGAATGAAATAAAAGTATGAGAAATAAGAAGTTACCGTGCTGGAACATCGAGTATCGACCAACACACGGCCTGGTATCGATCGATACCAGGCTTAAATCGATATGATTAACCTTTCTTAATCGCGTAGGGTGTCGACCGATACCAACAGGGTATCGATCGATACTCTGGCGATTTTGTGTTTGCTTCTTGATTATCCTGACACAGACACAAAAACGAAAAATAAAAAGAAAAATACTCAAAAACAAACTCACCAGTGGGTTGCCTCCCACTCAGCGCTTGTTTTACGTCACTAGCTTGACTGTACGGACGATCAGGCCGGATAAGAATGAGAACTTGCGCCGAAACAAGCTCCACAATTTGACATCGCCAGCCTCAGAGTTCTGCTCATCATGCTATCCACAAACTCCTGTCCTTTCTCTTTCAGCTCCGAATTGTGAATAACTCTAGCCTTAGAGAATGGTTACAAAGTTCCCTTGCACTTCACTTTGTATTCAATCGAATCCCCATCACACTTCTGAGGGATTAAGGTTACATGTGTAGTACTCTCGGCTTTTCTGTTCTTCACCTCCTTCTTTGCCTTAGTCTTTATGATGACTTTCTTGGTGATGTTAGGAGGACGATCCAGATCTTTGATGACAGTTGGCTCATAGTAAGGCTCTTCTAAAAGATCAACCATCAATGTTTCTCCTGCACCAACGGGGATGCAAGATATCTGTGTTGAGCTCTTCTAGATGGGATGGCTTCGTAGGATACATGTTCGTCAATGTACGAGAACAAGATTCTCTTACTGGGCGTGTCCATAACTGCACCAGCAGTAGCCATTAACGGTCTTCCAAGAATCAAAGGTGTGCTAGATCTCGCATGCATCTCCACAACCTGAAAATCAGTAGGAACCAGACAGTCTCCTACCTTAAACATCAAATCAGGGATTGTACCATATGAAACCGATGTGGAAGAGTTTGCGAACGTGAGAGCCATCTGAGTAGATCTTATGTCATCGATTTCCAGCTTCTCTACAAGTGCTCTCGACATGACATTGACGCTAGACCATGAATCAACCAGGGATTCTTTGAATTCAACTCCGGAGATAGAGCATGGAACTGAAAATTTTCCTGGGTCTTCCCTCTTAGTCAACTGCTTCAGTGGAGGCGGTGTACTTCTGACCTTGATGAAGAGTGCCTTAATCTCGTCCTCAGTTTCTCTGCAATCTCGGAAGTGACTGTAAAGAGGGCGGTACTCAAGAGCTTCTTCAAAAATCAGTGTGAGGGGAATACTTCGTACCATCTTCTCAAAGCCACGCAGCTGCTTTGGAGAAATGGGGTCTCTGAGGTGCCTGGGTAATCGAGGGTATGGTACCTTAGGCTTGTAAACACGTTCCTTTATCGTCTCTGGTTGTTTCACGATATCTTGTTCAGCCTGCGAGGGGTGTCGATCGACACAAGATTGGTGTCGATCGACACAAGGCTCATGCGTCGGTTCTTCAGGTTGGTATCGATCGATATCAACAGTGGCATCGATCGATACAGACAAGACAGGTTCGGAATCACCTTTGACAAGGTTTTCGAGATTTCCTGCACCTCTCAAGGTGATTGCATTGACATATTCCTTATGTGCCTGAGTCGTCTTTCCCTTGACAGCTGCTGCAGTATGAGCTACTTGCGTTTCCAGCATCTTCTGATGAGTATCGAGAGCATCGATCCTTCCACTCAGATCTTTGTACACATCATCTATCTTTCCGTTGAGATTCACTGTGAGCTGCTGCTGTCCTTGAATCAGTTGTTCAAACATAGAATCGATCTTGCTATCTGGGAGCTTAGCATGTATGTGCTGATAAGATGAGTTTCCATAGTTCCTCGTATACCCACTGTTCTGAGATGATCTCTGACCAAACTGATTCGAACCTCCTTGCTGAGAGTTGTTGTTGAAGTTTCGGTTGTTGTTGAATTGGTTCCTCTGACCTTGAAAACCAGAACCACCAATGTAGTTAACATCCTCTACTTCATCCTCGTTGAATACCTCAACATCTTCAGCAAAGTGAGCAGCCTTTTGTGTCTTACCCATCAGAAGATTGTGCATAGAATCCAAATTGGCTTGAACATCAGCAATCTGTGAACCATCCATGCTACCAGCTAGCTTCTTCCGCTCATAACTAGTATTCTTGGTGCTATTGCTAGACGCCAAGTTCTCGATCAGTACATAGGCATCACCAGGATACCTGGTGTTGAAGTTTCCATTGCTCGAAGCATCCAAAGTCATCTGATACCTCCAATCAATTCCTCTGAAGAAGAAACCCATCAGCTGAACATCAGAGTAACCATGATGTGGACAATCTCTCTGATACGATATGAATCTCGTCCAAGCAGCCTTGAACGACTCCGCAGGTCCTTGAGAAAATTGGGATATTTTGTTTCTCAGATCCTCGGATCGTGCATCATCATAGAAGTTGTTCAGGAAAGCAGCCTTAGTCCCTTCCCAAGTAGTCAGTGATCTGGGAGGTAACTGCTTCAGCCAGTAAGTTGCCTCTCCACCAAGAGAATATGGGAAGAGCTTGCAGAAAATGTAATCATAGGACACTCCATTGATCTTGATGCTAGTGACCAAATCCTCAAACCTCTCAATATGGTCCATGGGATGTTCATTGGAAAGACCATGAAAAGGGTGCTGACCCACAAGAGTGTAGTATGCAGATTTCAGCTCAAAGTCATTCCTCTGATAAGCAGGCAGA
The DNA here is from genome assembly GCA_030161315.1 of Eutrema japonicum. Taxonomy (NCBI): domain Eukaryota; kingdom Viridiplantae; phylum Streptophyta; class Magnoliopsida; order Brassicales; family Brassicaceae; genus Eutrema; species Eutrema japonicum. Next base: position 36,475,288 of record BSQW01000001.1, read on the forward strand.
CGAATCGCTGATCGATTTGCGTAAAACTGATCAGGCCTGTTGTACTCACCAATCGTTCTACCACGATTAACCACAGCGTTCGCGTTCCTAGCGACATTCCCAACGACAATCTCTTTGACAACGGTAGCAGGTGGAATGATGTTCCCCTCTCCATCCAGACGTTGTCCTCTCTCATTGCACAAACGACTCTCTTGGTCTCTGTAAGCACCAGCTTCATCTTGAACCAACTCCACTTGATTGTTGTTCATCTTTGCTCTTCTATTTGTGCGTTCCAAAAGTGCTAGCTGCTCAAGTGACATATCAACTAGCTGATTACTCTTGTTCCCTCTGGTTTCACGATTAGCCATACACCTGAAAACAAGAGTCAGGATCGTATGTAACAAAAAACGTGATGAGTATCGACCGATACCAAGTGGTGTCGATCGATATCAACAAAAAAAGAACGGCGAGTATCGACCGATACTAGATAGCATCGACCGATACTAGATAGTATCGACCGATACCGACGAGCTTAGTCGAAATTCTCAGACTAAAATCTAATGGTGAATTGAGTCATCGGCAACGACGCCAAATTTGATATGCTCAAATTAATACCCTAAAAGTACTAAACAGTAGTTGCAGTAAAGTAGGGGTCGAACACAATGACTCACAGAGACACACAATAGATTATATATGTGAGAATTAAGCTAAACGATCAATGATATTGAAAGCAAAACGTAAATTAAAACGGTTGTAAATTCGATTGGGAGAAAGATAGGTTCATGGTATTTCTCAGGAAATCAATGAATGCAGATAAACTAACTAGCAGGATTCAGATTTATCGCGGTTCTTGAACTCAAATCACTAAGATATAGCTAACCAACTCTCGTTGCGAAAACTATCTAAGTATAAATCCTAGAATTCCAAATCTCTTTGCAAATCCTAAAGTCTAAACCAGCTTTTAGATCAGGTTTGATTTGTTCCCAAAACAACTAAACCAAATCTCTTTACGAATAGTTATTTTGCTCACCTTAGGTTCTATCAGGTAATTAATCGCACTCTCGTGCCTAATCAATTATCCTAAGATCTAAGTTCTAGGTGATCAATATAGAATTAGCTTTGCAAACAACCTATGGTGAAGAACTAATTCAGATGGTGAATCCTAATAACTAATCAATCTAGCATTCAGAGAAAACTCTTATGAGAACCCTGAACCTAAAGTGGATCTACTCAGAAATGGAGAATGAAAACAACATGATTGAATAGATCATCAAAGAAATCAATAAGAAACAGGAGTTCAGAGTTGTGTCACCAAAAAACCAAAGTATAATAATTTCTGTCTCAAGTTATGAAAAGCGTAGCCACCAAAAGTGGCCGAAAACCTAATTATAATGCTAAAACACGTTCTGGGCTTTTTGGTAATTATTAAAGTCTTCTGGACCAAGTTGCAAACTTAAAAATTATAAAAAGTCACGTTTCATTCTTCCTGAAGTCGGTATCGATCGATACTAGGTAGTATCAGTCGATACTTATCCTCTGTGCTGACTCATCTGCTCGCCAGACTGGACTGTCTTCACGAAAACTGACATAACCTTCGATCGCACCGTTGGAATGGCCTCAAACCACTTCCAAATGAAAGCTAATACATTGATCTGTCTTGTGTCCAAATTTGAAATCAATCCGTAGGTGGGAAGTTCTTAAAAGAATGCCAAATGTCTGATGTGTATGCATGACTCTGCATCTCCATATGCTCCAAAATGCTCCAGAATGTTTCAATATCTCCAATTAAGCTCCAAACGTACCTAAACCTTTAAAAGACCCGAAAAGACTACAAAATAGTAGAAAGACTCTATAAAATAGACTTATATCATGGCTTAAACGGGGTAAAAACCATGATATATCACTCGGTGAAGTGCGTCCTGGATCGTTGTCGGCGCATTAACCACCAAGTCATCTCTGATGGGGGTGTTCTTAATTCGAATTAAGAACAAAGTTCGCTTAGTCTCTTAGATCACATGATCGATCTCGGGAGGGGGGGGGTACTAGTGGCGTTATGGACTCATGAATTAACATCACGTAACCCTTCCCTAGTTTCTGCCAGGGCCCGATGGAAGTATTCCATATTCACAGGATATGTGTCCTTTCTAGGATTGCCAACGAATTGGTGGCGGTTCCATGCCATTTAAGGACCAAACTGGCCATGTCTGTTCCTTCTCTCGGATTTCGGGGTCAGGACAGATCTTTGATCCGGGTTTCGCGAATGCAAATTAAGCGGATCAAAACGAGGTGGTGCAGGAAATGTCAATGGATCTACCTTTTGAGGACCGAAATGGCTTTGTCCGTTCCTTCCCTCGGAATCCAGGATCAGGATCTTTGATCCGGGTTCCGGGATTGTGAATATAACGGATAAAAACAAGATGGTGGAGGAAAAGTCGATGGATCGATCCGTACTTCATTCCTCGAAGGCATGTGCGCACTTCTACTGTTATGGCCGTGATGGAATAGATCGGTCCCTAAGTGAGATAGACTTGAGAACATGGTATTATTTCCATTACTTCCAAGTGGCATAGTGGGCGTCGGTGTTGGTGAAACACCTTGTGGTGGCAGAACTCACGTTCACACCACCTCTGAGCGGAGTTCATCGAATGATTGGGCCAATACCATTTGATCAGAAACAACCTTTTTCAAATTTTTGTTCACCGTGGACATTACCCCTTCTACCTTCGTGGTCATGTCAATGGTGACCTTATCCAGGGCTTCCCGGATGACTGTATGGTCTGCATCCATGGTGGTTTTTTTGCATTGGAGTTAGACTTGCATATCCTCATCCTCTTAGCGCCAAGCCGTTGTAGCTGGAAGTACAATAGTCAAAATTTATAAATAGGAATAAACAGAGGACTTCAACTTATTTTTAATAACAAAAGAACCGATGGACTATCGAGCAATAAACAGAAAGTTTGTTGCTCGAGGAAACCAAAATGGATCTAAAAGCGATTTAAACAAGGTTTTTGCGGAATAAACTGGATTTAATATTTCGATATTAAGAATCATTTTACAAGTACAAGAACAAGGAACTTGATATGTGTGGATTTTGCATAATTATAACATTGTTTTCCCCATTGTTTTGTTCAAACTTTGTATCCTTTTGTAATCATCCATTCTGAGTCTCATTTTTCCTTGTCATGCATTTTAGAGTGGTGTGTGTTTCTTTGTATTTGCATTGCATTTTTTTCTTTTTAGGCGTTTTTGGAGCCAAAGGGAAGGAGATACTTGAGAATGAAGGAGAAATAAGACAAGAGGAGCACGAAAAGGTGAACCATAAGGAGAATCCGGAAAACTGAGGCTTGCAGCGGTTAGCTGTGTCTGGAGTGAACTTCCAGACGAAAAACCAGAGATCTGCAGCGGCCTCCTACATCGGTATACTGCACTCGGAGTGATCTCCCCGAAATAAAAAAAAATAACCGGGTCAAACACGGTTTTTCCTGGGATGCCCGGTTCGCCCTATTTAGTATTTAAGTATTCTAGACCTATTTTTTAGCAAGTTTTCTTCTCCCTAGAGTTGGATTTAGATCCAAACTCTTCTCTTGATGTATTTGGATGGATATTCACCTTATCATGTCACTTTAGTGAATGATTCTTCACCTATATCCTTTATATTTATGTTTTTTTTTCTCTTTTGTCTTCCTTTTCTTCATATTTAAGAACTAGTACTTAGTTGGATCATGGATTAGGCTAGATTAGGATGATTTGATTGTTAAATGGTGATGATTTATGTTGCATCTTGTTGGATTCTTTATTTAGGTTGCCCTTAAAACTAATTTTGACTTTGCTAATCAAAATATAGAACTTAGGCATTTCATGCCCGGAATGTGTTTGTGAAAATGTTTGAACCAAACATTTTATGAACTTTACATACCTAGCCAATGAGAGTTGATGATTATGGTGTTTAGTGAACTAATTGGAATTATTTATTAATGCTCATTGATTATCTAATTGCTAACGGAACTTTATGTTGATTAGGTAATTAGTGAAGCGATTAGTGTGCCACAGAAATGGATTAGTCATATTTGTGAATTCCATGTTCTAGGATGGTGCTTAATTCTATCTTTGGCATCATTCCTTGATTGTTAGTTCATTCTTATGAGAGCTAAACTCATGGTCCAGTGATTTTATCTTGTTTTCCTTCTTGCATTTTACTCTCTTATCTTTTCTTAGAGAGTAAAATACAAAAAAACAAAAACAATTGCTCTAGATTAGTTTGTGTCTCACATCTTTATTGTTGCAATCTTTAGTTCCCTTGGGATCGACCCTCAAATACTATTGCGGTAATCATTCACTTGTGGTTTTATTCGAGGCTTAAAAATTTTGAAGCTTCGCCGCCTTGGTTGGATCTTCACTTCATAGTGAAGGTAAAATTAAGGTGTGTCAGAATTGCTACGTGTTAAGGTGTATAGAGCTAGTTGCAGGAAGAAAAAGGTATTTTGCTCTTTGGCCTCGTCCTTGCTTTATATTCCGATATCATGCTTAATGTTATCGTTTATCCAGCCTGATTCGCCACGAATGGCCTTTAATGCGGAGGATCCAGCCTTTACGTCCAGGCGCCTTAATTCACCGGTTTGAATGAGTCTTTAGTCTCTTCGGGATTAACAAACGGATCTGCATTTAATCCACTTTGACCGTAAACTTCACCGGTAGGTTTTTCTGCTCGGTTCATCACCTCGTCTGCACCTTTAACTTCATCGGGACTTTTTCCTATTAGTTTATTGGGCTTATTTTACTAGGCCGGAATTTTCACCCCCACAATTGCTAATGAATTATTTGGAAGCTTAAATATTACTTTCACATCAATATCTATTTGGTATGGAGCGCCAGCAGGATCAGAATGAATACATTCCGGTCAAAAGAGCATGTGTTGAGATGTATTACCGTGTCTTGCCAGTTTGGAGTTAGGCGTGGTGTAACGCCCGTGTTCCGCAATTCTGCCAAACGAGGGAATTTGGCTAAGGCAGAATTGAGTTTAGCCTAGAAGAATTGGAAATAAGGCAAGTGTTCGTGGGAAATTGAGTTTAGCCGAGGAAATTCGATCAGATCGGGTGATTTCTGAACTGATTAAGTTTTAGCCGAGCTAAAAACCAGCTGGCCGTAAATTTCGGGAGTTTAGCCGAGCAAAATTCAGCTGGCCGAATTTTTCGGGACTTGGTCGGAATTCAGACAGCGTGTGTCGGCTTCAGACAGGGTTGTTAAGAAGTTGTCGAAGAAAAGTCTACCATCTGCAAAATTAGTCGAGTAAGATCGGTTTTAGCCGAGCAAGCGTGTATGAAAATGTAACCGCTTACATTTTAGCCGACCAATTGTGTATAAAATGTAACCGTTTATATTTAGCCGAGCAAGCGTGTATAAAAATGTAACCGTTTACATTTTATTCGACCAAGTGTGTATAAAAATGTAACCGCTTACATTTTATTCGACCAAGTGTGTATAAAAATGTAACCGTTTACATTTTATTCGACCAAGCGTGTATAAAAATGTAACCGCTTACATTTTAGCCGAGTAAAGCGTATAAAAGGTGAAAACCGTCGGCAGTTTCTCGGGGAAAAGGCACGTGTGAGGGCGGTTTCTATTTTAGCCGATTAAAAATAAACCGCAGGACGGTTATTCGCTGATCAAAAGGGGATTCGATCTATTTTAATTAATTCTGGGCTCATTTTTCTCCTTCTCACGCGAGCAAAAGAACTCTGAAAGTATAAGGGAGAAATTGTGAGAAGTTACTCGAGAGAAAGTTCCGATTATCCGTGATAATCTGATTTTAGCCGAACGAGAATTCAGATTATCCGAGGAAAATCAATCGCGAGGAGTTTTAGCCGAACGAGAATTCATTCCTGGTCCGAGGAAGGAATTCTAGCCGAGAGAAGGGATTTTTCTGTTCGATCCGAATCCGAAGGAAACGAAGGTGAGTTCGTGACCGTGGCCTTAAGTCTGGGTCGTTGCTTGAGTAGATGGTGTTCTGTTTGTCTGATGAATTCGATGTTTATCGTTATTCATGTTCTGTTGGCTATCCGTGGGATTATGTATATTATTGGCGATCTAGACTGAGATTTAGCCGGTAATGGTATATAATCACTCGGCTAGTTCTGGTTCTGATATGCATCTGATTGATTCTGGTTTATTCTTGTTGCGATTCATGCTTTGGCTAAGTGAGACGGGATGACCGTTCTCACTAAGCATTTCTGTTGCTTATGCCTCCTTTTGGATGCAGGTTCTGATTGTAGCCGAGATGTTATATATGATGGTTGATCAGTTCGCGGGACAAAGGCTGGAACGGTTGGATGGTTGTGTTGGGTAGATTCGGTCTAGTTTACATTTTGTAGTAGCTTATATGCAAACTTAACAAATGTGCTAGAACCTCGTGTGTATTAATTCAAGTATTCTGTCTTAATTCAAGTTTCTGTATTAATCTATTTATGCTCGGAAATGACTAAGTCTGAATGAACTAGAACGTGCAAAAATTAAAAATCTGGTATATTCTAATCCGGCTAAAATTGTTAAGTGTTAGCTAAATTTATAAAAATCGGATTAGGGTCCTACAAGTTGGTATCAGAGCGCGGTCGGTTCTAGGACAGAGTCTAGCATAAGTGGGTTAGTGGGAATACCATCCTTCTAGCGCCTTGTCTCGCGGTAAGTCTGATTGTTCTGTATGGTGGCTAAGTTAGTTTGCCGACTAACTTAGAAATTTCTGTTCTCGGTATTGCAGATGGCAAGAGGTAACCGTAAGAGGCGTGTTGATGATGAGTCTGGTGTGAATAATGAGGGGGAACATCCTGTTGAGGAGATGGCCGAGAATACGGCAAACGTTGCTGCCGCACCGGTTGGTTTGGAAGGGGTGTTGGGTCTACTGACCCAAGTGTTGGCGAGACTGCCTGTTGTTGCGGCTGCCCCTGTGGCACCACCGCCTGTCGTGAATCCACCCGTTGTAGAGGTGGAAGAAGTTGTGAATGCGAGAGTTCCATCTTACCTGAAGATGATGGAACACATGCAGAAGTTGGGAACAAAGTTTTTCTCCGGTGGAACGAAGTCCATTGAGGCGGATGGCTGGATTGAACGATTGGAGAGAAACTTTGAGTCCATACGTTGTCCTGATCAGTACAAGAAGGACCTTGCTGTGCACTACCTGGAAGGTGACGCGCATACCTGGTGGCGTAGTGCGCAACCGAGGGACGCAATGAGCACGTGGGCTGATTTCTGTGATCTGTTCCGTGCTAAGTACTTCCCACCGGAAGCTCGTGATCGTTTGGAAGGGGCTTTCCTTGATCTTCGTCAAGGGGCAAAATCAGTGAGGGAATACGAGGCGGAGTTTAATAATCTGAAGAAGTATGCTGGCCGTGAAATGGGAAGCGAGGGAAATCAGATTAAGCGGTTCATGCGTGGGTTAAGGATCGATATCCGTAAGCATTGTCAAATCCGTGACTATGGCACCTTTCAGGAGCTGGTGGAAAAAGCGGCTCAGTTAGAGTCTACTTCGGCCGAGGAAGCAAGACTTGTCAGTATTGCTGCTGGGCAAAGGAAGAGTGTTCCTTCGGGAAAACCACCTGTGAGTCGCAACGCAGGAATGGCTGTCGTGAAGGGGAATTCTGGTACTAGTTGGCGTGCGACGGGTGCTTGTCTCCGCTGTGGAAGCTTGGATCACAAAGTCCGTGATTGTCCTGAGGAGGATCGTAGGGGAGAAAGAGTCTGTTATCAGTGTGGAGAAGCTGGGCACTTAAGGCCGAATTGTCCACAGCTAGCACGGACGGTGCATCAATCTGAGAAGAGGCCAAGTGAGGGACTACCATTGCCGCCACCGCCAAAGAGACAGGCTGTGATGCCGCGGCTCTATGCTATGACTGAGGAGACCGTGTCTGATCCGAGTTGCTCACGTCCGATCACTGGTAAGTCCTATCACGTGCCTTGATAAAAACTTCTGTGTGAAATTCTGTTGCGTGTTGCTTTGATCTTAGCATTCTAGATGAATGTGTAGGGACCCTTGTCATGGGTGGTGTGGCAACCCATGTTCTGTTTGATTCCGGAGCAACCAATTGCTTTGTGAATCCGGATATGATTGGGAAAGGCGAGTTCCGCAAGGAACCAGGATGTAACTTTGGCTTAGTTAAAGCGGCCGGTGGACAGGTCATGCGTACTCTTGGGAAGGTCCGTAATGTCTCTGTCGTGATTGGTTCGGTGAACATGCCAGCTGATCTGGAAATCTGCGAAGTGAAGTCTTACGATGTGATCCTTGGTATGGATTGGCTCGGAAAATACAAGGCACACTTGGACTGTCACCGCGGGAGAGTTCGGTTTGAAACTGAGAAGGGGATTCTGGAATATCAAGGCATTAAACCGACCTCGGGAAGTTTGATTGTGTCGGCGATTCAGGCAGAACAGATGATTGAGAAGGGTTGTGAAGCGTATTTGGCGACAATCACTACTGCCGAAGTTGGGCCGGATGCGGAGCTAAGTAGTATTCCGGTTGTAAGGGAGTTCGAAGATGTGTTTGCGGCGCTGAGTGGTTTACCACCAACACGTTCTGATCCGTTCACCATTGAGCTCGAGCCTGGAACGGCTCCGATTTCTAAAGCTCCATATCGGATGGCACCTGCCGAGATGGCCGAGCTAAAGAAACAGTTGAGCGAGCTGATGGAGAAAGGGTTCGTAAGAGCAAGCAGTTCACCGTGGGGCGCACCGGTATTGTTTGTTAAGAAAAAGGATGGGAGTTTCCGGCTTTGTATCGACTACCGCGGGTTGAACAGAGTTATTGTGAAGAACAAGTACCCTCTTCCGAGGATAGATGAGTTACTGGATCAACTCCGAGGTGCTACTTGTTTCTCTAAGATCGATTTGGCTTCAGGTTATCATCAGATTCCGATAGACGAGTCGGATGTAAGGAAGACTGCCTTTAGGACAAGGTATGGTCACTTTGAGTTCGTAGTCATGCCGTTTGGACTGACGAACGCACCTGCGGCCTTCATGAAACTCATGAATAACGTTTTCAGAGATTGCTTGGATGAGTTCGTGATCATCTTCATAGATGACATTCTGGTCTACTCAAAGAACCGGGAAGATCACGTGGATCACCTCAGGACGGTGATGAATAGACTAAGGGAACATAAGTTGTTTGCTAAGCTTAGCAAGTGCAGTTTCTGGCAAAGGGAGATTGGATTTTTGGGTCATGTGGTTTCGGATAAGGGAGTGTCCGTAGATCCAGAGAAGATTAAGGCAATCGCAGATTGGCCTAGACCTGTTAATGCCTCGGAAATAAGAAGTTTCCTTGGGTTAGCTGGATATTACCGGCGGTTTGTTAAGGGATTTGCGAGTATGGCTCAGCCAATGACACGGCTAACTGGAAAGGATGTACCGTTTGTGTGGTCGGCTGATTGTGAGAAGTGTTTCGCTAAGTTGAAGGAAATGCTTACGAGTACTCCGGTTTTAACTTTGCCTGAGCCGGATCAGTCTTTTGTGGTTTACACAGATGCTTCACGGATGGGATTGGGATGCGTTCTGATGCAGCAAGGGAAAGTAATAGCTTACGCTTCAAGACAGTTGAGAAAGCATGAGCAGAATTACCCTACTCACGATCTGGAAATGGCTGCGGTAGTGTTTGCGTTGAAGATTTGGCGATCTTACTTGTACGGTGGGAAAGTTCAAGTTTTCACAGATCACAAGAGCCTGAAGTACATATTCACTCAGCCGGAGTTGAACATGAGGCAGCGTAGGTGGATGGAGTTTGTGGCCGATTATGATCTGGATATTGCCTACCATCCGGGAAAGGCAAATCTCGTTGCGGATGCACTTAGCCGAAAGAGAGTGGCCGCATCCACCTAAAAAGATATGGAAGGATTGGTCAGTATGGTGGGGACTTTACGTTTGGCAGCTTTGACTAACGAGGTGGAACCATTGGGTTTGGGTGCAGCAGATCAGGCGGATTTGCTAAGCCGTATACGGTTGGCTCAGCAGAAAGATGAGATTCTCATGAAGTCGGCGAAGAATGATAATACGGAGTACCAGACTTCAAACAATGGGACGATTTTGGTTAATGGCCGTGTGTGTGTTCCAAATGACAAGGAACTCAGGGAAGAAATTCTTAAGGAAGCTCACCACTCTAAGTTTGCGATTCACCCGGGATCGACCAAGATGTATCGAGATCTGAAACGGTTCTACCATTGGGTTGGGCTGAAACGAGATGTGGCTAAGTGGGTTGCTGGTTGTCAGACTTGTCAGATGGTGAAGATTGAACATCAGGTTCCGAGTGGGCTGTTGCAAAGTTTACCGATTCCAGAATGGAAATGGGACATGATCACAATGGATTTTGTGACCGGATTGCCAAAGTGTGGCAACATCGATTCGATTTGGGTCATAGTCGATAGATTGACTAAGTCTGCTCATTTCCTTGCAATCAACAAACAAGACAAGGCTGAGGGATTAGCAAAGTTATATGTGGAGCAGATCGTTAAGTTGCATGGAGTGCCGGCAAGTATAGTGTCTGATCGTGACTCGCGTTTTGCATCGGCTTTCTGGAAAGAACTTCAGAAACGTTTTGGGACAAGAGTTCACATGAGTACAGCCTATCATCCGCAGACAGATGGACAGTCTGAGAGGACAATCAGGACACTTGAGGATTTGTTGCGAGCTTGTGTTCTGGATTGGGGCGGTAGATGGAAGGATTACTTGCCTTTGGCGGAGTTTTCCTATAATAATAGCTATCACGCTAGCATTGGGATGTCACCGTTTGAAGCGTTGTATGGACGGCCGTGCCGTACACCGCTATGTTGGACCCAAGTGGGGGAGCGCAGTATTTTTGGTCGAGACTTTGTGGAAGAAACGACCGAGAGAATCAGAGTATTGAAGCTTAAGATGAAAGAAGCTCAGAACAGACAAAAGAGTTATGCTGATAAGCGCCGAAAGGAATTGGAATTCCAAGTAGATGATCTGGTCTACGTCAAGATGGTTATCAACAAGGGTAAAGACCGAGCTGCGTTATCTGGGAAACTGAAACCTAGGTACATGGGACCGTACAAGATTCTGGAAAGGATCGGAGCAGTGGCTTATAAGTTGGAATTGCCACAAGTGTTGGAAGCATTTCATAATGTTTTCCACGTTTCCTTGCTTAGGAAGTGCGTGACTCATGGGGAACGAGTTACCGCGGATCCACCACCTGACTTGCAAGAAAATTGGACTATTGAGGGAAGGCCAGTTCGGATTGTGGGAAAAAGAGTGAAACAGGCTGGTCGAAAGAAGATTAAAATGATCCAAGTGGTTTGGGATTGCGAAGGGGAAGAAGATATGACTTGGGAACCAGAAGAACGGATGAAGGAAAAGTTTTCTAAGTGGTTTGAGAAGCAACCGAAGTTATCAGAAAAGCCGAAGAAGAAGAAATATTCGAGGACGAATCTTCACATAAGTGGGAGAGAGTTGTAACGCCCGTGTTCCGCAATTCTGCCAAACGAGGGAATTTGGCTAAGGCAGAATTGAGTTTAGCCTAGAAGAATTGGAAATAAGGCAAGTGTTCGTGGGAAATTGAGTTTAGCCGAGGAAATTCGATCAGATCGGGTGATTTCTGAACTGATTAAGTTTTAGCCGAGCTAAAAACCAGCTGGCCGTAAATTTCGGGAGTTTAGCCGAGCAAAATTCAGCTGGCCGAATTTTTCGGGACTTGGTCGGAATTCAGACAGCGTGTGTCGGCTTCAGACAGGGTTGTTAAGAAGTTGTCGAAGAAAAGTCTACCATCTGCAAAATTAGTCGAGTAAGATCGGTTTTAGCCGAGCAAGCGTGTATGAAAATGTAACCGCTTACATTTTAGCCGACCAATTGTGTATAAAATGTAACCGTTTACATTTAGCCGAGCAAGCGTGTATAAAAATGTAACCGTTTACATTTTATTCGACCAAGTGTGTATAAAAATGTAACCGCTTACATTTTATTCGACCAAGTGTGTATAAAAATGTAACCGTTTACATTTTATTCGACCAAGCCCGTATAAAAATGTAACCGCTTACATTTTAGCCGAGTAAAGCGTATAAAAGGTGAAAACCGTCGGCAGTTTCTCGGGGAAAAGGCACGTGTGAGGGCGGTTTCTATTTTAGCCGATTAAAAATAAACCGCAGGACGGTTATTCGCTGATCAAAAGGGGATTCGATCTATTTTAATTAATTTTGGGCTCATTTTTCTCCTTCTCACGCGACCAAAAGAACTCTGAAAGTATAAGGGAGAAATTGTGAGAAGTTACTCGAGAGAAAGTTCCGATTATCCGTGATAATCTGATTTTAGCCGAACGAGAATTCAGATTATCCGAGGAAAATCAATCGCGAGGAGTTTTAGCCGAACGAGAATTCATTCCTGGTCCGAGGAAGGAATTCTAGCCGAGAGAAGGGATTTTTCTGTTCGATCCGAATCCGAAGGAAACGAAGGTGAGTTCGTGACCGTGGCCTTAAGTCTGGGTCGTTGCTTGAGTAGATGGTGTTCTGTTTGTCTGATGAATTCGATGTTTATCGTTATTCATGTTCTGTTGGCTATCCGTGGGATTATGTATATTATTGGCGATCTAGACTGAGATTTAGCCGGTAATGGTATATAATCACTCGGCTAGTTCTGGTTCTGATATGCATCTGATTGATTCTGGTTTATTCTTGTTGCGATTCATGCTTTGGCTAAGTGAGACGGGATGACCGTTCTCACTAAGCATTTCTGTTGCTTATGCCTCCTTTTGGATGCAGGTTCTGATTGTAGCCGAGATGTTATATATAATGGTTGATCAGTTCGCGGGACAAAGGCTGGAACGGTTGGATGGTTGTGTTGGGTAGATTCGGTCTAGTTTACATTTTGTAGTAGCTTATATGCAAACTTAACAAATGTGCTAGAACCTCGTGTGTATTAATTCAAGTATTCTGTCTTAATTCAAGTTTATGTATTAATCTATTTATGCTCGGAAATGACTAAGTCTGAATGAACTAGAACGTGCAAAAATTAAAAATCTGGTATATTCTAATCCGGCTAAAATTGTTAAGTGTTGGCTAAATTTATAAAAATCGGATTAGGGTCCTACACGTGGGCCTAGGAGAGGTCCTCCGATGTCCGATCAGATCGTGAAAGCAACGGACGTACGAAAAAATGTGATATCTAGTCTCATTTGGTTTGCTACAAAGTATGCAATGTTGTGTCATTTACATGCTATGTTTGTTTACAATTTTGTTATATAAAAAAACTTCAATCTTTCTTAAAATTATTTTCAAACCGCAAACGCACACATTTATAGCAACCGTTTATAATCTTTCTTAAAATTATAAATTATTATTAACAATAGAAGCTTGGTTAATTTATCTAGAGTTGTAAGTTCATTTAGAAAAAAACAAACAAAAACAAGTAGATGAATACAAAAACAAAAAAGCAAACTAGAAAACGAGGTTATAGTGTTTTGTTTATTGTCATTTCTTTTGTTTGGTGAACATACACAAACACGAATATGAATGATTTAGTAAAGTAAGATAATTATAGATGTCGAGTTTAATAAACAAATCCGAGACAAGGATATGATTTGGTCTAAAAATATACAAAATAAGAAGTGATTGGTGACGCAAGGTTCAATTATGGGAGAGAGTGGTTGCCTACTTGCATGAATGTAATCTTTCAGCGCCCAACACAAATATTTGAAAGAGTGGATTTCCATGTGTTTATTCCCATCTTCTCTTTCTTTGCTACACTTGAGGCTTCATACTCACCAACATTAACTCAACATGTTCACTTTTTTCTTCATATTTTAAAATATGGGTTCTGAGGAAAAAAAAGAATTCCTTGTTTTGTTATCATATTTCTTGAAACAATCATTATAGAAAAAAGGAAATATTAATAGTAAATATGCTTAATTTCTTTTTTGTTAGGTTAGAATCTTATTTGTATCTGATGCGTCGGGATTGTTACCGACACGTTTTACCCTTTAGTTTGCCTGCAAGTGCACAACAAACGCAGTAGTATTTAGGGATTGAATCCACATGGGTGAACGTTGTCGATTTCTATCGATTTCTAAGTTGTGTTTAGACCTAATCAATTTTTATGAGTTTTGTTTGTCACGATTGTAACTAGAATAACTAAACTAAATTAAGCAATAAAATAAAACAGCAAGTAAACTAAGCAAATAATTAAAACGAGGTTGTAAAACAATTAAACGAAGTGTTGGGCAATGGGGTATTTTCTAGGGTTCATGGCCGATTTTCACAAAGAATTTGCTATGATTTCTAAAGCGACTTTTTGTCGTCTATGGATTTGTGAACTTGGAACATGGACACTGTGTGTAGTCTACTTTCACACCCTACACACCGACAACTTTAGAACTCAACCGGTAGCTTTCGTCTCCGGCCGCGCAAAAAGTTATGATGATAATCAAAAGTCGTTAACGCTCACAATTCCTCCACAAGTAAGCTTTCGTATATTGTGACGGTTTTGCTCATCTACCCTAGGTCAATCATATGGATCCAGTGATTTTGTAGTTCTAAAAATACCTAAGTTCAATTGCAAGGAGATCAATCAAGCAAAAACACATTAAGAAAAATGATAGAATGAAGAACCATAATCGGTATCCTAGTCTAAAAACTCAATGAATAATCGAACCATGAGAGCCCCTTTGAAACTCTATACCCAACAAGAGAACTACTCAGCCATAACTGAGATAAACATAATTAATAATTGAAAAGAAAACAATACGAAAAAGGGATGAATGAAGGCTTCTCTATCGAAGAACAACGATCGATAATCCTTGCTCCACACCGAAAAACAAGAGTGAAAGTTGCTAGGGAAAACACAAGCTGGATCCTGGATATGTGAAGGAAGATTCTCAAGATCAGGGAGTTAGCGAAAGGGTTTCATAAGATAGAGATTCAAAATGGAAGGAATACTTCATTTTGGCAAGATTCTTGGTGCTCGATGGAAAGATTACATAGCATTTTTTGGAGAAAGAGGTTACATAGATACATGAATATCGGCCAATGCAACAATGGAAGAGGTTATGATCAGACACAAACGACAAAGACATCGTTTGAACTTGCTGAATTGGGTAGAAGAGGAAATTGAAAAACATAAAACTAGAACCCGACAGAATATATCAGATGCGGCGCTATGGAGGCACACATCATATAAGTTCAAGAATGAATTTTTGTTGAAGGAAACATGGAAAATCATTCGGGAAACACAAACTCTAGTGACATGGGTAAGAGGAGTCTGGTTCAAACACACAACTCCAAAATTCTCCTTCCTTTTATGGCTGGCTATGCATGATCGTCTAAGCACACGAGAAACCATTTATTTTTTCGAAATTTCTGTTCTCGGTATTGCAGATGGTGCTCCGTTTTCCGTCTCCAAAAACGGTATTTTGATACGATTGAAAGTATGTGTGCTGCGTTTTGGTGTTGCGTTTTGGTGTTACGTTTTTGAGCATCACCCACAAGATCCCCAAGGTACATCAATCTTCAAGTTAACTTTCGCTTGCATTAAATACGAGAAGGATATTTTCGTTTGCATTAAATATATATTTGGCAAACATTAGTTAACATTAATGACGATAACATTATTATATATTTGGTGCAAGAAAATTAACTCGCCAACTCTTATGTTAATTTTTTCTTTTAGTTTTACGATTCTTAAATAAACTAACTCCATCAATTTAGGAAGGGTCGCATGCCGATATCAGTTGATTGGGATAATTTTGTTGTATGCTAATGCTGGTTAACATTGACATGCACTAGCTTGTTAACACCAGCTCCAACTCATAAATACATGGTCCAATAATTCTTTATTATTATTTAGTTTTTTGAGAAGCAAGTTTATAATTATCAACCATAAAATAGGCACAAAATAGGATTTGCAAAATTCTTTATCATATGTGGATCGACAGAATTATTCAACAAAAAATATTCAGCTTTTCCTTGCATTAAATGCTCTTGTCGGGCAATTAAATTCATTTCGCGGTTGTGGCAACGTCAACGGGAATAAGGGTAAAAATGTCAGAAATTGCAAACGTGTCAGGCATCACCATATTTTGAATTATCCGTTGATATAGACTTAATATTTTGGTCAACTTATGATATCAAAATGACCCATAAATTAATACTTGATAAATTACTAAATGCAATAAATTAATAAGTTTCTCCGGTCCCAAGTTGGACCGGTTCAAAATATAACACAATTCGATAAAATAATATTTATTTTAAAAAAGCCTATGCAAATATATTGTTCCATTATTATCACAAAATAATAATAATATATACTCCATTCGTTTCACAGGAAGAGATATTTTAAGAAAAAAATTGTTTCAAACACTACAAGAAATTTGATTATTGATAGCAAAACAAGATAGCGTTTTGCATGTTTATGCTATTATTTACTAACCCATCATTTTAAGATAGCATTTGCTTAGTATTAAACGCTATCAATGTGTTAAGCGGGACAAAAAAAATCACGCGGCCAAATTTATAATCTTTGGCGCTTGTGAATATTACAGTAAACCGCTATAATCCCCTTTTTCTCTTGTGAATATTACAATTTATAGTCTCGATCTCGTCTTCTCTCTTCTTCTCAAAATCCCCTTTTGCTCTTTTGCAGGAAAATCCTAGTCTCGATCTCGTGTTCTCTCTTCTTCTCTCTTCTTTTCACTCTCGACCCCTCTCACTTTCAGTCTCGATCTCTCTAACTCTCAGTGTCAATCTCTCTTACTCTTAGTATCGATTCCTCTCATCTCAATCTCGATCCTCGATTCCTCGTCATCTTCATCGTTGTAAATCGAATTGGTGTTTGACATTGTAGGTGAAATTGTGTTTGGGTTTTCGTTATTTGTATAGATTAAGGTTATAATTTACATGCATAAGGTATTAATCCCTCGATTATTTTGCTCTTTTGCAGGAAGACCTCGGTGAAGCTTCAGTTAAAAAGGTATTTGAAATTGTGATTTTAGTTTCAATTTGGGATTTTGACTTGTTTGGGAATTAGAAATTCGGAGAATTTAAAAACTGAGAACAAATTCTCTGATATTTATGCTGTGGAATCAAGTTGAGGTTTTGATTTGATTGTTTTCTTTTGGTGTCAGAAGATGTATTTTTGTTTACTGGTTTTGGTTGCTTCATTTCCAAGTTCTCAATCAGATGGTGTATGAACTTCCTGGCCATGCAGCATCAGGGATACCAGCAGAGGTCCACTGGTCTCCACCAACCATTCCATATTCAGGAGCAGGTAGTCCAAAGTCTGCCTGAGGTGCAGACTCATCCTCAGGCTTAGCCTCCTCGGGCTCCCTGTAGAAGAACAGATCAACCTGTACATAACAACATATGAACAAGTCACTCAGCCAACATGAACAGTAGGAAATGAATTGACAACTTCTTGTCGCCAACATAATCAAAACTCTACTATACTGGACAATATGCAAGAAGGCAAAGAGTTCCAAAAAAAAAAAATTCTCTTACCATGACACGTATGTTTTAGTTCATCTTGGTATATAAGCAAAGTAAGAAGAGCAGTTACTAGCCGCGAGAGATATGTCCACGTCTTTTTACTGATGCAAACTTCAAGCAAAGGCCTGAGGCTTACGCAAATTTCTAAATCTGAATCTGCAGGTGTCAAAAGCTAAAAGGGTGGCAATGATGAAGATGCTAGACGATGGATTTGAAGACAAGGTCAAAGACCGGAGGAAACAGAAACGTAAAACACTTGCGGATAAAGGGATGCTTAAGAAACGGAGCAAAAGGAAAAAATCCGCAGAAGAAAACTGATGACTAAAATCATCTTCAAGTTTTGTTCTCGTAACTGCATTTTGATCAGCAATTTGTGAGAATCCATGTTCAATAATGTTGTTACTTTTAGTCATGAATCTTGATTGTTTACATTCTAAAATCTTCTGATAAGAAACATTATGTTTCTTACATATCAATCACAAGTCCTTTTCCACATTAATAAGAACAAGGGTAACATGAGATTAAACAATTTCGACTGTTGGTACAACGTCTCAAACCAATTTTATTACAAAATTTGTTTTGGTTTTGGTAAAAGAAAAGGGAAAGGAGAAAAGAGTCAACAAATATCTCCCTCCTGACCCCAAACACTTAGAAAAGGTAAAGAAAACCTATAAAGAAGAAACACAGTTTGTTTTACTTTGAAGCCTTATTGTGAGCTGGTGGTTTGGATTGGTTCGAAGTTGCTGCAGTTGACATCACACGTAACCGACCAGCTATCTCAGTGAAGGATGGCCGTGCCGTTGGATTAGGCGCCGAACATTCCTCCATTAATATTCTCCAGTCCGAGTCACAGAAACTTGGTATGGTCGGCCTCAGTGTGTTGTTCACTATCCCACCTGCACTTAGCAGTACATTTTATGAGCGGTTAAGACATAGTGGTGACCAAAAAAGCCTATCAAACGAAATATACAGATAAAGTTCCATATCTGAACAAACCACAACCGAAACCGAGTCGAAAAGAACATAACATGATTCGAACCTCAATTTCTTTGAAAAATCCTTCAAACTAAAGCTCAAACCGAACCAAAACCGTAATCTTATCAAAGCGAGCCGAATGGTAATCAGTTCATAGTCCGAAAAATCTTACATGAGTAAGATGAATTAACACATAACACGTATACTCATTGGATATCTTAAAGAAAATGTTTAAGGATTGTATCATAATATATATTGATACCAAGAATTAATTTTACACAATAAAAGAATATAATAATTTGTTATGGATCAATGAGTGTTTGATATAGGGTATAAGAATTTTCACTTGTAAGATATTTTTTCCTATTTCTTAATTAAAAATTATAACAAATTAAAAATTAAAAAGAAAAGTTAGTGAATCTTTGATTTAGGGTTTAGGGCATACAGTTTGAGTTAGTGTATAGGGTTAAGGGTTTGGTTTTTATTTAGTGATTTAGGGTATATGATATAATTTTTTGTATATAATGTTTTACATAAATAATTAAAATTAGAGTTAAGTATTTTATTTAGAGTTTATGATGACATAGGGTTTAGGGTTTAGGGTATAGTGTTTGAAATATAATGTTTTCTAAATTTATTAGCAATATAAATAGAATAACTTTAAAATTTTTGGTTTTAATTCTATAGTGTATAGGGTTTAGGGTATAATTTCTTTGTAATTTGCAAAATTTCAATAGAATATATAATAAAATCTTGTCTTCAAATTATATGTATAAAATAAAATTTAAAGATAAAACCAAAAGAAAGAATTAAGTGTTTATTAATGATTTTATTTAGTTAGTGTTTAGGGTATAGATTATGTTCATTTAGGGTATAAACTATTTATGTTATGTTGTCAATTTACCAAATGAAAATTAAAATGATTGTCAATGATTGGAGAATCATTGCAAAAATTATTACAAACATACAAACCCTACAAACTAATGTTTAGGGTTTAGGGTTTCACAACATTTGTTATATAGTTTTTTGTTATATAATTATTAGTATTTGTGTAACAATTTATATAACAAAAATAAATTTATTATTGAAATTGTTAGTGTTTGGCGCTTGTGAAATTGTTAAGCGGGACTAAAAATTTTAAGTCACCGCGTGACTTAGCCAAAAAAATTGAAAATTGGTTTTCCCAAAAAAATTTCACACACGCACAACTCAGATTTCACACTCTTTCTCTCTTTGTTCAAGCCGTTCCTGAGCACTATGAAACTCTATATCCCTTTCTATTTCTCACTCTGAAACTCGGTTCCTCACTCTGAAACTCGATTTCTCACTCTGAAACTCGATTTCTTAGTTTTACTGTCCAAACGTAAACCCTAATCTCAGGATTTATCATCTGCATTGGAATTATCGAAGTCGACGCAGAGGGTTTTCTGGGAAGATTGCTACATTGAAGGTGAGATATTTGGTAATTGATACATATATACATGGATCTAAGGTTCTTACATGTTTAGTATTGACCCGATTCGTTTATTTTGGTGTTTCGCAGACAGATTTGACGGTTCGATTAGGCTCAAGGTATGTTTACTTATAATCTGTGTTTTAGATCTATTGTTTTTGTAAGAGTCATCGATTTAGGGTTCATTAGTCTCACAATTTAAGCTTATTGTGGGTTTCAAAACTCGAGTTATAATCGACGCTCTAATTTTGCAGATAACTGTGGGTTTCAGAACTCGAGTTCTGTAACAGAGGCAAGTGTTAGGGTTTTGAAGTTCGCATTCAACAGAGGAGTACATAAATTTAGTTGATGAGTAATTATCTATCAGAAATAAGGGAAGTTCATACACACGATGCTTGTTTTCGTAAGTGTTGTTGATTGAGTGTTTTTTGATTGATATGCTTTAATCTGAGGAATGGCAAAAAGATATTGTTTTCAGGCAGATGGGTTGTTTGTGGCGGTCATCTAAGTCTAGGCTTCTCTCTCAAGTTAGAAAAGCGAGTAAGAAACAAGTTGTGCAGCTAAAACCAAGTAACATCCAATCTGGGACATCATGGAAAAATTGGGTTAAGTGTAAGACTAATGAGGATTTTAAGGTGGTGTATTCCAACTCTTTATTGCTAGATTCATGTTTCTTTTTGAATCTTTAAAATTAATTACTGTGGGCTTCTTTATGTACGTTGTAAGTGACAAATTCATGGAACTAAGGAAGGCGCAGATTCCACACACCACCAGCCGTAAAGGAATGATTCGACTAGCTCATGATATGGTATGTATTTGTTAATGTCATGTGTATTTACTCGCATAGCTAATGCTACTTTGTTACTTGCAGAAGAAAAAAAGCGCAGACCCTAGCAAGGTAAGTAGGAGCAAAGTATGGGTAGCAGGACACACTCATTCAGATGGGAGACCTGTGAGACCAGAATTTGCTGATACTATTGTAATTGATGTGTTTCTTTTAATGTATGTAATGTTTATTTGTATAGCTCAGACTAACTCTGTTGAACCATTTGTGCCAGGATCAAATAAAATCCATTGATAGTGAAATGGCATCTACAACTAGCACTAACATCAGAGAGGACGCTGTGAGTCAGGTGTTAGGACGAGACAAACCTGGAAGGCTTAGAGGGATGGGCAGAGGGGTTTTTGCAACAAAGCTAGCATTCCTTCAGGCTAGAGATGCACATGTGCATAAGCTTGAACAAAAACATGCGGAATTGGTCAACCAGATGGAAACTCTGCAAAACCAAGTTCGTCACTTAGCGAAAGGGAAGAAGGTTAGTTAATCTTTAACTCATGTGCTTTATGATTTTACTTTTTATGCTTTTACAATTCGCTTTACTCTTCTGAGAACAGCCTGATGATGTTTCTGCATCAGAGTTCGTTAGTAATGCAACCCAGGAAATTCTTAGGTGTCAACTACTGGATTGGTGCTCAATGGAAGACGTTGTTGTCGGTGAAGGAGAGTACTGCTCAGCTGAACCAATGTACAAGGTTGGTCGTATTCCAATTGGTCCTAATGCAACAGCTGTCATTGTAAAGTCTGTATCAAAAGAAGATGCATATGTCTGGAGGCCAACAGCAACTGTTGTATCACTTGGTCAAGCTGTGGGAACCAAAATAGCATGGCCAGCTGATAGAATCATTTTGGACAGTGAGCTAGACTCCCCAACTACAAAACAAACTTCTGGTTCATCGGTAATGTTTTGATTCTACCTTTATCGTAACGAATTTGTTTAAAGTTATATTTGATATGTTCTAATATATGTGTTTTTTATGACTTAGGCATCACTTGATAGAATCATTATGTATGATTGGAATATGGAGGATGCAGTAGTTGCTGAGGGTCGTATGTGTTCAACTGATCCGCAAGAGAAGGTCAAAAATATTCCTATAGGTCTGAATGCTGCACTGCTGAAGGTTGAAAAGGTGGTGAAGAAAGATGCTTATCTGTGGACACCTACTAGTGAAATGTACTTGATGGGTAACACACTTCATGAGTATGTTGTATGGCCTATTCAGAAGACACACTTGAGTACTCCACCTTCAAAACGAGCATCACCAAAAGCATCATCACCTGCGGTATAATTCTATTACTATAATTTAAGTTATTTTCTGAAATTCTATATGAACCTGTGTTTGAGTTGTCCTTATGATTGTTAAATTTTGTTTGTGAGTGGTAGAGTGTAAGTTGCAACATCGATAACAGCTTATCAGGTGGTAAGAAAAAGAATTGCATGCTGTTGGATTGTGAAAATTCAGGAGAGATCGTTGCAGAAGGTAGAGTTGCTTCAACCAATCCGGAAGAGATGATCCACTTTGTCCCCTTAGGTCCTAATGCTAG
The DNA here is from genome assembly GCA_030161315.1 of Eutrema japonicum. Classification (NCBI taxonomy): domain Eukaryota; kingdom Viridiplantae; phylum Streptophyta; class Magnoliopsida; order Brassicales; family Brassicaceae; genus Eutrema; species Eutrema japonicum. The sequence continues at coordinate 36,497,537 of BSQW01000001.1, forward strand.
CAAAGTATGGGTAGAAGTTATTAAGAAAGGAAAGGCCAAAGTTTGGAGACCAAATTCAGAAGTGGAATGCGTTGCCGATGCTTTAGGTACAACAGTGGCATGGCCTAATGAGAAACTTATTTTTATGTGAGTTTGTGGTGAAATTTGTCTATGAACGTACTTGTGTGTATTGGCTGGATTTATGGTTTAGTTTAATGTAATATTGAACTCTTTGTGTGGTTTAGTTTAATGTAATATTGAACTCTTTGTGTGGTTTAGACTTTAACAATGTAATATTTACAATTATAAAGTTGTCTTTAGTTTGTTACATTTGAAGTATTTATAATTTTATATATGCATAAAATAAAAGCTGTAACATAAAAATACATATCATTTTGGTTATGCTATTTTAAAATAATACATAGCATTTTGGTTATGCTATTTTAAAATAATACATAACGTTTTGGTTATGTTGTAACATAAAAATTAATAACACTAAATAATTGCTATCGTATTCTTATGTATCGCATATAAAAAAGCGTTATTGTATATACAATAACCATATCGTGCATAAAAAACGTTATCTAAAGTGTCCGACCTATTATCACGGTCGATTATAGAGCGCTTTTTAAAACGCTATATATTTGTAAGATAGCGTTTTCCAGGCGCTAATAATACGCGAATTTCTTGTAGTGAAATAAATTATTTTTAATTGTTTTTAATCATATATATTCTACAGATTGTTTTAGCATTATTTGAATTGTGTTTATAATTCTTTTATACCAAAACAATAAAGAAATTAAAAGAAAAATATATCATAACTATGTTTCCTTTATTTTCCGTTCTTATTTAATTAGTTTGATTTGCTATTGATTTTGTTGAAAAATATAAATCAAATTTATTTTTAGATAAAGGAAAATACAAGATGAATATGAACTTAAAAGAAAACTTCTATTTTAAAATATATTTTGTTAAAGATTATGGACTTTAAACCAAAAATTATAAATTTATCAATTAAAATTTATTTTTTATGATATTTTTCATAAACTAATAACGCTATAAATTAATTAAATATCATAGTCCCAACATTAGTAATTTATTGATTTTTTACTGTATATAGACATCTTTTTTTAATTTAAAGTAAGTAACCATTTCAGTTGTATGTTGACGAAAAGACCATTCTTTATGCGTCATTTCCATTCCATTTTTGTTGTTATGAGTCATACTATTCTATTTTTCTAAGTCATACTGTTTCGTTCTATATAGAATGCGTAAAACAAACAAAGTATAGAATACAATAACATTCTCTTTTTTTTTAAGAGATTGAAAATAATTAAGATGAAGAATGATAACTACTTTATATAACAATTAAGATGAAGAATTATAACAATAAAAAAATATATCATACAATAGAAAAAGAATAGTGAAGCACCGGGAAAAAAATGAGTCTATATATAACACAATAAAATAATATCAGAAAAAATAACATTCTATGTGGACATATTATCATCGGAATACCACGGCAATAGCTCTCACTTAACACTCTAAGCTCTCCCAAACACAACGCTCTGTTTTTTCTACCCAAAAATTGCTCTGATTTTCAGCTTACATTAGACCGATTTAGCCATAACCAAAGGCCAAATTCATAAATAAATTTAACATTTCAAAAGAAAAAAATATTATCATTGAAATTGTGTACTATATGTACTATTGGTGGCCAGTATAAACAAATGTTCTGAAAGTTGTTCAATGATCACATTTTTGGATATGGCTAAATAACTTCATAGAACCATCTGCAAGCAAGACATCATCGCCACCATTGTTGGGCTGATGAAGGGCAAGGTTACTCAGATCGGATGTGATGTGATGCATCGCTCCAGAGTCTAGCAACCAATTGTTGGACGAGGTGTTGGAGACTTGATTGGCTCGCGGTTGCCAAGATAGAAATGGATTTGGCATTTTCTGAGGTGCAGATGACTGAATCAATTGAAGTTGTGGGCACCGGCGTGCGCGATGCCCTTGTGTATAGCAGAATTGGCATTTTCTCAAGTATTGTCGGGATGAGCGTGTGTTCGTGTGAGCCTGGTGATGTTGTTGTTGTGGCCAGTTAGAGGTGTTGTTGGCACTGCGTTTGTCGTGATAGTTGTTGTTGTTGTTGTTGGGATATGAATACTAGCGGTTGAAGGTGTTGCTTCTTTGTTGAATGTTGTTGGCTGACATTGGAAACGCAGAGTTGTGTGTCATCGTCGTAGAGTGAGAGAGAAGTTTTGCTTCTTGGTTGAGAAGTCTCTCATGGATTTCAGTCATCGAGGGTGGTGTATCCTTGCCTTCAATCTGATCTGCCATTGTCTTGTAATCCTCCGGTAAGCCTGCGAGAAGATTTTCAATCGCATCTTCATGATCGTATGGTTTGCCAAGTAAGGCTAGCTGATCCAGGCGGGTGGTGATGCTCTGGACATAATCATCAATCGATTGTGTGCCTTTGATAAGGCTTTTGAGTTGAGTCCTCAATTGCTGGATATGGCCCGTGGTCGGTTTCGCATAAGTGGAGGCGAGTTTGTTACAGATCTGTGACGCCGTAGTGGTGCGAGAGACAACTGGCTGGAGCGACATGGAGATGGCTCCAATGAGGGCGCTATTTATAAGCTTGTCTTGACGATTCCATTTCGTGTATGCTGGATTCTGGGTTATGTTTTTACCCGTATTTCGTGTATACCCGTATTTTGTCTTTTATACCTCTCTATCAATGAATTTTTCTATCTCTCTTTTTCTTCTCCACTTTCTCTTCAAACTCTGTCTTCTTCTCCACTTTCTCTTCAAACTCTCTCTTCTTCTCCATTTTCTTCTTCATCTCATCAATTTTTCTTGATTAAGAAAAAAAACAGAAAAATTCATCAAACAGTTAAGTTTCAAAGTGTTCGACGAAATACGTGAAAGAGGTATGCATATTCATTTAGAAGCGAACACATGTTCCACATGTGTGAGAAAGGCATGTGCATCCATTAATTTAGCTGCGAACAACTGTTCCATATGTGCGTGGATACGTATGTGTATCCATTTAGCTGCGAACACGTATTCCATATGTACGTGGATACGCATGCATATCCATTTTGATGCGAACACGTGTTCCATATGCGTTAACAGGAAACACATGTTCATATTCTCACACATCTATTTATAATCCTTAGTTAGACTTATAAATAAAAACTTGACAACCAAATTCATATTCTCAAAATATACCTATTTATGTTATAATCTGCAAAAAAATACTATATACTATAATCATGTAACGTTTATAACAAATTAAAAAAAATATAAAAAAAATATCCATTAATTCAAAATAAGAAAACTTTGTCCGCGCTTAAATCTTAGTATGATATGCATTTACCCATGCCAAGAAACCGATTTACTAATCGGGAGTGCACTCAAGGATCTTCTCGAAGAGACAAAGGAGCGTAACCAAAAAAAAAATACACACGACACGAGAGAAAGTTGGATGAGTTTCATCACGAGCTTAAAGGTTCACAATGTGTCAAACAAAAGGTGCAATTTCACGAGAAACCAAGGTTACACAAGAAACCGATGGCTTAACAAAAGAAGAGAGTAGGCAACAACTCTTACAAGAATATAGCTTAACTTAAATTAAGATAAGGCAAAAACTATTACAAGAATTATGCATTCATATTCACAATTATTTCAACCTCCCCTTGTGACTTAAGTCAAGAGTCGGTCTAAAGACAAAAGTATGAAAATGTGAGACAACAATAATCCCATAAATGAAAAGACATCAACTTTATTTCTCCTCTTCAGTAGGAGGGACTGTAATGCTTTTCATTTCTTGGTCAAAGTTTTCGTCAGCTTGCTTTATATTTGTACAGATCGAAGAACACATTGCTTAACTTTGCAATGTTATTGGTAGAGAATAATGTAATCATATCTCTAAGATTAATTATGATCTCTTGGTCAAAGTAATCTTCATTATTGCTTTAGTTTACTCGTGCATATGATTATAATTATTTCGAAATGATATCATTGATTTTTTAAAGTACCTTAATATTTCTCTTGGTTCCTTCTTTTTCTCTTTTTGGGTAACAGCTCCTCCGTTCTTAGTTGCTCAAAACTTCTTAAGGAGAAAGACATCTTCCAAACACTCTTAACTACAATAACTTTAACTTTCTTAAAGAAGCCCATCAAAAGTGTTGTAATAATAGTTAATAGAAGAAACCAACTAAAGATTCCACACCTTTATTAAAAACAAAACAAAAGATTCCACAATGCTTTTCTTTTAGTTGTTTTTACACAGGAAAACAAAAATAATTATTTATAGTTTAACAAGAAAAAAAGAAGAGTTAAAAAATCGATGAAAAAAAGTTCACAATAAGGATATTAATCACAACCCCCAAAAATTGGGTGAATAAACAACGGTAGAAATTATAACGTAAGAGTCCATGGAAAGAGGTTGAAAATCTATAAGAACAAGTGCCTAAGCTCTCTGATTTTGAGTTGCTAAGATGTTTCTGAGATATATGGAGGTTTAGAGGCATATGGTATCTCTTTAGTACCTTTTTTTTTTATAAAAAACATTAATCAATCACGGCAAGGTCCCGACTAATTCTTGCAAACACATGATACGAAAAAACAGACGATATCTCTCTAGTACATCTGAGGTCAAGTTATAAGTTTCATATTTATATATAGAAGAAACCGAAAATCATTGTTTTTCCCGCATTGAACATTCTAGATGTGGAGTAGTATTCCTAAATAACACCGATCGACATGGTTTTCCAAACATAACAAACAACAAAATGAAACGACAAAATCCAGATATTTTAACAGACGTACCGCAAAAGACTACAATTATTTGTTTTTGTTTTAGTTGTCGTAGACGGAATTGATCAACTCAAAGCCGTAGCCAGTAACAATCTTATACTTTTGGAATTGGAGATAACGAGACATGATAAAGATCATACATCTTCTCCAAGTACTATGACCCTTTTTCTCTTTATTGCGTGGTTGATCATATCATATGTGTGTATACGTATTAGCATCTTTTTCTAAGACAAATTCAATTGAAAATTATTTTACATATATAGACTTATGACTATCTTATTATATAAAATAGAATGTTTCAAAATTAGTAATTCACCTTATCGCGACATGTTTTAAATTAATTTATCAGATTTTGACATATGTAAAAACCTTCCTGAATTTTATAAGATTATTACTAAACAAAACAAACAAAAACTGAAAATATAAATTTATCTTAAAAAGCCAAAATTAATAAAAACAAAAATAATAATAATTCGGAAAATATTGTAACCAATTCCTAATCCTAAAAGGTAAAGCTATTAAAGAAAAAGAAAAAATAGAAAATTTAAATTTATCCTAAAATACAAAGTTAATTGAAAAGGAAAAAAATAGAAAATTCATTAATTTTCTCATCTAGATTAAAAAATTTAAACAATGGATTACTAATCCAAAAAAAAATAATTATAATTTCTCACATCTATATAAATAATTTAGTAGTCTCTAAATTACACACCAAAAAAATCAAAAGGCTAATAGTCTTTTCCAAAACTATATACTGCGTATGCTCTACAAAATTCTTCCTTAAAGGTTTATATATTTGTTTCTTTTTTATTTCTTTCGGTATGATACGCGGATAAAAATAAAAGATTTAGACTCTAATTTGATAATTCGTGTAATTATGACAATTATAGTTATATAAAATTTGATGTCTCTAACTTTGTAATTAGCATGATCACGACATGTATCATTAAGTCGATCAGATGTTAACGTTTTTTATGGGTGCATATATATTATTTTTTACTTTTTTGTTTAGTTTTTTTCACGGGTTATAAAAATTTAAATTATAAACATGCGTATACGCGGAGCCTAATCTAATATTATAAAAAAAAAAGACACCTGCAACACTAGTTTTGTGATTTGTTTTTTTGTAGGAGACCGATTATAACAAGTGAACATTGATAGGGGCAATACAATTCCAAGAGTGTTCGTGAATGTTGAGCTAAAACAATTAGATTACATTTTATTATCCAAACAAACAACAATTATATTACATTTTGGAAATAAGATATATTAGTGGAAAACAAAGATATCGTTTTAGAGAGAGCCAAACAAAACTACCATTTTATCGAAGAGAGTGCATGATGAACTGTGCCACTCCTCTGAGTTGTGCCACTCCTCTGAGTTGGCAGAATGGAAAACTTTACAGCACCTATTTCCTCAATTTGTTTAAGAAAAGCGAAATATTTATCTTGAATCTATTACTAATAAAAGTTGATATTATGTTCAACTAAGGGTGTTCATATAAGATTTTAAACAATCGATTTTATTGGTAAATATCAAAATTCAAAATTAAAAAAGTTTCCAAATTCCAAAATCACATGATCATAACATGTGTGAAATCAATCCATAAGAGTTTGACACGTAAAACAATTTCCAATTAGATTTTATCACATAATATTAACAATAAAACCAAAAATTTTAAATCGATTCCAAATCCTAAAAGGCAAAGTTATTAAACAAAAATAAATAAAAAATAAAAAATATATTTATCCTAAAAACCAAAGTTAATAAAAAAAAAGAAAAAGAAATAGTTGTTCTTTTTAAATTTTAGAAATTAAACAAAAATTTATACTAAAAGCCAAAGTGTAAAAAAAAGAAATAAAAAATATTTATAATCGATTCTTAATTTTAACAGATTCATAATCCTAAAAATATAAATTTATTAAACAAAAATAAAAAACAGAAAATATAAATTTACCATAAAAGAGAGAGTTAATAAAAAAATATTAATAAAGGTGATTTCAGTTTTTTGTTTTTGGTTTCCTTTTCACGAATTATAAAAATTAAACTATAAACTCCGCGTATACACATGGCCTAATCTAATTATGTATAAATTTTCTATTAACAAAAAAACATGATATTAAATGAGGAAAATTTCTTAATTTAAAATGGTGATTTCAATTATATAAATAACCAATAATAAATCTATTATTAATAAAATCTCTTTACTGGGGGTTTATTAGTTCATAGATTTTAATGGATTTAGAAATCCGAACCAAATCCAGTGTTATTGAATCTATGATTTTAAAATCCATGTTCAAATCTAGTGTTATTGATTCTATGATTTTAAAACTCATGTTAAAATCCAGTGTTATTGGTTGTATGATTTATAAATACTAATTCAAATAATGTGATATTCAATCCTACGGGCTACGGATGTACTTATGGATTTTATTTTACAATGGATTTTAGTGAATTTGGATGGATTTCCAAGTTAAAGACACAAACACTCTAATCCGAGGAAAAATCAACGGATTAACAAATACTAATTAAAATCCACATGTTAAATTTGAAAATACGTAAATTTTAAAAGGATTTATAAATCTTACAAAGATTTCTATATCCATTAAAATCCATGAACAAATAAACCCCTAATGTGTGTATACAAGAACACTTTGTTTATTATGTTGGAATAATTTTACTACTATTTTATTACAAAAGAATTTATTGTCTATAATATATATATATATATATATATGACTTATAAAAGTTAATTGACACTAAAGCTTTCCACATATGATTATAATTAACCAATAATTAAAATCTATATTAGCATCTACACTTTTGTCACATGTCCATAAAAAAACTTTCCACACTATCGCTCTAAATGTCCTTGACTAACATGTTTCTAAGCATTTTAAAGGTTCCAAATTAGGTAGACACAACTGATGAACACACCTCTTGAAGATGATAACGTCCATCAAAGTCGAACCGACTGATCTTCCTCACACTTCCCTGGTACATATATAACTATGTGTTAAGATTACATATATGACATCAAACTCTATTTTCAATTGTAATGACTAAACTCATTCTTTATCATTCATCAATGTATTTCTAAGTGGACATTTTTTATTGAATAGATAATGCGGAAATGATCAAAGAAATTACATTATTTCTATTTTCCTATGGTTTGGGATTGTCATAGATCAATGTAGGAGTTCTCTGTTTGAGTTTTTCGATTTGTTATTTAGTTTTCTGAATTTTTATGCAAGTTGTATTGATTTTGCCTACTTTATTTGTCTTTTTGATCAAAACTATGCTCTGATGGGATATAAAATGAATAAGAAAATGACATGAGAATGAATTCATCCATGGATTGAGAAAGAAGAATACAATGGAGGAGAAAAGACAATGTGTAAACCAATATTTTAAGATATAAAGTAATGTTTGTTACTTCAATATTTTTTGCAATGACCCCTACGCATGAGAAATGTTTTTATCATCGGTTAGAGTTATGATCTCATCGAATAACCATTGAAAAGTTACCACAACCAATATGGCACCAAACAAAATTCTGGCTTTTACTTCTTCAAGGTAAAAGTTACAAAAAGTTATATTTACTTTGTCGATTTTTGTTATTTTAAATTTGTTTCAAAGTTCATTCCATATTCATCTATTGTCTTGGTTTCAAAATTAATATTTTCATAAATATGAGGGCAAGATTTATGCTTATTAGTTTGCTTTTCGTTTTGTAGAATAAATTGGAAATTTGTATTAATTAAAGTAGCTAAGGAAGAAGAATATTTTTAACTTTCTTCATTTTTTTGTTGTTTCTAGATATAACGAGAATGAAACTGGTTATGATGAAAAAGCTTATTCACTCTGATTGGAAGAAGTGAGGTATAATCATTAAAATTCACCACAACCAATATGCTATCAGACAAAAATATGATCTTTACCTCTTCAATTCAAGATAAAAGTAAAACTTACAAAAAGTAAATTTAGTTCGTCGATCTTTTTTATTTTAAATTAGTTTCAAAATCTTTCCATATTCATCTATTATCTTGGTTTCAAAATTAAAGTTGTCATGAATATGAGAGCAAAAGTTGTGCTTGCTAGTTTGTTTTTCAATTTGTAGATTAAATCAGAAAACTAGCTTGGGAATGAGAATAACTTTTAACTTTCATAATTTTTTGTTAACGTCTTTGCATCGCTAGACAGGACTGTATTCACGAAAACTGTCATAACTTATGATCTCACCGTTGGAATGGCCTCAAACCACTTCCAAATGAAAGCTAATCCATTGATCTGTCTTGTATCCAAATTTGAGCTCAATCCATCGGTGGAAAGTTCTTCAAAGAATGCCAAACTTCTGACGTCTCTGCATGACTATGCATCTCCATATGCTCATTTTCACCCAAAACGGCTACTTTTCTCCCAAAGTCACATAAAACCTGAAAAGACTCCAAAATACTAGAAAGACTATATAAAAAGGACTTATATCATGGCCTAAAACGGGTAAAAACCATGATATATCATTATAGCAGACAGAGAATCATGATTCAACAGCCCATATATTTCCAGATTCCTCCTAATTCCAAGAAAATCCTCTTCGTGAACAAAACAGATAAGTTTCTTTACCTCTTTGCTTCGATTCACCAACCTCAATCCTAGCAATCGCATCTGTGGTGCTCTGATACCACTTGTTGAGTTTTAAGCTTGATTGACTTTGTAGATTCGTTGATCTAACTTGAAGAAACGAAAGCGTAAAGAACACGAAACGCAATTTAATCACCGAGTTCCCTTTATGGTACGTCTCGGGTGGGAGCTCTTGTCCCACAACTTCACTATCGATCAAGGTTACAAGCCTTTAACAATGGTTGTGTCTCTGTTACAGGATCGATCTAGAGAGATTCTTGAGATAGAAATTAGAAGTAGAATCCACAAGAGAAGGCAAAAGAAGAAGAAGACCTCAATGGCGGATTTAGTCTTCTCTCTTCTATCAAAGATGTCTTCTCTCTCTCTAACTTCCCTGTATTTGATTCTCTCTCTCTTGTTCTTCGTTACTCGTCTTTTTCTGTAACTCTTCCTCGAAGAAGACGATATGTAACAAACCTTATCAACTTGTTCAACGAGGCATATCTTAGGCTAATGGGCTCATTCAAACAGCTTTGGCCCAGCTGAATAATATTGTGTCTTGGGCCTTAAGCCCACTTGGGTTTGGTTGAATGAAGTCAACATACGCTCACAAACTTCACCTTTGGCTTCAGACAACTCCCGACAACAACGCCAAACCCTAATTTTTGCCTTATCCTCGATAGTGAAGTCCGATGCGAATTTTCCCAACCATTGTCGCATCTCCGGCCTTGTCTTCCTACGCCGTCTTCGGAATCCTCTCCAGGTAACACTTGAAACTCTTAATCATCTCTTCACCTTGACAAATAAGAGCTTCTTCATGTTGATTCCTTCTTTTGCGAAAACTTGCTCAAAGTCTCCGACTTTCTCTTTTCAGCTTCCCGAAGAACAATTACTGCTCTTCCGCTGCTCAGACGAACTCAGGTAACGCTTCACAAACCCAGATTCATCTCCTCTCGCTTTGACTTTCTGACTTTCGAAACCCAGAAACCAACAACCTTCTGACTTCTTCCAATTTCTTTCAGATACTCCACCTTGAGCTGAACACTTTTCCATTTCAGCTCCTTAAGCTCCACGGGTAACTCTTTCTCTCATCAATAACCTGAGAATTTTCATTTTCAAAGTTTCCCAGAAAAAGACAAAGACCTGAAGTTGTACCTCTTCCTGCTTTTGCGAGATCTCTTTGAAAATGGAGTTACCCGGAGCTGCCAAGCCTCTAGGCGATGTTCACAAGATCGCAGCAGAGTTGAAACTTTGGCCCTTGTAAGGCTTTAGTTAAGAAGTCTGCTGGATTTCTACTCGTATGAATTTTGAATAGAGTAACATCACCTTGTGCTACTATATCTCGATTTAAATGATATTTAGTAGCAACATGCTTGGTCTTTTCGTGGTGCACATAGTTCTTTGCAAGCGCCAATGCACTCTATCAAGCAAAACAGAAAACTAAATCAGAGAAAGAGGTTTGAAAACACGGAGACTAACCTGTTCCTGAACCAACGCAATGACCCTTTTCCCAAGCTTTCCAGATATCACCTAACCAGCTCCAGATCTAACCACTATGTACTTCTCCGTAGACATTCGCAGCTTTTCAGACTCCACACATTATCTCACAGCATTGTTCAATAAAGCCCTCATCGCTAATTTCATCGCTGTAACCAATGTTCAAGAACCTTCTAGATTCTTTCTCATACAATATCATGACAAAAGAACCACCTAATTTACACACTTTTTGGTATTGTTTTCTCTCCCCTAGACTTGTTTCTCATCATGTTTTTTCTCTTTTTTTTAGATCTGCATATACACATTATGGTCTGAAACGCGAGTATTGATGGTGTTTGCCACCGAATCCCCGGTTCTTCCCTCTCTATGTATCAAAGGCGTAGACGAATAGTGGTGTCACGTGAAATTTTCCTAACCTCGCTTCCAACCTTTGTGTGATCATTCCTTCACAAGTAGAATAATGGGATCGCTGGAAATTTTCCTAGACCTCTACTCAGAAGAAAATCATTTCATCTTCTTATGCTCTTATTTATTAACTTATAACAGGGGAGAGAGATACCATTACTTTAAACACATGGGTTCCTTTGTCAGATATGAATGAGGAATCAAACTCTATGGACATTAACCACATCGATGAAGTGCAAAAATTTAGCTCAGGCTTCAATGGACTCTGCTGGAAACATGGGTGTCTTCTAGTTAACTGGTCAGCCTTTGGATTTTTCATTAGTCGATCTAGAACTGATCCCGTAACATTGGTCACTCAAAAGCAAAATCAGAACAATAGGTTCAAGAACATGACCATAATCTCCAACAGGTTTTGACTTGATAAAACAACAAAATTTTTTTTTATGACTCTAAGAAAAACAAAAACAATGTCAGCAACTACCTCCCACAGACTTAAACAACACTGTCCCCAGTGTTATCTAGTCTCGAGTTGGTAAAAGAAACCAACAGAACTGAGTGGAAGCGTGAAAATCAGAGAAGTTACCTGCGCGTTGGGTATCGACCGATACCATTACTGGTATTGATCGATACAAGGACCATTGGTCGATGCAACGCTTGTTTATCCTGGTGTCGAGCGATACCACTGACGGTATCGGTCGACACAGTCCATGTTCATCTGATTCACACGAAAACACGAGACACAAAACACAAAAAACAAAAAAGTCAAAAATAAAAGACTTATGTACAGACTCACCAGTGGGTTGCCTCCCACATAGCGCTTGTTTTACGTCACGAGCTTGACTTTGCGGACGATCAGTCATGATAAGAATGAGAACTTGCTCCAAAACAAGCTCCACAACTTGACATCTCCAGCTTCAGAATTGTGTTCATCATACCCTTCACAACGTCCTTTCCTTTCTCTTTCAGCTCTGAAGTGAGAATAGCTCTAACCTTAGAGAATGGTTTTGAAGTTCCCTTGCACTTCACCTTATATTCAATCGAATCTCCATTCCACTTCTGAGGGATTAAGGTCACATGGGTAGCACTTTCGACTATTTTGTTCTTCACCTTCTTCTTTGCCTTAATTAGCCGTTTTGATGTCTTTCTTAGTGATGATAGAAGGACCATCTAAAATGTCTATGACAGTTGGCTCATCATAAGACTCGTCCAAAAGATCAACCATAAACGTCTCTCCTGTGACAACAGTGATGCAAGAGATATGTTTGGGAGCTCTTCTAGAAGGGATGGCTTTATAGGAGATCTCCTTGTCAATGTATGAGAGCGAGATCCTCTTACTGGGCGTGTCTATAATTGCACCAACTGTAGCCATGAACAGTCTTCCAAGAATCAAAGGTGTACTAGATCTTGCACTCATCTCCATAACCTGAAAATTAGTAGAAACTAGATAGTCTCCTACTTTAACCATCAAATCAGGGAATGTACCGTATGGAACTGAGGTGCAAGAGTTCTTGAATGCGAGATTCATCGTAGTAGATCTAATATCAGCAATTCCCAACCTCTCTGCAATTGCCCTTGACATGACATTGACGCTAGACCCTTAATCAACGAGAGATTCTTTGAATTCAACTCTAGAGATAGAGCATGGAACTGAAAATTTTCATGGGTCTTCTCTCTTGGTCAACTGCTTCATTGGTGGTGGTGTGCTTCTTGCCTTGATCAATAGTGCCTCGATCTCTTCTAGAGTTTCTCTGTAATTTCGGAAGTAACCAAGAAAAGGGCGGTTTTCTGAAGTTTCTTCAAAAGACATAGTATTGGGAATCCTCCTTACCATCTTCTCAAAAGCGAGCAACTTCTCTGCAGTGATGAAATTTCTGAGATGTCTAGGTAGTAAAGGATATGGCACCTTAGGCTTGTAAACACTTTCCTCGACAACCTTTGGTTTTTTCATGATTTTCGGCTCAGTCTGCGAGGAGTGTCAATCGATACAAGTAGTGGTGTCGACCTCAGAGTGGGTATCGATCGACACAGGAAGGGTATCGATCGATACTCGGGGTTTTGACACGTCTCGAGAAAGTATTTGGACTGGTGTCGATCGATACTCGGTGGTGTCAGTCGATACCCTGGGATTTTCTGAATCCTCATCGTCATCTTCTACAGGATCATCGAAATTTCCTGCATTCAAACCCTTTTCTACCACTGCAGTAACCTCTTTAGCACTTCCTAAGGTGATTACATTGACGTGTTTATTCTGTGAATGAACCATCTTTCCCTTGACAGCTGTTGTAGTCTGAGCTATTTGAGTTTTCAACATCTTTTGATGAATATTGAGAGACTCAATTTTTTCATTAAGGTCTGTGTACATAGCATCCATCTTCCCATTGAAGTCTACTGTCATCTTCTGCTGTCCCTCAAGAATCTGTTCCAGCATAGATTCAACTTTGCTCTCTGGGGTTTTAGCAGGTAGGGGTTGATAAGAAGAATTCCCATTGGTACGAGTGTACCCTCCTTGCTGAGCATTGTTGGTGAAGTTTTGGTTGTTGTTCTGGTGGTATTGATTTCTCTGACCTTGAAAACCAGACCCACCAATGTAGTTAACACATTTCACTTCATCCTCATTGAAGTTCTCAACCTTATCAGCAAAATGAACAGCTTTCATCGTCTTTCCCATCAAGAGATTGTGCACAGAGTCCAGCTTGGCTTGAACCTCAGCAATATGCGACCCATCCATGCTCCCATTCTGCTTTCTTCGCTCAAAGTCTGCATTCTTGGTACTATTGCAAGATGCCAAGTTCTCAATAAGTACATAAGCGTCGTCAGGATACCTGGTGTTGAAATTCTCATTACTCGCAGCATCCAAAGCCATCTGGTACCTCCAATCAATCCCTCTGTAGAAAGTACCCATAAACTGAACCTGAGTGAACCCATGGTACGGACAATCTCTCTGATATGACCTGAAACGAATCCAAGCAGCCTTAAATGCTTTAGTCGCTCCCTGAGAAAATTGGGAGATCTTATTCCTAAGCTCCTCAGACCTTGAATCATCATATAAATTGTTCAAGAATGCATTCTTGGTCTCCTCTCAGGTAGTCAGTGATCCAGGGGGTAACTGCTTCAGCCAATAAGCTGCATCTCCACCAAGAGAGTATGGGAAGAGCTTACATAAGAGGAAATCATTGGACACTCCATTGTATTTGATGCTGGTAACCAAGTCCTCAAAATTCTCAATGTGATCCATGGGGTGTTCATGAGAAATATCATGAAAAAGGTGCTGACCCATAAGAGTGAAGTATGCAGGTTTCAGCTCAAAGTTATTCCTCTGAAAAGCAGGAGGGCGAATCGTTGATCGATTGGCATATAACTGATCAGGCCTGTTTTACTCACCAATCATTCTACCACGATCAACCACGTCATTCCCAGCATTCACAACAACTGCAGGGGCAATGATGTTTCCATCTTCATCAAGGCGTTGCCCTCTCTCATTGCACAATTAACCCTCTCGGTCTCTCAAAGCTCCAGCATCATCATGAACCAATACCACTGGATTGTTCATTTCTGCTGGCTTCTTTGCTTTCCTGTTTGCACGTTCCAAATTTGCTAGCACCTTGTTGGAAAGATCAACTAGCTGAATGCTCTTGTTCCTCCTGGTTTCGCGAATAGGCATACACCTTAAACACAAAAGTCAAAACACGTAAGTAACAAAAATTTCACGACGGGTATCGACCGATACCAATAGGGTATAGATTGATACTGTCGGGCTTAGTCGAAAATCTCAGACTAAAATCTAATGGTGAATTGAGTCCCCGGCAACGGCGCCAAATTTGATAAGCTCAAATTAATACCCTAAAAGTACTAAAGCTTTGTCGATTGTAATACTTAGGGATCGAATCCACATAGACTCAAAAAACACACAATAGATTTTAAGGATTGGATTAAGCTAAGTGATCGATGGAATTGAAAGCAAATACGTAAATTAAACAAGTTGTAATTCGATTGGAAGAAATCTAGGTTCAGGGCATTTCTCAGGAAATCAATGAATGCATATAACCAATCAGTCAGGATTCAGATTTAGCGCGGTTCTTGAACTCAAATCACTAAGCTATAATTAACCAATTGTCGTTGCGAGAATTATCTAAATCTAAACTTCAGAATCCCAAATCTCTTTGCAAATTCCTAAGAATAAATCAGCCTTAATATCGAGTTTGATATGTTCACAAATAAACTAAACCAAATATCCTTGCGAATAATTAATTTGCTCACCCTAGGTTCTATCAGATTACTCAATTACATTGTCGTGCCTAATCGATTAACCTAAGATCTAAGTTCCAGATTCGTCAACCTAGAATTAGCTTTGAGAACAACCTATGGTGAAGAACTAATTCAGATGGTGAATCTCTATTAATCAATTACCAGCAATCAGAGAAATCCCTATGAGAAAACCCTAAACCTATGATGGATCTACTCAGACATGGAGAATGAAACAATCAACATAACTGAATAGATCATTAAATTAAACAATAAGAAAGAGTAACAAGAGGGTTCGAAATATTCTCTCAGATGAACAGAGTTCTGACTTATCTCCCTCACAAAGCTCTCTCTCAAAACCAAAGTAAAATAAAGCGTGTATCAAGCGTAGCCACCAAAGTGGCTGAAAAACCTAATAAATAGGTTAAAACACGAATTATGGCTAATTGTAATTATTAAAGTCTTATGGACCAAAGTGCAGAATCTCCAGACTTCTAAAAAGTGGCGTTTTCCCTTTTCTCCCGAGCAGTATCGATCGATACAGGGTGTGTATCTATCGATACACATCCTCTGTGTCGACTTTTCTGCTCGCCAGACTGGACTGTATTCACGAAAACTGGCATAACTTATGATCTCAC
Source organism: Eutrema japonicum (assembly GCA_030161315.1). Lineage (NCBI taxonomy): Eukaryota > Viridiplantae > Streptophyta > Magnoliopsida > Brassicales > Brassicaceae > Eutrema > Eutrema japonicum. The sequence continues at coordinate 36,513,748 of BSQW01000001.1, forward strand.
CGTTGGAATGGCCTCAAACCACTTCCAAATAAAAGCTAATCCATTGATATATCTTGTATCCAAATTTGAGCTCAATCCACCGGTGGGAAGTTCTTCAAAGAATACCAAATTTCTGACGTCTCTGCATGACTATGCATCTCCATATGCTCATTTTCACCCAAAACGGCTACTTTACTCCCAAAGTCACATAAAACCTGAAAAGACTCTAAAATAATAGAAAGACTATATAAAAAGGACTTATATCATGGCCTAAAACGGGTAAAAACCATGATATATCATTATAGCAGACAGAGAATCACGATTCAACAGCCCATATATTTCCAGATTCCTCCTAATTCTAAGAAAATCCTCTTCGTGAACAAAACAAATAAGTTTCTTTACCTCTTTGCTTCGATTCACCAACCTCAATCCTAGCAATCGCACCTGGGGTGCTCTGATACCACTTGTTGAGTTTTAAGCTTGATTGACTTTGTAGATTCGTTGATCTAACTTGAACAAACGAAAGCGTAAAGAACACGAAACACAATTTAATCACCGAGTTCCCTTTATGGTACGTCTCGGGTGGGAGCTCTTGTCCCACAACTTCACTATCGAGCAAGGTTACAAGCCTTTAACAATGGTTGTGTCTCTGTTACAGGATCGATCTAGAGAGATTCTTCAGATACAAATTAGAAGTAGAATCCACAAGATAAGGCACAAGAAGAAGAAGACCTCAATGGCGGATTTAGTCTTCTCTCTTCTATCAAAGATGGCTTCTCTCTCTCTAACTTCCCTGTATTTGATTCTCTCTCTCTTGTTCTTCGTTACTCGTCTTTTTCTGTAACTCTTCCTCGAAGAAGACGATATGTAACAAACCTTATCAACTTGTTCAACGAGGCATATCTTAGGCTAATGGGCTCATTCAAACAACTTTGGCCCAACTAAATAATATTGTGTCTTGGGCCTTAAGCCCACTTGGGTTTGGTTGAATGAAGTCAACATACGCTCACATCGACCAAATAATATGTTTTTGAGATGGGACATACATAGATTCAAAAGAAAACCGTTGAAACCTCACAAATTATATATAATTTTCGAGATTAAAGCTGTAATTTGTTGATCTTACGAGCCTATATCGTGATGTCCCAAAGCCGTTTTGCTACATTTCATCACATATGTCCTAAAGCTAGTTTGATGTATTTCACCACATAAACTCAAGAACACGGCTCTTCATGAGCCTCACATAACACCACCATCTAATTTACTGATTTGGTCGAAATGAGACAGATAAAATCAGAAGAACAAAACTCCGATTTATCACTGGAAAACATGAAGAGAAAGAACAAAACAAAGTAGAAATTTACAGTACCCAAATCGAATCGTAAAAGTTAAGCTTGAGAGATAAATTACGACTCTTTTATTAAGGAAAACAAACTAATTGAAAAGAAGAGAGAGACTTGGGAAAAGAGAGAAGACAGATGCATGAATGGAGTTTGGGAGATGGGTTTGAAGCAGCTCCTGATCCTGCAACACACATAGCTTTGAATTGAAGAAGATGGAGTTGGAGATGAAAGGGGAAGTTGGAACTTCGGCACAGAGAAGAGAAAGATCGAGACTTAGATTGATTTTAGGGTAAATGACATTTTTGTAATTCACAGTAATAATAAAAGTATTTTTGTTTTTTACAACTCTAGTCGCAACGCTGAATTTCTTCAGCGTTACGCAGATTTTAGCGGCTGAAAGCTACGTTTAGCTGCAGAAGGCTGCATCCGGTAAACGAACACCGCTTAGCCGCATGCAGTAGTCGCAAAAGCCTCCTGCGACAAACAAACGAACAAACCCATATGCTCCAAATTTTATAACCTTGTTCGTTGATCCTGCGAAACTTTTTAGAGTGGTAACATGTTTTCAGAAGCTAGAGTGGTAATAATTGAATCAAGGCTGGTTAATTTCTCCCACCCTTCTCCCAAATTGTAGCAGCTGAAACGAAGATGGAAGTCTATAGTGAAACACAATAAATAGCCAATCGTCTAAACACAAATTGACGATTTCTCCCACGCCTACGAAAACCTTTGGGGTAAAACTCAACACAAAATATAACTTAAGGGTCTGGCCTAAACCGTTTGGGTACTCATACCCACAAAAACATTTGTGCAAGCAAATACATGGAAAATAATCCAAAGCTCTTACGTACCCAAATGCAAAGGATATTGTAATAACTTTTGAAAACTAGAAACATCGAGAGCTGAAAGATCAAACACTTTGTGAAATCATCTCTTTAGAGTTTGAGAATGTATGCAGACAAAAAAAACGTCTGATATTTACAAAGGATTGTTATATTACCAGTCACTTAGGAACACTAGGCCAACGCGAATGTCAATCGAAATAGCTTACAGATGAAAGACTACAACAATTCTCGGTCACAGCAATGTGAGCTTTGACCATCTTCAAGCGGCGTTTCACAATTGCTCGCATCGATACATGCTTTCAAATCACTCGATCAGATACTCCCTCAAAGGAACTTAGAGCGCTGATAACCGATTCATATACTTCTATTCCTTTCATGAACACAGTATCTTTAAGGAACTATGAGGTCACAAGTAAGTGTTTACATCCACTACAAGAAAACATACCGATTTCCGACCAAATTTCCGACCAACTGAAAATGGTCAGGAATTCCAGACCACATACCGAAGAAATTCCGAAGAAAAGAGAGCCATCGGAAGTTGGTCGGTAATTCCCGACCATTTTCAGTTGGTCGGAAATTTAGTCGTAAATCCCGACCGATTTCCGACGATTTCGAGACTGATTGACAGTCGTCGGAAATTGGTCGGTATTTCAGACCGATTCCCGACTGTTTTCCGATGGGATATATACATTGATATTTCCGTTTCATTAGCCGTTTATAGCCGTTGGTGAATATTAATATGGTCGGAAATTGGTCGGAAATTGGGTTGAATTTCCGACCAATTTCCGACCATTATAGAATCCGACCAATTTCTGACGAAATATACGTTAATATACCCGTTGCACAAAATTTGTAACAATTTTCTTTTTATGCAACTTTGTATAAATTAGTTGCAAGGCATTTAAAATATATATATATATATATCTAATTCCGACCGGTTTCCAACCGGATACCTTGATCGGTCGGAATATGGTCAGAAATTTAACCTCATACTCACAATAAATGTGCTAAAATTATCAATAAACGTGCTAAAATTATCAAAGAACGTGTGGTTTATTAGTTGGTCTGAATGTGGTCGGAATTCCTGGTAAATTCCGACCAAATTTCGACCATTTGAGGTTTCGAAACCTCAAACGGCATAAATTTGATTTGGACTATGTTTAATATGGTTAGATATGATCTTTTGAAAGAATTCAATGTCCATATAGCTTAAATAAAACAATTTTGGGGCATATAATAAAAAACCTATAAGAAACCGAAAAGTATAAGTATAAGGTCAATGTTTCGTTATGAAAGGTTTAACTCAATCTACTTTCAATTTATAAAAACATCATATACTCTATTAAATATTTATTTTGCCATATATTTGTTAGACATATGATGTTTACATGTTTTTTAAACAGTATACAGTTTCTAAAATAAGAATTTTAAACTCTATATGGTCGGAAATTGGTCGGTAATTCTAAGAATTTCCGACCAATTTCCGACCAATGTGAATAAATGGTCAAAAATTGGTTGAAAATTACAAGGAAATTCTAAAATTTTATGTTGGATTTATAAACCCTAAACCCCATATGAAATACTAATTTTTATAAATTTCAAAGTTTAATGTTGGATTTATAAACACTTAGAATTAATAAATATTTAGTCGGAAATTGGTCGGAATTTCCAAGGAATTACCGACCAATTTCCGACCGATATGAGCATTTCAGAAAAAATGCTAAGTGTTTATAAATCCAACACCCAATCGAAAAAATGCAAAGTGTTTACAATTTTTTGTAAATTTCAAATAGGGGTTAGTGTTTAGAATTTCAAATGCTAAGTGTTTAGAATTTTAAACCCTAAACCTATATGGTCGGAATTTAGTTGGAAAAGCTTAGGAATTTCCGACCAATTGCCGACCAATATGAATAAATGGTCGGAAATTGGTCGAACATTTACAAATTCTAAAGTTTTCTTGGATTTATAAACCCAAACCCTATATGAAATACTAATTTTTATAAATTTCAAAGTTTTATGTTGGATTTATAAACATTTAGCATTTATACACCCATATATGGTCGGAAATTGGTATGAAATTCTAAAGAATTACCGACCAATTTCCGACCAACCCCAAAAAAACCCGGGAAACCTTACCGCAAAATGAAAAGTGAGGCGGTTTATTTTTTTTCATAAACCGACCGATTTCCGACCGTATGGGTTGGTCTGAAATAAATAGATCTAAAATACATATTTTTCTTCTTCTTCCTCACTTCTCGTCTCTTCGTCTCTTCTCTTCGTCTCTCTCTCCGGCGATTCTCCCTCCACCGTTTGCTCTCACCGCCGCCGTTCTCTTGTCACGGTAAGTCTTCTCTTCCTCTTCTCTTCCTCTTCTCCTCTTCTCTTCCTCTCTTCTCTTGTACTCATGGTAATTTTTTTTTTTTTTGTAAATTAGGTCTTCACGGAGCCGCTGGAGCCGCCATCCGCCGGAGAATTCTGTCCTCCTCCGCCGCCTCCTTCATCTATCACCATGTAAGGATGTTAGTTGTTAGGATTTGTTGGTTTTGTGAGATTTGTAGTTAGATTCGTTAGATTAGTTAGATTTGTGGTTAGATTTGTTGTTAGATTTGAGTTGAGATTTGAGTTTAGGTTAGATTTGTTTATGTTTTGTTAGATTTGTTTAATTTTAATTTTTGTTTTGAATAGTTATATAAAACTTGATTAATTTTATAATTTTCATAAGATTTTTTTTTTAGGTTCATTATTAAACCTATGAAAAAATCATTTTTTAGATTAAAAAAACCAAAAATATATTTTATAAATTTTATAAAAATCGTTTTTAGCATTTTTTGAAAAGAATAATTTTTTCTTTGTTATTTAAAACGTTTGAAAAGAATAATTTATTCGTTTTTTTGCATAAAAATCGTTTTATGAATTTTTATTATTTTTATAAAAACCGTTTCGAGAATTTTCATAACTTTTTCGGGTTTTTTGAAATATATCGTGTTTTGTAATTTTTTCCGGTTTTTGGTATTTTTTGCGTTTTTGTGAATAGTTTGTGGTTTTTGGTATTTGTTTTGTGAATATTTTCCGGTTTTAGGTATTTTTTCGCCTTTTTGTGAATATTTTTCGGTGTTGGTATTTTTCCCGTTTTATTTATAGTTTGCGTTTGCGTTTAATATCTAACTAAGTTTGCGTTTTTTTTGTAGGACGTACGAGGGTTTCGCGAACATGCATCTCGTTGGTTCGCCTCGAGAGATGCAACCACCTAGACATAGCGGTGGTTCGAGTCGAGGCACACAACCACCAAGTCCCAAGAGTCACAAGGCGACTCCTCCTCTTCGTTCGAGCTGCCGCGGGAAGAGGTCAATTGTCTCCTTATGAACGTAAGTTTTTTTTTCTTATACTTTTACATTATAAAATTATAATGTTCTAATTTATTTATATTTTCTACAGAAATTTCCCCTTGATAAAAAAGGGAGGCGTCGCGGCGGTTTGGGGTCGATCCCGTTTATGGACGACATGACTTCTTCGGGTTCTTTTTTCTCTGAAGATATCATCCAGCAAAATGAAGAGCTGAAATCCAAAGTAGACGCTTTGGAGGCGGCGAAAGCGGACACCGAGTTCAAGTTAGGTGCCACGCAAGAGGAGATTTCGGAGGCGAGGACGGATATCGCTAGCATGTCGGCTTGGATGAGAGCGAAGTTCCCGGATTTCCCAGGAACGGGATCGGGATCGGGATCCGCAAATGTTTAATATGTTTAATGTTTTAAAAACACTTTCTGTTATTTTATTTTCAAAACTATTTTATTTTAGAATATTTTAATGTTTAATATTAATTTTTATTTTCATTTTCGAATTAATTAAATTAAATTAATTAATCAAAATTCAAAAAAATTTAAAATAATTTCGAATTACAGTATTTCAAGTTGGTCGGAATTTAGGTTGGTCGGAATTTAGGTTGGTCGGAATTTGGTTGGGATTTAGGTTGGTCGGAATTTGTTCAGAATTTAGGGTGGTTGGAATTTGGTCGGGATTGAGGTTGGTCGGAATTTGGTCGGAATTTAGGGTGGTCGGAATTTGGTCGGAAACCGTCGGGTATGCGGATGGTCGGTGTTTGGTCGGAAAAAAAGTATGGTCGGTATTTGGTCAGAAATAAGTTAGTCGGACTGTTGTCGGTAACTCGTCGGGTATTACCCGACGCTTTATAACGTTGGTAATTGGTCGGGAAAATAATAGTCGGTAATCCGTCGGAAATTCCAGACCAATTTCTGATCAATATTGATTTCTGACGCAATAGTCCCGACGAGCCAAATCGGTCGGAAATTGGTCGGGAAAGCCGTTTTCTGACGGTTTTCCGACCGATATGGCCGTCGGAAATCGGTTGTTTTCTTGTAGTGATCAGTATTGTGATACAAAAAAATATATATAACTCAAAGATGTCAAGAGATGATAATATCATAATGTGAATACCTCGTTATGGTCATGCACTAAAATAGGAGTATTGATCATTGGTGAGAAACCCAGAAGCGGAATTCCCAAAGTGCGAATATATCGTGCATCTGTAGTTGAAAGTAAAATTTCGGGCTTTGCGAGTTTTCCTCCAGTTGCTTCAACAGCTTGCTTGAAGATAGACCACCACGGATTGGAATCATTTGTTGGAGTCATTATAGGTCGTCCTAAATGGTCCTTAAACTTTCCTAACTCGCTTATCTTGTAGCAGAAACAAAAAAAAAGTGATTAGCTTTGGACACTTAGTTTCTCTGTAAAAGAAATAACTATTGTAAAGCAGAACTAATCTCAAATGAGAACACATATTCATATACCGTGTAACAATCTCATGTCCTTGTCTTAAAGAAACTAAAACAGAGGTTGGGAAGAAAAAGAAAAAAATCAAATGTTCTTAATCATCTAAGTGTTAGGGGCAATATTCATATACCGTGTAGGTCATGTTCCCAATAGCTGGAGCCCATTCTTCAGCAATCCTTTTCTTCATAGCATCTGGATCCGCCATTGGAGGCAACCTTAGATCATATCCAGCTTCTGCCTCTGATGGCTGCATATTCATCACAAATCCCTGAAAAACAAACAAACACAAAACTTTTACAAAATGTCGTATACAGAAAAATCGAAGGGCTTGAATGGTATGCAGCTTTTTCACGTTTCGAAAACGGGATTCCACCAAGTATATACCATTCACAATAAAACGCACAATGATAAAAGATGAAAACTAATTAACGTGTGATTTACGTTTTCATTTTATATATCTACTAATATTAGACAAAACTTTATTCCATCTACTAAACTTATCAGCTTACATTGTTGGAAGGAGTTCCTGCTTTGAGATAAACTGGATTGAGAGAGATAACCTCTGAATTCGCGAATTTCTGAATACCGTCGAATCCTCCGATCTCTTCTTCGGGAACATAAGAGATGTGAACAGTACGGAGAGGAGAGAAGCCTCTCGATTTCAAATTCCTGATTGATTCCAGATACTGAACAGCGATACACTTGTCGTCCTGCGCGCCGCGAGCGTATATATGACCATCGGCGGTTCGGTGAGCCGCGAACGGCGGATGAATCCATTTCTCGGCTTCGGCGGGAACGGAATCGAGATGAGAGTTGAAGAGAATCGAAGGAAGTTTAGTGTTCGAGCCGAGCCATGTAACCAGAAGAACTGGCTTTCCTGAGACGAATTCGATGGTGCGAGTAGTGAGACCGATTGATCGAGCTTGATCAACGAGAAAAGTGACCGGTGCGGTGTAGTTAGGATTCGGATGATCAGTTTTGAATCTCAAGTATTGCTGGAACCGAGTGACAGGAGTATCTTCTTCTTCTCCGTGGGAATGGAGTAAGAAGATGACGGAGAAGAGGAAGAGAGTCCAGAGAAGAAGAGGAGACGCCATGGATTTTGTAGTTGCAGGTATGTGATCATCACCGGAAGAAGAAGAAGAGCATCTTTGAGTCAACAGATAAGGTCAAAATATTTTGCTATTTTATAATACAAATAGGAAAGGAGGGAAATATTATATTGACAATCAGATTTTTTAAAATTCAGACGAATCTTTAGCACCCACTCTGTTTTCTTTTCCATAAGGTCTCTACTGGATTGCGTTTGAAACAGCATTAACTCCTTCATTAGTGATGTTGAGTATGCGGTTTTGGTTCCGCTTACAGCTCAGGTAGTGAGCTTTTCGCGAGGTGACCAGTGGAGGAGTCAAGAAAAATATTTACTTGGATCATAATAATTTATTGATCTAAAAATAATTATATTAACTTCATTGAAAAGAATAAAAATACATCATTAATATATATCTTAAAGATATACTTTACGTTCACTCATATCTTGAAATTGTTTTATCACAATTTCATTTGTCATTGTCTCAAGCACCTGTTTTTCAATAAAACAAACTAGACAATCGCTTAAAAATTCATCACCAATAATATTGCGCGAGAAACACATTTCGACGGTTGCGGTCGCAACAGGAAGAATCAAACATAGCTTCAAAAGACAATAAACCAAAGGATGAGAAAGATGTTTCTTTGTCTCCACCAATACACGAGCAAGATCACCAATACTTTCTAGATTAGTAAACATTTCATCCTTTTGCACATTATCAAGGTAGATGTCAAGTTGATGATCAAGAGATCTCCGCTCCACAGAACTAAAATCATCTAGATAAAGCTCAGCCAATCTCACCAACTTTGACTTGTCAAACTGACGAAAAGAATCTATCGGACTTAAGGATGACATACAAACAAGTAGTTCTTAATTTACCTCGTCAAATCGATCATTAAACTCTTGAAGTTGCATATCTAAGACGGTGTAGAAACAATCCACCTTATAATGATGAAAGTTGGTTATGCCGGTCTTTTTTCTTGGCCTTCTTGAATCAGCAAACTCTTCCTCCATATTAGGCACTTCAGTTTAATTTTTTCACTAAAGAATAAACTTTAGCCACAAAATCATCCCATCCACCAGCTCTAAGCTTATGCAACTGTCGTTTAGTAGATTCCACCAATGAAATAGCATTCAAGATCTCTTGGTCTCTTTTTTGTAAAGCCTTTGATAAGTTATTAGTGAGTCTCAGAACAACAGCCATCATCTGTAGATAGAAAACAAAATCAAATGTGTAAAAATATTTGAGGAGGCCATATGCTTGTTGTCTTTTGGTGCTGTCTATGCCTTCATTCTGGATATGTTCAAGAACTTCAATAATACACGGAAACATCTCAACAAGACGCAATAACGTCTTATAATGTGAACCCTAACGAGTATTTCCAGGTCTTTTAAGTGAAAAATCTTGATTCAGCCCGGTTCCAGTCTTTATTTCACCATTCTTGATCCCGTCATCCACTCTTTTGCGATTACTTTCAGTGAGCATAACTTTTCTCTTACAAGAAGCTCCAACCACATTCAACAAAACATAAATCATGTCAAAAAATTCTCCTAGTTCAAAATGTTTTTTTGCAACTGCCACGACAACCAACTGAAGTTGATGAGCAAAGCAATGAACATAATAAGCATATATGCTTTCTTTCAAAATCAATGATCGCAATCCATTGAATTCCCCTTACATATTGCTAGCTCCATCATAACCTTGTCTTCTCACCCTTTTCAAACTCAATCCATTTTTGGCAAACATAGAAACAATAACATGCTTCAAAGTTAAAGAAGATGTCTCTTTCACATGACTAATGCCAACAAATCTTTCTTTTACCAACCCAAATTTATCAACGAAGCGAAAAACCACAGCCGTTTGCTCTTTATCCGAAACATCTACAGATTCATCTACCAACAAGCCAAATACATCATTATCAATTTCTTGGATAACTGATATGCTCAAATTAATACCGTAAAATTACTAAGCAATAGTTGCAGTAAAGTAGGGGTCGAACACAAGGACTCACAGAAATCACACAATAGATTCGAATTAAGCTAAACCAAAGGATGTAATTAAAAGCAATGCGTAAATTAAACAAGTTGTAATTCGATTGGGAGAAAGAAAGGTTCAGGGTATTTCTCAGGAAATCAATGAATGCAGATAAACTAACTAACAGGATTCAGATTTAGCGCGGTTCTTGAACTCAAATCATTAAGGTAAAACTAACCAACTCTCGTTGTGAAAACTATCTACGTCTAAATCCTAGAATTCCAAATCTCTTTGCGAATCCTAAAGTCTAAACCAACTTTTAGTTCAAGTTTGATTTGTTCACAAAATAACTAAACCAAATCTCTTTGCGAATAGTTATTTTGCTCACCCACCTAAGGTTTCCATCAGGTAATTAATCGCACTCTCGCGCCTAATCAATTATCCTAAGATCTAAATTCTAGGTGATCAATCCAGAATTAGCTTTGCAAACAACCTATGGTGAAGAACTAATTCAGATAGTGAATCCTAATAACTAATCAACCTAGCATTCAGAGAAAACCCTATTGAGAACCCTGAACCTAACAAGAGATCTACTCAGACATGGAGAATGAAAACAACATGATTGAATAGATCATCAAAGAAAGCAATAAGAAACAGGAGTTCAGAGTTGTCTCTCCAAAAAACCAAAGTATAATAATCTCTGTCTCAAGTTATGAAAGCGTCGCCACCAAAAGTGGCTGAAAAACCTAATTATAATGTTAAAACACGTTATGGGCTTTCTGGTAATTATTAAAGTCTTCTGGACCAAGTTGCAAACTTCAAACTTGTAAAAAGTCACGTTTCCTTCTTCCTGAAGTCGGTATCGGTCGATACTAGGTAGTATCGATCGATACTCATCCTCTGTACCGACTCTTCTGCTCGCCAGACTGAACTATCTTCACGAAAACTGGCATAACTTTCGATCGCACCGTTGGAATGTCCTCAAACCACTTCCAAATGAAGCTAATCCATTGATATGTATTGTGTCCAACTTTGAGCTCAATCCATATGTGGGAAGTTCTTTAACGAATGTCAAACTTCTGACGTCTCTGCATGACTCTGAATCTCCATATGCTCATTTTCACTCAAAACGGCTCATTTTCTCCAATTGTGCTCCAAACGTGCTAAAACCTGAAAAGACTCTAAAAGACTACGAAAACACTAGAAAGACTCTATTAAAAGGACTTATATCATGGCTTAAACGGGGTAAAAACCATGATATATCAACTCCCCCAGACTTAGCCCTTGCTTGCCCTCAAGTAAATAGAAGACTAAACTAGAGAAAAATGTTTGAAAACACAGAGACTCACATGTTCATGAAACATTGTAATGACCCTTTTCCTTAGTGCTCCACATATCACCTAACCAGTTTCAAATCTAACCACCATGTACTTCTCCGTAAACATTCGCAGATTCCCAGACTACACACATTATTTCACAGCATCGTTCAATCAAACCCATCATCGCCAGTTTCATCGCTGCGATTAATACCAAGAACCTTCTAGATTCTTTTCCATACAATATCATGACAAGGAACCATCTAATTTCACACTTTTGGTATTGTTTTCTCTCCCCCAGACTTATTTCTTATTATGTTTCTTGCATATACATATTAAGGTTTGAGACGCGAGTATTGATGGTGTTTGCCATTGAATCCCCGGTTCTTCCCTCAAAAGTAATCAAAGGTGTGGGCGAATAACGGTATCACAGGAAATTTTCCTAACCTCGCTTCCACCTTTGTTTGATCATTTCCTCTTAAGTAGAATAATGGGATCGTTGGAAATTTTTCTAACCCTCTATTCAGAAGAAAATCATTTCATCTTTTAATGCATCTAATTAATTAACTTGTAACAGGGAGAGAAATAGCATTACTTTAAACACATGGGTTCCTTTGTCAGATAAGAATGAGGAATCAAGCTCTATGAATACTAACCACATCAATGAAGTGCAAAAATTTGGCTCAGGCTTTAAAGAACTTTGCTGGAAACATGAGTGTCTTCTAGTTAACCGGTCAACCTTTGGATATTTCATTAGTCGATCCGTAACTGATTCTATAACAATGGTCACTTAGAAGTAGAGTCAGAACAATAGAGTCAAGAAAAAGATCACAGTCTCCAACAGAGTTTGACTCAATAAAACAACAAATTTTTGACTCAAAAACGACTGACTCTAAGAAGAACAAAAACAATGTCAGCAACTACCTCCCCCAGACTTGAACAACACTATCCCCAGTGTTATCTAGCCTAAGGTTGGTGAAAGAAAACTAAAGAACCAAGTGGAATTGTGAAAAACAAGAAGTTACCGTCCTGGAACATCGAGTATCGACCGACACACGGTATAGTATCGAGCGATATCAGGCTTAAGTCGACACGATTAACTTTTTTCACTCGCGTAGGGTGTCGACCGATACCAACAGGGTTTGCTCTTTTTTTTATCCTGACACATACTCAAAAAGAAGAAGAAAAAAAAAGACTCAAAAACAAACTCACCAGTGGGTTGCCTCCCACCAAGCGCTCGTTTTAAGTCAGTAGCTTGACTTTGGCTAAGTGATCAGTCAGAAGAAAATTGAGAGCTTACTCCCATGAAAGTTCCATAGATATATACTTGCAGACTCAGAGTTCTGCTCAACATGCTCTCCACAACCTCCTTTCCTTTCTCTTTCAGCTCCGAAGTAAGAATGACTCTAGCTTTAGAGAATGGTTTCGAAGTTCCTTTGCGCTTCACCTTGTATTCAATCGAATCCCCATCACACTTCTGAGGGATTAAAGTCATAGAGGGAGCACATTTTACTTCCTTTCTCTGCACCATCTCCTTTGCCTTAGCTGTTTTGACGGCTTTCTTGGTGATGACAGAAGGACTATCTAGAACGTCGATGGTATTAGGCTCGCAGGAGGCTCTTCTAAAATATCAACTACCAATGGCTCTCCTGTAACAATGGTGATGCAAGAGATATGTGTGGGAGTTCCTCTAGTAGGGATGGCTTTGTAGTACACCTCCTTGTCAATGTATGAGAATGAGATTTGCTTGCTGGGTGTGTCCATAATGGCACCAACCGTAGCCATGAACGGTCTTCCAAGAATCAACTGCGTACGAGATTGTGCACTAATCTCCACAACTTGAAAATCAGTAGGAACCAGGCAATCTCCTATGTTAACCAGCAAATCAGGGATTGTTCCATATGGAAGTGAGGTGGAACTGTTCGCGAATGTGATAGATGACTTGGGAGATCGAATATCAGCTCTCAATCTCTCTGCAATTGCCCTTGACATGACATTGACGCTAGCCCCTGAGTCAACGAGAAACTTTTTGAATTCAATTCCAGAGATATAGAGCATGGAACAGAGAATATTTCGGGGTCTTCCCTCTTAGTCAGTTGCCTCAGCGGTAGTGACTTGGTTCTGGCTTTGACGAAGAGTGCTTTAATCTCTTCCTCAGTTTCTCTGCAATCTCGGAAGTTACTCATCAGAGGGCGGTACTGTAGAGCTTCTTCAAAAGTCAGTGTGGGGGGAATTCTTCGTACCATCTTCTCAAAGCCAAGCAGCTGCTTTGGAGAAATGGGGTCTCTGAGGTATCTGGGTGGTCGAGGGTATGGTACCTTAGGCTTGTAGACCCTTTCCTCAGTCATATGCGGCTTCTTCGCAATTTCCGGATCGGTCTGCGAAGGGTGTCGATCGATACTAGACGAGTGTCGATCGATACTAGGCTTCTGCGTTGCTACTCCAGATGAGTGTTGATCGATACAAACTGGGTGTCGATCGATACTATTGGCGTCGAATACGAACACAGCCATCTCAGGCTCAAAATAATCGATCTCAGCGAATTTCTCCTTATTCAGACCATGTTCTATCACTGGAATGACCTCTTCAGCACCTCTTACAGTGATTACATTGACGTGTTCATTTTGTGGATGAACCATCTTTCCCTTGACACCTGCTGCAGTCTGAGCTACTTGCGTTTCCAACATCTTCTGATGAGTATTGAGGGCATCGATCCTTCCACTCAGATCCTTGTACAAAGCATCTATCTTTCCATTGAGATCCACTGTGATCTACTGTTGTCCTTGAACCAGCTGTTCAAGCAAAGCCTCAATCTTACTCTCGGGAGTCTTAGCAAGTATAGGTTGATAGTATGAACTCTCATAGTTCCTTGTGTAGCCATTGCTCTGGAAATGTTTCTGCCCAAACTGATTCGACCCAAAACCAGCTCAACCAATATAGTTAACATCCTCCACTTCATCTTCAGCAGCAAAGTGGACCGCTTTTCGGCTCTTTCCCATCAACAAATTGTGCATTGAATCCAACTTAGCATTCACCTCTGTGATTCGACTGCTAATCAAGTTACCAGCTTGCTTCTTGCGCTCCATGTATGCATTCTTGGTATTGTTGCTAGATGCAATGTTCTCAATATGCTGGTAAGCATCGTCAGGATATCTGGTAAAGAAGTTTCCATTGCTCGCAGAGTCTAATACCATCTGGTACCTCCAATCGATCCCTCTGAATAAAAAGCTTAGCAACTGAGCCTGAGTGAACCCCTGGTGCGGACAATCTCTCTGATATGACCTGAAACGAATCAAAACAGCCTTGAGTCCCTCTGTCGGACCCTGAGAAAATTGAGAAATCTTGTTCCTGAGCTCTTCGGATCTCGCATCATCATAGAAGTTATTAAGGAACGCAGTCATGGTCTCATCCCAAGTAGTCAGTGACCCAGCTGGTAACTGCTTCAACCAATAAGATACATCCCCACCAAGAGAGTATGGGAAAAGCTTACAAAAAGGTAGTCATATGAGACTCCATTGCACTTAATGCTAGAGACCAAATCCTCGAATTTCTCAATGTGATCCATCGGGTTTTCATGAGGAAGACCATGAATAGGTTGCTGACCCACAAGAGTGAAGTATGCAGGTTTCAGCTCAAAATCATTCATTTGAAAAGCAGGAGGGTGAATCGCTGATCGATTGGCATAGAACTGATCAGGCTTGTTGTACTCAACAATCATTCTGCCGCGATCATCCACAACATTCCCTGCATTCACAGCAACTGCAGGGACAATGATATTTCCAGCTTCATCAAGTCGTTGCCTTCTCTCATTGCACAATTGACTCTTTTGGTCTCACAAAACTCCAGCAGCATCATGAATCAAAATCATTGTATGGTTGTTCATCTCTGCTTGACTTTTTGCTTTTCTGTTTGTACGTTCCAAGTGTGCTAGCTGCTCGTTTGACAGGTCAACTAGCGGAGGGTTCTTGTTCCTTCTGGTTTCTCGAAGAGGCGTGCACCTGAAACACAAAGGTCAAGAACGTAAGTAACTCGGTAACATGATGAGTATCGACCGACACTGGTTGGTGTCGATCGATATCAATGAAAGAAAACAACGCGTATCGACCGACACTAGATAGTATCGATCGATACAGACGAGTTTAGTCAAAATTCTCAAACTAAAATCTAATGGCGAATTGAGTCCCCGGCAACGGCGCCAAATTTGATATGCTCAAATTAATACCCTAAAAGTACTAAGCATTAGTTGCAGTAAAGTAGGGGTCGAACACAAGGACTCACAGAAATCACACAATAGATTAAATAGATTCGAAATAAGCTAAACCAAAGAATGTAATTGAAAGCAATGCGTAAATTAAACAAGTTGTAATTCGATTGGGAGAAAGATAGGTTCAGGGTATTTCTTAGGAAATCAATGAATGCAGATAAACTAACTAACAGGATTCAGATTTAACACGGTTCTTGAACTCAAATCACTAAGGTAAAACTAACCAACTCTCGTTGCGAAAACTATCTAAGTCTAAATCCTAGAATTCCAAATCTCTTTGCGAATCCTAAAGTCTAAACCAGCTTTTAGTTCAAGTTTGATTTGTTCACAAAACAACTAAACCAAATCTCTTTGTGAATAGTTATTTTGCTTACCCACCTAAGGTTCCATCAGGTAATTAATCGCACTCTCGCGCCTAATCAATTATCCTAAGATCTAAATTCTAGGTGATCAATCCATAATTAGCTTTGCAAACAACCTATGGTGAATAACTAATTCAGATAGTGAATCCTAATAACTAATCAACCTAGCATTCAGAGAAAACTCTATTGAGAACCCTGAACCTAACAAGAGATCTACTCAGACATGGAGAATGAAAACAACATGATTGAATAGATCATCAAAGAAAGCAATAAGAAACAGGAGTTCAGAGTTGTCTCTCCAAAAAACCAAAGTAGAATAATCTTTGTCTCAAGTTATGAAAGCGTCGCCACCAAAAGTGGCCGAAAAACCTAATTATAATGCTAAAACACGTTCTGGGAGTTCTGTTAATTATTAAAGTCTTCTGGACCAAGTTGCAAACTTCAAACTTGTAAAAAGTCACGTTTCCTTCTTCCTGAAGTCGGTATCGGTCGATACTAGGTAGTATCGGTCGATACTAATCCTCTGTGCCGACTCTTCTGCTCGCCAGACTGTACTATCTTCACGAAAACTGGCATAACTTTCTATCGCACCGTTGGAATAGCCTTAAACCACTTCCAAATGAAAGCTCATCCATTGATCTGTTTTGTGTCCAAATTTGAGTTCAATCCATCGGTGAAAAGTTCTTCAACGAATGCTAAACTTCTGACGTGTCTGCATGACTCTGCATCTCCATATGCTCATTTTCACCCAAAACGGCTCATTTTCTCCAATTGTGCTCCAAACGTGCTAAAACCTGAAAAGACTCTAAAATACTACGAAAACACTAGAAAGACTCTATTAAAAAGACTTATATCATGACTTAAACGGGGTAAAAACCATGATATATCAATAACAGATTTAGTTACTTCTTCAGCAAAGCAATGCGCAATGTCTTTTTGGATCGGAGGAGATGCTATCTGATTATTTTTAGGAGCATTGTGCAACACAAATTTTCTTACAGCCTCATTCTGTCTAGCCATATATTTTAGAAGCTCTAAAACATTACCTTTGTTTGTTGACTCTTCTTTCTCATCATGAGCACAAAAAGATAAGCCTTGGTGTAACAAGTGTCTAGAAACATCAATCGAAGCACTCAAATGGATTCGATACTCATTTTGTACAATAGCGATTTGCTTATGTAAAGCATGTATGATAGACTGACCTTGTCTCATCAAATCATCACATTTATTTTTGACATTGCTGTGAAAACTAGTATGATCACCCATGTGTTTACTGAAGCAATCAGCCTTGTTCCAGTTCGAAAACCCCGTCGATACAAAAGCATCACTCCCACCTTGTTTTCCAACTTGAACTCTGAACAAGTAACAATATAAGCAAAACACTTTTTCTTCTTCCACGTTATACTCTAACCAATCATGATACTGATCAAACTAGTGTGGATTAAAGCGCCGCAATACATTTCCTATTAACTTTTGTTTAAAAGTATGACTACGAGGTTGACAAGGCCCTCTAGTCAAGTATTTGCGTCGTACCTCATCTCTTTGATTAGGATGATAATCTTGAATGTTTTTTCGCTTTCCTGGATCACATGGTAAATCGTCCAAATCGATATTAGATGGTGGAGATTTTCTTTTCAAAAACCGTTCCATTGCTTTTGACGCTGCGACCTACATATATACACCAAAACAAAAATATGTATCATAGTAAAAAAAATATAAAGTATTAATACAATAGTTACATCAAACTAATAATTTAATCCTAGTTTAATATTCAAAATTAAAAACTCGTTTGCTGTTATAAGATGTATTGATGGTATCTATAATTTTATATTGCTTAAAATAAACAATCAAGACACATCTTAAGAGATTTCCATCTAGTGAGAAAAAATTAAAAGAGAAGAGATTAAGAAAACATATGAATTACTTGAAACTTATGCTTTATCGATCAGTCCAATTACAGGAAAAAAAAAAAGAAATTACAACTTACAAAAAGGTTGAAGTTATGGATTTGGAGAAAGGGAGAAGAAGATGTTGTAACTTGTGAATTTGAGATGTCACAATTTTTTTTTTTTAACTAATAAAGATAATTAGGTTTATTTAATTAATGGGCTTTTCTATTTTGAAATTATTTATGATGGTTATTGGGCTAACATTCTTTAATATTTAATACTAGATAAGTACTCGCATATATGCGGGTTTGTAATTTAATATTTTATAACCCGTGAAAAAAAAATACGATAAAATAGAAAAAAAATTAGATCACCAATGAAAATATCTTATACATATATTTAGAAACAAAGTTTACGATGAAATAAATATATACATTGAAAGAAAAATTTGGTGAATAGATGAAGTAAATAGCTTTGGATACGATTATTGGACTTTTATTTTTTTTTGTGTAATTGATATATTACCAAATTGTGGTTTATATAGAGGTGATAAATTATAAAAAAAATTACGATTAATTTCCTTAATCTAAATGAAAAAACTAAGTAATATTTTTTCCTTTCTGTATTAATTTTTCCTTTTTAGATAAATTTAATTCTGTAACTTTTTAATTTTATTTTTATTAACTTTATCTTTTAAGCTTATCAATAATAATTTTTATGTTTTTTATTAATCGATTTTAAATATTTTTAACTTTGAATTGACATATCTCGCGATCAGATGAATTAGCAACTTTGAAACATTCAAATATTATTATATAGAGTTTGGTTGTGGTTGTATATTAATAATTTTCCTTTTTTAAATTTTCTTTTGTCATAATGGAAAGGATTATAAACTTTTAAGTTTGGTTGTATATTAATAATTTTTATTTTAAGTTTATAGTATATTTATAATTTTCCTTTTTTAAATTTGGTCGTGGTTGTAAATTATAAACTTGTAAGTTTCCTTTTGTCACTTTTTATTATTATAAGTTTTCTTTATTTATTCTTGTTTTTCCTTTTTTAAAGATTGTTTTTTTACTATAATCTTTTTTAATATTTAATTTAATTTATTTTTACTTTTTTAGATTGACTTTTTTTTAATTTAACCTTTTTGATATTTACTGTAATTTATTTTATTTTTTTAATAAAATTGACACATGTCAAGATCTAAATTAACAGTGAGAAATGTCACGTTCTCGTGAATGAGAATTATCCTAATAATTTTCATTTTTTAAGTTTGAACGTGGTTGTAGATTATAAAATTGTAAGTTTATTTTTGTCACTTTTCTTTAGTATAAGTTTTCCTTACTTATTTTTGTTTTTTTCTTTTTTTAAGATTGCATTTTTTTAGTTTAACATTTTTTAATATTTACTTTAAGTGATTTATTTATTTTAATTAAATTGACACATATTAAGATCTAAATTAACCGTGACAAATTTCATGATCTCGTGAGTAAGAATTATCCTACGTGTCACGCTCACATTGTGAGATCCAGCTTTATATAATAAGATATATATATATATATATATATATATATATGTATATATTAGTAATTTTATCTTTTAAAATTATGAATGTGAAATTGAAAAGCTATCAATTTGGTCTAGAGGTGGGGAATGAGAATTCCTTTTCTTTTTAGGATTGTATTCCATTTTAAGTTTGTGGTTTTTATAAGAATTATTAATTGTTCTTTCCTTTTTTAAAACTTTAGTTTTTTTAGGATTGTAATCTATTGTTTAATTTTTTTTATTCTAAACTAAAATATAGTTTTTTTAACTTTGGTTTTTATTTATAATTTTTGTTTAATTTTTCTTAATCTAAATATAACTACTTTTTCCATTTATTTTTTAGGATTAGGAATCGATTTTAAATCGTATATTAATAATTTTTCTTTTAAGTTTAGAGTATATTTATAATTTTTCTTTTTTAAGTTTGATCGTGGTTGTAGATTATAAATTTTTAAGTTTACTTTTGTCACTTTTTTATTATAAGTTTTCCTTACTTATACTTGTTTTTTATTTGTAAAATTAACTTTTTTAGTTTACATTTTTTAATATTTACTTTAATTTATTTTTACTAAGATTGCCTTTTTAGTTTAATATTTTTTAATATTTACTTTAAATAATTTTTATATTTTTAATTAAATTGACACATGTCAAGATCTAAATTAACAACCGTGACAAATGTCACAATCTCATGATTGAAAATTATCTTACGTGTCACACTCACGTCGATGGATCCAATTTTATATAATAAGATACTTATTGGACAATAGTTAATTTTAAATTCTACATGGGTCAATTGTTGTTTTATGTATGGGTCAATTATTTGTTTTTAATTAAAGTTCAATTATTTTTTCAAATTTATTATTTTATTTTTTTTTTGAATCGCTGAGGACCTGAGGTTCCGAGCCCGTAGGTCCGTACATCCCAGAGCGGGGTCCATTGGAACTGAATTGCATTCAATTTACGAAAGATTTCCTAGTCTCGGAGGGAAAAAGGAAGATTGCCTCTTGTTTAGCCGACTTAAAGGCCTTATAAATAGAGAAGCCCTCTCCTCATCAAAGGATATTCACAATTACAACTGAGACCTAAGAGATAGAGAGCTCAGACTTTACATCTTTTAGTTTCCTTAGTTACTCCGATCTAAACGATCTTGTAGCTTCGCCGAGTTCAATATAATAAAACGATATTCCGACTAAAGTTTATTGTTTTACTATTTGTGTGATTTCCGGATCATACAATTGGCGCCGTCTGTGGAAAATTTATAAAAACAAAACTTTTGGATCTCGATTGATAAGCTCGGCGATGGCGGGATCACCAACTAACTCGATGAACGGCGATTATGACAATCCCAAAACAACGAAATCAACAACCCTAACTCGGAGAACCAGAACACGAGTCTCCCACCACCTCCAGATCCAGCAAACACCGCTGACACCGCATCGGTTCAACCTGACCAACTTGCTTTCATGCATGCTATGGCCGCGCAACTTGCATAGCTGACCAACAAAAAGTGACGAGCGACTCGATGCGTTGGTCGCAGCTCAAACCGAATTCAGAGATCAGATCAGCGAACTCCGACAAAGCCAGACAGCTCCCCGACCTGATGACAAGACACCCAATCCACTCTACCGAGCTCTGTTCGCCGAACTACCACAAAACCAGAGCGTAACTGCCTGACCTCCGACCCAAGGGTCCACCAGGAATAGAGCAACACAACCACTCACCGAGCATCGACTTTGATATTTATCTTTTCTTAAACGTCGTTACTTTCTTATAGACCGTTTACTTATTTATCTTATCTGATATTTGATGTGTTTATAATTTTTGATATTGTTCATATTTATGTGCACAAAATTGTGTTTATACCGATGTGTTAGAAAAAAAAAAATAACCATACCCATTCAAAACGTTTATAACAAAAAAAAATTGCATATTTGATAAATACTCGATAATCCAATTAATATAAAAAATATATATCTCAAATATGGATAGATTAAAACCATTGTGGGTTTTGTTTATTTTTTTCAATTACTTAGATGGATAAAGGAAAACAAAATTAATGCATGTTTATGTGATCATACCAAAAACGTTAATTATTTCTGATGTTATGAAGAGTTGTAATGTTTCCTTATTTCTAGGAACCTACAGAAAGGAAATACAGACAGTCACAAATATAACCTAATCAATATTCATCTCTATATCAAAGATTCTGCTTATATATATACATGATCGACCAAAAGTCTTTTCAAAAAGACTATAAGAGATTCAAACACTTACACATCTCGAAACTGTTCGTTTAATAATGGCCGATTATTCGTTGGTTCATGAATTACACGCATGGAGAGAGAAGTGGACGATCGTGGTTAAAGTTTTGAAGAGATGGGATAGGATTGATTCTGAAGGTCTCCCAAGCTTAAACTCCGTCATGGTCGATGGTAAGTTTGATCATTATATCTTTGATTAAATGTTTGTTTTAGTTTTGTGTATTATATACTTACTCTCTTTTTTATACTTTACCATATATGTCTAGGGTTGTAGAATCAATGCTTAGGTTAATAACCGGATGGTGCCTTATTTCAAACGGGTTTGTCCGGAAGGACAATGGGTTATGATATCTAAATTCTATTTGAATCCATCAAACTGAAATAGTAACGAAAGGATCACTAGGCACAGTTACGAAATCATTATGATGTCGGACACAATAATTTCACCGGCCAGCCCACTGACATATGATCCATTCATCGACTTCGTTCCATTCTGTTTGGTTTATCAAAATCCCTATGATGACTGTTATCCCGTTGGTGAGTTTTCTTTGCCAAGTATATTTTTTGTTTGTTATTCTCCGTTTCCATGGTTATATAGTTTGATTTTCTCAGTATGTTTTAAAGTATTTTATGGTTTTGTTTGATAATTTTGGTATTGTGTATTTGTAAACACATATTTAATTGGTGTATTGGACAACATTGGGGAACTCATAACTGTTATTACCCAAATGGAATATTTGTTATAACACTCCATTTTCGTATTAGAGACATTGAGTAAGTCTATTTTTATGGTTACATAATTATGTTTATTGGTGTCAAATATAACAATTTTATTTGTTAAACTGAAGAGATTTTACTCTCGAATGCATCGCACATGGTGAGTTTGTAATTGAGATAAAATAAAATAATTATAGTAATTATGATCCAAAAATATATAAATAACTTATTTATATATTTTGTAATTACATACTTACTCAATGTTTGTAATAAGTTATTTATATATAAATAACTTATTAAATACAAAATATAGAGATATCTACAATTACAAAATATTTTGACCTTATCTGTTGACTCAAAGATGCTCTTCTTCTTCCCCACTCTTAGATCGGTGATGATCACATACCTGCAACTACAAAATCCATGGCGTCTCCTCTTCTTCTCTGGACTCTCTTCCTCTTCTCCGTCATCTTCTTACTCCATTCCCACGGAGAAGAAGAAGATACGCCGATCACTCGGTTCCAGCAATACCTGAGATTCAAAACTGATCATCCAAACCCTAACTACACCGCACCGGTCACTTTTCTCGTTGATCAAGCTCGATCAATCGGTCTCACTACTCGCACCATCGAATTCGTCTCAGGAAAGCCAGTTCTTCTAGTCACATGGCTCGGCTCGAACCCTAAACTTCCTTCGATTCTCTTCAACTCTCATCTCGATTCCGTTCCCGCCGAAGCCGAGAAATGGATTCATCCGCCGTTCGCGGCTCACCGAACCGCCGATGGTCATATATACGCTCGCGGCGCGCAGGACGACAAGTGTATCGCTGTTCAGTATCTGGAATCAATCAGGAATTTGAAATCGAGAGGCTTCTCTCCTCTCCGTACTGTTCACATCTCTTATGTTCCCGAAGAAGAGATCGGAGGATTCGACGGTATGGAGAAATTCGCGGCGTCGACGGAGTTCACGAAGCTGAATGTTGGATTCGCCATGGACGAAGGGCAGGCGAGTCCTGGAGATGAATTTAGGGTTTTCTACGCTGATCGGACTCCATGGGAACTCGTTATACGAGCTGAAGGCATCCCGGGGCATGGTGCTAAGCTGTATGACAATGGAGCAATGGAGAATCTGATGAAGAGTGTTGAATTGATCTCCAAGTTCAGGGAGACGCAATTCGATTTCGTCAAAGCCGGGAAAGCTGCGAATTCAGAGGTTATCTCTGTCAATCCAGTTTATCTCAAAGCAGGAACTCCTTCCAACAATGTAAGCTGATAAGTTTTTTACTTGACTGGTATGTCTGTTGAATAGCTGAATAGTAAATAGGTATATACTTGGTGGAATCCCGTTTTCGAAACGTGAAAAAGCTACATACCATTCAAGCCCTTCGATTTTGCTGTATACGACATTTTGTAAAAGTTTTGTGTTTGTTTGTTTTTCAGGGATTTGTGATGAATATGCAGCCTTCAGAGGCAGAAGCTGGGTATGACCTAAGGTTGCCTCCAATGGCGGATCCAGATGCTATGAAGAAAAGGATTGCTGAGGAATGGGCTCCTGCTATCAGGAACATGACCTACACGGTGAATGCATACTGCCCCTAGCCTTTACTAAGTAGATGCTGTTTCTGTGTTGGTTATAATGTTCATTGGCTCTTTGGTATTCTACTTCCATCACTCTTTTGGGTGTTCATCAATTATGATTTATGTGTATAGCAACAAAAGCAGTAAGGAGGAACAAAAGTGTCAAGCATTTTGTGGCCATGCAATCTCAACTGTTAATAGTAGCTAAGTTCCACATTCAGTAAGCTGATATTGAGCCTAGGTCTGTGAACCGTGGCCCTAAATGAATTGGATAAATGACAAAGCATGGCCCGATAGACCGAAAGAGCTCTTGATATAATACGATTGCCATTTTAAGCTATCGAGTATTCGTTGACTGGATACTTAGATCAGAGATCGCATCAAAGTTGATAGCTTTTTGCTTTGGTCATTAGTAAAACATACGTTTGAGATGCCTCTCAGCTTACTTTGAGTAACTCTGACTAGTTGGTTACGATTATTTGAGTTCTTTCTTCTATACCTTGAATAATTATATGTCTGTAGTTGATTTAGAACATTTGATTTCTTTCTTTTCCAATCTCTATTTTAGTTTCTTTAAGACAAAGATATGAGATGTCCTAAGCGACGCTTAAGTAAAACCAATCAGTAGTTACAAAGTTTGGCAATATATGTGCTCTCTCGTTTGATGATGTTACATATGTTTTTGGCTTTTATTTAGGGAGATTGACTCTGCTGTATAGTGTCTACCCTTTTGCAATTTGATCATATTGTTACAGAGGAAACTAAGTGAACAAAAGCTAATTTACCTTTTCTTGCACCAGATAAAAGAGAAAGGAAAGTTAAGGGACCATTTAGGACGACCTATAATGACTCCAACAAATGATTCCAATCCGTGGTGGTCTATCTTCAAGCAAGTTGTTGAAGCAACTGGAGGAAAACTCGCAAAGCCCGAAATTTTGGCTTCAACTACAGATGCACGATATATTCGCACTTTGGGAATACCACTTCTGGGTTTCTCACCAATGATCAATACTCCTATTTTATTGCATGACCATAACGAGGTATTGGAACGATGATATCATCTCTTTGACATCTTTGAATTATATATTTTGAATCACAAAACTGATATAAACACTTACTTGTGGCGTCAGTTCCTTAAAGATACCGTGTTCATGAAAGGAATAGAAGTATATGAATCGGTTATCAGGGCTCTAAGTTCCTTTGAGGGAGTCTCTGATCAAGTTATTTGAAAGCATGTACCGATGCGAACAATCGTGGCACGCCGCTTGAAAGGCTCACATTGCTGTTACCAAAAAGTGTAGTGGCTGTTTCCTGTAAAAACTATTTTTGTTGACATTCTGCCCTTGGCCCTTGGCCCTTGTGACCCTAAGAACATCTGCAGCTGTAGACATTCCTTGGATGTCTCAAAAAAAAAAATTATTCACGTTAGCGCAACACAGTCTTTCGCTCTCTCCTTTTCTTTTTTACTTTTTCATTTTTTTTATTTTTTATAATAGGAAGTATTTCGTTGAGACACTCCTGCTACACATGCTCTAAATGGCTGGTAATAATAATTATTTGTATATATAGAGACATTTGATTTGTCTGCAAGCTGCAAAATTCTCAAACTCTCAAGAGAAATTATCACAAAGTGAATTTCGAACATTTTTTTCTATGGATTTGGTTGACCTAAATGATTATTCGTGATTAGATTGATCTCTATATTCAAATTTATCTTAAAAGCATA
Organism: Eutrema japonicum; assembly: GCA_030161315.1. Lineage (NCBI taxonomy): Eukaryota > Viridiplantae > Streptophyta > Magnoliopsida > Brassicales > Brassicaceae > Eutrema > Eutrema japonicum. The sequence goes on from BSQW01000001.1 coordinate 36,539,428, forward strand.
TGAAACTAATAATTATGGACCGACCACAACAATTTTTCTACCACTCAATTTGTGTTACACGATTAACCATTTTTTTGTATTTCGTTTTATACCTCTCCATATATAGGCAATAAACTAAACTTTGATTCAATTATCGACATTAAGTTTTGCAGTTCCTAGGCTGTCGTAGGAGCCTCTCAGTTCTCTATGCTGAGATGGACGAACTACTTTGGGCTATATCATGTCTAAAAGAAAAAGTGGATACATTCAATTCGTATGAAGATAGATTGTTTAGATTTGGTGGGTATTATCGAAAACGTGGTGGATTGGCCAGTCTTTATGTCAGAATTAGATTTTTTTTACCTTCTCAAATATGCATTTGAGGATTTTAGTTTAGTTTTCATTCTTTACTCCTCGAATGTCTGTATCGATTCTCTTGCAAAAGAGGTTCGAACACGACATATTTTATTTTTCCATGTCAGTTACACAAAGCCAATAGGGATGGTTCCACATAATCACCTTTTTACCTGCCAAACTTGATTTAAACAAATGTGTCGTTAACAAACAAACAAAAAAAGTTTTGTGGTTCCTATAGCTTCCAAAAAAAAATTGTTACCACTCCAAAAATTTTACAGCCCCAACGAAAGTTATACAATTTGGAGCATTCAAGTCTCATATTAAATCACTCAACAACCACACACTCAATTCTTGAAAACTCTATTGTCATAATCTTCTTTTTTCCCCTTCTAGGAAATTTCTCAATCGTTTGGATATCAAAATCAGAGGATTTGATTCAGTCCCGTCACAATCCACATGTGCAGTTGCCTCTACACCATCCAACACACTTCTTCAATCCTTTTAAGAAACCTCTCCGTACGTTCCTCTAAATCTCCACCACTCGATTTTTCTTCCACATTTATATATTTTCTAACACAAAAACAAGAGTCTCTTAGTAAATAAACACGACCCTACTTTCTCTCTGGCATATCCTTTAAATGTTGATTCTTTTTTTTTCCACCCACCAAACTTTTTTTTTCTAACACAATATTATTATTATTATTATTAAAACAAATTGATTGATTGATGAGAGAGGTACGGAAGGTCATATATTGAGTACGGTGCCAGTTAAGATTGTCCAAATACGAATAGGATATTTTTTTGGGGGAAAGTACATGCATTATAAGTGAAAGAAGCATGAATCTTCATTTATGATTCCATTTGTCTATTTCCTCAGGTGGGGATCACTCACTTCTTCTTCGTTAGGTACCTAGTTTCTTTAACTATGGCCATGCTTAATTGCTTCTTTTATCTTCTGTCCGATTTCGCTCTTAGAACATAACAGAACACAAATCATCGTCTTCTTGTTCTTGCACTTAAAAATTTAGACCGTCCACACTTGCAAGTGTCAATTGACTTAACATTAAGCTTCTAGACACCAAGGTGATTAGTATTATACCATTTTTCTACATTTTAACGTTTTGAAAACGTAATTCTATACATTCATCGAGTTTTTACATTTTTGAAACGTGATTGTGCTATATAATATGGACGTGTTAACTAAAAGAAACAAAACGTTAAATAATCTACTAAAACCAACAACAACTCATGGCGGTATAATGGTTAAAAGATTCACTATGTTAGTTGAAGGACTAGGTGTTAGGCTTTGGTGATGAAAATCATGAGTATTAACTAGGTCTGCGACTTGGGTTAGTCAATTAGGAATGTGTTTTTCCTATTGGGCTTTGGTTTAGGTTTAAACCGTCTTAACTTTGTAATTGCCCTAGTCTATATAAAGACATGCATGTGTGAGGGTTTCCTGAATCCTGGAAATTCTAGAGAGAAACTAGAGAGATCTTTCTTGTTTTTAGAGAGATTGTGAGGAACCCTAATTCTTTGTAATCCGTGGTGATAGTGGATTACTGGAAAGCTCCAGGCCGAGACGTAGGATCACACACCGTGATCCGAACTTGTTAATTCTCTGTGTCTTTTACTTATTGCTTAATTCTGTGATTATCAAGAGATGATCAAATCTCAACAAAGTGGTATCAGAGCCTAGGTTTTAGGTTTGGGAGCAATTGGACAGAGAAGTTCTGCAGGGATCTAGGTTTTTAGATCTGGATTGATAGCTGGAATCAAGGCATCAATCAGTTTAAGGTTTCGATCTGACAGCCTGGGAGAAAAAGCTGTATGCGGGGCGAAGAAGAAGATCGCCCAGATCGCTCAGGTATCGACCGACACCCCTTCATGGTATCGATCGATATGTCTGTTACGGGTTCGTAGAAAGACGAAGGAAAGTTTGGTATCGATCGACACTCCATCTTGTATCGATCGATACGGTAGCAGAAACGTGTTATAAGAAGTTCGTTTGATCGAAGATGTCTTCAGAGAAGAAGCCAAAAGTGAAGATAGCCATCTTCGACGGACAAGATGATTTCTCTATGTGGAAAAGAAAGATGTTAGCTCACATGAATCTTCAGGGGTTGAAGGGCGAGCTAATAACACCGACCACTGAGCCAGATAAGCTGGTTATCAAGAAGGATGAATCAGCGGAGGATTTTAAACAGAGACTTAAAGCAGAACAAGTCAAGAAAGGGGAGCGAGCAGAGAATGCTATGGATATTTTGACACTCCATCTAGGAGATCATGTCCTCAGGAAAACAGAGGAGTGCACAACAGCACGTGATCTTTGGGCAGCACTAAAGAGGTTATACAACACCAAGACTCTACCGAGTCGGATTCATCTTTTGTATAAGTTCTATACATTTAAGATGGATTTGTCTAAGTCAATCGATCAAAACGTCGATGAATACTTAAAGATTGTTTCAGAGTTGGCTAGTGTAAAGGTTACAGTTGCAGATGAAGTGCATGCAATTCTACTACTCAGTTCCTTGCCACCACAATATGACTCCATGAAGGATACATTGAAGTATGGTAGAGAGTTCATCTCTATTGAATATGTGGTGAATGCGGCGAAATCGAAGGAAACTGAGCTTAAAGCTAAGGGAATATCGACTTCACAAAGCACTGGTGAAGCGTATGTGGCTCGTGGGAGACAACAAAATAGGGATCAACGAAATTCGGGGAATCGAGGCAGAAGCAGGTCAAAATCGGGAACAAAAGTCACCTGCTGGTTCTGCAAGAAGGAAGGACATGTGAAGGCTGATTGCTATGCTTGGAAGAAGCAGAAAGGCGGCGATGATGAAGATGCCATGGCAGCGGTTGTCATCGAAAAATCAGCAGGAGTTGATGCGTTATCAGTCTCGGAAAATTGGTATCTAGAGAGGTGGGTGATTGATTCGAGTTGTTCATATCACATGACCTCAAGGAGAGATTGGTTTGATACATTTGAGGAGCTCAACTCTGGACAAGTGCTACTGGGGGACGACTATTCTGTGGAGGTTAAAGGAATATGTTCCATCAATATAAAAGCATGTGGTGACATGGTAAAGACATTGACAAATGTCAGGTATATTCCTAAGCTGAAGAGAAATTTAATATCTACAAGTACATTGGATAAGCTTGGGGTTGATCATGCTGGAGGCAAAGGAAAAACAAGGTTCTATAAGAATGGGAAGATGGGTCTTCAATGCACTCTATGTGGTTCTTTGTATTTGCTTGATGGAGAGATTATGGTAGGACAATCAAACATATGTGTTACCAGGAAACCAGCCAAAGACGAGACGGCTTTATGGCATAGAAGGTTGGGACACATGAGCATGAAGAATCTGATGATCTTGGTAAAAAGGGGCATCATTGACAAGAGAAGGATTGGGGAGATGGATTTATGTGAGAGTTGTGTAATGGGGAAGACCAAGAGACTGAGCTTCAACATTGGGAAACACAATTCAGGAGAAGCGCTGAAATATGTTCACTCAGATCTTTGGGGATCTCCATCGGTCACTCCAAGTATCTTTGGTAAGCAGTATTTCCTGTCTATCATTGATGATTACACTAGAAAGGTGTGGGTGTTCTTCTTGTCTGTTAAGAGTGAAGCTTTCACAAAGTTCTGTGAATGGAAGAAACTGGTTGAGAATCAGATAAACAAGAAAGTGAAATGTCTGAGAACAGATAATGGGTTGGAGTTTGTGAACAAAGACTTCAACAGGTTTTGCAAGCAGCATGGGATTGAGAGGAACATGACTTGTGCATATACTCCACAGCAAAATGGAGTTGCGGAACGCATGAACCGAACAATAATGGAGAAGGTGCGTTGCATACTGGATGAAAGTGGCTTAGGTGAAGAATTCTGGGCTGAGGCGGTTATCACAGCTGTGTACCAAATTAATAGAAGCCCATCATTGACCTTAAATGGCAGTATTCCTAAGGAACTTTGGCTGGGAAGAAAGCCGGGTTATGGACACATGGGAAGATTTTGGTCATTGGTCTATGTTCATGTAGATCAAGGGATACCAAGAGCTATGAAGGGAATTTTCATAAGCTATCCGGAGGGAGTCAAAGGGTACAAGGTATGGCTCCTGGATGAATCAAGATGTGTGATTAGCAGGAATGTGGTCTTTGTGGAAGATACATTATTCAAAGACTTGAGGAATAAAGTTTATGTGGAAGAAACTGCTCAGAGGAGCCCGACTTCTGAGAGTGTATCGATCGATACCATCCCAAGTATCGATCGATACCATCCCAAGTATCGATCGACACGGACACGAAAAAGAAAAGTCTCGTGAGCCTTCTGAGGTGGTGTCGATCGATGCCATCCCGAGTATCGATCGACACCGAGGAGGAGCATATGCGATAACTTCTGTTACTGAAGACAATGGGCAAGTTGGATCTTCAGGTGGAGCTGTTGGAGATCAGAAAACTGATGATGTACCTCTAGAAGATTGGGAGTTAGCTCGAAACAGGTCTAAACGAGCAACAAGGCGACCTGAACATCTTGGTGATTATGATTTAGCGAGTTTCTCCTTAATCAATGCTGTCGAGATGAGTTCTGAAGAACCTAGGGACTATCAGGAAGCTGTTGAAAGCAAGGATAAAGTTTCTGGAATGGAGGTATGGTTGAAGAGATGCGTTCTCTGGATAAGAACAAGACTTGGAGGTTGGTTAAAAGACCAAAAGATTTGTTGAGCAGTAGATTTGAGATGAAAGATCTAGGAGCTGCAAGAAGGATTCTTGGGATGGATATTGAGAGGGATCGTGAAGGTGGAGTTCTCACCTTGTCTCAATCTGGTTACAACAAGAAGATTCTGCAGGTATTCAATATGGATGAAGCTAGATCAGTTTCTACACCTATCGGTTCGCACTTCAAGTTGTCTGCTGTGAAAAACGATGAAGCAGAGACAATTTTGGATGATATTCCATACTCAAATGATATTGGGAGTATCATGTATGCGATGTTAGGAACTAGGTGTGATCTCACGTATGCGGTTGGCTTGGTTAGTAGGTTCATGAGTAAGCCAAGCATGATACATTGGACTGCTGTGAAGTGGGTGCTAAGGTATTTGAAAGGTGCCCAGGATCGAAATATTGTGTTCAGGAAGACAAAGGATTTTAAGGTTGAAGGTTTCTGTGATTCTGACTTTGCATCGGATCTGGACAGAAGTAGATCGATTTCAGGTTATGTCTTCACTGCTGGTGGGACTGCTATAAGCTGGAAATCGAGTCTTCAACATGTCGTCGCGCTGTTTACAATTGAGGCAGAGTATATGGCGTTGGTGGAAGGTGTGAAAGAAGCTATTTGGTTATGGGGTTTGACTGAGGAGTTCGGATTCAAACAAGACACGGTAGAGATCTGGTGTGATTCTCAGAGTGCCTTGAGTTTAGCCAAGAACAACGTTCATCATGAGAGGACGAAGCATATCAACATGAGGATGCATTTCATCAGGGATATTGTTGCTTCCGGTGAAGTGAAGCTGTCGAAGATCCCTACTGAGAGGAATCCAGCTGATATGTTGACAAAGGTACTTCCTGTGGATAAGTTTGAGAAGGCTTTGAGTTTTCTCAACTTAGAAGAGAACTAAGGTGCTGGACTCTCTGGAGCGGCACATGAATGCAAAGATAAAGAAGTTATACTCGGAAATGATTGTCATCAAGGTGGAGTTTGTTGGGCTTTGGTGATGAAAATCATGAGTATTAAGTATTAACTAGGCCCGCGACTTGGGTTAGTCAATCAGGAATGTGTTTTTCCTATTGGGCTTTGGTTTAGGTTTAAACCATCTTAACTTTGTAATTGCCCTAGTTTATATAAAGACAGGCATGTGTGAGGGTTTCCTGAATCCGGGAAATTCTAGAGAGAAACTAGAGAGATCTTTTTTGTTCTTAGAGAGATTGTGAGGAACCCTAATTCTTTGTAATCCGTGGTGATAGTGGATTACTGGAAAGCTCCAGGCCGAAACGTAGGATCACACACCGTGATCTGAACTCGTTAATTTTCTGTGTTTTTTATTTATTGCTCAATTCCGTTATTATCAAGAGATGATCAAATCTAAACACTAGGGTTTGAGTATTTCCATTGCGATTTCAACTTTCGTTGGTAATTGTGGATGTTTTAATTGGCTACAAAACTCAGCTTTCCATAGGTTTTGAAGATTAGTATGGATTTCGGCTTAAAATTCTCCTAACTAATTAAAAAAAAATAGCGGTTTATGCTCTATTCAACTCAAGTGATTCAGCTATATATTGAATCATTCGAATATTTCATTATTCTACTATTCATCTAACATATTACTCAAACTTTTTTTTGATGACTAGGAGGTACATCCTCCAAAGCGAGGTCCAAACCATATAGTTTAACTTTCCTTTAGAAAACAGACCCCTCTCCACACGAATCGAAACCATGACCTTTAAGGTCCTGCGTTTTTGATAACCTAGAATCTTAACCACTGGGCAAACTCGTTGTTGGTTATTACTCAAACTTTAAAACAATCAACTAAATTCTAAATATGTAGGTCTGCGCGGGATAAAGTTTGTTGTAATATATAAAATGTGAAAAGATGAATAAGAACTAATTTAAGTGTTATTGATTTGAATATGTTTAATTTGTAATTTTAAAGTTTATTATATATTTAATAAATGTTTGGCAACAAATTCAATTTATTTAAAAAAAACAAAAGATGTTTGGAAACATATTCATTTATTTTTTAAAAATAAAAAGTGTTTGGAAATAGATACCAAAAATACTCATGTTTTAATAGTATAGATAATTGATCCTAATTTATTGAATGTGTTGGCACTGTCGTCAAAACATTTAGGCGTATATTATTGTTTCAAACGCAATTTATGCATGCGTTTACTAATGAAGGTTAAAGAAAAACAAATATTAACAATAAAATCAAGCGGACCTTTTCAATAATTTAGCACGTCAGCAAGGGCAAAAATTTGGCGAGTAGGGTTTTGCTAAGATTCAAACCGCATGCAAGGTCTCCGGCAGCGCCGCCGGCATCGGTATGGCGGCTGAGAGGGAGGAGGTACCTCCGAGCATCGGGAATATGATGCAGGAGGGTACAAATCAGTCATATTGGGTTAACGTGGTCAAAAACAAACCATCTCTATCGAAGTATGAGTTTGCAACATCAGAGAAGGAAGGTTCAACGCTTGCGGTAGTCCCGGCGGATGTGATCGGGGATGCTCCGCTTTGGGAAGATCTATTAGTAGGCAGGTTCTTATCGACAGCTCCTCACGTGGCTAAGGTCCACGTTATTGTTAATAAAATCTGGCCACTGGGGGACAAGTCAGTGAAAATCGATGTATTCCAAATCAATTCAACAACAATGAAGTTCAGAATCCGCGATCCAGCAGTTCGAGCCAGAGCTCTTCGCAGAGGCATGTGGAATATTGCTGATATCCCCATGGTAATATCGAAGTGGTCTCCAATTACTGAGGAAATGCAACCAGAAATCAAAACCATCCCCATGTGGGTGATGGTGAAGAAAGTCCCGCACTCATTGTTCTCATGGAAAGGGTTGGGTTACCTGACTAGTGCAGTGGGTGATCCGAAGAGACTCCACCCTGAAACAGAGTTGTGCACGAACTTTGAAGTGGCTAAAGTGTTTGTTGAAGCAGATATGTCAAAAAATCTACTGAGGTCATTTCGGTTTCAGCTGGGCGAAGAGGAGAAAAAGGTAGAATTTGTCTATCCATGGTTACCACCAAAATGCTCTATTTGCGAAAAATGGGGACATCTTGCTGGTGTATGCCTGGCCAAGGGGGAGGGGAAACAGATTCTGCAGCGCCCTGCAGCTGCGTCAAGCACAAAAAGTTCGAACAACAGGGAAGGCACCGATCCAAAAATTAATGAAGAATTGCAGGGTAATGACGGTACCTTGCAGCTTGCGTTGGTTGAAAAAATCAACATCGCGACTGAAGGTGACAAAGTAAAGCATGAAAAGAACGATGAAGCTATGGCCGAAAATAATCTAGTGGAGGAAGGGAGCTGGAGTTCAGTATCTCCAACTAAGATAGGAAAACATTCGGGCTCTGACAAGCCTGAGGTCTCAGTCTCCCCATCGCGGTTCTCATTACTCGATGAGGCAGAGGATGCAAATGAGGAGGTGGAAGAAGGAGAGATCAAAAGCAACGGTACTACATTGCAAGTTCGAGATGACATGCTAGAGAAGCAAGAGGAAAAAAGGACTCGTCCTCCAATTCCTCGGGCTACTAAAGTGGGTCAGAAAATTCAGGTCGACTCAAGTGCTTTAACGATGAAGGACAAGCTTCCGTCTACTTCTAGCAGAAGAGTCACCAAGAAAAAAAATTAATCTATGTCAGGGTTCTCATGGAATGTGCGAGGATTCAACAAAGTTACAAAACATTCCATAGTTCGAAGTTGGATAAATAACAGTTCTTTGCAATTTGGATGTATACTTGAGACGAGGGTTAAGGAGACTAAAGCACATCGTATTGCTGCTTCGGTCTTTCAAGGCTGGTCGTTTCTGTCTAACTATGAACACCACAGGTTAGGTCGCATTTGGGTGGTCTGGAAGGACAATGTGAGGTTAACACCGGTGTTCAAAAGCGATCAAATTATTACTTGTTCAGTGTTACTAGAGGATAAAGAGGAGGAGTTCTTTTGCTCATTCATTTATGCCTCTAATTTTTTTGAAGAAAGGAAGCTACTGTGGGAGGATTTACGGAATCATCAGGATTCACCACTATTCAGAAACAAACCGTGGGTAATATGTGGAGATTTCAATGAAATTCTGGATGGGGAAGAACACTCGGGCTACTCTAACTCCCCCTCTATCCCCCCTGGGATGCGAAACTTCCAAGATCTAGTTCGTTACTGTTCCTTTACAGATCTTGGATCTCATGGGCCATTATTAACCTGGTGCAATAAGCGAGAGGAAGGGTTGGTATGCAAGAAGCTGGACAGAGTAATGGTTAATGGAGCATGGATCAATAAGTACACTACGTCATACTGTGTGTTCGAAGCTGGCGGCTGTTCGGACCATCTGAGAAGTAGGATCATGACGGAAACAAAGAGTACCAGAGGCCGCCGCCCGTTTAAGGTTGTGAACGTATTAACCACGCTGCCCCAGTTCGTGGACGTGGTGAGTGAATATTGGAACTCCACTGCTCCGTTATTCATATCCACATCTGCCATGTACAGATTTTCAAAGAAGCTAAAAGCATTGTAACCGATTTTGAGAGCGTTGGGAAAGGAAAAACTGGGTGATCTCCCAAAACGTACAAAGGAAGCACACACGGTGCTATGCACAAGGCAAGCTGAAACACTTCTGGACCCATCTCCGGCCAAAATGAATGCAGAAACAGAGGCGTATGGCAAATGGAACAGGTTGGCGGAGTTAGAGGAAGAGTTCTTAAAACAGACATCGAAGATCCATTGGCTGAATGTGGGGGATCAAAACAATGCTTTTTTCCACAAAATATGTCAAGTGCGGAAAATGAGAAACACAATCAGAGAGGTGGTTGCTACGAATGGGGTGGTGCTCACAAATGGAGACGAAATCAAAGTTGAGGCGGAAAGGTTCTTTAGAGATTTCTTGACTCATAAACCAAATGATTTTGAGGGCATATCAATTGCAAATCTCGAAAGAGTCCTTGACTATAGATGCTCTGCAATAGATCGAAATATGCTCACTAAGATTGTGACGGAGGAGGAGATTCAGAAAACGCTATTTGCTATGCCCATCAGCAAATCCCCGGGGCCAGACGGGTATACGAGTGAATTCTTTAAAGCAGCATGGCCTATAGTAGGTCCGGATTTTACTATGGCTATCAAATCCTTCTTTGAAAAAGGCTTCTTGCCGAAAGGAGTTAACGCTACCATCCTCGCGTTGATACCAAAGAAAGAGGCTGCAAGGGAGATGAAAGAGTATCGCCCTATATCGTGCTGCAACGTCCTGTACAAAGTGATCTCTAAAATATTGGCTAACCGGCTGAAACTCCTCCTTCCAAAATTCATAGGGCTCAATCAATCAGCGTTCGTACAAGAGAGACTTTTAATGGAAAACGTCCTTCTTTCAACATAACTTGTTACGGATTATCACAAGGAGTCAATATCGTCGCGTTGCGCGATGAAAATAGACATCTCGAAGGCCTTTGATTCGGTACAATGGAGCTTTCTTTTGAACACGTTAACAGCCTTGCATCTTCCGGAGGAGTTCATCCACTGGATCAGACTATGCATATCGACGGCATCCTTCTCAGTTCAGATAAATGGCGAATTGGCTGGTTTCTTCAAGAGTGAATGTGGGTTGCGACAGGGATGTGCCCTCTCACCATACCTCTTCGTTATTTGTATGAACGTTCTGTCCAAACTCATTGACAGAGGAGCAGTGGAGCGACGTATTGGTTATCATCCGAAATGTAAAATCCTTATTTTGACGCATCTCTGCTTTGCGGATGACTTGATGATATTTGCGGACGGTCATAAGAGCTCCATCGAGGGCATCATACGTATTTTTAACGAGTTTGCGACAATTTCCGGTCTCAAGATCAGCTTGGAAAAATCAACTATATATATAGTTGGGATTTCAGACCATAACTGAGAGGGTATTGCTGCCACATTCCCGGTCGCAGTGGGACCATTGCCAATCCGGTACCTGGGTCTACCTCTCCTTACCAAAAGAATGACATCGAATGATTATTTGCCTCTTGTCGAGCAAATCCGGAGGAGAATAAGCTCATGGACAGTGAGACATCTTTCTTATGCAGGCAGATTGCAGCTGTTGAGGTCGGTGATAGCAAGTATCACAAACTTCTGGATACAGGCCTTCCGCCTGCCAAATCAATGCATTGTGGAGATAGAGAAGATATGTGCAGCTTTCCTCTGGTCTGGGCCGGAGTTAAATGCGAGAAAAGAAAAAGTGAATTGGCATGATGTATGTACCTCAAAATAAGAAGGAGGGTTGGGCATAAGATCTCTGAAAACTGCAAACAAGGTTAGCTGCTTAAAGCTAGTGTGGAGGATCCTCTCTTCACAGCCATCGTTATGGGTAACTTGGTTGAAACAATCCCTGATACGCAACAAAAGTCTCTGGGAAGTTCCACCTCGCCAAGCTTCTTGTTCTTGGATGTGGAGGAAGCTCCTCAAATACTGCGACATCGCCAAAGGCTTTCATAAAGTAGAGATTCGAAGTGGCAATTCGACATCCTTTTGGTATGACAACTGGTCTAATATGGGGAGGCTGAGAGACATTACAAGAGCTCGCGGGACCATTGATCTGGGCATATCTAGTGAAGCCACAGTGGAATCCGTGCTGGTTTCTCATCGCCGAAGGCGTCACTGAGTCGAAACTCTCAACAATATTGAAGAACAGATCCATATTGCTAGACAGAGAAGACAAGAAGAGAAAGATGTGTCACTCTGGCTCTATGGAGAGGACAAGTACATGAAACAATTCAGCACTCAGGGTACTTGGAGCCTCATTCGAGAGATAAAACCGGTGGTGGACTGGGCCTGGTTTGCAAATGCCACACCAAAGTATTCCTTCCTATCGTGGCTAGCGATTCTAAACAGGCTCACCACGGGAGATCGCATGAAGGCTTGGAGCTCGAGCCACAACTCGGACTGTGTCTTATGCGGCATCACGGAGGAAACTAGAAGCCACCTTTTCTTCGAGTGCTCTTACTCAGCACAAATCTGGTATAGACTTATGCATCGGTTAATGGGCAGTTCATACACCACAAATTGGGACAACATTCTCAGCACGCTTCACAACTGTACCTTCGCTAAAACTGCATTGTTCTTAGTAAGATATACGTTCAAAGCCTCCATCTACCACATTTGGCGTGAAAGGAATAGCCGCAGACATGGAGAGACCCCCCTCCCACACGCTCAACTTCATAAACTCATCGACAAGAACGTTCGGAACCGTATCACCGCGATTCGACGAACAGGTGACACCCATTACGAGGACGGCCTGATACTCTGGTTCTCTACCAGAGCATGAACTCTTTCAAATGAGCTGAAGATCATTATTTAATTCTATTTTTTTCTCAACAAATTCAAACTAAAGATTACATTCTTTGTACAAACGTTTTTGGTTGAATACAATTTTACATTCAATTCAAAAAAGAAAAGAAGGTTAAAGAAAAACACAGCTGGCACTTTTTAAACATCTTTTAAGTTTTCATAAAACAATTTTGCAATATAAATGGGCGTTAACATAACAATTAACAAATAAAATTAAAAAATACGAAATGGAAGTATAAACGCAAGCGTAAACAAACAATTGAAGTTAATTCTAACATTAAAACCCAAAAAAAAAACAAGAGACAATTATTCAAATAGCACAAAAACGTTGTGATATGACTAGAGTAATATGTATCTTTTTGATATTACTTAAATGATACAACTTTTAAAGGAAATATCCATTAAGGGTTGCGTGCAAACTGTAATTAACGATAATGCCATTTAGATTTTTTTAAGTGAGATATATAGAAGAAAAAACAACATTAACCTCTTATTTCTTTCTGTTTCTCTTGTCATTTTCTCTTCTAACTAAAACCCTAGCCGCATCTCTCACTCGCTGAATCACCTCCGCTCTGGCTCCGGCTCCGGCGAAGACGCAGTTTTGTTCCCGGATTCCCCCCCCGTCTCAGATTCCGACGTCGTTGATACCAGTAAGTCTTATTTTCTCATTCTTTCTCTTCGTCTCCTTCTACTCTTCGTCTCCTTCATCCTCTACCGCCGCGTCGACCCACGGTAAGTCTTCTTTTCTCCTCTTTGTCTCTTTCTTTCTCTTCTTTTCATCTTCTTATTCTCCATCTTCATATTCTTCAGATCTAATCTTTTTGTGTTGGTAACCTCATCTAATAAGAATACCCGAATCTAGTTTCGTCAAATATTTGTGTTGGTTCATCGTTATTATAGATCTAGGTTATGTCGTATTTATCTGAATTGTTCCTCAGATCCGAATTTTTTGATTTGTGTTCTTAATTTTGTTGACGCTTTTGAGTTATCTGATATTACTATCTCAATTTGACTCTTCATAGGTTGTTTATGGCTTTGTGGTATATCTGGTTCAATCGCCTATAACTGGTCAAAACCTGCCATGAAAACAAGTGCCAAAATCATCCACGCTACATTGATGGCTGATTTATGTATATTTGATGGCTGATTTATGTAAACTTGATGGCCGATTTATGGATACTTGATGGCTGATTTATGTACACTTGATGGCGGATTTATACATACTTGACTTATTTATATTTGAAACCAAATCGATTATAGATCTAGGTTATGTCGTATTTATCTGAATTATTCCTCAGATCCGATTTTTTTATCTGTGTTCTTAATTTCGTTGACGCTTTTGAGTTTGTCTGATATTACTATCTCAATTTGACTCTTCATAGGTTGTTTATGGCTTTGTGGTATCTCTGGTTCAATCGCATATAACTGGTCAAAAAATGCCATGAAAACCAGTGCCAGAATCATCCACGCTACATTGATGGCTGATTTATGTATATTTGATGGCTGATTTATGTAAACTTGATGGCCGATTTATGGATACTTGATGACTGATTTATGTAAACTTGATGGGTGATTTATATATACTTGATTTATTTATATTTTATGGCTGATTTATGTAAACTTGATGGCTGATTTATGTTTATATGATGGCTGATTTATGTAAACTTGATGGGTGATTTATGTCTTTATGTCTTTAAACGATAATGCCATTTAGGAGTTACTATTTTAAGTGAGATTTCTTGTTAATTAAAAAAATTAACGATTCAGTTTCTTCTCGTTACTATCAATTGTAATGTTTCAGATTCTTAATAAGAGAAATAAATTTCCCGAAGCGAAAAAAGAAACGAAAAAATCTATATGGGCGATTCCCGAAGCGAAACCTTAACCATACCAAACACCGTTATGGCTGATTTACGACTGACCGATTTGAGGTATGGCTGATTTACAAATGACCGATTTGAGGTATGGCTGATTTACGAACCATATCAAATACCGTTATGGCTGATTTACGAACCATACCAAACACTGTTATGGCTGATTTACGAGAGAAACATAGGGATTCACGCGGTGTCTCGAGATTACAAAAAGCGTATGTGGGGAACTTCAATTTCGTCGATATTCACGCCCAAATTGAATTCTAATTCCAAATCGTTTAAAAACTCCAATTTTTTTGTCGTTCGTTTTAATATTCAATTTTTTCATATTTTTTGGTTTCCAACACATCCATACAACTTCATGGCCGATTTGTCATCTATTATGGCCGACTTATCAAACAAGTATTTTTGAATTTATGGGATTACGAGTTTTACATTGAATTAGAGGATATTTTTTGTTATCTATGATAACATAGTTACTACAAAATATGTAATGTAGGATTTAAGGTTTAAGTCTAATATAGTTAGATTTGGTAAGGATTTAGGGTTTAAGTCTAATATATTTAGACATGGTAAGGATCACATGGGAAGGATGTGGTTTAGGATTTGAGATTGATAAGAATAAACATACAAGAAGTGTAAATCTTACAAATATAACTCATTGTTGATGTAACACTTAAAATTACTTAATATTGAAATAAAATTATTACCAATTATTAATTAAACCTTGAAACACAGATTTGAGGTATGGCCGATTTGTCATCTATTATGGCCGACTGATTACATAAAATATTTTTGAATTTATGGGATTACGAGTTTTACATTGAATTAGGGGATTTTTCTGTTATATATGATAACATAGTTACTACAAAACATGTAATGCAGGATTTATGGTTTAAGTCTAATATAGTTAGCCATATAGATAATACATGGTAAGGATTATGTTGTTACTATATATAAGGTTTATGGTAATATAGATATGACATGTTTATAACTTAGTAATCTCAAGGAAATAATGATATTATAGGCTTATTTATGAAAATTTTATAAATACATGGCAAGGATTATATTGTATGTAGTTTAGGGTTTGAGATGAACATGATAAGAATAAACATATAAGAAGTGTAAATCTTACAAATATAACTCATTGTTGATGTAAGACTTAAAATTACTTAATATTGAAATAAAACTATTAAGAGAACCTATCAAATTAAATAAAAATTTTAAAATGCAAACACACATATTTGAGGTTTGGCTGATTTACAACTGCCGTATTTGAGGTTTGGCTGATTTGAGGTCAGCTGTATCGTACAGATAAGTCAGCCGTATCGAACAGATAAGTCAGCCGTATCGTACAGATAAGTCAGCCGTATCGTACAGTTAAGTCAGCCATTTGAAAACCTAGAAATTGGCGAGAATTACAGACATAAACCGGTGGAGTATCGTGAGATATTTTTTTTCAAAATCTTGTTAGAGAACATATAGCTCAGCTGAATTTTACAGATCCGTGTTTCTAACCCATAATCCTCCATTACCATCTGTACAAAATCGTTGTAGGTTGTTTGTTCGTTAACTTCTAGAACTTTACACCATCTCTTGTCGGCGTTGAATACATATCGATTTGTATGAACCCATGTCCCGCAAACAATAATCATTGGATCCATTAATATTCCACTCAAAAGTTTAGATCTGGTATAGGATGAAGAAGGATGAAGAATGGAGATAAAGAACAACAATGAAGAAGAAGAAAGATACAGACGACGACGACGAAGACGGAGTCTAAACCTAATAATGTATGTGTTCAGAGCTGATGTGTAATCTTTATTTTGCTGACATGGAAACATGCCATCAAACGAACTTATAAATCAGCCATGTAAAATCAGGCATCAAACAAAACTATAAGTCTGTCGCCACTAAAATATTATTTAAGTAATTAATAAAGTTTCTTGTAATCAGCCATCAAAACACATAAATCAGGTGGAAAACATAAATCAGCCGCTACATCATATAAGTCAGTCGTCAATAGCATACTATTACAGTAATTAATCTTTCGCTAATTAGTCAGCCGTAATTAGGCCGACTTTTAAGTAAATCGGTCTTATTACGGCTGATTTAATATAAGTCAGCCACAATTAACCCGCATAAGTATGCCGTTGCAAAATAAATTTGCCAAATAAGTCAGCCGGATTTACGATAAATCAGCCGGGCAACAATAAGTCGGCCATATCATAGCAATAAGTCAGACAAATTTTTCATAAATCGGCCGTCCGAATATAAATCAACTGTGTCGTGTACTCCTAAGTCAGCCGAAATTTCATAAGTCGGCCGAGGTTCATATAAGTCTGCCGTGACATCTGGCTGACTTATGAATATAAATCAGCCGACCAACTCATAAGTCGGCCGTTCTTTTAAATCAGTCGCTCGTGCTGTAAGTCTGCCGTTACTACAGCGAGAAATTTCTGCGGCAGACTTTCATAATACATGTAAGCAGTTTTGTGCCACGTAGGCGCCGCACCTGTTTTTTCGTTGATGTGGAAAAAAAAGTAATGGCATTCCTGTAATTACGTTTTTGTTATCAAATACTTAGAAAGACATCCTATGTATAAAAAATATTTCAGTAATAAAAAAAAGTTATTGATTAGTTTAGTCATTTTAATTAATTTCTATGCTATTTAAGTAACTCTCCCAAAAAATAATTGAAGTTAACTTTCTATACTTTGCCTGCCTTTACCAAAAATGTTTACTTTGCCTGCACTTTCCTCTGCATTTTCCAACGAACAAATCGGTTGATTCGTTTCTTGGTATCTGAACAAATCGGCACAATTATAAGTACACTAAAAAAGGTGTCTGGTCATAACGTGAACACGAATAGTTCAGTCTTAAATTCTAGTGCCAAATAATTATTTTAACTGCAGAGTGTAGATTATTCTAAGGTTTGACGATTTTACTATAATTTATTCGTACCCTATTGGATAGTTTGACAAAGGAATCTGAATTTAATTGTAACTATAATTAATTTAGTAAAGTCTTTTTTAACTGAGAGAATTTACGTGTGGAAGAAACTTGGACACGGTTTTAAAAGCCCATTAAGACAGAGATGCAACAGCTGTTTTCTCCTCTTAGTCATAAACATGGTACTTCAGCTACTTTAACGTTTAAGATTCTTAATTATGATTATATGTCTATAACTTATAATCATGTGATTTTTTTAGCATCTCATTTATGAAATATTTATTCTTATGATTAACTTTGTGTTTTGTTTGTACTTAGAAAATCACGTGCTCTAGCTCCTAAAGTTGCCTCTCAAAACAGAATCCAATGTATCTAAGACCATCTCCAATAGCTAGGCAAATTAGGTGTTTTTCAATCTAATAAGAAGGCAAATGAAAAAGGCAAATGGCCAACTCATCGATGGAAGGGAAATTTTCCCTTCAACAAAAATTTTCCATTCAAGGGAAATCTGATAGGCACCACTAAATTGCTGACGTATCTCTTTAAGATTCAATGATTATTATTATTATTTTTCTTTTCTTTTTTCCATCTTTCTTAAATGCTATTTCTACACAATAATTGATCAAAATTAAATATTTTTTTTACATAATTATTTTTTATTTTTTGACATCTATAAATAGAGCTTATTTCATATCATTTAGACACTAAAAAAAATCTCAAGTTTTAACACTCTCTTCTTCTCCTACATTATCACTCTCTTTGGTTTTTTTTTTTCAATTTTCAACATCTTTATGGATCTATCTCGCAATTACAATTTTCGACCAAATTACGATGTGTGATTATAAATATATTAATAGTAATAGTATTTATAAAATGTATAACATATATAAAATAATAAAAATAAAATAAATAAATATAAAATGAATTGTATATGATGGAGTGATGTGGACGAAATAAAAAATGAGTTGGAAGAAAAAGAAAATGATTTACCTTTCTATTGTGGAGTTGGGTGTGAATTAAAAAATTGAAATAATATGTAAGGAGAATAAAGTGATGTGGAGGGAATATAGGATGAGAAATTTTTCTTCCTACTGAAAATGGTCTAAGCTTCCTATAGTGTGTTTACAAATTCTCTCTCGTTTCTTGACATAGATATTGATTTGTAAATTAAGTGTTGGTTTTTTTTTTGTAATTAGCTTTACCAGGGTTCAAGATTTTGACATATTTAGGAGCTTCCTCTGTTTCTAAAAGAAGAAATTTGTAGTTTATTTTTGTTTAGTAAAGATAGATTTTTTAGGATTTTTATGTATTTTTTATTAGTTAATGATACTTAATGATAAGTTGTAAATTTCAAAAAAAATTGATTTTATTGAATTATTATTGGTTTAGAGTTGTGAGAAATTGTTTAGTAATAAAAAATGATATATTTATAATCAAATTTTAATGTTTTTTAAATATATGTAATTTTTTTTAAAAATCTACTCCTTCCGTTTCAATATAATAGATATTTGAAAAAAAAACACATATTAAGAAAATAAATTAAATATAGTTATGAAATACATCATTTTTTGTGATTAACAATTTTCTATAACTCAAAATTCTGGAGTATATATTAACTAGAAAATTTTGGAGTATATATTTATTGAAATTTGAAAAATTAAGGAGAATTCTCTTATTAATGATCTGTGATTGGTTGCATATGGTATTCTGATTAAGGTAACTCCTTTTTAAGAAAACAAATAAAAGACATGTCTTTCACAATTATTTAAAGAAAAAGTATTCATCTCTTTGTGGGTGCCCCATGCAACTTTCTTTGACTATGTTCATAGTATATTTTTTTTTTCTTTAATATTCTCTTTCCACTTTTGTTCTTCATAACTCATCTATAAATAGAAACCAACCATTCTTCTCTTCCAACTTCCTCCTCTCTTTACAATACTCTTTAAGTTAGTATCAATGGTGAAAACACTTCAAAAGGCGACAAAGAGAATGTCCTCTCCATCCTCATCATCATCTTCATCTTCATCATCAACATCGTCCATGAGCAAGAGTAACATGATCAAGAAGTACAAAGGAGTGAGAATGAGAAGTTGGGGTTCATGGGTTTCGGAGATCAGAGCTCCTAATCAAAAGACAAGGATCTGGCTAGGTTCTTACTCAACAGCTGAAGCCGCGGCTCGAGCCTACGACGCTGCGCTTCTTTGTCTCAAAGGATCTTCGGCTAATAATCTCAACTTCCCAGAGATCTCATCTTCTCTCTACAATACCAACAATGGTGATAACAACAACAGTATTAACATGTCTCCTAAGACCATACAGAGAGTAGCTGCTGCAGCAGCAAACACAGATCCTTCTTCCTCCTCTGTCTCTATATCATCTCGATTGCTTTCTTCATCTCCATCTGAAGATCTCTATGATGTTGTCTCTATGTCTCAGTATGACCAACAAGTAGTCTCCTTGTCTGAATCATCATGGTACAATTGTTTTGATGGTGATGATCAGTTCATGTTTCCGTATTTGACAACACCTGCACCTGCTGATGATTTCTTTGAGGAAGGAGATATCAGACTATGGAATTTCTGTTGATTCTGCTTAATTAATTTGATCATACCTTATTTTTTTACAGTCATCAAAAACAAATATTTATTTGTTTCTATATATAGACTTCAGTTATGTAACTCGTACATTGTGTTATACAATTTTTTCTTTCTTTGATCGATTCTCTCACATTCTGAATATGTTGTTGGCAAACATATATGTTGTAGAGAAATATATATATATGTAGTCACAATTCATTGAAAAAAATATAAGTTATTTTTTAAACTAGATATTATTCATTGATTAATCTATATAGCAGTGGTTAAATTAAGGATGCATATAATGGAAAAAAAAGATTTCTAGCTTCAAACTACGAGCCTAGGATGATAACCTGTTAAAAGTTTAATAAAACCAAAACAGAATAGTGGTGTTGATTAAATTCTGAAACATAAAAGTTAAGGTTGAAAACTATTATTTGTGATTTCATATCATTAAACTAAAGTATGAATGGTGAAAAAAATGGCGTTTGTGTGTAGATGATACAAAAAAGTTGTGGTAAAATAAATAGATATTTTATTTCTTATATTCATCAATCACGGCAAAACCTCGTCATCAATCAAATAGATATTTTAATTCCAGTTTGAAAATGACTATTATATGTATATACACATATACATATTAGCTAATGAGCCAAGCCAAAAGTGAAAGTAGATAGTTGTAACTGGAAATTTTACAAAGTCAAAGAGAAAGCAGCAAGTTTCATAAGGCTTGTCGTAGAAGTCGATCGGTAACCCTACTTAGTTACTGTTTAATTGAATAAGTATGAATATTAATTACACTAGAAAAAATGATATAGAATCAAGGAGAAGACAAAAAAAAAGAGAAGAGACAAGAGATGCAGAAAGGGTTGTGACTTGTGAGTGAGAATTGGTAAAACCAAAGAGAAAGAGTTAACGTGAAAAACTGTGTTATTTTGTTTAGATTCACGCAAAAAATATGACATCTCCAATTTACTCCAACATTGGTCTGAATACAAATCTAACAGTAGATTTGAGCAGAAAGCCACATGAGTTGTTTTTGGTTTTCTTGTTATGTGTGTGTCTTCTCGATCCATATAGTGAGATGGGTCCCCATTTCCTCATTTTTCCTATTTACTCGCTCTTTCACACATTCTATCTCTATTTTCTGTCCATATGATTTATTTATTTATTTTATTATTAGAACATTTTGTGACAAAAGAAAATGTACATTTTCTTAGGAATATATCTATATATATATATATATATATATATATATATATATATATATATGATTAGGGGATTTTTTGTTTTCTCGGACTAAGTCTCCTATAAAACGAAAAGTGACGTCAAACCCCAGAAAACATGATGTTGGTGTGTTTTCCGAAAGCTCTCTGACGCCCAAATCAGAAAATGATAAAAAAGACCACATAGTGGTTCGCCGGAGAATAGAATGAGTGTTCGAAAAACGGGGTAAGGAACGATGCATATTGGGTCTGAAGAAAATGATGTATCCGCAATAGGTTTTGAGTGGAAGGCTTTTTTTGGTAAAAGATAAGAAAACAAGAGTACAAGAGTTTAAGTGGGAGAACTTCACGGTTAAGGAGCAACCGTGAAGATGACCGGAGAATGGTCGGAAAATAGACTTATAGTCCCATAAAGGAATGAAATCTAAGTGTTTAGAAGTAGCTAACACGGAATATCTCAATAAACTAATGTTAGAAAATCGTGAACCCCTTTCTCGATGGGGAAATAAAAGTATTTATAGAGTTTTACCTGACATGTATTAGTATATCGGGTCGGATCCTTAGTCATCGGGTTGTTGGGTCGGGTTTCAGATTTGTTGAATGGGTCATGTACCCAATACTCGTCTGATTTTTCACCTACTTTCTTTGGCTGCAATCGCCATCTGCTCGACCAAGCCTTTCTGTGCCGCTATCTTTCTCAGTGTACGACTCAGATTAGTGGATCAGACGCGATATGGTCGTCTCCCATACTGCCTTTCTTTCCTATGCTTCGTGTGTTGTCACTTTCACCTATCAGATGTGAGCAGAAGGCATTAATTGCATGATCTATAGGTTGCCATAAGCATGAGCTTAGATTTGAATATATTATTATTGTCTATTGGAGGGAAAACTACATGAATTGAACTGTTTATTCCCGTCTAAGTAATTCACATACCTGGCCTAAATCCCTTGATACCAGAGAGACTTTGCCCGCGGCCAACTCATTTTTGTCCCGGACCAGGCCCGTTTGCAAGCGCAACTCAAACCCACTTCCGTTTTGGACAAGGAAGAACCCTAGACGACTTTTGAAGAGCTCAAGATATATAAATATGTTATTTTAGACACCCTAATTCGTGTGCCTCTTTTAGCTACGAAATTCTTAGCACCAAACTCTTTTACTTTTGTTATTTTGTTCTTAGTTTAGGAATATAGAGATTTCTCTTTAATCTTTTTGTTTATGCTCTGATTTATTGATTATGCATTCATCAATAATGTTTTTGTTATGCATGATCATGTCCGAGTAGTTTCATAGTTGGGTTTAAAAGGGTAACATCAAAGAGGATTTCATGATGGATAAGGATAACAAGTATTAAACATAGCTCGATTTCTATAGGTTTTTTTATTTTAGGTTTGTTCTTATTGCATGGAGTTAACGTCATGAACAACTACTGATCTTAGGATTGATAAAGCCACGAAAGTGCTGAATTTATTGACCAGAACTAGCTTGTGAGAGCATTAGTGCTATAAGATACGAAAACATATTTATAAGGCTTTGTGAGCGTCTACGAACTTGAATATATTCCGTGATCTGCTACGTAGCTACCAACGAAAGCTGAGTAGTTAAGCTGTTAAAGAATATGTGTTTAGCTCTACGAAAGTAGGTTATTGAACTTTGATCTAGAAACCAATTCATGGACTATTAAGTCATGATGGAAGCCTCTTTGCACAAGAAGATGGATGAAATCAATGCTGATTTTATGAGAAGTTTGAAGGCCTAACTACTCACGTCAAAGCTCTTGAGAAGCAAACTCTCGAAGACGCATCAACGATCAATGACAGAGTGTCATGGATTGAATAAGAGCAGAGAAATCAGAAGTGTGATCTCAACCGCGATATGTGCGACATTCCCTTGAAGTGCAAATATGAAGAAACGGACGACTCTATCAACTTGAATAAAGATCATGCAGAAAGCGTCATTCTACAACTGGTAGATGGCTTATGCATTGTCGAATCTAAGGCTGAAGATACAGACTCCAATCTTGAACGCATTATCAACACTCTTGAAAATGGAAGAAAACTTGAAGAAGATCTCTAAATACCATGAAGAGCATGAAAAATTATTGTATACTCTCAATCTTGGTGAAAAGAAGAAGCCATTCAATTATTTTGAAGAAACTCTTGAAGAGAATGAAGAAGGTGATGACTTTTCACAAGAGAAACGAAGAGGAGACAACAATCTAACTGAGACAAGCAAGCAAAATCGTCGAACTCCTGGCCACGAGCAGGATTCCATGAGTGCGGCCAGAGAGCATTCTGCCACATGCAGAACTCTTAACCCGCGGCCAGAGCAGCTTCCACCACGACCATGCCACCTTGTTGCGCGACCACAAATCTTCGAGCAAGCCATCTTCACCAACAACACTCGGCCTTCAACAACCACTTCTAATAAATTGGAACCAACTTCTTTTGCACCTTGCAACATGGTTCAACCCTATGACGTGACCACAACTGCCTCAACATCAAAGCACTCAGCAAGCTCTCCAAAGAACGATGATAACTTCTACATCGATTCTTACATGGTCTATGATACAACATATTCTTACATAGAGTCTTACTCAGCCTTTGAATCAACTCCTGAACCTATCGAATCACATCTGATTGCCTACTCATCGAGAAGAAACACCACAATCTTGGACAAATAACTGTCACAACACATCAGCAGGGAGATGCTAATCGAGTTCCACAATTTCGTCAAGTCAATCCCGATGTATGTCTTGTTTGAAGAAGCATGGAAGACGCGCTCCCTACTTGTCTTCTTTTGCGAAAGCAGAGAAACCAAGGAAGGCATTCACATCTACTTTTTCCGAGCAAGAGTCTCTACCACCGCTTACATGATTCACATGCCTTGAGCATATAAGTACACGTGGTATCCAAACCGAATAAATCCTAAGAAGCTTGGAGAATTCAACAGTGTAGTTCGCGATCTTCCCCGTGGAATCACTTTTGCTAGGGCATAGATGGACCATATGATTGGTCACTTATTTGGTAAAAGCAAGGAATCTGTCTCAGAGATTCAAGATCTTTTCAAACATGCTAGAACTAGAGGCCAATTTGATCTTTACACAAGATGCAAGACCAAGGTCAATTCATGCGTACTTGTAGCATTTAAGGAGTTGAATTCCAAAATGTTATATGCGATTCAGGTTCGTGTCTTAGCATTATATCCAAAGAAACCACTCATAGGCTTGGTATAAAGCATGTCTACCCAACGAACATTCGAATTGGGCTGACTGACAATTCTTTCACAACTCCGAAAGGAATTGACTACGACATGCCAGTCAAGATAGGCGACTATATAGCTCCTATCGACCTCTTCATTGTGAAGACGCCAAATGATGATCATTCACCAATCATCTTAGGATGGTCGTTCCTCGCTACTGCTACTGCCATCATAAATTGGCTCAATCGACGTGTCTTGTTCGCCAACATAGACAAGGATATGTTCTATCCTGTGATACCATACAACCAACCAAGAGACACCCTCTTTGAATTTGAAGATGAGAATGGCGAGTCTTCAACATAAGATGACAACAAGAGGAGATAAAAAAGAACTGGGCTTTGGGCATGATTTTTCTTGAACTAAGCTCATCTCTCCATTCAAGTCAAGCTAACGACTTTAAACAAGCGCTTATGAGAGGCAACCCACTTAGGTAAATCTTTCTCTTTCATTTTTAGTTTTCTTCTAACATGCACTTTGATTTTTGGTTTTGGTTTTCTTTAGTTTCAAGCTTTCATGAAGAAAAAAACAACAAAAACACAGAAAAATAAAAAATGAAAAGACAAAAAATGAATTTCGGTTCGAACTGCTCGGCCCAGCCAAAACTAGCTCGACCCGTGACAGAACACCTTATGGCCGCGAAAGGTTTTCCGACCATGCGAGCGAACACTACTTGGCCGAGAAATAAGCTCTAGGGTCGCGGCCAACATCCCTCATGCCGCGACCACGACTCCCCCACCCGCGGCCAGACCCCGTTCCACCACGAAAGAATCTCCAGACCCACGACATAACACTCTCCCACCGCGACCCTGGCCCACCCTGGCGTGGTGACCCCATTCGCAACCCACCTCGTTCCACCATCTTGTTTCACCGTCCCAACACCAAGTTCATCTTGCAAACAGACGTTTCTTGAAATAAGTTTGTTCTAAAGGCATTCAACTTGGCCATATGATGGTTGTCGGGTTTGTCGTCAGCTTCATGTAATTAATAAAATTTGTAAAACCCTAGGCGTATGCAAATGCATAGTAGTGCGGTGTGTCGATCCACATGGAGAGCACGTTTTTCTGCGAAATCTTAGATACATAATTAGTAAGGATGTCTAAAACGAAAAGGGTTTTTAAAAGGGTTTGTGGTGTCATAAATTGTAAAGTACATAAAAAGAAACAATTGATTGTAAATGCAAAAAGGAAAAATCGGTTGTAAACAATAATAAAACGATGTTGGGTCGACAGGGATATCGCCGGGGAATGTTCGCTTAAAAGCACGGTAATTGATGCTAGATCCATGCAGTAACAACAAATCTATTGGAAAGAGTTCTAGAATACGGCTAAGTTTATCTCATAAAATCTTTACCGAACATATCGATCCCTTTCGATGATCCCTTTAAACCCAATGACTAATCTACTCGGACATAATCATGCAAGACAAAATTGAGTTTCTGAATTGCATAATCAATAAAATAAGAAATAAACAAAAAGGCTCAAAAGAAATCTCGATCTCTCTAAAAAAAGAACAAAGAACAAAATAAAAGAGTTTGGTGGCTATCATTGCACAAACTAAGGTATATGAATTAGGGTTCCTACAAACATATATTTATAGGGCTTCTGCTCGCTTTTCGCCAGTCTTAGGGTTTTCTCCGAAGTTGGACTTGATGGGATTGAAACGGGTGCAAATGGGCTTTCGTGATGAAACATGAGCTGGCCGCGGCGAAATGCTTCTTGGCCATGGTTGGAGCTGCTCCAGGAGTGGCCGGAGTTCTTCTGGCCGTGGCTGGGAGATTCTGTGACTGCATTGACGGGACTTCTTGATCTTTATGTATCTTTTTATTGAACTATTGGATCGTCCTCAAATCAAGTGGAATGGAAAGTTAGCCGGTCCTTCTTGAATATTTCCAAAATTGGGATGGATCAGACGGTGGGAAGAACCTCTTTAATTGTTGTACTTCTGACGTTTTGATTCTTGTCCAGAAATATGAGTTTTCTCCAATTTGCATTGCTTTTGCCTAAGTAACCTGAAAAGAGTCTTGACACTACAAACAAATATACGAAAACTGTAATAAAACATATAAAAGCGAGTAAAACACTTATTAAACTACTCTAAAATCATATGTAAAATGGGTAAAAATACGGTGTTATCACCATACCACAAGAACTTCAAGTTCTAATTCGGCCATAACACATGCCTATCACCACCCCATCCAACCACCTCCATGTAAGTTTTCTTAACATGTTTCCATCATCTTTTCCATTATGTCTCGATTTATTTCATACTGGAGACAATGTGATTTAAGTTTCATCCCTTAGTAACCACCTTTGGTTTCTTGAGTCTTTTCATTTTCGCATTTTCTTCTCAAATTGAAAAGCAGTTTTAAGGAATGATGACAAAAATCTATGATGAATTTGACCAGTGTGCTTCTACGCTATTCCTAGTAACAACTCTTTCGTGATTTAGTTCTAGGCTAGGCGGTAGCTAGAGTAACTGTGACGCGAAGATCCCTAGAGGAATTTGAACTATAGAGATTCTATTGGATGGAATCCACTAGATCTATTTTACTTGGACATCTAATCTGATTTAATTTTCTTATTAAATGCGTTAGATCAGGGAAACGAATCATACATTCATGACTTCTTATCCTTTTTACCACTCTTTGCTGATCCTTAATGGCCATCTCATTTTTTGTTGGTTCCCCACCTTACCATACATCTTTCAAACCTCGTGTATTCTCTCTTTTTTTTGTCTTAAGTGCAAATATGTGCAAAAAAGCCATAAAGGGAGGAACGACATAGTTTTTGGTTACTCAAGATGGGAGACTAGATGAGTTTGGTAAAGGTGATATCAACAATGAGAAGAGCTCTGCCCTGGCTTAGAAATCTCAATTCAATGGTAAAATTTTGTGCCCTAAGACTCTATCCCAAAAGGCATTTCCCCATTTCCCCTTTCATAAAAATAAAATCGAATAACGTGAAAACAAAAGGGAAGGAAACAAAAGCCTAAGTGAATCTTATTTGGCCAAAATACTTGATAAGACAAGCCATGGTTAATTTGTGAGAAGTTAGACGCCATTCGTTTTGATTCCCAAAGAAAAATCTAAGTCTGGGAGAATGGCAGAAAAGTTATGTTACCGAAGAAGAAGAATGTTCAACAACCTTTGTGCAAGGAGAAGTGCCTGGAAACTGTGGTTATCAACATGTCCTTTTTCTCTTGTTGTTTTGCATAATATCTAGCATCCTCATGAGTGTCAGATAACCCTAAAACACTTTAACCTCACCACTTAAATAGCCTTTAATACCTAGCCTTTTCTACCCTGAATGAGAAGTTCACGCAATATCTTAATGAATATAGAGAGGTAGTTGACCAGAATTTAGAGCTATATAGTTTAGATTTTGCATGACAGAAACTGTGCACTAGTGTTACATGGACTTTGGTGAGGATTTTCTAACATGAGTTCCAATAGATGTAGTTTGATGGTTATGGTTTAGAAGGACGGTCTCTGAGATTTTGAGTTCCCGTGATTTTTTAATCATCTTTTCTGAGCTTTGATTTCTCTTTTGTTTGAGGACAATCAAAGTCGAAGCCTGGAAGAGTTGATATAACTGTGTTTTTACCCATTTTACATTCGGTTTTTTAGCACTTTCATAAGTGTTCCATTCGGTTTTAAAGCATTTTATTATGATTTTCGCATTTTTGTAGTGTCAAGACTCTTTTCAAGTTATCAAGGCAAAAACAATGCAAATTGGAGCAAAATCCCGATTTTGAGCATTGGGTTAAAGAGGGTTCTATCAAAGAGGATTTCATGATTGATAATTATAACAAAGTATTAAACATACCTCGATTTCTAGAAGTTCTTTCTTTTAGTTTTGTTCTTATTGCTTGGCGTTAGCGTCATGAACTAGCTACTGATATTAGGATTGATAAAGCCATGAAAATGCTGAATTTATTGACCGGAACTAGCTTGGGAGAGCAATAGTGCTATAAGATACAAAAGCATACTTATAGGGCTTTGTGAGCGTCTACGAACCTGAATCTATTGCGTAGCTACCAACGAAAGCTGAGTAGTTAAGTTGTTAGAGAATATGTGTTTAGCTCTACGAAAGTAGGTTATGGAACTTTGATCTAGAAACGATTATGAGCTTTTTCCTTGTTTGAATCAATATGAACCTCCGCAATATCCCTGGAAGACCCAACGCTTAGTTCATATAGTTTACAACCGTTTTTACTTTTCGTTTAGCTTGCATATTGATAATCGTGACACCCTAATTAAAACATATTTGTCTTAGACTTCTACTCTAACTAGTTATATATTTTTGCTGACAAGCATTGATTCTCTGTGGATCGACCCCTAAGTCCTATAACGCACATCTGTGCACTTGCAGACCTATGGTTTCATAAAGGAAAAATCATTGCTAACTCCACGAAGTATATCATATCACATGACCATACATGCAGACTATATAAATGCATCTTTAACTATACAAAGTATATGGTTATCATGATAACATGTACGAACTATCAGTGGTTATGTCGCCAACTACATGTACAAAATAAATGCATCTTTAACTACACGAAGTATATAAATGCATCTTTAACTACACAAAGTATATGGTTACCATAAGCCTCATTTGCGTAATCAGAATAGTGTAACCAACGACGAAATCTGGTACCATCGCCGTTCCCATGGCCTTCATCTTCCGACCAACCTCACTAGGAAGAACAATTCTCTATCCATCGTGGCTCATTCTGTTTCCGATCTTCCATCCTGAACCGCCTTCTCTCGCCGCACGTTTCTCCTAGCGCCGCCACTCCTCTCCGCCGTTGCTTTAACCACCTCCACATCTCCTTCCCACCCACTCTTCTCAATTTCTGCACATGGGACTTCAGATCGTTCTTCAATTGTTGCATCAACTTCACGTTCATCCTCTCTGATCAAATTATGCATTATGATATAGGTTGTCACTAAATCATGCTTACTCCATAAGAATAATGGTCCGATCACAATTGTATATCTTGACTGCAAAATTCCAAATGCACGTTTCACATCTTCTTTTTAACATGTTTTTTGTTTTATTGCAAATAATTTTTTTTGGGACCACGTAAAATTTGAATAAAAGTGGACTATTCTGGATATATATAATTAGGTAGATTATAATCCATATTAGCATTTGAAATATTGAAAAAAAACATGAAACTTCTGTGATGTTCTCATCCATGATCCAATACTCATTTGGTTCCTTTTTTTTTGTTTTTGAGTAAACTTGGTTCCCTTTTTGTTTCTATAAAATCAAGTGATAACAATAAGTGATAACAATAACTATATTTAACAATAACAATCTTTTCACTTAAAAAAAAACAATAACAATCTTTTCACTTAAAAAAAAACAATAACAATCTTTACTAGTTAAAAAAAAAACAATAACATTCTTTGTAGTTTTTTGCCGTCATTTTGTTTTTTGGCCGTCATTTGTGTTGTCTGCGAGCAAATAAATATCACTGAATAAATTGACCGAAAATAGTCAAATACTGTAAGAATTGAAAATTTGGGCCGGACCCAGTCTGACATGGGGTTTTAAATATAGCGGGTCCCACGATAGTTGCCTTACCTTCACCGTATTCACAATTCCACATGACATGAGATTTTCCAGACCGAGACAAGCTTAATGAGAGTTAATGATCTCACAAAACACATCACGTGGCATTATTTTCTCAAATGTTTATGTAAGTTAAGGTTTATGTTGTACTATGGTCAAAATTTGTAAATAGAAATAATTGGGAAATTTTGGCTTATTTTTTTAAAAAGAAGAATCGATGGATTATCGAGCAATAAACAGAAAACTTGTTGCTCGATGAGAAAAAACAAGATCTGAGAGCGATTTAAACATGATTTTTGCGGAGTAAATTGGTTTAGTAATTCGATTTTCAAGAGCAATTTACAAGAACAAAGAAAAGACAAGTGTTTGAGTCTAAAACTAAGTTGTAGTTGAGAGTGGTGTAGAGAGTAGGATTCTGGTCCTCTTGCTCTTTGCTCTTGTCCTTGTTTTATATTCTGGCCCTCTTGCTCTTTGCTCTTTGCTCTTGTCATTGTTTTATACTCCGAGATTGTGTTTAACGTCTCTGTTAACTCCGCCTGATTTGCCATGAATAGTCTTTAAGTTAGAGGTTCCGGTCGTTACGTTTAGGCGACTTAACTCACCGGTTTTAAAGAGTCTTTGGTCTCGGCAGGGTTGACTAACGGTTTTGCATTTAATCCCCTTTGATCGTAGATGTTTACTCCGATGAGCCTTTCAGCTCGACTCTTTACCTCGTTTACTCATTTGACCTCGCTTGACTTATTTGACTTCACCGGGCCTTTTTACCATATGTTTATAGGGTCCAATTTACTAGGCCGTGATTTTAACCCCCACATTTAGCCCCCACCCCCTCCCTAATTCTTTAAATGTATAAGTTTAACTTTGAACTTTGAACTTTTACCTTTAAGGAAATTCACTCCGCAACTGTTCCCATGAAGCGAAAAATTTCGACCTAACAATTCACTTTATTTTTTCACTTCGATTTGTTTCCTTTAAATGTTTATCTTCCTTGATACTCCAATCAAGATTTTTCTACAATGGCTTCTTCTTTCGTCATCGATCCCTGGTCGCCAACTCGTTGTTCTCTAGACTCTCTTTCCATTCTTTACCGTGACTGTGATCTCTGTAGTGGCGTCACAGTTATTGATCCTTCGCCAGACGAGACTCCCGAGAAGGTTCCTGACAAATTTTGCTGTGTGTACGAATCATTTTTTCGTAGGAGTGGCTTGCGCTTTCCCTTGCCGAGGCTCTTGGTCCAGTATCTTCATGAGACTGGCCTTTGCCTTTCTCAACTGACTCCGAGTTTCGTTCATCACATACTCGGCCTCATCGATGTGGCTTATGACTCTGATGCTTCCTTAGGTATGAGAGATATCTTTCGCCTTATAGTTTGTGGTTCCTAGTACCATTCGAGCATGGACCCTTACTTTTGTGCCTCATGAGAACCAAGAAGTCATTTTTGACCTCCCAAAAGAAGGTGGCGCTTGGTGGGAAGCGTATTTTTACTTTCGCGTTAGCGACCTTTCTGTGGCGTGGAATTCACCTCCTCTTTTCACGAACTGGACAAGAAATCCATGTTTTCTCTTATTACCCTTTTCTTTTTTTATTTGCTCTGCTTGTTCGGATGTTGATAGTGCGACTCTCTTCCTTTCTAGTATTGAATTATCGTCCCTCTGATCCCCAACAATTCCTAGTTCTTTTAAAGAAGCTTTACTCCAAACCTAAGAGTTAGAACGACATCGTTGGTGAAATCATGTTGTCCCTTGTCAAGAAGGGGCAAAGCCGAGTTGCTAGGGCTATGTTGGAAGGTTTGACTCTTCCTTTCAATTTGTTGGTTATAGAGTAGTTAAGTCCTTCTTCTTCTGATCTCTTTTTATTTATGAGACCTCTATTGCTTGTGACATTCCTCAGACTTCTTATGGCTCCTTGTTCGAAGGGCAGGGGAATCCAAACCGCTTCTTTCTGGGTCGTCCGTCCGCCGTTGGGGATGGTCCTTCTTCCCCCAAACGGTGGCAAACTAAGATTTCGGCCCGTTCTCGGAGCGTGTCATCGTACGTGGATTCCACTGAGATATAAATAATCCCTAGTCAAGAGACTCGCTCTTTTTCTTCTTTTATTAGGACCAAGCCATACTGGTGGCTTCCCAGAATTCGGGACTCGTTCTCTCGTTCTAGTGTTGCCCCTATGGCGGAGCATGCTGCGACGGATGATAATTCTGAAGAGAGGGTCCGTCCTGCGGATGTGGAGGTGACTCTAGAAGAGAGGCTTGCCGCGGTTGAAGCAAAAGTCTTCAAATTGGAGAATATTCTGAAGGGGAAAGATCGCGGTTGAAGGAT
This sequence comes from Eutrema japonicum, assembly GCA_030161315.1. Taxonomy (NCBI): domain Eukaryota; kingdom Viridiplantae; phylum Streptophyta; class Magnoliopsida; order Brassicales; family Brassicaceae; genus Eutrema; species Eutrema japonicum. The sequence continues at coordinate 36,571,582 of BSQW01000001.1, forward strand.
TTTCAAACCTAAATCTCTGATAACTTTAGGCTTTTATTCCTTTGTATACCACATATATTTTTTTGTTTTGAAATATCTCATGTTTTTTGTTGAAGATGACTTTCACCCCGATATGAAATGATAGCTTTAAGGATATTTTCACTTGTTCTGCTTTCTTTTACCGTGAGGTGAGAACATGAAATGATTTCGTTGGATTATATTTCCTTTTGTCGTAGCATGGAAGCTTTTATATTCCACTACCTTTTGCCTTTGCGTGAGGTGGAAAAATGATTCAAGCCGCCCTACTCTCTTTTGCCATGGCATGAGGTGAGAGCGTGTCTAGCCGTTCTGCTACCTTTTACCTGTAGTATGAGGTGAGAACGTGGGTTGGGCTGGTTTTGCTTATATTCCTTTTTGTTGTAGCATGAGGTGAGAACTCCGGAATGATTAGATCATCTGCTCCCTTTAACCGTAGTATGAAGAGAGAGTCACTGTTTATTGAGTTTTTACTTTTTACCCGTGTGCCGGATTGAATCGCGCTAAAATGGTGGGTATCCTTTTTTCCTTTGTTTGATTTTTACCGAGTCGTTTGGGGTCACTCAATATTGGTGGTTTCGACTCCGAGGGGTAAATGACTTTTCGGAAAATGAAAGGTTATTTCCTTTGCATTAAAATTTTCTTTATTTCCGAGAGATCTTTCGGGTCGACTTACCCGTATATTTAAGGTGAATGACCCCTCCTTTTTTCTTCAGACTTTCTCAAATGCTATTCTCTGAGATAATGTTCTTCTCTCATATCCTTATTGATGAATTCTTGTATTTTGGTTTAGATGATAGATCTCGTGGAGTTGGATCTGCTCGTATTGGTTTTGAGGTTAGTACCACGATGTCTTCGGATCTTGGTTCAAAGGTTTTCCTGCAAAACGCAGATCTCATACAGTGGGTTAGACTTTTTTTCCTATTTTTCGTTATAGATATTACATGGCTTTCCATCCTTTTTATTGATTGATTCCTTTTTTTTTTTAGTCATTCGGAGTACTCGTGGAGAAGATCTCCTTTAGTGGGATGTGAGAAACATACATAGGAGAAAGTGACTCCGATTAGGATAGTGCATGCTATTCTCCTAGGTGTTTTCGTCTTTCCGAAGAAGAAACATAGAGAGAAGTCTTTCGAGATGTCTTTTCCATCGAGTTCTCCCATTCTCTTTATTGAGGAAGTTAACCTTGAAAGAATTTTTGGGATGGGAGACTTGGCCAAGTTCAAAAGGACTATTCATCCTTTTTACTCCGAAATTAGTGGAGGAGAGGCGTCTGTTCTTCACTCTTGTAGCAAGAGAGGATGACTTTCATTCTATTTGCCTCGTATTTGAAGTTTTTGTGCCTACAAATAGAAACATGTTCTTTGTAATAGCGATTTAGCGACTCGATTTGTACATGGCGTTGGTGCCCTCTTTGATGAATAATGAACAAAAGCTTTGAATATGAATTTCTCTCTTTGTCCATCTGAGTAAAGAATTCAGCTTCATAAACTTTTCATCTTCTTCGTTTGGACTAGCTGCCTTTTATTCCTTTGAGTATTGATGCGCTCCTCGAGCCCCCTGATATGCTCAATTTAATACCCTAAAGTACTAAAGCAGTTGTAATAGTATAGCTAGGGGTCGAACCACAGAAGACTCACAGAAACGCACAATAGATTCTATAGTGTCGAATTACGCTAAGCCAAACAGTTGTAATTAAAAGCAGTGCAGAAATTAAAGGGGTTGTAAATCAATTGAGAAATATAGGCTCAGGGTTTTTCTCAGGAAATCAATGAATGCAGATAAACTAACTAACATGATTCAGATTTAGCGCAGTTCTTGAACTCAAATCACTAAAATATAGCTAACCAACTCTCGTTGCGAAAACTATCTAAATCTAAATCCTAAGAATTCCAAATCTCTTTGCGAATCCTAAATTCTAAATCAGCTTTAATATCAGGTTTGATATGTTCACAAATCAATTAAACCAAATCTCTTTGCGAATAATCAATTTGCTCACCTAGGTTCTATCAGGTAATTAATCGCACTCTCGTGCCTAATCAATTATCCTAAGATCTAAGTTCCAGATTCGTCAACCTAGAATTAGCTATGAACACAACCTAAGGTGAAGAACTAATTCAGATGGTGAATCCTAAACAGATAATTAACCTAGCATTCAAAGAAATCCTTTATGAGAAAACCCTAAACCTAAAGTGGATCTACTCAGACATGGCAATTGAATCAAAAGACATGTTTGAATAAATCATCAATAGAATAGGAAGAAGGGTTTAGAGATCTGATCTCGGACGAAGGGAGATTCAGACTTGTCTCTCTAAAACCAAAGTAAAATCAAACTATAAAATAAAGCATAAAAAGGCATAGCCTAAACAGGTGGCTGAAAACTCCTATTTATAACCTAAAACACGATCTAGGGTCTTCTTGTAATTATTAAAGACTTCTGGGCACTTTTGCAATTCCTCAAGTCTTGGAAAACTCGCGGTTTGTGTCTTGCTGCGCTGAGTGTCGATCGATACCAAGGGGTATCGATCGATGCTCGACGTGAATTCAGGTTCTCAGCGACACGATCTTTAGCTCTGCTACAAACTGCTCCAGAAAGCTCCAATACTTCCAATAATCCTCCAAACGTGCTATGACCTGTAAAAGACTCTAAAAAGACTCCAAAATACTATAAAGACTCTATAAAAAGGACTTATATCATGGCTTAAATAGGGTAAAAACCATGATATATCAACTCCCCCAGACTTAGCCTTTTGCTTGCCCTCAAGCAAATAGAAGACTAAACCAGAAAAAGAGGTTTGAAAACGTAGAGACTCACCTGTTCCTGAACCATCGAAAAGACCCTTTTCCCAAGTACCCAAATGTCACCTGATCAGCTTTCGATCTAACCACCATGTACTTCTCCGTAGACATTTGCAGCTTTTCCAGACTCCACACAAAATCCCACAGCATTGTTCAAGTAAAGCCCTCATCGCCAGTTTCATCTCTGCAGCTAATTTTTAAGAACCTTCTAGACTCTTTACCAGACAATATCTTGACAAAGGAACCACCCTTTTCACACTTCTTTTGTATCAATTTCTCTCCTCCAGACTTATTTCTTATTATATCCTTATTATTATTTTTTATTTTCAGCTTAGCATATACATATCAAGGTAGGAGACGCGAGTATTGATGGTGTTTGCCACCAAATCCCCGGTTCTTCCCTCTCTATGTATCAAAGGATGTAGGCGAATAATGGCATCATAGGAAAATCCTAGCCTCGCTTCCAATCCTTTGTGTGATCATCCCCTCTTAAGTAGAATAATGGGATCGCTGGAAATTTTCCTAACCCTCTACTCAGAAGAAAATCATTTCAATCTTTTATGCTCTTAATCTATCAACTTATTTCAGGAGAGAGAGATACCATAATTCTAAACACACGGGTTCCTTTATCAGATATGAATGATGAATCAAGCTCTATGAACACTAACCACATTGATGAAGTGCAAAAATTTGGCTCAGGCTTCAGAAGAACTCTGCTGGAGACATGGATGTTTTCTAGTCAACTGGTCAGCCTTTGGATTTTTCATTAGTCGATCTAGAACTGATCCTGTAACACTGTGCACTCAAAAACAAAATCAAATCAATAGGTTCAAGCACAGGATCATCATCTCCAACAACTTTTGACTCAATAAAACAGTTTTGACTCGATAAAACGACTGACTCTAAGAAAAACGAAAACAATGTCAGCAGACACCTCCCCCAGACTTGAACAACACTGTCCTCAGTGTTATCTAGCCTATAGTCAGTGAAAGAAACAAAGAAAAAGGATAGAACGAAGAGAAACAAGAAATTACCATTCTGGAACAGTCGGTGTCGATCGACACACGGCATGGTATCGATCGATACCATGCTTAGATCGACTTTGTGTATTTTCATCCGCGATTGGTGTCGATCGATACCATAGGGATATCGATCGATGCTTAGGCGATTTCGAGTTGCTCCTTGTTCATCCTGACACAGACTCAAAACAAACGAAAATAAAAAGAAAAACGAATCAAAAACAGACTCACCAGTGGGTTGCCTCCCACCAAGCGCTCGTTTAACGTCAATAGCTTGACTGTAACGCCCTTCAGGCTGGATAAGAGTGAGAGCTTGCACCAAAACAGGCTCCATCACTTGATATTACTAGCTTCAGAGTTCTGCTTAGCATGCTGTCCACAAATTCCTGCCCTTTCTCTTTCAGCTCAGAAGTAAGAAGGACTCTGGCCTTGGAGAATGGCTTCAAGGCTCCCTTGCATTTGACCTTGTAATTAATTGAATTCCCATCACACTTCTGAGGAATCAGAGTGACATGGGGATTCTCGACCTTTTTGTTCTTGGCCTTCTTCTTCTTTGTTGCCTTAGTCTTCTTCTTGGGGATGTTGGGCGGTTCAGCTGGAACGTCTGTGACAGTAGGCTCATCAGGAGGCTCTTCCAGAAGATCAATTGCTAGCGACTCTCCTGTGATAACCTTGATGCTAGAGGCACGTGTGGGAATACTCCTAGGTGGAATGACATCATAGTAGACATCACCGTCAATGTAAGAGAAAGATAGTCTCTTATTAGGTGTGTCTATGATCGCGCCTGCAGTAGCCATGAACGGTCGTCCCAGGAGTATAGGCATACGAGATATCGCACCCATCTCCACAACCTGAAAATCAGTAGGCACCAGACAGTCTCCTACTTGGACCAGCAAACCATGGATAGTACCGTGTGGAAGCGAGGTGGAGTTGTTCGCGAATGTGATAGATACCTCTGGTGATCGAATATCAGCTCCTAACCGTTCTGCAATTGCCCTTGAGATGACATTGACACTAGCCCCTGAGTCGACAAGAGACTCTTTGAAATTAACTCCTGAGATGGAGCATGGAACAGCGAATTTCCCTGGGTCTTCCCTCTGTGTCAATTTCCGCGGTTGTAGTGAATTGCGAACTCTTTCTCCGATCACCTCAGGTGTTTTCATAACTTCTGGTCCGTTCTGAGAGGGGTATCGATCGACACCAGGTAGGGTATCGATCGATGCCATGCGATTTGAATCGTTTCTGACAGGTACATCTTCATCAGAAAGAAGCTCCACGTTCGGGTTATCCAGCATATACTGTAGTCTAGCAATCTCCCATTCCTCCCTTGTCAGCTTAGGAACCATATGATAAGGCATCCTGGTTACATACACTCGTTCTGCAACGACCTTAGGCACCACAGTCGAAGTTTCAACTGTTTCCTCAGAAATCGCCCCGGTATCGACCGATACCAATGGGGTATCGATCGATACACGGGTTTTCGAATCCATTCGAGCAGATGTCTGGGCTGGTATCGATCGATACTGGGGAGTATCGATCGATGCTTGTGCGATTTCAGGAATGGCTTCGAGATTTTCTGCACGTAAGCTGATGGCATTGACGTGTGCATTGTGTGATTGAACCGCCTTTCCCTTGGAATTTGCTGCAGTCTGAGCTACTTGCGTCTCCAGCATCCTGTGGCTCGTATTTAGTGCCTCGATCCTTCCACTCAAATCGGTGTACATGGTGTCCATCTTACCATTGAAGGTGGCTGTCATCTTCTCCTGCCCTTGAACCAGGTGTTCAAGCATAGCCTCAATCTTACTCTCAGGAGCTTTGGGTGGTGGGGATTGGTACCCTCCTTGCTGAGCATTGTTGGTGAAGTTTCGATTGGAGTTGTATCCGAATCGCTGACCCTGAAAACCAGAACCACCAATGTAGTTAACATCTTCCACTTCATTCTCAGCAGCGAAGTGGACGGCCTTTGTTGTCTTTCCCAGCAGAAGACTGTGCATAGAATCCAGCTGAGCTTTCACTTCAGCGATCTGCGACCCATCCTGATTACCAGCCAGCCTCTTGCGCTCGAAATCTGCGCTCTTGGTGCTACTACTAGAGGCAAAGTTCTCGATCAACACAATAGCATCCTCAGGATATCTGGTGTTGAAATTACCATTGCTGGAAGAGTCCAGACCCATCTGATATCTCCAATCTACTCCTCTGAAGAAGATACCCAGCAATTGCACATCAGAGTATCCATGATGTGGACAATCTCTCTGATACGATCTGAATCTTGTCCAAGCAGCCTTGAACGCCTCAGTAGGTCCTTGAGAAAATTGGGAGATTTTATTTCTCAGATCTTCAGATTTTCCGTCATCGTAGAAGTTAATCAGGAAGGCTCTCTTGGTGTCCTCCCAATTAGTTAGCGATCCAGGAGATAGCTGCCTCAGCCAGTAAGTAGCTTCTCCACCTAGAGAGTAGGGGAAGAGCTTGCAGAAGAGATAGTCGTAGGACACTCCATTGCTCTTAATGCTAGTGACCAAGTCCTCGAACTTCTCTACATGGTCCATTGGATGTTCATGAGGAAGACCATGAAAGAGATGCTGTCCCACTAGAGTGAAGTAAGCAGGTTTCAGCTCGAAGTCATTTCTCTCATAAGCAGGAGGACGAATCGCTGACCGATTGGCGAAAAACTGCTCTGGCCTGTTGTACTCACCAATCGTTCTTCCACGATTAACCACAGCATTCCCTGCGTTGGCGCGCCCAGCTGGCGCGATAATCTCAACAACCGCAGCAGGGACAACGATGTTACCGGCTTCATCAAGTCGCTGCCCTCTCTCATTACACACGTGACCCTCTTGGTCTCTCAGAATTCCAGCTTCATCAGCTCTTAAAACCACTGGGTTGTTCATCCCTGATGTTTGCTTGGTCTTTCTGTTTGTGCGTTCCACAAGCGCTAGCTGTTCCAGTGATAGTCCAACTAGCTGAGTGCTCTTGTTGCTTCTGGTTTCACGAACAGGCATACACCTGCAAACAAAACACTAGGCAAAGCACGTAAGTAACCAGAAAAATACGTTGAGTATCGATCGATACCAAGTGGTGTCGACCGATACCAACAAAAGAAGACGACGCGTATCGACCGATACTACAGAGTATCGATCGATACCGACGAACTTAGTCGAAATTCTAAACTAAAATCTAATGGCGAAATTGAGTCCCCGGCAACGGCGCCAAAATTGATATGCTCAATTTAATACCCTAAAGTACTAAAGCAGTTGTAATAGTATAGCTAGGGGTCGAACCACAGAAGACTCACAGAAACGCACAATAGATTCTATAGTGTCGAATTACGCTAAGCCAAACAGTTGTAATTAAAAGCAGTGCAGAAATTAAAGGGGTTGTAAATCAATTGAGAAATATAGGCTCAGGGTTTTTCTCAGGAAATCAATGAATGCAGATAAACTAACTAACATGATTCAGATTTAGCGCAGTTCTTGAACTCAAATCACTAAAATATAGCTAACCAACTCTCGTTGCGAAAACTATCTAAATCTAAATCCTAAGAATTCCAAATCTCTTTGCGAATCCTAAATTCTAAATCAGCTTTAATATCAGGTTTGATATGTTCACAAATCAATTAAACCAAATCTCTTTGCGAATAATCAATTTGCTCACCTAGGTTCTATCAGGTAATTAATCGCACTCTCGTGCCTAATCAATTATCCTAAGATCTAAGTTCCAGATTCGTCAACCTAGAATTAGCTATGAACACAACCTAAGGTGAAGAACTAATTCAGATGGTGAATCCTAAACAGATAATTAACCTAGCATTCAAAGAAATCCTTTATGAGAAAACCCTAAACCTAAAGTGGATCTACTCAGACATGGCAATTGAATCAAAAGACATGTTTGAATAAATCATCAATAGAATAGGAAGAAGGGTTTAGAGATCTGATCTCGGACGAAGGGAGATTCAGACTTGTCTCTCTAAAACCAAAGTAAAATCAAACTATAAAATAAAGCATAAAAAGGCATAGCCTAAACAGGTGGCTGAAAACTCCTATTTATAACCTAAAACACGATCTAGGGTCTTCTTGTAATTATTAAAGACTTCTGGGCACTTTTGCAATTCCTCAAGTCTTGGAAAACTCGCGGTTTGTGTCTTGCTGCGCTGAGTGTCGATCGATACCAAGGGGTATCGATCGATGCTCGACGTGAATTCAGGTTCTCAGCGACACGATCTTTAGCTCTGCTACAAACTGCTCCAGAAAGCTCCAATACTTCCAATAATCCTCCAAACGTGCTATGACATGTAAAAGACTCTAAAAAGACTCCAAAATACTATAAAGACTCTATAAAAAGGACTTATATCATGGCTTAAATAGGGTAAAAACCATGATATATCACCCCCCTGCGAATTGAAGATTTTGCACTTCAAGATCTCATTTTACCTCTTTGGACAAGGAGTTAAGTTTCGAGTTTTTTTTTTCCGTAAAAGAATTGTATTTCGAGATATCTCTTCATTTTTTCGATCAAAGAGTTATTCTTCGAGCCCTTTTGTTCCTCCCAACAAAGGTTTGCTTTGAAGTTTTAGTAGATGTACTTGACTTCGCAAGTTACCTACGTACCCATTTAGGGATCAAGCTACTACTTAGTTCATTTGTCTCCATTAGCCACTTTGGGACATTGTCGCTTAACTTTTAGATGACCGTTGTCTGCGAAGTTAATCCGCAAAGTTAAGATCTTATGAATTCGTTGAGTTAACCGATTTCAACATTCTCACGATTCTGACTCCTTTCGAAGTCGGGAACTTAACACATTGGTGATACGTTGAGGGCGCTGTCCTCATCAAACTCAACTAAGGTGTTCCCCTAATAGCATTGTAGGGAACTTAGCGATCCACTGGTGAAAGTTACCATTTTCATCACTCTGGCTGCTAACACTGGTAGCTCGATGGTTCCTATTGAAGTCGCAGTGTCTCCACTGAAACATGTTAGTGCTGATGTCTGTTGTACTCCCTATATCAATCAAGATTCGAGAGACTTCACAATTAGCTCCAATATCAAGACTTACCGTTAGGATGTCAGCTCACCGTTGATGCCTCTTGATTGATCTAGTCGTATCTCCAAAGAGTTTTAATCATCCCATGATTAAGTTGATCCTTTTCTTTTTTTTGACTATATGTTCCTGCTTAGCTGGTTCAAAAATCATCTAGATCCTCATACTTTTTCTTTACGAGCTCCAGATTATTGATCTCGACTTCGCCAAGCTTGCCTTTCACATACATGTCAACGAGTATATCTTTCAACCTGTAACATTTCACAGTCGAATGTCCATACCGTTGGTGGTAGTCACAATATGCTTCTTTATCCTTGCCCAATGTGCCATCGGACTTCAGCGGTCGATCATCACCACTTCTTTTTTATTCTTTTTGAACCACAAAGGCTTGCATTCTGCTGGATTGACTCCTTTCTCTGGGATCCCTCCTTTCACTTCGATGAGCAGTTGGGATTCTAGAGGATTGAGGTTTCGAGTTCTTGTAACGTTCTGCGAGTGCAAGACGCTCTTTTTTGGCTGTTGCAAAGCCTGCACGTTGGTGAAGTGCATCCTGGATTGTGGCCGGTGTATTAACCACCAAGTCATCTCTGAATTTGGATTCGTACCATAATACCATCTTTAAGACCGTTAGAGCTGTCTCATCATGGACGACATGCATTATAGCAATTACTTCCTTAAACTTTGTGAGATATGCTCAGAGAGTCTCACGAGATCCCTTCGACAAAGCCCAAAGTTCTGCTCCTGAGGCTGTCTTCTGAATAAATACAAAGTATTGTTTAAGAAAACTGACTAAGAGTTGGGAGAAACTATCAATATACCGTTCTCCCAATCAAGAGAACCAATCGAGGGCAGGCCCTGCGAGTTGCTCTGCAAATAGTTTACACAATTCACAATGTTTCTCGATCTCATTAAAATGAACTCTTCTGACTGCAATCATAAAAGTAGTTAAATGTGATTTAGGATCCGTCTTCCCTTCATAGACTGGGAGTTTTAGCTTTCCCACGTCTATGATGGGCATATTCACAATATGAATTGAGAACGGAGTTCGCTTAGTCTATTCGACCACGTGATCGATCTCGGGAGCTGCGCTAGTGGAGTTATGGATTCGTTAATTTACATTATGTAATCCTTCTTGGTTTTCTGCAAGCACCCGACGAATGTATTCCAATCATGTTGGATCTATATTCAATCTAGGATTCCCTGCGATTTGATCGCGGTTTCCCATTATTTGTGGATCAAATTTTCCTTGTTCGTTCATCCGTTCAGAATCAGGAGTTAGGAAAGGTCTTTGATCCGAATTTTGCTGATGTGAATTAAGTGGATCAAAACGTGGTGGTGGAGGATAGGTTGTTGGATATATCCTCTATGGAATATGCTGGCCTTGTCTAGGGCCGGTCATGAGACCAAGCAAGCCAAGAAAGGCAAGATGGGCTTCCGGCCCTCGTTTTTATATAAACAATTTCAGCCCTAAAATTCTTAAAAATCTTCTTAGAGCATCTCCAACCCCACTCCATTTTCTACTCCAAACTCTATTTTGGAGTAAATTTCTCTCCAACCCCACTCCATTTTCCACTCCAAAATGGAGTTTCTCCATATTCTACTCCATATTTGTAGTAACTCCATATTCTACTCCATTATGGAGTTTGACTTTTTTAATTGCAAATTGATCCTTTAAATATTAAATATTTATATTTTATATTTTTTTATTAATTTAGCAATGTATTTGTCGTACATATTATCAACTATCAACATATATGCATGTGACACTATACTAATATTTAAATGCATAAAATGTATTGACAATCATAATTATTTAAACACTAAAAATTTATTTAAAAAGATTACAAAGTAAAATAAACTTAAAATACATAACAAGTGCTGAAATTAAAGATAAGCAACATAAACAAATTTAACACAACAAATACGATAAATTTAATATTCTCCTAAATTGCTTCCTGGTCCACCGAGATACCCTCAAATTTAATATTGAAAATGTACCCTCAAATTTAGTGTCGGTAATGTTTAGTGATATTATGTAATTTTCTTTATTTAATAAATATTAAATTTTATTAAATTCATAATTTATAAAAGTTTTGCAAAAAATGGGTTAATTTGTAACTTTTAGAAATAAAAGACATTATTAATAAAATACAAAAAGAATCTATTTAGAATATTCTTTTTTGGAGTAAAAAATGGAGTTATACATTGGAGCAAAACACAATTTCATTTTTGAGTTCTCCATTTTGGAGTAAAAAATAGAGATATACATTGGAGATGGTCTTATGCTAGTGGTAAAGTGTAGGTTTTTTATCACTACATGTCATGAGTTCAATTCTCATGAAATATTTTTTTTTAATAAACCAATTAAAATCGAAAACCTATATAATTATAAAACGGTCCATTTTTTTCTCTAGCTTGCGGCCTCTTAAAACTCAGGGCTGACTCTGGCCTTGTCCGTTCCTTCGCTCGGCCTCTAGGGTCAAAATTGGCCTCTGATCTGGGTTCTGAGGATGTTGGTTTAACGGATCGAAATGAGGTGGTGGAGGAAAAGCCGACAGATCGAACCGTATTCCATCCCTTAATGGCACTTGTGTACTTCCACTTTGATGCCCTTGGTAGAATGGACCAGTCCCTAAGTGGGGAACACTCGGAGATGTGGTGCTATTTCCGTTACTTCCTAGTGGAACAATGGATATCGATGAAACACCTTGATGAGCTAGTGTTGGTAAAACACTGGGCGGTCGTGGAACTTGCGTTCTTACCACCTCTGAGCAAAGCTCAAAAAATGATTGGACCAATGCCGCTTGATCCGAAACAACCTTTTCAAGGTTTTGGTTCATCGTAGTCATTGCCCCCTTCTAGGACTGCGGTAAGATCGGTGGTGACCCTATCAGAGACTTCACGCAATACTGCATGTTCTTATATGGCGGTTCTTCTACGCTGGGTTTAGACTTGTCTATCCCCCTCCTTCTAGCGCCAAGTTGTTGTATCTGAAAATACAACAGTCAAAATTTGTAAATAGAAATAATCGGGGGACTTTGGCTTATCTATAAGAAAAGAAGAATTGAGAGACTATCGAACAATAAACAAAGAGTTTGTTGCCCTATGAGAAAAGACACGATCTGAGAGCGATTTGGACATGGTTTTTACAGAGTAAACTGGTTTAGTATTTCGAATCTCAAGAGCGATTTACAAGAATAAGAACACGAATAATAAAAGACAAGTGTTTGAGTCTAGAGCTAAGTTGTTGGTATAGAGAGTAGGATTCTGGTCCTCTTGCTCTTTGCCCTTGTCCTTGTTTTATACTTCGAGATCGTGTTTAACGTCTCTGTTTACTCCGCCTGATTCGCCATGATGGACTTTAAGTTTGAAGCTCTGACCGTTACGTTTAGGCAACTTAACTCACCGGTTTAAACGAGTATTTGGTCTCGGCGGGGTTGACTATCGATTCTGCATTTAATCCCCTTTGACCGTAGATGTTCACTTCAATGAGCCTTTCAACTCGGTCCGTCACCTCGTTTACTCATTTGATCTCACTTGACTTTTTTAACTTCACCGAACATTTTTACTATAAATTTATTGGACTTAATTTACTGTACCGGGATTTTTACCCCGGTAAATTAAATAAAATTTAGATATTTTCGCATTTGTTTAGGCCACACTTGCATATAATATTCATAGACGCTAGAGAAATATCATAAAAATTATATTTAAAATGTTGATTCGGAAAACGGAGAACCCAACCCTTTTTGTTCTTATGTAGATATGTACAAAAGACAGCAAAACTTTTTGTTACTAAATCTCAAGGCAACATTTGAAATGGATCCAACAATGGTCGTGAAAATCATATGATGATCTCAATTATACGATGACGTTGTCTCATTATAACAAAAATGGAGTCCCATAATGTTATTCGATTTGTCAATTATACCAAAGATGGAGATTTTCACTACGGCTAATTAAACAATGCACTTTCTTTATCTATTTGATAATATTAGCGGTCTGGCCACAAATGTGGATGGACAAATGGACAAGTGGACAATTGATAATTTATGCGTCTATTTTTGTTTTTGTTTTTATGAAAAATATTTTATGATTCCCATCTTTGTAGGTAGCAAATGATGGATATTTGAAATCACAATTGGGTTTAGCTTTATCTATCGAAAGACTCGATGTACGGTTGGAATGGTTTTTTCCGAACCCGTAGTGTTGCATCTTGGGCGCTAACCGATTATTTAGGATGAGAAGCAATATTTCTGGGGGTCCAAAAGGCCCAATTTATACATGAACTATAACAACATGTGAATATATTGGATGCATGTTTGATGGCTACCACCTTCATGTGTGGAATGGGTTGGATTTTCAAAGGAGTAAGTGATGTCCATATACTCTTAAGGGAAAAATTCCCGACGTTTTGTAGTCTCTGTTTTGTTAGCAGAGGTGCTTGGTATGAAATAAGTGGTTCAACCGGCAATCATGGCCGGTTTCATTTCTATCATCTTCTTTTTGGACTCCGCCACCTTACTTGACTTTTTCCATTCAGGTAGGTGTCTTTTTACACTTGAAAATCTTCAATTCTCAGTTTGTCCGTATCTAGTTTAATTATGTACCTCGTGCAAAAAAATATTTAGCTGTATCTGTTGAAGTCAGATTTCACCCGTTCGAGATTAACGATTCAAGGCAAGAAACACCGACCCAAAGAAATAAGAAAGACTCGAGCCAAATCATGACAACTGATATTCTCATATTTTACTCATTTTATCATGCATTTAATTTAGTGTTTTGAGTCTCATACATCTGTTTTCATAGATTTCTTTAGTGTTTTGGTCCAAAGTAGAATCTAGCTAGTTTGCATTAGGTCCTAGTGAGTCTTGTATCATTTGGAGTGTTTTCTAGGTATTTGGAGATGTTTTGGAGATAATGGGAGTGGTGGAACAAAGGAAAATGCATAGTTCACCCGAGGTGTCTAAAAGATCTGGCCGGACGAAGGGTTTCCAATTAGCTTCGAAGGTCTTCATTACAATGATGTAAAATGAGTTATCTGTCATATGGAAGTGGTTTCAAGGCATTCGGATGGATGGTTCATGAGAAATGGTGATTTTACCAAGGATATGTCCGTCTGGCCGCGAGACCATCGACCAACGCCAACCAGCACTTGGTCGATACCATTGGGTCGGTATGAAACCAGGAACCAGTACCGACCCAGGCTACTCTCCATACCAACTAAGATCCGCTCGGTATCCAGCTTCAAGACGCCACAGTACCGACCCATCTTTGGTCGGCACCACCGACTGGTACGAAGAAGAGGCTGGAAGAAAACAAGAATTTGGAGCAACAACGCCGACCAACTTCGGATCGGTAACACCTGGTCAGTATTGAGGCAGGTACTAATACCGACCAAGGCCTCACTTCATACCGATCCAAGGTCGCCCGACACTCATCCTCCCAAAGACAAACACCGACCGACTTCACTCTCTGTGCCGACCCATCTTCGCTTGGCATTCAACTTCAGGGCTCTCAATACCGACCAACCCTCGGGAGGTATCGTCCAATCGGTATTGGGACATGGATCAATACCAACCCAAGCCCAACTCCATACTGACCAATGTCCACATGGTGTCACAAGTTCAAATCCGTCGTCATCGAAACCAGTCGAATTGACTATAAGATCAGGCCAGATGAAGAATTTATATTCGGATTTAGCTTCGGAAGTCTTCATAAAGGCTGTATATAATTGAGTTAGCTATCGTCTGGAGGTGGTTGCAAGTCATTCTGAGTAGTGGTTCGAAATATACATTAGATTTAACAAAGACATACATGTATGGCCCCCAAACGAGTTATGCTCAAATAGTACCGACCTAGCAATACCGACTAAGCTTCGGTCGGTACAGACCACCACAAATCATATCCGTCCGGATCAAAACCCGGTTTGTCTCGGGTTGACCCGGTCCGCCCAAGACCCCTTTAAATATGCTCTATACCTATTTTTTTAGGAGGGAAACTTTTCTTTTATGTTTTTCTCTTGCAAAAACACTTGCTTTTAGGGTTCTTATCAAAGTTTGTAAGAGATATCTTGAAGATTAATGCAATTTGGAGTTTCATTTCTCTAATATCTCTCTCTGTTAATCTCTAATCATGATTAACGACACCTCTTTCATGAGAATTGGTGTGTTCTTCATGATTAGTGAGTATAGTCCCTTTTAGATCATTTGGGTTTGGTAGATTAGGGGGTTTCTTTTATTAATCTTTGATGTCTAAAACTTAATTATCTTATTTCCTTTCTTATTTAGTGTTCTTAATGCTAGATTAGGCTTGAGAAAGTTGATTTGGATCATAGAGAATTTTATGCACACAAAGTGTTTGATGAAATTCCCAATGAACTAAATAAGAGGTTTTCATGCTTAGCTCATGAGAATGAATGTTTAAGATGAATTTTGGCTAATAAAACTTGTGTTTAATGCTTGATAATTACTTTTTCACAAATGAAAATTTGATCTTGATTGGGTAATTAGTGAAGTGATTAGTGCTAGAAGGTTAGATTAGTCTTGATTAGTGTTATAGGCTTAAGGAAATGCACTTGTGTGATTGTATAGACATCATTGCTTAGCTTAAGATTCCCCCAAATCAATTACCTTACCCAAAGATCCTCTTTTCAATCATTGTCTTAATCTTGTTTAGTTTCTTTGTCTAGTTTCTTGCTTTGTCTTAATTTGAATTTGCTTACTTATTTAAGTTGTTAGTTTAATTGTTTAACTTGCTTTGTTTTATGTTTTTAATATCATTAAGTTGTTAGATAAACCCCAATCCATTTGAATCGCTTAGCTTAGACAAATTCTTGCATTCTTAGAGTGTTGTTCTTGTGCCTCTTTGGATTGACTCCCAAGCGCTATAACGATAGAGCATTTGGATAATTGGTATTAGATACTAAATATCCATACATCAATTTGGCGCCGTTGCCGGGGATCGAACCCGGGTCACCCGTGTGACAAGGCATCCATGAGACCTTTCATGAGGCGTGGTCAAGACTTAAAGGATACACTCGAGATTGTTCCCATAATGGGTTCAAGAAAGAAGTCATTCTTAGCATATTCTATTGGGGAGTTGATAAATAGCATAAATGGACCTTGAATGTGGCTAGCAAATGGCGTTTTACAAACCTCACCGTGGAAAAAAGAGAACTACTTGTGGAAAAATTGGTCCAAAGCGAAGAGAACTATGGAAATGACTATGATAGGTCTCCATTAGGAGGTGGAAAGCATGAAGACCAAGGTATGAATGATATTAAAGCTCTAAATGAAAAGTTGGATATGATCATTCAAGTGTCCCAAATGTCCATCAATTTCGAGGGTGAGTTTGAAAGGAGCCAAGAGGTAGTTCACTTGGTGGAAGGACAAGACGTTTACGACAAGGGCTTCAACCCCCATTTCCAAAACTTTCAAGACCAAGCCTATCATTGAAGACCCCAAGCTCAAGGACCCTACTTTCAACAATGAGGGTTTGTGTCACAAGGTCAAGGGAGTGCACCGCCACAACAAGACTTTGAAATGAAGGGAATGCTTCAACAACTCTTAACCGGACAAGCTAATTGAGCAAATGAGTTGAATAAGAAGATGGTCGAGATTCATAACAAGGTTGATTGCTCTTATGATGATCTAAACCAAAAGTTTGAAGCTATATCTAGAATCAAGCATTTAGATTATTAAAATGCCCAAGGAAGTTCCCTTTCTAGTAGACCCATGGAGAAACTCAAGGGTAAAGTCGATGAAAGCCCAAGAGAGTATTGCAAAGTTATCTTCTCGAATGATGAGAATGAAGAGGCTATAAGAGAGATTGAGAGACTTCTCCATGGCTCCAAAGATGAGGTTCATGTTGAGGAAGTAACGTATGTGGGTAGTTGTGAGAAGATGGATGTTGCTTCACCCCCAAAAGCTTGTGAGAAGAAGGAAGAATCTCATGAAGAAGAAGCTTTGGGTTATGGTAATGATGAAAAAGCCTTTGCATTAGATGGTGATTGTTTGAGAACTCTTTTCCATACCATTATGGAAAATGAGGTTGAAAGTAGCAAGGGTAAAAAGAAGGGTAAAGGGACCCACGCCAAGAAGATGAAACCAAATGACTCCCACCCTCCCACCCTTGTCACAGGCGAACCAAACATGTCCAAAGAGGACAAATCCGTTTTTCCCAAGCACTCTACTATGATGTTGACACCGTGGAAGTATGAAGAAGGGGTGATCGAATACAAGATCAAGTGCAAAAGACGGTCCACCGGGTATTCAAGAATTCATGAGTAAGGTCCTTGCTCTCGAGCTCACGGACCAACCAAGAAGTTGCACCACTCCTTCTCAACCCGCCTAAAAGGGTATGAAACATCGAGCTTAGTGACGTTAAACAAAACGCACTTGGGAGACATTCCCATGTCTATCTTTGTAAATATTTTCTATATTTTTAAGTGCTTTTTAATGTTTTTGGTAAGTGGTTTCAAGGTTTTTGATGGTAGCAAGGTCATGGCAAAGCAACAACGGTGTTTGATGTTGGAAAGCTCTCCACCCTTGAATCTATCGGTGTTGCATTTCACCAAGCAAACATTCTCTCCATTCCCTCCATTTCCGTGGTACCACTCCTCCATTGTAAATAACTCTTTTCTTTTGAATCTTTGCATTTTGCTTTTGTTTTTGGTCTCTCTCTTGAATTTATTTCACACTGAGACGGTGTGATTTAAGTTTGGGAGAGGGACCGGTATCTAACATTGTGTTCTTTATTCTTATTTTTGATTTTACATCCCTTGAGTCTCATGCATATCATGCATTCACTTATGGCATATAAAAACACAAAAAAATTAAAAATTTAAAACACAAAAGACATCATCTAGTTGCATTTCATGTGTAGGATTGAGTCTAGTTTGAATATAGGGTGCATTGCATATTGCATTGGGAGAAATGTACATTCCTTGTAGGGTATCACTTTAAGAAATTGATTAAACGCAATGCATTCAAGTGAGTTTGAAAGTAAGGATGCACCATCTTTAGATCTCATGCTTCATTATTCTTATCTTGATTGAAATAAGTTGTGAATTGAATTCAACCCTATTAATAAGAACTTTAATCTTGACTTGCAATTATCATGTTTGTGAATCTTTGAATGAACTCATGGATACCTATATACATACTTGAATCTTTTTTTTTCCTTTTTACCACCCTTGTGGATCCAAGTATTCATATCTCACTTTTGGAATGGTTCCCCACACCTTGAGCTAAACTTCCTTTTCTAGCCAGTAACTTTTGTGAGTGATGGAGAGGCCCATTTTTCGAGCAAACTTGGCAAAAGGTATTAGGTTTAAGGCGACAAGGATGGGTTCTCATGTAGATCTAGCTCCAACATCAAGGAGCTAGTCTAGGAACAAGTTAGCTAGGATGGAAAGTCTTGGGGTGCTTGTTGGGAACGGATAAGAAAAGACTAACAAAGGGGATTTGGTGGAAAAGAATGTTGGAACGAAAAGGAAAAGATGGGAAGAAGAAAAAGGGGAATGCAAAGTGTGAAGTGGTTGGTGACAATGTATAAGTTTAGCTCTTAGTGTTAGATTTAGCCTTAAAGTGTAAAGTGAAAACCAAAGAAGCCAAAAATTGGCAAATGCATAAATAAAGAAAAAGAAGAGCTAAAGTAACAAAAAGGAAGAGCACCAAGCCACAAGTTCAATGGAGAAGAAGATATCCCCCTAAGTGAGAAAAAGATGAAGTGTAGAAACAAGAAAGCATATGGAACATGAAGACAAATCGCCTTGTGAAAAAGGATAGCTTAGGTTTGGAGTTTCATGGTTTAGAGATACTAAGGTTAGAGACATCTTAGGCATTGGGTAGATGAGCTAGAATTCACTCTTGTGTGCATAGGTTGCCTTTTACCTTTAGCATTTTGCTAAAGTTTGCTCATTCCTAGAGAGATCCTTGAATTGGAATACCCACACATGTGATTGAGATCATCTTCATCTCAAAACCTTATCTCCTAGCCAAACAAGTTCGTTTATTTTTGCATAAGCATGATTCACATAAACCATTAATGAATGTCAAAGGGTTGAAGTATAAGAATGCTTGTGTAGGTTGGGACTTGGACTTGATGCATGTGGAAATAGAAATAGCTAACTCTTTTGGAGTAGACTCACTTGATGCATTTTAGAATTACAAACTTGGACGTTGAATTCGATTTCTTCTTGTGATGCTTTTGGATTTAAGCTCCCATCTTCAAACCTCTCTCTCTCTCTCTCTCTCTCTCTCTCTCTCTCTCTCTCTCTCTCTCTCTCTCTCTCTCTCTCTCTCTCTCTCTTGTTCTTGTTTATTACCTTGAGGACAAGCAAATGAATAAGTTTGGGGGAGTTGATATTCTCATATTTTACTCATTTAGCATGCATTTAACTTAGTGTTTTAAGTTTCATGCATGTGTTTTCATAGATTTAGTTAGTGTTTTGGTCCAAATTGTTTACCAGAGGTTGATGGCAAACTCAAAAAAGTAAGAAGTAATAGCATTTTTGTTATTATTTTGAAAGGAGAGTGATACATTGTAATTGTCCTTTAAAATTAGACCATTTTTATAATTTTCCTTATGAATGTACCACTTTTCACATTAACTTCCCCAAATGTACTATTTTAACAATTTTCCCAAGTTTTAATTTATACGATTTAGGAAAGTCTTCCTAAATGTGTAGGACTGATTCCTAAATTTGAGTAGTTGTATAAATAAACAAAAAGCTCCCAACTATTGAATAAGAAAATTATGTGTATGGTCTACAAAGATCATACGGTTCATAATGAGAAACCATAATCCCATTTATTCACGCTTCATCTCATGCTCTTGTCAGGGCCGGCTCAACAAATACCAAGGCCCATGGGCCAAAAAAAAAAATTTGGGGGGAAATTTTTTTTTTGGGCCCTTTATGGTAGATTTTTTTTTTCTTGGCCCAAAAAAAAAAAATTTAATGTAAAAAAAAAAAATTGATGGGTCCTGGGGTGTGGACCCCTTTGCCCTTATCCTTAAGCCGACACTGGCTCTTGTGCTGCTTCTGATTTGATCCTAGAAAAAGCTCTCGTTAATAATCATTACAATGTAGCATTTTCTTTGTATCCTCCAAATTCTTTCAAAGCTCTATAGATAAACCTTCTTCTCTTTGTTGTCCAAATGAAGTCATCTCAAAGATGTGGTTCGAGTGGAACGAGTATTGTGAATACGGAACTTTGAGGTAGAGACAATCGATGTGGATGAAGCAAAGGGGAATCATTCAGTAACCATCTTGTGTCACGAGAGGTTAGTCAAAGGCACTAAGATTAAGAAACCAATCCCAAGTCTATAACTTATCGTCAAAAACCAATTTTGTGGTTCACGAAGTTCGAACCCTTAGGCAAAATGCGACAAAATGTGAAGAAGCTCTGCAAAATCCAAGTTTAAAATCGGTAAGACAAAACTTTGAAAACTCGAAGAGAATCGCACTCAGTAAAATCAAAGAAATTGCTTACAAAAAAAAAAGAATAATCTCTGGTTTTGTTATTCTCATCTCTGTGAAATCATACAATCCAAACAGAAATTACGAAATCAATCATACTGTTAGAGGTGAGTTTAACACCCCAAATTAGTTAGGCCCATCTCAGCAAGTAAAGCCCATCAAATCTAAGCCCAGCCAAAAATCAACGCAGGGATCCACCGAGCTCGCGCTGACATCTCACCAACTCTGCGCAGAGGGACCAAAGAAGAAGATGACATGTGGAGAGCAGCTCGCCGAACAGTGCGCACCGACCTCGCGTTTACATCTCTCCAACTCTGCACAGAGGGACCAAAGAAGAATATGACACGTGGAGAGTAGCTCGCCGAATATTATCCTACCTACGTAACAGTTCGGCGACGAGCTCATCATAACCTATTCACCGCGGAAGCCGGAACGCACGTCTCAAGTCACCTTACCCGCGAAAAGCGCTCACAGCGCCACGTCACCCCAGAATCACGGGGAGTAGGAAGCATACCCCTGCTATAAATACCCCTTGGCATGCATTTATAAAGGCCATCAGATTTTATTGCTCTCGCTCACATACTCTCTCTCTCTCTACATTATTGTAACATCGTTATTTAGAACCCCGAACTGGATTCCTTTCGGAACTAGTTCGAAAGTCTAAATAATTTTCCTTATTTCAACCATAAATACAAAGAATACGGTCTCCGACCTGTTCATCATTTACAACCGACCTATCTTTCACGAACCCCGATCTATCCCTTGCAAAACTGTCTCCCTTCTATTTACGAAAATCTCGCCCCTTTTACATTATTCTATATTAAAACATCACAATCTCCTCGGTGATCATTAGGATCAACATTTCGCGCTAGAAGGAGGAGGTAAGAGATTTTCTATACGCAAAGAACGGGCTTAACAACAGCGATAATGACGGACCCACCAACATCAAAGGCACCAGCACCACTTCCGACGGTCGACCAACCGTGATCAGGACAAGCAACACCGGCCCAAGCATCGATTCGCCAAGACGCTCCTCAAATTCAGCCCCTCGTGACTCCTCGCTAGCAGCCAGCTCCACCCACGGCATCAGATTTCACCCCGCTCAACAGCTCCGCCGCCCAGAACGCGCCCTAGACACCAGGAGACCAGCTCACTTTGACCTCCGCGATGCACATCTTGCTCACCAAGATAAACGAGTTAACGCGCGCTACCAACTATCGATTCGCCGAACTCGCAGCCCGGAGCGACCGACCGGCCAATCTCGGATACCCCGCTGCTCAAGCCCGAGAACCGACCTCTAGGGCGGAAATGCTGCATCTCCAAAGGAACCTATTCGAGGAATCGCCATCAGAGTCGGAAGGAGTAACCAGGCAATTCACCCCCACGGTGGATGGTTTCCCGGGCAACGAAACACGCCCACAACGTATCAGCTCGGAGCGCACCAAAGATACCGAACTCGAAGCTATGAAAGAAACGATTCGCGCGATGACCTCCAAAATCCATCAGGCCACCAGCTCGGCCCCAGAAATAGACCGCGTCTTAAAAGAAACGCAGAATACGCCGTTCACTTGTCGAATCGCGTCCATCCCATTCAGACATTTCGGCAAGCTCAAGCTCCCACCGTACGCGGGCAGCACGTATGCAACCCATTATCTAACGGTTTTCACCATCGCCATGGGGCGCGCCCATTTCACCCCAGAAGAGCGCGAGGCTGGTTACTGCCAACTTTTTGTGGAGAATCTTACCCGCCCCGCCCTGATGTGGTTCTCCAGGCTGGATACACACTCCATCGATAACTTCAGGGATCTCTCTACCGCCTTCCTCAAACATTATTCCATGTACATCAAGCAGTCCGCTTCAGGCGCCGACCTCTGAGCCCTTCACCAAGGAGCGAATGAGTCCCTCAAATCTTTCATCGAGCGCTTCAAGACGACGGCCTCTCAAAACAACGTGACGGACGAGTCCGCGCTCCCCGCCCTGAGAAATGGCCTTTGGTTTGAATCGGCATTCAAGGACGAAATAACGCTCAATAAGCCGCGCTCGCTAGAGGACACCCTGCACCGTGCCGGGCTCTACATCGAGCTCGAAGAGGAAAACTGAGCCCTCTCGAAAAGGCACACCGTGCACAAGGCCCCATCGCAGAAGGATAAGTCCCAGCACGGGTACCAGGAACCTCGGCAGCATTATGATGACGAGTACCCAGACAATAAAGGCAAGCGGGTCACCGCGTTCCTCGTCGATGAATCGCCGGCCGTACTCCACATGCGTGACACCGCCCAAATCCCCGACCCCGAGCCAAAAGTGCCCAAAAACAAATGGATACGCGAGCACCATCAAAAGGGCCATCAAGCCGACGAGCCAAAGGCCCAAGAGCCACGAGCCGAAGAGCAGCCAGATAAAACATAGTTCTGCGAATTCCACCAAAGAAAAGGACACCCCACCTCGCACTGCCGCAAACTCCAAGAAGCCTTCCTAGACCAATATCAGAAAGGAAGGGGTCTGTATGCCTGAGCACTTGCTCCCGCGAGCCCGGGATGGTAATCGACATCAGCAACCGGACATGCAAGGTCAGGAAATCAACTGAGCTCGGCCCGACAACCGCGACCAAAATGATGATTGTCGCCAACGATCTGCTTCTCAAATTCGGGAAGAGGCAAGGTCCC
Source organism: Eutrema japonicum (assembly GCA_030161315.1). NCBI lineage: Eukaryota > Viridiplantae > Streptophyta > Magnoliopsida > Brassicales > Brassicaceae > Eutrema > Eutrema japonicum. The sequence goes on from BSQW01000001.1 coordinate 36,594,597, forward strand.
CTCCCCCAGCACGGACGATGATCGGAATGATCATGGGATGACTTCTGTCGTGCAACGACTCGGTACAGTCGATCAAACTACACGAGAGAAAGACCGATGCCTCCCTGAAGTGGAACTCCAGTCCGGGCAGCAGCGCGCAAGACACGAGCGGCAAGGGGATCACCTTCATCAAAGCCGATGCTGCTGGAGTCAATCAACCTCACAACGATCCCCTCGTCGTACAAATCCGCGTAGTTGACTGCGACGTCAATCGGGTCCTAATCGACACGGGCAGCTCGGTCAACCTCATCATCAAGGATACCCTGACCAGAATGAACCTGCAAGGGGCCGAAATCAAACCAACCGCCACCCCGCTGACCGGTTTCGCCGGAGACACCACCATGGGAATCAGGACCATCGACCTACCGGCCTACGTAGGTTGCGTCACCAAAATTGTAAAGTTTGTGGTGATCGACACCGTCCCGATCTACAATATTATTCTCGAAACCCCCTGGCTGCATTCGATGAAAGCAATCACATCATAGTACCACTAGTGTCTCAAATTCCCCAACCAGGCCGGAACATACACTCTCCGGAGTAACCAAAAGGTATCACGCGCATGCTTCGCCATCGAGAACAAGCTGCGCAACGCCACGCCGACCTGCCTCATCATCGAAACAGAGGCCCCGGGCGAACCGAGTCACCAAGACCTCCCAGGTCAGGATATGGTCACCCAAGTCAATGTCGACCCAAGTGATCACTCTCACTGCGTCGGGATCGGTGCTGACCTCAAAGGAAGCATCAAGGAGGAGCTGGTCAAATTTTTAAAGCAGAACGTCTCCACCTTCGCCTGGTCAACAAGCGACATGCCCGGCATCAGCCCGTCGGTATGCAGCCACGTGCTCAACGTAGAGCCGACCTTCAGGCCAATAAAGCAGAAACGAAGGAAGCTCGGACCCGAACGCGCGCAGGCCGTCAACGACAAAATCGAAAAGCTTACCGCGGCCTGATCAATTGCTGAAGTCAGATACCCTGACTGGCTCGCCAACCCGGTCGTCGTAAGAAAGAAAAGCGAGAAATGGAGGGACTGCGTGGACTTCACCGACCTCAACAAGGTATGTCCCAAGGATAGCATCCCACTCCCTAGAATCGACCAGGTCGTGGAAGCCACAACGGGAAACGAACTGCTCTCCTTCATGGATGCCTTCTCAGGGTACAATCAGATCCCCATGCACCCAGACGACCAGGAAAAGACGGCGTTCATCACAGACCGCGGCACCTATTGTTACAAGGTCATGCCGTTCGGATTGAAGAACGCCGGAGCAACCTACCAGCGGCTCGTTAACAAAATGTTCGCCGACCAGATCGGTCGCACCATTGAGGTCTATATTGACGACATGCTCGTCAAATCCTTGGTGGCAGGAAACCACGTTGGTCATCTCAAGTCATGCTTCCAAACGCTGAACGAGTACGGGATGAAGCTAAATCCCGTCAAGTGCTCATTCGGCGTCACATCAGATGAGTTTCTCGTGTATATCGTCACCCAGAGCGGGATCGAGGCCAAACCCAAGCAGGTCCAGGCCATCATTGATCTCAAATCCCCAGAAAACACACGCCAGGTCCAGCGACTCACCAGAAGGATTGCCGCACTCAACCAGTTCATCTCTCGCTCAACCGAAAAATGCCTACCGTTCTACCAACTGCTCCGCGATAACAAACGATACAAGTGGGATGAAAAGTGCGAGGAGGCCCTCCAGCAGCTGAAGACCTACATATCTACTCCGCCCGTCCTGGCAAAACCCGAAGAGGGAGAAACCATTTACCTCTACATCACCGTGTCCGTATCGGCTGTCAACGGAGTCCTGGTACGAGAAGATTGGGGTGATCAAAACCCCATCTTCTACGTCAGCAAGTCTCTTGACGGCGCCGAGAGCAGGTATCCGACACTAGAGAAGCTCGCCCTCGCAGTAGTCGTCGCAGCTCTGAAACTATGCCCGTATTTTTAGTCTCATACGGTTGCAGTACTAACCACTTACCCCCTCCGAAACATCCTCCATAGCCCGAGCCGATCCGGGAGGATGATGAAGTGGGCGGTCAAACTCAGCGAGTACGAAATCGAGTACCGGAGATGGACCGCGGCAAAATCTCAAGTATTGGCCGACTTTGTGGTCGAGCTGGCTCCCGACCTATCCTGCAGCGTCCCCCCCCCCCCCCCCCCCCCCCCCCCCCCCCCCGAAAAATGGAGCCTTCAGGTCGACGACTCGGCTTCGAAGCACTGTTCCGGCATCATCATACGCCTCGAATCCCCGACCAACGAAATTTTAGAACAATCCTTCCCAGCGTCAAACAACGAAGCAGAATATGAGGCCCGGATTGCCGGGTTATGCCTAGCAAAAGCGATCGGGGTGAAGAAAATCCAGGCTTACTGCGACTCCCAGCTCGTCGCCAACCAATACAACGAAAAGTACGAAGCCAAGAACGACCACATGGACGCATACCTCAAGGTAGTCCAAGGTCTAGCTTCTGAATTCTCCGAGTTGACCCTCACCAAAATTCCCCGAGGTGACAACACTTCGGCAGACGCCCTCGCCCCGTTAACTTCCACGTCTGATCCAACCCAAAGGCGCGTGATCCTCGTCGAAAGCATCGACTTCCCTAGCATCGAGCTGCCTAAAAGAATTTGCCTTATAGACGTCACTAACGACGACCTTAACGAGGACCCCGATAATTTGGCGAGCTCGGACGACTTGCCACCTCCTCCCCACGAACCCGAGCTACCGGACTGGCGCGAGGAAATCCTGCTATACATCGCAGAGGGGACCATACCCACGGACCGCTGGGCAGCCCTCCGACTAAAAAAGAAATGTGCAAAATACCTCATCACCAACGGCAGGTTATTCCGTTGGAGTGCTACAGGAACCTTGCTAACCTGCCTCCACGGGCAGGACACCATCGATGTAATGAAAGAAATGCACGGAGGGGCAGGCGGAAACCATTCCAGCGGTCGTGCTCTCACCCTGCGAATCCGGAACCAGGGCCACTGCTGGCCAAAAATGCTTTAAGACTCCAAAAGTTTGCAGCCCGGTGTGAAAAATGTCAGCGTCACGGCCAGATTATCCACTCTCCCACCGAGCTACTCACCACAGCGTCGGCACCCTACCCATTCATGCGGTGGGCCATGGATATAGTAGGACCACTACCTCTTCTTGGTAATGACTAACTACTTCACGCTGCTCTAAGCGCAGCACCTGAGATAGACAGAGTGATTGATGAAGTCAATCAGACCCCATTCACCTAGTGAATCGCGAGCACTCAGCTCGGCGATGTCGGGAATATCTGATTTCCTAGGTATAACGGAGAAACCGATCACAAGGCATTCATGATAAGTTTCAAATTTGCCTTTTCAAGGGTGCGACTACTCGGGGGCGACCTCGAGTCAGTGCGTTGCCGCTTCTTCGCCGAAAATCTAACGGATTCGGCCTTAGAATAGTTCACCTCCCTGAAACCAAACTCGATTGACAACTTCACCCAACTTCAAGCGGCATTCTTGAAGCAATATTCGATATTTATCCAGATCGAGACCTCGGAGGCCGATCTGTGGGTACTCACTCAAAAACCATGCGACTCATCGCGAACGTATATTGATAGCTTTAAAGATTTCAAAGCAAAAATAGCTGATCTGCATAACCCAACGGCCCTGAAAGCCCTCCAAAACGGATTGCTAAAAACTTTAAAATTCTTAGAGGAGCTCACAGTTCGGGAGCCCGAATCACTAGATGATGCATTACATCGCGCTTCGCGCTGGATTATCCTCGAAGAAGCGAAAGCATCTCAACTTAAACAGCATGCATCCGTAACCTCGACTAAGCAAGCTCAGATAACTAACTTCCAATGACCTAAAAAATCCGGGAAAAATGAGTCCCAAGATCAGAGACAAAGTCAGGGGATACACTCATACTCAGTGGGAAGCCCACCTCGTAATAGATTCAAGCCTTACGATCCCAGCAAGTGGTGTGATTTCCACAAAATCAAGGGCCACTCGACCGAGGAGTGCCATGAGGTGAAGAAGCAGCTCGCCGCCAAATTCGCAGCAGGAAAGCTGGGTAAAATCGAGCTGGAAAAACCTCCTCCAAGGAAGAACTATTACCCAGCTTGAGACGACGAAAGGCGGGATCGCCCATCCGAGGATGATCGTAAGCGAGAACGTTCAGCCGAGGACACGACGAAGCGAGATCCCCCCAAAGACAGGGAAACAGATATGCCTCCCCCAGCACGAAGAAAAGAATTAACTTTATTCATGAAGGATCCTAGCTATGTCGCAACTCCGTAAATTCAATTAAGAAACATCAACGAAGGGTAAACACTGACACACGTGATAGGACCCCATTCAAGGGACCTGACACACAAATTTCGTTGTGGGAAGCCGAGGCCGTTGAGCTAGATTCTTCACATGATGATGCTCTCCTCGTCATGCTAGAAGTGGGTGAATATGAGCTCACTAAAATGCTCGTAGACACAGGGAGCTCTGTAGAACACATCCTCCTAAGCGTCCTTAGGGAAATGGATATACCAGCCGGCTTTTCCGGGGAAACCACGCTATCTCTCGGAACGATAAAACTCCCTATAATAGCAGCCGGGGTAAGAAGAATGGTCGAATTCACGGTGATAGACAGGTCAGCTCCATTCAATGCCATCCTGAAAAGCACCTGTATACATTCAATGAGGGCTGTATCCTCAACATACTATCAATGCATAAAATTCCTTACCCAGCATGGGATCGCAACAATTAAGGGGAGTCAAAAGGAATCCAGAATGTGCTACATGGCAGGTTTCCAGATCGCAAAGGAAAGTACTATATACAACCTACAACGAAAAGATGAGCTTGCATACCACCAAGCCAAAAAGAAAAGTGGTCCAGGCTTCATCGGACCTCGCAAAGACTTTAACAAAAAAATGGTGGTCAACGAGTCTCATCCTAACCAGAAAGTAGGAATTGGGTCCGAACTCTGCAAATCTCAAAAGGAACAGTTAATAACATTCATCCAAGAAAATTCCGGCTCATTCGCATGGACAACAGCTGATATGCCCGAAATCGATCTAAACATCATTTCACATGTGCTCAATGTGGATCCAAACCACAAACCAGTACGTCAAAAGCGTCGGATATTTTGACCTGACAAGACCGAGGCTGTTAACAGTGAGGTCACCAGGTTGCTAAACGTTGGATTCATAAAAGAGGTAAAATATCCTGACTGGCTAGCAAATCCGGTCGTAGTAAAGAACAAAAATGGCACCTGGCGAGTATGCGTAGATTTTACAGATCTAAACAAAGCATGTCCTAAGGATAGCTTCCCACTACCTCACATCGACCAGCTGGTGGAAGCTACCGCAGGGCACCATCTCCTCAGCTTTATGGATGCACTCTCAGGATATAATCAAATACAAATGAACCCTGAGGACCACGATAAAATATCCTTCATAACAGAACGAGAAACGTACTACTATAAAGTGATGCCATTTGGCCTTAAAAACGCGGGAGCAACCTACCAAAGACTTATGAACAAGATGTTTGCCAGCCTCCTGGGTTAGTCAATGGAAGTCTACATTGACGACATGCTGGTCAAATCTCTGAAAGAGGAAGATCACATAAGCCAGCTGGGGGAATGCTTCACCTTACTAAACAAGTATGGGATGAAACTTAATCCTTCAAAGTGCACCTTCGGGGTCGCTTCAGGCGAATTCCTAGGTTACATAGTAACTTAACGAGAAATAAAGGCAAACCCCAAAAAAATCAGTACGTTCTTGGAAATGAAACCTCCGAGCTCGGTAAAAGAGGTGCAAAGGCTGACAGGCCGCATTGCCTCGTTAAATCGGTTTATTTCCAGGACGATCGATAAATGTCTCCCCTTTTACCAATTACTAAAGGGAAACAAAAAATTCATATGGGATGACAAGTGCGGGGAGGCCTTTAAGCAACTAAAGGCGTACCTCTCCGAGCCCCCCATTTTGTCAAAACCAATTGAGGGTGAGCCGATCTTCCTATACATAGCAATCTCCGAGGCCGCAGTGAGTGGCGTCCTCATAAGAGAAGAATGAGCTGAGCAAAAACTGATCTACTACGTGAGGAAATCCTTAGTAGACGCCGAAACCAGGTACCCACGAATGGAAAAACTGGCTCTGTCAGTATTAATCTCAGCTCGCAAGCTCAGGCCGTCTTTTCAGTCACACCCTATCATAGTAATGACAACACAGCCATTACGCACAGTATTGCACAGCCCCAGCCAGTCTGGCAGGCTAGCCAAATGGGCCATCGAGTTGAGCGAATATGATATCAAATATCGACCTCGGACAAGCGCCAAAGCACAGGTACTAGCTGATTTCATTATCGAGCTCACAGCTAACAGCCAGGTGACCGGAACAAGTGCCGAGACGTGGCAGCTTTATGTCGATGGAGCCTCCTCGAAACAAGGGGCAGGTGTGGGAATCCACCTAGTATCCCCGACTAACGAAGTCGTGGAACAGTCCTTTAGACTCGGATTCTCAGCATCGAACAACAAAGCCTAGTACGAGGCCTTAATAGCGGGTCTCCGACTCGCAGCTGGAATAGGAATACGCAAACTGAATGCGTTCAGCGACTTCCAGCTTATTACAAGCTAGTTTCATGGAAAATACGAAGCCAGAGATAGCAGGATGGAATCCTATCTAGCCATAGTCTATGAGCTAGTCAAACAATTCGAAGCCTTCAGTCTAACGCAAATACCGCGAGGTGAGAACACGATCGCAGACCCACTGGCAGCTCTGGCGTCAACCTCGAATCCGCTTGTAAAAAAAGTAATCCAAGTGGAAGGAATTGAAAAACCAAGCATCAAAATCGATAAGGATATCGAGGATTTAATGGAAATAGACAATGACGATATGGAGTTGGATATAATAGTAGCCCCAATAACGGGCGACCTCCCTCCCGAAGAAGGAGAAACTGCAGACCCGGAGCCAGACCCGCTTGACGCCAGGCATGTTACCCTCCGCGGAAAAATGATTGCGAGAACTGACTGGCGAGTAGCGATTATACAATACAGTGAGGGGGGGGGGGAGAGGCTCCCCCCAGCATGTGGGAAGCTCGCAATCTCAAAACCATAGCTTCAAGATATTGTGTAATCAACCCCCGCCTTTACAAGCGAAGTGTAAACGGTCCCTACCTAGTATGCGTCCACGGGCTCGAAGCTTTTACGATATTATCAGAAATACACGGAGGCTCGTGTGACAGCCACTCAGGAGGAAGGGCATTAGCCATCAGGATCAAAAGACAATGATACTTTTGGCCCACCTTGGTCGCTGACTGCGAAGAACATTCCAGAGCATGCGAAAAATATCAACGGCATGCTCCCACGTTGCATCAACCTACTAAAAACTTATCTTCCATTTCATCTCCATACCCCTTTTTGAGATGGTCAATGGATATAGTGGGGCCCATGGTAACCTCGGAAAAAAAGAAGGTGTCGCTTCTTACTCGTCCTCACTGACTACTTCACCAAATGGGTGGAGGCAGGAGCTTTCCAGCAAATTAAAGCAAACCACGAACAGGAATTCGTATGGCAAAACATAGTCTGCCGGCACGGAGTCCAATACGAGATCGTAACCGACAACGGTTCACAGTTTATCTCAAATAAGTTCCTTGAGTTTTGCGGAGATTACGGAATCCGATTAACAACCTCGACCCCATGTTACCCTCAAGGCAACGGGCAGGCCGAGGCAGCAAATAAGCTAATACTGAGCAATCTCAAAAAGCGACTGGATGCTAAAAAACAAAAATGATCCGACGAGCTCCCTGGAGTCATGTGGGCCTGTCGGACCTCACCTCGCAAAGCAACCTCAGAAACACTATTTTCCTTGGCTTGTGGAATCGAGACTGTGGTTCCCGCTGAGGTCGCAGTCCCCAGCCTGAGGATTTACATGTGTCCCGTAAACGAGGAACTGAACAACGAAATGCTTCTCGACCAACTCGATGTTATCGATGAACATCGAGATCGAGCATTCGTTAATCTTCAAAATTATCAACACGCGGTAGCACGCTACTATAATTCATAGGTCAAACAGCGAAGATTTCGAGTTGGCGAGCTCGTCCTACGAAAACACAAGGGAAATGAACGCTGGAAAACTGGGCACCAACTGGGAAGGTCCATACCGGATCTCCGAGGTTGTAAAGAACGGCGTATACAAGCTCGCCATGATGCACGACAATACACCTGAAAGGAACTCATGGAATGCCATGAATTTAAAGAAGTACTATCATTAAAAAGGCACTTGTAAAGATCGAAAATGCTTGATCCCTCCTCAGGGTATGTAGGCAACCTCATAAGGGTGCAGCTATAAAATAAACAAAATCTTCTTCGTTTAAGCCTGACAAACGCAGCCTGAGACCTTTCAGCTACTATTTACAAGCTAAAAGCTTTACTCTATAAATGAACAGTCCTACGAGCTAAAGCGTGCTAACAGCTAGCATGACTCGACTTTGCGTCTAAATTGCAGAGTCACAACCTTTCTAGTCTCTAAATGACAACAACCTCTACGTCTAAACTGTTTAGGTTGCATGCATGACTCTAAACGGCTTGGATATCTCCCTCCTCGCGGCCTTTTCAGCCTTCTTCACCATCTCTTTTTGCCTCTTGGCAAGTTTCTTCGAGTCCTTAGTAAAATTCTCAACCTGGACCCTCAAATCCACTATATTTTCACTGGCTGAACGCAAACCAACCTCGGCAGCTCCAGCTCGCCCCTCGGCAACACGGAGATCCACCTTCAAATCCTCACTTAATTTCTCCAACACAGAAATCCGGGCATGAGCCTCCCGAGCGGAATCCTCCCATCTCTTGGCCAAAACAGCTTGGTCTTTAACCTGGCCTTCCAAAAGAGTAAACGCAGCCACCTTCTCCTCGTTCCGATTAATTCTCCTCATCAGCTCGTCCCTTTCAGAGACAATGTCGGCAATGGTCCTAGCTGCCCTCTCCACCTCCTTGGGCTGGGTAGCAGAACGGAGATCTTGCTCAAAAGAGGTAATCAGCTCGTTGGCGGCGGAAACGGCCTAAAAAAGAATATGAAAATTCAGCAGAAAGACCAAAGTAATGGAAACTAAAGATAGTTAAAAATACCTGGCCCATCACACTTGCGAACTGAATATAGCCCGCAGGCTTCTTCATCTTCCTAAGAGACGTCAAGAAGCAGGACGAAGGCCTAACACGCCTAAAGAGATTCGCAAGCTGGGAGTTGTTCTCAACGATTGCCTCAGGTCCGTCAAAGTCGAACCTAAAAGCATTCGGAGAAATACCTGCACCACCCTGAGAACGAGGTGCCACATGTCTCCTTGATGTCTCCTCGACATCAAACCCGTCGCCACGAGATCATTTGGAGCGAGACTGATGCTCGGCAGAATGACTCGGCTCTTTAGAAGACACCCTGGAAGCTGACCTTTGAGGACCCCTAGCTCGAACATCATGATGGGTAACCTCGGCTTCATCACCCGTTGGCAGAATGCCACCACCACCATGATCAGCTTCAGGCTCTCAATGACCATCTTTTTCAACCTCTTCTCGTTGCTGGGCCTCAACACGGACGGACTTATCAAGAGCCTCTTTGACCCTCTTATCAAGAGCACCGGCTGGCGTCGGGGTAGGGCGCAATCGCATCCTCTCCCTGTAAGAAAGGCGCTGCGGTTTCTTAGGAGGAACCATTTTGCTGGATTCGGTGGAGCTCTCGCTACGAGTAAGATCAACCTGGGAGGTAGCAGGGGCAGTATCCGGCACCTGGGAGCCTGCCGAGGGATCAACCTCAACACGGGCTAGATCTTTAGCAACAGCCTCGAGTCTCGGGATAATGGATGGAGCGGGAGCCGGAGCTAAAATTTGAAGTAGAGGAGACGGAGGCGGAGAATCTGCAGAATCAAGAAAAGGGGTCTAAATAAAGAAACGATTCTTAATCTAAAAAAAAGATAAAAATATAAATCCCCCCAAACCTATAAGTCGGCAAGCAACTGCAACGGATAGCCCGGGAGATCGGCGTTCACGAGCTTGCTGAATTCTATCAAGGGAGAAACCCTTCTAGTCGGAACTCTCACCCTTGATAAGGTCGACAAGCCGTTGAACCTCAGCTGTTACTGTCTTTGAAGAATCAATTGACTCTGCACAAAAGAAAAAGGGTCACCATATTAGAACATAAGAAAAACATCAATTAAGAAATCCCTAGAAGCGATGTTCGGATCAACATCCGAGGGATCGCGCTGACCAGTAATATGAGCCCAAGAATGTCTAAGCACCGAATCGCCCTCAATAGATCTGCTGGAAATTCTGAAATGGAAACATTGCTCCCACCATTTGTCATCCCTCACATTGAATCTAAAAACGGACCGATTGACCTTCGCCGGAAAATAGTAGGTCCCGTGAATATGAGAATTCCCCTTGACAATGAAGAGCTGGCGAAAGACCTCAGTATCAAAAACAATCCCAGACTCCCTAGAACGCACCCAGAGTGCGACAAGGGACCTCATCGCACTGGGCATAAGCTGCGGGAGGGCAAGTCCAAGGTCACTGATGATGTTAGGGATAGCTGCTGGGATGGGAAAAGTATGGCGACATCTCAAGAAGAACGCGGCATAACCGCATGCATAACCCTCCTGAGGACTCTCCGGGGAGCTATCAGCCGGCGGGATGAGTAGATCGCCGATATCGAGTCCGCACAAGGAGGAGATATTCGCGAGCTCAACAGCCGAAATCGTGCTCTTCGAATGAGAATCAAATCGCTCGGCAAGGGGAGGAGGAGCATCCAGCTGAGAAGTGGAAGCCATTGCAGAAAAAAGCAAAGAAGATCGAGTTTGAAAAAGAAGGAAATTCTACCGGAAACGATGGAAGCTGAACTTTCACAGAGAAGAATATCTCGGGTAAAAGTAAGAATAAGGTGAAGACAGTTCAATTAATGGAGTAAAAATAATATAAAAAAAAAAGGGAAAGTGAAAAGACATCATTACCTCGGTAAGTGGGAGCTGAGGCGGCGTGGAAAGTTGAAGTAACGAGAACCGCTCATTTATACCCACTCGCCACTCGTCCTGTCATATCCCTTAAAAGCCGCGCAGACTCTACATGATCCCTACAAACTCGCCCTGCGAGCAAGCTGGAAATCAATTAGAAGCCCGAGACTGCGAGATCGTTCCAGCTGGAGGATCAATTAAATCCCGAGATCACAGTTCCGCATCCTCAATGATAAATCATTAAAGATACTGGGGGGCAACTGTTGGGCCCAAATTCCACACTCAAAGTCCAGCTTGATTAAGTATGCCAAGAATCAAGCCCAGCTCACTGAAAAGCCTCGTAGAGCAGGCCCGCGAGCTGGGAAAGAGTCGAGTATGCAGGAAAGGGGGAGATCGTTGGGAAAGGGAGCTCGCAGCAAGCATGTCAAATACATTAAATGTGTTCTCCCCAGAATCAAGCTGAGCATTTAATTAAAGATCACAAATTCAATTCCACATTTTGAATGAGATTGAGACGTTTGTATTTTTAAACTTGTATAAGTTCGAAGGTGAACTTCATTGTAAGAGATATCGAGTTCTTGGCAATAATATACACATTTCTCTCATTTTTCTCTAAGCAGTTCTAAGTCTTTCTAAACGTATTCAACCTAAATCAAGCCAAAGTTTGAGGTTGTGAGATTATGCTCTCACATTATTCGAAGACTTCTACGCAAAATGGAGGATCAGGTTAAGCAAGCTACTCCGAGATACCCACAAGGCAATGGGCAAGCAGAGGCAACAAACAAAACCATCCTTGACGGCCTCAAAAAATGCCTTGATGATAAGAAAGGCCTTTGGGCCGATGAGGTAGACGGTGTCCTCTGGTCTCACCGTACAACATCCAGGATGGTGACAAATCGCACACCTTTCAGCCTATCCCACGGCATGGAAGCGATGGCTCCCTCCGAGGTCAGATTTCCCACCCTCCGACGCACTATGCTCACACAACATGCCGACCTGAACGACACCATTCGCTTAGGAGAGCTCGACCTCCTCGAGGAGCAACGAGACCAGTCCCTACTCCGCATCCAGAACTACCAGCAGCTAACCTCCAAGTACTACAACAAAAGGGTCAAAGGCCGGTTCTTCACGGAAGGTGACCTAATTCTCCGCAAGGTCTTCGAAAATACGTCCGAACTGAACGCAGGCAAGCTCGGTGCTAATTGGGAGGGTCCCTACCTCGTATCCAAGGTCGTCAAGCCCGGGGTCTACGAACTAACCACAATGAACGGTGAGACAATCCCGCGCTCGTGGAACTCAATGAACCTGAAGCGATACTACTATTAGGCCACCCAGGCTCCACTATCTCCCTTATCATTGTAATCACCCGAACTACGAATGGTTTGATCTCTTCTACTAAAGGGTACGTAGGCAACCCCTAACCAGGGTGCAGCTATGAATCTAATAAAATCTTATCCACCGGATTAAAAAAAAAAAAAAAAAAAAGCAGAGCCCAAAGCTCGCACCCCTATAGCACACAAGCCACTAAGTGCTAAAGCCGAGCTCAAGGCTCGCACCCCTATAGCACACAAGCTACTAAGTGCTAAAGCCGAGCTCAAAGCTCGCACCCCTATAGCACACAAGCTATAAGTGCTAAAGCCGAGCTCGCTACTCGCACCAAAAGAAAATACACACAAGCTTTAAGTGTCTCAAGCCGAGCACCAAAAGAAAAGCACACAAGCTTTAAGTGTTTTAAACCGAGCTACATCTCGTACCAAACCCTTAACGAGATAAATCAAGCAGACATTGCGCAAAATTCATTTTATTTATAGAGAAGGAAGGGCTATGCGCCTGATTACATAATGGCGACACGGCCAACAAAAAAAAAGAGAGAAAAAAATTTACAATTGCCACTACGGCCTACAAAAAAAAAATTAAATAAATAAATAAATAGAGAAGCTAAAAAAGCTAAAGAGAGAAAAAAAAACCTACAAATGGCGCATCGGCCTACAAAACATACACCCCGTCAACACGGGTTTTATCTATATCATCTGGGCTCACCATTCACTCATTTGTGCCATGCTCACCTCGGAACGGCTGGTTCGACTCCAGCGGCTCTTCCACGATCCCGGTCTCAACGGGCAACGCAGAAATATCAGCTAGAGCAAGCGGCGCAGTGGCACCGGAGGCCGAATCCAGGGCTGACGGATCAAAAGCAGCTCGAGGAGGAGACGAGGCCGCCTGGGTCTGGCTAGACGGAGGTTGCTGAAACTGGACTTCAGGGGTTCGATCGACAGGAACCTCCATGTCTTCTGAGGTCAACTCCGGGAAGTCAACCTGATCTAGCTCGGCCTCATACTTCGCCTCATCCTCCTTCAGCTTCGCGTACCGATAAAACGGTACCACTAGATTATCCTCAGCCTCTATCCTCTCCAGACACTGCCGCGTGCCAACCACCTGACTGAGCAACAGATGCGTAGGCAAGACGCGATCCCGACCAGCCAGATGGGCACGAATCTTATCCATCTTAGCAGCCCATTTCTGGGTCCGAGCCGCCCACCTCCTTTTAACCTGGTCATTTTCTTTGGAAACGGCCACCTTGGCACGCTCAATGGCACCCTCTAGCCACCCGACCCTAGACCTGGCCGCTTCCCGCTCCCCACAGGCCTTCGTCACCTCCCCTCTCGCGAGGATGAGCTCCTCTTCAAGGGCGGCTGACCGCGCCTTCTCCGCCTCCAGCTCGACGAGACCTTGATCCGCTTCCATCGCCCGGACACGCACCTGCCCCATAGACGACTCCAAGGCGGCAGATCGGGATGCTCGTCCTTCAACGCCTTCCTGGTCTCACGGATGACGGCCGTCAACTCCCTCTCTCCCACTTCGATACGCAGCTTCAGGCACTCGTTAGCCCGCTCCTGCGGTGGCCAAGTTGACCATCATGTGCAAAAACAAAAAATAAAATAATAAATAAATAAAATAAAAAAGGAAAAAAATGAAAACCGGGCTCAAGCAAAACTTACCCGGACTCCGCCATTTCTGAGACATGGCAGAGAAGGGACCTCCTCCCAAGGGCGGCCGCAAGTACCAGGTCGGCACACGCGGATTTTTCCAAAATATGGGGCGCATCATGGCACTCATAGTTGAAGTCGAAGCTATGATCCACAACCTACTCATCGCCACCCCCCGCGGCGCCGGTACCTTCACCACCAGGTACCTCATGGTCAGACTCCTTGGCCTCGTTGCTAACCTCAACGACTTTGGGCTCGACCAGCACCCGCTCCACGACCACGTCCTCCCCCTGGTCTCCGGACGCTACAACCTCCTGACCAAGAGGCACCTCGGTCTCCCGGACCCTGGCTACGTCGGGCCTATGCCCGCCAGATTCCCCGCCAACAGGACCTTCAGGCAGCTCGGTCTCCTGACTCGGCGACACGTCCTCCTGGCCTATCGATGAGGACTCCACCCCAACGGGCGGCTGTCCGCTAGACACGTCGGCCTGACCGTCGACCTGACCTATGGAGGAGGACTCTACCCCATCGGTCCTCATCTTCTTGGCAATTCTCTTACCCTTACCATCACCCGCCCTTTTCTTGGGAACGGGTGGGGACCCACCAACCTTCTGCGGGTTTTGCCGAGCTGGGTCCTCCGAAGACGGAGACGGATGCGCAAGAAACGAGTCCGCGTAGGACGGAATGGCAAATCTTGAACGACATGTTCACGAAAAACAATCAGTTCGGAAAAAAAAAAAAAAGGAGCGACGACATACCATACATCGCGGCTTCAACTCTTTCCGGCGTGAAGGACTTCCAATCTCTTGGATGCACCGACCTGAGTACATCTCGAATACCACCGTATTCAGATAACTTGATACCGGCAGTATACGGACCTGAAAGCAAAATCATAGTGTCAGTTAGAATAAAAAGGAAAACATGAAACTCGATCTACAAACCCTTACCAGGAGAAAAATTCCAGTCCCGGGTGTATCTTCCCTTTGGGTCAAGACCGACCACCTCGGTAGCACGGACGAAGAAGTAGCTGAGAGACCAATGGTCGAACTTACTCACCTTATCTTCGATAAGATCCACCTTGGGTTTCAAGGAGGCATAGTACGTTCCCGGATACGCCGAGTTCCCCTTCTGATAAGTGAGGTCCTCGAACATACGGGGAGTCACCACCATATCGCACTCCGACCCAAGAGTCAGAATCACAAGCATGCCCTGAATCGTGGGCGGGCAGATCTGGGAGAAGGCCAACCCCTGTCTATTGCAGTACGAGACGAACAGGTCGGGAAGAGGAAAACGCAGCCCGCACTTCGTGAAGAAACTCTCGTACAGGCAGACGAAACCTTCTGGAGGATTCCATTGACGTTCTCCCGACCTGGGAAGTCGGAGCTCGGTAGATCGGGGAAATTCGAATTCTGACGCCAAAGCGACTCCTGGGTGCTACAAGTCGGTGAGCCACCCATATCGTAGGAAACTAGGGGAGGATGCGGTGCCCTAGGTTTCCGAACTCTTCTAGATCGTCCACCTCCCTGTCCAGTCAGATCAACGCCGCGACCTTCGGAAGAAGATCTCCCAACCACCGGCCTCCCTCGTCGAGCCCCAGAAATCAACGGAACATCCCCCGAAATCGAGGGAACAGACTGTGCCTCGTCGTCGTCACCACGGCACGGGGAAGAGGTACGCTCTGAAACATCGTTCGACGAAGAATTACTCGTCGGTGAATCGTCCCGGTCACTGAGAGATGCTGATTCACCGCTGGATTCAACTCTGGGCCTTCGCAACACCGACGCCATCGCACGAAATAGAAGAGAAAGCTCCTGGTAAACTCAACCCGACAGCGAAAAGCTAGAAGTCAGAGCCCGAACAAAAAAATTTTACAAGAAAGAAGGAGAAGTTACCTTGAATATGCGCAGGAGAATAAAAAGGAGGAAGAAGGAAGAAGAATGGTTTAAATAGGAAGAGGAGGGGATAGCGAAGCGACGGCTCAACATGTGGCGAAGAGGAGGGATTACCGAAACCCTAATGATGACGTTGCTTCGGTATCCATGCGCAGATAATAGAGGGTCGCTTCGGGGAACGTGCAAACGTCTTTTACACTTCCCTGCGTGGCCGACACATGCAATCAATCCCCAGTTTTAGCGGAGGGACCGACACGTGTGATATTGTTCCCGCCAAACCGATCTCAACATTAAACCCTAAAATATTGAGGACCGACCTGAGATGCGCCGAGCTAACAAAAATAAAAATTTGATCCATTCACCACGCCTCCTGACACCGAACTGGGGGGGGGGGGCAATTGTTGGAGGTGGGTTTAACACCCCCCAATTAGCTAGGCCCATCTCAGCAAGTAAAACCCATCAAATCTAAGCCCAGCCAAAAGTCAACGCAGGGACCCACCGAGCTCGCGCTGACATCTCACCAACTCTGCGCAGAGGGACCAAAGAAGAAGCTGTCACGTGGAGAGCAGCTCGCCGAAGAGTGCTCTCGCTCACATACTCTCTCTCTCTCTCTCTACATTATTGTAACATCGTTATTTAGAACCCCGAACTGGATTCCTTTCGGAACTAGTTCGAAAGTGTAAATCATTTTCCCTATTTCAACCATAAATACAAAGAATACGCTCCCCGACATGTTCATCATTTACAACCGACCTATCTTTCACGAACCCCGATCTATCCCTTGCAAAACTGTCTCCCTTCTATTTACAAAAGTCTCGCCCCTTTCACATTATTCTATATTAAAACACCACAATCTCCTCGGTGATCATTAGGATCAACACATACGTTAAATTCCGATTTTTTTCCTATTCTACTACTATTTTCGTCTTGAAATTTCAAAACCAAAAGGTACTCTCAGATATGTGACAGAATCATGCATAGAAAATACCGACCTCGAACTGAACGGAGCGGCACGATTTTGTCTCGTCGAGCGTATAGAAGCAGGAGGTTCCATTGTTCCATTCAAGGTCGTAGATGATGCCAGCCAGCTGCTCCAGGATGATAAGAAATTATGACCTCGCCGTTTCTGATCTGAGATGATTATGACCTCGCCGTTTATGATCGAAGATGATTAAGAAGATGATCGGAGATGATGGATGATGATCGTTGATGATTGCTGATGATTGGGAAATATAAACGATGATTGATGAGATCGCGATGAGAAAGAAGGAAAAATTATGGGTAAATTTCTATGTATTTTTATTTTTAATTAGTGAGAGTAAATTTTGGGTAAAATAGTCTTTTATCTCTTTAATTTTGGACGAAATTCTAATCTCTCCCTAGGGATGTCAATCGGGCTAGCCCGGCCCGGTCCGTAACCCATAAAACACGCATATATTTGAGCCCGGCTCGGACAGGGCTCTAGGGCTTTTCGGACTTTTTCGTTCTTTTCTTTACAAACACAAAAATTCACAATTCTCAGATGAATAATTAAAACAAAATATTTATCAAAATAAATCTAAATTGAAATGTATTATATCAAATCTAATTAAATTTCAAAGTAAAAGTTTGACAAAAAAAAACAAAAAAAAATCAAATAAATTGTATTACCAAATAACACATAAAATAAAAACACTTCAAATCTAGTTAGTAGAGTTTAGATTAGAATCTCCTTCATCGTCTTCTAAATCCTCATCACCATAAAGAGGTACAGATAAAAAAAAAAGTAAAATAATATTAAGTTTTGACATGTATAAATCATATAGAAATGTCATTGAAATTCTATAGATAATGATTTTAAAAATATGAAGTAAATATGGATGAATGATAATGGCACATGAATCACGAAATGTATAGAAAATATGTCAAATTATTATTTTTAGAAAGATAAATGTTTAAATAAAATCTCTAACCAATTAAAACGTAAAGTTCTGGGCTTTTCGGGCTAGCTCGAGCCCGGTCGGGCTAAGCCCGAAAAACACACTAGCCCGAAAGGCACGATTTTTTTGGGCTTATATTTCTAGGCCCGAGCCCGCTATTTTTCAGGGTCGGGTCGGGCCGGGCCGGCCCTCGAGATTTGGCCCTAATTGACACCCCTATGTCTCCCTCCATGTATAAAGTTATTCACCTCTACCCCTATTCTATTCTGCTATACCCATTTCTTTTTAATGAAATGTGATATCCCATCTTGCCCTTCTAATTTCGAAAGTAAGATATTAAAAAAAAGAAATGTTGACCAATGAGAATTAAGGGAATTTCATCCAATAAAAAGTGAGGTTTACAAATTTCGACCAATTAGAACAAAACAAATTTGGGCCAATCAAAAGATGGAAAAAGGAAGAAAAAAAACAATCAGGCGCCAAAAATTCCACCCAATCAGAAAAAACAGTTTTTTCTCTCAAAAACAGTATAATTCCCATAATTCATCGCCTCCTTTCATCGCAAGAGCTCTTCTTCTGGGATACGACACCTCTTCTTCTATTTCTTCATCTGCCATTGAAGCTTAAAAGCGAGGTTAGTTCTTCTATTATGTTAGTAGATTATGCCCTAAAAACCATTGGGTTAGAGAGATTTTAATTGAATTTACAATTCGGAGAATTTAAATTGAATTTACAAAATCGGGGGATTTCAATTGAATTTACAAATTTGGGGATTAGTATATTATGCTCTAGAAATGGTATTGTAGTCGTTGAATCGTATGGAATCGTAGGTAGAATATAGTTTTTGTCCCGATTTCACCCAATTTGCTGATACAAGATAACCGGAAACAATTGGTATTACTGAGGCAAGTGGTACAACTGGGAGCTATTGGTATTACTGAGTCAAGTAAAGAGGTTCTAATGTAGTTTTTTAATCTCTATTCAGGAGACAATGATCACAAACCTACTTTTTGATTATCGAGGATATTATTCAAAGTGTGGAGAAGAGGATAAATGGATTTCAAAAGAAGGTTCCATGTACGCTATAATGTTTAAGACATCAAGTTTGGAAGAGATAACTTACTCGGTGATAGTGGATAGGATATGCATGAAGGTTGGGGTAGCTGAATCTACGATGAATCTGGAACTGAGTTACATTCTAATAGTAGTGAAAACTCAGAGACAATTCTAGATTTTGGATGATGAGGACGTCTCTGTCTATCTGACTTCCTTGGATAAGGAGTAACGCATAAGTGTTTTGAATGTAGAAGTTGTAGAGGTCAGCAAAGATGTTGAAATAAATGAGTTTGGGGAGCAACTTTCAAGAATAGAGCATGTAAGTTCATTTGGTGTGAATTACGGCGATAATGGTAGAGCTAATGTTGGAGTTAATGATGGTGTCCTTGCTATTTACACAGGAAATTGTTCAACAGAATAACATCATGAGCCGATAGAGATTGCAGATTGTGAGAATGTAGATGGAGAGAACGTAGATGGTGAGAATGCATTACGTGAAGATGGGGATAACGATGAAGATAACAGTCTGGAAAGTTCCCGAAGGCTTGAAATTGTTGAGTTTCCACATTCTGTAGAAGAACAACAGTTTGTAGATGCATGGGAAGATGGTATGGGTCTTAAAGTAGGCCAAGAATTTGCTAGTAAGCAGAAATTGATAGATGTCGTTGATAGAGCTTCACATCAGAATTGTTTTGGGATCACTTTAAATAAGTCGGATAAGAGTCGATACGTGGTAAAATGTGGTGAAGATGGTTTTAATTGGTATCTACGAGCTACGAAGCCTAATAATGCAACATTTTCTCGGTTAGAGTATACAAGAAGATGCATACATGTTCTCGGGCTAGCTCAAGTACAAGCAGCAAACAAAGGAAATGCACACCAAGATTAGTTGCATTTATTGTTAAAGAATTGTATCCATGTTAATTGGAAATTCCAGCTCCTAAAAGTCTCATCGTTTTGGTTCAAAGAAAATGCTATTGTGAATGTGTTATACTCTACCGCATGGAGAGGGAAACAAAAAGTTCTGAGCATGGTGCGTGGTAGTCCAGTAGAAAGTTATAATAATTTGTATTCATATTTGTACATGTTATAGCAGGTCAATCCCGATACAAGAACAAGTGTGGTATTGGATGAACAAAAAAGATTCAACTATGTATTCGTCGCTTTGGGAGCTTGCATTGAAGGATTTCGAGCAATGAGGAAAGTGATCATTGTGGATGCAACTTTTCTGAAGACCCAACATGGTGGTGTGCTATTTTTTGCAACAGCTCAGGATGCTAATCATCACCATTATCCCATTGTTTTTTCTGTAGTTGATGCTGAAAACAACGCGAGTTGGAACTGGTTTTTCAATACGCTGAAAATTGTGATACTCGATAGTCCTGAATTAGTGTTTGTTTCGGACAGAAATGCAAGCCTCATCAAAGCAATAGGTGAGGTGTACCCGAGCTCCAAACATGGGTATTGCATCTTTCATTTGTCCTAGAATGTTAGATTGCAAGTTAGAAGGGACAGATGTTGTTGCAGAAAAATTCAGGGAATGCGCAAGGCTGTATACAGAGGGTGAGTTTCAAGAAGCATACAGTGAATTGTGGAATACTTATCATAATGTAGCAAAGTATATGGATGGTAGTGTAGATGAGGTGAAATGGGCAAGCTGTTATTTTCCAGGAGAAAGGTACAACATAGACACCAGTAATTGTGTAGAGTCCATGAACAGTATCTTTCTTGATGCGAGAAAGTACTCGTTATTACCTATGATTGATGCAATTGTTGCAAAATTGGCTGAGTGATTTAACAAACATAGGAACGAGTCTGTTGCTGCATCGGACGCACATAAACTGGTCCCCTTTGTAGAGAACCTAGTGCACGGTAGGGTAGCCATTGCGAGGAAGCTATTGGTGAGTGAGCTAAACTACTTTCACCTTGAATACAATGTCATTGGACGCGATGGGAAGACTTATTTGGTGAACTTAAGAAGGAAAACTTGCGGTTGCAAGTATTTTGATATAGACAAGTATCCTTGTGTCCATGCAATAGCCGCTACAATTGTTTTCATGAAACGGGCAGGAAGAACAGAGGATATTCATGTAGAGGAATTGTGCTCGAAGTATTATTTGATGGAGACGTGGGCATTGGCGTATTATATGACGATATATCTGGTTCCGCATAAGTCTCAGTGGATTATTCCGGATGATATACAACAATTGTGTGCCTTATCCCTGTATTACAAAAAAAGAAGGGGAAGAAGGCAAATAACTAGGCATCCATCGGTTGGAGAACGTGGCCGAATGACGAGTGATAGGCCGGTGCGTGGCCAAGGTGAAGGCTTATTTAGCTATTTTAACTGCAGTAGGGATAGTATGGATAGTAGCGAAGTTAAAATTTTCGTATTTGACACTCTGTTTTGCTAAAAAAAAATGAGAAATTAGTTTAATTTGTTTATAGCTGATTCAAAAAAAATTGTAATATTCAAGATTTTAGTCGTTTTGCACTGTCGAGCCAAATATTCTTTTTATTTAAATATTAAAAAAATTATACGACTTTTATTAATTATATTGAATAAATATTTTAAATATATATTTTAGTACGTCCTATCTTACGAGTTACGTATTTAATAAACATTTAATATTTTGGAAAATAAATGTTTACAACATCTGATCATATTCTATTGTTCCCATCAAGAACCTTATACTTCTATGGTCACTTTGTTAATCTTAACACTCTTTTGAAGCGAAAGTTATGAAATAAACGATGTATGATATATGTTTTCCATGAGAACGTTGTAAATTAACTTTAATTACCATAAATCTAGTGTACAACCAAAACTAATTATTTTTAAACAGGATATTACTACTTATAAGTTACTAGATGAGTTCCCGCGCTAAAGCGCGAGTATTTTTATTTAAAGGTTTTTTGGTGCTTCTTTTTAAAAAAAAAATCGTAACAAATGCAGATCTAGAGACATCATGCCAGCAGATATTCCGATTACTACTACAAAGTCGTAACCCATTATATATATCCATTAATCCAAATACATACGCTTCTACTCTGAATCATGCAACATATGCTTATCCAAAGATATTTAAACCACAATATGAGCACATGCATTGCTATAAAACACAAGAGGTTACATCAAGAGCATATCATGAATAGTTTGAGTAGCCATGAAACGAGCCGCCAGTATCCGAATCTTTACCATCCCCTCTTTTCCCGGTATCTGAATCAAGATAAGCATTAGGCATGCTCTAACCTCTAAAGTAAGATCCCAGAACTGATAGACCATCACCAACGCCTGGCTCACCAATACCACCCATCTGGCTCAACTGCAACTAATCATGGCTCAACCCACCATGGGTTTGAGCACTCGCCAACATCGGATACATGTAACCTCCTCAACATTCCAGTTACATAAACCGGATGGTAATGGTTCCCTAGCATAAACGGCGATGCAGCCATTCCACCACTGGTAAATACATGTTCCAATCTTCACCGGACCCGCTTAGTGATGCTCCTTTCCCGACGACACATGCCATTGAAGCAAGCTGGCATGTTGTCGTTTGATTAAGAATCCTCTTCTTCGGCTCCTTAGGCGCCTCTCTTGCTCCTTTCTTCGTCCGAAATCTTTAGCCTTGCCCCTTGTAATTCATGAGATTGAATCCGCGATCATTTCTATTCTAAAACGAATCATCGCTGGAAAATATGATTATATGTTATATATATTTTCTAATTTGTGTTTAGTAAAATATGAGTAATTGTTTTTTAGTTTAACAAATACAACCTAATTCGAGATAGAGGCCATTTGATGAATTTATTTTATTATTGTATAATTAATTTGTGTTCTCCAATTTTCTTTATTATTAAGCTAAAATAAAAATATAAAATAAAACAATGAGTTTATAATATTGTGATGAGCCCATGTGTGTTTACAAATAAAACTGTTTGACTTTCATCTTCTTGTAATCTATTTGCCTTCTTTTCTAGGGTTTGCATTCGTCTCCCCAAAACTTTAAAACCATTCACTATGTGTTACCACCATGTTCTGATGCGGCCATTGATTCATAGAATTCATTATCACAATCAAAGAGTCTTATGACATAACAATTTTCTTTGAAAATTTTATGTGTAACGCTTCCAACGGTTCGAATAACTTCATAGCTCATATAGTTTTTTTTTGTGATTTATCATCATTCGTAGATAATATAGCTCACATGCTGATGAATTAATGTTAAATGTCTTATCGGTGCTCTTTCCTCTTAGCCGTGTTTTTTATCCTAAACAAATATTGTAGGAAACTCGTCATATGTTAAACTGTTTGCATGCCAAAAAGTAGCCAAATTTCTTTCTTGTGCAACTATAAATAACATATTTAAAAGAATCAACACTTGCAATAATATACATAATACATATGTTAAGTTTGTATTTTAAAAAATAGTTTAACATACCTTTGAATTTAGACAAAATTTGTTATATGAATAGAATATCAACCATTGAGTGTGTATTTATATTTTTTATTTATATATATTAAATGTTTTAAGTTAATTTTTTCTTCTCGTTTTTCATAGATACATTTTAGATATATGAATAGCATGAATTTATACTTGTTTTAGTTATTGTTTTACTTTAAAATTATCATAAATGCATAAGTATTGATTATTTTTTAAATTATTTGATAATTAAAAAAAAACTGACCAATAAAGGCGGGGGGGGGGGGGGGGGGGGGGGGAGGGGCAAGTGTCAGCCCTGGAGAGCCTCCCTTCACTCTTTGTAAGGTAGATAATCCCAAAAGTACAACTACATGTTGTGGAGTAAAACTGAAACATTAGGTACTACTATGTGTGAAATTCCAGAATTTTTTATTCATGTAATTGCCAAGTTTCCTTGTGTTATTGGAAGATAAGATTTTGGCGGCGGCACATGAGAATGAGAAACGTTTGCGCTATGCGTGGGCCCGATAACAGAATTTGTTATTTGAATAGAATATCAACCATTGAGTGGGTATTTATATTTTTTCTTTATATATATTAAATTGTTTAAGTTAATTTTGTCTTCTCGTTTCTCATAGATACATATTAGATATATGAATAGCATGAATTTATACTTGTTTTAGTTATTTTTTACTTTAAAATTATCATAAATGCATAAGTATTGATTATTTTCTTAATTATTTGATAATTAAAAAAAACTGACCAATAAAGGAAGGGGGGAGGGGCAAGTGTCAGCCCTGGAGAGCCTCCCTTCACTCTTTATAAGGTAGATAATCCCAAAAGTACAACTACATGTTGTCGAGTAGAACTGGAACATTAGGTACTACTATGTGTGGAATTTCATAATATTTTATTCATGTAATTGCCAAGTTTCCTTGTGTTATTGGAAGATAAGATTTTGGCGGCGGCACGTGAGAAACGTCTGCGCTATGTGTGGGCCCGATAACAGAATTTGTTATTTGAATATAATATCAACCATTGAGTGGGTATTTATATTTTTTCCTTATATATATTAAATGTTTTAAGTTAATTTTGTCTTCTCGTTTTTCATAGATACATTTTAGATATATGAATAGTATGAATTTATACTTGTTTTAGTTATTTGTTACTTTAAAATTATCATAAATGCATAAGTATTGATTATTTTCTTTATTATTTGATAATTAAAAAAAACTGACCAATAAAGGAAGGGGGGGGGAGGGGCAAGTTTCAGCCCTGGAGAGCCTCCCTTCACTCTTTATAAGGTAGATAATCCAAAAAGTACAACTACATGTTGTCGAGTAGAACTGGAACATTAGGTACTACTATGTGTGAAATTCCAGAATTTTTTATTCATGTAATTGCCAAGTTTCCTTGTGTTATTGGAAGATAAGATTTTGGGTGCGGCACGTGAGAAACGTATGCGCTATGTGTAGGCCCGATATGTGTCAATTGATTTAATTCTCAATTCCCCCCCCCCCCCCCCTCCCCCCCAATGCAAAATACTCAAATTAGTAATACTATATAACTAGAGGGATAACTATGTATAAATTTTCGAGGGCCCAACATTTTTTTCCCCGTGCCCAAAATTTTGGTTTTCACGGGTGGGGTGAAATTTTTTGATTTTGGTGGGCCCAATATTGTGTTTGGGTTTCTCCTCTTCCCGAAGAGCTTTCTCCCCTTTCTCCATTGCAGTGACTTCTCGTTTTTTCAGCTCAAAGGTTTGTGTCAATTCAAATTAAGACTAAAATTTCAGGTTTGTTAATGTTAGAATTCGGTTTTGTTCATGTTAGTATTATGGTTTGTTCATGTTATATTTTCTTGTTTAGGGTTTAGGGATTCATGTTTGATTTTCTTTGGTTTGTTTAGGGTTTGTGGATTTTGGATTCATGTTAGAATCGATATAGGGATTCCATTTTCTGAATTTTGGGATTCGATTTCCTGGGTAATATTGAACATAGTAATACATAGTAATACTGAACATAGTAATACTTAGTAATATTGAACCAAGTTTGTCTCCATGTTACAGATATGGACCCGAACTATAGTGCTGATAAGCGGAACAAGAGGCTAATCGAGAGGCTTTACCACTTAGCCGACGCTGACTATGACATTCCGGCAAGATGTCCATGTGGTGGACGAATCATTGAGGTGACCTTTGAAGAAGAGGTTGCTAATTTAAGGAGGGAGGTTGATGAACATCGCGAGAAGATCTGTAGCATGTGTATGGAGCTGAACAACAATGTTGAAGAGATTGCAAGGCTGAAGGAATTATTGGTACGTGTTGTGGATTAATCAAATGTTAAACTTTTGTTTTGTAAGACTTATTTGTTTAAATTATTTATATCTTTGAGTTTTTGCCACCATCATTAGCACCACCTCTAACGTCTTGAGCCTCATAAGCATGATTGTCATACAAATTATATTCCGGATCCTCATACCGAGTATTACCGAAAACTTGGAATTCCAAGATTTACGAGTAGTTGAACTGAGAATTACAGAGTATTACCAAAACTTGGAACCCCAAGATTTACAAGTAGTTGAACTGAGAATTACCTAGTATTACCGAAACTTGGAATCCCTAGATTTACGAGTAGTTGAACCGAGAATTACCGAGTATTACCGAAACTTGGAATCCCAAGATTTACGAGTAGTTGAACCGGGAATTACCGAGTATTACCGAAACTTGGAATCCCAAGATTTACGAGTAGTTGAACCGAGAATTACTGAGTATTACCGAATTACTATGGATGTCCTAAAATTTATGAGTAGTTGAACCGAGAAGTACCGTGTATTACCGAATTACTATGGATGTCTGATTGGGTCAATGAGCATGTCCGCCATCGCCGCCAGCAGTCCCTTTACCGTCGTCCCCGTTGCCCATGAAGCGGGCATCAGCATGGGGTGGAAAACGTTTCCCTTAACAGTTATGTTAGGGTGGATGATATGGGTGTTGAAGGCCACTTTGGGGGGCTTGAAGGGGTACTCCAGGGGGAACTGTTCGGGGGTCCGAGAATTACAGCCTACAAGTGGAAGATTTCGTCCGCCTCCGGACCGGCCGAAAACCCTCCTTGAGGGTTGCTGATGAGGTCACGAAATTGCCTCCGGATCCAGTACTCAGCCATAGAAGAAGATGAGATGAGATATGAGTATGGGAGATGGATTGATGAAGAAGATGAGAGATGAGAATAACGTTATTTATAGAAGGGGAAAGGTCGCCTATTAATGTGGTATTAATGTGGTATTACCAAAGCGGTACAACTACCACATTTATTTACCTTCATTTATTTTACTGCATGCAGATTTGACAGTTTTGACGCCACGAGCAGCCAAGTGGACGTGATAATTAATTAATTATTTAAATTAATTATCATAAAAAATATTTTGTAAACCGATGCCTTGGGAACACGATAAAAAATAAAAACTTACTTGGGACCACGAAAAACTTATTCTCTGAACACTCTTTTAATTGATGATTTGGTTTACAACCACTTAGAAATTACTAACCCGAATTGAATGCTGATTTAACAGTGTATTACTGGTAAAACTACCACCACTTTCTTTTTTATTTACCTTTTATTATCATGATTTGACCGCCACTACATCATTGATTGCCACTACATCATCGATTATATACAATTTAATTTGGGAATTTGACTATTTCATTTAATTTTTCTTGTTCCAATTTCACAACGATTGATTACTCATATTAGCCAAAAACATCATAAAGAGTCATGTCCAAAAACAAACCAAGATGAACAATAAGAGTCATGTCCAAAAACAAACAAGATTAAATTGAGAGAGAGGCAAAAACAGTTTAACGCTTCCTCTGCCGAGGGATTGGCCATGTCGTCCTCAGAGGCTCCTGTTTCCGTTTCCCACCACCCACTTCTTGCTCAACAGGAGCAACAGCCGTAGCCTCAGCCTCTTTTTGTTGTCCCTACAAATACCAAGTAATACATCATAGTGTTACCGAAAAATATCAAGTAATACCAAAACCAGATTTCTAAGTAAAATACCTCTTCTCTTTTCGTATGACGTCTAGTCATCACGTACTTCCTACCAATCATCTCATCCTTCTTCTCCTTCTCCTTTTCCTTCTCAATTGCCACCTGACTTCTCCCTTCTTCTTCTCCTTTCTTCTCACCGTCTTTCTCACCTTCTCTTCTTGTCTCTTTCACATATTCTTCAACGGAGTTTAGTCTTGTATCAATACCATCCATGCGGTCCCTGATTTGGAGAAATTGATCGTCCATACTTTTCTTCAAGCTTTGTAGCTGTTCCACAAATCCAACCGGAGCGACATTCTCCGTAGCCACTGCACGATGTTGGACCCTCTCCTTATCATCTCCTCGGGCATCAACATCAATGCTGAATAGCTCTTTCCAGAATATCGGCTTCCCTTCATCTATTAGAATCTTCGACCAACTGTCAGGAACTAAATCACTGAAATCTGGCTCCTCATACTCCCCAGCCACGATTTGAGCCATCAAAATTTCCTCATACAAGGATGGTTGCAAGATACTGTGAATGTCCTGTGAATACAAAAAAATACAATTTAAAAACAAGTACATGCTACATATATAATGGAAAACCTATAAGATGATTTTCAACCTTAGTATCACCAAGTGCTTCATATAGTTCCGATAAAGGAAAAAATTTGAGTGCGAATGGTCGCCACTTTTGTTTGCACATCCGAGGACAATCCCTCTCTGCTCTTCTAACATCTTCTTTGTATTTGATCTTCAGATTTGGGATTGCCTCAAAAGCTAAAATCTACAAATAACACACGAAATTACAAATAAAATCATTAAAACAAGAAAATTAATACTTATCCACATTCAAAATCCTAATATTTACCTCCAACGGAGTAACAAAGCTTGGAAAGGTCCATGAATATGTTTCGATGACCTCATTGAATTGCTTCCTTGTATGATCAATTTCCTTAATATTCACATCGAAGGAAAACCGCCCCCATGGGAATGTTCGACATGCTTCAAGATCGTTCACAATCCTAAGAAAAAACAGCTCCATAGATGGTGCTTTCGGGCCGGTCTTCGACTTTCCACTAATTATTCTAGCTAAGAAGTATACGACACACATCTTCAAGCGATCTGGACAAGCTCGCATCTTGCTGAGCCTTTTCTTCAACAGAAACTATTGGGGGGCGGTTCCTTTCTTAAAATGCCTCAACTTAAACTCATCAGTTCTCATTTTCTCAAAGTAATCTTCTGGATACGGAGGACAATCTAATCCAGATAGGAGTGCATGTTCTCTGAGGGAATAGCGGATGGGAACACCATTAACAACAAACCAACATTCCTTCCTCTTATTTGTACTTGGCGTCCGAAGAAGAAGCATCCACATACCCATCATTTTATGATATGGGTCTATATGCATGTCCTAAAAATGCTTGAACTGCGGATGCTCTGTAAATCACCTCAGCTCGTCAGGTTCAAGTCCTATAGACTCCAATTTCTCCACTGCTTTGTGGATAAAGCACCTTGTTCCCAATTTGATTACCTTGTTATACTCAGTTGTACCAAAGAACATCCTCTCAGATTGCAATGGTTGGTCTTCCTCCTCGATATACGTTCGCTTCCGCCACAGTGTTAACTGACTACCCTCAGCATTCACTCTGGATGGTTCTGGGGGCGAGTTTGTATACAATTCCGGTACCGGATGAGTCTCAATTTCTTCGATAACATCCATAACTGAAGTTCTACGAAGTTATAACACAACCATTAGCATCCAAAATCCAATTCTACACAAAATTCGAATTCCTTTCTTTCTACACAAAACTCGAATTCCCAAAATTCATATTCCATTCTACTTAATCTCGAATCCAGTTGAACGAAACCCAGAAGAATAAGAAGGACGAACCTGATTTAGAGACGGGATTTCGATTCCGCATAAATCACTACCACTGTCTTAGTTGTACCTTTTTGTACCAAATAGGAGGGAAGAACTTTCGAATCGACACAAGTAGATCACTACAAGAAAACACCCATTTTGCAACGAACGAAATCGTTGTAAAATCGTTGCAAAAGACGATTTGCATCGAATTTGCAACGAATTATAGATCGTCGTTAACTGATCGTCGCAAACCACAAATCGTCGTAAATTCGTCGGGAAAGTGCGAGGGAATCGTTTTCGTCGCTAAATCGTCGGCAACTGTTCGTCGCTAAATCGTCGTAAATATTACATTGAAATTACGACGAATATAAATACGTCGTAAAAACGATGGGAATTCGATGGCAAATATTTCATTGTTAATTCGATGGGAAAATATTTTCGTCGTTAATTCGTTGTTAATAAATCGTCATAAAATCGTTGCTAAATAATAGTCGCCAAATCGTTGCTAATGAATCGTCGCAAAATCGTTGCGCATAAATCGTCGTATAATCGTTGCTAATAATTCGTCGCAAATATTTCATTGTTAATTCGATGGGAAAATATTTTCGTCGTTAATTCGTTGTTAATAAATCGTCATAAAATCGTTGCTAAATAATAGTCGCCAAATCGTTGCTAATGAATCGTCGCAAAATCGTTGCACATAAATCGTCGTATAATCGTTGCTAATAATTCGTTGCAAAATCGTTGCTAATAATCGTCGTATAGTCGTTGCTAATAAATCGTCGTATAATCGATGTAAATTAGCCACGATTATTAATGCCATCGATTTAGGAACGATTTTATATATATGATTTTTATTATTATTTTTAAAATTTTATTAAATTCGAAATTATAAAATAAAAATTATAAAAATAATATATAATAATATTTTATAAAAAAAATATTATAATTTGTTACAAAAAAAAAGCAAAATTAGAAATCGAAATCCTAAATCTATATAACTATATCGTAATCGTCGAGATTTACATCGTCTTCGGGACGTCTCGACGAACTGGATGGTCATGCCGCTGCCTCTGCCGCTGCCGCTGCATCTGCCTCTGCTCGGAGTCTTCGTTTTTCCCGTAGCATGGCCTGCATTGTCGGGTTTCCTGTTGCCAAGATGTCGAAGAGTTCGTCATTCTGCGTAGCATCCTGTTCAACCCGGTGCTGAAGACTCGCAATCCTCGCCTGATATGCATGAGACTCGGTCTCAACCCGCTCCTGAAGACTCGTAATCGTGGCACGTAACACGACTGGATCATCTTCTGGCGATCGTCGTCGCGGAGCATATGAAGAAGCAGCCGAGACATCTCGAATAGATCCCATCCCGACAACCTTCCCCTTTCTCTTAGGGGCAACCTATATTTAAATTTACAATTAGAAAACTTTATAAAATCAAAAACTAAAAATTAATAAGTACTAACTATTCTATATACCTGCTCGAAGATCCGGTCAATATCGGGTGTGGTTAACCCTCCAGACATGACCGACGAACCACCGGGAGATAGCTGTTGAGAGAGATGTGTCTCTCGTTCGGTGACTTTGGAAGTCACCTCATTGAAGATGTGCTCGGCAGCCTCGGAAACAAAGGAACCATCCTTCTTCCGGTGCGTCCGCTCAAAAACCCTTGTCATCGGAGGGAGTACACCTCCGTCTTCGGCGGCGTAAAGAAAAAAACTATGTTATTGACGAAATAAATTAAATAAATTAATTAATTTAAATAAATTTAATTACCATCTGTAGACGAACACCCGCAAAAGGTGTTTGTCCAGCTGTATAAGGCATAGCCTTGAGTCTCCCGTCCGAATCAACGGTGTTGCGGGAAGCCGAACACTTCTCAGCAGTCGTGATGGACTTCGGATCCATCCAATACCGCACCATGCCGTCCCAAACGGCTTTATCCATGTGCAGGGGCTTTGCTTCGTCACCATCCTTCTTCCATGCTTTCTTCCACTCACCAACCACGCCTTGGATACGAAACTTCACCCTCTCGAGAAATAATGTTTCGACCTCGCCATGAAGCGAAAGATCCCAGTGATATTTTTGCTGCACGAGAAACAAAAATAATTACATATTTTATAAAATTAAATTAAATATATATTTAAATATAATTAAAATAATTAAGGGAGAAAAAAATATTTTTTCCATACGTACCGCAAACATCTTGAACCATGTCTCCTTGACGTGTAGAGGAAGCTGGGTAAAATTGGTATGCGGCTCGATAAAATAAGACTTGATGGTGTCGGAAACGGTGCGTCCAACTTTGGATTGAACTCCAAACCTGAAACAAAAAATTGTAAAATTTTGAATTGTTATAACTAAATATAAATATGTAATAATAAATGTAAAAAATATATATTTATATAAATTACCATTCCGACCCGTCAGTATGATCCGGATCTAATCTTTTAAGCCTATGACGCCCCGGCTGTGCAAGCAAATCATGAACCGTCATGTGTGCATACGGGGCCGGGGCATGGCCTCCAGGTTGCGGAATCTGAGGTGGTTGTGGAGGCGGCGGAGGTTGCGTCACCGGGACAAAATCCGTCTCTGTAGCCTCAGAAGACGGAGGCAACCCGGTACACGAAGCATCACCAATATCTCTCAAAAACTGTGCGTAATGTGCACGACGCTGGCCCATCTGCATAAAAATGAAAAACAATTACTATCTATAAACATCCGGGCAGTCTGCTATTTTTTCTAATTTGATACCGTTTCTACCGACCTAAATTGTTTCATTTTTATCTATACTAATTAATTAAAAACTTTAAAAAAAAAAAATTTACCTTTTTCGTAAAGAATTCGCAAGGAAGTTATGATCAGTTTTTTTTTATTTGTTTGTAAATGAATTGGCAAGGAACTCGCGTGTATATATAAGATTACTTGTCGTCGCTAAATCGTCGCCAATCAGCGACGATTTCGCGACGAATCATCGCTATATCGAGGCAATTGAACTTTAGCTAATTCGTCGCTAACTTTGCAACGATTTTGTGACATTCATACACGCGGGAGTTTAATTGACCGACACGCGGTATATTGACCGACACGCGCTATATTTTATGACAAATCGTTGCTAAATCGTCGCAAATTTGCATCGATTTTGTAACATTCAGTGTTTGCGACGATTTAGCCACGATTAGTTCAATTCGTTGCTAAATCGTCGCCAATTTGCATCGAATTAGTGAGGATATTTGTAAAATTGGTTTTAGGGTATAGGGTTTAGGTACAAAATTGTAACGTCGATTACATCGTTCCATAAACAACTTGACATGTTTACCGTTAATCCAAATTCATGAAATTATCAATAAGTTCATCGATATTGAAAAATAAGTAAAACATATAGTTTGCGTATACGTTAGAGATTAGTAATACAATGATTCAGTTTATGGATATTACTGTTATTGACCGAGTTTTCATTTTCGGACAATTCTCTAAAGTCACGATCAATTTCATTGAAAGATGCATAATACAATGCGATGGTAATACGTTAGGGTTTAGGGTTTAGGGCAAAGGGTTTAGGGTTTAGGGTTTATGACAATTCGTTGCTAAATCGTCGCAAATTTGCATCGATTTTGCGACATTCAGTGTTTGCGACGATTTAGCCACGATTTGTCAATATTCGTTGCTAAATCGTCGCCAATTTGCATCGAATTAGTGAGGATATTTGTAAAATCGGTTTTAGGGTATAGGGTTTATGTACAAAATTGTAACGTCGATTACATCGTTCCATAAACAACTTGACATGTTTACCGTAAATCCAAATTCATGAAATTATCAATAAGTTCATCGATATTGAAAAATAAGTAAAACATATAGTTTGCGTATACGTTAGAGATTAGTAATACAATGATTCAGTTTGTGGATATTACTGTTATTGACCGAGTTTTCATTTTCGGACAATTCTCTAAAGTCACGATCAATTTCATTGAAAGATGCATAATACAATGCGATGGTAATACGTTAGGGTTTAGGGTTTAGGGTTTAGGGCAAAGGGTTTAGGGTTTAGGGTTTATGACAAATCGTTGCTAAATCGTCGCAAATTTGCATCGATTTTGCTACATTCAGTGTTTGCGACGATTTAGCCACGATTTGTCAATATTCGTTGCTAAATCGTCGCCAATTTGCATCAATTAGTGACTATCACAATTAGCGACGATTTAGCGATGATTTCTTTGAAATCCCTTAAACCCCAAACTAAATCCCATTTCCGATCACCACTCAGTTCCCACCGTTGTTGGGACAATTAATAAATTACATGACACATAGACACATATATATGTCTCGTAATTTATAAATCGCCGCACATACGGCGGAAAATGAGTGGAGATCGGAGATGGAATTTAGTTTGGGGTTTAAGGGATTTCATAGAAATCATATCACTTAAATTTCACAATAACTACTCGATCACAATATTATATTAATACATTAAATTCATAATAATTACTAGCTAGCGCGGTCACTCTGATTCATTTTCGGACGAAGAGTAGTACACATCCCTTTCTTCATCATCTGGTTCATCACTTTCTTCGAACTCATCTTCCTCATCTTCTTCCTCTGTATCGTCTGGGAGATATTCAACTTGCCTGTTTTGAGGATCTATCAAAAGGATGTCTTCATTGCTCTCATTTAGTTTTGGCATATCAGAGCAATGATCTTGCTGCATTGGTAGTTCCTCATCAAACCCCACAATTCGACCCCTCAGAGAAAATTTTATAACTGATAACCATGAGATACGGGTGGTGCGAACTTGCGGATATGGAACAAAGCTGACTTGTTCTGCTTGTGATGCTAGGATAAATGGCTCATACTTATTGTAACGTCGTGATTGGTTGACATCTACTACCCCAAATTTGTTTTTACGGACGCCTCGATCAACTGTTGGATCGAACCAGTCGCATTTGAACAGAACGCATTTCAAACCTAAGCAACCAGGGTACTCAACTTCAATTATGTCCTGCAACACTCCATAAAAATCTATTTCGCCCTGCACACATACCCCGTAGTTGGCAGTAGCTCTTTGATTGCCGTATTTGAATGTATGAAATATATATCCGCGTGTGCAATACATGGGTGCACTCGTTATCTTCGATATGGGGCCTTTTATTAACTCATGGAACCAGAGTGGATATGCTGTATCCCCATACTCGACCTATATTTCATTAATTAATTTAATTAAATAAGTAATCAAAATATGTATTAGGTTAATTGTCCAAATTAGTAATTAATCAGATCACTTAAAATTTTACGTACTTGCGTCTTCAACCACGGGGCAAAATGTTGATCTTTACGCTTGTTGATTTCATCGTCTGAGATTCCTTCAATGACTTCTCGGACTTGTCTAACAAATTCACTGCATACAAAAGTATTTGTAATTGGTATAAAGCTAGCATATATATAATTTAGCCATATATATAAGACATATGTTTTTACACTTACGTCTCAAATTGACTAACTTCTTCGCAATTTAAGAGGATGTACGTTTGTGCACTATGATGGTCTTTTTCATTGGCAAACCAAACTGACTTCACTCTTCCACATAATCGACCGATTGAAGAAAAGATATCTGGGACACCTTCATTAGCATATGTTTGACCTACACCTCCATCATCATATCGCCGTGCTGCCCTTTTCCGTGTGCGAACCTTCGAGCCAAAATAGTACCCCGTGAAGTGAGAAGTTTCTTCTGTTAAACTTCCTGCTACTATTGAGCCTTCAACTTTGGCTAGATTTTTAGCCTTCCGCTTCAAATTTCCCATGAATCGCTCGAATGGGTACATCCATCGATACTGCACATGTCCCCCAAGTTCTGCTTCGTGAGGTAGATGAATAGGTAGATGTTCCATAACATCAAAAAATGCTGGGGGAAATATTTTCTCCATGTTGCACAACAAAATAGGAATACTAGCATCAAGTTGTGCAATAACATCTTCTGACAAAGTACGGGTACAAAGATCCCGAAAAAACCCTCCAATGCATGCAATTGCTTCGTGTACATTTCCTGGTAGAAGTTCAGCAAATGCAAAAGGAAGTAGTCGTTGCATAAAGACGTGACAGTCATGACTCTTCATCCCAGAAAACTTTTGGCCATTCTCAACACATTTAGCTAAATTAGATACGTACCCGTCCGGGAACTTCACATCAGATGTCGCCCATTTGAACAAAGCTGACTTTTCTTCCGCACCCACTCGAAATATGGGGACAGGTGCTTTCCCATTGCTTGTAATATGTAACTCATTCCGACAACAAAGATCAGGCAAGTCTAACCTTGACTTACCGCTGTCTTTAGTCCTTCCACGCACGTTTAACAATGTATGCATGATGTTATCAAAAAAGTTTTTCTCAATGTGCATGACATCCAAATTGTGTCTAAGCAAATGATCATTCCAATACGGAAGCTTCCAGAATATGCTTTTCTTAAGCCAATTGTGATGCTCCCCATATCCATCCGGCATATTAGCTGGAGTGTGCCAATTTCCACCACGATTGACTGTTTCCAATGCACCATAATGATCAATTTCTGCTTATAGATATTCCCCGGAAATATAAACAGGAGGAGGAACACGAACAGTTTTGTTCTTTCTAAACAACCGCTTATTTCTTCGATATGCATGATGAATCGGTAGAAATCGGCGGTGACAATCAAACCAACTTGTTTTCCGACCATGTTTCAATTGAAACGCATCTATCCGATTGAGACAATATGGACAAGACAATCGCCCATGCGTAGTCCAACCTGATAACATCCCGTACGCAGGGAAGTCGCTTATTGTCCACATAAGCACCGCACGCATTGTAAAAAATTTGTTCCTTGCAAAATCATATGTCTGAACCCCGGTATACCACAACTTCTCCAATTCCTGTATCAGAGGCTGCAAAAACACATCAAGGGAACGCTTCGGATGCTTCGGACCTGGTACTAAAATACTCAAGAATAAAAATTCCCTTTGTATGCACATATCTGGGGGAAGGTTGTAAGGCGTTAGGATTACTGGCCATAAAGAATATTGCCTACCAGACATACCAAATGGACTAAATCCATCTGTGCAAAGACCAAGATACACATTACGTTTCTCTCTAGCAAAATCTGGATGTACCGTCTTAAAGTGTTTCCACGCTTTTGCATCTGAAGGATGAGTAACCTCCTCATCTGTTTGCAAATGATCTGCATGCCATCTCATCGATGCAGCTGTCCTCTCAGACTGATACATTCTTTTTAATCTATCAGTTATAGGAAGGTACCACATCCGCTGGAACGGTACCTTACTCCGACCAGTACCTTGCGGCTTATATCTTGGCTTATGGCAAAATCGACATTCCAGCAACTTATCATCATCTTTCCAAAAAAGCATGCAATTGTCAACACAGACATCTATCATCTCAGAAGGCAACCCAAGACTATAAACCAGCTTCTGTATCTCATAGTAAGTTTCAGCTGCTAAATTGTCATCTGGCAAATACTCTTTAATCAAATCAGCCCAATCATCCATGCAAACCTCAGCTAAGTTATGATCAGTTTTAATAGTCATCATCCTAGCCGCCAACGATAATTTAGAATGTCCTTCTCTACATCCATCGTAGAGTGGCTGATTTGCAGCATCTAGCATATCATAAAAAAAAATTTGCATCTAGATTGGGTTCCTCATCATCATGATGATCATGTGCAAATGTACTTACGGTTTCATGAAATGCATCCGTAACCATGTCATGAATCATATCATTATCTTCACCATGCTGCTCCGCATGCTCATTAAATTGATTAAAATTATTTGACTCATCAAAATTCGATGCTTGATAATTGCTACTACTACTAGCTGCATTTCCCCCATGACCCTCTCCATTATAATACCATATATAGTAATGCGGCATAAACCCTCTATTTAATATATGCGACCACACCTTCGAGATAATGATAAATTTCCTATTCAAACATCTGGCACAAGGACAATACATCTTACCACTGATAATCGTATTATGTATACTTCCTGCCTGATGCATGAATCCCTCCACCCAATCATTGAACTCCTTTGTTAGCGATCCCTCTGAATCAAGACGATTATACATCCATCTTCTAATTTCGTATATTGACATTTTTTGTTGGTCAGAAAGAAGTAAATATTGTTTTTGAATATGAAATTTTTATTATGAAGTTGGCCACTATATATAGATTTGTATTTTCATTACCATCGAATTACCTACGATTTTACATCCATTTCGCATCGATTTTACAACGAATCTAAAAATGTTTACATCGACTTTACAACGATATTAAACATGTTTACCTAACTAAACACCGTGAACTTAAAACGTGCTCACCTAACTGATTAATCGTTGGGAAATCGATGCAAAGTTCAAATTATAATAATCATTGCTAATTCGTGGGAAATTTTACGACGATATTACAACGTTTTATATAAACCTCGGTAAATCGTCGCTAAGTTACAACGATTTTACGACGATTTGTATAAGCGTCGTAATATCGTCGATAATCGTTGTCAAATCGTCGCTAATTAGCGACGATTTGACAACGAATATTTTCGTCCCTTTTTTGCGACGATTTTACGACGTATTTAAGAATCGTCGTAAAGTCGTCGCAAAAACGTTTGCAATTTGCAACGAATTAAAATCGTCGCAAAAAATCGTTGCAAAATGCCTGTTTTCTTGTAGTGGATGGGAAAGATGTTTCTCGGGATTCGACAATTTTATGTTTTAATTTTGGGTGTTACCCGATTTCAGCGAGTTCGACCCGATAATCGCGGGTCTGGTGTAGAATTCGATCCGATATCGCGGGTCTAGAGTGGTGTCGCGGGTGGAGTGTGGATATCGCGGGTTTGGGTGTGAATATGGCTGGTTGGGTACGTAATTAACAAAGTTTTTAAGGACTAACAAGTCTTTTCTCACTTTTCGATTTAAAAATAAATAAAAAAGAAATTAGTTTTTATAACGGAGAAAAATGAGAATTCTGCTCTTCTAAAAAGGGCATCTCAACACTTGATCTCCTTTAATTTTGGACATTTTTTTTTCTTTTTGAATAGAGAGAGAAATCTAAAACGTACTTGTCTTAACTGTTTCTTCTCTCTCTCGTGCGATCGAAAGAGCGATCTCTCTCAGCCTAGATTGGTTTCTTCACAAGTCAATCTCTCTCAGGCCATATCTCTCTACGCCGGATTTGTCCGGCCGACGCCGGAAAGGACAACATGGCGGCTCCGGTGTCGGTCGGTGTACTCTTCCTTTTTTCTCTGTTTTGGATTCTTTGATTTCCATGGCAACGAGAGAGACTTAACATTTATTGTTTCTCTCTTCCTTCTTCGTGTATTTATGTTGATTCTCAGTAACCACCCTTCCTCTCTTCCTTGGAGTTTTCTTCCGGTACCCATCATGGTGGTGTTGTCGGCGATTCATATCTGAGATCGTTTGGAATTGCTTGAATCAAATAACCCAATTTGATCCAAGTTTGAATCGATGGTCTCAACGAAAGTTACTACCCACCATCTTATGGTTTGGGTATGTCATTTGAATTTTCGATCCGGGGATTGGATTGATTAGGATCAACAAAGATGATGGACGGCGAATTGGGAATTTTAGTTCGATTTTTATCGGTGATTTTACTCTGCTATATATGGTTTTTCTATGGAAACAACCACCATGGAAAACTAGGGATCTCAATCGGGCTAGCCCGGCCCGGCCCTTCCCAAAACCCGAAAAGCCCGGAAAAAAATCGGGCCTATATTCCAAAATCCGGCCCGTCCCAGACAGGGCTTTAGGGCTTTTCGGGCTTTTCTTTATAAACACAAAAAATCACAATTCTCAAATGAATAATTAAAACAAAATATTTATAAAAATAAATCTAAATTGAAATGTATTATATCGAATCCAATTAAATTTAAAAGCAAAAGTTTGACAAAAAAACAAATAAAATTCAAATAAATTGTATTACCAAATAAAACATAAAATCAAAACACTTCAAATCTAGGTAGTAGAGTTTAGATTAGAATATCATTCATCGTATTCTAAATCCTCATCACCATCAAGAGGTACAGATAAAAAAACAATTAAGTTTTGACATGTATAAATCATATAGAAATGTCATTGAAAATCTATAGATAATGATTCTAAAATATGAAGTAAATATGGATGAATGATAATGGTACCTGGATCACAAAATATATAGAAAATATGTCAAATTATTATTTTTAGAAAGATGAATGTTGAAATAAAATCTCTAACTAATTAAAATGTAAAGTTCTGGGCTTTTCGGGCTAGCCCGAGCCCGTTCGGGCTCAGCCCGAAAAACACACTAGCCCAAATAGGCTTAGCCCGAAAGGCCCAATTTTTTCGGACTTATATTTCTAGGCCCGAACCCGCTGTTTTTCAGGGCCGAGCCGGTCCTCGGGTTTTGGCCCTAATTGACATCCCTATGGAAAACGCCATGGGAGGTACGAGGGTTTGGAGTGGAAGATGAAATTTTTTTGTTGTATGGTGACATTCGTACAATCATTGAAAATTGGCAATCTCAGATATTATTTCTATCGAAAGAGTCAATAAATTGGGCTCTTATTCGAATAATATTTTTAGTTCTTACTTGGAGATGTGTTAATGTAATACAACATAAGAAATATTGGATAATAGCCAAATATCGCATCAGATCAAATGCGAATATGAGGAAGGGAGGTGTGGACACTCTTTCAGCGAGTAAAACTTTTCAGATAAAAGGATCGCCAAATTTCATTTTCGTTGTTTTATTGCTTGTAATTTTCTATTTTATGTATTATGTTTGGTTATGTAACTTTTTCTATTTGTATTATTCGTACGTTTGTTGATTAATATAATATAAGTTGGAAAAAAAAACTTGACTTTTTAATATTTCTCATAGCCTTGGGTGTTCGGATCCATTCGGTTTTTCGGATTTAGGATTTATTATCCACTCAAGTATTTTAGAATTTCGGTTCGGGTTCGGTTCGGATCCATTCGGGTTCGTTTCGGTTTCGGATACCCAAAAAATCATAAAAATAAAATGAAAATTGGTTAAATTTGAATTAAATTGGTTAAATTTAAATAAAATTTGGACAAAACTTAACAAATATAACTAAAAACTTCTTATATTTTGGTTATTTTGGATCTCTCAATCATTTTGGTATAAAAATAACTCATATTTTTGGATTTATAATTGTAATTTTGGGTTATCAAGTCTAAATATAATTAATATTTTAGGTATATAATTGTATTTCGGGTTTTTGGATATCTATTCGGTTCTCGGTTCGGTTCTTCGGATATATGAATTTAGAATCCGTTCGGATATTTTATCGGTTTCGATTCGAATTCGGTTCCTTTTTTCGGATCGGTTTCGATTAATTTTTTCAGATCTATGTATTATGTCCATGGGTCTACAACATTTCATTTAGTGCTATTCTAATCAATTTCTCATTCTAAATCTTTCACATGGGTATATAAAATTGCCACCAAACATGGACTGAGAACCGAGAAGCCCATTTACATAGTACCCACTAATCATATAGGCCCAAGTAGTTCTCACGCCTTCTCCCCGAGAAAGCGATAAAGAATAAGCAAAATCTGGAAAAACCTACTTCCTCTTTTCAACTATTATCTTCAAGCTCCGTCTCTGTCCAAATTCTTTGATTTGTGATTTGATAACGATCCAATGGGTTTCTCCAAAGATCAGTTGCTTGATCGGCTTCAGGTTTCTTTCATCTTAAACTCAATTTCATCTTTTTGATTTCCCACTTCTTTACTGGGCATTAATGGATTGAGATTGTGTACAAGGAATCAAATTTATGAGCAGAATCATCTTGAACATGACTAAATCGGGTTATTAGTTTTTTTGGTGAAGATTCGTATTGTTTGTGTCAAGTTTAATCCATGTTGCATTGTTTGTGTAATTGATAGTTGAGAATTTTCTATCTTCTTGATCTTTTCAGGAACTTGAGATTGATTATTCCAAGTATGAGCATCCTCCTGTTCTAACAGTCGAAGAACAGGTGAAAAAACAACCAAAACAAATTTGTAGATTTTATAAACAAATGTTGCACAAGTATAGAGTGTTAATAGATGGATTTTGATATAAGGGCTTTGTTTTCTCTCTCTAAATCTTCTTTAGGCCAAGTATTTAAGCAGTAGCGAGGGGGCACTAAGTAAGAATCTCTTCTTGAAGGTAATCTTCAAAGTGATACAACATTAACCTCATTATGCACTAGAAACCCGTCGAAAATGGCTCATATGCTTTGTTTTTTTTTTGTAGGACAAGAAACATCGATATTACATCGTTTCAGCTATGGTAGATACAAAGGTTGACATGAAAGGTAACGCAATTTTTTTGTTTTTTTTTCCGATTTGTGGATATTGGCGTACATTTTCATTTTGAAGAAGTCACTGGGCTTATGCAATCAGAATGTTTTCTTGTTTTTTTTTTTTATATGTTAATGGGTGTTTCCTGTGACTTCTAATCCCAACAGTTTTATCTCAGAGACTTGGTCTTGGGAAAGGAGGAATAAGAATGGCTCCTGAAGAAGCACTTGGTGAGCTATTGCAGGTATTAGTCATTGTCTCTTCCATTTGCTTATCGTTCTGTAGCAATCAAACCATGGTTGTGACTGTTTTCTTGACAATTGATGAGAATGCTTAAGATGATTTAGTCGTCCATGGTGATATGTTTGTTTTACCTAGCCTAGTTTACAACATACCCGCATGATGTAACTTAGTTTCATGATTTATATCTAAAGGAACAATTACAAAAAATTTGACACTCGTGCTACTTTCTTTTTCTTCAAGGTGTCCCTTGGATGTGTTACCCCGTTTGCAGTTGTAAATGAATCAGCAAGGTATCGTCTGCTTAATATTGGCTCATATATGTTCTCTTCCAGTTTGAATTATTTCCATTGATTGACATTTGTAACTTTCTTTGTTAAAGAGATGTATCGCTCTTGCTAGACAAAAATTTCAAGAACCAAACACGCTGCATCTTCCACCCATTGTCTAACGACATCTCAGTCTGTAAGTTTTTTTAATGGTTTTCTCAGTTTTCCACTCTTCGATTTCTGTTCGGTCAGTAGTTCAAGTTCAAGCCATATCGAAATAGTTATAACACATTTTAGCTTATACACTGATTCGTTTGGTCCCTATGGTTTCCAGCTCTTAACACATCGGGTCTGGACAAGTTTCTCCAGTCGATTGGGAGAGATCCCGTATACGTTGACCTCGAGGCAAATGTTCTAAACTTTTTTTGAAACCTCATGTTCCACAGTTCATTTCTTCAGGTTTTGACCTTTCAAACTATATGGTTTTGCTGTTACAGGCTAACCCGGCGGTTGGTAAAGACCAGCCTCCAGATCTAGCTGTTTATGTTCCGTCTAATTCAGTTGTTGTTCCCGAGCTTCCTAATAAAACACCTTCTATACAAACCCCTCCAAAGAATGTGTCAGCAGAGATTAAGCCTGTTGCTTCAGGTATGGTTTTAAACCATTTCCTCCAATTTCGTGGCCCTCGCGATATTCTGAATAGTTTATATAACTCGGTTTTTTTTCTCTGCAGGTACAGCCAAACCAAGCAAGCCAGCCAGTAAGGTGAAGGATGTCGCTGAGAATTCAGCTCCTTTAGCTTTCAAGAACCCCGAGAAATTCGTGGAGGATATTTTGGACAAAACATCGGCTTTATTGTTGTCCGAGGTAATAAATAACACAATCTCAATCCGTAATTAGTTTGGGTGTAAATTCTGAAACCTGTTACATTACAGGCGAAGGGAGAGAGTGTGGAGGCTTTGGTAGAAACACTGAGAAAACGCATTGCCTCAGAGTTAACCCACCTCGCTGTGAGTAACATTACTACATATATACATGGTTCGCATCGGTTTAGAGTAAACCGTTTGTACCAATATTGGTTTTGTTTGGGTAAATTCCAGATTATGTACAAGAACACAGCGTATACGGAAGGTTTTCAAGCGGGTAAAGGTTACCAACCGAAGCGACTGTAAGAGAAGTTAGGTTCGCATGCTGAACCGGAGATATTTGAGAGGAGAATAACATTACCGGTTTACGCATTTTCTGTTTTTTTTTCGTTGCACGACAATTTTAGTTAGACTGAAGAAAAAAAAGATATATTTATGTGACCTTGAACCATCATTGTTTCCAAATTA
The DNA here is from genome assembly GCA_030161315.1 of Eutrema japonicum. NCBI lineage: Eukaryota > Viridiplantae > Streptophyta > Magnoliopsida > Brassicales > Brassicaceae > Eutrema > Eutrema japonicum. Next base: position 36,637,945 of record BSQW01000001.1, read on the forward strand.
CCAATGAATATTAAAAGAAAGAAAAAAACTACAGAAAGGTGAAAAACCAAGCAAAAATGTAACATATTCAACAAAATCTTGGAAGAACAAAACTAAATCAACAGTCAATTGTTGTAACATACAGATTGAGAGACCTGAGATATTTGATCTACATACCTAAAGTGAGATACTACTAAATTCAGAACTTTACTACTTGACACAAATTAAATTGGAATCCAAAGTCTTGAACCTCAAGATTTTCTTCAGAACTTTCTTAAACTGTGGAGCCTTTGATGGAAAAATCTTCAGTTTCAGAGGCTTCTTCTCTGTAACATCCGTCAATTTCTTCCAAGCAGCTCGTCTGATTCTCAACTTCAATTTCAATAGAAACGAATTTCTTCTCTCGTCAACGACGGCGATAATCTTCTCCGTCTTCTCCTCCACTTCTTCTGGATGCAGAAACAGATGAAACAACAGCTCATACGCACTTCCTCTCTCCTCATGTTTCCTTGAGAAACATTTTTCAATAAACTCTCTTGCATCGCAAGGCACAGACTCTGGAATCTTCGGAGCTTCATCATCAAGGAGACGAGTGGCGAGATCATTGATTTCAAGTCCTTGCCATGGAATCTCACCTGTATACATCTCCAACACTAAGCATCCTAACGACCAAAGATCTAGGGTTTTCTCTGCGACGCCGTCAACGAGAGACTCCGGCGGCATGTAAATCGGCGTCCCCACAAACGGGAAATCGAACCCCAGTGATGTGGAATCTCTCCGACTTCTAAAGAGTTTCCGAAATCAGAAATCTTAAGTTCGTATGAAGAATCTGTCGACGGGAACACAAGGAGGTTGTCGGATTTGAGATCGCTATGAACATAACCGTGGCCGTGAACCCAGACCAAACCTTGGAGAATCATACGCGTGAAGTCTCTGATCATCGGTTCGGGCAGTTTTCTGTCGGAGTAATTGTCCATGAAAGCACTTAAACTACCTTCGGATGCGTACTCGAGAAGCAATTTGTGGACTTTGTTTCCGTCACAGCTGAAACCTTCTTCCAAACAGTCCCCAAAGCTTTTGACGATTCTCGGACATCCTCTCAGTTCGCACAGAATCTGAAACTCTCTCTCAAGATTGTCGAAATCCTCGGGGTAAGAGTGTTTTACGGCGGCGTGAAAGGAGGAGCCGTCGCGTTGAGTGTATCGGACGAGATTAACAAAACCGTAAGCACCTTCTCCCAAGAACTTGACGAATTCTTCGTTCGATTGCATCCTTCAATTTGCAGAGAAACAGAATTGCTTTAGAAATTGAGTCACTTGAGAAATTTGCAGCGACAGAGAAACTGGAAAAACAAAAAAGAATTTTTTTGTAATAAAACTGGTAAGAGGAGAGAAAAAAGAAAATGAGTTATGGTAATACGCTTTTCAACATTTAGGTGGATTTTGACCGTTGGATCTATTTCCATTCGTTGCTTTTTGATGAGATGGTAACTAGAGAGGAACTAACAAAAAGGAAATTGCAGCGCGAGAGAGAGAAGAAAAAAAAGGAAATTTTTAAGGTCGGTGACATTTTTTTTTTGGGGGTCTAACGTCTCCTTTAATTTATGAGTGAATGAGGTCAAAATACATGATTTTCAACTATTATTGTTATATTTATTACAATTAGCACTTGTTAATCGAAGGTGACACAAATACTTGTTAGGAGCTAAACCGGTCTGGTTAAGTGACTTGGTGTAGTGATTTAATTGGTAATCAAAGTAATTGGTTGTTAACCGGTTATCTCAGGTTTATACCAGCTTGGTTTTATCTCTAATAATCGAGAAAGAGAGTTTGTATACAAGAGAGAAAGAGATGATTCGCGACTGTTGGTGTGCTTTCATCTTCTTGAAGTTTTTGCTTCTGTAAACACTAAGATCTAGTGAATTGCTTGTCCCGTCAAGCCCAGACGTAGGGTTCTCAATTTCTTTCTTTTAATTATTGTTTTTAATCGGATTTGACGGAAAAAATAAACTTTGATTTATGAGTGAATGAGGTTAAAATATATGATTTATCACATTATTAGGTTTATAGCAATATTAGATTAGGTCTTGTTTGATATGTGGAAAAACAATAAAATATTTAGATTTTTAAATTGGTAACATTCGAAATTATGATTCGTATAATTATATTTTAAATTAAGATCTCGTTAAGTTATCCACAAATTATGTTTTATGATTTACAATTAAAAAAATTAAAAAATGATTTATATTGATTCCAAAAACATAATTTCCATTATATTGTAGTTTATGTTTTTTCTCTTATTTTACCTTATCCTATTTTAGTAATTTACATTTAGAAAAACATAATTCATTACTATCCTTCTTATTTTATTTTAAATATTAGAAAATTAACAAAGAGAGAAAAATTAAACCATTACTATCCTCCTTATTTTATTTAATTACACAAATACCATTATACTAAAAAAATTCTCTGGCATTAATATGTCGGTAACACAGTTGATCAGTCGCCGATGTTACTATTCACCTGTTGTTGACGGAAATTGTTCATCAGCGTAAATCATAAACATCTCGTAATTTTAGTCATTGATATCGCAATAAATTTATATGATTACCATGATAACAATTATATTTACATGTTACACTAACGATATCAGGTTAACATTTGGATAACATGTTAACATGTAGTGGATAACATGTTATATAATATGTTAACGTGCTAACGATAATATACGATACTATTGTTAACGTGCAAACAATAACAAGTATCAAATATTATTGTTAGCACGTTAACATATTAACTAATATGGTATCGAAATAAGTTTATAATTTTATTGGATAACAATTTTATTATGCAATCAACGTGTTAAACCAATTAGCATATCGTAAAAATATCATATTAAATCAGTTATCATATCATAAAAGTATGAGATTCTCGAGTTAAACCATTTATCATATCATAAATTATCTTGTTCATCCAATTATCATATCATATAAAATATGAAAATATAATATTTATCGTGCTAACCCAGTGATCATATCACATAAAATATGTGTTATTGATTAACTAACTTTGTTATCATTTTTGGGGTGAATATCCCGAACCAGTAAATTAGACCCAATAAACAATGGTAAAAGCCCAAAAAAGTGAAAGACGAAAACGATATGAGGAGCCGAGTTGAAAGGCATGCCGGAGTCATTAATGGTCAAAGGAGAATAAATGCTAATCGGTCAGTCAACCCCGCAACGGTGAAAGACTCATTTAAACCGGCGATTAAAGACGCATGGACGTAACAACTGAATCCTACCAATTAAAGACCATTCATGGCGAATCAAGCAGAGTAAATGAAAACGTTAAACATGGACTCACAATATTAAAGAAATGGCAAGGACAAGGAGCACAACAATTTCTTCTACTCGCAATTAATACTACACACTTAGTTCTTATCAATTCTTTGTTCTTGTTCTTGTGTAAAACACTCGCGAGGCAAAATTGATAACACCATATTTTACTTGTTTTTAGGACTTTATTTTCATAGGTTTTAATCCCACTTTGTATAGTTTTGGGATCTTTTCATGCATTTGAATCTCATTTAGTTTTAACTTTCATTTTAGAAGTCCTAGTTTTGTGTCGTTTTTGGCTTGCTGGAGCCTTTTTCAGGTGTTTAGGAGTGCTTGGAGTAGCTTGGATCAAAGGAGACACTTGGAGTTCGAAGGAAGATCGAAAGAGGAGCAAAAGGAGCAAAATACACGTCCGATCGGTTACTAACCGATCACGATAACCGATCAACATTCCTGATCAAGACAATGTGTCTGAAAGATCCAATCGTAATAACACCTTGCCCTTTGAATTAGACTGGGAGCTCTTCACGAAAGTTATTCGAAATGGAGTTAGCTTTTTAATGGAAGTGGTTTCATGTCATTCTCATCAGCGGTTCGCAAGATGCGTTTGATTTACGGAAGACATGTCATTACCAGAAAATGCAGCGGCAATCCGAAGCAGCTGAAAGATCATATCGGATGGAAGCCTTTCCATACCCAGTTTAATCTCAAATTTGGACACAAGATATACAATTGAGTTAGCTTCGCGTGAGCTTGGATTCGTGTCATTCAGGGCTGTAGTTCAAGAGTTATGACCAATATAGTGAAGACCTGTCAGGCAGAAATCGTCTAACCGATCGCCAAGGTCGATGGCAGAATTTTAACAAGCGGGATCGGTTATAACCGATCCCCGTAACCGATGCCGTCACTTTTACTGCCCATTTTTGTATTTAAGTCATTTTAATCATTAAAAACATAAGTCTTTTTCCCAAAAACGAAAAGTCTCTCTTGGGAGAGCTCAAGAACACCTCTAGGTGTTCTTGAATGGATCTTCATGTATATTTCACATAAGGGAAGATTTCTTCACTTTTATTTCATTTTATATCTATTTGATTCTTCTTCTTTCTTTTCTATGGTTTACTTTTGTGATTTGTGTTATTTTTGTGAGTTGACTTTTATTTTCTGGGTTTGTGTTCTTCACGTTCTTCATGTTATTAGTATGTTCTTGGTGTTCTTGTGAATAGCTTTTTGTTGGATCATGATTAGGTTTGATTTGGATGGTTTGATGATTGCTTGTTGATGTTTAGGCTTAGATACTCATTTGTTCACATGTTTAGAAGTGATCTTAATGCTAGAGTTGACTTGATCACTCAATTTCTAGATCATGGTCGATTTACACTCGGAAGAGGTTCGGTAGATCGTCTAGAAGATTTCTAAACGTGCTTTTCATTCTTAACCATTAGCCATCGTGATTAAGGTGAATTGTTGGCTTAAAAAGGACTTACGTTTTATGCTTGTTGATAAATTGGTTGCAATCGGGAGATTAGCTAGTTCAAATTGCCAACAAAGGGTTTAGCATCACGGAAGTGAGTTAAGCTATTTTTGTGTTCCTTGCCAAAGAATGAGTTTGCATTGAATGTTTATGCATCACTAGTAATTTGTCTTGATGGTTTGATGATGGTGATTTTGGATGATCTTTGTTAATTCTTTCACTTAGGTTCTTAGGTTGATTCTTAATGCTAGACTTGACTTGGTAAACCGAAGTTTAGAACTGCACCTAGATTAGGTAGTTCTAGTTTGGCATGACAAACCGAACTAGAGTTACACCCTAGGATTTTTGGTCTCATCCCATGCTTTAGGGAAGAGATTTGAGTAAACGGTGTTAGTGTTAGATTAGGTTTGTTCATTCGAGTCTTGAACTTAGGCATTTCACACCCGGAAGGAGTTAGATGAATTGCTTGAACCGAAATTTTTGCGTGCTTAACATATAATTCACAATTGGCAATTGTAGTTTGGTGTGTTTAGTGAACTAAATGGACTTGCGATTAATGCTCATCGATTATCTTTGATTGCAAACGGAAGTTTAGCTTAATCGAGTATTCGATGAAGAGATTGATACCACGGAAGTGGATTAGTCTTATGTTAGTGTTCCATGTTCTAAGATAGCGTTTAATGCTTCCGAATCACTCATTGTTTAATTTTTAATCGTCTCTTTGATAGTTTAAGCATTGATCCAACGTTTTCTCTTTGTGTTTTATTTTCTTTCTTTTATTTTCTTTGTTTTATTCTCTTTCTTGCATTTTGATTTCTTACTTCTTTCTCTTTGTACAAAACATAACACCGTTTTGCTCTAGCTTAGTTTGTTTCTCGTATCTTTGGTGTGTAATCTTTATTCTCTGTGGGATTGATCCTAAAGTGCTACATCGACATACCGTTATGATTGCGGCAGTGTGCGCATTAGGTTAATTGGTGCGGGTATAAAAACACATGAAATCAATTTGGCGCCGTTGCCGGGGAGTGAATGATTGCCATTATATTTAGGATTCATTTTAAGTCTAGAGCCTTTTATTTTCTTTTGTTGCTAATCTTTTCCCTTTTCTTGTGATCTTGATCTCTTAGGTTCGAAACTAGGAGTAAAGGAAACATTCAAGGAGAGAGTGAATAAGAGGACGCAACCGTCAAGCTAGCGACGTTAAACGCGCTATTGGGGACTCCCCCAATTCTATCCTTTGTATATATGTTTATATGTGTGTTAAGTTTGATTTTATCTTTGTTTTTGTGTGTTTTGATGTTACAGGGCATCATGATTCGCAAGAGAACGTCCGGAATAAAAAAAAAAAAAAACCGGACAAGCTGGATCGATCACTCCGATCGGTTATAACAGATTAGAATTTGAGGTGATCGGTTACGCCGATCGGTCACGAAAATGCGATCGGTTACGATGAAAAAACGGCTTCAGCAATCGGTTATGCCAATCGGTTACGCCGATCGGTTACGCCGATCGGTTATAACCGATCAAGATCTTCATCGATCGGTTACTAAGATCGGTTATAACAGATCCCGTGCCCAGGTAAGTAAAAAAAAAAAAAAAAAACCGCCAAGCTAGAGACGTTAAACGCGCCATTGGGGACTCCCCTAATCCTATCCCTTGTCAATGCTAGAGACATAAAACAAGCAATCTTATCATTTACTTCTTGTTTTATGGTTTTTATTGTTTGATAAATTTTATTTTCAAGTTTTCTAGGAATAAATAGGGTAAAAAAATGGGACGGATCGAAACGGCCAAAAACCGGTGAGCTTAACGTGCCAAACCTCCTCATTGTGAACCCACACACTCCACTCCAAGGTACCTCTAACATTCTTTTTGTATATACATTTCATTTTTTTTTTGTTTTATTTCTCGTATTATGTTTTCTTTCTCGGTTTTACCTTTTCACCGAGACGGTGATAAGTAAGTCCGGGGGAAGAAACTGTTACTAATTCTCTTTTAGTTGTTTTGTTTTGATTTCTTTGAGTCATTGCATTGTACATATTCTATTGCATAGAAAAACACAAAAAAATCGAAAAAAAATTCAAAAATCCAAAAAATATCATGTAGTTTGCATTGCACCATTGTTCATTCTAGAATTGAATTAGCTACTCATATCTAGATGACATAGGTTGCATTCATGTGCATGGGAGTTCATAAAACATGTATGATAAGCTTTCATTGTGATGCTCTCGATAATGGTTTTATATTGCTTAAACGATTTCAAAAGACTTGAAAACTTCGTACTTTGATATCTCTACTCTTAACTCTTTGTCTTGTAAATACTTGTTTAATTTGAAATCAACCCCTTGATAATTGGACTTAAATGAATATAATCTTCTTGCTTATGGGCTTGTGATACATAACCATGGTTCAAAGAAAACATTCGGGTTATCTTATCCATTTTTACCACTCTCTAATAACCCGAGTGGCCATTCTCATTTTTAGAATGGTTCCCTACCTTTCAACTTAACCGTTTTCTTTCCACCCCTCGTTTTTTGATTGAGTGAGGCATTTTCTTGATATGCTATTGTGTGTAAAATCTTATATGTATCGGAAACAACAAAGGTTAGCTTTCATTTTTAGCTAGTCATTGTTGTTAAAAGAAAAGAGGTTAGCATTAAGATGGGGATCAATGGATTGAATGGTATTGAGTTTGGGGAACATGAGCTTACGAAATATGAGATGAGAAATGGTTGAAAAAGCAAACTCTAGAGAAGAGCTTAAAAGAAAGACCCTAGGAAAAGAAAAGAAAATACACTCTCCATGTTTGAAAAAAGAGAAAGAATAAAAAGTTTAGGGAGAGTGAAAAGAAAAGAAATGGGTCGAATAAAAATGTCTTTAGGAGTTTGGTGTTTGGAAAAGAAAAGGGGGTTAAAAAGGGAGTTTTGATTTAGCCAAAAGGGCTTTGGGGGTTTAATGAGCTTCAAGGAAATAAGATAAGAAGAGGAAACGGAATCACCATTTGGATAGAATGTTTTGCTAGGAGGGTAGAACAATGTGAGCTTAACTTTGTATGCATAAATTGTTTCTAGTCTTCCTTGCTTTTGCATAACATATAGCATTCCTTTTTCTTGAGAGTAAGTCACCCAAAAAGAGAATGAACCTCCTTGCACTCACATTTACTAGTGCCAATTGCCTTTTCTTCCAAACCGATTGGACTTGATCACTTGCCCATTTGTGAGACCGCACCTTTAGAAAGATCAAATGAATGTGAGGGTTGGTTGAGAAAAGAACTTGTAGGCATGAGGCATTGTTGTTAAGAGAAAAGATTAGGAGTTGCGATAAGTCTAGAGAAGTTAGAGTCAAAATTGAGATACGTTTTTGCAATGTCTTGGTATTATCTTGAGCATAGACTTCCCACTTTGAATGCTTTGACATGTCTTTTAGTTGTGAATTCCCACTCTTCAAAACCTCTCTTTCGGTTTTTCTTTTCTTGTTTGCTTGCGGACAAGCAAAAGGCAAGTCTGGGGGAGTTGATAACACCATATTTTACTTGTTTTTAGGACTTTATTTTCATAGGTTTTAATCCCACTTTGTATAGTTTTGGGATCTTTTCATGCATTTGAGTCTCATTTAGTTTTAACTTTCATTTTAGAAGTCCTAGTTTTGTGTCGTTTTTGGCTTGCTGGAGCCTTTTTCAGGTGTTTAGGAGTGCTTGGAACAGCTTGGATCAAAGGAGACACTTGGAGTTCGAAGGAAGATCGAAAGAGGAGCAAAAGGAGGAAAATACACGTTTGATCGGTTACTAACCGATCACGATAACCGATCAACATTCCTGATCAAGACGATGTGTCTGAAAGATCCAATCGGACGAACACCTTTCCCTTGGAATTAGACTGGGAGCTCTTCACGAAAGTTATTCGACATTGAGTTATCTTTCTAATGGAAGTGGTTTCATGTCATTCTCATCAGCGGTTCGCAAGATGCGTTTGATTTACTGAAGACATATCATTACCGGAAAATGCAGCGGCAATCCGAAGCAACTGAAATATCATATCGGATAGAAGCCTTCCCGTACCCAGTTTAATCTCAAATTTGGACACAAGATATACAATTGAGTTAGCTTCGCGTGAGCGTTGGATTCGTGTCATTCAGAGGCTGTGGTTCAAGAGTTATGACCAATATAGTGAAGACCTGTCAGGCAGAAATCGTCTAACCGATCGCCAAGGTCGATAGCAGAATTTTAACAAGCGGGATCGGTTATAACCGATCCCCGTAACCGATGCCATCACTTTTACTGCCTATTTTTGTATTTAAGTCATTTTCACTCATTAAAAACATAAGTATTTTTCCCAAAAACGAAAAGTCTCTCTTGGGAGAGCTCAAGAACACCTCTAGGTGTTCTTGAATGGATCTTCATGTATATTTCACATAAGGGAAGATTTCTTCACTTTTATTTCATTTTATATCTATTTGATTCTTCTTCTTTCTTTTCTATGGTTTACTTTTGTGATTTGTGTTATTTTTGTGAGTTGACTTTTATTTTCTGGGTTTGTGTTCTTCACGTTCTTCATGTTCTTAGTATGTTCTTGGTGTTCTTGTGAATAGCTTTTTCTTGGATCATGATTAGGCTTGATTTGGATGGTTTGATGATTGCTTGTTGATATTTAGGCTTAGATACTCATTTGTTCACATGTTTAGAAGTGATCTTAATGCTAGAGTTGACTTGATCACTCAATTTCTAGATCATGGTCGATTTACACTCGGAAGAGGTTCGGTAGATCGTCTAGAAGATTTCTAAACGTGCTTTTCATTCTTAACCGTTAGCCTTCGTGATTAAGGTGAATTGTTTGCTTAAAAAGGACTTACGTTTTATGCTTGTTGATAAATTGATTGCAATCGGGAGATTAGCTAATTCAAATTACCAACAAAGGGTTTAGCATCACGGAAGTGAGTTAAGCTATTTTTGTGTTCCTTGCCAAAGAATGAGTTTGCATTGAATGTTTATGAATCACTAGTAATTTGTCTTGATGGTTTGATGATGGTGATTTTGGATGATCTTTGTTAATTGTTTCACTTAGGTTCTTAGGTTGATTCTTAATGCTAGACTTGACTTGGTAAAGCGAAGTTTAGAACTGCACCTAGATTAGGTAGTTCTAGTTTGGCATGACAAACCGAACTAGAATTACACCCTAGGATTTTTGGTCTCATCCCATGCTTTAGGGAAGAGATTCGAGTAAACGGTGTTAGTGCTAGATTAGGTTTGTTCATTCGAGTCGTGAACTTAGGCATTTCACACCCGGAAGGAGTTAGATGAATTGCTTGATCCAAACTTTTTACGAGCTTTACATATCATTCACAATTGGCAATTGTAGTTTGGTGTGTTTAGTGAACTAAATGGACTTGCGATTAATGCTCATCGATTATCTTTGATTGCAAACGGAAGTTTAGCTTAATCGGGTATTCGATGAAGAGATTGATACCACAGAAGTGGATTAGTCTTATGTTAGTGTTCCATGTTCTAAGATAGCGTTTAATGCTTCCGAATCACTCATTGTTTAATTGTTAAATCGTCTCTTTGATAGTTTAAGCATTGATCCAACGTTTTCTCTTTGTGTTTTATTTTCTTTCTTTTATTTTCTTTGTTTTATTCTCTTTCTTGCATTTTGATTTCTTACTTCTTTCTCTTTGTACAAAACATAACACCGTTTTGCTCTAGCTTAGTTTGTTTCTCGTATCTTTGGTGTGTAATCTTTATTCTCTGTGGGATCGATCCTAAAGTGCTACATCGACATACCGTTATGATTGCGGTAGTGTGCGCATTAGGTTAATTGGTGCGGGTATAAAAACACACGAAATCAAAAATCTAAGCTCATTCTACTCTCATTTTGTTTTTGTCTAAACCGCTTCTTGATCCACTCAGCTCACTCATAGCAATATGCTTTATGTTTGGTTCTCAAAAGCCAATTGATTCTTTTGTTATCAAAGATAAGCCAAAGTCCTCTGATTATTCCCATTTACAAATTTTGACCGTTGTAATTCCAACTATAATAGTTTGGCGCTACAAGTAGGGGGATATGCAAATCTATTTCCAACACAAAAGGACTGAAATGACGGAGGAAGTTTTCTACCACTCAAAGGGGGCTCCGTCTGCTCCCCGAAAGTGGATTAGAAGGCCACGCTATGATGAAAAACCCTATTGCCACGCCCACAAGGCAAAAGGGCATGCTCCTAGGGATTTCTGTAAACGAAAAGCAATCCTCCTAGAGAAGTACCTTGCCGGCGAATTCACTGGCTTGGTGTTGTCACCTCGGCAGGACAGTCCTGCAGGGTGTGAACCATTTGTAAAAACGGTCAACTTCATTCAACGTGACCATCCCGAGAAAACAATCAATTCGTTGGCTAGATAGTCCCATAAAATTTTGCAAGAGATTACTTTTATCGAAAGAGATTATTTTTGAACGTAATGTTCTCTGAAACCCTGAGACAAATGGATGCATTCGATGCACACCACCGACCAAAAAGGCTCGTTGGGTTTACCGGAAAAACGGTCACCACGGTCAGTATGGTAGATTTGCATGTCCGACTCGGAAAAAGGCTCAAAACCACGAATTTCCTAGTGGTAGAGAGACCATCGATCTACAACGCAATCATTGGCACTACACGGATAAATTCCATGAAAGGAATACCTTCGAATTATCATCAATGTGTCAAAATTTCAACTCCATACGGGATAATAACATTGGGTGGTAACCAAAGGATCGCAAGATCTTGCTACATGGCCTACCACATGCTACAAACCAATATGGTCAGCCCGGAATCTGAGACCTTCACCATAAAGAACCCACCAGTTCGTGATGAGGTGGATCTGGTCGTCATAGAAAAGTCCAAACCTGAAAAAACATCAACATCGGAGAAATGTTGAGAGAACCTATACGAGGAGATCGAATAAAACTCCTTAGGGAGAATAAAAAGACTTTCCCATGGGCAGCTCAAGATATGCTAGGAATCCATCTTGATGTGATCTCAAATTTGAACCCCAGGATCCCAAATTTGGAAATGTTAATTATAGGAATTTTCAACAAAGAAACTTACACACCGTCCGAAACACCATATATGAAGTTGTCACTGGAAGGAGACTCTACTAGAGAGAAAACAAACAATTATATATACGAACCGACATGGACATCTTAAACTATCGTTAGACCTTTTTCAAATTATTTATTTAACGTATATTTAATATGGTAAAATATATTTAAAACAAAATTATAGATCATACTTTATATATAGTTAAAAATTTCGTATTTGACTCGGGACCCGTTGCACGATCCCACACACTAACACCAATCAATGGTAACCAACACGTACATTAGTAAAAATCACACGGTGCCACCGTGAAGTCTGTTGGTATCAGATTTCGACCTGCGATATCTGGTCCATTAAAGGCCCGATAAACAATTAAACAATTTCTAAGCCTCAAAAGTAATGGTCCACCCATTACTCTGCGAGCAAGCGACGTCTGACCTAGAATGAGTCCAACCTCCAACCCGCGAGGAAGAAGTCAATAACGGCTCCTCAATTCACGGAATACGCGACGTACGCGATATACGGAGGAAGTTCAGCTCGACGACGACTATAAGAAGACATCGAGACTTAGGTTTAGAGATCATTCCTTTCTAGCAAAAAATACCGAATACTTGTAAAATCTCTGCGAGATTCATCTACTTGTAACAGATCCTTATCGATTCAATACAAAATCCAATTCGTCGAGTTTATATCCAAATTACATCTTTGATTCATAGATAGAAACTAGCCCATCAAAAGTTCTTCCCTAAAAAGGTGTGCGATTCCGTATCCAAATTTTGGCGCCGTCTGTGGGGAAGAGCATATAGCCTTCTAGACACAAGAATCAGATCTTCGATCTAACGAGAAACGAAATGGATCCAAGCCATTCGGAACCAACAAGGGCCTCGACAGGTCGAACACCGCTGGTGTGACCGCTGAGCCCGCGCTCACAGGATCCGCGTCCAAGATCCCAATCTTGACAAACGCTGTGGGAACAAATCCCATCGCGACGGATGGAGTGGAAACACTCGTCGCTAGTCGAAACGCGACGTCGCGACGTGTAAATTCCGTCGTTCCGACGAACACTAATGCACCGTCAGACCAAAACCCTAATTTGGTATGGACCAGATCCACTGATCCGTCCCAGGCCCAAACCGGCCAGACAGGATCGACCTCGCCGTCTCTGATGCCGCAACAGCACAGAAACGATCTGGCCGAAATTCGCGGGATGTTATCCGTCCTGGTGGAAAGGCAACAAACTTACGAAACCTCGACTCGTACACTCGAAGCTCGCCTAGAGCAGCAAGAACGTCGCTTGACGGAAAATCGAGAGCGACGTTCACAAGAAAGTCTGCCCCCGCGAACGCGCCTGGATTTTGGAACAATCCACGCTTCGTCGGCAACCATTGGGCAGTTCTAGACTCCGATCCGAAACACCCCGATCTCGGATTTTACTTACGAGAGCTCGCCGTCATTCACTGCTAACCTAAGCAACGAGACAAACAGGCAAGCCTCGACCAGGTTACCGCCACCTCCGAACACGGAAAACCGCGAACCAAGACCGTTCAACACCTTCGAATTCGGATCCTGCTCGGGAACCCAGCATGAACGAACTAATCACGGTTCATTCTCGGTCCCACCTCCGAGCACAGAAAACTGTGAGCCGAGACCGTTCAACTTTGGATCCTGTTCGGGGACCAAGCATGAACAAACCAATCACGGTTAGTTCCCGATCTCACCTCTGATAAATCGCGAAGGTAACACGCAACCATACGGTCATGATAGTGGAGTTCGGGCCTACGATCCGCTTCACGTCGATCTCCCGAGCTCCGTCGATCGCGAAGTGTTCCAGCGATACGCCAATAAAGTGAACGTTGACTTACAGCAGATGAATTCACTAGTCCACCTCGCCACGAGTTCGACGCCGGACATCGATCGAGTGATCGAGGATACCAATCGAACTCCCTTCACTAATCGCATCATGACTGCACAGATCAGAGACACGGGAAAAGTAAAGTTCCCAGAATATGCCAGAAATACCGACCCACGAGCTCATATTCGAGCATTCCATTTAACGGTCGCCAGGGTTCACTTCCCCGATCACTAAAAAGAAGCAGGCTACTGCCGCCTCTTCGCCGAAACCCTGATCGGGTCAGCCCAGGAATGGTTCGCCTCGTTGGAAGAAAAGTCAATAGACAATTTCAACCAGCTCATCTTGGCTTTCCTCAAACAGTACTCGGTATTCATCGAGGCGCAAGCGTCCGAAGCCGACCTCTGGAAGCTCTCACAAGGCCCAGAGGATTCACTTCAGACGTATATCACGAAGTTCAAAGAAATCAAAGCCAAAATAGCGAACCCCAACGAGGTAGTAGCACTGTTGGCATTGAGGAACAACCTATGGCATACGTCGAGTTTCCGCAAGGAACTCACAGTTCGACCTACGACATCTTTAGACAACGCGCTACATCGCGCATCCGCCTTCGCTTTGTACGAAGATGAGACCGCTTATCTCACCAAGAAGTGTGAAACGATCGAGTGCCCCCCGACGTCAAAGAAGGCTCCCAAAAGGGAACCTCCCAGTAAAGGACTATACACGCGCCGTCGGGAGCCCCTCCCAATCCAAGAACAAGGATTACGATCCATCGAAATATTGCGACAATCACAAGCGAAAAGGACATTCCACAGAGGAATGTCGAACTTGACTTCGCTTGCTCACAGCTCAGAGTGACCCCGAACGGCCTCCACACAATATCGTCGAGGCGGAACCAGTTCCGAAGACCGACAATAAAAAGTCGAACCCCAAAAAGAAAAGGGAACGAACTAATGAGGTCGCAGGACAAGAAACCCCGCCTCCAGCGCCGAAGAAACGCATCGACCTGATATTCAGAGAGCTAAGCCTCTGCGGTGGCTCGATGAAATTAGTAATCACACCACCACCGGCGCCCAAAAAGACAGATGCACCTCGCTCCCGGGAACCTCGTTGTTTCGAAAGGGGGGAGTAGAGCCACCTACAACTAAAAGAATAGACTTTATATGTGGCGGTTCACAATTCTGCAGAGACTCGATCAATCCAACGGCGAGCCAGAATCAGACCGCTGGAACCAAGTCCCCTCGAGGGACCCAACCACATGATCACTTTCAGAGAAAGTGAAACTCGACACTCGATAAACCGCACGACGACGCCCTCATCGTCCAGCTCGATGTCAGTGGCTACGAGCTGTCAAGAATAATGATAGACACCGGCAGCTCGGTGGATGTACTCTTCTACGAGTCATTCCGTCGAATGGGCTTCGAAGACTCATCTCTGCGAGGTAAACCCTCGCCGCTAACCGGCTTCGCCGGAAATAAGACCTATTCAAAGGGAACGATCGAACTCCCCGTAGACGCGGAAGGAGTACATAAATCAATCGAATTCGTGGTCGTAGACCGCGCGGCCCCCTTTAACGCCATACTTGGCATACACTGGCTATACGCCATGAAAGTGGTACCATCGACGTACCACCAGTGCGTGAAATTACCTTCGCCAGAAGGAACCAAAACGCTTCGAGGCAGTCAATCCGCCTCCCGAGATTGCTACATGGGAAATTACAAACAATCAAGGAGTAATCCCGTATAGCAATTACAGAAAGAGCTCGAGCTCGCCACCCAGCAATTTAAGAGATCGAACGATCCCTCTATATGCGAACCGCGTACCGAACTCACCATACAGGTCTGCATAAACGACAACAACCCAGATCGCCTCGTCGTCATAGGAATCGATCTATCCTACGAAATACGAGGCGAACTGATCGCTTTCTTGAAAGAGAACGTCACCACATTCGCAGGGTCCACCGCGGACATGCTCGGGGTCGACACCGACGTAACGTCACAAGAACTTAACGTCGACCCAACGTATAAACCCATTAAACAGAAACGTCGCAAGCTCAGCCCCGAAAGGGCCAAAGCTGTTAACGACGAAGTAGACCGACTACTCAAGGTCGGCTCCATCAGAGAGGTGAAATACCCCGACTGGTTGGCCAACCCCGTGGTCGTCAAAAAGAAAAATGGAAAGTGGAGAGTCTGCATCGACTTTACCGACCTAAACAAAGCATGCCCTAAATATAGCATACCACACATCGACCGACTCGTCGAAGCCACGGCCGGTCACGATCTATTATCCTTCATGGACGCGTTTTCCGGGTACAATCATATTAAAATGAACCCCGAAGACCAAGAAAAAATGGCATTCATCACCGATCGAGGTATGTACTACTACAGAGTGATGCCATTCGGCCTTAAGAACGCCGGAGCAACTTACCAACGACTGGTGAACAAAATGTTCGCAGACCTGCTCGTTAAAACAATGGAAGTTTACATCGACGATATGCTCCTGAAGTCCTCCAGAGAAATCGACCATGTAGCACAGCTCAGAGAATGTTTCATTATCCTCAACAAATATGGAATGAAACTCAATCCGGCGAAGTGCTCGTTCGGGGTCGCTTCAGGAGAATTCCTTGGTTACCTAGTAACCGCGAGAGAGGCATCGAGACAAACCCAAAACAGGTCGCAGCTTTCTTAGAAATGCCATCACCTAAAACAACCCAAGAGATTCAACGTTTGACCGGGAGAATAGTCGCCCTAAATAGGTTTATCTCCCGATCAACAGATAAGTGCCTCCCTTTCTATCAACTCCTGAAAGGAAACAAAAAGTTCCTTTGGGACGAGCAATGCGAAGACGCATTCCGACAACTCAAAGCATATCTAAGCGAGCCCCCAATACTGTCAAAACCAGTAGAAGGAGAACCCTTGTACCTGTACGTCGCGGTATCTCAAGCAGCCTTAAGCGGAGTCTTAGTTCTCGAAGAACAAAACGAACAAAAAACTGATCTATTACGTAAGTAAAACTCTGATCGACGCCGAAACAAGATACCCCGCTATGGAAAAATTAGCCCTGGCAAATCGTGATGTCGGCCTGGAAACTTAGACCGTACTTTTAGTCCCACTCAATAGTAGTCATGACATCACACCCGCTCAGAACTATTCTCCACTGCCCGAGTCAATCGGGATGCCTGCCAAATGGGCAATCAAACTAAGCGAGCACGATATCGAATATCGCACCTGCACGTGAGCCAAGGCACAAGTCTTAGCAGACTTCATGATCGAACTAGCGCCCGAGGTCACTAACGAAACGAACCCCTCCAAGAAGTGGACACTCCACGTCGATGGATCCTCATATAAACAAGGATCCGGAGTTGGCATCAAACTTACCTCTCCAACAGGCGAGGTAATCGAACAGTCTTTCATACTAGGCTTTGTCGCTTCCAATAACGAAGCTGAGTACGAAGCACTCATCGCCGGCCTTAGGCTCGCACTCGGAATCAGAGCTCGGGAGATCGACGCCTTTAGCGACTCCCAGCTCATCACGAGCCAATTCCACGGAGAGTACGAGGCTAAAGACGAACGCATGGATGCGTACCTCCAAGTTGTTCGCGGGCTGTCAGAACAGCTCGACAAATTCGAACTAACAAGGATCCCGAGAGGTAAAAACACCTCGGCTGATACGCTCGCCGCCCTCGCCTCGACCTCGGATCCGTTAGTTAAACGAATAATTCCCGTCGAAGGAATTGAAAAACCAAGCATCGAGATCGCCCTCAAAGCTCTCACTATAAACAAAATAACGGCCGAGCCCATAGACATGGAGACCGATCAAGTCTTCTCCGACGCAGAGGAACACGAACCCGATCCCGCAGCACCCCCAAAAGACGAGGACGGCCCCGTAGGCATAGGCGAGCACGGCCCCGACTTACCATTTGAGCCCGAATCGCCCGACGAGGTCGCCCCAACAACTACCGGTGATCCGGAATCGGACGAGTACATCCGAAAACCAGATTGGAGAATACCAATCATCCGATACATTACAGATGGGACCGTACCATCCGAGAAGTGGGCGGCCCGAAAAGTGAAAGCACAAAGCTCGCGCTATTGCGTAATAAACGACAAGCTCTACAAGCGGAGCGTTTCCGAACCAAACCTCATCTGCATCCACGACATAGAAGCCCTTGCAATAATGGGTGAGATGCACGACGGCCACTGCGGAAGTCATTCCAGAGGCCGTGGCCTCGCCGTCAGAATAAAAAGTCACGACTATTTTTGGCCAACCATCGTCGCGGACTGCTAGAACTACTCGAAGAAATGCGACAAATGCCAAAGACACGCCCGAGCATCCATCAACCAACCGAGACACTCTCCTCGCTCTCGGCCCCGTACCCATTCATGCGATGGTCTATGGATATCGTAGGACCGCTCGTCGAATCAGGGAGGAAGAAACTCCGTTTCCTAAATGGGTCGAGGCAGGAGCCTTCCAGCAAACCACACAGGTCGAAGTGAAAGACTTTGTCTGGAAAAACATCATATGTCGACACGGGATCCCATACGAAATCGTAACCGACAACGTATCCCAGTTCATATCTCGAAGCTTCAGAGCTTTCTGCACCAAGTGGAAAATCCGCCTAACCACCTCGACCCCGAGGTATCCTCAGGAAAACGGTCACGCCGAAGCCACAAACAAGACAATCTTGAGCAAACTCAAGAAAATACTTGACTCAAGGAAACAAAGATGGGCAGATGAACTCAACAGGGTCCTCTGGGCCTGTCGCACCACTCCCCATCGAGCTACACATGAAACACCGTTTTCACTAGCATACGGGATGGAGGCAATAGTCCCAGCCGAAGTCTCGGTACCCAGCCCCAGGCGAACTCTTTGCCCAACGAACAGCGAATTCAATGAAGAAATGTTACGAGATCAGTTGGACTTCATCGACAAACGTCGAGACCAAACACTGATCAGAATCTAAAACTACCAATAAGCCGCCGCCCGCTACTATAACTCCAACGTTAAACACATGAGTTTCGAAGTACGCGACCTAGTCTTGCGAAAGGTATACGAAAATACTGACCTCTTGCCAAGAGAATCGAAGAGAAAAGCGAACCCAAGCCTCGGGGCATAAAATCATTACGAGTCGCAAAAGATTTCACTAAGGCAATGAGCCTTTACCCAAAGAGCATACGTGGTCAAAACAAAAGCGACAAAATCTACATATTTCAAGAAAAATTTTACTAAGGAAAAAAACGCCGAATTCTTTTACTTAAGAAAATTCAGAAATTGCATTAAAACAAAATGTCAGATTAAAACCTCCCGACTAAGGCAATGTGTTCGAAGCACCAAAAGAAACAACAGAGTGCCGGATTAAAACCTCCCGGCTAAGGCATAATATTCGAGTTTCAAAAATCGAAAAGAAGACACGGATAAAAAAAGGAGCATTCGTCGCTTCAATGCCCTGTCTTCTCAATCATCTACAAACTCATCCGCCGCGAACTCTTCGACTTCGAGCCTCGCTGCCGAGCTCTCCGTCATCTCGACGTTGGTCCCAATTGGTCAACGCCAACCGGGACCTGAGAAGTGGGATCGACCTCCATCAATGCGACCGAATCCTCCTAAACAGAAGGAAGATTCAACTTCCCAAGAGAGAAGTCAGACACCTGGGCCGCCTTGAACACCTCTTCGAACTCCCCTCGCTTCGCAACGAGCTTAGGAATCTCGGCCTCGACAGTGGTATCACGCTTCTGCAGCTCGTTCAAGAGATCGATATTTGCAATTACCTCTTGAAGGTCGATCTCAGCATCGGTCTCCGCCTTTTTCAAAGCCCACTTGTTCTTGACCCGCTCAAGAACCTCATCATATTTCGCGGACAAGTCTAGTCTAGTTGCTCGGGCCGTTTGACGAACCTCTTTTTCGTGAGCCGCTATCAACTCTCTGTTCTCCCGAGCGAGACGAGCCGCTTGCTCCAACGCGGACTTACTCTTGGTTTGAAGTGCGGACAGATGGTTCTCCTGCGCTTGAAGCTTCCATGACGCGATCCCGAAGTAGCCTCGAGTTCGGTGTTGCGAACCTCTATGACCGGAATCCTGGCCAGGTCGGTAGCGCTCTGAATATCTTGAGTTCGTAGGGTCCGCACCTCAGCATTCAAATTGGCGACCACCTGCTTCGCCTTTTCAACTTCTTCGGGCTGAGGGGCTTCCCGAACCCGCTGCTCGAAGAGAGCAACCATCCTGTTCTGCACCGCCAGCGCCTGGATGAAACAAAAATCAACAAGTTAAACAGGGACTCTAAAATCACTAAGGCAACAAAAAAAAAATATATATATATATATGATATATCATGGTTTTTACCCTGTTTAGGCCATGTTATAAGTCCTTTTTATAGAGTCTTTCTAGTGTTTTGTAGTCTTTTAGAGTCTTTTACATGTCTTAGCACGTTTGGAGCGTAATTGGAAGTATTGGAGCATTCTGGAGCAGTTTGGAGCAAAGGCTGAAGTTCGTGTTGCTGAGTATCTGATTTCACGACAATCATCGATCGATACCCATCGCAGCATGACCGAGACAAGCGACTTAATGAAGATTTGAAAAACTGCAGATTTGCCCCAGAAGTCTTTAATAATTACAAGAAGCCCCAATTCGTGTGTTAGCTTATAAATAGGGATTTTTACAGCCACTTTTAGGCTATGCTTTATTTTTGCTTTGGTTTAAGAGAGAATTTGGTGAGAGAGACAAGTCTGAATCTCCCCTCGTCCGAGATCAGATCTCAAAACCTATTTTTACTCTTTCTTATTTTCTATTGAGTATTTATTCAAACATGTCTATTGATTCAATTTCCATGTCTGAGTAGATCTTTTGTTAGGTTTGGGGATTCTCATAAGGGATTTCTTTGAATGTTAGGTTGATTAGTTATCTAGGGTTCATAATCTGAATTAGTTCTTCGCCTTAGGTTGTTCTCAAAGCTAATTCTAGATTGATCACTTAGAACTTAGATCTTAGGATAATTGATTAGGCACGACAGTGCGATTAATTACATGACATAACTTAGGGTGAGCAAATTGATTATTCGCAAAGAGATTTGGTTTAATTGATTTGTGAACATATCAAACTTGAAATTAAGGCTGATTTATTCTTAGGGATTTGCAAATAAATTTGAGATTCTGAGGTTTATATTTAGATAGTCTTCGCAACGACAGTTGGTTGATTTTACTTTAGTGATTTGAGTTCGAGAACCGTGCGTAACATGAACCCTGATTAGTTAGTTTATTTTGCATTCATTGATTTCCTGAGAAATATCCCTGAACCTATCTTTTTCCCATCGAATACAACTCGTTTACTACTTTCTGCTTTCTGTTTAAACTGAATTGCTTAGTTTAGCTCGATTCTATACAATTTATTGTGTGACTTCTGTGAATCCTTGTGTTCGACCACTAACTATATTACAACTACTGCTTTAGTACTGTTAGGGTATTAATTTGAGCATATCAAATTTGGCGTCGTTGACGGGGATTCAATTTCACCATTAAATTTTAGTTGTCTTGTTTCGACTAAGCCCGTCTGTATAGATCGATACTACCTAGTATCGGTCGATACTGAGGCGATTTTCTTTGTTGATATCGATCGATACCAATCAGTATCGGTCGATACTCATCGTGTCTCTAGTTACTTACGTTCTTGATCTTGGTGTTTCAGGTGCATGCCTAATCGTGAAAGCAGAAGAAACAAGAGCGCTCCGCTAGTCAATCTATCATTAGAGAAGCTAGCACGTTTAGAACGCACAAACAGAAAGATAAAGCAGAAATCAGGGATGAACAACCCAGTGGTTTTAAGAGCTGATGAAGCTGGAATTCTGAGAGGTCAAGAGGGTCAAGTGTGCAATGAGAGAGGGCAACGACTTGATGAAGCTGGAAACGTCGTTGTCCCTGCTGCTGTTGTTGAGATTTTCGCGCCAGCTGGGCGCGCCAACGTTGGGAATGCTGCAGGTGATCGAGCTAGAACACTTGGTGAACACAACAGGCCTGATCAGTTCTATGCCAATCGAGCTGCGATTCGCATCCCGACTTTTCAGAGGAATGACTTCGAGTTGAAGCCTGCGTATTTCGCCCTCGTAAGTCAGAACCCATTCCATGGCCTACCGCATGAGTATCCCATGGATCACATCGAAAGGTTCGAGGACTTGGTCACTGGTATGAAGTACAATGGAGTGCCCGACGAGTTCCTTTTCTGCAAACTCTTCCCGTACTCTCTTGGTGGGGATGCTGCTTATTGGCTGAAGCAGCTAGCTCCTGATTCACTAACTACATGGGATGAGACGAAGAATGCGTTCTTGATTAATTTCTATGATGATGCAAGATCCGAGGAGCTCAGGAACAAGATCTCTCAGTTCGCTCAGGGTCCGACAGAGGCATTCAAGGCTTCATGGATTCGTTTCAAATCTTATCAGAGAGATTGCCCGCACCATGGGTTCACTTAGGTGCAGCTGCTGGGCAGTTTCTACAGAGGGGTTGATTGGAGATACCAGATGGGTATGGATGCTGCAAGTAATGAGAACTTCTTCACCAGGTATCCGGATGATGCGGTTGTGCTGATAGAGAACTTGGTGTCTAGAAATAGCACCAAGAATGCTGATTTCGAGAGGAAGAAGCAAGCTGGAGGAATTGATGGGTCGCAAATTGCTGACGTGCAGGCCAAACTGGATTTCTTGATCGAGAAATCAAAGAAATATGTGCATTTTGCTGATGAAGTCGCTAATGTGGAAGAAGAATAAGAGGATGTTAACTATGTTGGTGGTTCGGGTTTTCAGGGTCAGCGATTTGGGTACAACAACAACAGAAACTTCAACAGCAACAATCAGCAAGGTGGGTACAAGTTAGAGGGGAACCAATCTGGTTTCGGAGCGAAGCAATTTACTCAGAAACCACTTCAGAGCAGTGATTTCACTCGCAATTATGGGAACTCTTCGTACCAACCAGCATCTCCCAAGTCCACATACAATAAAATGGAATCCATGATGGAACAGATTCTTCTGGGACAGCAGAAGTTGCAAGTGGATTTCAATGGGAAGTTTGACTCTCTGTACATCGATCTGAATGGGAAAATAGAAGCCATAAATCTTTCCCAGAAGAAGCTGGAAACTCAGGTGGCTCAGACAGCAGAAGCTGTAAAGAGGCAAGATGGTTTTCTTCCAGGAAAAACTGAGAATCCAAGGGCACACATCAACGCCATCACCTTGAGAAATGGAAAAGAGGTGCTTACAGGAGTAAAAAAACAACCCAATTGCAGGAAATCTCGTCGATCTTGCTGGAGATGACGATTGGGATTCTGAGAATCCACAGGTATCGATCGATACCAGACAGTGTCGATCGACACCAGCCCAGACATCTTCCCGAGTGAATTCAAAATCCCGTGTATCGATCGATACCCCTCAAGTATCGATCGATGATGAGACGCAGCTAGAGAAGGAACCCGAGATTGTCAAGGAGAGGGTGTATACACCCAAGGCACCTTATCCTATACTTCTCAAGATGACAAGGAAGGAATGGGAAGATGCCAGATGCAAGGCCATGCTGGATAAGTTGGTTGTGGAGCTTCCTTTTGTTGATGCTATTAAGACTTCTCCAGCTTTCAGGAGATATGTGAAGAAGATGGTCTCTAGAAATGTGAACCTAGAGGAAGGTGTCATGATGATCACAGCTGAGTGCAGTGCGATCCTGCTCAACAAAATTCCTAAGAAGCTACCAGGTCCAGGAAGCTTTGTTTTGGACTGCACTATCTTCACAGAGAGATTTGAGCGAGTTCTCTGCGATATTGGGTCGAGTGTGAACCTTATGCCACACTCTGTTGCAAGCGAATGGGGATGACAGACTTCCAATCTACAAGGATTTCGCTGGTACTTGCTGATCGCTCAGTACGACTTCCAGAGGGACTACTTGAAGATGTCCCAATCAAGATTGGGAATTGCTTGATCCCAACAGATTTCATCGTCCTGAAGTACGATGCTGAGCCTAAGGATCCTCTTATCTTGGGCAGACCATTCCTTGCAACTGCTGGAGCCTTAATTGACTGCAGGAATGGACAGATCGCTCTTAACATCGCTGACTTGGTGATGTCCTTTAACATGGAAAAGATGATGAAAAGGCCAACCATTGATGGGCAGACATTCTATGTGGACACCTTCAGTGACATAGCTGAAGAGTACTTCCTGGAGATGCACCCTGAGGATCCACGTGAGAGAGCATTGGTCTGTTCGGCCATTTCAGAAGTCCGTTCATGTGACGAAACTGCTGGATACTCGAAGATGCTTGATTCAGCATCGCCAGTATCGATCGATACCCCCTGTGTATCGATCGATACCCTACGGCCAGAAAGAGGGTTGGTCGATGGTTCTAAGCAAGCTGCTGGGCTTGGAGATTGGAGTACAGAGAATGCTCCTAAGGTGGAACTAAAGCCACTTCCAGCGAATCTGAGGTATAGTTTTCTTGGTCCTAATTCCACATACCCATTTATCGTTAATGCTTCTTTGAATACCATAGAGGTTGCTTTACTGCTGAGCAAGCTGCGCAAGTATCGCAAATCTCTTGGCTATTCTCTTGCTGACATTTCAAGTATAGCACCAGACTTGTGCATGCATCGGATTCACCTGGAGGACGAGTCAAAGTCTTCGATTGAGTGTCAGAGGAGGCTGAATCCGAACCTAAAAGAAATGGTCAGGAAGGAAGTGATGAAGCTGTTGGAAGCAGGGATTATCTATGCCATCTCGGATAGTTCTTGGGTTAGTCCAGTTCACGTTGTGCCTAAGAAAGGAGGCATAACTGTGGTGAAGAACGAGAAGGACGAGTTGATCCCTACAAGGACAATCACTGGTCACAGGATGTGCATTGACTACAGAAAGCTGAATGCAGCTACAAGGAAGGATCACTTCCCTTAGCTATTCATTGACCAGATGCTGGAGAGGTTAGCGAGTCACCTATACTACTGTTTTCTTGATGGGTACTCAGGTTTTTTCCAGATTCCTATACATCCAGAGGACCAGGGAAAGACGACCTTCACATGTTCCTATGGCACATTCGCCTACAGAAGAATGCCGTTCGGATTATGTAACGCTACAGCGACCTTTCAGCGATGCATGATGTCGATTTTCACAGATATGACTGAGGAGTTTATGGAGGTTTTCATGGATGATTTTTCTGTGTATGGATCGTCGTTCAAAGATTGTCTGGATAACTTGTGCAAGGTACTGCAAAGATGCGAGGAGAAGCACTTGGTTCTTAATTGGGAGAAATGCCACTTCATGGTACAAGATGGCATTGTTCTTGGGCACAAGGTTTCTAAGGCAGGGATCGAAGTCGACAAGGCTAAGATTCAGGTCATGACAAGCTTGCAACCTCCGCGATCTGTTCCTGAGATACGAAGCTTCCTTGGTCATGCTGGATTTTACAGGAGGTTCATCAAGGATTTCTCTAAGCTTGCACATCCACTCACAGCCCTGTTATGTAAGGAAGTCAAGTTTGATTTCACATCTGATTGCCTTGTAGCCTTCGAGGAAATCAAGAAGGCATTGGTGAGTGCTCATGTAGTCCAACCACCTGATTGGAACTTGCCTTTTGAGGTTATGTGTGATGCCAGTGATTTTGCTGTTGGAGCTGTGTTGGGTCAGAGGAAAGACAAGAAACTCCATGCTATTTATTATGCCAGCAGGACGTTGGATGATGCTCAGCGAAATTACAGCACCACTGAGAAGGAGTTGCTAGCAGTCGTTTTCTCTTTTGAGAAATTCCGGTCCTACTTGATTGGGAGTAAGGTCATTGTTCACACAGACCATGCTTCTCTCAAATACCTGCTGAAGAACAAGGACCTCAAGCCTCGTCTTTGCCGATGGGTTCTTTTGCTCCAAGGTTTCGACATCGAGATCAAGGACAAGAAGGGAGTTGAGAATGGGGTTGCTGACCACTTATCGCGACTAAAGGTCGATGAGATCATCCCTATTGATGATTGTTTGCCAGAGGAAGGTGTTTACCTCATTGAAGCTCAACTTCAAGACCTTTATCTCGAAAATCTGCAATTTTCACGAATGCAGACTTTCGGTATCGATCGATACTCACCTAGTATCGATCGATACCCGTCGCGAACTGAACCTGTTTTGTCCGTAGAGCACTTGAACTCCTATGATGTCTATCTAGCTGCTGACTCTAGTGCTGCACGTCCATGGTACGCAGACATCGCCAACTACCTTGCTATAGAGACTGAGCCAAAGTATCCCACAAAATATGCAAGGAAGAAGTTTATGCGTGAGATAAGGAGATTCTTCTGGGATGAACATTACATATACAAGCATTGCTCCGATGGTATCTACAGAAGATGCGTTGCAGAGTCTGAGATGCCAGCTATTCTTTTTCATTGTCATGGGTCTGAGTATGCTGGTCACTTTGTGACACACTCCTCCCAAGGATGCTCACTCTACGGTTTGGGTAAAACGGGATAAGCCTTGCAAACGACGAATCGCTTCAAGGGATGTGGATCGAATGGTCTCACAAGGGGTGCAGAAAGCCCTTGATATTCCTCTTTGCTATTTTCGGATATGACTCACCAAAAATAAACAAAGGTTTTCGAAGGATATTACTCACCAACGAGATTTGATCTAGAGAGAAAGGGAATTTTGATTTCAAAAACTAGATGAATTGATAATGAGGTTACAAGGGGTTTTATAAAGAAAACAAGAGGTGTTGCATGCACAGCAATAAACAACCTCGAAAATTACAAAAGAAATAAAACAAAGTTTGAACAAAGACTTTGACTAAAATTAAACACACAATTAACCCCTTGAACTTCCTCCTCCACGCCAATATGCCCCTTTGATATGTTGATATTTGTTGAATTTTGGTGGATCCTTTCTTGTGAATTTCGTGGGCTTTCTTGGGCTTAGATCAACACTTGGGCTTTATTTGGAAGTGAAATATTTGCCTCGTTAAAAATCTTGCTTCGGAAAACCCATTGGGACAAAACCGAAACGAAGGAAAAGAGCACAAATATTCACTTAGCCAAATGTTGATCTACTTGGGCCTTGTTTCCATATCCAATGAGGTTGGTAAACAACTTCTTCGTCCGGGCCCAAGTGCCTCTTATTAAATCTGACTTGGTGAAATAACCTCCCAAAGACCCTTTTGAATCGTTTTGCCTTAGCTCCGATTCTTGAACTAATTTGATCACGGGATTTCCTAAGCGTTCCAACCGGTTCATGCATAGCTCCAAGCTCGGGTTCGAGCTGCTCATCCAGAATCATATCATCCCCCTTCTCTTCAAAAGGATTTGACCTCAAATCCGAAGAACCTACACGGAAACGAGCTAAGTTAGTAATTTCGAAGTTCAAATTTGGATTATACTTACCTTGGGGATTGGTCTTGGATGTGTTGCAGTTGATCCATGCGGATGTTGGAAATGGTTGATGCCTTCTAGAACTCGCCAAAATAGGTTGGCCATCTTTTACCATTTTCCCTCGGAAATTTTGGTCCTTCTCGGGTCCGATTTGAATGTTGTGAGGTATCTTGAAATCTGTGTGACCAAACAAGAAAACACCACGACCATTAGTCTTAAAATGAATGTTTGGTTGAGGAAACTTACCTGACCCAGTAGAGATTTGATCGTTTGGTCGAGTCTTTGGTTCGGCTTGCTCCGTTTCGACCGTTAAGTTGGTTTGTAAAGGCGGATGAAGATCGGTGTATGCTACAGGAATTTGGTCTCGACCAGTCTTCTCTAAATACCCAGTTGGTCGATGAAAATGATTAGAGTTGTTGAAAACTCGTTGTTCAGATTCCTCCCTCAATCGAACCAAGTAGTTCACGTGTTTGTGATCGGGTCGCAAGAGGATCGATTGATCGAAATCAATTTTTCCGGACCAGGAGTCATGGATCGATTTTTCCTTTTGCCGTGGATCACCTTTGTTGATTTTAGCTTGAGTTTTCTGCAAAAGAAATGGTTTCTCACTCGGAAGTGCAAGCTCCGGTGCATGATTAGTTAAACCCGAAGGAATTTCCTTGAAATTAAGCAACAAGCTTTTCTCACTTTTCTTGAAAGAATTAGAAGAGTTACTTACAGCCTCTTTACCTTTTTGCTTGAGGAGAATTTGATCTTGATAAACTTCGCTTGGTGACATGGGAACCAACGTGATCTTCTTTCCTTCGTAGTTAAACGAATACCGTTTATTAAATCCATCATGAAGAACCCGTCGATCGAATTGCCATGGTCTTCCTAGAAGGATGTGGCTTGATTCCATGGGCAACACGTCACACAGCACCTCATCTTGATATGTGCCAATGGTTATAGGAACCGAGACTTGATTTTTCACCTTCATCTCCTCATTATTTAGCCATTGAAGACTATACGGCTTCGGATGTTCCTTTACGGCCATATCAAGTTTCTTCACCATTGTTTCACTTGCCACGTTGGTGCAGCTTCCTCCGTCTATGATGAGACTACACACCTTTCCTTGGACTTGGCATCGAGAGTGAAACAAATTCTTCCGTTGTTCATGCTCGTCGGTTTTGATGTGCATATTCAAAACTCGTTGAATTACCAAGAGCTCTCCTACCTCGGCAACTTCTTCATGTTCCTCTAGGTACTCATCAAAAACCGTTGCTTTTTCTTCTTCAATATCTCCATTGTCCAAGAGAACCATGATCCTTTGGTTCGGACATTCCTTTGCATAGTGCCCTTTACCTTGACACTTAAAACATCTCACATCACGAGAAGTAGAATTAGAAGTTTCATACCTTCCTTTGTAGTTTTGAGTAGGTGCGGTTGGTTTAGGCTCGTTTGTGGGTTTGAAAACTTGTTTCTCTTCACCTTGATAGCCCGGCTTAGGTATTATTCCAGCACCATGAGAAGGTCGAGAAGAGATACTTCTCCTTTTGATTTGTTTTTCAACCATGATCGCCTTATGCAACATCTCCTCTACGGTTGCATAGGATTGCATTTACATGCGGTCTTGAAGTTCACGGTTCATGCCAGCCAAAAATCGTGCCATGGTGGCAGCTTTTGTTTCGTCGACATCTCCTTTGAGCATTAGTTTTTCCATTTCTTGGAAATAATCTTCCACGCCTCTATTCCCTTGGGACAAAGCTCTCAAACGTTGATGAAGCTCTCGGTGGTAGTGACTTGGGACAAAACGTTGTCGCATCAAGTAGATCATTTCTTCCCACGTCTCAACGGGATTATCACGGTTGCGCCTCCGGTTTGTTACAAGTTGATCCCACCAATCAATGGCATAGTCACAAAATTCAGTAGCCGCCAATCTCATCTTCTTTTGAGTGGAGAAGTTTTGGCAATCGAATACCAATTCTACTTTCTTTTCCCACTCGAGGAAAGCGTCCGGATCGTTCTTCCCGTGGAACGGTGGAATCCGTAGCTTCATTCCTCCAAGGTCACTATCATTTCTTCTTCTGGCCGGTGGGTGCCTTGGTTGATTTTCATCGGAAGAGAACCCACGGTCATAGAATGGATTATCGTTTTCTCCGTTTCGCCTTTGTCGGGCATGTCGGTCTCTCGCCGGTGCATGACAACTACCTCGGGCAACGCTTTGATCTGATCTAAAGTCTTCGGCTCTTCGCTCAACGCCTTGTTGTCTTTCGGGCGTGCGGACCTCTAATGCAGCCATACGGTCACGCATTTCATGCAATAGTTCGGTAATAGCATCGACCTTTTGAACCATCGCCGCTTCACGCTCACGCCTCGACCGAGAACTCTCCGTTTCTTCTTCCGACATTTTGTACCTGAAAAAAAAATCACAAACAAATCACCAGCAACAAGTTTTTTTTTTTTTTTTGGAAAGACAATCGATTTAAAAACAAACAGATTTTTTTATAAAATTATTTAACCAAAAAGAACTTATGACGATGAATGCAAAAATCGAAAATGATCGAAACAAAGGGAGATCACAAACTGACTCGATCTAAAATGAATATGAAGAGACTAAAATGATGCAAACACACGCTGACAAATAAATGTAAACAACTCGATCTAAATGAATGCGAAAGGACAAAATTATGAAGAACAATCGAACAAAACAAAGAACCCTAAAAAAAATTTTTTTTTTTTTTTTTTTTTTTTGATTTATGATTCACGAAAAAAAACTACAGCAACCTAAATGAAAATATATGATGAGAAAAGAAAATTCGACACACTTTCTAAAATATGAACGGATGCAAAAACACAAATAAAATGATGATCTAAAATGATGAACACGATTTGAAGATGAACTGGTAATAAAAAAAAATGAAACGATGTTGAAATAAAAGACAAGAGATGAAACGAAAACTACCCAGGTTGTGGAGTGGTGCTCTGATACCACTTGACACACTCCTCCCAAGGATGCTCACTCTACGGTTTGGGTAAAACGGGATAAGCCTTGCTAACGACGAATCGCTTCAAGGGATGTGGATCGAATGGTCTCACAAGGGGTGCGGAAAGCCCTTGATATTCCTCTTTGCTATTTTCGGATATGACTCACCAAAAATAAACAAGGGTTTTCGAAGGATATTACTCACCAACGAGATTTGATCTAGAGAGAAAGGGAATTTTGATTTCAAAAACTAGATGAATTGATAATGAGGTTACAAGGGGGTTTATAAAGAAAACAAGAGGTGTTGCATGCACAGCAATAAACAACCTCGAAAATTACAAAAGAAATAAAACAAAGTTTGAACAAAGACTTTGACTAAAATTAAACACACAATTAACCCCTTGAACTTCCTCCTCCAAGCCAATATGCCCCTTTGATATGTTGATATTTGTTGAATTTTGGTGGATCCTTTCTTGTGAATTTCGTGGGCTTTCTTGGGCTTAGATCAACACTTGGGCTTTATTTGGAAGTGAAATATTTGCCTCGTTAAAAACCTTGTTTCGGAAAACCCATTGGGACAAAACCGAAACGAAGGAAAAGAGCACAAATATTCACTTAGCCAAATGTTGATCTACTTGGGCCTTGTTTCCATATCCAATGAGGTTGGTAAACAACTTCTTCGTCCGGGCCCAAGTGCCTCTTATTAAATCTGACTTGGTGAAATAACCTCCCAAAGACCCTTTTGAATCGTTTTGCCTTAGCTCCGATTCTTGAACTAATTTGATCACGGGATTTCCTAAGCGTTCCAACCGGTTCATGCATAGCTCCAAGCTCGGGTTCGAGCTGCTCATCTAGAATCATATCACTTTGCTACTTTCAAGACGGTATCCAAGGTTCTTCAAGCAGGCTTCTGGTGGCCTACTATGTTCAAGGATGCTCACGCCAATGTCTCACGGTGTGATGTCTGTCAGAGGAGAGGGAAGATCAGCAAGAGACATGAGATGCCACAGAACTTCATCCTTGAGGTTGAAGTCTTCAATTACTGGGGCATCGACTTTATGGGTCCCTTACCATCGTCACACAAGAAAAACTACATCCTGGTTACTGTGGACTATGTGTCCAAATGGGTGGAAGCGATATCTAGTGAGAAAAATGACTCTGCAGTGGTTCTTAAGCTGTTTAAGACCACCATTTTTCCTCGTTTTGGAGTACCGCGAATTGTTATAAGTGATGGTGGCAGCCACTTTATTAACAAGATTTTCGAGAGGTTGCTGAAGAAGTATGGTGTAAACCATCGAGTGGCTACTCCATATCACCCTCAAACCAGTGGGCAAGTCGAAGTCTCCAACAGGCAAATCAAGGAGATTCTGGAAAAGACAGTGGGTGCTTCTAGGAAGGATTGGTCTACAAAGTTGGATGATGCGCTATGGGCTTACATGACTACTTTCAAGACACTGCTGGGTACTACACCATTTCACTTGCTGTATGGGAAAGCATGTCACCTTCCAGTGGAGATTGAGCACAAGGTAGCATGGGCGACGAAGTTTCTGAACTTTGAGATCAAGCTTGCTGCCGAAAGGAGGTTGATTCAGCTGAACGAGCTGGATGAGATTAGGCACCACGCCTACGAGAACTCTAAGCTGTACAAGGAGAGAACAAAGGCTTATCATGATAAGAAGATCATCTCCAGACATTTCGAGCCAAATGACCAGGTACTTCTGTATAACTCTCGTTTGCAATTGTTTCCTGGTAAACTGCGTTCTCGTTGGTCAGGTCCCTTCACCATCAAGGAGGTCAGACCACATGGAGCTATCGTGTTGATTAGTCCTACAGGCGACGAGATCACTGCCAATGGACAGAGGGTGAAACACTATTGGGCGAAAGACGAGATTCCAACAGGGCAGATAATGCCTTTGGATGATGCACCAACAGCCTGAATGGCGTTACAGTCAAGCTATTGACGTTCAACGAGCGCTTCGTGGGAGGCAACCCACTGGTGAGTCTGTCTTTGAGTCGTTTTTCCTTTTATTTTCGTTCGTTTTGTGTTTTTGTTAGGATAAACAATAAGCAGACTCCAAATCGCCTCAGTGTCGATCGATACCCCATTGGTATCGATCGATGCCAATCGCGAATGTACGGTTCATCAAGTCGATTTAAGCCTGGTGTGTCGATCGATACTCGATTTTCCAGCAAGGTAACTTCTTGTTTCTCTTCGTTTCTTCTATTCTTTTGTCTTCTTTTACCTACTCTAGGCTAGATAACACTGGGGACAGTGTTGTTCAAGTCTAGGGGAGGTGTCTGCTGACATTGTGTTTGTTTTTCTTAGAGTCGGTTGTTTTATTGAGTCAAAATTGTTTTTATTGAGTCAAAACTTGTTGGAGATAATGATCATGTACCTGAACCTATTAATTTGATTTTGTTTTTGAGTGCACATTGTTACAGGATCAGTTCTAGATCGACTAATGAAAAATCCAAAGACTGACCAGTTGACTAGAAAACATCCATGTTTCCAGCAGAGTTCTTCTGAAACCTGAGCCAAATTTTTGCACTTCATCAATGTGGTTAGTGTTTTTAGAGCTTGATTCATCATTCATATCTGATAAAGGAACCCATGTGTTTAGAATTATGGTATCTCTCTCCCCTGTTATAAGTTGATAAATAAGAGCATAAAAGATTGAAATGATTTTCTTCTGAGTAGAGGGTTAGGAAAATTTCCAGCGATCCCATTATTCTACTTAAGAGGGAAAGATCACATAAAGGATTGGAAGCGAGGTTAGGATTTTCCTATGATGTCATTATTCGCCTACATCCTTAGATACATTGAGAGGGAAGAACCGGGGATTTGGTGGCAAACACCATCAATACTCGCGTCTCATACCTTGATATGTATATGCAAAGCTGAAAATAAAAGAAAGAACATAATAAGGAATAAGTCTGGGGGAGAGAAATTGATACAAAAAGAGTGAAAAAGGGTGGTTCTTTGTCATGATATTGCCTGGTAAAGAATCTAGAAGGTTCTTGAATATTGGCTGCAGTGATGAAACTAGTGAGGATGGCTTTATTTGAACAATACTGTTAGATAATGTGGTAGTCTGGGAAAGCTGCGAATGTCTACGGAGAAGTACATGGTGGTTAGATCAAAAGCTGATTAGGTGACATTTGGGTACTTGGAAAGAGGGTCTTTTCGATGGTTCATGAACAGGTGAGTATCTACGTTTTCAAACCTCTTTCTCTCTTTAGTCTTCTATTTGCTTGAGGGCAAGCAAAGGCTAAGTCTGGGGGAGTTGATATATCATGGTTTTTACCCTGTTTAGGCCATGATATAAGTCCTTTTTATAGAGTCTTTCTAGTGTTTTGTAGTCTTTTAGAGTCTTTTACAGGTCTTAGCACGTTTGGAGCGTAATTGGAAGTATTGGAGATTTCTGGAGCAGTTTGGAGCAAGGGCTGAAGTTCGTGTTGCTGAGTATCTGATTTCACGACAAGCATCGATCGTTACCCCCTGGTATCGATCGATACCCATCGAAGCATGACCGAGACACGCGACTTAATGAAGATTTTAAGAACTGCATATTTGCTCCAGAAGTCTTTAATAATTAAAAGAAGTCCCAATTCGTGTGTTAGCTTATAAATAGGGATTTTTACAGCCACTTTTAGGCTATGCTTTATTTTTGCTTTGGTTTAAGAGAGAATTTGGTGAGAGAGACAAGTCTGAATCTCCCTTCGTCCGAGATCATATCTCAAAACCTATTGTTACTCTTTCTTATTTTCTATTGAGTATTTATTCAAACATGTCTATTGATTCAATTTCCATGTCTGAGTATATCTCTTGTTAGGTTTGCGGATTCTCATAAGGGATTTCTTTGAATGCTAGGTTGATTAGTTATTTAGGGTTCATAATCTGAATTAGTTATTCGCCTTAGGTTGTTCTCAAAACTAATTCTAGATTGATCACTTAGAACTTAGATCTTAGGATAATTGATTAGGCACGACAGTGCGATTAATTACATGACAGAACTTAGGGTGAGCAAATTGATTATTCGCAAAGAGATTTGGTTTAATTGATTTGTGAACATATCAAACTTGAAATTAAGGCTGATTTATTCTTAGGGATTTGCAAAGAAATTTGGGATTCTGAGGTTTAGATTTAGATAGTCTTCGCAACGACAGTTGGTTGATTTTACTTTAGTGATTTGAGTTCGAGAACCGTGCGTAACATGAACCCTGATTAGTTAGTTTATTTTGCATTCATTGATTTCCTAAGAAATATCCTTGAACCTATCTTTTCCCATCGAATACAACTCGTTTACTACTTTCTGCTTTCTGTTTAAACTGAATTGCTTAGCTTAGCTCGATTCTATACAATTTATTGTGTGAATTCTGTGAATCCTTGTGTTCGACCCCTAACTATATTACAACTACTGCTTTAGTACTGTTAGGGTATTAATTTGAGCATATCAATATATACCTTCCCATTCGCGGCATACATGTCCAGGTAGGCCTCCCTCTCAGACATGTTCCTTAGCGAAGGAAGCTGACATCTGGCGGCCTTGCAATGGCGAAACAACGTCGCCATCCCTTTCGAGTCCTCGGTGATAGGAGAGTCCCTAGCATGCTTGAACGCCCAGTGGAACGCCCGTCTCGCTGAAGAGCCGTTGGCCGAATCAGGCCCACGACGGCCCTCAGATACTTCTTTTGGTACTTCGCAGTAGGAGTTACCTATCTTGAGCTAGAGATCGCGGATTATTAACAATGCTTGTTATTATTTTCAGTCGAGCCGGCTAGGGTTGAAGTAGTTCCGACCCCAATCGTTCGATCTGTTCCAAATACCAGCTCGTCCACCAGTACTGCACCGCCGTTGATCATGTCGAGGAGGGCAAGTTACCGCAATCGAGCCAACCCAGCTCTGAGCGCCAGCACAAGTCGGGTGCGCGCTGGGGATATTGTAGCGGCGGTCAGCGACGCGCTGAACGCGCCTGCGCCGGTGGAGACGCCAACCCACCCCGTCGTCGGTGCAACGGCTGGGTCAGCTGAGGCCGGGCAACGTGTTCCTGCTCTGTCCGCGACGGAGGATGTAGTGGATCCTATCGAAGAGCCTATCCCCGTTAGCTCGAAATCGAACGGATCTAGTGCTGCCACGACCTCGCGTCGTCCAGAGACGCCGCGTAATGTACAGAATTCGCATTCTTCGGGACCGTCCCATCCTCAAGCGAAGCGGCAGAGGAATGAGCCCGCGGGATCCCGTGGCTCTGACACTAGACAAGAAGGAATATAAGATTATCTAACCTTAAACACTACTAATCAAACCTTGGATCACCCTAATCTACCCTATCTCAAGATCCTAAAAGACTACTTACTAATCATCATGGGTTCAACGAATCCAATGAAAGAAGAGTTGAAACTCATTATCAAGATGATTGGATGATTAGAAAGTAGAAGGTAGATGGATTCAATCACGAAAACAATACTCAAATTGCATAAATCAAAAGGATAAATCTCTTACAAATCACTCTTAGAAAGAGGTTTTACTTAAGAAAAGACTTAGCCCATCAAAATTAAGTTTTTGGGCATAAATAGTGAATAGTGACGAACCGGATCGACCCCGGGCAAACCGGGTACCGAGCAATGACGTCGGTATTGAGGAGAAATGCTTGATGTTTATTTGATGGATACTGAGGTCACTCCTCGCTACCGTTGCTCGGTATTAAGGGATTTTCCCCCGAGTTTCTTCCTTCAGCAGCACCGATCAGTTGCACCGAGCAATGATCTCGGTACAATCCTCTGAAGCTTCGATACCGACGTCACTTCTCGGTGTTGCACGTCGGTATTGGGGCTGTCTTCCTCTGTCTGGCTATACCGATCAGTTGCACCGAGCAGTGACCTCGGTGCAACCCTTCTGCCTTCAATACCGAGGACCAGTACCGACCAATGACGTCGGTACAGTCTCTGTCCTTTCTCCTTGGGTCTCGAAACTCCTCTTTAGCACCTGAAATACGATCCAAAACATGCAAGAACTCTCTAGGACTTAATGTGGACACATTATACTCCTAAAATGACTAGAATGCTAAAGGGATAACATGAACTATATGCAAATGACTCGAAACCTAAGTGAAACGGATGCTAGAATGATGCAAAATATGATGATATCAATTCCCCCAAACTTTCTTCTTTGCTTGTCCTCAAGCAAAAGCATCACTAAAAGAGTTCAAGTCCAAGTACAAACTCTAAGGTACGATCAAACATGTCTACTCAAAAGGGGCTAGCCATGTCCATCCTTACATGAACCAAGTTTAAATCTCAACCTACACAAGCTTTCAAATCATCCAATCCTTTAACTTTCATTAGACATTTTCCAAGTGAATCATGCTTATGCAAGGCAAGTGAATGCATTTGGTTAGGGTTAAGGTTTCGAGATAAAGGCGATCTCGATACAAGTGACGGTTTCCGAGCAAGGGGTTCTCTAAAAAGGAATCAACTAATGCAAAATGCTAAGAGTAAAGCCCAATAGATGCATACAAGGTCGACTTCCATCTACCCAAATGCCCCATATCGAACTTGACCCCTAATATCTAAACCCCAATGAAGATCCTTCCTAAACTACCCTTTTCGCAAGGCATTTTGCCTTCACTACTCATATATTTTCACCTTCCTTCTCCACTTAAACATTTAGGGGATTTCCTTCTTCTCCAAATGGTTTGGCTTTCAACATTTTACTTTACTTAGCTCTTCTTTACTTTCTCTATTCTCTCTTATTTCTTTTCTTTGCCTTAGCCTTTTTGGCTTTCCTTCTTTCTTTTGAAGACTAGAGACTATTTTCTTTCCTTTTTCACTTAGAGCCTTTTCCCATAAACGATTATCGCCAACCATTTCAAGCTTTTTGCTAATCCCATATTCTTCTTCATCCATTTTTCTCATTCCCACAATCTTTTTTCTTTCCCTTGTCCCAAGTTCCCAACCTATCTAGCCTTATCTTATGTCTAGCTCATTGATGCCGAGCTAGTTCTACACGGAAGTTTTTCCTTGTCGTTCTAAACTCAACACATTTTTCCTAGTTGATTCGAAAAAGGCCTCACAAACACTCACAAGTAGCACTTCGCTTGAAAGGAGGTTAGGTTAAAGGAGTGGTTAACCGTTCCAATAATGAGAATCGGCTATTCGGGCTAACAAGAGAGTGGCAAAGCGGATAAGATAGCCCAAATATGTATGTGGTAACCATGCATTCACTATGCAATGCACAAACATGATAATTACAATGTCAAATTATGGTTATCACTTAAGTAGGAATGGACTCAAATCAACTTGCTTTGGCTAAGACCTAAGTAATGAGACATGAAATCCAAACATGGTTCGACCTTGATTTCGCACACAAGATCTATAGCATAGGACTTAAACTCTTAAAGCGACACTTCACAAGGAGGAATCATTCTAGCTCCTAATGCACATGCAATGCATTATCTTCGTGCTATGTATCTAGACTCAATCCTACATGAAGTGCAAATGCGTCCTAAATGACTTATTTTTGTCTTTTCATTTTCAAAATTTGTTTCAAATTTGTTTGGTTTTTTTCTATGCCTTAGATGTATGCATGA
Organism: Eutrema japonicum; assembly: GCA_030161315.1. Taxonomy (NCBI): domain Eukaryota; kingdom Viridiplantae; phylum Streptophyta; class Magnoliopsida; order Brassicales; family Brassicaceae; genus Eutrema; species Eutrema japonicum. The sequence continues at coordinate 36,675,549 of BSQW01000001.1, forward strand.
GACTCAAGATGCAAATTGAAAATAAGACAAAGAAAATGTTATTAGATACCGGTCCCTCCCCCAAACTTAAATCACACCGTCTCGGTATGAAATAAGCCTAAGGAAAGGACCAAAAACAAGAGATAACTATACAATGCAAGACTTAAAAGAAAAAATATATACAAGAGTTTTGGATTCGTACCTAGAAGCTTGGAGATGGGGATGTAGACCCCATTGAGTAAGATGGATTACTTGAGACGGGAGACGGGGACCGCATCGCTCTCCTCTTTGGTGCGTTTTCCGGTCGGGCCATGGGTCGGCTAGAGGTCATGGCCAATGCCAAATCATCTCCTCGAGGCACGAGGTTAATGTCCATGATGACGTCTCCTCCTTCACCGGCCCTTGATGAACTCGCTCCGCAACCTCCGTCCTTGAGCTCATTGATGGTTCGACCCATGGCTTTAACCGTCTTCTTCAAAGACTTGATCGTCTAAACCATCTTCTTCATGTTTTTGTTTTGCCACTTACACATGCGTTGGAGGAGACGAGTTTGGTGGTGAGCGTGTCTTGTATCCGCGTTAATGATAGCCCCATCATAAGGGTCAAAGTGGTAGCGCTCACTACCGTACACGGTCTCGGGTGACGACTCATGTGGCACTTCCTCGTCGAGATCAATAGATTCCTCGGTAGCGGTTCTCCGTTGTGCCCTCTTGCGGAATGCTTGCATAGGCGGATCGACGGTGGAGTCGTAGAGGTACTCTTGGGGAGGAATAAACATGATTTTCCTCGGGTCATGGAAGTTGATGAGCGTGGGTTTAGGCAAAAAGACTTGTGCCACGGATGTCTCTGTGAGTTGGAGGTTGTAAGCCATCTTCCCTTCGATATATCCCTTGAAGAACTTAGTATTTGAAAGGTATGCCGCATCCAAAGACTTCCACTCATAGTGGCCAAGTGAAACATTGATCCCCTTTGCCATAAGAATAGGCGTTATCATCCATCCGAGGCAAATCGCGGCCTTCTTGGACTTTGTCTTCCAAGCCCAATCCCGGTAATCAAACAAGTGTCTCACCAAGAGTGTTGCGAGACAAGGAAGTCTCTCTGGTCCCTCGAATGCTTTACCGTTTCCGAGAACGGGGAGAATGGGCTTTAGACCAAGCCCCAACAACTCCATCTCCTCTGTAGTAACCGTGTCAATCTCTACCTTGTGGTAGAAATTGTGGACCAATGCCTTGTGTGCGTACCGGAGAGCCGGATGGCATATGCTTGCACTCTTAGAGTCACCAGCTCTAAACTCTTCGCTTGCAATCGTTGCCCAAAGATTTCGGAGCTCGAGTCTCGGAAAATCAAAGTATTGCCCGCCGTATGTACCTTCTTCTCTAAACCTGAATATGTATCTCACAGAGCTCGTGGAAAGTGACGGTGTAGGTGGTGCCCATGAGTCCGAACCTTAAAACTCCAAACCCGGAATTTGCATCTTCGGTTTCGTAGAACTTAGCTCGAAGGGTGGCTAGGAACTTGCCGGTGAGTGCCTTTAAAGCTTCATGCTTCATGCTTCATGCTTCATGCTTCATGCTTCATGCTTCATGCTTCATGGTCATGAACTTCCTTAGCCCCATATTCTCAAAAAGAGTCCACACTTCGTCACTTATCCCCATCTTATCCATCGTCTCCGCGTCGACAAATTTGCCTTGCTAGAACTTCATTTGGCCAAATTTGTCGAAGTAATCTTGCTCGCTTGACTTTGTCCGTTGCGGCACGGGGATTTCTCCACTTGAGCTCTCACTCTCGACCTCTTCTTCGACTCTCTTGCCCTTTCCCTTGGCCGTTTTCTTGGCTTTAGAGCTCGTAGCCGCGGTTTTAGCCTTTGCTTTGACACTAGTCTTGGCAATCCCTTTTCCCTTTTCCGTGGCCGTAGCTTGGGCAATTCCTTTCCCTTTCCCAACTGTTGAAACCTTGGTCCGTGCCCGTGTCGATGGAGCGCCCTTGTCTGATATTGTACCTACAAATATACTTAAGACAATTTGTGAGCATAGGTACAATTTCTTATCAAATCAACAAGGGATCACCAAAAGATGATCTAAGAGCAATGAACCAAGGTGACAATTCCCACCTAACTGATAGTAGGATTTTATCTATGAATTACTCAAATCCTACTCATGTCATTGTAGTATTTGAGATATCGAACCATAATGGGTTGAGATTAAAAACTAAGAATACATAAAACTTCTTAATCTAAGCAGTTCGAGAATTGGTTTTGTAACAACCTAAAAGATATTGAAAGCAAACTATTTTCGACTAAAGCAATAGATAGAAACTTAAACGAGAATGTAAATTACGGGTTAAAGATAATTCTAAAAACAAATCCAAGGGTGAAGTATGCGATTGTTGGTAACTTTATAGGTTCACAATGATGTCAATAAACTCAAGTAATGCTAATCCTTAGACTATGATCATTTAACAAGACTAATCCAATTCCTTGAAATTAGTCCCTTTGAAAATTACTAAATCAAGAACAAATTCCCATTTGTGATTTAATAACTTTCAAGCATTAAAATCAAGATCATTTAATCAATAAACACCTTAGACAACTATTTCCATATGCTAAGAGTGTAAATCCCTTGATTAGTTCATTGAGGAATTTCATCGAACACCTTCCGGGCGAGAAATTCCATATGATCTAAATCAACTTGATCATGGATGATTTAGCATTAAACACACTAAACAAGGAAGGATCATTAATAATCAAAGCCCTAACATCATTGATTCACACTAAAATTACCTAAATCTACTTCACCTTAGAATTCTAGGAAAGTACTCACAACACATGATTATCCCCACAAATCCCATAAAGGAAGTGTTTAGAATCATGAAAGATGATACAAAAATAGATAGAAGAAATAATCCAACAAGAACTTGCATAAATCACTCAAAAATCTCTTACAATCCCCTTCAAATGCCTTAAACACGTTTTTGTTTTAGTCCAAAGCAAGAATGTCTCCAATAATTAGGCTTAATTGCTTAAGTAAATACAGGTCGGGTCGGGTCAACCCTGTCGGATTTGTTTTCAACAGGTCGCATCGGTCGGCCTCTGACCGATATCACGCACCGATGTGACCCCTAATCTTTGCAGAAATTCCATCGGTCGGCTGCATCGGTGCGATGCAGGCCGATGCCTCCCTTGCCGTCGATGCTGTGAGCTTCCCATCGGTCTGCTTCTGCCCGATACCACGCACCGATGCTTCCTCAGATTTCCAGAATTTCTATCGGTCGGTTGTATCGGTGCAATGCAGACCGATGGACTTCTTCCGTCGTTTCTTCGTTCTATATCGGCCAACACTAGACCGATACCTCTGACCGATATGACCCGTTCGGATTTTTCTTCTTCTTTCGTTTGCCTTCTCCGTTCTACGTAAGGTCCGCTCGGTCTAAGGTCTTCCTCTAAACTCAATCAAGTACCTGAAACACTCCAAATGCACCAAAACTCTCTAGGACCTATCTAAAATCTATTAACTTTTACTTATGAATGCAAAATTATAGAAAAACTCTATGAAACTACACATTAAGACACAAAAACTAGATGAGATGCATGTCAAAAAGGGTTAAAATATGCGAATATCAATTCCCCCGAACTTGCATTTTGCTTGTCCTCAAGCAAACAAACATAAACAAGTTGGAGAAAATGATTGAAAGCGGGAGCTCAAATCAAAAGAAGCTAGCAAAGCATTCACTATGATGTCCTTAGGAAATGATAACATGTTGCAAGAACAAACTTCTTAATCCACTCTAACTTCTCTAGGCTTATCGCATCTCCAAATATTTTTCTCTACATTCAAAGTCAAGCATCCGATTACCGTCATATCAACCAACTCTCACATTCTATTAACCGTTTCAAAGTGCGGTCTCACAAATGGGCAAGTGATATATAGACCAATCGGTTGAACAAGAGAAAGATTTATCAATATAAACAAGAGATCAATTTGGTGGTTAACTCTATGAAAATGGAGTACAAACACTTCGCAAAAGAAAGGAAGATCGAAACAATTAACGCATACAAAGTATTCACTTCCATTGTTCTACCCTTCCTTAAGCTTTGAGTATCCAATTCACTATTTCTACCCAAGTGTTTTTCTCTTTGCTTTTTACCAAACTAAACCTCTACCCTTTTGATCATTTCTCTTCTCAAATCATTCCTTGAAAATTTCTATTTGCTCTTTCGATTCTTTTTCTTATCTTTTCATCACTACTCCTTTCCCTTTCTTTTTCAATTATCTTTTCTTTCTTTCATCTCTAGGGGTAGTTTCTTTTCTCATTACAATAGAATCGAACTTTTATTATAATTCTTTTTTCTAGGAACATACTTTCTTAAACCATGATCTTTCTTTTCTTTCTCAATTCCCAAACATTGACAACTCTTAACACCATTCTCAATTTTCTTCTTAATCACTAGCCAATTTCCCAAGAACAACAAACCTATCTAATGGAAGCTATCCTTTGTCGTTCTCGATACTTACGAGATTTTACAAGTGTAGTGCTATCAAGAAAAGAGGCCTCACTCACAAAATCATCAAGGGTGGAAAGAAATGGTTGGGGTTAAAGGTGGGGAAACCATTTATAAATGAAAATGGCCACCCAAGTCAACAAGAGTGGTAAATATTAGTGCAAAGATGACTTGGATGTTTTTAGGTGACCATGGTTAAACATACACAAACCCATAAGTGAGAAAATTAAATTCAATTAAGTCCAATAGTTAAGGAGTTGGTTTCAAATCAAGCAAACATCAACAAGACAACAAGTTTCAAGTGGAGAGATCAAAGCACGAAGTTTGCAAGTTTTTCAAGAGATATTCAAGCAACATGGTATGATTAACAAGGGCATCACATTGAATGAAATGCTGAGCTTTAGTTACTATCATTGCTCCCTATGCATATGCAATTCATTCCTAAATGCTTCTAGACTCAATAATAAAAAGAAAAGAATGCAATACAAAACTATATGACATCTTTTTGGAATTTTCATTTTTTCATTTTTTTTATCAATGCAATACATGAATGCATGAGACTCAAGGTAAATAAAACAAAACAAAACACGAGATTAGCAACGGGTACCTCCCCCCAACTTACTTAACACTGTCTCGGTGTATAAGAAAATTCAGAGAAAGTACCAAAATAAAAGAAACCAATAAAAATGCGAATCAAAAAAAAAAAAAAAAATATTTACAAAATTGTAGTGTTACCTCAAAATGTTTCGGAGTTAGAGGATGTGTCCACGGAGTAGGACTTGTTGCTTGAGCATGGCGTTGGCGATCTCATTGCTCTTCTCTTACGTCTTCTCCGTTCATGAGACGAAGCACGTGGCGGTTCTTCTTGGTTTGCAAGAACCATGGTCCAGTCGAATGAGTGGCGCCTCTCCTCTTCCATAGCATTTTCCCCGATTCCTTCACCTTCGACATATTCTCTTTGAAACGGATCACGGGATGAGCTTGCCCCGGTGACCTTTGCCGTGAGCTCCTTGATTTGGTTCTTCATTTCTTTGGCTTGGCTTTTCAAACCCTTCACCGATTTTACCAACTTCCTTATGGTCTTGTCTTGCCATTTGTTCCATCTTTGGAGGAGGTTGAATTGGTGATGAGCTTGCTTTGAGGCCGTGTCTGGAAGAGGCTCGTTATACGGATGGAAGTAGTAGCGCTCACTTCCATAGATCGCGCTCGGAGGAGATGATGGCTCTTCGACCTCAGCGGCCCGTGAAGAAGCTCGATCTTTACGTGAACCGGGCTTGTAGATAATCTCTAGTGGTGGGTGAATGGCGGGATTGTAAAGTTGATCTTGAAGTGGGAAAAACCGGATATTTCTTCCGTCTTGAATCGTGGTGAGAGCTTGGTTCGGGAGCATGAGCCTCACCGCTGTTGGAGGAGAGATGCTAAACTTGTATGCGTATGAGCTCCCCGCTCTTCCCCCTATAAATTTCGCACCGCTTAGATAGAATGCATCCATCCGCTCGATCTCCTTCACACTCCCGAGTATGCTTCTATTCCTTACCGCCCTCGGATCAATCCCATTAGCTTCCAATATCGGGGTGATGATGCCACCCACACTCAACTGCGGAGTTTTGTCCGTTGTTGTTTGCGCCCACTCTTTGTAGTGGAGAAGTTGCCGCACAAGAATTGTCACTAGAGCCACTTTACTATCATTCCCCTTTAGAACGTGTCCGTTGTCACACGTGACAAGGAGCGGTGTAAGTCCGATGTCTAGCAAAGCAATCTCGTCGTCAACAATGTAACCCGTTTCACGCCGAGAAAACAATGAGTGGGCGAGTGCCTTGTGCACGTAGCGGATGGCGGGATGGCGGATGGCAGATGACTTGGTAAGACCCAAGACAAAAATACCGCTAGGCCCAATGGTGTTCCACAATGAAAGGATCTCTTTGGGTGAGATGTTGAAGTCCGCGTGGGCCGAGGTTCCTATCTCCTCAAACCCAAAGAGTGCACTTAGCTTGCTAAAGCTCATATGGTAATGCGTGCGGTTCACAATAAACTTGATGAACCCATGATCCGCATCGTCTCTGTGTTTCCCGTGCTTGTAGAAGGTGGCGGTCAAAGAAGTCAAGAATTGACAAGTGGCCACTTTATAAGCGGGGAATGCCATAGCAAAAAATTTCTCGAGCCCCATGTTCTTGTAGATTGCTTGCACATCCTCGAGAATCCCGAGCTCATTTAGAAGACCGTGATCCGGGTATCTAGTGGCTTTGAAACCCAAGCTCCTAAACTTCTTGTAAGCCTCCGCATAAATTAGTGGTGTCGGCTTAGGCTTCGTAACTTTCTTCTTTGATATCATGACTCGGTTATCACCACTACCGCTCCCACTCTCACTATCACTTTCTTCCACAACAACTTTCTTTTTTGACTTGGCAACTCGCTTTCCACGTGCTTTTTCCTTTTGAGCTTGAATTTGGTCAGCCTTAGGAGCCATTGTACCTATAAGAAGATCAAAACTCAAAGGAAAATTAGCAAATGTTGTGAAGTTTCATTCAAATTTCCAAATAAGCTCAACTTTCACAATTTTTTCCAATGAAACAAGGTAATTCCAATTCATATTCATCAAGCAAGATTAAGGTATGCCAATGCAAGTGATATCCTCATTCATCACACGATTTTCCCAAATTTGTTTTTGAATTTTCGTCACTATTCATGCTCAAGAACCCTAAATCCCCAAACTTCAAAATTTTGCCATGAACTCAACAAATTAGCACACAAATCCAACATCCCAATCATAGTCAAGCATAACCCAAGCACATACAGCCTATTTCTACTCTCAATCTAACAATCCCATGATTTCTAAACTTTTGAAAATTTCTTGTTTTTCATGGAAAAGGTGGGTAATGATGGATTTTACCTTGAGTATGCAGAGAGAGTGTGCCGAAATTGGAGTTGGAATCACAAGGTGTTCAAGAAATCGAGCTTGAAGAAATTTGAATCAATGAAAAAAAAATTTTGTAGAGAAGAAGAAGAACGTCGCGAAGGAGAAGGAGAGAAAGAGAGGAGAAAAATCGTGAGAGAGGAAAGAGAGAAGAAAAAAAACTTTGATTAATGAAATTCAACCCGGTTTATTGGTCAAAATTGGAGCAAAACGCTCTTCCAATCGAATTAAATCACCGCATAACCGGGTCAACGCCCAAGTTGACTTACCTGGGACGATCTTGGATCCCACCAAATAGGAGCGAAATTTCTCGAAAGCATAAACCACCGCTAAGAGCTCCTTTTCTGTGGTTGCATATCTCGTTTGAGCATCATCCAAGGTTCTACTAGCATAGTAGATGACATGAATCTTTTTGTCTTTCTTTTGACCCAAAACTGCGCCGACCGCAAAGTCACTAGCATCACACATGATTTCGAATGGAAGATCCCAATCTGGTGCTTGCACTATTGGAGCACTCACAAGAGCTTTCTTGATTTCCAAAAATGCCTCAAGGCATTCTCCATCAAAATTGAATTCTACTTCTTTGCAAAGAAGCCTTGTGAGAGGTCTCGCTATTTTCGAGAAATCCTTGATGAACCGTCTATAAAACCCGGCATGGCCCAAGAAACTTCGAATGCCCTTCACCGTGGTTGGCGGTTCCAAACCCATCATCACTTCGATCTTAGCTTTGTCGACCTCAATGCCCTTTTCCGAGATCTTATGCCCCAAGACAATGCCTTCTCGCACCATGAAATGATATTTCTCCCAATTCAAGACAAGATTTGCTTCTTCGCACCTAGTGAGTACCTTGCAAAGATTTGACAAACAAGAAGCAAACGAGGCACCATACACAGAAAAATCATCCATAAACACCTCTACCATGTCCTCAATTAAATCCGAGAAAATAGACATTACACACCATTGAAAAGTCGCGGGTGCATTATAAAGCCCAAATGGCATTCTTCGATATGCGAAGGTACCATAGGGACATGTAAAAGTCATTTTCTCTTGATCATTGGGGTGGATTGGGATTTGAAAGAACCCCGAATATCCATCAAGGAAACAATAATATGGGTGATTTGCCAATCTTTCTAACATTTGGTCAATAAAAGGTAAAGGGAAATGATCTTTTCGAGTAGACGAGTTTAGTTTTCTATAATCAATGCACATCCTATGTCCGGTTATAGTTCTAGTGGGAATCAATTCATCTTTATCATTCCGTATAACCGTTATCCCACCCTTTTTGGGAACCACATGAACCGGTGAGACCCATGTACTGTCCGAAATGGGATATTTTATCCCCGCATCTAGAAGTTTAAGAATCTCCTTCTTAACCACTTCTTTCAAATTCGGGTTTAACCGTCTTTGATGTTCAATAGAGCTCATAGACTCATCTTCTAGATGGATTCGGTGTGTACATAGAGAAGAGAAAATTCCTTTTATATCATCTAAAGAGTAGCATATTGCTCTTCTAAATTTCCTCAATTCTCTCAAAAGGGCGGTCAACTCATTTTCATCTAAACTCTCATTTACTATGACCGGATAAGACTCATTTGGACCTAAGAATGCATACCTTAGTCCACTTGGGAGCGATTTGAGGTCGACTTTTGGGGCCTTGAGCTCACTCCAATCCTCATCGAAACTAGTCTTACCATTGATAGTTTCTTGCTCGTCCTCTAGGTCGACATCCAAGGCACTCATGTAGTCAATCTCCAAAGCACTTACATTGTTTTCCAACCCGTTTTCAACAGTTTCTTTGTGCTCTAGTTCCAAAAATGAATTTTCTCCAACTAGTGCTTTGTGCGAGTTTAGCAACTTCATGTAACCAATAATTTCTTCATGAAGATACCCATTCTCTCCATGCTCTTTAGTCAAAGCAATTTGAAGATGATCTTCCAAGTTCAACTCTTCTAGAAGTTCATCCGCTAGCTCCTCCATAGTTTCAATGTAGAAGGCTTGACCATCTATTGTGGGCTTCTTCATCATTTCATTGATGTCAAAATTAAGCACATCGTTTTTGCCCAAATGAAGATCAATCTTCCCTTTTCGCACATATATGATATGGCTAAAATTGGCCTTCCAAAGATGAGAGGATCTTTGGGTTCTTCATCCATCTCAAGAACAACAAAATCGGTGGGTACCTCAAAATCTCCAATTTTCACCGGTAGATCTTCAAGTATTCCAATTGGGTGTCTCACCGACCTATCCGCTAGCACGAGAGAAATTTTGCAAGCTTTGTAGGCAGTGAAGTCGAGACATTTTGCCACCGAGAAGGGCATCAAGCTTACACTTGCTCCAAGGTCACAAAAGCAATGTTTAAAAGCAAGTGGTCCAAGAGCACAAGGAAGAGTAAAACTTCTCGGATCTCCCAACTTCTTTGGTACAACTTTCCGTTGAATTATTGCGCTACACTCATGGGAAAGCACAACCATTCCTTCCAAGTCCTTGGTTCTATCCTTGATTGCATCTTTAAGAAACTTGTTGTATTGTGGCACTAACAAGAAAGCATCAACCAAGGGCATAGTCACTTGGACTTTGTTAATTTGCTCATCGAAAATCGCCCTATATTTCTCCATGAGCTGCTTCTTGAAGCGGCCCGGGAAAGGAAGCTTGGGTTCATAAGGTGGTGGGACAAAGGTAGTCTTCTTCTTTGTAGGTGTTACCGCGGTTTCGTCTTCTATAGTCCTTGTTCCTTTAGCTTTTCCCAAAACAGCATCTTCTTCACCCACATTCGCTTTATTCTCAATGACCACCTCCCCACTTTGGTTCTCAATGTCCTCGTTGAGATTAGATGGAAGCTCCTGTGGGTGAAGCTCTTTTCCACTACGCAATGTGATAGCGTTACAAAACTCCTTTGGATTAGCATCGGGTTTTCCCGGTAAGGTACCTTGAGGGCGTGACGATGAAGCAACTCCTCGTCCTTCGATTTGTTTGACCCTAGACGACAATGACTCAAATTTGGAGTTGAGGTCATTGTAAGAACAGTCCACCTTGTTGTGGATTTCCGCCATTTTTTTACTCAATTCCATGGCTCCTTGAGCTTGGCCTTGTAATAGTTGTTGAAGCATGTTCTTCATCTCTTTGTCTTGAGGCGTTGTGTTGCTCGCTTGTCCTTGTTGTGCAAAACCGGGTGGGTTAGATTGTTGCTTTGGTTGAAACCCACTTTGGTTTCCTTGAAAGTTGTTCCTTGGAACAAATGGTCTTTGTTGGTTGGTAGAGATGAAGTTCTTTTGTTGAAATCCTTGACCTTGAGTGTTTTGTTGGGGATACACTTGGTTTTGAGGGTTTGCGACATTGTTGCTTCTATAGGAAAAATTGGGATGATTTCTATAATTTGCGTTGAAGCCACCTTGGTAGCCACCTTGACCACCCACATAATTGACTTCTTCTTGCTTATCATCATGCTCAACTCCCTCTTGATGGCCTTGGTTTTCATCGAAGTCACCAAAAAAGTTAACGGTTGATTGTGAGACTTGGATAAGCTCCTCCAGCTTGTCATTAAGAGCTTTAATATCCTGTCTCGTCTTTTGGTTATCGAAGTCTCCACCTCCTCTTGAAAATATATCATAGTCTTCTCCATAGTTACCGTCGCTTTGAGCCAAGTTTTCCACCAATTGTAAACCGTCATCCACCTCCTTTCCCAAGAAATTTCCATTACTCGCGGTATCAAGTAGCATACGAAATTTGGGAAGAACACCACGGTAGAGAGTGCTTAGTAGAGACTCGTCCGAGAAACAATGGTGAGGACATTGTATGGTGAATCCTTTGAAGCGTTCCCAAGCTTCACAAAAACTCTCGTTCCCTTTTTGAGTGAAGCTTGATATCTCATTTCGAAGCCTTGCTGTTCTTGTGGTGGAGAAAAACTTTGCAAGAAAAGCTTTCTTGCATTGGTCCCAAGTTTTGATTGAATCTTGTGGAAGGTTCTTTTCCCATTGATGTGCCTTGTCTCCAAGTGAGAATGGGAATAAACGCAACTTGAAACCATCTTCCGAGACACCATTGATCTTTGTCATACCACAAATGCGATCGAATTGATCCAAGTGATCTAATGGGACCTCCATGGCCAGCCCATGGAACTTGTTGTTTTGCACCATAGAGATAATACCGGATTTGATCTCAAAGTTATTGTATTCAACCGGTGGTGGGGCTATACCTTGGCGGTTAGCATGTGTGTTTGTTGCATCACCGGCTCCAATTGGTCGTGGAGGTCGTGGTGGATGAATTGGAATTCGGTTCACACCAACACCTAGCACGGGGGCATCTTGGTTTGCAATCGGAGGTTCTCGTTAACCCTCCATTCCTAACCGTTAAAGGTGTCTCTCTCTCTCTCCTGTCTTGCCCTTGTGTTTGCTCGTTCTAGAGCACGGATGTTGTCAACACGGTCTACAAGATTTGATGTGCCTTGTGATCTCGTGTTCATACACCTATATGAGAAAAGGGGAAAAACCAAGTGAAAGAGATTAGTAACAAATTAAAAATAAAACTTAGTCTCAAGAAGATTCAAAATCCTAATGATTAATGCAAAACCCAAATGGCAACGGCGCCAAATTGATAGTAGGATTTTCTCTATCAATTACTCAAATCCTACTCATGTCATTGTAGTATTTGAGATATTGAACCATAATGGGTTGAGATTAAAAACTAAGAATACATAAAACTTCTTAATCTAAGCAGTTCGAGAATTGGTTTTGTAACAACCTAAAAGATATTGAAAGCAAACTGTTTTCGACTAAAGCAATAGATATAAACTTAAACGAGAATGTAAATTACGGTTTAAAGATAATTCTAAAAACAAATCCAAGGGTGAAGTATGCGATTGTTGGTAACTTTAGAGGTTCACAATGATGTCAATAAACTCAAGTAATGCTAATCTTTAGACTATGATCATTTAACAAGACTAATCTAATTCCTTGAAATTAGTCCCTTTGGAAATTACTAAATCAATAACAAATTCTCATTTGTGATTTAATAACTTTCAAGCATTAAAATCAAGATCATTTAATCAATAAACACCTTAGACAACTATTTCCATATGCTAAGAGTGTAAATCCCTTGATTAGTTCATTGGGGAATTTCATCTAACACCTTCCGGGCGAGAAATTCCCTATGATCTAAATCAACTTGATCATGGATGATTTAGCATTAAACACACTAAACAAGGAAGGATCATTAATAATCAAAGCCCTAACATCACTGATTCACACTAAAATTACCTAAATCTACTTCACCCTAGAATTCTAGGAAACTACTCACAACACATGATTATCTCCACAAATCCCATAAAGGAAGTGTTTAGAATCATGAAAGATGATAAGAAAATAGATAGAAGAAATAATCCAACAAGAACTTGCATAAATCACTCAAAAATCTCTTACAATCCCCTTCAAATGCCTTAAACACGTTTTTGTTTTAGTCCAAAGCAAGAATGTCTCCAATAATTAGGCTTAATTGCTTAAGTAAATACAGGTCGGGTCGGGTCAAGCCGGTCGGATTTGTTTTCAACAGGTCGCATCGGTCGGCCTCTGACCGATACCACGCATCGATGTGACCCCTGATCTTTGCAGATTTCCATCGGTCGGCTGCATCGGTGCGATGCAGGCCGATGCCAGCCTTGCCGTCGATGCTGTGAGCTTCCCATCGGTCTGCTTCTGCCCGATACCACGCACCGATGCTTCCTCAGATTTCCAGAATTTCTATTGGTCGGTTGTATCGGTGCAATGCAAATCGATGGACTTCTTTCGTCGTTTCTTCGTTCTATATCGGCCAGCACTGGACCGATACCTCTGACCGATATGACCCTTCGGATTTTTCTTCTTCTTTCGTTTGCCTTCTCCGTTCTACGTAAGGTCCGCTCGGTCTAAGGTCTTCCTCTAAACTCAATCAAGTACCCGAAACACTCCAAATGCACCAAAACTCTCTAGGACCTATCTAAAATCTATTAACTTCTACTTATGAATGCAAAACTATAGAAAAACTCTATGAAACTACACATTAAGACACAAAAACTATATGAGATGCATGTCAAAAAGAGTTAAAATATGCGAATATCACTAACAAGAAAATTCTCCCAATTCACAATCCCTAATTCTCAAAATCCCAATTTCTCTTTTTCATCAAACCCATCAACAATTTGCACATGATTCATCAAGTTTAAGCATAGATAAACCATCCTCAAGGGATTTGCACAAGTGAAAGACAATATCAAACCATATTCAAGCAATATTTCTTTAAGAACAAAACCATGGTTTTCGAAAGTTTTATTGAATAATACCTTGGGGAATTTGGATTAGATGCTTGAAATGATGATAAATCCAAAAAAGAGCAGTGAAAATCGAGATTATGAGGCTTGGAATCACTAAATTTTGTTAAGAAAAGAGGGAGATGTGCAAAAAAATTCTCTCTTGAATAGCGAAATTGGGGTAAAAAATGAGCTAAGGTCGCGTTGAAGAGGAAGAAGAAGGAGACTTACCTGGGCGGGTCGGATCTTACCTGGGTCGGTCCGAATATTGTTTTTTAAAAAATTGGTCAATACCGAGGTGACTCGTCGGTACCACAGCTCGGTATTGACTGATTTTTAAAACAATTTGGTGAATACCGACATCACTCCTCGGTATAAGACATCGGTATTGACATACCGAGGTCACTCCTTGGTGCAACACATCGGTGTTAAGGAGATTTTCCACCTGTTTCTATACCGACGTGTTGTACCGACCTGTGATGTTGGTATTGGCTCCTCGGTATTCGGCATCGATACTACCATACCGAGGTCATTCCTCGGTGCAGCACATCGGTATGGACATACCGAGGTCACTCGTTGGTACCACACGTCGGTGCTTAGGGATTTTCCTCCTGTTTCCATACCGACGTGTTGTACCAATCTGTGACGTCGATATTGTCCCTCGATGAGTCAATACGGACGTCATTCGTCGGTACCACTGCTCGGTATCAGCCCTTTTTCTTTGGAACCCCTATGCACACTTAACAAAAACATCAAAAAGATCTAGCAAAGATAGAAAAAGAGATAAACAAAAAGCAAATATATACAATGATAAGCTTGGGGTGTCTCCCAAGAGCACTTTGTTTAACGTCACTAAGTTCGACGTTTGTTACCGGTCTCAAGCTAGATGGACATCATCGAGGGGGATCGAGCCTACCTTTTCGACGATTTGATTTGCTCGGTAAAGTTTGAGCCTTTGGCCATTTGAAATAAAATCTTGGCCCTTGTTAACAAGCACCACGGCTCCATATGGCCTTACTTCTTTAACCTCAAACGGACCTGACCACCTTGACTTGAGTTTCCCGGGAAAGAGCTTCAACCGGGAATTGAACACCAACACTAGGTCCCCAACTTTGAAATCCTCGTGCACAATCCTCTTGTCATGGAATGCGTTGGTCATCTCCTTGTAGATTCTCGAGCTCTTATAGGCTTCACGCCTAGTCTCTTCTAACTCTTGAAGTTGAATCAACCGCCTCTCTTGTGCGGTCTTGATGTCGAAGTTAAGAAGCTTCACCGCCCATAGGGCCTTGTATTCCAACTCAACTGGTAGATGGCACGACTTCCCATAAAGCAAGTTGAATGGTGTAGTCCCTATAGGTGTTTTAAAGGCGGTTCGGTATGCCCATAAAGCATCATCTAACTTGTTGGCCCAATCCTATCTTGAACCCCCAACCGTCTTCTCGAGTATGGCTTTGATTTGCCGGTTGGATACTTCTACTTGGCCACTCTTTTGAGTATGGTAAGGTGTTGCTACCTTATGTCTCAGACCATGCTTCTTAAGTAAGCTTTCAAACACCTTGTTGACGAAATGACTACCTCTATCACTAATGACTACCCTTGGAACTCCGAACCTTGGTAAAATGATGGATTTTAATAGTTTTAGAACGACCTTGGCATCGTTGGTCGGGCTTGCAATGGCTTCCACCCATTTGGAGACGTCGATCGTCACCAATATGTATTGGTTAACATATGATGATGGGAAAGGTCCCATAAAGTCGATGCCCCACACGTCAAACATCTCCACCACAAGGATTGGGTTTTGGGGGATCTCATCTCTCCTCCCAATGTTCCCTTCCCTTTGGCACGCATCACATGTGGAGACAAAGAGGTGCGCAACCTTGAATAATGAAGGCCACCAAAAACCGGATTGCAAGACCTTTGTAGCGGTTTTGTAGGACGCATGATGCCTGCCATAGCTTAACCCGTGACAATGGAGTAGGATCCCTTGGACTCCTTCTTCCGCCACGTATTTCCTATACAAACCATCCGAGCACAACTTGTATAAGTAGGGCTCGTCCCAATAGTATCTAGTCACGTCGTGGAAGAATTTCTTCTTCTTATACCCGTCCAAAGGCGGTTCCTTCCCGCACACTAAGTAGTTCACTAGGTCCGCAAACCATGGTAGTTTCTCATCTTGTAACCCATTGACGCTCTCTAATCCTCGCACGGCTTCAACCCCTTTCTTCAAGACACCAACAACCATGAGACTCTCCTCGGGGAGCTTATCATCAATCGGGACAAGGACTTCAATCCTCATTCTAGACAAGTGATCCGCGACCCCATTCTCTATCCCCTTCTTGTCAACTATCTCCAAGTCAAACTCTTGTAGAAGCAAAATCCAACGGAGTAACCTCGGCTTTGTATCTTTCTTTGCATGAATGTATCTTAGGGCCGCGTGATCGGTGTAGACAATCACCTTCGATCCCACAACATAAGACCTAAATTTCTCCATTGCAAAGACAATGGCTAGCAACTCCTTTTCCGTTGTGGCATATCGGGCTTGAGTGTCATCTAAGGTCCTACTTGCATAGTAGAAGACATTGGTTCTCTTGTCCTTCCTTTGGCCCAAGACCGCTCCAACCGCGTAGTCACTAGAATCACACATGATCTCGAAAGGAAGATCCCAATCCGGTGCTTGGACAATGGGAGCACTAACCAACGCCTTCTTGATCTCTAGAAACACTACCATACATTCCTCATCAAACACGAACTCAACCTCCTTGCAAAGTAGCCTTGTAAGAGGCCTCGTGATCCTTGAGAAGTCTTTGATGAATCTTCCGTAGAACCCCGCATGACCTAAGAAATACCGGATGTCCTTGACCGACTTAGGCAGCTCCAAGCTAACCATCACCTCGATCTTGGCCTTCTCTACCTCAATCCCCTTCTCGGAGATCTTGTGCCCAAGCACGATGCCTTCTCGCACCATAAAGTGGCATTTTTCCCAGTTTAGCACCAAATTTGCTTCTTCGCACCGCTGCAAGACCCTGCAAAGGTTGGACAAACAAACACAAAAAGAAGACCCATACACGGAGAAGTCGTCCATAAAGACTTCTACCATGTCTTCAAGAAGGTCAGAGAAAATGGACATCATGCAACGTTGGAATGTCGCAGGTGCATTACACAACCCAAATGGCATCCTTCGATATGCGAAGGTGCCGTAAGGGCACGTGAAGGTCGTTTTATCTTGGTCATTCGGGTGTATGAGAATTTGAAAGAAACCCGAATAACCGTCTAGAAAACAATAAAATGGATGATTAGCTAGACGTTCAAGAATTTGGTCTATGAAAGGTAACGGAAAGTGATCCTTACGAGTAGATGAATTTAACTTCCTATAGTCAATGCACATTCTATGCCCGGTTATTGTCCTAGTCGGTATCATTTCATCCTTCTCATTTTTAACTACTGTAATCCCCCCTTTCTTAGGCACACAATGAACCGGTGAGACCCAAGTACTATCCGATATTGGGTAGATAATACCCGCATCTAAGAGCTTAAGAATCTCTCTCTTTACAACATCTTTCAAATTAGGATTCAACCTTCTTTGATGTTCAATAGAGGTCCTTGATTCATCCTCTAGATGGATTCTATAAGTGCATAAGCTAGGGGAAATACCCTTGATATCATCCAAAGAATAGCCAATGGCTTTCCTATATTTCCTAAGTTCAACAAGAAGAGAGGATAGTTCGTTCTCATCTAGACTCTCATTCATAATAACCGGGTAAGACTCGTTGGGACATAAGAACGCATACCTTAGTCCCGCGGGAAGTTGCTTTAGGTCCACCTTTGGGCTTTGAGTTTGCTCCAATCGTCATCCTCAAGACTAGGCTTACCCTTGCTAGTCTCTTCAACGGCTAGAGCAAACTCCTCTTGGACCGTGCCAACCCTTAAACCATCTTGACCTTCGGTACCGCGAATGCACATCTCAACAAATGGTGTGTCTTTTTCGATCGGTTTGTGAGAATCCATGAGTAGCTCATAACATTGACTATCCTTGCTCAAGAACCCATGATTACCACGCTCCTTAGTCAAAACCACTTCCAATCCGTCTTTTACTCTTATTTCCTCAAGTAATTCGTCGGCTAGCTCATCCATGGTCTCTATGTAGAAACATTGGCCATCTATTGTGGGCTTCTTCATCACCTTGTTGATATCAAACTCAAGGACTTCTCCCTTACCCAAATGGAGATCTATTTTGCCTTTCCTCACATCGATTATTGCTCCCGCGGTTGCTAGGAATGGCCTACCAAAGATAAGAGGGTCTTTTGGTTCCTCATCCATTTCAAGTACCACAAAGTCCGTGGGGACAATGAAACCCTTCACCACAATAGGAAGATCCTCAAGCAAACCAATATGAACTCTCATGCTCTTATCCGCCAATATTAGGGAGATGTTGCATGCCTTGTAGCATGTGAAGCCTAGTCTCTTGGCTACCGAAAACGGCATGAGACTTACACTTTCTCCAAGGTCACACAAACAATGGTTGAAAGCTAGAGGACCAAATGCACAAGGTAGAGTAAATGATCCCGGATCTCCTAGCTTCTTTGGCACCATCTTCTTTTGTATGATGGCACTACACTCGTGAGTTAGAATGACCATGGACTCCATTTCCTTAGCTCTCTCATTCACGGAATCTTTCAAGAATTTGGCGTATTGAGGGACAAGCAAGAAGACATCAACCAAAGTCATTGTGAGTTCTACCTTCTCCATTTGCCTATCAAAGATGGCTTTATACTTGTCCATAAGTTGCTTCTTGAACCGACCGGGAAAAGGTATCTTAGGAACGTATGGCTTAGGGACAAACACATTCTTCTTCGGTTTCTCTTGAGCAACAACAACCCTAGGCTTGACCTTCTCTACTTCTTCAACCTTGTCTTGCTCTCTCACTACCTCATATTCAACTAACTCATCATCTTCTTGAAGTTCCACCCCCCCCCCCCCCACTTTGTTTCGCAATGTCCTCATTGGGAGTAGAAGGAGCTTCTCTTGGTGGCAAAACCCTGCCACTTCTCAAGGTGATGGCGTTTACATACTCCTTAGGATTAGCTTCGGATTTGCCCGGGAGTTGACCTTGTGGTCGTGAAGAAGAAGCAACATCTTTGTTCTCTATGTGTTTTACCTTGGAGTTCAAAGCCTCAATCTTTGTGTTGAGGTCGTTGTAAGAGCAATCCACACGCATATTGATCTCTGCTTGTCCCTTGAATAATTGTTGGAACATGGACCTCAAATCAAGCTCTTGCGGTTTAGACATAGTTGCTTGACCTTGAGGCACAAACCCTTGTTGTTGGCCTTGGAAACCAGGTGGAGCTTTGGGTTGAAATCCACCTTGGTTCCCTTGGAATTGGTTCCTTGGGACAAAGCTTTGTTGGTTGGTATTAAAAGCTTGGCCTTGAGGTTGGAATTTCTTTTGTGGGGTTCCTTGAGCTTTATTAGGTTGCGGAGGGTAGACTTGGTGTTGTGGGTTCTCAACATTTGTGTTCCGGTAAGAGAAGTTGGGGTGGTTCCTATAGTTTTGGTTGAACCCTTGTCTTTGGTAGTTCCCTTGGTTTTGGTAGTTCCCTTGATTCCCCACGTAGTTCACCTCCTCTTGAGTGTTCATGTTCGGGTTCTCCTCTTGATAACAACCTTGGTTCTCATCATAAGCATCCACAAAGTTGACCGTATTTTGGGAAGACACTAGTAGTTTATCAATCAAATTGGTTTGCTTGTCCAATTTTTCATTAAGCGCTTTCATGTCCTTGGCCCGCTTGTTCTCATCAAAGTTGCTTGTCGTCCTTGTAGCGCGGTCATAATCGTCGCCATAGGTCCCGTCACTTTGGGTCAAGTTCTCCACTAGTTTCATGGCTTCGTCCACATCTTTGGCTAAGAAGTTCCCGTTAGAGGTCGTGTCTATGAGCATCCTTATCTTGGGTAGAGCACCGCGATAGAGGGTACTCAATAGAGAGGCATTGGAGAAACCATGATGCGGGCATTGAGAGGTGTAGCTTCTAAACCGTTCTCAAGCTTTATTGAAGGATTCGTTTCCGCGTTGTGTGAACCCCAAAATTTCGTTCCTCAACTTGGCGGTCCTTGAAGGAGAAAAGAACTTTGCAAGGAAAGCTCGCTTGCAATCGTCCCAAGATGTGATTGAACCTTGAGGACGACTCTTTTCCCATTGATGAGCTTTTTCTCCAAGAGAGAATGGGAAGAGTCTTAGCTTGAAACCGTCTTCTGAAACACCGTTCATCTTGGTTAACCCACATATCCTATCAAATTGATCGATATGATCCAATGGATCTTCCATAGATAGACCGTGGAATTTGTTGCTTTGAACCATGTTGATCAAACCCGACTTCACCTCGAAGTTATTGTTCTCAACCGGTGGAGCTTGGATCACTTGACGGTTTTGATGGACATTGGCGGCATCACCCGCACCAACCACGTTTTGAGCCCTCGGGGGATGGTTAGGGCCTCTCATTGGCCGGCCGGGTGGATGTGGGGCGTAGTGGGTGTGGCCTCCTTGGGCGTGGTGGTTTCCATTACCACCTTGTGCGGGATTGTTTCCCACATTGTCTTGAATGTCCCCAAGTGGAACATTTTCATAGTGATTCATGTCGTTCTCAACTTTTTGTTGTCTCACACGTGCTTCCCTTGTTCTAACCCCTCGGTATGAGCGATGTATGTCGTCTCTTCGTTCAACTAGATTGTCGTGGCCTGGAGATCGCGTATGCATGCACCTATAAGTTTAGAGAGAGCAATGGAAGGCAAACAAGATTAGTAACTTTGTAGCAAATAAAGCTTAATCTCACAAAGAGCCTAAATCTCAATTTTAAAACAAATCCCAATATGGCAACGGCGCCAAATTGATACAAGATATTTTGATATCTCTAGAGTCAATTCTCTAAATGCAATTTTAGCATAAGAGGTTATCGAACCTTATCGGGATTTATCCTAATCACTAAGAGTGCAAGGGACTTAAAGCAAGTTAAGCTAACACTACAAGAAAACACAGTTTTTGCGACTACCAGAATAGTCACAAATATTTGGTCGCTAAATACAGTAGTCACAAAACAGACGCTATTTTGTGACTAATATGTGACTCCAATATCAATCCTAAATTAGGGGCTGATTTTGCGACTACTTGTTAAAAAAAAAATCAAAAACAAAAACAAAAACAAAAAATCAAAAAAAAAATTATTTTTGTATTGAATTAATTCATTACAAAAATGAAAAAAATAAATAAAATAAATAATAAAAGAAAACAGATCGGAGCTTCATCTTCGCCGGTGGTATTCTTCATCCTCTTCTTCTTCGCCGGTGGTCTTCTTCGCCGGTGATCGGAGCTTCATCTTCTCCATCCTCTTCTTCATCCTCTTCTTCATCCTCTTCTTCATCCTCTTCTCCATCCTCTTCTTCATCCCTGTGGGTCTCTTCCTCTTCTCCATCCTCTCCTTCGCCGGCGGCTGGATCTGGAAAGAGGAGATGAAGTCGAGATGAAGCCGCCGCATCCTCCTCCTTCTCCGAGATGAAGCCGTTCCCTCCTCCTCCTTCTCTGAGATGAAGCCGCCGCCTCCTCATCCTCCTCCGAGATGAAGCTTCACGGCCACAAATTCCGACGCCCTTGTCTCGGCGACAAATTCTGACAGCGGCTGGATCTGCAAAAAAAAAAAGGAGTTAGATCAACTCACGAATTAAAAAGGAAGGGAAGGAAGGAAGAAGAAGAAGAAGAAGAAGAGAATCGTGGGAAAGAGAGAGAGAAAAAAGGAAAGAAAAAAAAAATTAAAAATAATAATAAATAAAACAGTTTAAATCCTGTTGGATTAAATCAATCAACGGTGGAGGATCTCAATCTTTGTCTAAATGAATTAGCCAATAAAAAGTTTTTATTATTTTTGTTATTTAGTCACAAATTATTCGCAAATTTGGAACTATTTTGTGACTATTATTAAAAAAAAATCGACTGGAATTGCTGTTATAGCTGTTAAAAAATATGTTAGAACTTATAAATAAATGAATTTTGAGATAATTTTTATCTTTCAAAATCATTTCTTATAAAACACATGTAACACTTAGTAGATGTTATGATTAGATTGAAATTTTTGTAAGTGTTATATTTTTTGTTTATTATTTGATGTTTATGTGTAAGATATAGTTTACAATTTAAGATTTAGAGTTTATGATTAAGGGTTAGAGGTTTAGGGTTTAGAATTTAGGATTTATACAATGATCATATTAAAAAAATTGTAAGTGTTGATTTTTTTTTGTATATTATTTGATGGTTATTTGTAAGATCTAGTTTATAATTTAAGATTTAAATCAAGTTTATGATTAAGGGTTAGAGTTTTAGGGTTTAGGGTTAAGGGTTTGTGGTTTGAGTTTAGAATTTATTGATTTCTAAAAAAAATTCAAGTGGAGTTGCAAATTAATCCCAAATTTGGGACTATTTTGTGAGTACTATTAAAAATTAGTCGCAAATTAATCTCAAATTAGTTACAAAAACTGGGTTTTAGATTTAGAGTTTATGATTAAGGGTTAGAGATTTATGATTTAAGATTTAGAGTTTATGATTAGTGGTTAGAGGTTTATGATTAAAGGTTATAGGTTTATGATGTAAGATTTATATTTTAAAATTTAAGATTTAAAGTTTATGTTTAAGGGTTAGTGGTTTAGGGTTTATAATTTAGGTTTATAAAATTATAATATTTAAAAAAATTTGTAAGCATAGATTTTTTTTGTATATTATTTGATGTTTATTTATTTGATGTTTTGTATATTATTTGATGGTTTAGGGTTTAGAATGTTTTTATTATTATTTGATGTTTATTGAAAAAATCGAGTGGAGTTGCTAAACCGAAGCAAACCAGTCACAAATTTGGGACTTCTTTTGCAAGTCCTTAAACAGTCGCAAATAAGCGACTCTTGTCTGTCTAATTTTTTTAGTCGGTAATTTGGGACTATTGTGCACCTGCTTTATGGGTAGTCGCTTATTAGTCGCAAATCAGTCACAATACTGTCTCTATTTTTTGCGACTAAAAAAGTAGTCGCAAATGGTAGTCACAAAAACTTTTTTTTTTCTTATAGTGTAAACGATTGTGGTTTGTTGTTTAAGTATCCAATTCGAATTAACCAAGCAAAAGCACTAAACAAGATAATAAATCAATAAACACAAGCGAATCTAGAGATAAGGTTATTGATATAAGGTGATCCAAATCCAATTAGTGGTGTTCATTCACTCAAGAAGCTAATTCCTAGGCTAAAGATCTCTAATCTTGATAAGTTCTCTTTCAAGCAACTAATCACTATGTTAATTATCAAGTCCATTAGCCATTTGTGGGCTAACAACTAGCAAGCATTAAGAATCATAACAAGATCAACCAAAGATATGCCCTAAACAACTAATGTCTTAGGTTAGGAGCATAAATCTCTTGTCTAATTTATCAAGGCATTTCATCAAACACTTGGTGTTCATGAAATGCCATATGATCTAGATCCGCTCTTTCAAGCTGAATCTAGCATTAGGGACACTAGACATGAAGGAATATAAGATTATCTAACCATAAACACCACTAATCAAACCTTGGATCACCCTAATCTATCATATCTCAAGATCCTAAAAAACTACTTACTAATCATCATGGGTTCAACGAATCTAATGAAAGAAGAGTTGAAACTCATTATCAAGATGATTAGATGATTAGAAAGTAGAAGGTAGATGGATTCAATCAAGAAAACAATACTCAAATTGCATAAATCAAAAGGATCAATCTCTTACAAATCACTCTTAGAGAGGGTTTTTGCTTAAGAAAAGACTTAGCCCATCAAAATTAGGTTTTTGGGCATAAATAGTGAATAGTGACAAACCGGGTCGACCCAGGGCAAACCGGGTACCGACCCGGTTTAAATGGATAAAAATTTCTGTTTGGCCAATACCGAGGTCATTGGTCGGTACAACACCTCGATATTGAGCATGGGTTTGTGCACCGACAAGGGGTACCGAGCAATGACGTCGGTATTGAGGGGAAATGCTTGATGTTTCTTCGATGGATACCGAGGTCACTCCTCGGTACCGTTGCTCGGTATTAAGGGTTTTTTCCCCCGGGTTTCTTCCTTCAGCAGCACCGATCAGTTACACCGAGCAGTGACCTCGGTACAATCCCTTAAAGCTTCGATACCGACGTCACTCCTCGGTGTTGCACATCGGTATTGGGGCTGTCTTCCTCCGTCTGGCTATACCGATCAGTTGCACCGAGCAGTGATGTAACATCCCTAATTCAATTTTAAGGTTGAAATTGAATAATTAGAAGTTTGGGGTTAATTTCGCGTAAAATCAATTGTTCTGGGTGGGTTTAATTGATAACTTTGGGAGTTTGGGGTCAAAAAAAAAAAGAGGATCCCACACACATATGGTTATATGTGCGTATGTATCTCCCCCTACGATTAACCTAGCCGTCGACTCAAGAGAAAGCTCGAGTGGTTGACCGCCGTGAGCCAAGCCGGGACGCGACCTCCTTCTCCACGGTAAGAAACCCCTCTCTCTCTCCGTAGTTAGGTCCCGCGGTGCGGGGTGGTGCGTGATGAAGGTCGGATTGTGGATCGGAAGTTTTGAGCCGTGTGAGCTTCGGTGGTGGGCGACGGTGCGTGGTTGGAGCCGGGATTGGGCCGTGGTTGAGCTTCCGCGGTGAGCTCCGGTGATGAGCACTCGCCGGCGTGTGAGTTGCGGTCGGGATCGTGGATCGGGGCTGGGCCGTGGAGAACTCCCGCGGTGAGCTCCGGTGGTGAGCTCCGGTCGGGTTGGTGGATCGGGGTTGGGCGATGGCAAGCTCCGGTGGTGAGCTCCGGTGGTGCGTCGTGCACCGGCGATGGTGAAGACGGGAAGTCGATGACCGGTTTAAGACCGGTTTACTAATCGCAACGTATCGTGTTGATTTCGTTGTTTGTTTTTAATTATTTTATTCTTTTTATTTTTAGGTGGTTTAATAGAAGGTTATTCATCCCGGGGAGTTCTAGAAAATTGCTGAATTTTCTCGTGAAACTTTCTGTGCGGGAATAAGGTGAGTGCAGGACCATAGGCGTAATTAAATAATTTTGATAATTGGTGTGATTTCGTGATTATAGGCCGTTTACGATCTCGGAGGGTCTAGATCGAGTGTTTCATGAAATGTTTGATTTATTCGGTATTTTCGTGATAGTCTATATTAATTATCTTAATTATTTTGTTAGCCTGTAGATGGGAGGATTGCCTCACTAAGTATTTATCGAAATACTTATGCATCTCTTATATTTTAATTGATGCAGGAAAAGAGAAAGTGTGACCGTGGGATCAGGGCGAGGAAGAGGGGGTGATCTAGACTCGTCGTTTATTTGATTATTTTATTTAATAATTTATGATCTTGATTAGTCGGATTTATAATCTTGAACCGGAAATTATTTGGTGAGGTTTAGTTATTATTATTTATGGGAATTTTAATAATTAATTGCAAAAAAAAAAAAAAAAAAAAAAAAATGGGTGCGGTTGTTTCAATTTGGTATCAGAGCATTTACGGTTCTAGGACGGTTTTTAGAAAAAAATTTCCGCTATTAGAACTGTCTATGGGAGTTAGTCAATTGTTGAGCTTGAAGTTCTAGATCATCCTCTTCGAGCCTTCAATGAGATTCCACGGTAAGACTCGTGTTTGTTTTACTATCGCTGCTGTCAATTAGTAACAAGTGGTTATTGCAGATGGTTGATTCTGATAGCGTTGGGCAAGGTCTCAGAGGTCGGGGTGGTCGCGGCGGCCGTGGTCGCGGCGGCAGAACAGGCCGTGGCGGCCGAGGTGGTAGAGGTGGTAGAGGTGGCAGAGCAACTGCGAATGTGACGCAGAGTGTCACGGTGGAGCAGGGGGCGTATGATCACGCCGAGGGGGAAGGTCAGTCGGAGCCAGCGGCCGTGT
Source organism: Eutrema japonicum (assembly GCA_030161315.1). Classification (NCBI taxonomy): domain Eukaryota; kingdom Viridiplantae; phylum Streptophyta; class Magnoliopsida; order Brassicales; family Brassicaceae; genus Eutrema; species Eutrema japonicum. The sequence continues at coordinate 36,701,162 of BSQW01000001.1, forward strand.
ATGGTGCGATGCCGGCGCCGGGTGGTGCTCAGGCGGGTGCGGGCCCGAACCCGATGGCGGCTGTTTTGGGCATGTTGGCCCAGCTCTTGGAGAGGTTACCTGGTGTGGTACCGGCTCCAGCTCCAGTGGCGCCACAGGGGGTTGCCGCGATGCCGGGTGTTGTTGCTCCGGGAGTTCCGGGAGTGGTTGCTGAGGCCGAGCCAGTGGTTCCGTCGTACCTGAGGGTGATGGAGCATATGCAGAGGTTGGGCACCAAGTTTTTCAGTGGTGGTGCTCGACCGATTGAGTCTGACGAGTGGAGGTCCAGGTTGGAGAGGAACTTCCAGTCGATCAGATGCCCTGAGGAGTATAGGGTTGACTTGGCAGTGCATTATCTGGAGGGAGATGCACATGAGTGGTGGCAGGGTGTTGCTGCGAGGAGGGCGGGAGTAGTGTTGTCTTGGGACGAGTTCCGGAGGGAGTTCGATCTCAAGTATTTTCCGCGGGAGGCTCGCGACAGGTTACATGCGGAGTTTCTGTACTTGTCACAGGGGATTCGTTCGGTCCGAGAGTACGAGGCCGAGTTTAACCGGCTGAAGCGGTTTGCTGGTCGGGGTGCAGATACCGAGTATGAGTTGATTGGTGCTTTCATGCGAGGTATGCGTATCGATCTCAGGAATCGGTGCATAGTCCGCAAGTTCGAGTCGGTATCCGAACTGGTGGAGTGTGCAGCGCAGCTTGAGGAGGGGATGAGGCAGGAGGCTAGTTTAAAGGCTGCAGTACCAGAGGCTCCGCGACGGCCTCAAAGTCAGAGTGTTGCTCCGAGCAAGGGCGGTAGGTCTGGTCAGCAGCAGGGACAGAAGAGGAAGTGGGAGGATACTTCCAGGGAAGCGGGTTCTGGGCCACGTTGTTTCGGGTGCGGAGCCCATGGACATCGCGTGGCGGATTGTTCTCGAGGGGGCCCGGTGTGCTTTCATTGCAAGGAACCCGGTCACCTCAGGAAGGATTGTCCGAAGTTGGCTCAGCCATTTGTGAGGATCGAGGCACCGCCTCCGAAACGGGCCGCAGTGGCACCGAGGGTGTTCACCATAGGCGCGGAGTCAGGCGAGGCGAGCGGCAGCAGACCGATTACTGGTTAGTTACCTTAACTATGTTCTTGTTTGATTGTAATTTCAGTTACTCGCTCTGTAATTGGTGTTTGCTATTTGCCGTGAATCCTTTTCGTGCTTAGGGACCCTTAATGTGGCTGGGGTAGAGTCACATGTGTTGTTTGACTCCGGAGCGTCCCACAGTTTTGCCACCCCGGATTGGGTGTCGGGGAGCGGTATCCAAGAGTTGTGTGGGGACCACTCGGGTGTGGTGAGAGTTGCTGGGGGTCGCTTGTTGAGGACTCAGGGCTGTGTGGAGAATGTTGACATTCTTATCGCCGGAAAGCTGATGCCAGCGGATTTGATAGTGTGCCCAGTGGAACTCTATGACATCATTTTGGGTATGGACTGGCTGGGAAAGTTCAAGGCTCATTTGGATTGTCACCGGGGTCGTGTGGTTTTCGAGCATGCTAACAGAAGACTGGTTTATCAGGGAGTGAGACCGGTGCCGGGAGGCATCGTCGTTTCCGCGGTTCAAGCGGAGCGTTTGATCGAGCAGGGTTGTGAGGCCTATTTGGCTACCATTTCGATACCTGGTGAGGTTGGGGAGTCAGCGGTGCGGGATATTGAGGTGGTCTGGGAGTTCGAGGATGTGTTCCAGCAGTTGAGCGGGTTACCACCATCCAGGTCGGATCCTTTTACCATTGAGTTAGAGCCGAGGACGACCCCGTTGTCTAAGGCTCCTTACAGGATGGCTCCAGCGGAGATGGCTGAGCTTAAGAAGCAGCTCGAGGAGTTGTTGGAAAAGGGCTTCATTAGACCGAGCAGTTCTCCGTGGGGTGCACCGGTACTGTTCGTTAAGAAGAAGGATGGGAGTTTCCGGTTGTGCATTGATTATCGGGGGCTGAACCGGGTTACTGTGAAGAACAAGTACCCATTACCGAGGATCGATGAGTTGTTAGATCAGTTGCAGGGTGCTTCGAGGTTCTCTAAGATTGATTTGGCATCGGGTTATCATCAGATCCCGATAGCGGAGACGGACATCAGGAAGACGGCTTTCAGGACGAGATACGGGCACTACGAGTTTGTGGTGATGCCGTTTGGGTTGACGAATGCACCGGCTGCGTTTATGAGGTTGATGAACGGCGTGTTCCAGGAGTATCTGGATGAGTTCGTCATCATTTTTATCGACGACATTCTAGTGTATTCGAAGAGTCCTGAGGAGCACATGGTTCACCTGAGGAAAGTTCTGGAGAAGCTACGGGAGCAGAAGTTGTTCGCTAAGCTGAGCAAGTGTAGTTTCTGGCAGCGGGAGATCGGATTTCTGGGGCACGTCGTATCTGATCGTGGTGTTTCAGTGGATCCGGAGAAGATTCGCTCGATTGAGGAGTGGCCGAGACCGAAGAATGCCTCGGAGATTCGCAGTTTTCTGGGTCTGGCGGGTTATTACAGGAGGTTCGTCAAGGGGTTTGCTAGTATGGCGCAGGCCATGACCAAGTTGACCGGGAAGGACGTTCCTTTCGTGTGGTCGGACCAGTGTGAGGAGAGCTTTGTGAAGCTCAAGGAGATGCTGGTGAGTACTCCGGTGTTAGCCTTGCCTAAGCAGGATGAGCCATATGTTGTGTTCACAGACGCGTCCAGGCTGGGGCTCGGTTGTGTATTGATGCAGCAGGGTAAGGTGATCGCATATGCTTCCAGGCAGCTGAGGAAACATGAATGCAATTATCCTACTCACGATCTTGAGATGGCTGCAGTGGTGTTTGCATTGAAGATCTGGAGGTCTTATCTGTATGGCGGTAAGGTTCAGGTGTTCACAGACCACAAAAGTCTGAAGTACATCTTTACCCAGCCGGAGCTGAATCTGCGACAGAGGCGATGGATGGAGCTTGTTGCGGATTATGACCTGGAGATAGCTTACCATCCCGGTAAAGCGAATCTTTTAGCCGATGCTTTGAGCAGGAAGCGGGTTATTTTAGACACTGAGCGAGATACAGAGGCGTTGGTAGGCATGGTGAGTGCCCTGAGACTGTGTGCCGTGTCTGAGGAACCTGAGCCGTTGGGTTTAGAGGCGGTGGATCAGGCGGACATTCTGACTAGGGTGCGGGTAGCACAGCAGTTGGATGCGGAATTAATGCAGGCTGGCAGGGCAGAGCGGTCTGAGTATGAGTTATCCAGCAATGGAACTATCCTTTTGAGGGGCAGGGTGTGTGTACCGAAGGACGAAGTGCTGAGGCAGGAAATCCTGAGGGAAGCACATCAGAGCCGTTTCTCTATTCACCCAGGAGCTACCAAGATGTACCGTGACCTCAAACGGTATTACCAGTGGGTAGGGATGAAGAAGGATGTTGCCAACTGGGTTGCGGGGTGTGATACCTGTCAGTTGGTGAAGGCTGAGCATCAGGTTCCGAGCGGGTTGTTGAGGAGTTTACCCATTCCGGAGTGGAAGTGGGACATGATCACCATGGATTTCGTGGTGGGTCTGCCAGTTTCGCGAACCAGGGACGCTATTTGGGTCATCGTCGATAGGTTGACCAAGTCTGCGCACTTCTTGGCCATAAAAAAAGACCGACGGTGCGGAAGTGTTGGCCAAGAGGTACGTCAGGGAGATTGTGAAGCTGCATGGGGTACCGGTGAGTATAGTGTCAGATCGAGATCCGAAGTTCTCCTCGCTGTTCTGGGGCGCTTTCCAGAAGGAGATGGGCACTAAGGTACACATGAGTACAGCTTATCATCCCCAGACCGATGGGCAGTCGGAGAGGACTATCCAGACGTTGGAGGATCTGTTGAGGATGTGTGTGTTGGATTGGGGTGGACATTGGGCGGATCATCTGAATCTAGTGGAGTTTGCGTACAATAACAGCTACCAGGCTAGTATCGGCATGGCACCATTTGAGGCGTTGTATGGTAGGCCTTGCAGGACCCCGTTATGTTGGACACAAGTGGGGGAGAGGAGCCTGTTGGGAGCTGACTTTGTGCAGGAGACGACTGAGAAGGTCCGGATTGTGAAGTTGAACATGAAGGAAGCTCAAGATCGTCAGAAAAGCTACGCAGATCGGCGTAGGAAGGAGCTGGAGTTCGCAGTTGGCGATTTGGTCTACCTGAAAATGGCCATGTTGAGGGGTCCGAACAGGTCCATTTCCGAGACGAAGTTGAGTCCGCGATATATGGGTCCCGTCAGGGTGCTGGAGCGGGTCGGACCGGTGGCTTATCGATTAGAGTTGCCGGAGTCTATGCAGGCATTTCACAAGGTGTTCCACGTGTCGATGCTGAAGAAATGTTTGTACAAGGATGATCAGGTGGTCACGGGGGTGCCATCAGATTTGACACCGAGCATGGTGGTGGAGGCGAGGCCTCTGAGAGTCCTAGATCGTCGGGTGAGAGTGATCAGGAGGAAGAAGGTTCCTGAGATGCAGGTGCTGTGGGACTGCAATGGAGCCGAGGAGGTGACTTGGGAGCCGGAAGCGAAGTTGAAGCGCAAATTTCCCAAGTGGTTCGGCAAACTGGAGGGTTAGCCGGGTTGTTTCCATATCGTTGTAACCATGGTGTTGGGATTTTGGGAGTTATTGCGTTGTTGTACTCGTCTATTTTATGGTGTTATAATTAATCGATGTACTTTGGAGCTTTTGATTATTCAATAAAAAGGTGTTTTCATTGAATATGTTGAGTGGTGGGTTTACTAGGGGATTAGTAGACAGGTTGGCGGGCTACTAGTGGTAGTGGTCCGATAGCGGGAGTGCGGATACTAGGTGTTTGGTAGCCGCATAAGGCTGATAGTTCCGGATTGGTTTGGCACGGGGTGGTGGCCCCATATAGCGGCATCGGAGTGCACTGGTGAGTCACTGCCGAGTGTACCTGGCCGGTTGGGTTTCGACGTGATTCCTGATTGGTGAGACAGGTCACTAGAGAGATTGCCGTTGTCTGGCTCTCTATGCGTTAGACGGATCGATCCATGGTGTTGGGTCGTGAAGTCGTTATACTCCCGGGCGTTGGAGTGGTTGACCAAACCAAGTAGGGAACTATGGCACTATGGTGTTGAGCCGTGATACCGTTGTTGGTAGAGTTGGAATAGCGGTTGTGCTATGTTGTGGATGTTAGCTGGATGTTAGATTCGAGGACGAATCTATGTTAGTGGGGGAGAATTGTAACATCCCTAATTCAATTTTAAGGTTGAAATTGAATAATTAGAAGTTTGGGGTTAATTTCGCGTAAAATCAATTGTTCTGGGTGGGTTTAATTGATAACTTTGGGAGTTTGGGGTCAAAAAAAAAAAGAGGATCCCACACACATATGGTTATATGTGCGTATGTATCTCCCCCTACGATTAACCTAGCCGTCGACTCAAGAGAAAGCTCGAGTGGTTGACCGCCGTGAGCCAAGCCGGGACGCGACCTCCTTCTCCACGGTAAGAAACCCCTCTCTCTCTCCGTAGTTAGGTCCCGCGGTGCGGGGTGGTGCGTGATGAAGGTCGGATTGTGGATCGGAAGTTTTGAGCCGTGTGAGCTTCGGTGGTGGGCGACGGTGCGTGGTTGGAGCCGGGATTGGGCCGTGGTTGAGCTTCCGCGGTGAGCTCCGGTGATGAGCACTCGCCGGCGTGTGAGTTGCGGTCGGGATCGTGGATCGGGGCTGGGCCGTGGAGAACTCCCGCGGTGAGCTCCGGTGGTGAGCTCCGGTCGGGTTGGTGGATCGGGGTTGGGCGATGGCAAGCTCCGGTGGTGAGCTCCGGTGGTGCGTCGTGCACCGGCGATGGTGAAGACGGGAAGTCGATGACCGGTTTAAGACCGGTTTACTAATCGCAACGTATCGTGTTGATTTCGTTGTTTGTTTTTAATTATTTTATTCTTTTTATTTTTAGGTGGTTTAATAGAAGGTTATTCATCCCGGGGAGTTCTAGAAAATTGCTGAATTTTCTCGTGAAACTTTCTGTGCGGGAATAAGGTGAGTGCAGGACCATAGGCGTAATTAAATAATTTTGATAATTGGTGTGATTTCGTGATTATAGGCCGTTTACGATCTCGGAGGGTCTAGATCGAGTGTTTCATGAAATGTTTGATTTATTCGGTATTTTCGTGATAGTCTATATTAATTATCTTAATTATTTTGTTAGCCTGTAGATGGGAGGATTTCCTCACTAAGTATTTATCGAAATACTTATGCATCTCTTATATTTTAATTGATGCAGGAAAAGAGAAAGTGTGACCGTGGGATCAGGGCGAGGAAGAGGGGGTGATCTAGACTCGTCGTTTATTTGATTATTTTATTTAATAATTTATGATCTTGATTAGTCGGATTTATAATCTTGAACCGGAAATTATTTGGTGAGGTTTAGTTATTATTATTTATGGGAATTTTAATAATTAATTGCAAAAAAAAAAAAAAAAAAAAAAAAAAATGGGTGCGGTTGTTTCAAGTGACCTCGGTGCAACCCTTCTGCCTTCAATACTGAGGACCAGTACCGACCAGTGACGTCGGTACAGTCTCTGTCCTTTCTCCTTGGGTCTCGAATCTCCTCTTTAGCACCTGAAATACGATCCAAAACATGCAAGGACTCTCTAGGACTAAATGTGGACACATTAGGCTCCTAAAATGACTAGAATGCTAAAGAGATAACATGAAATATATGCAACTAACTCGAAATCTAAGTGAAACGGATGCTAGAATGATGCAAAATATGATGATATCACTTATCGATAAACTTAGATAGCACATTTATACAAATGACAAAAATATATGGAGATGAAGCACACCCTTGCCGAAGACCATGTTCATTTTTGAAAAAAACCGGCTAATTCACCATTTACTTGAACCGAAAACGAGGCTGTAGAAATGCATAGCTTGATCCAATGAATAAACTCAGTCGGGAAATTCAGCGCTTCCAATATATTCAAAATAAAGCTCCATTGAACTGAGTCGAAGGCTTAAGATATGTCAATCTTCATGGTGCAGCGCGGAGACACTGAATCCTTATGATAATCTTTGACTACCTCAGTCGCAAGCAGTATGTTCGCCATCAGCAATCTCTCTTGAACAAATGCCGAATGGTTTTGACCGATAAATTTTGGCAAGATACATTTAAGGCCATTTGCAATTATTTTTGAAATCACCTTATATAGTATGTTGCACAACGATATCGGTTGGTAATAATTCATCTCTTGTGCTCCATATTTTTTGGTATAAGTGCTAGAATTGTAGCGTTAACTCCATTTGGCAGAAAACCTTTGATTAAGAAAGATTGTCTTGCTACAACAAAATCATTACCGATAATTGGCCATGCTGCCTTAAAGAATTCACTTGTGAATCCATCTGGTCCAGGAGATTTGCTACTCGGCATTGCAAAAAGAGTATGATGCACCACCTCCGCATCTACTTCCTTAGTGAGCATATTCCATTCAGCCTCCGAACAGCGATAGTCAAGGAGAGTTTGTAAACAATCCACCGAAATTCCAGTATAATCATTTGGGTAATGAGTTAAAAATTCTTCGCAAAATCTTGCGGCCTCCTGTTTAATCCCATTTCCATCGATAATCACTTCCCCATCTCCAGTTTCTATTTCCCGAATTGCGTTCTTCATCTTCTTCATCTGACATGAATTATGATAGTATTTGTTGTTTTGATCACCCACATTTAGCCAATGGACCATCGCCTTTTGTTTAAGAAATCCCTCTTCTAATTCCGCCTATCGTTGCCATTTCGCAAAGGACTCAACTTTGGTTGATATCTTCTCCGAGGATGGATCCGATAGAGTAGCAACTTTTCTTTCGCACAACTCATCATGAGCTTCCTTAGCTCGTCTCGGTAGATCCCCAAGTTTTTCTTTGCCCAATTACCTCATCAGTGGCTTCAAAGCTTTAATCCTTTTTGAGAATATGTATGTTGCTGAAGTAGAGACGAAAAGATGATCAGTAATGTCCCAAAAATCTTTCACAACCTCCATAAATTGAGGAACTATTGTCAACACATTCACAAATTTGAAGGGTTTTCTTTTTCTCTCAGCTTCAACTTCAAATCTGATTCTCCCACGTAAATGATCTCCCCCCCCCCCTTCAAAATACACAATAAGAATGTGAATACAAACTAAGCCATGCTCAATTCACCAGAACTCGATCCAATTTCTTGCATACAAGTCCTTCCTCTCAATTGTTACACCATGTATATTGTGGTCCGTGAGAACCTAGATCCATCAGCGAGCAATACCTCACCAAACCTTGAAAATATCTCATTCCAACATGAATAACTGGATCACTCAAGTATCCTGAATGTTCTTCTCCATCCAAAATTTCATTAAAATCACCACACAATATCCACGGTTTATTTCTAAAAAGTGGGGAATCGTGGTGATTTCGTAAGTCTTCCCACAAAACTTTTCTTCCTTCAACAAAGTTTGACGCATAAATAAATGAACAAAAAAACTCCTCCTCTTTTCCTTCCAACAACATCGAGCAAGTGATCATTTGATCACTCTTGAACACGATAGTGAGTCGTACATTTTCTCTCCAAACCACCCATATACGATCCAATCTATGATGCTCATAGTTCGACAAGCAAGCTCATCCTCGAAATCAACAATCCTTTGTGCTTTACCTTCTTTGACTCTCGTCTCCAATAAACATCGAAACTGCAAATCACTACCATTCACCCAGTTTCGTACAACATAATGTTTTGAGATTTTATTGAAGCCGCGCATATTCCACGTAAAACTCGACATAAATTAATTAGTCCTCTTAGTGTTAATTTTGCCCGAAACAGTTGAAATACTATGAAGTTTCTCCTTTGTGAAAAGAACAGTTGAATTAGCTAAAGGCTTTTGTGAACCTTTAGAAGCTCGCGGAAATGCAGGTCGCATCCCTTGCTGCAATTTCTTCTTTGTTTGTGTCGTTACCAGCTCATTTAAACTCACTTCTTCCTCTTCTTATTCTTCTACTATCTCCTTACCCTCTTCTTCACCTCCTCCTTCTCCCTCTAGAAGCGAAAACCTTGATGGGGAAATTGAGACTTCACTAAGATCACGTCTTATAGTATCCTGATGCTTGCCAATTTTGGCTTGTGATACAGGTTGCCATTGCCCCTCCTCATCAATAGGAGTACTAAATGTTATATCTAGATGTCATGATTCTCCCTTTCCCTCTTGTATAATCCCCGACGCACATACCTCATCATGAGTTATATGTGGAACATGGACCTCTAATATTTCCTCCGATAGTGAACTTTTATCGTCACTTTGCAGTGGAGAGTTTTCTCCTGCCTCCTTCAATCCAATTCCCTCCAAAGCTACTGTCTCAGCCCCGTCCTTCTTCAACATAATTTTCTTACTTCCATTTACAAGACAAACTTCTTTGAGGTGACCCCATTTTGAGCATGTCTCACATTTCGGTGGAAGCCACGGATATTTGAACTCCACAATCGCATCCAACCCATTTTCTGATTTGAATCAAAATGATTTAGGGAGTTCCTTCGATAAATTCGCTTCCACAAACACCTTCGCTTCCTCAAAAATTTTACAAATTTATGTTTCCAGATGTAAACGCTTTGGCTCACCAACTTGGTATAAATAAACCCCTTTTCAGTATGATCCACATAGGCATAGCTTTGATTTCTAATTATGTCTCTTCTGGATTTGGGGACCATTTTGTTACAATCATTGGAATATCAGCTATATTCCATATTTCTCGACAGAAAACTCGTGTACAAACATCATTATCCCGAATTCAAAATTTTATCGTATTCACACTTTAATTTTGATTCGTAAGAAATCCAAAATTAATGAACAATAGAAATACACGATTAATTATGTGTACATATGTTTTTTAATTAGTACCTTATCTGTTGAGATTAGATCCCTATCTCTAGATAATCACGGAACTGAGCAATAAGTAAAAGACAAAGATAATTAACGAGTTCAGATCACGGTGTGTGATCCTACGTCTCGGCCTGGAGCTTTCCAGTAATCCACTATCACCAAGGATTACAAAGAATTAGGGTTCCTCACAATTTCTCTAAGAACAAGAAAGATCTCTCTAGTTTCCAGGATACAGGAAACCCTCACACATGCCTGTCTTTATATAGACTAGGGTAATTACAAAGTTAAGACAGTCTAAACCCAAACCAAAACCCAATAGGAATAAACTCATTCCTAATTGATTAACCCAAGTCGCGGGCCTAGTTAGTACTCATGATTTTCATCACCAAAGCCCAATAAACTCCACCGTGATGACAATCACTTCCGAGTATAACTTCTTCATCTTTGCATTCATGTGCCGCTCCAGACAGTCCAGCACCTTAGTGCTCTTCTAAGTTGAGAAAACTCAAAGCCTTCTCAAACTTCTCCACAGGAAGTACCTTTGTCAACATATCAGCCGGAGTCCTCTCAGTCGGGATCTTCGACAGCTTCAATTCACCAGAAGCAACAATATCCCTGATGAAATGCATCCTCCTGTTAATATGCTTTGTCCTCTCATGATGAACGTTGTTCTTGGCTAAACTCAAAGCACTCTGAGAATCACACCAGATCTCTACCGTGTCTTGTTTGAATCCAAATTCCTCAGTCAAACCCCTTAGCCAAATAGCTTCTTTTACAGCTTCCACCAACGCCATATACTCTGCCTCAGTTGTAGACAGCGCGACGACATGTTGAAGACTTGATTTCCAGCTTATAGCAGTCCCACCAGCAGTGAAGACATAACCTGAAATCGATCTACTTCTGTCCAGATCCGATGCAAAGTCAGAATCACAGAAACCTTCAACCTTAAAAACCTTTGTCTTCCTGAACACAATCTTTCGATCCTGGGCACCTTTCAAATACCTTAGCACCCACTTCACAGCAGTCCAATGTATCATGCTCGGCTTACTCATGAACCTACTAACCAAGCCAACCGCATATGCAAGATCACACCTAGTTCCTAACATCGCATACATGATACTCCCAATAGCATTAGAATATGGAATATCATCCAAGATTGTCTCTGCTTCATCATCTTTCACAGCAGACAACTTGAAGTGCGAACCGATAGGTGTAGAAACTGATCTAGCTTCATCCATATTGAATACCTGCAGAATTTTCTTGATGTAACCAGATTGAGACAAGGTGAGAACTCCACCTTCACGATCCCTCTCAATATCCATCCCAAGAATCCTTCTTGTAGCTCCTAGATCTTTCATCTCAAATTTACTGCTCAACAAATCTTTCACAATATGTATCTCCTTCATATCCTTTGAAGCAATTAGCATGTCATCAACATACAGGAGTAGATAGATGAAACAATTGTCTTTGCTCTCCTTTATGTAAACACAGTGATCGAACTCACTCATCTTGAATCCATGACTTACCACAAATTGATCAAAGCACTTGTTCCATTACCTTGGAGCTTGCTTAAGTCCATACAATGCTTTTTCCAACAAGCAAATGTGGTCTTCTTTTCCTTTAACCACAAAACCTTCAAGCTGCTCCATATAGATCTCCTCTTCAAGTAAACCATGAAGAAACGCAGTCTTGACATCAAGCTGCTCTAATTCCAGATCCATATTTGCTGTAACCGATAGAAAAAACCTGATAGAAACATGCTTCACAACCGGAGCAAACACTTCTTGATAGTCAATACCTTCTTTCTGAGAATAGCCCTTGGCTACCAATATAGCTTTATATCTCGGTTCTTCTACCCCTGGGATACCCGGCTTCAACCTGTAAACCCATTTGCAACCAATCACTTTTCTATCTTTTGGTCTTTTAACCAACCTCCAGGTCTTGTTCTTATCTAAAGAACTCTTCTCTTCAACCATACCTCCATTCCAAAAAGCTTTATCCCTGCTTTCAACAGCTTCCTGATAGTCCCTAGGTTCTTCAGAACTCATCGCGACAGCAGCGATTAAGGCGAAACTCGCTAAATCATAATCACCAAGATGTTCAGGTCGCCTTGTTGCTCGTTTAGATCTGTTTCGAGCTAACTCCCAATCTTCTAAAGGTACATTATCTATTTCCTGATCTCCAACAACTCCACCTGAAGATCCAACTTGACCGTCATCTTCAGTAACAGGAACTGTCGTATCTGATCCTTCTTGGTGTCGATCGATACTTGGGATGGCATTGATCGATACCGCCTCGTGTCGATCGATACTTGGGATGGTATCGATCGATACTTGCTTGTGTCGATCGATACTTGGGATGGTATCGATCGATACTCTCTCAGAGGTCGGGCTCCTCTGCGCAGTTTCTTCCACCGAAACTTTACCCTTCAGATCTTTGAATACCGTTTCCTCCACAAAGATCACATTCCTGCTAATCACACATTTTGATTCATCCAGAAGCCATACCTTATACCATTTGACTCCCTCCGGATAGCTTATGAAAACTCCCTTCATAGCTCTTGGTCTTAACTTCCCTTGATCTACATGAAATAGACCAATGACCCAAATCTTCTCATGTGTCCATAACCCGGCTTTCTTCCCAGCCAAAGTTCCTCAGGAATACTGCCATCTAAGGCCGATGATGGGCTTCTATTAATTTGGTACACAGCTGTGCTAACCGCCTCAGCCCAGAATTCTTCACCTAAGCCACTTTCATCTAGTTTACAATGCACCTTCTCCATTATTGTTCGGTTCATGCGTTCTGCAACTCCATTTTGCTGTGGAGTATATGCACAAGTCTTGTGCCTCTCAATCCCATGCTGCTTGCAAAACTCGTCGAAGTCTTTGTTCACAAACTCCAACCCATTATCTGTTCTCAAACATTTCACCTTCTTGTTTACCTGATTCTCAACCAGCTTCTTCCATTCACAAAACCTTGTGAAAGCTTCACTATTAACAGACAAGAAGAACACCCACACCTTTCTAGTGTAATCATCAATGATAGACAGGAAATACTGCTTACAAAGAGATACTTGGAGTGACCGATGGAGATCCCCAAAGATCTGAGTGAACATATCTCAGCGCTTCTCCTGAATTGTGTTTCCCAATGTTGAAGCTCAGTTTCTTGGTCTTCCCCATTACACAACTCTCACGGAAATCCATCTCCCCAATCCTTCTCTTGTCAATGATGCCCCTTTTTACCAAGATCATCAGATTCTTCATGCTTATGTGTCCCAACCTTCTATGCCATAAAGCCGTCTCGTCTTTGGCTGGTTTCCTGGTAACACATATGTTTGACTATCCTACCACAGTCTCTCCATCAAGCAAATACAAAGAACCACATAGAATTCCCTGAAGACCCATCTTCCCGTTCTTACAGAACCTTGTTTTTTCTTTGCCTCCAGCATGATCAAACCCATGCTTATCCAATGTACTTGTAGAAATTAAATTTCTCGTTAGCTTAGGAATATACCTGACATTCGTCAATGTCTTCACCATGCCACCACATGCTTTTATATTGATGGAACCTATTCCTTTAACCTCCACAGAATAATCATCCCCGAGTAGCACTTGTCCAGAGTTGAACTCCTCAAATGTATCAAACCAATCTCTCCTTGAGGTCATGTGATATGAACAACCCGAATCAATCACCCACCTCTCTAGATGCCAATTTTCCGAGACTGATAACGCATCAACTCCTGCTAATTTTTCGATGACAACCGCTGCCGTGGCATCTTCATCATCGCCGCCTTTCCGCTTCTTCCAAGCATAGCAATCAGGCTTCACATGTCCTTCCTTCTTGCAGAACCAGCAGGTGACTTTTGTTCCAGATTTCGACCTGCTTCTGCCTCAATTCCCAGAATTTCGTTGATCCCTATTTTGTTGTCTCCCACGAGCCACGTACGCTTCACCAGTGTTTTGTGAAGTCGATACACGCTTAGCTTTAAGCTTAGTTTTTTTCGATTTCGCCGCATTCACCACGTCTTCAATAGAGATGGACTCTCTACCATACTTCAATGTCTCCTTCATGGAGTCATATTGTGGTGGCAAGGAACTGAGTAGTAGAATTGCCTGCACTTCATCCGCAACTGTAACCTTCACACTAGCTAACTCCGAAACAGTCTTCAAGTAGTCATCGACGTTCTGATCGATTGACTTAGACCCATCCATCTTAAATGTATAGAATTTATGCAAAAGATGAATCCGACTCGGTAGAGTCTTCGTGTTGTATAACCTCTGTAGTGCTGCCCAAAGATCACGTGCTGTTGTGCACTCCTAGATGGAGTGTCAAAATATCCATAGCATTCTCTGCTCGCTCCCCTTTCTTGACTTGTTCTTCTTTAAGTCTCTGTTCGAAATCCTCCGCTGGTTCATCCTTCTTGATAACCAGCTTATCCGGCTCAGTGGTTTGTGTTATTAGCTCACCTTTCAAACCTTGAAGATTCATGTGAGCTAACATCCTTCTCTTCCACATAGAGAAATCACCTTGTCCGTCGAAGATGGCTATCTTCACCTTCGGCTTCTTCTCTGAAGACATCTTCGATCAAACGAACTTCTTAACACGCTTCTGCTACCGTATCGATCGATACTAGATGGAGTGTCGATCGATACCAAACTTTTCTTCGACTTTCTGCGAACCCGTAACAGACGTATCGATCGATACCATGAAGGGTGTCGATCGATACCAAGCGATCTGGGCGATCTTCTTCTTCGCCCCACATACAGCTTTTTCTCCCAGGCTGTCAGATTAAAACCCTAAACCGATTGATGCTTTGATTCCAGCTATCAATCCAGATCTAAGACCTAGCTCCTTGCAGAACTTCTCTGTCCAATTGCTCCCAAACCTAAAACTAAGGCTCTGATACCACTTTGTTGAGATTAGATCCCTATCTCTAGATAATCACGGAACTGAGCAATAAGTAAAAGACACAGATAATTAACGAGTTCAGATCACGGTGTGTGATCCTACGTCTCGGCCTGGAGCTTTCTAGTAATCCACTATCACCAAGGATTACAAAGAATTAGGGTTCCTCACAATCTCTCTAAGAACAAGAAAGATCTCTCTAGTTTCCAGGATATAGGAAACCCTCACACATGCATGTCTTTATATAGACTAGGGTAATTACAAAGTTAAGACGGTATAAACCATAACCAAAACCCAATAGGAATAAACTCATTCATAATTGACTAACCCAAATCGCAGACCTAATTAGTACTCATAATTTTCATCACCAAAACACAACATTATCGAACACAAAATCATAAAATCATAAATCTAAAACTTAAGAACGTATGCTAAATTTAGAACAAGTGAACTAAGCCTTTTTTATAGATTTTTCAAAATAATATATATTTATATTTACAATTTGTCTTAAATGAGTTAAAGATAATTAATTGGTTTCCACGTTATCCCTCTTTGTGTCGTATAAATACCTGTTATTACCTCGACATTTTTCCCACTTATCTATTCCTTTGTTTCAATATCACCTCTTATATTTTCTAATAATTATGCTGGTTACATACATGGCTCGTAATTTTACGGTGGTTATAGCCTTATTGGCCACCTTGACCGTCATGGGTCACCGACTCATAAGCACTGATACTGTCATTGGTGACGAAAACAGATGGGACGGTGCTCACGCCACTTTTTACGGTAGCTTGAAGGGTGAAGAAACTATACGTATGTTTTCTTATTCATCGAAATAATATAATATCTATGTATGTGTCTAACTTTTTATAAAAATAGTTTTTTGTGTCTAATTTTTTATAAAATTAGTAAAATATTTTTCAATTTTTGTTTTGTTATATATTCAAATAAAATATAATAAATTATAATGAAAAATATAGCAAGATTTTGAATATATTTTTTTTTTGAATATATATGAATTGATTCTTATTTTAAAAATTATTAAGAAATTAGATATTAAATAACCTTTTTAATACAAAATATATATACTTTTTATATTCTAATCAATAATTTAAAAAAACTATTATATCCTTTTCTATTTCAATTATTCTTTGTTATTTGTAATGGTATTTCATGTAATAACTTACAAAACAAAATTTATTTTTATAAATGTCTTCTTAAATAATATTATAGAGATGCAAGTGAGTGATTCAAAAGTTAACATATTTGTTTAGAATGAATTGGATTTTAAAACTTTTTTTATATAATTGAACTTATATGATGCAGTTTAACTCACTACAAAAAAAATCATGTATTACATCACTATCACAAAAATAAATAATATACTTTTGAATCATTTATTAGCAATTGATATAAAAAAATATAGTTTAACATCACTTGATAACTGATTTTACTATTAGTTAATTTAACATCGATTCAATCCTAAATGATACAAAATTTTATTAATTTGGATCACTTTATGAGAAGTGATACAAAAATATGAATGTACATCAATTAGATAATCGATGCATCTACAATTTGTTTTTAACATCATTTAAACAAATGATATAAATATTACATCAATAAAAAAATGATGCTAATTACCTTTGATGTTTGTCCCACATCGAGAACTAAGGAAGGAAGTGAGAAGTTTTGTTTTGTATAAATACGTACAATTTATCTACATATTCTAAAAACCAATATTGACGTGTTATCCTAGATAACAATAAATAAATTATTTGTGAAATAATTTATAATATAATATTAAATAATTTATAAAAGTTAGTACTAATTTTTAATTATTAAATTATTAGACATATTTTAAAATTGATAATTATAATGTAATATTACCATCATTTATATTAATTGATGCAAATTAATCTTTAACATCATTTTTTGCAACCGACACAAATTAACATTGATTAAAATAATCAATGCAAATATTTATATCTGCTCCTTGATCTGCTCGCCTGTATCACTTCCTGTGCTACTTCTCAACTGCTACAGAGGCTGCTTCAGCACAACTACATCTTCAATCTCCCCCATTTTAGTTTTGTGTGTCTCTCAAGCACCTGCAATGAACACTCATGCAAACACACATATCCATACAGTATATGGTCTCCCAACAAATTCAGAAAAAAAACTTCCAATAGATATTCGAGATTTGAATACATCGTCTTAAACCAAAAACAGAAGTAAAGAGTCTAAAAGGAAACAAAGCCGAGAATTTCAAAACCAAAAATACAGACTGAAAACATGAGCAAATCCCTAACTCCCCCAAAATGGTGAACCGATTCACAGAAATACAAAATTAGCTAGACTGAACATCGGTTTCACTCCTCCAAAACTCAAGGCAGCTACATTCAGCCACTTTCCTTTGTACCATCTCCCCCTGCTTGGGAGCACTCATAAGTTAAAATCCAGATAAGATGTGTTGAATCAGGAGCTGATGTAGACGGATTACCAGGTGCAAATGCAACAAGAACAGATGGTTGAGCTGGCCTCTTCTTCTCCTTTGATATGTTCTTGGCCTTGGCCTCTGATGCTTGCTCCAGTAAGAAGACCTCGCCACTTCTTGCATCCTTTCGGTAGACAACTGGCTTGATGAGTCTTTCATTCTCAAACAGCTTCGGTGGTTGCTGCATTTGGAGAAGTCCAAAGATGATTCGAGGGAATATGAGTTACCGTGCATCCTTCTTCTGTAACACACCGAAACTCAAAATCTGATTGTATACCATGGTTCCAAATTCGAACCGATTCCATTGGCTATCTTACAAATGAGTCGACCTCTCTCCTCGGATATGTGATTTTTGTTGCTCGAGGGATTCCAGTTGTAAGCAGCAATCGCCAGAAGAGCTGCAGACCATGGTTGAAGTAGCGTTGTGTTCAGATCAGTCCACACTGGTACCTTCCCTTGAGACAGAAAGCTAGAAACCGCTTTAAGGGAAGCTAGATCAGAATGTGCATCAGAGAGAGCTTCGAGACCAAGAAGCTTGTTTATCACGGTAGGAGAAAACTCATATTTATGGCCTCGAAGAACCACTGTAACACCTTTCCCTGATACTTCAGATTTCACAGATGGTAAGTGTCCATAGAACTCGACAATTACTTCATGAACATAAGCTCCAAGACCTGTCACAGTGCTCCTCATCTGTCATTTATCAATCACAGCCTTGAATCCCCATTCATCCTCCTTGTCAAACTCCACCAGACGTTCTTCCATTATAGATTGAGTCATAAAAAGACCGTACTTTTCTCGAGTTTGTGGCGAGGTGAACCTTTTGGACCGAAATGAGTCATTGCATGTGTCTTGGGATGTTGATCTAGATCTCAGCCTTTTCCCGGATGCAAGCCCCAGTTGTCAGAGTCACTTTTTCTGACGAGTTTTCTTCTCGTCTCCAATGGCTGCATCTTCTTCGGCAATTTCCGGTTGTTTGCCAAAATCTCGCTCAGCTTCGGTGGGATCGCCAGAAGCTCCCTTGCCATCCCCTTATTCTCCTCGACTCGGAGATGCCCACAAAACCATCGGGAGTGGAACCGAGCCCTCGCCGTCGACACCATCCACCTTGGGCAATGGAGCCGAGCCTCCTCCATCTTTTTCTGTGGTCAGATGCGGCAAGAAGGATCCTCTGCCGCCGTCGTCACGGACCAATTGATGTGGTGCTGCGACTTTGCCGCCGTCATCGTCATCGACCAGGTGGGGTCGATCTTCTCCGCCGGAATCATGTGAGGCCATAATCTCGCCGTTGTGCCTAACCCTTCCCCGTCGAGTTCGGAAAACCATGGTTGCCGATTTGAGCTTTCTCTCTTCCCCTTTTTTCGACTTTAGGGTTTTTGAGGCAAGTGATGTTTGAGTTTTTCCTTTGTCGCGGGTATATCCAAGTTTTCCCACTCTTTTTTTTTTTTTTTTTTAAAGATTTGAAGCAAATTTGGTTTTCCTCATCAAACCGAAATTGACTTGGGTCTGTGCTAACCGGATTTGAGTTCTTCACACCTCTGATTCACTGCAACAATAACTTTACGGGACAGGAAAAATCAGTAGCATGGTCCTCAGAATGAAATTGATGCAACCACATTCAAGTAAACAACATAGTGAAGGCTTTAAACCTGCAGTGGCATTCCTTATGTCAAGAATTTTAAACTGGCTTTGAAAATGTTTTTGAATCAGTTTTCTTGATGTACCTTTTTCTGGTGAAGTGCTACACGAACTGACACAACACCTAAGCCAGAATGCACACTCAGCTCGTCAGGATTCATTGCACTTGGTCATCTCAACTTCAGTGGCTAGCTTTCACATTATCACATCTTTATCAACATGTAGTCAGTTTTCAACCTTCGTTATATATCAGAGGGAGAGCCGCTGGAATTTTTTTATTATTAGTATTATTTTTTTTTAGGCTTGATGTAGGTTCCCTTGTATCATCATCAGACTTCTCAAGTACATGTTTACCTATGGTTTCCTTGTACTATCATTGAAATCTTCAGATACTTGGTTGCTAGTCAGTCCCCCTTTTTCTTTTGTTTCACTTGATTAGCAGATGAGTTAGCTCCATCACTTGACTTCTCAAGAACTAACTCATAGCTGCTCTCTCTTCAACGTTGTAGTTCTCTCCTCTCTGTAACTATGTGCTGATGTCCAGGCTGACGACATGATAAGTAGCTCTTTTCCACTCATGTCCTTGACTCCAAACAAAATCTGAGCCTTATGCGCACTCTGTCTCAGCACTTGTATCAGCCCTTCACACTTCACAAACAGTCACAATTCACAGATTCCAATCGAATTTCTTAAGGTGACAAAACGTCCAAAGTCCAATGGTTTAGTAAATAAATCAGCCAGTTGTAATTCAGTGACAATATGTTCAACCACTACCTGTTTCTCCTCAACCAGTTCTCTGATGAAGTGGTGCCTTATGTCAATGTGTTTCGTCCTTGAGTGTTGGACTGGATTTTTCGAAATAATGATGGCACGTTTGTTGTCACAGTAAACCAGAAGTATTCCAGACTCCATTCCGTAGTCAACTGACATCTGCTTCACCCACAACAATTGAGTGCAGCAGCTCCCCATGGCAATGTATTATGCCTCAGCTGTCGAAGGTGATACAGAGTTCTGCTTCTTACTCATCCATGCAATCATGTTGTTTCCGAGAAAGAAACAACCAGCACTTGTGCTCTTTCAGTCATTAGCACTTCATGCCCAGTCAGCATCGCAGTATCCAACCAGATTCTTGTTTGACCCTTTCGATTACCAGATACCACGGTTGTCAGTTCCCTTGACGTACTTGATGATCCTCTTGACTGCTTCCCGGTGTGATTGTTTTGGTTTGGCCTAGTACCTTTCACACACGCCCACACTGAAGAATATATCTGGTTTACTTGCTTTTAAGTACAAGAAACTCCCAATCATTCCTCTATACAGCTTGACGTCCACATCGTTTCCTTCATTGTCACTCATCATTCTTGATGTAGTACTCATAGGAGTTTTGGCTTCCTTGCATTGGTCCAATTTGAATCTAGACAGCATATTCTTTGCATATGTACTTTGTGAAATAAACACTCCATCGTCTGACTGTGTTATTTGTAACCCCAGAAAGTACTTCAACTCTCCCACCATGCTCATTTCGAATTCGTGAGTCATATATTCTACAAACACATCAACAAGTTTCTGAGATGTTCCACCAAAGATGATGTCGTCAACATAAATTTGGACAATCATGATCTCCTATCCTTGTTCTAGTGTGAACAATGTTTTATCCACACTCCCTCTTGTATATCCCTTCTCTTCAAGGAAACTTGTTAACCTTTCATACCATTCTCGTGGAGCTTGTTTTATCCCATACAATGCATTCTATAACTTGTAGACATACTCAGGATGAGCCGAGTCCTCAAATCCCTTAGGTTGTTCCACGTGTACCTTTTCTTGTAGCAGACTATTAAGAAATGCGCTTTTCACGTCCATCTGATATATCTTGAAATTCAGAATACAAGCCATTCCAAAAAAATAGTCGAATAGACTCCAGACGTGCCACATGAGCAAAAGTTTCTTCAAAGTCAACACCCTCGATTTGAGAGTATCCTTGAGCCACAAGCCTTGCTTTGTTTCGCACCACCACTCCACTTTCATCGATCTTGTTCTTGAAAATCCATTTTGTGCCAACAATATTCACACCATCAGGCCTAGGAACAAGTTCCCAGACATCGTTGCGCACAAATTGTTCAAGCTCCTGTTCCATGGCAACGATCCAGAATTCGTCTTCAAGGGCCTGGACATGGTTCTGTGGCTCAATGACTGAGACGAAACACGCGAACTAAACCAACTCACGGAAGTTGATCTGAACCCCTCTAGTTCTCCTCCCTTCATTGACATCACCGATGACATCTGATGCTGAATGATTCCGATGCACATGCTGTAGTACTTCCTGATATGATGATGGTTGAGTGATGTCCTCTGTTTCTGCCTGTTTTGACTCACTGTCTGACCCAACATACTCTAATGGAGGTACTGAATAGTCATCAAACACCACGTTGACTGATTCCTGGATTGCACCAGCACGTGTGTTGTACACCCGAAATGTTGTACTAGTGCCTGAGTAACACAGAAAGATCCCTTCATTGCTCCGTGACTCGAATTTTCCAAGCTGGTCCTTGTCATTCATGCATCCAAAAACATGAAAGTAGCTCAAGTTAGGTGTCTTTCTTTTCCATAATTCATATGGAGTTTTTGTTGTCCCCTTTTTGATGTAGACTCTGTTGATGATGTAATATGCAGTGTTTAGAGCTTCTACCCAGAACTTTGTAGGGATATTGTTCCCGTGTAACATGGCTCTTGCCATCTTCTGGAGAGTCATGTTCTTCCTCTCCACGACTCCATTCTGCTGTGGTGTTCTAGGTGCCGAGAACTGATGCACAATCCCTTGGTTTTCATAGGAATTAAAGTCTTCATAACCTCATTCTGAAACTCTCCCCCATGATCACTCCGGACTCGCTTGATACCTCCTTTCTCGTTGATCAGTTGAAGAGCCCAGATTCTAAAGCCGTTCACCGTCTCTTATTTTTCACGTAAAAATCTCACCCAAGTCCATCTGGTGTAGTCATCGACGAGCACAAACACGTATTTCTTTCCTGCTAGACTTTCAGTTTGCATTGGTCACATCAAGTCCATATGAACTAAATCCAAAGCAGCTGTTGTGTGAACATCAGGGACTTTCTTGTGTTGAACCTTAACTTGTTTCCCTTTGTTACAAGGTCCACACACCACCCTTTCTCCTCCCTGAATATGTGGTACGCCTCGTACTATCTCTTGATTGACCAGCGTGGTCAAGTTCCTGACATTCATATGACATATTCTCTGGTGCCACATATTCAAATCATCTCTAGCACTAAAGCACTTAGTCGAATTTTCCCACATATAGCAGCTGTTTCCAATTCTGACTCCCCTCAGGATGACTTTGCGAGCTTCATTGGTTGCCTTACACTCTGTGCTAATGAAGGTGACAGTTAACCCTTCATCACATAACTGACTCAAACTAATCAGATTCGCCTTCAGTCCCTTGACCAGATACACGTTCATCAGCTGTGGTAGATCTGCTTTACATGTTTTCCCTTTCCCTTGAATATCTCCATGACCACCATCCCCAAAAGTCACTTTTCCTCCTTTCAAGACTTTGAGGCTAGCTAGATTGCTTCTTTTACATGTCATATCTTTGGAGCAGCCATTGTCAAAGTACCACGGACGTGTATCTTCCTGTTCTTCAGAGATAAAAGCCATACTGCATCGAAAATTAGGTCTTGTTGTACTTCGTGATGCATTTCCTGATGCAGTCTGCATCACATCAGCCTTTTTCACCCATATTTGATTTCGAAATCCATTCCAGCTGAACCTACCTAATTTTCTGAGTTGTTTCACTCTCTCCCAGAACTTGTTGCAGTATGCCCTGATATGTCCATTCCTTCCACAGAAGTAGCACCCACTTCTTTGAGTTGTACTACTGTTGGGGTCGTAGTCTGCTTGATGTGAGAAGCCTGCAGATACGAACTTGATCTCTTCAGATGCACTTGTGGTTCTCCCAGTGTATCCCAGTCCTCTGTGAGTTTGCGTGCTTCTTCCGTAGCTCAGAATCTTGTCCAACTGCTTGGTTCCAGCGAACATGTGGATCTTTTTCTACTGAATATCAAGTTCAGCCTGAAGCTTGGCAGAGAGTTTCTTCTCTGAAATGAGTTCCTGTCTCAAATTATCTGCCTTTGTAGCCAAGTTGAATTTTTGCTTTATCAAGGATACACTCTCATGACTGAGTTTTCTCTCATCCATGAGTTCATTCTGTAATGAGTCAACAAGTGCTTCAAGACGAAGTTTCTCCTTGGTGAGAGCCAGATTTTCATGTCCGATCCTGACCATAGTGTCACGAACCTCCTGATAGCTGGTAGCAAGTTCATCCTCAGGTCCTTCTTCTGACTCAGGTTCAGACACCTCCTCTTCTTCCTCTAAATCCATGATTCCAACAAATGCAACAAAGTTTCTCACATCTTCTTCTGAGTCACTTTGTTCTTCTTCTGATTCTTCTTCAGCCAGCATGGATCTCTCTTTTCTTTTCTTTTGATCATTAACACACTCCAGCTGAGTATGTCCAATCCCTTTGCAACCGAAGCATTTGATTTCTCTTCTTTTGACCGTGGGACACTCTGCTTTGAAGTGTTCGTATCCTTTGCACTCATGACACTGAAGTTGGCTTCTCTTGACTAATTTTTCACCTTCATACTGTCTTTTGATGAAGCCTCCTTTTCTCTGTCCTTGATCTTGTTCAGCTCTTCTTAAGGCTTTATCAAATCTTCGCACCAGCATGCTTACAGGATCCTCATCATCTGACTACTGCAGTTTCTTTTCACATGAAGACAAAGCGAAGTCCTTTGATTTCTTCAGTCCATCTCATGAGCATGCAACATTCCAACAACTTCTCCAAAACCCAGCTTCTCTGTGTCTTGTGACACATTCAGGGCCGATTTATATCCCATAAATCTAGCATGCATACTTCTCAGAAATTTCTTCACCAGTTTCTTATCCTTGTACTTCTTACCAAGTGTTGTAGCTTCCTGAGCCAGTGAGCTTATCTTAGAACTGAAATCCGAGATGGTCTCATGCCCTTCCATCTTCAAATTCTCAAACTTTGATGCCAGCATGTCTTTTCTCTAATTCTGAACTTTCATAGTTCCTTCAAAGTGCGTTAGGAGAATATCCCACGCATCTTTTGCTGTCTCACATCCCTCTATCAGTTCGAAGGTCTTCTTGGAAACACTGCAATGAATTGCTGTGAGAGCTCTTGAATTGAACTTAAACTTTTTTAGTTCATCCTCTGTCTAGGTCTCCTCTGGTTTAGTAACATCATTTCCTACAGCATCTTTCATTATAGGCATTTCCCAGCCTGTTACAACACCATTCAAAGCAAGTATGTCAATACCACCTATCACCGATTTCATCCTTGCTTTCCAGAATCCATAGTTTCCTGGATCCAGAATCACCCTCGAACTGTTGACCAAATCCTGATAGCTTTCCATTTTCCTCCCTAAGATCTCACATGTTTAGTAGTACACACAGATGAAGGCTCTGATACCAAATGAAAATGTAACAGCTACTACTACAGGATGTAAAACACGAATAACAGGGTTTATGTTCTCAAAAGAACTTTACTAGATTAATTATCAAGAGTACTTACAAGTATTCTCTCAATCTCACAAATCTAGTCTCTTATGTTCAAAGATCTATACACGATCTTAGAACCTCTCAACGCACCCCTTAGCCTTTGCTTTAGCTTTCTTACAAGAACCCTAAAACCCATTTTTGCTAAGTTATTGCTCTAAACGTGTTGCCTCATACAAAGGCTTAACACTCCCTATTTATACAAAATAGAACATGGCTCATACTAGCCTAAATCGCCAAATTGAAGATCCTAACAAATCTTCTGCGATAAGTTACATTCCCTATTTCTTAGGATAAGACTTAGAGAATATTCCTTATGTTGATATCCTTCGAGATCTTCTCCGAGATCCCCTTCCAGCTCAGCTCCCGCCTCCTGATCCATCCACGTGGCTTTATAAGCTTGATCCAAGTCATCTCTCCTGCTCCAAATCGTCTAACTCTTTGAGCTGCTCGCCTGTATCACTTCATGTGCTACTTCTCAACTGCTACAAAGGCTGCTTCAGCACAGCTACATCTTCAAGTTTCATGTCTGAAAAACAAGGTGGTGTGTTAAGGTTTTTGGGCTTCCAACTCAAAACCAATTGGCAATGAGTAGATTGGCACAATTCCCTTATATATTACTAAATGTCCCTTCCCACGTTCGATGTGGAACAATTTTCACACACTCCCTAGAGATTAATGGGTCATGCTCCCTAGAGATTAAGGCCCATGACCCATTAATCTCTACATAATCCCAATACCTCCCCTCGAGATAATGGCTCTTCTATCCATTAATCTCGACAGACCATCAATCCTCAGGTCGGGGCGGTCGGACCTTCTTCTGGGCCGAATTACGGGCAGTGTGTGTTCGGACTCTGATACAATGTTAAGTTATATGGGCTTCCAACTCAAAACCAATTGGCAATGAGTAGATTCGCCCAAGTCTCTTATATATTACTAAATGTCACTTCCCACTTTCAATGTGGGACCATCTTCACACACTCGCTAGAGATTAAGGCCCATTAATCTCTACCTAATCCCAATATGGTGTCAAGTTTCGGTTAACCGGGAATCCTTATTTCCTGATGGTTCTTGTTTTTAACGTTGGATGTGCTGGTGTTGTGAATGAGGTTAAGGTGAAAGATTCGAAGACCGGTTGGATTCCGATGAGGAGGAACTGGGGACAGGTTTGGGATACCGGTACGGTGTTAACTGGACAGAGTTTGTCATTTTCGGTTGCTGTAAGTGATGGGAAACTTTCGGAGTTTGATGATGTTGTTCCATCTAATTGGCAGCTTAATCAAACTTATGCTGGCCAGACTAATTTCTAGTTGGAAAATTCATTTATTTTAGTGTTTTTTGAACAAAAATAATTGTTATCTTTAAAGTTTAAAATATAGTAATTTATTAATTTTCGATACTCTTTACCATTTTTGACAGTTTTTGGAAATCGGATCTTACTCCTCAATTTTATATCTTGACAATTATCCAAAGTGATGCAAATTTGGCAAAAGATCTATCATAATTCTTTTTAAAAAAAATTACCTAAAAGGTAAAAAGTACATATCGCAATCGTCAAGATTAAGATTACCTTCCTGACCAACAAAATTAAAAAGGCAACATACAGCCCATGGGCCCTTAGTAAAGTTTATGCCTAGTTAAAACTTAAAATATAATCACTGAAACCTAGAGAAGTCTTGTTCCAATAATAAAACAACAAGACTTAACTATTTTTTAGTTTATTATATTATACTAGGTATTTAGCTTGCGCCTAGCACAAGCAGATAGGTTTCATAAAATAATCACATCATTAAATTATTAACTTTGTTACCAATGAAAAACTGAACACAAATATAACAACAATGTTAGACATTCGACCAATCCAAAAAAAAAAAATAACAACCATGATGAATAATGTTTCATTCACTCACACATTGTAATTACGAAATGTTATTTCTCTGACTAATTCCTTTTATCTCTCCCTCGCCAGAACTCTCTCTCCATTTTGTCATAAGTGTGTGTCGTTCTAATCAGTTATTCTCACGTTTTTCTTCTTCTTATTTAACGTATTTGATTTCTTTTTCGTATTCTTCTTCTTCTTAATCGTCTTTGACTTCTACTTCTTCTTCTTTATCATATTTGTCTTCTCCAACAATTCTTCTTTTTCTTCTTCTATCTCTTTCAGTTTGTCTTTGTCGTTCTCTTCCGGATTTTCTTTTTCATCGTCTTCGTCTTTTCTGGCTTTTTTTTCTTCGTCTCGTCTTCAACCTCAACTTCTTATGCTTCGTCTTCTTCTTCTTATTATTATTTATATTGCGTTTATCTTCTCCCTCATATTTTCCCTTTCTCATTTTCATCGTTTTCGGCTTATTCTTCTTCTTCATCACATTTGTCTTCTTCAACTCCTTCTTCCTCTTTCAGTTTTTATTCATCTTCTCCAAATCCTTACCTTCCTCTTCCTTCTTTTTCTTCGACGTATTGGTCTCATTCGCCTTCTTATTCTACTTGTGTTTTTTATTTTCTTTGTCTTTGTTATCTTCATCGTCTTTTCCGACTTTTTTTCATCTTCTTAGTCTTCATCTTCTTCCTTTTCTTTATCTTTAAGTTTTTTTTCTTTGCCATATTTTCTTTCTTCTTTTTCATCATCTTCGTTTTCTCCGAATTATATTTTTCTCTCTCTCTCACTTTTCCAGTTTTCTTCCGTTTTTTCTTCTCCCTCTTCTTCATCATTTCTCTTCTTCGTCATCTTCTATTTCTTCTCATTCGTCGTCTTCTTTGTCTTCCGTTTTTCTTCTTCATCATCTTCGAGTTCTTCTTCTTCTTTATTGTCTTCGTCTTCTCTGGCTTCTTTTTCCTTCAGTTTTGTCTTCATTTTCTTCTTCCGGTTTTCTTCTTCCTCTTCGTGTTCCCTCTCATTCTTCATATTCTCTGAGTTCTTATTCTTCTGATGTTTCTTTATCTCATCTTCGTCTTCTTCCTCGCCATATTCAACTTTGTAACAAAATCTTCCATTATCGGTTTCTATTACTCTCTCTCTCTCTCTCTCTCTAGATTTCTAATTTAGATCTTCCTTGGATATTGCTCAAGAATCTCCAACATGTTCTTATTTTTCACTTTCATGAAAGATAAATTCCACAAGAGGTAGGTTTAGTCTTGTTTCCTTCAACTTCTCTTTCTCTCTTTTGTTCTCTTAGTTTACCTTCAAGCATCCTCGCCATCTCTTCCTTTTTCTTCTTCTTCTTCATATCAATCATATATTTTTTTGCCGTAAACAAATATTCATCGTTTCAACCACTATTTCCTTGTACCTTTCCTCAAGCATTTTAAACAGGGTTTGGAACCAGTTTAGTATTGTCGAATTCAATATCCATGAAATTTCTTTGATCATACATCGATATGTTTCGTGGGTCGTTGCCATTTTCTCCTCAAGAAATGTTTGTTTCTCCAAATACTCTGCCATTTCAAATACTCTCATTATTAACATACTATTTAAAGGTTAATGTTAGGGGTGGACATTTCGGTTTAATTTTGGGTTTGGTTTGGGTTCGGTTCGGTTGATTCGGGTTGAATAAAACTCTAGCCGAACTCAACCGAAATAAGTTTGGTTCGGTTTGGGTTTAGTTCGGTTTGGTTTAGTTCGGTTTGGGTTTAGTTCGGTTTGGGTTTAGTTTGGTTTGGGTTTAGTACGGTTTGGGTTTAGTTCTGTTTGGTTTAGTTTGGGTGAAATTTGGTTTGGTTTTAATTTAGTTTTTTAAAAATTAACTTATAAAAACAAGAATCCTACGAAGCCATTCCCTAAATAATTTATTAATAAAAACAAGAGATCGTGTAGGTAGTTTTCTTTTCATCTTTGGCGGTTGCGTTGGAGAATCAGACCCTTCTCTTTTGTTGCTGATCGTGCTTTTATTATTCATCTACAAACAAACCGTATAAAGTTGTTAGTAAATCGAAAAACTTGGTAAATTAAAATATTATGTTAGAGAATCATAGTATCTTACCTTTAGACTATGGAAAATCACTGAGGACTGGAGGAATGAGAAGGACACTTTAACCGGCACTTAAGTATAAGGGTTTGTAATTTTTATAGGTTTTCTCGTTTTTTAATCGAATACTTAGATAATAGGGTTAGAGAATATATATTAACTATGTTAAAAATTAAAAGAAAAAATACATGTCCTTCAACCGATTGGGTTATATATAGAATATGGTTTGGTTTGGGTCGGTTGAAGTTCAGTTGGTTCGGTTCGATTTGTTTGTCCACCCCTAGTTAATATTACAAACCCAAGCAAACAAAATAAATTGGTACTGAAGTTATGATCGAAGATATGCCAAAACGCATAATAGCGAGCCTATCAATTATGTGAATGATTAAGAAAGTTACATTAGAATTAAAAAAAAATATACAAATACATATAAAAATAAAATATTAAGACCACCACTACCAAACAAACTACAAATACATGTCCTTGAAGGCTTTAACTTTCTTTTCAACCAAATTAAACAAAAAGTTAGGAACACCAAAGAGACGACATGGATAGAATATCGATCAATTACATCTCTCTCTCTCTCTCTCTCTCTCTCTCTCTCTCTCTCTCTATTCCTAGTTTAGATCTCCCTTTGTTCTTCCTCAAGAATCTCAAGCATTTTCTTCTTCTTCTTCTTCATGAAAGATAAATTCTACAATAGATAAGTTTAGTCGTGTCTTCTTCAACTTCTCTTTAGCACTTTCGTTTTCTTAGTTTACCTTCAAACATCTTCGCCATCTCTTTCTTCTATTTCTTCATATCAATCACACATTTCTTCGCCGTCAAACCATCTTCGTTGTTTCAACCATTGTTTCCTTGTAGTTTCCGTGCTTTTCCTAAAGCATTTCTTCGACTTCTCCTCATACATCGCACTTGTCTTCTTTGTCTTCTTTGTCTTCTATGGTTCCTTATTCTTCTGGTGTTTCTTTGCCTACTTCCGCAATTTTACCTTCTCATAATTTGTCATCTTCATCTTCCGGTCTCTTTCCTCATCTTTAACGTATGTGTCCTCGCATTTTCCGAATTCTTCTTCATCAGCTTCGTCGTCTTCTTCCACATCTTATTTTTTCATCTTCCTCGTCATTTCCTTCTTCCTCTTCATCGTCTTCTACTTCTACTTCTTCTTTATCGTCTTTTTCTACCAATTGTTCTTCGTCTTCTTTCTTCTGATTTTTATTCTTCTTATTATTCTTACTTATCTCGTTTTCGTCTTTTTCCTCTTCTTTATCTTTCGATTTATCTTCTTCCTCGTATTTTTCTTCTTCTTTTTCATCGTCTTTGACTTCTTTTTCACCATATTAGTATAATATTTCTTGTAAAACAATATGGGAAATAAAAAGCAACACAAGTATCGGGTCCTGGATATGGAAAAAGATACTGAAATACAGGGAAGAAGCAAAACGTTCCCACAAAATCAAAATTCAGAATGGCCAGAATACTTCTTTCTGGTTTGATAGATGGTCTGATTTGGGGAGAATCCATGACATCACAGGATGCAGGGGATACATTGATTTAGGAGTCCCATCTGATGCTACCGTAGCAATGGTAAAGACGGGACATAGACGATGAAGGCATCGTACAGTAGAGTTAAATCAGATTGAAGAAGCCATCGAAGGGGTTGTTTTGCAAGACGGAAAGGATACATCTTATTGGAAATACTCGGCCAATAAATACAAAAACCGATTTACAACTCACGGTACAAGGCATCTGCTTCGATCTGTAAAACATGTTCAAGAATTGCACAAAGGAGTATGGTTCCATTATGCAACTCCCAAGTATGCTTTTTTGCTTGGCTTGCGATTAAGATTCGTCTAGCGACAGGAGACAGAATGAGAAGCTAGAATATAGGTTTGCAGACATATTGTATCAGGTGTGGCAAAATAGAGGAAACGATAAACCATCTCTTCTTCTCATGTCGCTACTCACTCGAGGTTTGGAGGAAACTAATGAGTGGATTCTTGCAAAACCATTTCACATCATATTGGGATCAGTTAATTGCTCTGCTACACGACACAAGCTACGATCGGCTGCACCAGTTTATGATTCGGTACGTCTTTCAAACAACTCTCTATCACCTTTGGCGTGAAAGAAATGGGCGAAGACATAGAGAAACACCAATCCCAGCACTTTGCCTCGTGAAGACCATAGACAAGTGTGTAAGAAATCGTTTCAACTCAATTCGAATTCGAGGGGAATACTCCTATGCAGATGGCCTTCAACTCTGGTTTGCCACACGCATTCCATAACCGAATCTCTTTCTGGAAACATGAGTTCAAATCCATCTTTCTTCAGCTTTCAGTTGTATAAAACATAAACAGTAACATTCATTGTAAAAAAACGTTTTGTGGGTTAAATAAATTTTACATTCATTAAAAAAAAAATTAGGAAAGAGATAGTGAGATTTTTGGGCTAATTAACATTTTTCATTTTTTGGTTACTATCCAATTTTTGATTTTATGATTTTTTTTTAAATGTTATTTAAATGATATATTTTTTTGTCGTCCCTAATTTTAATCTCTACATTTATCTTAAATTGTTAGTCTAATTATTTATCTTTCACTATTCGAATTTTAATGATTTCATCATTATGGTCTTGACATTTTTAGAATTGTTATTTGAACAATTTACTTTTTCCATTGGTATTTTTATAGTTATCGTAATTTCTTTTAAAATATATTATTTGGCTAAATTCTTTTCGCTCTTATCATGTATCTAATTAAAAATATGAGAGTGTTATATCTTAAATTAATTGATTGAATTGACTAAAAAAGCTATAACTTAATTGATTGAATTGACAAAAGTGGATAAAACTGGTTTAACTTAATCGATCAAATTGACTAAATTGTTAATGGCAATGAATTGTAGTAAGATTAATCCATTAAGGATTAATATTTTGATACAAAATCTTGAGCGTTGCACATATATATCAAGACTAATAATAGATACATTCATCATAAATTAGACCCTTAGAGATCGTGTGTGTTGGTGATAGACGTCAATCTTATGTTGCGGCTAGATTTTCTTTCTGGTTGCTAGAGATTTTTGAAGCGGATCCACCGATTACCTTTGTAGTTAGTCAGAGGTGATTGATCTTTTTTTCATTGTTGTTTTGCTCTGTTTCCGCTTTCTCTAATGGAGGTTTTGCAAGACTCTTATAATAAACTTCTTGAGAACAAAAGAGGATAAAACATTCCACACTCCTTTTACACAGTATCCCTTACAGCTTATATAGAGGTCTTAGATTATTTCAGAAACCCTAGCACAGTTATGTTTTTGGTGATGGGCCTATCATCGTCTTCTGGCCCATGGTATTACTTCTTCCTCGTGATGTTATGTTTCGTAAGACAGAATTGTAGCTTCACTTTCATCCCCCCGCAAACTTGTGCTTGGGAGAAGTCCAACACCAAGTTTGGTTCGTAACGTCGTGAACGATTTCTTTGGAAGAGATTTCGTGAAGATATCGGCCAGTTGCTCTGCTGCTGGGATGTGTTTAATTTCAATTACACAAAGCGCCACTCGTTCTCGTATATAATGGTAGTCAACATCGATATGTTTAGAGCGACTATGAAATCCTGGGTTAGCAGAGAGCTGAATCGTAGACTTATTATCACAGTGCAAAAGAGCTGGTGTTGGTTGTGGTATAGACAAGTCTCGGAGAAGGTAATTGATCCATGTTAACTCAGCAGCAGTGTACGCAAGAGCTCTGTATTCGGCCTCGGTAGAGGATCGAGAAACGGTAGGTTGACGTTTGGCACACCAAGAGACCAGATTCGATCCTAAGAAAACACAAAAACCTGTGGTTGATCTGCGAGTGTCTTGACAACCAGCCCAATCACTATCACTATAAGAGGTGAGGGGAAGAGAGATGGCTTTGTTGAGGAAGAGACCAAATGCAGATGTGCCGCGAATATACCGGAGTATTCGCTTGAGAAGGGCAAAGTCTGACATAGTGGGAGAATTCATCCGTTGACACACGAAATTAACAGCAAATTGTATATCAGGTCGCGTTAAGGTCAAGTATTGAAGTTTGCCGGCAATACTTCTGAAGTAAGTGGGCTCTGAAAATAGATTTGTGTCACGGTATGCATCATCAAGCCTGATTGGCAGTGGCGTTTGCACTGGATTGGCTTCTGCCATGCCTGCTTCATACAAAATCTCTTCGGCGTACGTTGACTGATTGAGAAACAGACCCTTCTCATGTGTCTGAATTTGTATCCCGAGGAAATATGATGGTGATCCAAGATTCTTCATAGCAAACCGGCAATTGAGTTCTTGAATCAGAGAATGAACAATATTCGGAGAACTACCAGTAAGAAGAACATCATCCACATAGAGAATGAGAACCAAAGTTTGATTGTTGTGGTGATACGTGAAGAGGGAGGGATTTGCGTTGCTACATGTGAACCCAAACTCTAGGAGAAAGTTGGTAAATTTATCAAACCAAGCTCGCGGGGCTTGTTTAAGACCATACAAGGCCTTATGCAACTTACACACATGAGTCGGATAGTCAGAATTGACAAAACCAGGGGGTTGTTCCATGAAAACCTCTTCTTGAATCTCACCATGCAGAAATGCATTTTTCACATCAAGGTGAATTATAGACCATTCCTTTGAAAGCGCAACACTGAACACCACTCTTATGGTAGATGTTCTGACAACAGGACTATAATTTTCAACAAATTCAACACCCTCCTCTTGAGCAAAACCTTTGGCGACCAAGCGAGCTTTGAGCTTGTCGAGAGATCCATCTGCTTTGACCTTTACTGTGAAAATCCATCTACAGCCGAGAACATGCATGTTCGGCTGAATGGGAACCAGAGACCAGGTTCCATTTTGTTCCTGTGCATCCATTTCGTCATGACAGGCATCATTCCATCCCTCATGTTGGAAAGCAGTTGCTATGGTTCTTGGTATTGTTGGAAGATCAGTTCGAGTGAACAAGGCATAGCGTGGGTTATGTTTCCTGATTCCATGCTGCAATCGAGTAGTCATTGAGTGAGATCGACCAACGGGAGGTGGAACATATGGAACACTGGATGATAATTCAGGTTCACCAGAGGAGCTCTCACCTGCAAGAGAATCTGCAGAGACCATAGATGGAACTGTATCCTTTGTGTGGTCTGTTTCTACACTGTCATTAGGACAGACAGGGGTAAAGACAGAACCTGATGGTAGAAAGGGGGTGGTGCTGGTGCAGATTGCCAAGCCTTGAGCAGAGGGGTAGAGTATGGATCAACATAGTTTTTGTAACGATCGGTAAAAGGAAAGATTTTCTCATCAAAGATCACATGTCGAGATATATATATCCTTCCTGTTGGTGGATATAAACACCGGTAACCTTTGTATTGGGCCTGGTAGCCAAGGAAGATACATTGTAGAGATCGAGGATCAAATTTATGGTTTGCATAGGAGCGAAGGCAGGGGTAGCACGCTGATCCAAACACCCTCAGATATGAATACTCTGGCTTATGCTTGTTCAAAGCTTCAAATGGGCTTGTATACTGCAAAGGCGTAGAAGGAAGGAGATTGCTCACAAAGTTTGCCGTGTAAAAAGCTTCAACCCAATACTTGAATGGTGTTTTGCTCTGGAACATCATTGAAAGAGCTAGTTCAGTCAAGTGACGGTGTTTTCTCTCTGCAAGTCCATTTTGTTGAGGTGTAGATGGACATGAGAGTTGATGACGAATCCCATGATCTGACAAGTGTTTTTTGAAGACATTGCTGATGAACTCTCCTCCTCCATCACTTTGAAAATTTTGGATCTTCTTGTTGTATTGATTTTCAACTTGCTTTTGAAATGCCACAAATACTTGACAAAAATCAGACTTTGCTTTGAGAGGGAATAACCAAGAATACCGAGAGAAATCATCCACAAAAATAACATAGTACTTGAAACCTTGATTGGATACAACAGGTGATGGTCCCCATAGATCACAATGAATACGATCAAGGGGTCCCGAAGCATTAGACAAAGAAGCAAAAAACGGTAACTTGGAGCTTTTTCCCATCTGGCACGATTCACAGATGGAGATTGAGCTTTCCTTATTGCTAGAGATCTCCTTCCTGGCCTTTAGATGTTGAAGAATTTGAAGATTCGCATGCCCCAAGCGTTGGTGCCACACCATCTCACTCGCAGTCACCTGTCTATTTGAGTAGAAGGCTACGAAATCCGAATTCTTCAACACATAAAGATTATCAGTTCGAGGTCCTTTGGTCACCACTTTCTGAGTTTTCAAATCAATCACATATACCCAATTAGCATCAAAAAACACACCACATGGATAATCATCACAGAGTTTAGATATTGATAATAGGGATTTATGTATCTTTGGACAAACCAGGACATCCAGTAGAGGGATGCTACCTTGAGGAGTGGTGATAACAGTGGATCCGACATGAGTAATGGGTAATTGGTGCCCATTACCAACCAGCACACTTTCTGGCCCATGGTAAGGAGTTGGATTCTGGAGAGATGATGCAATAGCTGTGATATGATATGTTGCACCTGAGTCAAGATACCATTCTGTGCCAGTATCATCAGATACCTGGAGAGCAGCAAGGGCTTGGGGAACATTGTTGCTTTGATAAGCATGGTCAAAGCGATTCCAACAGTTGATAGCAGTATGGCCAACACGGCCACAAATTTGACACTCTGGGCGATTGAAAGATGACCTTTCTGTCGACTGAGATGAGTTCCATCCTGAAGAATTTACATGTTGTGAAAAACCTCTTCCTCTTGTAGAAAAACCTCCACGACCACGGTTACCAAATCGTGATGTGGTGTTGCCACGACCACGTTGGCCAGTATTGTTGTACTTTGACCGTTGGGTCTTAAAGGCCGTGAAGGGAGTGATATCAGCTGGAGACTCGTAAGATTGGAGACGTGCGTGAAAGGCAGAGATCTCGGAAAGCACATCATTGAATGTTGGCAGTGGTAGACGGGACATGGAGCTCTGAATAACGGTGGAGATAGAGTCATATTCACGGGTTAATCCGTTGAGAAACATGAAGATCTTCATAGAATCTTCAACTGGTTTACCAATCGAGCTCAACTGGTCACAGAGAGCACGAAACTCACGACAATACACCACAAATTCACTGCCTTTGACAGTAAGAAATTGAAGACGACGACGTATATCGAATTCGCGGGCAACAGAACTCTTATTGAAGTTGTCTGCGAGAGATACCCAAACATCTTTTGACGTGGTGAGACCATGAACATACCCAAGAACCTCTTCAGAGAGGGTCCCAAAGAGCCATGACAGAATTAACTGATCTGTGCAGCTCCAGGCTTCAAACTCCGGATTTGGTGTAATGACATCAACACCATTAACGACAGCTGTGACAGTAACGGCTGGAGCCGGTATTTGGCCATTGACAAAGCCAAGAAGCTTCTGACTACGAAGCAGAGACTCGAACTGGACTTTCCAGAGAAGGTAATTGCTCTCGTTGAGCTTTAAGGTAACTGAACTTGCAATATGGAGATTTGAGGGAAAAGGGTAATGATTCTGAGCTTCTGCCATTACCGCAGCCGATTAAGGTTTTATAAAAGCTCTGATACCATGAGAACAAAAGAGGATAAAAACATTCCACACTCCTTTTACACAGTATCCCTTACAGCTTATATAGAGGTCTTAGATTATTTCAGAAACCCTAGCACAGTTATGTTTTTGGTGATGGGCCTATCATCTTCTTCTGGCCCATGGTATTACTTCTTCCTTGTGATGTTCTGTTTCATAAGACAGAGTTGTAGCTTCACTTTCACTTCTCTCGCTGACTATTAAGATGTGAACGTGGTTCAAGTTTCCTCTGTTACAGACTCTTATGGAGTTTAAAGAGGCAATACAAACACAACCTATTTCAGCAAACGTAGTTTCAAATACACTGCTAAACATGTAAAACCTTATTATAACATAAAATAAAAAAAGGTGAGTGCGTGGTGTTTTGTTCCCTCCATCTCTCTCTCTTAGATCTTAGCGGCGATGGAAATTCCTTGTTTGGTCAACTCGTCCGGACTTTCTGCAACATGTCGAATTTTGGCGACTTTAGCCAAGGCTTTGTTCTCATCACCACTACCTCCTGCCATGATCGTTCCTACCACTTTACCATCTTGAATCCAGTATGCCCCAAATCTTGGTTTTAGATTAGATGGATTGATGTCTCCAAATAAGACAGAGTCTCCTACGTTGTCTCCAGACAGCTGCCATGAGAGGTCAAAGTACCGCGAGTAGAAGAATGGGAGATAGTCGTATTCCTCACTCAGCCGCTTTGATCGCTTGCCACAATGTATCACATATACAAAGTTTCATACACGGTTCTTCAGATATAACTCTATAAGATTAATGCCTATATTGTTTATTTCAGTTTGCATTTGCTTTTTATTAATTAAACGTTTAACTGGTATAGGCCCCATGTTCATTTGATCATCTGGATGGTCCATTTGGATGAATCTGTAAAATGATGTTCGTTTAGTTGCATTAAACAATCCATCCAGATGAGTTTCAAAAATTCATCCAAAAAAATTAAAAAAATCTAGATGAGTTTGAGAGAACCATCCAGATGGTTCATCTTCATCCAAAATTTTGAAATGACAAAAATAACCATGTCTAAATAAATAATAAATAATAAATAGTTTTTCTCCGCCAAAAATATATAATATTTTTTCCCACCAAAAACATAAAATCATGTTTTCTCGCAAAAAACGTAAAATACCGTTTTTCCGCCAAAAACATGGAATTTCGTTTTTCTGCCAAAAACATAAAAATTTTGTTTTCCCGCCAAAAACGTAAAATCTCGTTTTCCCGCCAAAAACATGAAATTTCGTATTCCCGCCAAAAACATAAAATCTCTTTTTCCGCCAAAAAGGTAAAATCCATTTTTCTGCCAAAAATATGAAATTTCGTTTTTCAGCCAAAAACGTAAAATTCTGTTTTTCAACCAAAAACGTAAAATTCCGTTTTCCCATCAAAAACGTATATTCAATTTTTTTCTTCCTAAAAACGAAAATTTTATTTTCCGCCAAAAACGTAAAATCTCGTTTTCAGTAAGTAAAACAAAAAAATCATTTTCACTTATTTTCCCTTCAAAAATGTTATTTCGTATTTTCACTCCTAAAAAAAATAAATCCTTTTTTATTAGTGTATTTTTGAATTTTTATAAAAAAATAATTTATTAAATTTAAATATTTCATGAAAATAGAAATCTATAAATTATAAATTTATATGATGAAATTTCTCATAAAAAAAAAAAATTTCATGAAAATGAAAATTTACAAATGTCCAAAATAATAATTTGAAAATTATTTGGTTGTAAATATTTTTTAGATCATGAATTAAAATTAATATGGTTAAGATTAAAATTAAAAATTAGATTAGTTTAAAACATGGATATTTTAGTCATTTTCTTATTAAAAGCATCTAGATGGAGATGTAAAATGATCAAACAAACAAAAATTCATCTAGATTCATCTGAATGAATCATCCAAATGAATAACAAAAAATAGAAACGAACATCATCCAGATGACTCATCCAGATTAATCATTTAAATGGATCATCTGTATGCATATGTTAGATGATCAAACGAACGGGGCCATAATAAATTTTGTTTCTTCCAAATGAATCAAACGCAAACGGATAAAGAATCCATTTCCGAGAATGGATTCTTTTACCTTAACAGCTTGCTTTGCGAATTTGCGAGAATGGTCAACATGTTCGACCCTTCTCACGTGTCCGTACATTTTCAAGGGGAAAGTGGCACGTCACCAACAACGTAAACATCATGAACACTTGTTTTGAAGATGTTGGAACAAAATTTATAAGAGCTTGAGGGCTTTATAAATATGTGTATGTGTGAATTGAAATGAGATATTTTGGCTATGTAAAAAAAATCTTGTGAATGTAAAAAGGAAAAACCTTAAAAAAAAGAAAAGCTTTAAAAAATGAAAAGCTTAGAAAAAAGGAAAAGCCTTAAGAAAAGGAAAAACCTTAAAAAAAAGGAAAAGCCTTAAAAAAAAAAAACCTACAAAAAATGAAAAGCCTTAAGAAAAGGAAAAACCTAAAAAAAGGAAAAACCTAAAAAAAAAGAAATGTGAGGGACATGTGAAAAGTCTCACATCGCTAGTTGGAAATAATTTCCTCTATGATCTTCTCCTATATATAGGATCGCCTCTCTTGAGAGAAATGTATCAAATCACACACAGAAAACACACTTACAAAAGAAAAAGTTCTTTCAATCCTCTACAGTTTAGAGTAACTCTTTATTCGAGAGTATCGTAGTATAATGTTCGATAGATCTGATATCAAGTGTAGATGATACAGATTACTTTGGTTGTATCATGGGACTCATGGATCTATTAAAACCCGTCGCACTACGGGAGATTCTTAGAGTTAAGGAAATAGATTCATCTCGCCTCCTTAGAGTTATTTTATTGCTTTATCGTTTTATGAATCGTTTGTTCCTTACTGTTTATTTATATAAATCGTGATTAAATCTCTCCTGTCTATTGTGCGATAATTTTGGTCCTACAATATTAACTCTAAGAAGATCCAATTTTTGTTATTACTTCAATTGGATCTTTAATCACGAGTAAATAAACGTTTTCAAACGGTTTTCTAAAACGATTCTTCTACTGCTGATGATACTCAAACGTTATCAAAAAGCTTCTTAGCAACTTGAAACGTGTAGTAGAGGCAATCTCCATCTACTCTATTTTTAAGAATATGTTAATCTGCTAGTGATACTCAAACGTTATCAAAAGGCTGTTTAGCAACTTGAAAAGTGTAGTAGAAGCAGTACTGCTTTAAACATCTTCTATAACCGTCTATAATTGCGATTATTGAACGGTATAATCAATGAACGCACCTTGGTGGTTCTTGATAGGTTTGATTGCGATCGAAGCCTTGAGAGTATCGATCGACACCCTATGGTATCGATCGATACTAGACTAAATTTGTATCGGTCGACACTGAGGTGTATCGATCGATACTGTGCATCGAGTTGTATCGGTCTACACTGACGTGTATCGATCGATACAGTGAATTGACCAAGTTGGGTCTATGTCGATCGATACTGTGTACAATTCACAGGTATCGATCGACACTGTGGTGCATCGATCGACACCTAGGGTGTACTGATCGACACTTAGCGTGTATCGATCGACACCAGTGATGCATCGATTGACACTGTATGTGCATCGAGCATCGATCGACACCATATGGGTGTATCGATAGACATTGTGTGTGTATCGATCGATACTAAGGAGTATCGATCGACACCAATGCGATTCAGTTTGATATCAGTCTTAGAATTGCAATTCTTGAGTTTATATATCGGTACTAACTGAAAGTTGTGTTCTCATTGTCTTAACAGAATGACAAACAACGTTGACAACAACTCTGGAACTATGGAGAAAACCAGTGACAAAGTGGATCAAACGACTGCGAGTCTGATCGAAACAGTGAAAGGTCAAGCAAACTTGACAGAAGCTGACATGTGTGATGTGGTCACTGAGGCCAATGTTGCAGAGAGCCATCCAAAGACTTGGTGGTTCGATACTGGTGCAACCAGACACATCTGTATGGATCGCGAGATGTTCTCGACATACACAAAGAACAAGAGTGGTGATAAACTCTTGATGGGAAATTCCGCCTCGTCGACAGTTGATGGTCACGGGAAGGTTGTTCTGAAGCTCACCTCTGGACAGGAACTAGTTTTCACGAACGTCGTCCATGTACCAGACATACGCAAGAATCTGATCTCAGGATCGCTCATAAGTAAGCATGGATTCTCTGTGAAGCTGGAAGGTGATAAGCTAATCCTAACGAAAAATGGGATGTATGTGGGTAAGGGTTTTGTATGTGATAATATGTGTAAGATATCTGTTGAGGAAGTAATCCGAAGAGAAAATGTAACCGAGGCATCCACCTCGTAGAACCCTAAAGATTAATGATAAGAAACCATTTGCTATTTGGCATGAACGATTAGGACATGTTAATTTCAAGTCTATGAGTAGATTAATGAACATGAACATGATTCCTAAATGCAAATTAAGCAAAGACAAATGTGAAGTTTTGTGTCCAAGCCAAACTCACTAAAACGCCATCACCCAACGTTCAAAGAACAACAGAACCTCTAGGTTTAGTTCACACAGTTTGATGTGATTTGAAATATATTCAAACCAGAGGCGGCAATAAATATTTCGTGACATTCATAGACGATTGCACGAGATATTGATACATCTTTCTACTGCGGAGTAAAGATTAAGCCTTGGACAAAATTTAAAGACGTGTAGTTCAATATTATGTGTCCAAAAATTTTGCGATTTTTTGGAATAATTGATGTTCAATTAAGTATTGGAGGCTGATTTAATCAAATAATTAAATCATTGGGCTAAGTGAGCAGGCCTCTTGCGATTCTTGATATGAGTTCAAGAATACTAATACAATTCGATATTATATTAAGTTTATTAAATTCTAGAAATTGAATTTAATTTTACCCTTTAACTTGAGAGTTGGGTATTGGTTAGTATATTAATTTGGTTTGATTCTCTTGAACAAAATTAAATTTCAATATGACTAACAACACCGATGTGATCATTGTTAAGATTCGGTGATGTAAAAGATAATGAAATGGCTCAAGCCAATGTAGTCGAGATAGACATGTGTAATGTCATCCTCGGAGTCAATATGGTTGAGCATAACCCACATGAGTGGTGGTATTATACCAATATATGCGTTGAGATGGGAATGTTTCCCTCCTACCATAAATAATGACAAGAATTTTGGTGCTGAAGTTGACTTCTCAAAGAAGCTCACTCTCACTAATGTAAAGCATGTGCTAGAGATGCATAAAAATCTTATTTAGGGCACAATGCTAATTAGGCACGAATTCATAGTCAATTGCCAAAGCTGATTAGCATGTATTGACAAAGAATGTTGTCTACATTAAGGACGGACTGGTCCAAATTAACGTTAAGACAGTCGGACTTAAAAATTAATGTAACCAATGTTGTTGACATTAATGAGAAATAATCATTTGCTTATGGTACAGAATCTCTTAGTATTTGATCTGAATGTTTCGGTCACAGTATATTCGAATCTATGCGTAGGTTGAATGAGATCCCGATATACAAAATAAGCAAAGATGAGTGTGAGGTTTGCGTTCTAACCAAACTCACTAAAACACCACAATCGAGTGAACCTCTTGGTTTGACTCATACAAAAGGTGGTGAGAAATATTTCGTGACTTTCGTTGAGGATTGTACGAAATATAGTTATGCCTATTTGCTAAGAAGCAAATACGAGACCTTGTAAAACTCAAGGAGTTTAAACTCGAGGTTGAAAACCAACTCGAAAGAACTATCAACATAGTTTGAAGTGATAGAGGACATGAACAAGGTAGTATCCATCAAACGATTGATCCCTACTCACCTGAATCCAATGGAGTTGCTGAAAGAAAGAACATAACTCTCAAGGAAATGATGAATGCAATGTTGCAGGAATCTGGGTTAGTCCAGAAATGTGGGGGGAAACATTGCTTACCACAAGTTATATCCTGAACTAAATACCACACAAAGTCACTGGAAATGTTTCATGTGAACTTTGGAAAAGTAATGTGTTTTTATACAAATACATGAAAGTGTGGGGGTGCCTAGCAACCACCTAAGAAGGTGACAATCGGACCAAAAACGGTGGATTGTATCTTCATTGCATATGCACACAATGTAGTGCTGATTGCTTTCTGGTGTATAAAGTAGATATACCAGACATCCAAGTAATCACGGTAACCAAGGAATGTGTCTTCCTTTTAACATGAGTTTCCGTGTAAAGGATAAGCTCTAGTACCTCACGAATTGAGGCGAGCAATTGATCTCTCGGTATCGATCGATGCTTGACGGGCATTGGACCTTTGATCGTACAATGTCGGTACTTCTGTAAAGAAGCAGAAGAGGCTAAAGTTGAAATTTGTCGTATGCTGATTGGAATCACAGCAATATGAGATCTTGTAATCCATCAAATGGATGTAAAATCTGTCTTTCTAAACGACCATTTAGAAGAGGAAATTTACATGAAACAACCCGAGGGTTATGTCACTCCTGAACAAGGAAAGAAAATAAGTAGACTTGCAAAGTCCTTATACGAGCTTAAGTTAGCTCCTAAGCAATAGCTTGGAAAGTTTGACAACAAAGTGATGTCAAATAGCTTCAAAATCACTTAAGGTGATATACATCAAAAGTACTCCACATGGATACGTTTTGTTATGTTTATAAGATGAAACGTTCATCATGGAAGCAAGAAGGACATAATCCAACACACTAAGAAAGTGTTTAGTGGGAAGTTTGATAGACATAATATTAGTGGATAATCTTGTCTCAAGATCCTAGAGTGTTTTGAGAACTACTCAAACAAGATTGCAATAACTCTAATTGTGATAAAGTTGTATCACAAGTGATGTATGCAAGAATTATCGGAAGTCTAACGTACTTGATGAATCGTACTAGATCCGATTTGGCGCATAAATCGCTACATGAGTAATCCAGGTCATACTCTGTGGAAAGCCATAACTAGAATGTTGAATTATCCAGCGTTATATGTCGTCTCGATTTACATCAAAGCCTGGGGGGTTCAAGACATTATGTTCACCTCTTGGTCTCGTAAACCTGACAGATATTATAAGTGGATAATATTTTTTCTTGGTAGTGCAGCAGTATCCTGGAAATCTTCCAAACAAGCACTTTTGGCCTAATTAACCAAGGACTCAGAGTTTATAGCTTTAGATAAAGCTACAGAGGAAGCAAAATGGCTTCAAAACTTTGTGGAAGATATCCCGATGTGGGAAAAACCAGTGCCAACTTTATGTGTACAATGTGAGAGTTAGTGAGCTATCTCTCAGGCACTGAGTAAGTTATAAAATGGCAAATCTCGAGAATGATATAAGACCATTTAGACAACTGATCTCACAACGGCTGATAACTTAGCGGATCTGTTTCCCAAAAAGTTAGCCTCGAGATCAAGTTAGTTAAATCATCAAAATGAATGGGTTTAAAGTCTATAGAAAAAATGACGTTTGACAGATACCCCACCTATGTGACTGGAGATCCCAAGATCTAGGTTCAAAGGGAAACAAAATTAAACTGATTCGAATTTGAGCACTGTGAGACTATGTCTCTGCCCAGTTCCTAGGATGATAAAATAGTGCTACATGTGGATAGTAAGGATAAGCGTTGGCTTTTAATGATTGCATAGCTGTGTAGATAGTGGAGTGTGACAGGACACTTCTGAAAACAAGCTAATAAAAGATCACCTTGTGAAGTGTGAAATGGGGCCGTTTCTAGGAGAATGAAAGATAAGGCTATATTCTCCAAATTCACTCACGAATACCAGGAATGTTCAAGGCCAAAATGAACCCAATAGAGAACAAAGTTCTACGAGAAAATGTCGCTGTGCGATATCTGTTGTATCAGTTTACATCAAAATCCGGGTGGTTCAAGACATCATGTTCACCTCCTGGCCGAGTAAACGCAACAGATATTAAAATTGTTTGGTTCAAAGCTGAAAAACGCTACCATTCAGTGACAGTTACATTTTTCGTATACTCTCGAAAGTTTGTCTACGTCTAGATGAGTCTAGTCAAGTATGTCTAGTAAAGTCTAGTCTGTTCAATTTTCATATGTTTATAGTTATTTATATTCATGTGGGGGATTGTTGGAACAAAATTTATAAGAGCTTGAGGGCTTTATAAATATGTGTATGTGTGAATTGAAATTAGACATTTTGGCTATGTAAAAAAAGCCTTGTGAATGTAAAAAGGAAAAACCTTAAGAAAAGGAAAATCCTTAAAAAAGGAAAAGCTTACAAAAAAGGAAAAGTTTACAAAAAAGGAAAAGCTTTAAGAAAAGGAAAAACCTTTAAAAAAAAGGAAAAGCCTTAAAAAAGGAAAAGCCTACAAAAAGGAAAAGCCTTAAGAAAAGGAAAAACCAAAAAAAAAGAAAAACCTAAAAAAAAGGAAAAGTGAGGGACATGTGAAAAGTCTCACATCACTAGTTGGAA
Organism: Eutrema japonicum; assembly: GCA_030161315.1. Taxonomy (NCBI): domain Eukaryota; kingdom Viridiplantae; phylum Streptophyta; class Magnoliopsida; order Brassicales; family Brassicaceae; genus Eutrema; species Eutrema japonicum. The sequence goes on from BSQW01000001.1 coordinate 36,745,709, forward strand.
ATAATTTCCTCTATGATCTTCTCCTATATATAGGATCGCCTCTCTTGAGAGAAAGGTATCCAATCACACACAGAAAACACACTTACAAAAGAAAAAGTTCCTTCAATCCTCTACAGTTTAGAGTAAGTCTTTATTCGAGAGTATCGTAGTATAATGTTCGATAGATCTGATATCAAGTGTAGATGATACAGATTACTTTGGTTGTATCCTGGGACTCATGGATCTATTAAAACCCGTCGCACTACGGGAGATTCTTAGAGTTAAGGAAAGAGATTCATCTCGCCTCCTTAGAGTTATTTTATTGCTTTATCGTTTTATGAATCGTCTGTTCCTTACTGTTTATTTATATAAATCGTGATTAAATCTCTCCTGTCTATTGTGCGATAATTTTGGTCCTACAGAAGAATGCATCGGTCTGCATGAAACGGTTAAGTGGTTAAAAGGTCCAAATCAAAATGGTATGGGAGAACAAGAAGAGACGCACACAAAGCAGATAGATACCTTAATTCCACCATGAAACGGTTAAGTGGTTTTGCACCAACACCAACTATCACAATGTCGGCTTTTAATGACCTTCCATCCTTGAGTTTTACTTCCTTCACCTGGAGGAGAAGAACAAGCAAGACATTTCCACCGAGATAATTGGCAAAGCTAATTACTTGAGAGTGATCGTATAAACCAAACGATAATGTGTTCATATAATCCGATTGGTTTTACTATTCATAAACCAAAACATTTAGAACAAAAATTGAGTTTAACTTCTGTAAAACAAGTAAAAATGTTAACCAGATTACTAAAATGTTAACCAGATTACCCACTCCTAAGGCTAGTAGTTATTTGGTTTACCTCTCAATTTGAATGAGCAGTGAGACCAGATGCCATTGTTTCTTTAATGATCTTCACTCCCTTGTTTGTGTAATAAGTTTCATAGAAAGCAGCAATATCGGCGGGAAAAAGCCTTGGCACTGGGTGAATGTTTTTTATAATGTATAACTAAGTAATAAATAAATAAATAACTGAATTGCGAAAAAATATGAATCAACTCACTGCACCAAGGTTCATGGAAAACAATAGTGACATCAAAATTGTTGATCCTCAAAGCTGCACAAAGCTTAAGACCAATGTAACCTCCGCCAACAACCAAAGCTCAAGACCAATGTACCCGGTTCGGATCGGATCGGATATTTTTTTTTAAGATCCGAAATTTTTCGGATTTATTCAGATCCATATCCGAAAGTATCCAAAAGTATCCACAATACCCGAAAAACCCCGAATACCCTGAAATCCGAGACAAAACACAAAAACATGAATATTCATTTCAATAAAACCAATATACTTTCAAACCAAAAGTATCCAAAATACCCAAAAATTTCAGAAAAAAAACAAAATAGGTGTATTCGATATATGTATATCCATAATATCGAAAATATACATAAAATACCCCCAAAAAAAAATTAATATATTCGGGTTTATAGTTGTAATTTTGGGTATTTGGGTTATATCAAGTCTAAATATAATTAATATATTTGGGTATATAATTACACTTCGGGTATTTCGGGTACCCATTCGGTTTTCGGTTTGGTACCGGTTCGGGTTCGGGTTCGGTTCTTCGGGTATAGAAATTTAGGATCCAATCGGATATTTTAAAAATTCAGATCGGGTTCGGTTCGGGTATTTTCGGTTTGGTACCAGTTCGGATTTTCGGATCTAGATAATTTGCCCAGCCCTACAAAAAACTATAAAAAAAAATTATTTGAAAAAAAGCCCAAATTTTATTTTTTTTGCAGGCTCGTATATAAATAGAGACGGGTACATCGTGCCCTAAATTCCAGCACCTGAGCGAGAGAGAAATGGCGGGAGACGATTCCGACAATCAGCCGTCGTCACCAGCTTCACCTTCTTCCGCTGGGTTCAACACCGATCAGTTACCTTTCAGTACCAGCCAGAACTCCGAGAATTTCTCCGACGAAGAAGCCGAGGTAGATCCACATATCATTCGGGATGAGCCTGATGAGCCGGAGGAAGAGGAAGAAGAAGGAGATGGAGAAGATCTTTTCAACGATAACTTCATGGAGTAAGGACTCGCTTCACTTGAAAAAAACCCAATAAACTGTTTTTTTCTAGGGAACTATTTTGCTAAATTGTTTTTTTTATTTTTTTCATTTCCGAAATTGGCAGTGATTATAAGAAAGGAGATGAGCAAGATCAGTATGAGCCTAATGGATTAGATGATTCCGTCGATGATGAGAGAGATTTAGGTCAGATTATGCTCGACCGTCGCGCCGCCGATGCTGTGAAGAAGATCATTCGGGATGAGCCTGATGAGTCGGAGGAAGAGGACGAAGAAGGATATGAAGAAGATCTCTTCAACGATAACTTCATGGAGTAAGGACTCGCTGCACTTGAAAAAACCCAATAAACAGTTTTTCTATGGAACTATTTGCTAAATTGTTTTTTTGTCTTCTCCAAATTGGCAGTGATTATGGGAAAAGAGATGAGCAAGATCAGTATGAGCCTAATGGATTGGATGATTCCGTCGATGATGAGAGAGATGGAGAAGATCTCTATAACGATAACTTCATGGAGTAAGGACTCGCTTCACTTGTTAAAATCCAATAAACTGTTTTTTATAGGGAACTGTTTTGCTAAATTGTTTTTTTTTTTGTTTCCTTTTCCGAAATTGGCAGTGATTATGGGAAAAGAGATGAAGAGGATCAGAAGCCTATCATTCGGGATGTTATTTCTTCTTCTGCCGTCATAGCGAAAGACATCAAGGAGGTGAAGAGGCAGAACAGAGATGAGGAGGATCAGAACATTTTGCTATATTTTTTATTTTTTGTTTTGCTCTTTTATTGTTATTTCTTCTTTTGCTGAAAATAATAATAATAGAATGTTATTTCTTCTTCTGCCGTCAACTACTGCTCATACAAGCTTACGGCAATGATTGGACCGTGTTCACGATGATTATTTAGTTGGTTCGTTTTGTCTATTATTTTCGTTTTTTTTTTTTTAGATCGTATGGAGTCTTCACCGAAGTTTGTTTGGGACGATAGTTTAAGGGAGTGGACACCGTATCGTCTTAAATGGGACCGTAGAGCACTGTTTTTACGTGTGTCGGTGTGTTGTGATGGATATTTTGCAGTGGAGATTGGATGTGCGTTTTGGCAACGATCGGAGTTCCACCGACCTGTTTACCGTGATTGCGAGGTTGTTGGCTATGTTGAAGAATGATCAGGGCCGGCTCTAGGGGACAATCGTGCCGTGAACTGTTGTATGACGAGGTGTGAGGATGAGGTGATAGCTTCTTTTTTTTTGTAAAGGAAAACAAACCCAAAATAATGAAAAAAAAAAACATATATCCTAGAAAAAAGTCCAAAAAAACTCAAAAATTAAGAAAAAATCTATATATATTTGGGAAAAAAGTCAAAAAAAAAATTATATATCATAAAAAGCTCCAAAAAAGTTTTTGGCCTAAAGCTTAAAAAAAAGTTTTTGGCCTAAAGCTTAAAAAAAAGTTAGAAACGGGCCTGAGAATGATGATGAGTTCCAATGATTTGTTTGTTATGGTTATGTAATAGGGTTTAAAGTAATGTTGTTGGATTAATTCCACGGAATGATAGATTTATCAACGATTAGTGGGACTACACATGTGAGCAAGGTATTGATCATGGTGATGTGCAGAGAGTTCATTACCTTTCTACTTTTAAGATTCAGTAAGCAGTTTTTCTCCACCGCTAGTCCGCTACCAACACAGCAATGTAAACCTGGAAGTCTAGCACCCTCTACAGACAGAATGATTATCCTAAATTGTTTCTTGAAACAAAAAACATAATCCAAAGCCGAGAGGTATTTATTTATTCAATCTTCTGTCTATGATGACCGACACAAAGAATACGAAGAACACCTTTGTAATTCTCAGCATATATAAACACAAAGAATACGAAGGATACAAGAACATTTGTTTATATATTTAAATCTCAGCATATATAAACACAGAATACGAAAAACACCTTTATAAAGTTGCTGTCTATGATGATCGGCCTAGCTCGATTCAAAGACCTTCTACTCCACAATCTAACCCAAAGGACAAAACAATTCACAATATTAGATCTAAAACAACACCAATTAATATTAAAACCTTCATACGAAAAAACTCATGAAATTCAATCATATATTAAAAACTGGTAATAGTCCAAAATAGTACAAAATGACAAACAAATTGCCACAATAGTACAACATTTGAGAAAATTGTCAAAATAATATTTTTCAAAAAAAAATTGAACTGTTTTGGGGTTAGGGTTGGGTTGTTTAGGGTTTACAGTTTAGTTTTAAGGGTGTAGAGTTTAGGGTGAAGGGCCTAAACCCTAAAAAAATTCACAAAAGACTATTTTTATAAATTTTCCAAACAATGTACTATTTTGGCAATTTGTTTGTCATTTTGTATTAATTTAACAAATGCCCCTATAAAAAATACATCTTAAAAAAAGAAACACAAATATTCAAAAGTGACCGATTATGTATAACTAGAAATCTATATGCGCGTTGCGCAAATTTAAAACTATATCGCGTTCCAATTTATTGTTATTATTTTAATTTTATTTTAAATATTTAATTTTGTGTGTTTATGTAGTTTAATTTTCTACTTGCCTAAAGAATTTTATCAACAATTTTAAATTAGCTAAACGGATCAATGACGGCGGCGACACTAGGGTTTTGAGGCGATGGCGGTGGCGGGAAGTTTCTTTCCTCCTTCACGGCTGGTTTGAAGAGCGGATGTCGATGGAGGATTGAGTATCAGTTTTAGATTCGGTTTGGATCGGAGTTTGGGGGGATCTCGATTAATGTCGACATCACTTCATCGGGTTATCGGATCCGACTTTTCCTGGTTTGAGGCGTTGCGGAGCGTCTCAAAGATTAGCATAAAGATCTGGTTCACGGGATCTCCCTTCTTGAGGTTCACGGGAGTGTCTCCTTGCCAAATCGGGATGGTTCACGGGATCGTATCCAACGTTATTTCGGACCAGCGGAAATCAGGGAAGCTCTTTCCCAAGAAGACAGCGGATCTAATTCAGATCATAAAATCAGTCGGAGTTTTATTGACAGATAGGCTTCATCTTTTTGCTTTTGGGATTAGTCTCGTTTCCATTTTTGTGGGATCGGGGAATTTTTTTATGATCACCAATGGAGCTATACGCGGTGCAGTCAGGGCCGGCTCAGATAGGGAGGCGAGAAGGGCGACCGCCCCAGGGCCTCACATGTTTTTTTTTTAATACTAAAAATGGGTTCCGAATTTGTAAAAAAAAAATATTATTTTATTACTAAAAAGAGCTCAATTTTTTATTTTTTTTACTTTTATACCCTAAATATTTTTTTGCCCAAGGGCCCCACTAGGATTGAGCCAGCCTTGGGTGATTGAGCCAGCCCTGGTGCAGTCATGATTTGTTTACGAGATTGTTTTGATTATGGGATCAGATTCGATTCAAATTTTGTAGGAGCAAGGAATCTTTTTATGATCAATAATGGACTTATAATTGGTGAAGTCATGATTCGTTTACATGATGGTTTTGATTATGGGATCAGTTTCGCTTCAATTCTCGTGGGATCAGGGAATCTTGTTATGATCAGCAAGGGAGTTATACTCGGTGAAGCCATGATTCGGATACGATTAAGTTTTGGTTATGAGATCATGATTCCACGTTTTTGGCTTCATTTGAGTTTAGAAATAATTTTTCCAAATACTCGATTCAGTCTGGAGATTTTTGATATCTTCTCCCGTAGTAATGGAGTTGGGTATAAATGGAAGGCAGAGAGAATGTTTCATCATACCACTTCAGTTCTTCACCTTTTCAGGCTTTCGGTGCTTGTCTTTTCTTTTAGTTTTCTGAGAATGTCTCAAAGTAACTTGGTCAAGAGAGATGGTTATGAGTTGTTATTCGAGTCTATGAAAAATACGGTTAGATTTGAGGATGTAGTGGAACATGGAACTAATGATGAAGGAATTTTCGAGAGTCTTGGTGATGATATGGAAATAGTGGAAGATACTATTGGCGGAGCTGATCTAATGATGGTAGAGGAAGTTGATACTAGCTTGTTGTTAATAGGAAGCCATGTTGAGTTAGAGGATAATTTGATCAAAGAGGAGGGAGAATTTGAAGAAGGTATAGAGGAAGAGATTACGGTGGACTCTAATAGTGCAGATGGCATAGGGCAAGTGGAGGAAGGGAATGAGGTAGGGAAGGTGTTTGATGAAGGTACGAGAAAAGCTGAGGTAAGAAAGAAGCTTTTCAAATCAAATCCAACAGTTACAGGTGGAAAATCGAAAAAAGATTGGTACAAGGTATGATCTCTCCTCGGAAGAAAGAAAAATTGGTACAAGGCATTTGCGGGTATGCAGAAGAAAGAAAAAAAACCGGTAAAATCTATTGCCCTTGTATTAATTGTGGGAATCGTAGATTTATCGTGATAGATGAAGTATGGTCACACTTGTATTGTCATGGGTTTATGCCGGGTTACAAGATTTGGTATTATCATGGATAAAATGATACAATGGTGGATAATTATGCTAGTACTAGTGAACATTATATTGGGGATAACACTAGCTTAGAAGAACCCGCAATGGAAGTACAAAGTACTGTAGGTCATGTTCAGATGGTGAACGATGCATTTCGTGAAAGTATACCATCGGTTGCTGAGTATGGAGATAGAGGAGAAGAACCTAATTTAGAAGCTCGGAGATTCTTTGATATGTTAGACGCTGCTAAACATCCGTTATATGATGGGTGTAGAGGTGAACATTCCCATTTATCAACTGCAACAAGGATGATGGGTATAAAGACGGATTTCAATTTGAGTGAGGAGTGCGTGGATGCAATCGCTGATTTTGTGAAAGAAATTTTGCCAGAAGATAATCTTGCACCGGCATCATACTATGAGATACAGAAACTTGTTCAAGGTCTAGGATTGCCGTATCAGATGATAGATGTATGCATAGACAACTGTATGCTCTACTGGAGAGAGGACGCAGACCGTACGACATGTCGTTTTTGTCGCAAACCTCGGTATAAGGAAACAGGTGGAAGAGTGCCAGTGCCATATAAACGGATGTGGTATTTACCGTTAATAGAGAGATTGAAGAGGTTATATCAGTCAGAGCGCACAGCGGGAGCAATGAGATGGCATGCAGAGCATACAACAGATGGACAAATCGCCTATCCGTCAGATGCAGGAGCATGGAAACATTTTCAATCCATTTATCCCAGCTTTGCGTTTGAGGCAATGAACGTATACCTTGGATTATGTACCGATGGTTTCAGCCCTTTTGGGAAGCACAGCAGAAAATATTCTTTGTGGCCAGTAATTGTAATACCTTACAATTTGCCGCCATCTTTGTGCATGCGAAAGGAGTTCTTGTTCCTTAGCATTCTCGTTCCTGGACCAGAGCATCCGAAGAGATCACTTGATGTGTTTTTGCAACCATTGATTTATGAGCTGCGAATGTTATGGGACCAAGGTATTGAAGCGTTTGATGTTTCTTGTCACCAAAATTTCATCATGCGATCGGTACTTTTGTGGACTATTAGCGATTTTCCAGCATATGGCATGTTATCAGGATGGACAACGCACGGAAGGTTATCGTGCCCGTACTGTCAAGATAACACTGATGCGTTCCAATTGAAGCACGGACGGAAAACGTCTTGGTTTGATTGTCATAGGTGATACCTACCTAGCGATCATCCTTATCGTCGGAGCACCACATTGTTTAGGAAGAACCGGAAAGTATTTGACGGTCCTCCTCCTGAGTTAAATGGTGAGTATTTGTTGACTCAGTTTAGAGATTTTGGTGCAGAGAGGACCGTTGATTGTGGTGGTAACGGACATCATCCTGTTGATGGTTGTGGCAACGTTCATAATTGGCACAAGAGGAGCATTTTCTGGGATTTGCCTTATTGGAAGAACCATCTTTTGAGGCATAATTTGGATGTCATGCACATTGAGAAGAATTTTTTCGACAACATTATGAACACCGTTCTCAATGTCAAAGGGAAGACGAAGGACAATCTGAAGTCTATATTGGACTTGCCAGACATTTGTTCTCGTAGAGCACTACATGTGACAGGGAACGGGAAGCCTCCGGTCCCGGCTTTTCGTTTTGATGAACCTTCAAAGGCCAAGTTTTTTTACTGGATTACCGAAAGTGTTAGATTCCCGGACGGATACGCATCTAACCTTCGGAACTGCGTTGATCATGGAGAAGGGAAGTTTACTGGGATGAAGAGTCATGATTGTCATGTGGTGATGCAGCGCCTGCTTCCATTTGCCTTTGCATGTCTTCTACCACGTAATGTCCACGAAGCAATTGCAGGTACAATCATGAAATTATTTATTTACTACTTTATACAATATATACTTCATTATTTAATTATTCATTTGTTATCCATATTTTGCAGGGATTGGTGCCTTTTTCGAGATATATGTTCTCGCTCTCTTACATCAGACGGTATCCGCAATCTTGGGGCTAATATACCTGTAATCCTTTGCAATTTGGAGAAGATATTTCCTCCTTCATTCTTTGATGTTATGGAACATCTAACAATTCATCTCCCTCGAGAAGCAGAGCTTGGGGGTCCGGTTCAGTACCGTTGGATGTATCCTTTCGAACGGTATATGTTACATCTAAAGAAGAAGGTGAAAATTTTGAGTAGAGTGGAGGGTTCTATCGTCGCACAGACCATCAATGAAGAAACCTCACATTTTGCCGAGTCCTACTTTCCATCACAAGTCAAAACAAATAGTCGTAGAGCAGCTCGACATGATGACGGAGGCGTCCTACCTTTCTATCCGGTCGATGTACCTCATATATTTTTAGAGATTGGACGACTTAGTGGAAAAGGCAAGAAGAGGAGACTTTCACCACAAGAGCGAGAGCATTTGCATATGTATATTCTCACAAACTGCGACGGAGTTGATGAATATGAGAGGTATTATATTGAACTTAATTTTTAATTACTTATTGGGTTCTTGATTATATATATATGTACTAACGTGATAATTGTTTCAATCTCACAGGATGTATATGGCTTATCAACGTTTTGCATTTCTTGACAAAACAGAGGACGAGCTAATCGAGCTCAAACAGGAAGAGTTCGGACGTTGGTTAAGAGATTATGTAAGTCTTTTAATTGCCTTGTTTTTAGTAATCATCATATGTAATGAAAGATTTGATTATTTGATGTATTTTTATTTTTATTTTGCAGGTGACGACAGAGAAGGCTAACGGACAAACATTTCCCACGTGGTTAGAAGAAATTGTGAGATTTCCACTAGCAACCGTGCAGTCACATGTGATGTATAGCACACGGGGGTACGCTTTTAAGATTCTTCGGGATGATAGGAGTGCGACAACTTCAGATTACGGTGTATCAACTCAGTCAGGTGATTTTGTATACTATGGTGTCGTACGTGAGATTTTCGATGTTCAGTACCCGGGAATGCTCGGTCTAAGATGTGTTGCATTTTTATGCGACTGGAACGACCCATTAGTAGGAAGCGGTGTGCGACACGACCAATTTGGTGTTACATCATTACATAGCAGAAGAAAACTCCAGAGATACGAGCCATTTGTACTTGCATCACAAGCAGACCAGGTTTGTATTTCTTTTACGTTAATTTTTAATTTAGCTTTGTTGCATTCCCGTGGTTAAATTTGTACATGGTGTAGGTATGCTACATTCCCTATCCGCGGGTGACAAACAAGCAAGACATGTGGGTTACAGTCACATCGATAAACCCGAGATGTATAGTTCATGGGATGTCTGATCATGAACCCCTCCAACAAAGCTCCGTAGGTTTGGGTTCAATCGAGCATTCCCTTGAGGTCGACCTTGTCGTTGATTTCACCATACATGCAGACGATCGAGTATTTGATGATTCAGAAGAAGAATTTGACGAATTTGGGGAACCTTCCGATTCAGGAGAATCAGATTACTCATCATCGGATTGACAGTAGTTTTAATTATAAAATTTGCACCGTAAAATATGTACATATATTTGAACTAGAATTGTAATGTGTAATATATCAGTTATGTCGAAATTTTATAAAGTTAGACATTTGATTAAGTGTAACAAAATCGGAAATTAAAAAAAAAAAATTTTGGTTACAAGGTTAACCTATATAACTTCTAAATAAATATAACACATTTTCTTGATGAATATACAAGGTTAACCTATTTTATATACATCATACAAGTTTTTGTTAATTTTTGCCACAAAAACAACCTATACACTATACCCTAAACAAGATTTTTGAATATCGCCGTCGGAAATCCGTCGGAAATTTCCGACGGATTCAGCTGCCTCGGCTATAAAATCAATCCCTCGGATATAACCCAGGTTTTAGCCGAGGTTTATTTATCCGTCGGAAATCCGTCAGAAATTTCCGACGGATTTCCGACGGCGATATTCAAAAATCTTGTTTAGGGTATAGGGTATAGGTTTTTTTGTGGCAAAAGTTTACAAACACTTGTATGATGTATATAAAATAGGTTAACCTTGTATATACATCAAGAAAATGTGTTATATAGAATTTATAAATTTTGATGAAAGTGTTTGTATAAGTTATAGTATAAGATATAGTTGATTTATGTGAAATGATATGTTTTGATGTTGTATAATTTTTAAACTTATGCAAAGCCTTTAATATTGATGAACTTAATATATATATTGAATGAAACATGTAAATTACATGTCCCTAAATCATATAAAGAAACCCTAAACCCTAAACCCCAAATATACCCTAATTCCGTCGGAAATCCGTCTTGACACGTGCTTGTTGACTGACCAATCGACAAACATGCAAGGAATATACCGTATCTTCTCCAATCCGTCGGAAATTTCCGACGGATTTCCGACGGACTTTGATATTTTCGAGACCGCGGGAATATCAACCGCGTAAATGAAATTATTTTTCGAAATCCGACGGATTTCCGACGGCCATCGAAATATATCGACAAGCGTAAGTTTTTTTCCTTATTTCTCTCTTCTTCCTCTCTCTCTTCCGTCGCTTCTTCTCCCTCTTCTCTCTTCTTCTTCCTTACCGAAAATCTCTTCTTCTCCCTCTTCTCTTCTTCTTCTTCTTCACAATTTCAGTTTTACTCTTCAATTCCTCAACTCCTCTTCATCAATTCCTCAATTCTTCTTCAACAAAACCATGTAAGTTTAATCAATTCCTTTAATTTTTTTTAGATCTTGTTAGTTTTAGGGAATATATTAGTTAGGTTGTTAGAATTCTATTTATGTGAATTGTTAAATGGTTATAATAGAATTTGTTATTTAGAATAATATTAGTGTTAGGGTTTATGTGTTTAGATTGTTGATTTAGAATTGTTAGATCTAGAAAACAAATTTTTGATTTTTTAAAAACGTTTCTTTATATTAAAATCGTTTTTAGATCTTGTTTGATTTTCTAAAAATATTTTAAAAACGTTTCTAGATATTGTTTGAATTTTTAAAAATATTTGTATATATTAAAATCATTTTTTAAATATTGTTTAAGTAATAAAAACGTTTAGATAATATTTGTATATATTAAAAACGTTTTTAATATATTTGTTAAGTAATAAAAAGGTTTTCATAATATTTGTATATATTAAAATTGTTTTTAAATTTTTTTTATAGTAATAAAATCGTTTTTATAATATGTGTATATACTAAAATCGTTTATAATATGTTTTAACTAATAAAAACGTTTTTAAAATATTTCTATATATTTAAGTTGATGTTAAAATATATTTTTAATAATAAAAACGTTTTTCAAATATTATTTTAGAAATAAAATCGTTTTTAATATTTTTATAGTAATAAAACGTTTTCTAAATATTTTTATATATTAAAACTGATTTTAAAATATTTTCTCAAATTTTGAAATTTTTAAAAAAATTTGAATTTTTAAAAAAATTTGAATTTTTAAAAAAATTTGAATTTTTATTAAATTTTGAATTTTTCGGAAATTTTGAATTTTTCGGAAATTTTGAATTTTTCCTAAATTTTTTTCCAGAAATTTCAAAAATTTTGGTAACTTTTGAATTTTTTGTTAATTTACTAACAATTTTACCGTTTTCCGTAGGGATCACGACGAAGTTCTTAAGTTGGGAGGTGGCAACCAAGGACGCCGTTCTCGGGGTTCTCGGTGTACGCCTCCGGGACCAACGAGCTCGGGAACTCACATCCCAGATTCCCAGCAATCCGCTGCTCGGAGCCACATTGAGATCGAGGAGCTAGTCCGGTAGCCTAACCGGGGCCATTGCATTCGACTCGACCCGAAGTTTGAGGACGGCATTTGGTAATATCGCAGCTCACTATGGACGGATCGACGTCCTCGAACTTTTTATCCCGGGAAGAGATAAACCAGATTGTACTTGAGGTAAGTTTTAATTTCATTTCGTTTTTTTTTATTTTCGTTATTTAATTATTATCGGTTATAATTATTCGCAGCAAACCCGGCAATTGAAAGGTCGATTCGCTGGGTTAGGCACCCTTCCGACCCAGGAATCTTTTTCCTCGCTTCCTCGTTATCCTTCGGAGTACCGGGTAGAAATCGAGAGGCTCACCCAAACGGTGAAAGACCGTGACCAGCAGGTCGAAGAGCTACGGACGGAGCAACAGACTACCAACAAGAAGCTCTCCTGCTTGGAGAAGATGATGGAGAAATGTTTCCCGCATATGTTTCGGGAAAATAATCCCCACGACGGAGATTCTCCAACCGTTTAAATATTTTCTTTTAATGCTTTTTTTTTTGAACAATTTATTTTAATGTGTAATGAATTTTTTAATTTTGTTTAATGAATTTATATATTTATTATTTCTATTTTTAATTTATATTTCTAATTTATATAATTTTAATATATAAATTTCAAAAAACTAAATAATTAAATAAAATTAAAATACCAATTCCGCCAGAATAAGTTACCGTCGTAAATCCGTCGGAACCTATTTCCGACGAAGAACCGACCGACTTCCGAGACAAATTCCGATCAAATTATCCGTCGTAACTCCGTCGAAAATAGTTACCGTCGGAAATCCGTCGGAAATATCTTCCGACGGATTTACGACGGGCTTCCGACAAATTCATCCGATCACCATCCGTCGGAAATTCTGTCGGTAATATATCCGTCGGAAGTCCGTCGGAAATTCCCGACGGATTTCCGACGGCATTGCCGACCGAATATCCGTCGGAGTATCCGTCGGAAAGTACGCGGTCGGAAATCCGTCGGAAATTTCCGACGAACTGTAACCGACAGCTTAAATCCGTCGGAAATCCGTCGGAAAAGGCCCTTTCCGACGGATTTCCGACGGATTTGGCCGTCGGAAATACCCATGTTTTCTTGTAGTGTCCATATCCCGAAACCTTGATTGATTTATGCGGATTCTTAGTTGGAATTGTCAGGGTCTTAGTAATCGTTGGACAATAAGTTATCTACGGGAGGTTTGGAAGAAACACAAACCAGAGTTTTTGGTTCTTTCGGAAACCAAGCAAGAATTTTCTTTTTTGCAGAAATTTCAATTTCATTTCGGCTATAATAAATTGTACACAGTTGAACCGTGCGGTGCGAGTGGTGGACTCGCTTTATTTTATGATAATTCTTTTAATGTTAATGTTTTATTTTCAAATAAACGAATAATTGATATTGAAGCGGTTATTCAAGGGAAAAAAGTTTTCTTATATTTTATTTATGGTGACCCGGTACCTAAATTACGAGATCAAGTTTGGGAATGATTAACACAAACTAGTTTATCCCGTTTGGATCCGTGGTTTATAATTGATGATTTAAATGAAATAACCGGTAATAATGAGAAGCAAGGAGGAAACTTACGACACGCATCAACCTTTGTGTCTTTTAATCTCATGATTCGAAATTGCGGTTTTTTGGAGTTCCCGTGCTTAGGAAACACCATGTCATGGAGGGGAAGACGGAATTCGAAGGTCGTTCGATGTCGATTAGATCGGGCTTTGGCTAACGAAGATTGGCATGACATTTTTTCATTCTCTTTTGTCGAATATTTGGCAATGATTGGGTCGGATCATAGGCCAATTGTTGCTACAATAGAGGATAAACTTCCCCGGAAACGAGCACAATTTCGGTTTGACAAACAGTGGATTGGTCGAGACGGTTTAATGAATTCGATTTCAAAGGGATGGGAGATTAATCCAGGTAGAAACGGTTCTTCCTTTGCAGACAAAATCACTAGTTGTCGACGGAAAATATCCAAGTGGCGAAAAAATAACTTACCATACGGTAAGGAGAAATTAAATGAGTTACAACGGGCATTAGAAGAGGTCCAAAATAATGATACTAGGACTCATGAGGAATTGATAGATATTACAAGAAAATTACAAGAAGCATATCGAGATGAGGAGTTTTTCTGGCAACAGAAAAGTCGCACTCAATGGTTAACAGTGGGGGACAAAAATTCAAAGTTCTACCATGCACAAGTGAAGCAAAGAAGGGCGAGAAACCGGATAGTTGGTTTGTATAATGCCTTAGGAAGGTGGGTCTCATCCGAAAAGGAGGTTGAACAGGTGGCGGTAGGTTATTTTGAGGAATTATTTATCTCTACTTCTCCGATGGAATTTTAGGATGCACTGAGTGATATTTCGGCACTAGTCTCGGAACATAATAATGAGATGCTTACGGCAATGGCTACCGAAGAAGAAGTACACACGGCGCTTTTTATGATGCACCCGGAAAAAGCTCCGGGACCGGACTGAATGACAGCTTTATTTTTTTCAACAATCTTGGCAAATAATAAAAACGGATATTATAGGATTGGTTAACGGCTTCCTTGAGACTGGGGTTTTTCATAAACGGCTGAATATGACTAATATTTGCTTAATCCCGAAGACAGAAAGACCCAGCCGGATGACAGAACTACGGCCTATAAGCCTCTGTAATGTGGGATATAAAATCATTTCAAAGGTTTTATGCCAAAGGTTAAAGCGATTGCTACCAAACTTGATCTCAGAAACTCAATCAGCTTTTTATGTCAGGCCGATTAATTTCGGATAATATTTTGATTGCTCACGAGATGTTCCATGGACTAAGAACCAATAAGTCTTGCAAAGGTAAATTTATGGCGATAAAAACGGACATGAGTAAAGCGTATGATCGGTGGAATGGTCTTTTATCAAACATCTTTTGAGGAAGTTTGGTTTTGCATAAAAATGGATTACATGGATGATGTGGTGTATTAAATCGGTACAATATAATGTCCTCATAAATGGTCAACCAAAAGGACATGTAATTCCAAATAGAGGGCTTCGTCAAGGAGACCCTTTATCAACTTTTCATACTTTGTACAAAGGTATTAATAGCAAACATACGGAAAGCGGAAAGCGAGAAGTTACTTACAAGTTTAAAGGTGGTGAGAGCAAGCCCATCAGTCTCACATCTACTCTTTGCTGATGACAGTCTATTTTTTTGCAAGGCTACCACAGATGAATGTCAGACGATCCTACACATACTTCAACAGTATGAGTCAGTGTCTGGACAACAAATCAATTTTGCTAAATCTTCTTTGCAATTTGGACACTCGGTAAATGATACGGTACAAAATGAGGTAAATCAATTGTTAGGAATCTCTACCATAGGAGGCATGAGATCTTATCTAGACCTTCCGGAAAGTCTCGGAGGAGCAAAAAGTAAAATTTTTAATTTTGTCGCGGAGAGACAACATGACCGAGTAAACGGATGGACATCAAGGTTATTATCTAGAGGAGGTAAAGAGGTTTTAATCAAACCAGTGGCATCAGCAATGCCAACCTACGTTATGTCGTGTTTTAGGTTACCCAAATCTATAACTACAAAATTAAGTAGTGTGGCGGCACGGTTTTGGTGGAGTTCAAATGGACAACAAAAAGGAATGCATTGGTTAGCATGAAAAAAATTGTGTCAAAGCAAATCAGATAGGGAAATCGGTTTTCGAACAATAGAGGAATTTAACACGGCGTTATTGGCAAAACAGTTATGGCGGTTAATGGATAAACCGGATTCTTTATTTGCGCGGGTTTTTAAGGGTCGATATTTTAGGAACACAGACCCATTGGAAAATGTATGTAGCTAAACTCCGTCGTATGGATGGAGGAGCATTATATCGGCTAGACCTCTGGTTAAAAAATGGCTAATTAAAAGAGTTGGTTCAGGATGTTCTATCTCCATATGGAACGACCCTTGGATACCATCTTCTCGCCCGAGGTCAGCACTATGTAAAAGGTATAACTATTACCTGAATCTTATGGTCAATCATATGATTGATCCAGTGACAAAAACGTGGAATATGGGGTTGATAAATGCAATTATTGACCCGGCAGATGTGACAATTATTCGAAGTATGCCTATAAGAATGTACTTACCGACCATATATTCTTGGATGGCACTATACAAAGTCGGAAAGATATACGGTTAAGTCGGGCTATCAAGTCGAACAACAAATTCAGATAACGGTACAAATATTTTTTATGGTCCAGATGTGACGAAATTACAGGCCCATACATGGAAGCTGCGTTGTTCACCAAAATTACGACATTTTTTTTGGCAAGCCATAGCGGGATGTCTCTCGGTTTCAGCAAGGTTACGATCTAGAAGGATCAATTGTGATACACAATTTGTACGGTGTGGAGCGGCAGAGAAAACGATAAATCACGTCCTTTTTGAATGTCCTTCAGCTTTACAAACGTGGGCACTTTCTCAGATACCATCACCCCCGAGTGCTTTTCCATTGTCATCGGTCTTTTCAAATTTTGATTATCTCTTTTGGAGACTTCCAAAAGAAAATCAGAATGAAACCTTTCCTTGGATTGTGTGGTACATTTGGAAGGCGCAGAATGATAAGGTTTTTTCAAATATAGATAGAGATCCACAAGAAACTTTGAAAATTGCGGAAGCTGAGGCAACAAGCTGGGACACGGCACAAAATAGCGATCAAGCAATAGTATCCCAAACTATTGGCCATTCTCCGGTGATTTCACATTACGATGGATGGTGGTGCTATATTGATGGCTCTTGGAAGGACACGGATAATTTTTCTGGATTATGATGGCATTGCTTTCAGGAAGGCATTGAAGAAACTATCGTAGGAGCAAGGAATTTACGAAGAAGTCTATCTCCCCTCCACGCAGAATTAGAAGCACTTATTTGGGCCATGCATTGTATTATTGCAAATCAGAAGACGACGATAGCTTTTGCAACGGACTGTTCCGAGCTGGTGAAGATGGTGTCTACACCCGAGGAATGGCTGGCTTTCACATTACACTTGGAGGAATTCATGAAGAGTAAGGAGGTGTTTATTTTTTTCTCTATCTCACTTATCCCACGCGCAAACAACACAAAGGCGGACAAGTTAGCACGGAGTGCTCGTGTTTACCCATCAGATATTACTTATGTAAACTCGGTCCGGTTTGGATATCCGAATCGTTCTAGGTACTTAGGCTGTTGACAAAAAAAAACCGTTTACATCGATAATGTCAAATAAATAAAATTTAGCATTTTTTGCTCATTAAAATATTAAATATGTGAATTCGATGCTTGTAATTCTTTTATATTTGTATATACTAAAAATGAAATATATACTATTTGGTTTTAATCTATAACAGTCAAAACTGAATTAATGTATGAATTGAAATATTGACATATTATCGTATTTTGTTTTATAGCGGTACGAAATGCATGGTGGTATGGTTAATAGTGGTAATAGATGGCGGTACGATAAGTGATGACAGTTTTAAAATAAATAAAATTGATGATGACATTATAGTGGTTTGTAAAGACATATAACATTTTATTTGTATATTTTATTGTGGTAACTCTTAACCATTATGACCATTGATTCTTTTTTAGTGTTGAACTTTTTATAAAAATATTTTAAATTGAAAAATACATATTATACTACTATGAAATTTTCTAACTTTGCTTATATGGTTTAAGTGTGATATCTATTGTATATATAACTAAATTCAACGACACTTAGTTGTCCTTGATCTCGTTGTGATCTTCAATCTCATGAAACTCATTTTCACTTAATGATGTCTATTTACAATATTTTGACCATTTTTTTCTTTTTCTATTGTGGCTTGTATAACCTTTTTATTTTTTCTTATCTTTGTGTTCATTTGACATATTTTCGACTTTGTGAAAATAAATTGTTAAAACTTATATGTATCATAAATCCATGGTATTTCTTTTTAACCTTTAAATAATACAATGTAGATAAAATAAAAAAGATTCTTGTAGTTTTTGTTCATATTTTTGAGTAAGTTATTTTTTTAAGAACTAAAAATTAAAATAATCTTGGTAACTTTTAAGCATTATGACCACTGATTCTTTTTTAGTGTTGAAATATTTTTTAAAATATATTTAAATTGGAAAATACATATTATACTACTATGAAATTTTCTAACTTTTCTTATATGGTTTAAGTGTGATATCTTTTGTATATATAACTAAATTCAACGACACTTAGTTATCTTTGATCTCGTTCTGATCTTTAATCTCCTGAAACTAATTTTCACTTAATGATGGCTATTTACAATCTTTTGACCAATTTTTTTTTTCTATTGTGGCTTGTATAGCCTTTTTCCTCTTATCTTTGTGTTCATTTGACAAATTTTTGACTTTGTGAAAATAAATTGTTAAAACTTATATTATCATAATTCCATAGTATTTATTTTTAACCCTTAAATAATACAATGTAGATAAAATAAAAGAAAGATACTTGTAGTTTTTGTTCATATTTTTCAGTAAGTTATTTTTGTAAGATCTAAAAATTAAAATAATCTTAATTTGTTTTCTCTTTAATGTTAATTTAAAAATATAGTTATTCATATTAATTTTTAGTATGCCAGTTAAATTTTATTTCTATTCTTTAATTCATATCAGATTCTAAATTTGTAATAGGATTAGTATTAAATTTTTTTGGTTTAAATTCAAAATATATTTATAAATATAGTTATGTATGAAATAAATGCACATTTAAAATAAAATTTGAATTTATTTTTATATTTAGGCTGATGTGAACACCCTAGATGGAGAGAAAATCTCCCATTATATAATAGATTAGAGAAAATCTTTGTATATATAGAGTTTCTAACGCTAAGGTATCTTCCCCTTTTTTTAATATCGATAATCACACAAATAACATGACGCCGAATATAAAAAGTAATCACACAAATAACATGCTGCCGAATATAAAAAAATAAAATCTAAACATAGAAATAAGATATACCTCGAGAAATAAGGTATACCTCAAGAAAGTATAGCCGAAATAGAGAAAACAACTTCAAGAGAAAATACAAAAAAAAAACATAAGATCTCATAAAAAATCACAATATTAGATCTAAAACAACAGCAATTAATATTAAAACCTTCATACGAAAAAACTCATAAAATTCAATCATATATAAAAAAGTGGTAATAGTCCAAAATAGTACACAATGATAAACAAATTACCAGAATAGTACAATATTTTGGAAAATTGTCAAAATAGTATTTTTCAAAAAACAATTTCAACTGTTTTGGGGTTAGGATTGAGTTGTTTAGGGTTTAGAGTTTAGTTTTAAGGGTGTAGTGTTTAGGGTGAAGGGCGTAAACCCTAAAACTATTCCCAAAAGACTATTTTTTAATTTTTTCAAACGATGTACTATTCTGGCAATTTGTTTGTCATTTTGTATTATTTTAACAAACGCCCCTATAAAAAATACATCCTAAAAAAAGAAACACAAATACTCAAAAGTGACCGACTTTGTATAATTAGAATATATTTGAATATATTTTATTCTAACGCTAAGGTATCTTTCCTTTTTTTTTTTGACGTCAAAGCTCTATATATTACTAAGATGATTCGAATAGGGTGGCTTCGGAGGCCATCCAGATCAGAATCATATAGTCTACATGGGAAAAGACAATACCTCGGGCTCGAGCCCATTTTGCAAGGGTATCGGTACGGACATTGAAAACAAGAGGAATAAAAGAAATATCAAAAAAAACAAAAGTAGAACGTAAATGATTGAACTCATCAATTTCCGAGGCCAGAGCAGACCATTCTTCTTCTTCATTGATCACTTTAACTATCTGTAGGCAATCTGATTCATAATGCATCGCTAGTACTCCTAGCTGCAAGAGGGACTTCATGGCCCATAATAAGGTATTAAATTCGGCATGAAGGGGGGATGAAGTTATTTCCTTCGCAAAAACGCCGAAACTTTTTCGTCCGTTCTCTAGGTCGATAACACAACCACCCCCAAACAGGGCATCACCGGGTGCCCATGAGGCATCTATTTGGCATTGAGGTCTTGGGCCACTTCTCTCAACTCCAATGGGTGAGGTCGGTGGGGTGGCGCTTTCGTCCCCTAATTGCGAGGCCACTTGTGCCACTTTCCAATTTTCTGCTTCATGGATGGCGAGTTGAAGAGTGTCGACGGGGGAGACATCCTTGCCATTAAAGGCTTTTTCGTTTCTGGCCTTCCAGATTATCCACGGGAAAGCCTCTAGATAATTTTCCAGTACACCTTCCTCCTTTGCACGCCAAAGGAGATAGTCAAAATTTCTGTATAGAGAATCACTCGGGAAGAACCCCGGACTGGATGGGATCCCTGAAAGTGCCCAGGACTGGATTGTTGGGGAGCACTCTAATAGGAGGTGATTTATAGATTCCACCTCCGCTCCACATCTCGGGCAAAACATGTATGTGCCGCAGTGACGATCAGCCAGGTTGCTACAAACGGGAACGCACCCCGAGACTGCCTGCCACATGAAATGTTGGATCTTTTTGGGTGTTTTCAAAGTCCAGACTTTTCTTTTTAGAGGTGTAATACTGGGCTCGAGGATCTGTTGCGGGCCTTCCTCCTCCCTCAGCTGAATTGCGAGTGCATACCCTAATTTTACCGAATAGATGCCAGACTTTGTATGATTCCAACAGAACACATCTGCCTTATAGCCTCGGCTTGGCTTTATACTCCGTATTAACGGGATGTCTTCAGGGCCGATTATGTTCTGCAAAGCCTCCAATCTCCATTCCTTGGTATTCTGGTCAATCAGATGTCCAACATAGAGAAGCATGTCTCTGTATGCAATGCCATTATATGCGGCTGGTCTAGAAGGAATTACTGGGATCCAATTGTCTTGCCATACTTTCGTATTAAAACCCGATCCTATTGGTTTTTTAGACCGGCTTGGAGGACATTACGAGAAGCCATTATGCTTCGCCACCCATACGATGGGGAATTTGCTTTCCCCACTTCCATCGGGGTTGAGTATCGAAAATACCTCCCTTTTATAACTCGGGCAAGGAGTGATGATGGGAATTGGATAAAACTCCATAATTGCTTCGCGAGGAGTGCGAGATTAAAGTTCTTGAGATCACGAAAGCCCAGGGCGCCTTTATCAATGGGGATACATATTTTGTCCCATGCTATCCAATGTAAGCCCCGATTATTTTGCTTGGTACTCCACCAGAATTTCGAGATAGCGCCTTTAAGTTTATTAATAATCTCTTGGGGGAGAAGGAAACATGACATAACATAGGTCGGAAGAGCTTGAGCTACCGATTAAATAAGGACTTCCTTTCCTCCTTTTGATAAGAATTTTGCTGACCATGAATTAATACGGCTATTTAGACGCTCTTGAATAAAGGCGAAAGCTTGTTTCTTCGAGCCACATATCCTTTCGGGAAGACCCAGGTACATTCCCATACCTCCTTCCTTCGAAATACCTAGCGTTCTTTTAAGTTCAATCTTGACCTCGGGGGTCACTCTGCTTCCAAATAAGATGGACGACTTTGAGACATTTAGTTGTTGTCCGGAAGCTCGTCCATAGCAGTTTATGATCTTCATTAACTCTGCACATTGCAGGACATCCGCTTTACAGAAGAAGAGGCTATCATCCGCGAACAGGAGATGGGATACTGCTGGGCTTGCTTGAGCTATTTTTAGTCCCGTTATACGTCCTTCTGCTTCCGCTCCTCGAAGCTGGGCGATAAGGGCTTCAGTAAGGATGATGAATAGGAATGGTGAAAGGGGATCTCCTTGCCGGAGACCCCGAGATGGGCTTATATTTCCTTTCGGCTCTCCATTCATAAGGACTTGGTATGAAACCGAAGACATGCACCATCGGATCCATGAAACCCACTTTGCATCGAAGCCCATTTTAAGCATTAAAGCTTCCAAGAAGCTCCATTCAACCCTGTCATATGCCTTACTCATATCTGTTTTTATTGTCACAAATTTTGATTTGCAAATAGGATTCGTCCGTAAGGCATGGAAGATTTCCTGGGCTACCAGTATATTATATGTATTCAGACGTCTAGCCACAAAGGCTGATTGAGTCTCCGAGATTAGCTTCGGGAGGAAACGCTTTAGTCGTTTACACAGAATTTTGGAAATGATCTTGTAACTAACGTTACACAGGCTGATGGGTCTGAACTTTGTCATCTCTCTCGGTCTCTCTGTTTTCGGGATTAAACATATATTAGTTTGGTTGAGACGATCGTCAAAGCTTCATGTGACAAAGAAGTCTTTTACCATCATGATGATGTCTTTTGCTGTCACTTTCCAGAACTTCTGGTAAAATAGGCCCGTCATCCCATCCGGGCGAGACGCTTTTTCGGGATTTATCTCAAAAATGGATTTTTTTATCTCTTCGTCCGTTGGAGGCCGGGTGAGAGATGCATTAATCTCTGGGGAAACTTGCGCGGTAACATACCGGAGTGCTTCCTCAAAATCATTAGGCTGTGACGACGTGAAAAGGTTCTGGAAGTAATATGTGGCTACCTTCTCTATACTGTCTTCGTCTTCTGCCCAAGATCCATCGGGGTTTTTAATCCTTGTGATTCTGTTTCGCGCCCTTCGATGTTTAGTAGTCCCATGGAAAATTTTAGTGTTACGATCTCCTTCCTTTAGCCAAATAACTCGGCTTTTTAGCTTCCAATATAATTCTTCTTCGCGGAAAACAGCGCATAATTCCCATTTTAGATTTAGGATCTCTTCACATGGGAAGGAATCGTCTGTTTGGGCTTGTTCAAGAATACATTTAATATCTTCAATTTTCTTGGCTGCATTCGATGGATTCAATCTCTTCCATCTAGATATAGCTTTCCGACAATTCCCTATTTTTGAGTGAAAATCTCTTGGGTTAGTATCGTCGAAAGATCCCCAGCCTTCTAAAATAGTTTCGTTGAGACCAGCTTTACCTAACCAGCGTTTGTCAAATTTAAAACCCTTACGAACTCTGCCCGGTTTTTATTGGATTTTGGCCAAAACTGGCCGATGGTCTAACCCCCATAACTTTAAATACTCCACATCAGTGTGGGAAAAAAGATGATGCCATTCCTCATTACCTATAGCTCTATCTAGTCGACATTGGACTCTTCCGGATTTTCTGTACCCTAGCCAAGAAAGGGAATTACCCTTATGCGGAAATTCAATCATACCACAATTTGAGAGCATGGTTTTAAAGGGTAAGAACGATGATTCAGACCGTCTACGACCACCTTTCTTCTCTTGATTACATGTAATCTCGTTGAAATCTCCGATCATAAACCATGCTCCCAACCTCAAAAGGCTCATTCTAGTTAAACGTTCTCATACGTCTTCACGGCACTTAACGACCGGATCACCATACACAAAAGTCATAAACACCTTTTTTCCATTGACCGTAGCCTCGATGTCGATCATACGATTATTTGAAAACAAAATTGTAACCTCAAAAGAATCCAAATAAAAAAGTGCCAATCCACCACTTCTACCTGCCGGTTCCACGGTGAACAATTTATTATAACCAAAATCAATTTGAAAGTCTTGCATAAAAGGAAAAGAATTTTTAATTTCTGAAAGAAAAAGAAAATCAGGAGAAAAACAACGGTGCAACTCCCGCAGGTGCTACTTCGTCAAGTAGGCTCCCGCCCCTTGACAATTCCATGCGATTGTACTCCTATCTTCTTACTGGGTGGTTTCTGAAACCCCACCGAACCTGAGACAGCAAAAATTCCTTTTTTTATAACAGAAGGATACACCTCCATGCGAGGGAATTGTGACAAAACAGATAATTTAGAATCAATACCCGTCTAGTGCTTCTTCTTTGGCGAAGGACGGGCACGAAGGATATTCATCTTCTTTGATGCCGTGACACCTTTAAGATCAGGGCTCTTAGGGACTTTTTTTTGTAGCCACACTCGAACTGGTGGGCTCTTGCTTTCCCCCTTTGCTACTATTATCCCTAGCATATGTTTTTTTTTTTTATTCATTTTGTATTAGTGACAAGTTCTTTTGAACCGATTTCAAAGATTTTTCCGGAGGATTTCCTCGAATAACAAAGCCTGGTGATAGTTGGGAGATAGCTTCGATTCTTTCTGCCTCAAACGCAGGTTCATCACACATCAAATCATCATTATTCAACATATTCTCATCCATCACCATATCATCACAACCCAGCATCCTATCTAATTCCTCATTATATAACGATTCCTCAATACAATCATTTCCTAAAACCAGTTCTCCATCTTCTACAGCATCTTGAGGAGAGTTATGAGGAGAGTTAGACACATACCGCGATTGTTGGATCGCCTTGTTGCTTGTGCTTGTTGTTTCTCGGATTGAGAGAGTCCCGCTACGATTTTTCACCGAGTGTGTACGGCCAGGCTCTGATTTGCCATCGGAGTTATGTGATTCTGTCATATGAGCCTTCCCCTTAATCCTCCGCAATCTCGCTTCCTCAGATTCATGCAGATAAACCACTAGTCGACCTGAGGCAAGACGATCCAGATTTCCAGTATCAAGGCGTACCTCCGAGACAGTTCGTTGTGAATCTGGTGGTGAGCTGCGATCTCTTCCGGAGTTCGCTTGCTCCGATCATGTCTCGACGTTTCTACTAATCCTTCTCTCATTATCTTGTGGGATACGAGGTCTCCAAACATGTTGGGAATTATACTTAACTGGTCTCGCATTTCTCTGTGAGATGGGAACTTTGCTCGACACTCTTTCAAACGGGTCATATCTTTCCCGATACTTGGGAACTCTCTCGGTAGAGGAGCTTCCAAGCCTTTGCCAAATTTCGTTAGATCTTGAGTCTCGCATTCCTTGCAGGGCTTCTCGAGGGTTTCTAAAGTCAGATCGTCGAAAGTCAGAGCTCTCTTTGGAATTTTGTTTTTCATCCAAAAAAATCTCTCCCCATAGCTAGGTCTCTGTGCGAGACATTTTCCTGTTGGGCCATATTCAGCCTCGAGCCATTGTTCCCTCTATTTCTTCCATCAGATTGGAGATTTGCATTGATCGAGTTAATCTCCTTAGATTTTAGATGAGCTCCATCTCTGGGATTCTCAGACATCCTCTCATTGGATTCTCTCCTTTGCCGTTGCTTCAGCCTACGTTCCTCTTTGGATAAAACAGGACATGACTTTTCTTCATGCGAGATACGTTTGCACGTATAACAATAACGATGCAAGCCCTCATAGTACATAGTAACCACTCCAATATCTCCATTCGGAAAACCAACTCTTCGCTCAAATTGTAGAGGATGGTCTGCATTCACCTTAACTTGTACCCGTGCGTTGCTTGCATCAATCCCCTCAATCGATCCCAGAGCTTTTCCAATCTCTGTGAAAGTCTTGTCATTACAAAAAAAGACGGTACACCTGTTGCTCTTACCCATAACGTCATTGAATTGGGGAAGTCTTCACGAGTAGATGGTTCCCAGCGTTCAAGAGAGAAGCTCCAATTGTTGAAATGACATGGGCGCCTATTCAGAACCTTGAGTAGATCTTCTTCTTCATCGAAATCAAACTGGAATTTTCCATTACCGAGATTCAAACCATGCACCCTGCCTTCCACATCCCAGATTCTCGATCTAGGCATGAAGGTGATTAAGGCATCGATGCTTCTTCCTTCCTTGTGGAACATCTTTCCAATTAGAGCCAGCTTAAACTTATCCATCACAGACGTGAGATCACAATCAGGTATTCTGATAATTTCATCCTCAACATTCACTCTTCGACGTGACTGATTCGAGCTCTCTCCACGTCGAACATTTCCAGCAGAATTGCTCATGATTGAAGCAGAGAGGAGATAAAAACTGAGACCACGAAGGAGGGTATCAAAAACCGAAGTGGAAAATGCACAGATCTAGAAACCAAAGCTTAGCACAGGTGCTAGAGAGAGGCGGAATCAAAAACTTAGCCAAAAGCTAGAACAGGGGTAAACACAGATCACGAAGGAGACGAAATCTGAGAGACACTCTTCTCACCCAAACCAAACTCTGAGAGAAGAGAAGAGAAGACTCTTGCTTCGCGCTGAGAAAAGTCGAGAGAGAAGGAGACTCGTATGCCGTCCTTTGCCTGTTAGTATTTCCGAAGATCTGGAGATGACCTAGCCGCCGCCTGTAAAACCCTAGAGTCGACCTTCATCGAGAGAGGGTCTTCTTCTCATATACCACTTTTCTGAGATTTTAATCTCAAATCTACTTGTTATAACTGTAATGAGTAACTTACCAAAAAACCAGACCAAAATAATGATATTTACAGGTTTTACCTGGGGTGATCCGATTCCCCACCCGATTACAGACGATTTCTGCAAACTTGGGTTTGACCCGATTTTGACCCGATTTCACACGATTCAGTTTATTTTTTCTTCAAAATTCATAAATTCAAGTTTCTGCAAATTTCATAAATCGATTACCCACCGCATAACTCGGAAAAACTCAGGAATTCTCCCCAAATCCCTTCCCCTCCCCGCATTCACCTCCTTCACTCAGACAATGGTGGAAACCCGACGGTCGAAGAGAAGTTTTGGAAACCCTAAAAGCGGATCAAAGGAGTCGAAAGTGATGGAGAATCCGGCGAAGAAGAGGGCGGCGAAAGCGAAGCAGTCGAAGAAGAAGAATCCCGAGAAGAGAGCGAGGAAGAAGATGAAGATCGGCCCAAAAGATGTAGGGGATTTGCATGCGGCGGAGACGGTGGTTCCGACGGCGGAGGAAGGTTCATCTTCGGTTTCGGAGACGGTGGTCGAAGCTTCTACTTCGAAAGTGAAGGTTTATGCGAAGAAGAAGAAGAATCCGGTGGTTCCTCCTGTGGTACCTCCGGTGGTCGAAACTTCTACTCCGGTGGTTCCTCCGGTGGTCGAAGCTTCTACTCCGGTGGTTCCTCCGGTGGTGAATGCTTCATCTTCGGTTCCTCTGGTGGCCGTTACGAGTGGTGGGTGTACGAATCAGGATGAAGAAGAAGATAAGGAGTCTGGAGAAGAAGAAGAAGAAGAAGAAGAGAGCGGTGAAGAAGACGAAGAAGAAGGAGAGGCAGCAGCCAAGGGCAAGGAGATAGCCAATGACTCGAGTGGAGAATCAACAGAAGCAACCGAATCTGAATCTGGATCGGAGAGGGAGAGTGAGGTCAGATGCAATAGGGAAAACTAGTAATACTTGGAGCAATAGAACAACTAGGAAATACTTGGTAACTCTACTTGGTATATTCGTGATACTTGTGAGAAATAGGATAACTGGGGAATTCTTAGTAAAACTATATTAGTATAATTTTGGAAAACTTGGTAAAAATGTAGCTGTAGAACTTGGTAAAACTATAGTAGTAAGTCTAGGAAAACTTGGTAAAACTGTATGGCATGATTCTTGTATAACTGAGTGAAGTTGATTGTTATTTTGCAGATTGAGCAGAGGTTTATGGCACTAAAACCAAAGAGTTTGTACCTCCCTACTAGCAGCTATCAGCATCCTGTGAAGGTAGGGACACGGTGCTATCTCAAAGACGTGTTCAAAACGCTTGACGGCCTGAACCCGCCCCTGACCAAAAGAGAGAGGGAATGGTTTGTCTCGCATCCTCAGTTCAAACACCTGTTCCACATGCCTAAGGACCATAACCACAAGGTTCAGGGCATGTGGATGCTTGTGTTGCGAACAGCCGAGATCCTGAAGACGAAGGAAGTGTGGTTCGTTGTAAATGGAGTTCCTGTGCGTTATAGCCTCAGGGAACACGCGTTGATCTCGGGTTTGAACTGCCGAAACTATCCTCTTGGATATAAGGAAAGGGGTAATATGAATTTCATCACGCGTCATTTCGGTACGGGAACGGTGAGGCAGGAAGATGTGAAAGCAAAGCTTCAAGAAATGGGAGGTGATAATGACAGATTGAAGATGGCTGTGTTGTTCTTCCTTTCGAGTATAGTTTGTGCACAAACGAAGACTGGAGATGGTGCACCCGACGTTTTGGAAGTGTTTAAAAGGGCTGTGGAAGATCTTGACTATTGTAGGACATTTCCTTGGGGGAGATTTTCTTACGACTTCATGGTGAAGGAGATCATGCACACGGTGGAACATTTTCAAGCCAAAGGGGGGGTGAAGGCAGGGACACAGTGGCCCATTCCTGGATTTTGTATTCCTTTGGAGGTAAGTACAATGATTATGAGAATGTTGATGTTGATGTTTCTTTAATTCATAGTAAGTCTTACAACTCATAATTGTTTTGTAGCTACTAGCGTTTGAGGCGATTCCTCAATTGGGAAAGCGATTTAGGGAGAGTGTCCCAGAAGCAGACTCGATGTGTCCGAGGATGTGCAAGTCGAAGTTCAAGAAAGGAGATATGAAAGGCTTTCCGATTGAGGCGATCAATGAAGAACTTGGTACTACTAAGGTAAGTTGTACCTTGCATCTAAACATTTATTTAAGTTGGAAACATTTATTTGAGTTGGAAACATTTGGTAATGTTTGGTAACATTTATTTGATTCCTTCACAGCAGGACATTGACAGCCTCGTTTTAATCAGTCTGAGAGAGGAAAAGATGCTATTGGATCAAATCTTATAGGAAGACGAGGATCGTGATGAAGATGATCTCGTGGTTGATAGTTGGATCAATCGCCTGGCCGGAGGTTACACTATCTTCTTTGAAGACCTGTTTGATCAAGACGTTGATGCGCGTGCCAAAAAGGATAAGGAGATGGAACGATTAGAGGCCCCACCGGTGCAAACACCTCCAACCGAATTGGCCGAGATCTTGAAGACCATAAAAGAGATACAAGAGAAGGTGAATGATTTTGATGCAAGATTGGCTGTGGTGGAAGCATCTATGGAAGATGATCGTGATGAAGATGAAGATGAATCGTGATGAAGATGAATTGTTTAAACTTTTGTGGTGGTTTGGTAATACTATGTTCGTAATGCTTGGTAATGTTTGGTAGTACTTGGTAATGTTTGGTAATACTATGTTCGTAATGCTTGGTAATGTTTGGTAATACTATGTTCGTAATGTTTGGTAATGTTTGGTAATACTATGTTCGTAATGCTTGGTAATGTTTGGTAATACTATGTTCGTAATGCTTGGTAATACTATGTTCGTAATGCTTGGTAATGTTTGGTAATACTATGTTCGTAAAACAAGATTCTCATAAACAAAGCCATTGATAAGATAAGATTAGCTGAGCAAACATAATATGTCTTATACAAAATAGAAAGGAAGTTTTGGGATTACAACCCATAATATGTCATATACAATATTTTAGATAATAGGTCTTAAATCTCATTTTGCATTTCTTCAATCTTCTTTTGCATTTCTTCAATCTTCTTGCTCTGCTCTTCAACCTTCCGGATTAGCTTCGAGATCTCTTCCTCGACACCAAAAACCCACGGCTGGCGAAAGTGGAGTCCATCATCCTAGCAATGAACATTCAAATAGTTTTACCTAGTTTTACTAGTTATCCGTCGAAGAACATTCAAATAGTTTTACCTAGTTTAACTAGTATTCCCCAGAAAAAACCTAGAAATGAACTTTTACCTTAAATACGTTGCAGGTGAAGAACCTACTGCCCGGTAAAGTGTCGAAATCATTCCGAAACTTTGGCTGTGTGGAGACATCTTGCTTGATTTGTCCACCACAGGGGCATTTCGTTGGAATCCCATATTGGGCGTCGGCGATGAAGCCACGCATGTCGAAATGCTCCTTCGTCCGCTTCATCTCCTTACTGCGCTTCCTCTCCTCCTCGTATGGTTTATCGCAGAAGTTGTCTGTGTGGTGATAGCTACTTCCCATTTCGATTTTAGATTTCGTGAAGGAAGAGAAAAGGAAAGAGAGAGAAGAGAGCGAGAGAAGAGAGAGAGAGTTGCGATTTCAATTTTTGGAGACAAAAGAAACCTTGGCAAAAATAAAAATATTGGTCAAAGTTGAAACCTTGGCAAAAAAATTGAAAAATTGAATTTTTTTTTTTAAACTTTCGAAATTTGAAATTTCGAATTTCCCTCAAAATATTTGGTCATAGTTGTCCAGAGGATACTAGTATTACGAGTTTGGGTCATAGTTGTACTTTTGCTGGTTTTATGTTTATCTAGTATTACTTGCCCTTAAGATATGTTTTACTAGTTTTACAGAATAGATAAGTGCTTAGACATATAGTTCTGATTATTTTATGCAGACATTTGCGTCAAATCAGTATTTAGGTTAGTAGGTCTTCCGAAACTGACTATGACTATGTAAATGCTTTTTAAACTACAAGGACATTGTTGTGTAACTGTTTCCACAACAACTCATTTTCATATTGGAATTTAATATTTTCATTTTTTAATGCTACTCTCTTGATGTTATTTCAAGTATTTTATTCGACACCAAAATCATTTCAAGTATTTTATGTCGGTTGAATAATTACGTGCACCTTGTAGATAAAGTATAGTGATACCGAGTTATACCTAGTTGTTTATACCAGAACATAATCTCTGAAGATAAAGTATAGTGATACCGACTTATACCTAGTTGTTTCTACCAGAACATAATCTCTAAAGATAAAGTATAGTGATACCGAGTTATACCTAGTTGTTTCGAGGACATAAGTAGTTTTACATAATGAAATACTAGTTGTACTGAGTTGTTTTACAGAACAAAAGCTAACAAAGATCACAAGTTCTTATCTCCAAATAAAATCCAGGGTAGTGTTCTTCTACGCCTTTTATTCGGTGTCCTTTGATGACGCCTTTCTCCTGCTGATGGAAACCTCGTCACTCTCCTCCTACCCTTGTTTATCTTGCGATCCGGAGGAAGGATTTGCTTCTCTTTGATGTAATCGGGGACAATACATGCAGACATATCCGGAACAACATAAATGGACCGGTGATAAGCCAATGCCCACAACTCCGTCCAATAATATTTCGAACACAACTCATGGACTTCTATTTGGGTATCACGACAACTAACTCCACCGCCATTTTTCCTGAATGAGATGTATGCTGCTAGTGCGTGGAGACAAGTATACTTCTGAATATCGAAGAACCTACAAGAGCAACTCTTCCTTTCCAAGTTCACCAAATAAACCTTAGTATCAATATCAACGACTTCGTATTCGAGCTCGTAACTGTTTACCTCCCTCACGGTTAATTTTTTAGCAGTAGCCCAGTTATCATGCAAGAAGTTCTCAACCAAAGGCACCAGTTTGTTATCAACATGTCCTGACACGGCCTCTTTCCTATGCTCGTTAAACCAATCAGAAAACTTTGCAATGATAGTATCCAGCATGGGTATTAAGGAGTACTTCCTCGCGTTGTTAAAAGTGTTGTTCAGAGATTCCGCAGAATTGCTCGTGTCTAGGTTGTATCGGGCACCGGGAAAAAAACATCTTGACCATTTTTCCTTCACGGTGCTTTCCTCCACATACTTCGCCGCGGAAGGAAATCTCCTCTTAAACATGTTGTAACGACTGTAGAACTCAGCCTCTGTGTGAGCCCAACCGCACTCCTGGAATCTGAAAGCCACTACGGATTTGTTTGCATTAGAAGCATTACCTTTCACGTTTTGGGCCAAATGCCATAAACAATACCCATGCCGAGCTTGTGGGAACACGTTTGCTATTGCGTTGATGAGGCTTGGATTTCTATCACTCACAAATACCAATTCAGAGGACTCCCCTACGTTGCCTAAAACGCTTTTCAACATCTCGAAAAACCATGTCCAACTCGCATTGTTCTCACCATCGAGTACACCGAACGCTATGGGATAAATGTGACGATTAGGATCTTGAGCAACGGCGAAAACTAGTACTCCACCATATTCGTTCTTCAAGAAAGTTGCATCCACAATTACCACTTTCCTCATGCATGCAAACCCTTCAATGCTAGCTCCCAAAGCTACGAATAGATACTTGAATTTTCCCGCCTCATCCAGTTCCACACTAGTTATCGTTCCAGGATTGACCTCCTCTAAGACGTACAAATAATGATACAACATCTTGTACCCATCTTCAGGACTACCACGCATATCACAAACCGCTTGATTTTTCCCTCTCAACGCCGTCGAGTATGATATTTCTACACCATATTCTTGCCTAACTAGTTCCCTGATGACATTAGGCCTTGGAGTTTCGAGTTTCCCGGGATATTTCTCACTCAAATAAGATGAAACTAGTTGTGCTGAGCCTCTCCTCTTATCAACGCTTGCACTCTGATCAGCCCGGTTGCATGTGTGCATCTTCGTATACTTTCTAATCGAGAACATATCCGTGTTATCAATCCTTGTTGCTCGTAGACCCCAACTACATCTTTGTATCGAACATTTAACCATCCACCGCGTTCTATCAGAATATTTAATAACATAATCAAAAGAGTTAAGAAATGACAATTTCTGGACCAACTCTATAACCGCCTTCTTACCTCGGAATTCTTGACCCACACTCACACCAAAACCGTCTTCCCATGGAGCTACAAACTGACTACCTTCAACAACGGGTGCTTCCTCATAATATTCATCACGCATACCCGATGTATTCATACTGTTATCCTCCAATACATCATCATCATCCTCACTCACCTCCTCTTCTTCATTTGCTTGTCTGTTGTCTACGTACAACGTCAAGGCATTAGGTCCTATTTCATCATCACTTCGATGGTCATAGTTCATACCATACGAGCTTTTCCCCGCTATCGACTGTTCCGAGGGCAACTCCGGTCTAGTCATGACCTCCACATTCAAAACAGGTCTACGATTCTCTTTATCAACGGTCATTACATAGCCAACAAGATCATCATCATCATCAATACTCAAATGTTCTTCACATCCAACCACCATTGGAAAGTAACTCAATTCCAATCTAACCTTACTTTCATCTAACGCATGCTTCTTGTATAGCCTACCTTCTACATTCTCCAAAGTTATCTCCTCTTTCAACACTACACTATAAATGCGCCCCTGCCATTTATAATAGATGCAAATGATGTTGCTCATTCTATCCTGCGAAAACAACACCAAACAACTCAATATATACTTATAGTTGTACCCAGTTTTACACTAGTTGTCCACAATATTACGAAGTTGTCCTCTGTTATACCACCATTTTAATTAATATATGATTATTCACAGTGATACCTAGTTGTCACTAGTTCTCCTCGCGCATGAACACATATTTATTCGATTTCGGGTTCCAATCTGCATACAATCCACAACGACTCTACCTCTAAAATGCATTTCTACTCAACTTACAGTCCCAATCGACCCAGAATCATTGATAAACAACAATGTGCAAACTCATCAATTGAATCTCAAATCTCCAATGCAATGGAGCTCAAAGAGAGTTCAATGGAGTTCAATGGAGATCGAGAGAGAAGCACAAACCTCGCTGGGGATCGACGGATTCGCGACGGAGGCAATGACTGTTGGCCGGAGACGCGACGGCGCCGACGTCGGATCTGGATTCCTCCCGCGTCGAGTTTTCCTATTTTTTTTTTTTTTTTTTTTGATCAAACCGAATTTGGCTGGGTTTGGATCAAACTTGGGTAGGGTATTTGGCTGGGTTTGGATATGGCAAATTTGTAATTTTACTTATTCATTAAAAGGAGAAAGTGGTATTGAGATTAAGTGATGGTAGTGTTGGTTATTTTTTTTCAAATAGTGGTATTGGAGGTGATGTTCCATCGAGAGAGCCCTTGTTGATTCTTAATTATCATCTTTCCCTTTTTTTTAATATCGATAATCACACAAATAACATGCTGCCAAATATAAAAATTAAAATCTAAACATAGAAATAAGATATACCTCGAGAAATAAGATATACCTCATGAAAGCAGAGCCGAAAGAGAGAAAACAACTTCAAGAGAAAATACAAAAAAAAAACATAAGATCTCATAACCGAATCCGTAAAGCCCCCACCCCCCACCCCTCCCCAAAATTAGGATATACCTCAACAAAGGAGAGCCGAATGAGAGAGAACAACTTTCAAGAGCAAATCCAAAAAAAAAACATTAGATCAATCCGAAAAAAAAATATTGGGATATACAATCATTATCGACCGAAAATTAAGTCTAAAGGAAACCATCAATAAACAAAACTCACAAAAACAAAAAAAAACATGATCTCGAAAACATTAAACACGTACAAACCTAGTAGAACTTGAGATCCGAATGCTCTAAATGTGGTCTAAATGTGTTGTATCTATAGACCACATATCAAACTAGGGTTTAATTTAAAAAAAAAAAAAGATAACTATGATTTAACCCATGCTAATTATAGCGCGGAGTAATACTTTTTAAAAAAATTGTTTTGAAATTTAAGAAAATTACTTTTATTTGAATTTTACAATATAGCTAACTACTGATTATAGATAAAATTGTCAATTTGTAATAATTTGTCTATTTAACTCGTTTTGCATTGAACTGAAATATTATTCGGGCTAACATGCAAAACTTATAATCTTAAAAACATAACTTTATTATGCATCGTTAAATGACTCTAGTTTTTGTGGTGAGTCTACGAACTCTTAAAAAAAATAGTTTTTATGTCTAACTATTTTATAGAATTAGAAAAATATTTTCAACTTTTGTTTTGATATATATATATATTCAAATATAATATAATAAATTATAGTGAAAAATATAGCAAGATTTTGAATAGATTTTTTTCTTTGAATATATATGAATTGATTATTATTTTAAAATATATAATATTAAAAGTAATTAAGATATAAAATAATAAATAACCTCTTTAATGCAAAATATATACTTTTCATATTTTAATCAATAATTTTAAAAGATTATTATATCATTTTCTATTTCAATTATTCTTTGTTATTTGTAATGGCATTTCATGTAATAACTTACAAAACAAAGTTCATTTTTTAAAATGTCTTCTTAAATAATATTATAGAGATTTCGATAACATAATTTAAAAAATGTAAACCCTAGTCAATTATAAACTCACTATTACGAAACACCTTGAATTAAAAGCCCAATAACTCATAATTCCAGTAGAAAATTGGTACGATAATTTCTCTATTTGAGATAAAACTTAATTTAAATCAATAAAAAATGTACTAAACCGATTAAAAGGGTACTAAACCGATTTTTAATTAGGGCCAAGAGGAGAATTAGCCACTTTGAGAATTAACTAAAGATCTCCATTTTTTTTTTAATCG
The DNA here is from genome assembly GCA_030161315.1 of Eutrema japonicum. Taxonomy (NCBI): domain Eukaryota; kingdom Viridiplantae; phylum Streptophyta; class Magnoliopsida; order Brassicales; family Brassicaceae; genus Eutrema; species Eutrema japonicum. The sequence continues at coordinate 36,781,123 of BSQW01000001.1, forward strand.
TCTAGATGTTTTATTGATGGAACTTCAAGTACATGGGGAATTACAGGATAACTAGCATCAAAACCTAACAATAAGGACTCAAAGAAGCTAATATTCAACCCAAAGTATCATTGACCGACTCGTCTATGTTCCAAGCAAGGAACTTTAAGCCGCCTCTGTGCATCACGTTGTACTCTCTCAAGAAGAGATGATGATGCTAAGTCTACGAAACTTGTCCGTAAGCCATCAAACGCCACAAACTAGCAACGATTTTAACATATAATATTACAATAGCCGGCGGGAAATGCAACCCCGGAAACCTAGCCGACGGGATATGAAATCCCCGGATACATAGCCGGCGGGAAAAGAAACCCCCGGAAACTGAGCCAAAAACTAAAAACGACCACAAACCAAGGACCTAACAACAAAGATCTGAAGCCCAGCATAACCTCAACCCACGGGGAAGACAAGATCAATATATATTTTTTATTTTTGGTTCCGATCGTAACTTTACTTGCCAAAAGGAAGAAAAGCCAAACCCATATATGGGACCACCGGAACGCGGAGAGCCTTCGACGCTTGTCTCATACCACCGAAAATCGAAAACTAGCCACCAAATCATCGTTGGATTATTTCAGAGCCAAAAGGCTTCGTTGCCTGTGACCTAACCGAGAGCCCCTCCATCGCGAAGAAACGCCGTGGACCACCACACCGAGGCACGATTGGATCTAAGACAAAAACAAAACCACACACCGGAAAACAAGCTAAGCCGGAAGGTGAACCGTAAACTCAGAAAGAAGCGAAAAAACTATAACACATAAGCCGGACCGACGCCGTGGCTATGGAAGCCCACCGACATCGGCCGGAAAACTGATCAAATCGGAGAAGGGGAAGAAGAAGAAGAGAGAAGGGAGAGAAAAGTCGGCTAGGAAAGGGGTTGGCATTTCGGTTTAATTTCGGGTTCGGTTCGGTTCGGTTGATTCGGGTTGTATAAAACTCTAGCCGAACTCAACCGAAATAAGTTTGGTTCGGTTTGGGTTTAGTTCGGTTTGGTTTAGTTTGGTTCGGTTGTAATTTGGTTTGGTTTTAGTTCGGTTTTTAAAAAATTAACTTATAAAAACAAAAATCTTAACGAAACGTAAACAAAACGAAACCATAAAAAAATCATTCCCTAAAAATCGAAAAACAAACTGAAATTATCTCATTTAATCAAAATAAAATAAAAAATAAAAAAATTTATGGCTTCATCTCTCCCATGCCACTAAAATGAATATGCAACAAGTCAATAATTTAAATATAAGTTAATTATACGAACCAATGTTTATTGATCTCTTATATGAGCTATTATAGGCTTGTAGCATTAAATATAGAACTATTATAAAAAATCATTTACCTTAGCAAAACTTAGAAAAAAATGGAAGTTGAAAACAAAAATGAAAAACGTGGGTTTAAGATCTTTATCCTAAAAGCTTTAGGTGAAGAACCGAAAATCCCACTATGTGTCTTTATATGTTTAATTTTATTAATTAACTAGTTAACTAAAACACATTGGGTTATCGGTTCGGTTCAGTTATAAACCAAACCGAACCGTTTTGGTTGAAAAAAACTTCAACCGATTAGGTTATATATAGAATATAATTTGGTTTAGATCGATTTAAGTTCGGTTGGTTTGGTTCAGTTCGGTTTTTTTGCCCACCCCTAAGAAATATCTCCATTCCAAAATCTCACTTTTCTTATATGTTTTTTTTTTTTTTTTTTTTTTTTGTGGCGGCCGACTCACTGTATTCGATTCGAGGATTAACCTACTTACAGAAAGCCCAGTTTGATGGGTCATTCATAGGCTCTGTATCACAAATAGGCCCATTACGTTTACCAATTTGGCGCGAATATTTCCCTCCTAAAATCAACGAGACAATCTGATAAGTCATAACTGAGTGTATATCGTGCCCTAAATCTCAGCACCGGAGCGAGAGAGAGAGAGAGAAATGGCGGGAGAAGATTCCGACAATCAGCCGTCGTCACCAGCTTCACCTTCTTCCGCTGGGTTCAACACCGATCAGTTACCTTTCAGTACCAGCCAGAACTCCGAGAATTTCTCCGACGAAGAAGCCGAGGTAGATCCACATATCATTCGGGATGAGCCTGATGAGCCGGAGGAAGAGGAAGAAGAAGGAGATGGAGAAGATCTCTTCAACGATAACTTCATGGAGTAAGGACTCGCTTCACTTGAAAAAAACCCAATAAACTGTTTTTTTTCTAGGGAACTATTTTGCTAAATTGTTTTTTTTTGTTTCCTTTTCGAAATTGGCAGTGATTATAGGAAAGGAGATGAGCAAGATCAGTATGAGCCTAATGGATTAGATGATTCCGTCGATGATGAGAGAGATTTAGGTCAGATTATGCTCGACCGTCGCGCCGCCGATGCTGTGCTCGATGCTCGAGAAAGTCGCTTCGCCAACCGCAAGCTTCCTCATCTTCTTCACGATAATGGTAAATAGATCCCAAATTTTATCAATTAGAAGCCCTAATTGCAATGGGCACACATTATTTTGACGAAATCGGAAACCCTTGTATGTAATTTGAGTACGGTCCTTTGTGTACAGATTCAGATGATTGGAACTATAGACCTTCAAAGAGGTCTCGAACCACGGTTCCACCAAGAGGCAATGGTGGTGATCCTGATGGGAATCCAAGTTCGCCAGGAACATCACAGCCAGATATCTCAATGACTGATCAAACAGATGACTATCAAGATGAGGTATGAATATATTATGATTCTGTATCTTTCAGCTTCAATGTGTTAGGCTCGTTCTATTAGTAGTAGTACTTGTGTTTATAAATTCATAAATACAGGATGATAACGAAGATGAAGCAGAGTTTGAGATGTATCGGATCCAAGGAAGTTTGAGGGAATGGGTTATGAGAGACGAAGTTCGACGTTTCATTGCCAAGAAGTTCAAAGACTTCTTGCTCACATATGTGAAACCAAATAGTGACAATGGCGAATATGTTCGTCTGATAAATGAAATGGTGTCAGGTACTTTCATTTCTTTTATGCTATTATGCTATTATGCTATAGCTTTCTTTTTTACTTGTAAATTTTCATCTTTTATGCTATAACTATATACTATGGTTTATTTGCAGCCAATAAGTGTAGTCTGGAAATTGATTACAAAGAATTCATACATGTCCACCCAAATATTGCCATCTGGCTGGCGGATGCTCCACAACCTGTTCTTGAAGTCATGGAGGAAGTTTCAGAAAATGTTATCTTTGATCTGCATCCAAACTACAAGAATATTCACCAGAAGATTTATGTTCGTGTTACCAACCTACCGGTTAATGATCAGATTCGGAACATAAGGTAATTAATATGGCTAAACTCATGACTTTGTAATCCTTCACAAGATTTCAACTTAAACCTTTTTTGTTTGTGAATGATCAGGCAGATTCATCTTAACACGATGATCCGCATTGGTGGAGTTGTCACTAGGCGTTCTGGGGTATTTCCTCAGCTTCAGCAGGTTAAATATGATTGTAACAAGTGTGGAGCAATTTTGGGACCTTTCTTCCAAAACTCGTATTCAGAAGTCAAGGTCGGTTCTTGTTCGGAATGCCAGTCAAAAGGACCGTTTACTGTTAATGTCGAACAGGTAGGGTTCTATGTTCTCTCTACCGTTTTCCTTTAACTTGATGAATTTTAATGTAAGCTATCGATTGGAATGTGAAGTTGAGGACACTGTTTATTACTCTCTTTGTTTCAGACAATATACAGGAACTATCAGAAGCTTACAATCCAAGAGAGCCCAGGAACAGTGCCTGCTGGACGACTTCCAAGACACAAGGAAGTTATCCTGCTGAATGACCTTATCGATTGCGCTCGTCCTGGAGAAGAAATTGTGCGGTCATCATACATTACTCGTCTTGAATACTTGCACATTTGTATATGATAGATGATTGATTTGATCTTGCATAAGATATTTTTCAGGAGATTACTGGCATATATACCAACAACTTTGACCTATCTTTGAACACAAAGAATGGGTTTCCTGTCTTTGCCACTGTGGTGGAAGCAAATTATGTTACGAAGAAGCAAGACCTCTTCTCTGCTTACAAGCTAACCCAGGAAGACAAGACGCAAATCGAAGAGCTAGCCAAGGACCCACGTATAGTTGAACGTGTAAGTTGGATAATAATCCTTTGAATTGCTTCAAAGCTTTAGTTCATCTCTCGTAATGTTATTTCAATTTCTATCTCAGATCATTAAGTCAATTGCTCCGTCGATATATGGCCACGAAGATATCAAAACAGCTCTCGCTCTTGCGATGTTTGGAGGTCAAGAGAAAAATATAAAAGGGAAACACAGATTGCGTGGAGATATAAATGTACTTCTACTAGGAGATCCAGGAACAGCAAAATCACAATTTCTGAAGTAAGTATATTTTCCTGGCAATTTGACTTTCCGTGGTGAGTATTCCATTAACAGCAAATATTTTCGTCTAGATATGTTGAGAAAACTGGCCAGAGAGCTGTCTACACGACTGGGAAGGGAGCTTCTGCTGTTGGTCTGACTGCAGCAGTACACAAGGATCCAGTTACAAGGGAGTGGACGCTTGAAGGAGGGGCTCTTGTACTTGCTGACCGAGGAATTTGTCTTATCGATGAGTTTGACAAGATGAATGATCAGGACAGGTAACAAAATGCAACTAATGATAATTATCTTGCTGGAGAAAATGGTGCTGACAATCTATGCTTTGTAACCAGGGTGAGTATCCATGAAGCCATGGAACAGCAGAGTATTAGTATATCGAAGGCAGGAATAGTTACTTCTCTTCAAGCTCGTTGTTCTGTTATTGCTGCAGCAAATCCAGTTGGTGGAAGGTATGAGAGTAATTAAAGCCCCAATCCACTGACCTAAAATTTGTAATTTTGATCTTGTTAATATGTTTGTGCTATTGCAATTTCAGGTACGATTCATCCAAATCATTTGCTCAAAATGTTGAGTTGACTGATCCGATTCTTTCTCGTTTTGATATTCTTTGTGTTGTCAAGGTCTTTCTCTAAACCTCTGCTTCTCGTTCTTGCGATCATATCACTGATTGTGTTAGCTTTTTTGTTATTGACATGACTCAAACCAATTATATGGCTGCAGGATGTGGTTGACCCAGTGACAGATGAAATGCTTGCTGAATTTGTTGTCAATAGTCACTTCAAATCACAACCC